>CM047006.1:52789106-55250772 GCA_025698465.1 Gossypium longicalyx | reverse complement strand
AAATTGATTCGTAGTGAGGAGAGGTCGGAGTAGTCGAACAGTGCAACAGGGGAAACTTTAACTAATAAACTGTACTAATTGGCTAGACCAATAATTCTGGAAAAAATTAGTAAGAAGATATATGAGTCTAGTTTCAGGGAAAATTCAGGAATTTAAATTTTGAGTTTTGTGACTTGAGTTATGATTTATTTAGTGACTATGACGCAGGTGGGCAATTTTATAAGGAATAATGAAATAAATTGTTTTGATTTCTCTAAGTATTCGGAAAATTTTTAATGTTCCCGGTTTGGTCCCAAATCGTTTCAATTGCATGTTTTAGGGTCTCGAGGGCCCTTTATAGGGACATATTGAATGAATGTAAATAAATTAATTTTAAAAGTAAATTTTATGCCCTGAATTAGTAAGTTAAGTCAGGTAACGCCTCGTACTCGTCTCCGGCGACGGTCTCGGGGAAGGGGTGTTACAATTCGCCATGAAGGCCTCATCATGGTACACCACAAAGAACCTCCTTCTTAGTTCTTCATTGGGAATCCTATTAAGACACACTACAAGGACAGTACATCCAAATTTCACCACAAAGGCTCTTCTTTCAGAGTTCGCCACAAAGGCTCTTCTTTTAGAATTTACCACAAAGGCTCTTCTTTTAGAGTTCACCAAAAAGGCTTTTCTTTTAGAGTTTGCCACAAAGACTTTTCTTTTAGAGTTTGAAACAAAGGTTTTTCTTTCAGAGTTCATCAAAAAGGCTTTTTCTTTCCTCACGTGTTTACGATATGGATTTGCCTAAACTCACCTTTCGTAAGGTTTGCTCATCATTGTCCTAGGACATACAGAGAACCCCATTGGGTAATGATCATTCATAATTCCTTTTTAGAGGGTGCCATACATGTAAGGTGATCTTTGGTAATTCGATGTGGCTGATTAAACTAGTTTTTGCACTAGAGGAGCTTGAATACAAGTACTTTTATTATATTTTAGTTATGTTTTTATATTTTAGTATAAATTCAATAAAAAGTGTCTTTTGAGTCTTTTATTGACCTTAGAGGTCGAATGAGGCCTAAAGGTGAGCTAACATATTTAGTAAGTGTACAAGAGACCATACAAGGGCATAGGAACTCAATACTAGTAGTTATGTTGCAACACGGGGAATCTAAGGTCGCAACATAGGGAGCAGAATGCAAGATTTGCCATACTGCCTTTGGTGTCATAACACTGTCATGGGATGTTGTGACCCACCCCTGAAACTACTCTGAACCTAAGCATACTGTCTTCAATGTCGTGACACAGGCACTAGGGTGTCGCGACATCAGCCTTATACAGAAAATACTTACGAGCCAAAGGCATTTTGGTCCACACAATCAAAAGTTAAACACAAGAGCGTCAGTTGACCCAGGGTTGAGGACGATGGCAACCCTAACTCTATAAATAGGCTCCCAAACTATTTTTGAAGATAGCTTTTGATATTCTAAGTTTTTCTTTGTAAATTTAGTCTTTAAATTTTTCCTTCCTTTTAGGATTTAGGTTTATTTTAGTTCTTTCCTATTTTGTATTATTCGAAGAAGCTGATTTGTAGATTCGAACCAAATATTTTTTATTATGTGCTTACATCAATCAATACAATTCAGGATTCTCTAAACCATACTCTTGATTTATTCTTTATGCATATCTTATTTGTCTAGTTTATTGTGTTTATGATATCCATGACGAATTAATCCTCTTATAGGGAATTAGCGAGTGGAGGTGTGGTTAACTTATTAGTATGTAGGGTTTTCTTAACAGATCAGCTGTTTGGGAGAGGAAGAACTTAAACCCTAGGCTTGATGACCCTAGGAAGTCATTTTGGTGGGGATTAACTCAAAATTATATGGCTTATCAGTGAACACCTTAGCCCCAAACCAGTCTGGACTATGAGATCGAGAGACAAGTAGTTTTTGTTAACTTATTAGTTTAGTGGAAGAACGAGAGATCCTGCTATGTTAATGACTAGTTGATTTAATAGAAACTCAAAATAGGAATTAGTTATAACCACCAAAGTGAGCCAATCACCCATAGCTAGATTTGATAAAGTTTATAAATTAGTTTTCTTAAGTTCTTTTTATTTATGTTATTTTGTTCCTTTATTTATAAAACCCAAAAAAACTTCTATTTATATTTTATCATAATATGATTTACTTAAAGTACTAATTAGATCTATTGGTGTTTAGGTTAGAATTAATTTAGTACTCACCTCCCTTGGGTACGATCCTCGGAGTACTAACCTACTTCATTGTAACTATATTACAATCTAATTCGTATACTTGCGGACACTGCTTATTTTATATATCTTGTGAAGTATTCTTACTCCAGATTCAACATTCAACATGAAACTATAGCGACCACTAGACACGAATCACCTTCTCATGACAACCTAGAATCTCAACTTCCAGTTTAAGTAAGGAAGAAATGCTTGAAGTTCCTTAATAATCAAATAGTAGAACTTTTTGAAAAATGTAGAAGATAACTTTCCCATACTCCTACTAAATAAATATATATATTAAGCCTAATCCCCTATTGGAACTTGACACGTGTCGCGCTCTTTCAGAATTGACCATATAATGGCCTACAGTCTCTAGGAACAACATAAGTGAAGGTCCAATGTTTTAGTTACTCCATTACTCAACCCAGTTGACTTCTAACTAAATTACCTTATATCCTATCTTGAATACTTACAACATGATCAACACAGTAACTTAAACAAACTTGGCATACATCGCCTTTGATGTTAATCTAACTTAAAAATTTCTCTTACTCGACTCTTCTCTCTTACGACTCCACTTTCTAGATCAATTCTTACTTAATATCCTGACTTCGGCTATGTTCCCAAATCTATACGCCACAAGAAATTATTGGCGGATAGAACTGCGCCACACAGATTACTTTTAGGCTACGCTCCTAAACTTAGAACCTACCAAATTGGGGTGTTACAAAAGTATGAATCACCAATAATTGTTTGGTTAACTAATGGAAAGAAAAGGAAGTGATATATTATTTTATATTTTTTTCAGTTATACCTTTTTAAATAAAATTAAAATTTTTATATAACATGATTAATTTTGAAATTGATTATTTTAAACAATTTTAAGAATTAAATAAAACATTCTAGTTAAAATATTGTTTTATAATTAATTCATAAAAATTTAAAACATTAAGTATTTTCATTTCCCTATAGTTTTATGTGTTTACTCATTTTTTTCATTTAAAAATTATTTCTAAATTCAAAAAAAATTAAGGCTTTTTCATAAATTTAAAAAATGTATATATTAAAAGTTTACCCCAATTTAGGGTCATTAAAAATTAACACTATGTTTGGTTGGGGGAGTAAAAATAGATTACAGCCGAATTCGGTAAGCCCACCACCAAATTTATGTTTGGTTGGCTATAATGGCCTATTACAACCTGCATTGAATAAAGGTTTATTTCGAGAAGAGGCTACATAGTCATTCCATTCCCTCACCACTGAATAGCCATTCAACTCAAAAGAATAGGGAGCTTTTTTTCCCATTTTCAATTTTTTTCCCTCACCTTTACCAAGAGGATGAAGACGCTGTAATTGGAACCACCATTGTTCTCCCTCAATCTCACTAGTAACTTCCTTTTTCTTTCTATCTCTATGCTTCCCTTTTTTTCCTTTGGCTGTAGAAGAAACCTAGGTCTGTCAATTGAAGCCATCATCCTCCGCTCATTCTTCGTTTTCTTAAAATTTTCCTTTAATTCCTAGAGCTTTAGATTTCAATACTTTGTTTGTGGTTTTTAGTTCTTTAGTTTCTTAACCCTATGCTTGAGGTTCTTTACATTTTCTTATTATTTTATAATGTTAATATCTTTGTTCAATAATGTTTTCTATGTTGAACTATTCTTACAATTGAATTATTGAACCAAAATACTAGAAGCTTACACCATTTATAAATTTAAACCAACTGGTTGTGGCTATTTTAGCTCACTGCCTTTGTTTTCTTCAAGTAAAAGCCATGTTTAATGTTTCCTATACTATCAACTATTGTCAAATCTTAGCTCAAATTAGTTCTTTGCTCTCTTTATGAAGCCAAATTGGTTTATGCATCAATTTTCAAGGCTAATTTCATTTTTCAAAAAGAGAATGCCACTAAATATTAGTTACAGGTTAATTTCCTAATGTAAGATGTTGAGTAGCTGCTAATTGTTTATTTGCCCTTATCTATATTGCACTTAAAAAAGTTCACGTACTACTAATGATTCAATCTACCTCCTTTAGACCCTTGTTGTAAAATGATTTTATTACCATAAACATGCATATCGGTTTGTGCTTTGGCTTTAGTATATCTGTAATGAGAACAAAAATGTAACACCCCACACCCGATCTGGTTGTCGAACCTGAGCTATGGAATGCCACATTAGTCACCTAAGTGACTCTCCATTAACATCTAACCTAACCTCCAACACACTGCAAGTCAAAACATAAAACATATGTAAATATAAGGAAGCGTAAATTTTGCAAACCTACATCGCATGCAAAATGTAACAGCTCAGTTTTAGCTAAATCAGAACAGTGGTTCCAGAACCACAAATCTAAAGTCGTGGAATTATTTTAATATTATTTTTGGTGTTTACAGCATGTTAATTGATATGTTTGAAAATTTCGTAATTTAATTTTATTGTTTGTATGCTTAATTTGATAAAAAATACTTAATCACGTAAAATGTAAAAGTGGCATTCTATTTGTTAAACTATTTATTTGCTATGATTAATTAAATGTGAGGTCTTTATGATGTGATTAGACCATAGTTAGTGGACAACAACATAAATGGTCATCCATTATATGATTTTATAATGTTTTCATTAATGGCATTAAAGTAACTTTGTAAATAATGTCATTAAATTAAACAAAACCATTATTTTGTTCATCTTTTCACCACCATTGCCGAAAATAACAAAGAAAAGAAACCTTTCTAAAGCTTTTAGGTTCGGCACTTTGAATTTTAAATTGAGGTATGGATTTTGTTCGGTTTTTTATTATTTTTACGTTTTTGAGATCGTTGCTTCGAATACTAGCTAGCCCATGCTTGAATTTTTGAATTTGTTGATGTATTCATGCTTTGCCATTCATGATAGCTTTATGTTTTTGTTATTTGATGATGAAAAGTAAATATTTTTTAATAGATTATGTAACACACCTAACCCATATCTGTCGCCAGACTAAGGTTAAAAGGCATTATCGAACATATCAGAACATTTCGCATTCATTTCACAAACATCATAGCATCATAGTCAAACATCAACATAAAGTCCCTTTCTTAGGTCAACGAGACCTTAAACGTGCTTTAGAAAGTGGTCGAGACTAAACTGAGCATATAAAAAAATTTTCAAAACTTAAACATTTTTCTAAGTTACAAAAGTCACATGCCCGTGTGAACAGGCCATGTACCTCACACGGCATTAGACACGTCCGTGTGTGTAGGCCGTGTGAAAATTAGGGAGGCTACTGACTTGGATCACACAGCCAGTCACACGCTCGTCTGTCAAGCCTGTGCTCGAAATAGACTTGGCCACACGGCCTAGCACACGCCCGTGTATGTGCAACCGTGTGGTCTGCTCAGGTTCATTTTGAAATGACCCTCGAGCAACACGGCTGAGACACACGCCCGTGTCCCTGCTCATGTGGGCAAAAATCGGCCATTTACAAGGCCAACATGCCACCCATTAAGGGTCCTCCCTACAAGAAACAAATAGGTAACAATTGCATTACAAATTCCACCAATTTCAATCACATAACATACATTCTTCATTTCATATAATCACCAATCAATTTCATGTTTTTAACCATACCCTCATAAGCCAAAAATCATACTAAAACATATGTTTCATAACTACAATTCTTTTCATTCATTCTCATACCAAAACCATACCAAATTCCAAAACAGGCACATACCAAAAACTTACCAAATTGACCAATTCTCTTGGCCATCCATGAACACATCATAACATACCACTTCTTAACACAACTTAATCTAGCCATATCACATGTCATGTTATATACATCACAAAACATATCAAAATAGTCCTAGCTTACACATGCCATACTTTGCTATATACATTTTCAAAAGGCTACCAAAATAAGGTTCGATAGTGTGGTGATGATCCTCGACGATCCCCAAGCTCCCGATAGCTTCGATATCTAAAAACAATTAAAAACACACACAAAATAAGCTTTCAAAAGCTTAGTAAGCCATATACAAATAAACTTATCACATAACATAATTTAAATTCAATTCAATTCAATCATATAGATCATTGCAAAGCATAACCACATGTCTATAAATGTCATATAGATCATACATATTTCATATGTCCACAAATGTTCAAATACTTACCTTTTATTCTTAATCATGATATACAATTCAAATGTACCTGGGTTGATACACAACCCCATATTTACTCGTTTCTCGAAATGCCCATTGAACCGTACGGAATCAAATAGGATATGCGGATAGCTCGAAAAATTCGTACAATGCAAACGTCCCAGACGTGGTCTTACATGTAATCAAATATCAATGCCACTGTCTCAGACAGGGTCTTACACAAAATCAAATATGATGCTAATGTCCCAGACATGGTCTTACACGTAAATCTCAAATCGATTCCAACGTCCCAAACGTGGTCTTACACTAAATCACATATCAAAAATCCTATGTCATGACATATGTATCCTAACTATTCCTATGGTTCGTACTGGACTTTTCAGACGTCGTCGCATTATCGGAACTTTCTCAAATTTCACATATTTCACTGTCAAATCCATTCATCATAATTCAAATATCATATAAGCAATTAATAAATCAATTCAATACATTTATTTGTATATTGAATTACCTCATACGGATTTGAATGAACGGAATCGATGACTTTCGACTTTCCCCGGTCTAAATTCGTTTTCTTTGGTTCTTGATCTAAATAAATTCAAATTTAACTTATTCAATCTCACATTCATTCAAATCAATCCATATACCATATTTAGGACATTTTACAAATTAGCCCTCACGTTTTCACATTTTAACACTTTAGTCCCTAATTCATAAAATCACAAAATATGCATAATTTCTTTATAGACATACTTAACCGAATTCTCATGTAGTTCAAATAAGCCTATATATTCCATTTATTTCACATTTTAGTCACTTAATTTCTAATTTTCACAATTTAACCCAAAATACTCAAATTCATCAAAAATCCCAATACAAAACATAATAACCTAACACATATCTTTCATATTTCATCAACTAACATTACAAAACTCACAAAATCAACAATGGCATAACTCAAAACCATCATCAAAATTAGAAATTTAGGCATGGGCTTGATAGAACACAAAGCAACGATTACAAAAACATAGAAATTATCAAAAATAGAACAAAAACGAACCTTCAATTGAATTTAAGCATGGCCGAACCCTAGAACTCTTTTCTTTTCCTTTTTCTTCTTCAATTTTCGGCAATATGAACATAAAATGCCTAATTTCATGCCTTTGTTTTATTTTATTTCATAATAATTCATCATTTACTTAATTTCCCTTTATAATTAAACACATAATTCATGTTAATTAAGGCCATTAATGTCTACTCAAACTTGAAATAGTCTATTCGTAACATAAAGACCTCTCCTTTAATAAGACATAACAAATAAGCACACTGAACATATAGCATGCAACTTTTACATTTTATGCAATTAGGTCCTTTTTTAACAAATTGACACACAAACGATAAAATTTTCATAGGAAACTTTCGCAGATATCAATTCACATATCATAAGCAAGAAAAATAATATTAAAATATTTTTCTAACTCAGATTTGTGGTACTGAAACCACTATTCTGAATAGGGTCTAAACCAAGTTGTTACAACTTTCCCCCTTTAGGGATTTTCGTCCCCGAAAATCTTACCGTTGAATAGATTCGGGTATTGCTGTCTCGTAGTATCTTCAGGCTCCCACGTAGCCTCTTCAACACCGTGTCGATGCCACATTACTTTTTCTAATGGAATTTTCTTATTTCACAATTCTTTAACCTCACGAGCTAAGACATAGATCGCTTCTTCTTCATATGTCATATCGGACTGAATTTCAATCTCAGACGGAGAAATCACATGCGACGGATCGGATCTGTATTGTCGAAGCATCGATACATGAAACATATTGTGAATCTTTTCTAACTCGGTGGCAATAACAATCTATATGCAACTAGTCTGATACGCTCTATAATCTTATACGGCCCAATGAATCTCAGACTCAATTTGCCTTTACGACCGAATCGAAGTACTTTCTTCCACGAATACACTTTCAAAAACACTTTCTCACCGATCTCAAATTCAATATCTTTTCATTTCAAATCTACATATGATTTCTGACGGTCGAAAGATGCTTTTAGACTTTTACACTTTCACCTTCTATTTAGTCTCTTTTATCAAGTCAACCCCGTAAATCTTATTCTCACTGAGCTCAATCCAGTACAAAGGTGTATGGCATTTTCTACCATATAAGGCTTCATACGATGCCATTTTAATGCCCGATTAAAACCTGTTATTATAAGCAAATTCAATCAATATCGAGGATCATCACCACACTATCGAACCTTATTTTGGTACTCTTTTGAAAATGTATACAAAAAAGTATGGCATGTATAAGCTAAGACTATTTTGATATGTTTTGTGATGTGTATATCATGACATGTGATATGGCTAGATTAAGTTGTGTTAAGAAATGGTATGTTATGATGTGTTCATGGATGGCCAAGAGAATTGGTCAATTTGGTAAGTTTTTGGTATGTGCCTATTTTGGAATTTGGTAAGGTTTTGGTATGAGAATGAATGAAATGAATTGTAGTTATGAAACATATGTTTTAGTATGATTTTTGGCTTATGAATTGGTATGATTTGGTATGGTTAAAAACATGAAATTGATTGGTGATTATATGACATGAAGAATGTATGTTATGTGATTGAAATTGGTTGAATTTGTAATGCAATTGTTACCTATTTGTTGCTTGTAGGGAGGACCCTTAATGAGTGGCATGTTGGCCTTGTAAATGGCCTATTTTTGCCCATACAGGCAGGGACACGGGTCTGTGTCTCAGCCGTGTTGCTCAAGGGTCATTTCAAAATGAACCTGAATAGACCACACGATTGCACATACACAGGCATGTGCTAGGTCGTGTGGCTAAGTCAGTTTCGAGCAGGGGCTAGACACACGGGCGTGTGACTGGCCGTGTGACCCAAGTCAGCAGCCTCCTTAATTTTCACACAGCCTGGCACATGGGCGTGTCTTGTAGCCGTGTGGACAAGTCAGTATGTAATTCCTGTTTTGCCACAGCCTAAACACATGGGCGTGTCTAATATCGTGTGAGGCATAGGGCCTGTTTATACGGGCTTGTGACCTTTATAACTTAGAAAAATGTTTAAGTTTTTAAAAAAATTTTATCTGCTTGGTTTAGTCCCGACCACTTTCTAAAGCATGTTTAAGGTCTCATTGACCTAAGAAAGGGACTTTATGTTGATGTTTGACTATGATGCTATGATGTTTGTGAAATGAATGTGAAATGTTTCGATATGTCTGGTAATGCTTTTTAACCCTAGTCTAGTGATGAATACGAGTTAGGGGTGTTACATTTGGTTGGTATCAAAGCTACGGTTTAGTCGATTCTAGGACTAACGTAGCGTGTGTGAGCCTAGCTATACATGCCATATATACGAACTGTGACAGTGTGATGATTCCTGACAATGAAAATGTGATTTTATATAGAAAATGGATCCCAAACGAGCCGTAACTGACGATGTTGAAATTAATGCACCTGCTCCTGCTCAAGGGACAGCGCCATCTGACTCTAATCCGACTACTAGTAGTCTCGAGGGAGAGGCTAAGCAAGCCTTTTACCAAATGATGAACAATTGGTTCATTCAATATATGAGAACTGATTTGGCTGTTACAGGTTATTTTGTTTAATTAAGTGATTTTTGATAAAAATGCTTATTTAGGATTAAATTGTAAAATTTGAGAATTTAGGGGTCAAAATGTAAAATAAATAAAATTAATGGGATGCTAGGGACCTAAGGAATATTTGGCCAAACATGGGTTAAATGAAATTTTGAGAATTTTGTGTTGTCTTGAAATAGGGACTCAATTGTGAAAATGTGAAAAGTTAGAGGCTAAAATGCAAAATGCCCATTTATGTGTTTTTGGATGAAATTGAATGAATATATAATTAAATAAGTTAAATTTGTATTAATTTAGATCAAGAAAGGAAGAAATCGGATTTGGATCAGGGGAAGTCAAAAGTTGTTGAATAGTCGTTCTGGTCCATTTGTTTTCGTACGAGGTAAGTTCATAAGTAAATAAATGTTATTAAATTCAAATGTATATATATTATATGTGCCGAATTGAATTGTAATTAAATATATATATGTACAGAATTGAATTGAGCATGGGAAGATTTGTTTCGAGCTTCAATTGATTGAATTATAACGTCCAAAAGCCCCGTATGAACCATAGGAATAGTATAGGATGCGTAAGTCAAGACATTAGGACTTCTGAGGTGTGATTTCATGTAAGACCATGTCTGGGGCATTGGCATCAATATGGGATTACGTATAAGAACCAGTCTAGGACAAAGGCATCGATATGTGATAACATGTAAGACCATATCCGGGATATGGCATTGTATGTGATATATCTGTTTTCAAGTATCCTTAACGATTCTGAATGGTTCAACGGGCAATGTCAAAATAAGTCCGAATGTGAATTTGAGCTAAATGATTCAGGTACGTATGGAGTTTATTTGTTTATTGAAAAATAAGGTAAGTGTGGATACTTAATGTGATCATATGAACTACATGAGAAATGTGATTTTATATGTGTACGAAATTAATTAGATTCGGCTATTTCGAAATGAATTATGAATGTTCTTGTGTTGATTTATTTGCTTATGGCTTACTAATCTGTCCAAGCTTACTTTGTGTGTTTATTCATTGTTTTATAGATATTTAAAACTAGCTCGAGCTCGAGGATCATCAAGGATCATCATCACACTATCAATCTCTATAGCGGTACTTTGAAGCTTGTACCTTTGATATATGGCATGTATAGGCTAGTTTTGATATGTTTGGTTTTAAATTTGTATATATATATATAGCCATGCAAAAAATGGATTGAAATGTTAATGCTTGTGTGTATTCGGTCATGCCTTAAGCTTATTTTGGAAGTATATTTCATGGTAAATATGTTTGTGATGTTGGTTATATGATTCGGAAATGAGAAATGGTAAGTATGATGTATAATCGGCTTTATAGTTAGCTCATTTTGGAAGTATGAAAAGTGGTATAATTTGGCTTGGTAATAAGGTAAAATGATGAATATATATATTTGATTGTGTATTGGTTATTTTGATTCGGTTTGTAATGGAAAAATATACACATATATTATGCTTGAATTGTTCGATTTTTAGGCCCAGTTCATGATGGAAAATGATGATTATATTTTGATTATGTTTGATGGACATTTGAATAGCTATAACTGACATAGTCATTTTGATATTATAATTTTGAGATAGTATGTTAAGCTTAAGATTGAAAGATGGAAATGTTATGAATTTTTGAATGTTGTATTGATGACCAAATAGATGGTTGTTTGAATGGCTGGCATATGAGGTTTAAATATGATAATTTGCATGCGAAATTGGTATGCTTGAATCATCAATTGTGCTTAATTGATAGATATTACTTTGATGAAATGGGTAAAAATTTTATAGGTTAATTTGCTAGCCAAATAGATGATGAGATGAATGGCTAAGTATATGAAATTTGAATCGGTTTTGAGCATGTGAATTGGGTGTAATATGATTTGCCTATTTGTGACTGAATATGGTTAATAATATTAATATGTTTAAATTTTAAACCATGAACTGCTTATGTATTATAAGTAGTAAATCATGTTTGGTTTTTAGTTGGTTAAGTGGTTCATATGTGCGAATCTGATTTATATTATTGAGCTGTTGGTTACTATTCGAGTTGTAAAAATTTCGTAATTAAGTTAATATAATTTTGTGCATAATTAAAATTGAAAGATTGTTCTCAGTTGTGTTTTGGTCGGTAATGCCTCGTAACCTTAATCCAGCGACAGATACGAGTTAGGGGTGTTACACAAAAACTAAGATTACACTTTACTTGAAGTAATAAATATTTGATTAAAGGAGTTAAGAACATGCGAATCCTAAATTTTGCAAATCAAAGTACCTCACAGAGCACAATAGTTCTGACATAAGGGTTCGGACCCTTGCTAGCTCACACAATCTAAGACCCTCATCGGGTAAGTTTTATATCAAAGTAGGTCTCGCGAACTGCCCATGGTTCATAGTGTTTCTCGTGTTTCAAAAGTTATTAAGGGTTCACATATACCAATTCGCCAAATGCAAAGTTCGCTCTTAGCATAGTTCGTAACCCTATTACTTTGCAACAATTTTGGCAAACTCTACATAATTTATCAGTTTCAATAGTTCATGTTACTGCTTATGGCGAACACTATGTTATAAATTAATACCTAAGATTGGACTTGTAAATGTAAAAGAACATCAAACAAACTTGGACTATAAAATTCAGATGTGATTATAAAACATTATCGGTTCCTAATTATAAACATAAAGAAAAACATAAGAAAGCATAGAAATAGCTAAGTCCTAACCATTCGACAAAGTCAACGGAATTATGTCACTAAGCCCAAGTAGAATTCTCATATTGCCTTTAATCCAGAGTTCACTTGTACTATTTTTACAGCATGTATACTTCGATTGGATCACTCACATCCTCGTTGCTTACCTTACAAACTAGCTATCTATAATGAATAGAAATGAGTGGGTCAGTTCTTGCAAACTCAATGAATATATAGGAAAGAAAAACCACATAGCATACACAAAACATAAGTTAAACAAAAACTTTGGCAAAGTTACAGAACTTGCAAACACGATTCTCCATACTTACACAAAGTGTGGTTTGCAAATACTTACTATCATGTAGCTTAAAAATAGTAAAACACGTTATTTCAGAAAGTATAAACTTATTTTCCTATTGGATAAGCGGATCTCCCTATAATGCCTCACAATGACTCAATGGGTCTAACATGTCCCATAAGTGTAGCAAAAAACTAAACACTCTCTAACATAGCAACATGTCCCAGTGAATGGAGCTTAGCCCAACATTCCCTTATCTCTCCAACTTGTCCTAGAGCCTCTCGCCCAAATCACAAACTATAAAGATGAGTACTCATGATCCTATGGCATGTTATTATATCCAATTGTTTAAAAAAAACATATTTGTCAAAACATGTACTTAAAACATAGAACTCGTACATTGTGAGGAGCTTGTAAAGTACTGTTCATGTTGAGCGCACAATAAGGAGCTCGCATGTCACTATTCATAAAAACACATATTCATAACACAAACACAAAATCAATGTTTTAGAGAAGGTTTAATCTCAGAACTTAGGTTAAAACCCTAAGCTCCTGGTTAACATTATGGTTCGCACATACAAGGGTGATCCCTAAACACTCACCATTTCAATGAAAACCTTTAGACAAGCTTCAATTTTCCCTTGTCTTTGCTTGTAGACGGTTCATTCAAGTTTGTAATTTCACAAATATACACAAGTCACTAATAGAAAAAGCATATGAAAACTCATACATAAACATAAGTGATCCTAGGTTTGCACATACTAGTCTTTTGGCAAACCTAGTTTCCTTTGTTTGAGAACCTTTCTTAATTACTTCTAAACATAATAGAGAAACAGAGTCTTGCCTTAGATCCTAAGAGCTAAGTGTTGGGTTATTAAAACTTGATAATGGAATAATCGATGATGAACTTGATAATGGAGAAGGCTTAATTTATAGGCACTGAGTGTTCTAATATTCTTAGAATACCCTAGTTGCAATAGAAGTAGGAAAGACGTTACATGCATGAATGGTGCTATAAAATAAGTTGACTTCCTAATTTTTGTATACCCTTCAGCTACTCCTACTTTTCACCCTCGGCCCAAAATAATTATCACAGTTCACTAGGCCCACTGGCGAATCTTGCTTTCCCAAGCCTACTGGCGAATACCAACTTGCCAGACCAACTACCGAACACTAGCTCGCTAGTCCTACTGGCGTACACCATCGTGTCAATCTTGTTGGCGTATACCATCTCGCTAGAC
Organism: Gossypium longicalyx; assembly: GCA_025698465.1. NCBI lineage: Eukaryota > Viridiplantae > Streptophyta > Magnoliopsida > Malvales > Malvaceae > Gossypium > Gossypium longicalyx. The sequence continues at coordinate 55,236,535 of CM047006.1, read as the reverse complement.
CTATTGGCATATACTATCTTGCCTGACTTGTTGGATTATACCATCTTGCCAGACCTATTGGTGTAATTAGCTCGCCAAGTCTTCTGGCAAACTCCAGCTCACTAATCTTACTAGCGTTCTCAATTCGTCAGGCTCAAACTTCTAGGACCTATTTTGGGATGTTACACAAAACATAGATGTTGTTGTATTATAGGTAATGGTTGTAGTTATAGTGAAAAGGGTTACAAGTAAAGACCAGGCATTAATGAATTCTCACCTATACAGACATAAGATTGATAAAAGAGATATGTTTTTAAAGATATGTATACATATTAAACTGTGCTAATTATGTTGCTAAAGTATACAAGTTTGTTGTAGAAAATGTTGGAGGTACAAGATTTATATGTTTCATAAAACTTTAGAAAATGGTTTGTTATGAATTTTTTTGTTTCAGAATGGGAATGTACCTCTATGTTGGACTTGATCTTAGTTATTTTAACCTCGAAGGTTCTCAAAATCGTATAATTCTTCCTTTTGGTCTACTTGAGGTGTAATTTCTTATATATAGAGAGAGAGAGCACAAAAAACAACATATCTTGTTCTAACCCCAGAGGTTCTCAAATCCATATAATCTTTGCTTTTGGTCTATTTGGGGTGTAATTGCTTACAAAGAGAAAGAGACAAAGAGCAAGAATCAACATATCGAAGTTTTCTAGTTATGGTTTTTGAAGCTATTTGTTTACCTTTAATGTAAATATATTCATGTTGTTTTTTTTTTTTTTTGTCTCCTATATGTCCTCTCTTATTACTATGTTCTAAAACATATAACTTGGATGACTACCTTAAGGTGAACTGCTTTTGTTCCTCGAACTAAGACTAAAAAATAGCAACTTGGGTTGAAAAATATTCTATAAGAGAATCATTAAATCTTTGTATAGTTTTTGTTTTAATATTTATTTGTCAAATTATGTTAGTAATAGCAACAGGGTTTTCAAGGAGGTTTTTGTCTGAAAACGAGGCAAAGGTGAAGCTGATAAATGCCAAATGTTTCATACTTTTAGCCATGGAAATTAGTTGAGTTCTTGCTAGATCTATCAATTAGATAGGTTAGGTTGCTTTTTCAAAGGTTTTAAAATTTGTAGGTCATTTTAGTTTTGAATTATTTCATGTTGAGTTTTTCAATTCAAATCATCTCAGTTCAGTTCAAGTTATTTCATTTTATCAAATTGATTTGATCGGGTTTGGATTTGAATTAATTGGATCAAATGCTTTAGTATTTTGATAGTCTAATGTTAAATTGATTTCTTATAATTATGAGGAATTTATATAGAGTTAGAAAATTCCACCACTAGTATTTCAAATGATTATTATTCTTTTTTTTTTAAATTAGACTTTTGTTCACCTACTCTTTGAGATATTCTTTCAAATAATTAAAAATAAAAAAATGTTAAAATGTAATGTAGAAAAAACTAAAATAATTGCTTAAAATTGGTTCAAATAGTTTTTAATCAACTTTTTAGTTGTTCGAATGATTTTTTATTGGTTTAATTAGTTTCATTGATTTAACTTCTATTTAGTTTTATGGTATCAGTTGAGTTAGTTGAATCATCATTCTCAATTCAATTGACTCAATCAATTCTAACTTCGAAGATGAAAATTCACTTGTTTATATAAACTTGTACATATGATATCAATCCTTAACTTTACAAAATATCGTTCACAATTCTTTGATTTTTTTATTGAGCATTGTTTTTTTCTTGTTATGGTTATTCTTTTTAGCTTTGCGTTGTGTGCTTTGAAGATATATACAGTACATTTTGTTTTGAGATTAATTTATACTATGATTTGGACATATTTAACACTTTAATATATTGCAGTAATGGCCTTTTTGCCTTTAATAGTACAAAGTGAGAGACGAAAAGAATTGGTCTTGCATTGATAGTATGGTTACAAATGTGTATAGTTGCGAGTTGGTTCTTAGTTATGTTGGGTGTCGTCTCTAGCCTACATACTTATAGACCAAGGATTAGATCATATATTTTATATTTTTATGCACAACAAGATTATGTGAAAAGACTTGTACATGCTAGTGACGAGACATGTATTGAACAAGTTAGGATGAATAGAGTTATTTTTTTTAAACTATGTGAGATGTTACAAACTTTAGGAGGACTGAAGTCGTCAAGGAACATGCTTGTTTATGAGCAAGTGGCAATGTTCTTACATATCATTTCTCATCACCTTAAAAACCATGTTATCAACAATCACTTTAATAGGTCTGGGGAAACAGTTAGCAGATCATTTCACAATGTTTTAAATGTTATCATACGCTTATAAGATGTGCTATTTAAAAAGGTAGAGCCAATTATAGCTAATTCTATAGACCTAAGGTGGAAATGGTTTAAAGTATTAGAGTGGGTTCCATATATAGCTTGTACATAATTCACTTAATTTAGATTAAATATAGTATCCTAACCTGAGATTTTTAAACTATTTTTATAAAATTGTTTAGGTGCTTTAGATGGAACCCACATCAAGATTACAGTTCCAAAAGTTGATAAACCTAGATATTGAACGCGAAAAGGTGTGTAACAGCCCATTTTTAGTTAAATTAAAAAATTGGTTTCGAGACCACAAATTTGATGTTGAAAATTTTATTTTATTATTATTTTATTATCTATAGCATGATAGAAATACCGTATAAAAATTTCATTAAGAAATTTTACTATTTACATGCTTAATTTGATAAAAAGGATTAAATCGCGTAAAGTGTAAAAGTTGAGTTCTAATAGCTAATTGTATTAAATAACTATAGGACTTTAAAGTGGAGGTCCCTAAGTGGTAGTTAGACCATTAGTATGTTACTAGATGATTATGGCTTGGCAATTTTGTAATTTGAATTAATTTAAAAGGTTAATTTTAGAAATTAGTAAATAAAGGTTAATTAAAATAAAACCAAAATGGCATCATCTTTCTTCATCTCTTTCAACCGATTTCCACTATGGAATAAAGCCATTTTTGAGAGCTAGGTTCGGCCAAGGCAATTTTGTCCAATTAGGTATGTATTTTGTCCCCTTTTTGATGATTTATATGTTTTTGGGATCGTTGTAGATTAACCTAGCTAGCCCGAGGACTAATTTGTGAAACTGTTAAACTATTAGGGTTTTTCCATTGATGAATATATGTGATTTTTGAAGTTTGATGATAGAATATGAATAGTTGCTATTAGATAAACAACTTTTGTAAAGGAATTTTTAGTAAAATTGTCAAATAGGGACTAAGTTGAAATATAGAAAATATTATGTGGTAAGTTTGTGAATTTGTGAAAAATATGGGCAACTATTAGTATGTATAGAAATTTGGCTAGGCTTGGGTAGGGATAAAATTGAATGAATTTCATTTTCCGAGCCTAGGGACTAAATTGCAAAGAATTAAAAGTATAGGGGTAAAATGATAATTTTTCCAAAAATATGTGTTAGACTAAATTGAATATGAATTATATTGAATTGAGTTAAATTTATTCGTATAGATCATGTCAGACCTCGTACGGAGTTAGATAGAGGCAAAGAGAAAATCTCGAATTAGTCGCCTCTGTATCTACGTACACTCGTCGAGGTAAGTTCGTATAATTAAATTGTGTATTTATATGCTTTAATTGAATTATATGTATGTGAATTGTGTAATTTTCATGTATGAAAATCAATCGCATATCCAACGAAGTACGACGATTACCGAGTCCCGTTTGAACCTGAAGAATTCGTAAGATACAAATGACATGTCATTAGGGTTATCGATTTTAGCTTATAGGAGCTTACCGTTATTCAACTCAAAGGAGCTTACCATTTACAACTCGTAAGAGCATACCAATTCAGAGCTCGTATGGGCATACATGTACAGGAATTGACGAATTACAGTTCAGTACACCTCGTGTGTACTACCTGCGTATCCAACGATATTCTAGATGGTTCAATGGACACAGTTTTGTTACGAGATTATATGAGTTCGATATGAACTATTACAGGTATTTACATGAAATACATGAAAGTGATGTTACATGATACATTAATATATGAAATGAATAATTCCTCTATATGAAATGTGGTTACTTGTTGAATCCGTCCAAGTGTATTGGATTTTATATATGATTTAGATGGCTAATATGTTGATGATCATGTGTTTAGGCTTTTGGCCAAATTGGTTGGGATATGCTATGTTAGCTTAACTTAATTGTGATTTAAAATGGTAAGTTAAATTCTAAATTATAAGAACTTACTAAGCTTAAATGTTTACTCTATGTTATTTTTCGTGTTTTATAGTGATTCAGAAGCTCGTTCAGGTTGGAAGCTTGTCAAAGCTATATCACACTATCCATCGGCTCTTTTGGTACTTTTAGTTGGTTACATTTTGGTTATAATGGCATGTATAGGTTATTTTGGCTAATGTTGGCCTATATGTGATGTTGTGGTTGTAGCCATATGCTTTGGCTTGTGTTTTGGTATATTTTGCTATGTGTATATATAAATGGCCTTATCATGTTTGGTGTGTGGCGTGATTTGTGATAAAATGATGAAAGGTAAATGTTAGCTAAATGTGTATTTTGTACATATGTTTGTGATGTGAAGAATTGGTGATGAATTGGTACCTTGATATGTAAAGTATATATATGTCTAAATATGTTAGTATTTGTAACATCCCGATTTTGGGCCTAGTCAGAATAGTGGTTTTGAGACCACAAATCTAAAGTAGAAATAATTATTTTATGAATATGTTGAGGTCTATAATGTGTTTGAATGATTGTGCGAAAGTTTCGTTAAGAAATTTTGTTGTTAGAGTGTCCATTTTGATTTTTAGGACTAAATTGCAAAAGTTGCCAAAATATGTGATTCTAGAAGCTTTAAGCATGAAATAGCTATGGATTATTAATTAGAGGTCCTTAAATAGCAATTTGACCAATTTCTATTTTTATGGACAAAAATGGGCATGAATAAGTAAAATTTGAATGTTTAGTAAAAAGAGCATTTTGGTCATTTGGTTAATTAAAGAATAAAAAGGGAAAATTAAGTCAAAATTTGCTCATCTTCTCCATGCCATAGCCAAAATTCCTAAGGTCACCATAGCTAGGGTTTCTTCAACTTTTAAGCTTGATTGTAAGTGTATTCTAGCCCCGTTTTTAATATTCTTTACATCTTTGAAGTTGTTATCAACAGATCTAGCCATTTCTACCATTTATTTGAGCTAGGGTTGATGCTTAGGGTTTGACCCATGTGTGATATGCATGTATTTTGATGTTTCATAGTAGATTATGAAAGTTTGATGTGTGATAAACATCTCTTTCTAAGTGATTTTTGATGAAAACACCTAAAAAGGGCTTATTTGTAAAAGTTATAAAAATGGGTAATAGAAATGTGATTTGATGAAAAATGTGGGCTGGTATAAGCATGATATAGGCTCGGCTAGGCTTGGGTAACAAAGAAAATGAGTACATTTCATTTTACAAGCCCAAAGACTAATTTCTAAATATGTGAAAGTTTAGGGGCAAAACTATAATTTTGCCAAAGTATGGTTTTTGGACTGATTTGAACAATGTGATAATTAAATGAGCTAAATTTGCTATTATAGATCAAGGGGAAAGAACAAATTTGTGGACTAAATTGAATTAGTTAGCCATATTTTGTACCGAGGTAAGTTCGTGAGTAAATAATGCAACTTATATTATGTATTTAATATTTTGTTATTGCATGACTTGTACAATTATCATTATGGATTCATTCGGCAAAGATTCGATATGGCGAAATTCGCAGTTGAACCTTAGGAATAGTTAGGATACAAATGTCATGACATTAGGGTTATGAGTTTACGTGTAAGACCATATCTAGGATATGGCATCGTTATGAGATTTTGTGTAGGACTATGTCTGGGACATGGCATCGATATGAGAACCATGTAAGACAATAGCTGGGCTATTGGCATCGATATGAGATCCCATGTAAGACCATATCTGGGATATGGCATTAGCAAATTCTATGTGTATGTAATTCTCGAGTATCCTTTAGTACTCCAAGTGATTCAACGGGTAATTTAAAGATTATATCAAAGATGTGAAAGGTTATGATTATGTTATGAAGTGGTATAGGTACGTATGCAAAACTCATGAGAAATAATCTCAGGTTAAGATGCATTACTGGTAAGGATGCAAATGAGTAAGATATGTCTATGATCACTTGATGATTTTGTGCTAATTTTACATTATGTTATGTGTATGTTATTGTATGTTAAAGTTGATCATTATTTACATGCAAACTTACTAAGCTTAAATCTTACCCCCTTCCTTTTCATTTCTTACAGTGTCATCAAGCCAGCTCAGGGATTAAAGACTGTTAGAGATCCACTCACACTATCAAATTATCGTTTTGGGTACTTATTATTACATTATTTTGAGTTATGGCATGTATAGGGACTTGGTCTTTTTGTGATATGTGTCATTATTGATTTGGCCAAATGTGTTGGCTTGTAATGGTATTTGATTCATTTTGTAAATGGCCATTTGGTATTGGCTAATATTGGTTAAGTATTTACACATATAGTGATGCCTTTCATGGATAGAATTATTGCATGGTTTGTGATGATAATTATGAAATGTTGTATGTGATAGAAAATAGCATGTAATTGATGTGTGGATGTCTTGGTTGTGGTTGAATTAGTTTTGTGTATATGCTTGGATTTGTTTTATTTGATGTTGTGTAGGTTGGTGCAAGTAAGGGTGGCAAAAAGGCTTGGTAAATAGCCTTATTTTTTATCCACACAGGTAGAAACACGGGTGTATGTCTATGCCATGTGTGACACACGGCTTGCCCATTGGGTGTGTAATCCAGCCGTGTGTCCCCTGCATTTTTTAATTTTAGCTTTGAATTAGCCACATGGGCAGAGACACAGTTGTGTGTCTTAGCCGTGTGAAGGATACGGCCCAGGGACATGGGCGTGTGAAGTTTGAACCTATTTTATAAAAAAATTATGAAAAGTAAATCACCCACACAGCCTAGCACATGGGCGTGTGCCTCGGCCGTGTGACCCTAATTTGTTGATGATGTCATAAACAGAGAGTTACACAGGTGTGTCCCAAGCCACATAGGAGTGCGAGACCACATGGCCTACCCACACCGATGTGTGACCCTCCAAAGCATGAAAATTTTCTAAGTGTTGAAAAAATTTCGAAAGTTCTCAGTTTAGTTCCAAACCACTCCCAATGTAAGTTTTGGACCTCGTAGGCTCGTCTAAGGGATGATACGAATGTTTTTGAAAAGTTTTAAATTTGAGTGGAAATTTATATTCCAGTTTTGAATGTTTGATTGAGTTTAAGTCCGGTAATACCTCGTACCCTGTTCCGGCGTCGAATACGGGTAAGGGGTGTTATAGTATTTGAAATGCATTTTGGTATCAAATGGTATGTTTTGGTTGATAAATGAATTGGTATGAAAGGAAGAAAATTAGCTTGGTAAATTGATGGTTTATTTGGTTAAATTATATATATGAAAATACATGTTTGAATATTGTCATTTGAGGTGCCTAAGGGCATATTGGTTGTATGTGAAATATTACATGTTTAAGACTTGATTTTGGCTTGTTTTGGATGCCTTGTTATGTTTTGTTGATCTGCATAATATTGAGTTTAGGTTGGTGCCAAATTGGGTGAGAAATGTGGCTTGGAAAATGGTCTATTTTCGTCCACACAGGCGTGTGTCTCAGTTGTGTGTGACACACGGCCAGGTGACATGACTTTGTGTCTCTTGTAGCTTCTTAAGAATACAAGTCAATATGCTCACATGACCTAGCACACGGGCATATGGCTTGGTCGTGTGACCCAAGTTAGTGAGTTACACGGGCACAAACCCAGGCTAGGACATGGTTGTGTGACCCTATTTCAAATGTCTACATGGCCTAAGACATGGGCGTGTCTCTTGGCTGTGTGAGTCACAGGGTTGTGTGACTTTGCAGCTTTGAAAATTTTAAATGTTTCTGAGATATTTTTTGAGTCTTTGATTTAGGCCCGATTTTTTTCTAATGCGTAATTTGAGCCTCGAGGGCTCGTATAAGGGACAATATGTATGATTTCGGTTGGAAACTGACATGAATATTTTATGATATGAAATGTTTGAAATTTTGTCTGCTTGATCTGTAAACTCCAGTAATGCTCCGTAACCTTGTTCCGACAATCGATACAGGTTAGGGGTGTTACAAGGTGACATAGAAACAAATATTTTGGTATTTTTACACCTGATATGCAATTTGTTTATGTTCTTCCTAGTTGGGAAGGTTTCATTATTGATGGACGAGTTCTTCGAGATGCTATTAGTAGGTGATATTGACAAAAAGTTCCTCATGGTAAAGTGCAGAATTGGAGGAATTTGAATTAATTTTTAAGATCATAATTTTTTGAGAAAGTTATTCATGATAAATAGTTTTTTTTTTCTTTTTTATAATTTTTTATTATCAAGTTGATGTTGGTTACAAAAAACTGTGAGGGCTTTCTTCCGCCTTTTAGACGACAAAGATATCATTTTAATGAGTGGGGCCAGGGTTGTAACACCCTTAACCTGAACCCGTCGTCGGAACAGGGTTACGGAGCATTACCAAAAATTAAATATTAAATAAACATATATTCTATACCATATAGTATTCATGTCTGAAATCAATCATAAAGTCCCTTATATGAACCCTCGAGGTCCAAAACATGTATTAGAAACGAGCCAGGACTAAACTGAGTACTCAGAAAATTTTTCGTAAAATCTCAAAATTTTTCCTAGATGCAGGGGTTATACACCCATGTGGTCAGGCCGTGTGGCTCACACGGCCAGGGACACACCCGTGTCTCTAACCATGTAACTCTCTAACTTGGGTCGCACGGCCAATCCACACGCCCATTTACTAGGCCGTGTGATCAATTCTGAGCATTCTGTTTTGACATTTTAAAGATGTAGGGGACACACGGCCAGATTTCTCACCCAGTTGTTCTTCCTCTTACACCAATACTTAAGCATATTTACAAGCCATTTTAAAACAATTAATTCAAGTCAAAATCAAGTCTTATGCATGACATATCATCACATACAACTAATGTGCTCTTAAACACCTCAAATGTCACTTTACCATCATGTAATTAAATATACAAACTTACTTAACTTATCGAATTCAACTATATGCATATTTTATCAAATATGTTAGAATAAATCTTCAATATGCCAACATGATTTCTACCAATCAATCATTTAAGCACACACAAAACATGTTATAGCCTGATTTATACATATCAAAACATGTTCATCACAAGTCATTCTAATGGCTAGTTATAACCCAAACATTTACATGCCAACATTGGCTAATTAACTTATACATGTCATTATAACCATAATTAATTTACCATATATACCAAGATCGGCCGATGGATAGTGTGAGTGATCTCCACTGATGCTTTCAATCCAACTAGCTTTCGAATTACTATAGAACAAGGGAAAATAAAACAGAGTAAGCATGAAATGCTTAGTAAGTTCATATAACATGGTAAATGACTTACCATATCTTTATGTTCAAAATAAACATGCAAGGCACTATCAACCAATTTTATCACAAGCCCTAAACACATATCCTCATCATGTTAGCCAAGTAATCACATATAATAGTCCTTAATCATGGATGAGCAAAGTCATCAAGCATGATCCACATTCATGAAACAACCAATTCATGCATCATTATATCAGGTAATGTCATTTCCATGTACTTCATGTACATACGGGTAATAGTTCGTTTCTAAGTCATACTATCTCATATAAACATCAAGAAACATGTATGGGCTCAATAACAACCAAGTTTCCATATACATATATTTTCCACATCACGAATTCAAATAATATATATAATTCATACCCATGTATTTCAAGTACATTTTCATAATATTTTGTCTCAAGTTCAGATTATTTCATGTCAAGATTTTGCTCATTAAATCAATTAAAATATCAATAGAAACCCGGGAAAATACACTCAAAGTGTACAAATCTATAATATTAGATGAAAATATTCATCAAACAAGTTCCATGTTCATATATCACCATCTCATACTTTCATATATCATGTATCATCATTTTCATGTATTTCAGGCAGATACATGTAATAATTCATTTTGTGTTCATATTTTCTCATGTCAGGATTTTCCCTGTTGAATTTTTTTTGAAATATCGATGGATACACATGTAGTACAAGTGAAGTGTACAAATCAGAAACCGTCAATTCATATTCAGGGGTACTCATAAAGGCACATAATCAAGAAGCACACTCTCAAGCCATATATCAGGATGCTCAGGTGAGCCTGTAATAGGAAGCTTATCCAGGCTATACTAGGAAACTCATAAGAGTCTATAACATGAAGTTCACAAAGAACTTTTAATCAGGAAACTCATGAATAGCCTATCAGGAAGCTCACAAAGAGCCATGTAATAGGAGGTCCAGATAGCATAACAGGAAGTTCAAGCGAGCCATGTTAGGAAGCTCATTAGAGCCTATATCAGGACGCTCACGAACAACTGCGTTTGTGTCCGCAATAAATGCTGGGTCACAACCGATCGAATCATGTAACAAGACGCTCACAAAGAGCTGTGGTAGTGTGCAACACATGCATAATCACTACCGATCAAGATGCTCGCAGGAACCATATAACAGGATGTACAAGAGGGCTTATAACAGGGTTGCTCGTCTGAGCTATATTTTGTCTGTAACATATGATGGACCACATTCAATACGGGAAATCATGTATCCATCGAATTTCATTATCCAAACGGAACTTATCATTTTCTGAACATTAATGGGCATGTGATTATTTCACACATTTATAACATTTCTATAATACATATAAACGCATACCACACTCAATTCAAGCATAAAAATAAACACAATTTAGTTACACGAACTTACCTCAATAAATGTTCGTGTACATAAAATCTACTAATTCGACATTTTCTATTTTCCTCTCTCTAACTCCAAATTTAGTCCATCTGGATCTATACGAGTAAATTTAACATCAATCTAATACAATTCATTCTCAATTTAGACCAATTCACATCTTAGGCAAAATTACCATTTTTCCATTAAATTTTTAATTAATGACGATTTCATCCCTAGGCTCAGAAAATGAAATTTATGCAATTTAATCCTTATTCCAAGCCTAGCCAAATTTTACATATAAAATTTACAGCTCATGTATTTCATAAAATTTAAAATTTTTTCTTAAATTTTACAGCTTTACAATTTAGTCCTGAAATCATAATTTTATCAAAATTCACTTTACAAAAGTTGTTTATCTATCAACAACCTTTCATTTTCTACCATAAATTTCAAAATTTCAGCATTTACAACCATGGAAAATTGTCTATACTTTGATATCTTTACAAATCAATCCCAAGCTATTCCGATCTTGGAAATATAAAAATTACTAAAAACGGGAAAAGATTACTTACCCAATTAAGCCAAGAAAGCTTGCTTTCTCTTTCCTAGGATTTCTATGTATTTTTTGGGAAGAAGATGATAAAATTGATGATATTCTCATTTTTTATCTTTTATTATTTCACTTTTCAATTTCATCCTTTTCTTTATTTTATTTTCCATGGATGAATCATCATTCTTAACAACTACGCATTTTTAATGGTCTATTTACCATTTAAGGACCTCAAATTTTGAATTCCATAGCTATTTAATCCCTTTAGCTATTAGAACTCAACTTTTACACTTTGTGCAATTTGGTCCTTTATCAAATTAAACATATAATCAGTAAAATTTCTTTCTAAAATTTTCATACACATTATTATCATATTGTAGATAATAAAATAATATTAAAATAAATTTCCTTTACAAAATCGAATTTATGGTCCCTAAACCACTATTCTGATTTTACCGAACACAGGATGTTACAAGAGTCACCAACCAAGTACTCCCAGAAGAATTTTTTAATATGAAACATGCTTCAGCATGCAATGTTATTGAAAGATGCTTTGGGTTAATAAAACTTAGATAGTGAATACTTAGGAGTCCATCATTTTATCCTATGAAGGTGCACAATAGAATAATTATTACATGTTGTTTGCTCCATAATTTTATTCGAACCTGTATAAGTCTTGATTCTATTTAACTGCAGCTGGGAGAAGAATTACCTAGTAATGTAATAAAGGACGATGAATCAAATATCGTAAATATTAATCCATCGGATGCATGGGCTACTTGGAGGATGGAACTAGCCAATCAAATGTTCTATAAGTGGAAAGCATCTAGAAATTAGTTAGGTTTATTAAAGTATAGTAGAAGGTTAATTTGTTTATGTTATTTCATGTATCTAGTTTATGAAACTTTGGTGTTGTTTGAATTATTTTTATGTATTGTATTGGACTTGTTGAATTACAACTTTAAGTTATTTTCTTCTAATTCATCATGTGTTATAATTTTATAAAGTGTCTACCTTCTGATTCATAATATTGAACCTAATTTTAATTTGCATTTTTTCTTAAGATAGTTATGTCAGCCTTTTCACAATCAACTACAACTTTTTTCCAAAATTATCGAGGGACCAAAAAGAAATGGGTTCTAGAAAAAAATGTTACGTTGGTTGCCTGTATGGTCGACTTGCACAAGTTGGAACTTTTAACACAAATGGTTGTTGCTAAAGATGTTGCTAAAGATAGGTAAATGGTTGTTACTAAAGATGTTGTGTGGAACTCTATATAAGTGTAAGAATTACTTCCTATATTTATTATCTTGTTTTGACCAAACTTATATCTAATGTGGATTCCTTCTTTTATCTAGAGTCATAAAGAAGATAGTCAATCCAAACATTGCAATTTCCCTTATTACGACCAACCTACTTCTATATATGCAAAAGATCGAGCCACTGAGAAAGATGCTCAAACAACTAGTAATATTGTTGAAGAAATAAATGTTGAGGATGTAGCTACTACAATGATTCCTAAATAAGAAAGTAATTACCATGGATGCGAAGCTGATTTTTCTTTGGATAAGATGGATGCATCAGCTACACAATCACAACCGTTGAAGACAAATCAAGATGATTCCACAATTTCAAAAAAGAAAAAAAATATTTATAATGTAAGTGAACAAATTTCTTCTACTTCATTTATTAATGCTACAATGTTATTGGGGGAAAACATACAAATTGTTGGCCTTGAATTAAATAGGAGCACTGCCTCCGAAGTGCTAATTCAAGAGAAGTCAGAAATGCACATTCAAGAAAGTGCCCAAAAATTATATCTAGCCTTATGTGAAGTAGTAGGATTAATTGAGGATGAGTGCTTTTAATTGAGGATGAGTGCTTTCATGTGTTGATCAAAATTCCAGACTATCCAACGCAAATTCTCGTGTTCTTAAGTCTACCTTCTTTTGTGCAATTGGAATGGGTGAGAAAATTTATTTCTACCCATTAAAAGTCATGGTTGTGTTGGTGATGTTTTAATAACTTTTTGTATATGTAATATTTGGATGGTATAATGACATGATAGAATGCCACATGCTGTTAAAACATTTTGATGCTGTAAAATTTAACATATAGATTATGGCATATACATTAATGACATCATGTAACTTTTTGTTAAGTTATGAACATTATGTTTGGATGTAAAATATAATTCTCAAGGTATTTATTACTTCTAATCTTTTACTTTTTACTTTAGAGGATAATTAAATTATTTGTTTCACTAATGATATTCTAACACATTAATATGCATTGCAGTTTAAAAATAATAAAGTAGGCTATATATTATTTTTCTAATATTATATATTTTTATTTTTATTAATTCATATTTTAATAATAATTATATTAAGAATGTTATTAAATTATATATTATTTTTATTAAATTGAATTTCATAATAATATTATTAAATTATGATTAAATTATTTATTATTATTTTATTAAATTATATTTAATAATAATCTTATTAAAATTTAATAATATTAATCGTCTATCTAAAAAAATTTTACTAAGGATACTCTGGTCATTTTAGCTTTGTTTCTTGTTGTAACACCCCGAACTCGGCCTAAACGTTATGGCCAAATCTGGAGATGTTACGTAAAACAGCTGTAAATCCAGTTTTCGAAATCTTTGGAAAATGTCGTAAATTATATTACTTAAAACCCCAATTTAATAGAAAACACACCTAACTTAACTTTTTAGTTGAAAATGATGTTTACTTATATTTCCTAAAAACGATTATTTTGCAATGAAAATTCTTAGATTGTTATATTTTGGAAAAACCACGTTTGTTTTTCTCAAAAATAGTTGTTTTGTAGGAAGCCAACATTTTCGATAAAGTGTTTTTAACAGTATCATGCAAAAATAGAAAATAAAATCCCAAAACCAAAATAGTCCCAAAATAGTCTAAATATTACAAAACACTTAAATCCCAAATTTAAATGAATCAAACGAAACAAATTTATTGTAACCGAGTTCCCATGGCACCGACTTGCCTAAGTCTAAGGATTACTTGAAGTCTACGGATTACTTGAAAATATCAATCAAACAGAATTTGAGTTTTCGAAACTCAGTGTGTAACAATAACTTGAACAGTTAATTTATATCAAACAGAGAAATTGAATCATAACAAAGTAGTACAGATACATGCCATCTCCGACCATACCAACACACCATATGGGGGTATGAAACACCCATCTAACCCTACACACCACTTAGTGTCGATATGACACTTTAAGAATATTTGCAGCTGAGCTGCTAGTGTAATAGGCAAGTTATTACCACTCACAAAAATATTTCTTCCACATAACATAACCCATTCCAGATGCAAATATAGATCAGAACAGAAATCAGACATGTTACAGTTATACGTGCATGACATAACAGATACAAAGCATATATAGCATTTTTCGGGTTACTCATAGCCTATTATAAGGTTTACTTATCATATGACGTCTCAAATATATGAACAGATATTAGAATTTATACCAACTGATGATTGGATTCCATATTTTACAGTCTATTTGATCACATACCGACCTTACGGAAGGCTTACGGTTGTTCAGAACGATGTGTACGGCCCTAGGGAAAAATTTAAAATTTTGGACTCATACGCCTATGTGACCTACACAACCGAAATAGCCCAGACTGTGTGTCTCACATGGTCAAGCGTGTAACACCCCAAACCCGGCCTAGACGTTATGGCCGAATCTGGTGATGTCACAAGGATTGAGTTTTGGAAAACGGTGTTGACTTGATAAACCATTCAAGTTTAATACTACGAGTTCGAGCACAAATAAACTGATAACGTTATTTAATTAATTAATTGTGTAAAAACACTTATTAAGGCGAAAGTCTGAAATAAATGCGTCAAATTTTAGAAACTTGATTTGTTATTTTTAGATCTAAGCCTTATCGTTGATCGGTAGGCTTATATTAAATTGTCTGTAAATTCATATCAGAATAAGCATGCTGGTTCGAGTGGTAAGGGAGTCAGTGTGTTGGAGGACATGTGTTCGAATCCTCGCTAGAGTGGGGGTATTATTTTTTCTCTATTAACTGTTAATGTTTTAGTGGAGTTAGGTTTCTCAGGAAGTGGTTGTTAGTGGGATAGTGGAGCAGAATTTGGGGGATTCCTGATAACTTATCTGATATTATTTTATTTTATCCTTTTGTTATTTTCCAAATCTCTCTCTTTCAAAATTTCTCCAAAATCTGGTGTTATTCCTCTTCTTTCTGCTCTCTGTCACTTTTTCCTCCTTCTCTTCTTACCGCCATTTTTATTTATGTTTTCTATTTGCTGTCAAATTTATGTATCCTATTATTTCGGTGCTCTTTATACGTTACTGGTAAGTTTGGTAGGTGAATTTTCATTTTTGTTAATGGATCAGTGGTTAGTGATGCTCGTTTGGTGTTTGGGAGAAGATCAAGGGGTTGGGGGTTTCCAATCGGCGCTTTAATTGTGTGAAATCTTTGTTAATTGTTTAAAGGTAAGGGTTTTAGTGGAATAAAAGGGTTGTTTGTTTCAATATAGTTCGGTTTAGTGTCGATTTAAGCGGTTAATTCGTTGGTTTGATGGATAATTTTAGATGTTGTGTGGCTCAGGGTGTTTTTGCATCGAAACTGTACCAGGTGTGTACCAGAAACACGAAAAAAATAAGATTCGACAAAAGCTGAAAGTGGCCACTGTCGACGCCACATGGGTGTGTGGTAACCCATACGGTAGGCCGTGTATGAGACACGACTGTGTGGTTGACGAAGGCATGATCATACGCAGCACACGGCCATGTAGTGACGTGAGACACGGGCGTGTGGATTATTAGGCCAGGCCGTATGGGCCACACAGGCAAAGGCCAATCTGGGCGTGTGGGCCACACGGACATGTGAGCCCACATAGGTAATCCACACGAGCATGTGGGCTCATTTTTCTAAAATTTTCCCTAGGGTTGCACAAGTCGCTCCGATCGACTGTGGGCCTACTGTAGGTTCGGTAAGGGTTATTTAAACCCTATTTTGAATGTTATGATATTCTAATAGACTATTCTGCAATAGTTAGAGACTGAAACTTCTGGAAACAATTCTAAAGTTCTGATAATTTATGCACAAAACATCTGTTAATAAATACTAGAACTGATGCATAAAATTTTATAATGTAGATAAAACCTGAAATATACAATGAGAATTCGTGGAACTCGCGGACGTGGCATTCGAGGCCGTGGTAGAGGCGGTAAGGGGCTCAAGCTAAGTCTTCTTCTCTGGGTAGAGACACCAGTTTCGTCTGCTACTAAAACTAGGTCTTAAAATCTCTCGGCTGGGGATGATGCACTGTCCCAAGCCATGCTGAGGATTTTGGAGAGGATTGATGGAACCTATTCTGGAGCTGGAGGATTAAGGGCGCAGTCTCCTTACTTCGTGACGAGGCATATCAATGGTGGTTGACGGTTGAGGAGGGTACTCAATTTGATTGTCTGAACTATGATTTCTTTAAGACCACCATCCAGAGTAAGTACATGGAGGCGAGCTATGTGGATGCTCATAAGCGTGAGTTCATGTGTAACATCCCGAATTAGGGTAGTCGGAACAGTGGTTTTGGGACAACAAATTCGACATAAGAAAATTTATTTTTATTATACTTTTATAGTCTACAATTTTACAGGATAATTTCGTGAAAATTTCATTCGAAAATTTCGACGTTTGGGCACTCAATTTGTTCAAAAGGACTAAATTGTAAAAAGTGCAAAAGTTAAGTTCTACATGTTAGAGGTGTCTAATTGTTATGAAATTTTAAATGGGAGGTCCTTAAATGGTAATTAGACCATTGTATAACTTGTTGGACAAAAATGACCTTGGATGGATAAAATTTCAAAGAAAGGCAAAAAGGGTATTTTGGCCATTTAGGGGTAAACTGCATTAAAAGACAAATTTTAAAATCCAAATGTGTCCCTTTCTTCTTGCTTCAGCCAAATTTACCAAGAGCAGCCATGGTTAGGGTTTGGTCAAGCTTCCAAGCTCAATAGTAAGTGATTTCGATCCCCGTTTTTAATGTTCTTTACATTTTTTAAATCCCGGTAACACGTTCTAGCTATTTCTACCATTATTTTGAGCTAGGGTTTGTGTTTAAAAATTTACCCATGAATGACATGCTTGTATTTTTATTTATAATGGTAGAAAATGAGTTTTGGGTGTTTAATAAACGACTTTTACTAAGCAGTTTTTGATGAAAACGTCTGAAAGGACTGTTTTGTAAAAGTTGTAAAATTGGTCATAAATGGGTGATTTAGTGGAAATTGGGGGCTGTCATAGTTATGAAAAATGATCATAAAACCTAAGAAAATAGGATGAAGTTTAATTTTTGAGCATTGGGGCAAAAGTGCAAATATGCAAAAGTTTAGGGGTCAAAATACAAATTTGTAAAAATATGATTTTTGGACCCCTATGAATAATGTGACTAATTAGTTGGCTAAATGTGATATTATAGATCAAGGAAAACAAGATTCGGGCTTAGAACGAGGTTGAACAAGGTTAAGCACAAACTCGAAATAAATAATCGTACTCGAAACCGAGGTAAGTTCATATGTCAATGATAATGCAATGATATTATTATTGTTCATACTTGAACTTAAAATGATGTGTTGACATTGTGTGATGGATATTTATTTAGTTGATATGAAGATTATATATTGTAACAAATGCCAAATTATAATTATATGCAATACCATGTTTATTTTATGGACTAATGTCTAAATAAACATGGAAATGTGTTGAATTGGATGTACATTGCATGAGCAGCTATGCATAATGATATACTTGATGGAAAGAGAAAATCTCGGTTGAATAACAAGGGAAATTCGATAGATAAACCATGGCTTACATGAATTGAGATCTTGCATGTGTTGCAAAAAGGATTTAGCTTGGACGGGTAATTCGATGATCTCAAGTATGAAAAGGATCTAGCCTAGACGGGTGTTCCTTGAATGATCGAGCCTCCCGAAGAATATATGTGCATTATGGATTTAGCCCAGATAGGTAATCCGATTAGGGTCTGAATTTAGCCTGGATTGGTAATTCAGATCCGAGCTCATTGAGAGTGCTTGTCGTTACAAGGGATTTAGTCTGGACTGGTAATCCCGACATCACTCCATGAGTTTATATTACGGGGGATTTAGCCTGGACTGGTAATCCCGCCGTAAGATGTAAGGTTCGCGGGAGTGAGCATATGAAATGATCACTTGTATGAATTGTCGGAGAATGGGATATCTATCGAGATTCTGAGAAATTCAATGAGATTAGTATGAAAAATGAAATAAAAGGTTCTTGCCATGATACATCATGTATGTTATATGATATTATTATGATGCATATGAGTTGTCATGTTTGGACGAGTGCAGTGCTAAATGATAGCACATGTAAGTACTCAAAACCCATGAGCACGTGTTTGACATGTGAAATGAAATGGACTTGTGACGATAGTGCAAATTAATGAATGATATTTATGACAATAATTTCTATAACAAATTTGTGATGGTTATTATCTTGTTGCACTAAGACAGATTTGGTACAGCAGCATTGGTCTGAATTTGAAAATCTACCAAAAATAGTGAAAATTGAGTTAAAGACTGAACTAAATATTAAATTAAATTGTAATGAGTCTAGTTTCACGTAAAGGAAATGGTGTAAGCAAAAGAATTTTTTAGTACGAGATATATGAATTCTTGTGAGATAGAGTCGGAGTGATTCCAGACTCCCCTGTCTCAACTTTGTAAAATCACTACAAATTTTAAAAAAATAATTAAGAGTTAAAATTCATATTAATGAAATCCTTAATGAGTTTACTTTCAAGAGAAAGAAATGAGAACATTATCCGAGTCTCGTACTATGAGATAAATAAATTTTAGTAAAGAAAGGTCAAAACTATCAAACAGCAAAATAGGGGAGACTTTGAATAATAAACTGTACTTATTGGCTAGACTAAAAATTCTGGAAATTTTATGGTAAGAATACTAGACTTTTCTGCGAGCTATACTTTTGATCTCACTGTCGAATACTAGAGGTCCTGACGAGTTTCTTCTAGTCATAAACTAAAGGAACCTGCCAAAAGAAAATAAAAGAAAAGTTAGAAAATTAAAGTAAAAACAAAAATAAAATGCAATAAAAATAAAAAAATGGCTAAAGTAATAAAAATTAAGTGTTCCTAAGATTTTAGTCCCCGGCAACGGCACTAAAAACTTGATGACATCACAAACTAACTAAAATATGACAAAGGCAAGCGCACCTATCGAATAGTAGTATAGCTACGGTGAGTCGGGAATATCGCATCCACAAGGACTAAAAATACTAGTAATTACTATCTTTTTTTATTATCTAGCCTATAAATTGAAGGAATTGTTTTAAAATCTAATTTTAGCTAAACTAATTACTAAGCGACAAAGAGCGAATTGAGAAAATAATCGAAGAAAACTTATGAGAGAGACAATACCTAGGAAAGAATCCACATAGACTTCACTTATGATTCGAAATCTAAATTAAATGATTTATTCATTTGATTTGATCCGTAGAAATCCCTAAATTATATTAATAACTCTTTCGAGAGTAAAAATAACTAACTCTAGGTTGATTAATTGAAATCTCTTTCTAATTAAAACCCCTATTGTTGCATTAACTCAATCTATGGATTTCCTTATTAGATTTTACTCTAATCCGGTAGATTTATGTCACCCTATTTCTAGGGTTGCATGCAACTCCACTCAATTATGCGAGATCTACTCTTAGACAGGGACTCTTACTCCACTGAATAAGCACATCAATCATGAATTAATATCTTGAAAACATTAAAAACATGAAATAAGAGCACATAATTGAGATTAAGAATAAATATTTATCATGTAATTCAAACAAATCAAATAATAAGATCCATCTTAGGTTTCATCTTCCCTAGGTATTTAGGGAATTTAGTTCATACTGTGTGAGGAAAACATCTCAAAAATAGGAAAACAACAAAACATAAAGAAACCCAAAAACTTCGAGAGAAATTGAATGGAGGTATTCAGTCTTGAAGGAGATCCTACTTCCAAGCTGAATCTGTTGGCGTTCTTCAAGTAATTTCTGCATTCTACTCTGTGTCCTCCCTTTAGGTCCTCTTCTAGTGTGTATTTATAGACTATAGAATGCTCAGAAACTCTAAAAATTGGGTTTTTTCGCGTAATAAGGAAGCAAGGTGCGAAATCGACACGGACTGGCACATGGGCTTGTGGCCAGCTCGTGTGGCTCACATGGGCGTGTGGCCAGCCTGTGTAGATCCTGAAAATAGCCATTTTTACCCGATTTTGGCTCGTTTTTCACTCATTTCGCTCCTCTATGCTCACCTAAGTATAGAAACATGAATTTAAAAGATTAGGAACATCAAATTCACTAATTTATATGACAAATCATCCAAAAGCGTAATCAAGAATGAGATTAAAAACATGTTACTTTTATGGCTTATCAGAGGTGCATAGTAGCCCTTATGCTATGCATCCTAGTGGTAATAAGATGTATCGTGATCTTCGTGCGCTATATTGGTGGTCGGGTTTGAAACATGGAGTTACTGATTTTCTTGCTCGTTGTCTGACATGCCAGCAAGTTAAGGTTGAGCATCAGTTTCCTTTAGGTCTGTTACAGCCATTTAAGATTCCTTTGTGGAAATGGGAACAAGTGACGATAGACTTCGTTAGTGGGTTGAACTTAACACCCACTAAGAAAGATTTTGTTTGGGTCATCATGAATCGATTTACCAAGTCAACTCACTTTATTCCGGTTCGGACCGATTATTCTCTGCAAAAGTTAGCGAAGCTCTACATTTCTGAGATCATAAGACTGCATGGGGTTTCTATTTCGATTATTTTAAATAGAGATCCTCGTTTCACTTCTCAGTTCTGAAAGAAATTATATGAGGCACTGGGTTCGAGATTAAACTTCAGTACTGCGTTCCACCCTTAGATCGATGGTCAATCTGAGAGGGTGATCCAGATACTGGAGGATATGCTTCAGAGTTGTGTGATAGATTTTTGAGGTAGTTGGAAGGAGTATCTATCGCTAGCTGAGTTCACCTAAGATAACAGTTTCTAGTCTAGCGTCCAGATGGCACCTTACAAGGCTTTGTATGGTCGTAAGTGTCGTACTTCGCTATGTTGGACTGAGTTGGGTGAGCATCGGGTCTTGGGTCCTGAGCTGAAGACAAGGTTAGACTGATTCAAAATCGTCTGAAAGTGGCTTCTGATAGACAGAAATCTTATGCAGATCTGAAGATGTGTAATATTGAGTACTCTATGGGAGACTTTGCGTTTCTTAAGGTTTCTCCATGGAAGAAATTTCTGAGATTCAGTCGTAAGGGCAAGTTGAGCCCTAGGTTCATTGGGCCGTTTCGAATTCTGAAACGTGTGGGACTGGTTGCTTATTAGTTGGAGTTACCTCCGCAGTTAAACCGTATACATGATATCTTTCATGTTTCGATGTTGAGGCGGTATCGATCGGATCCATCTCATGTTGTCTCTGTTAAGGGAATTGAGGTTAGGCTGGACTTGACTTTTGTGAAGGAGCCGGTTTAGATTCTAGATCGAGACGTTATGGTTTTGAGGAGGAAGTCCATCCCTTTAGTGAAGGTTCTATGGCGAAACATGGTACTGAGGAGGCCACATGGGAACCTAAGGACTCGATGCGTCAGTAGTATCCTCATCTGTTCTGATTAGGTAAATTTTGAGATCAAAATTGCTTTAGGGGGTAGAGTTGTAACTCCTTGCTAAATTTGTTTCTGTGTCTGTAAATATTTGACACAGATTTATATCTGCTTCAGTGGTTAAGTGTTCTGGTATGTGTGAGAGGTCCCAAATTCAAGCTCTACCTTTAGCAAATTTTGTTATTTTTAGATCTAAGCCTTATCTTTGATCGGTAGGCTTATATTAAATTATTTGTAAATTCATATCAAAATGAGCCTACTGGTTCGAGTGGTAAGAGAGTCAGTGTGTTGAAGGGCCTGTGTTCAAATCCTCGCTGGAGTGGGGGAATTATTTTTGCTCTGTTGACTGTTAGTGTTTCAGTGGAGTTAGGTTTCTTAGGAAATGGTTGTCAGTGGATAGTGGAGAGGAATTTGGGGGATTCCTGATAACTTATCTGATATTATTTTATTTTATCCTTTTGTTCTTTTCCAAATTTTCTCTCCCTTTTAAAATTTCCCAAAAATCTGACGTTATTCCTCTTCTTTCTGCTCTTTGTTGCTTTTTCCTCCTTCTCCTTTTTGCCACTATTTTTTTTTGTTTTCTATTTGCTGTCAAATTTCTGTATCCCATTATTTCGGTGCTCTTTGTACGTTACTAGTAAGTTTGGTAGGTGCGTTTTTATTTTGGTTAATGGATCATTGGTTATGAGGCTCGTTTGGTGTTTAGGATAAGATCAAGGGGATGAGGGTTTCCAATCAGCACTTTAATTGTGTGAAATCTCTGTTAATTGTTTAAAGGTAAGGGTTTTAGTGGAATAAAAGGGTTTTTTGTTTTAATATAGTTCAGTTTGGTGTCAATTTAAGCAGCTAATTCGGTGGTTTGTTGGATAATTTTAGGTGTTGTGTGGCTCGGGGGATTTTTGCATCGAAACCATACCAGGTGTGTACTCGAAACACGAAAAATGAGTTTTGGCAAAAGCATAAAGTGGCCACTATCGACGCCACTCGGGCGTGTGGTAGCCCGTGTGGTAGGCCGTGTGTGAGACACGGCCGTGTGGTCGACGAAGGCATGGTCGTGCGCAGC
The DNA here is from genome assembly GCA_025698465.1 of Gossypium longicalyx. Classification (NCBI taxonomy): domain Eukaryota; kingdom Viridiplantae; phylum Streptophyta; class Magnoliopsida; order Malvales; family Malvaceae; genus Gossypium; species Gossypium longicalyx. Next base: position 55,213,266 of record CM047006.1, on the reverse strand, counting down.
ATACGGTCGTGTAGTGCCGTGAGTGTGGCCTTGTGGGCCACACGGGCTAGGCCAAGTTGGGCATGTGGGCCACACGGGTATGGCACATAGGCGTGTGGATTATTGGGCCAAGCTGTGTGGGCCACACTAACAAAGGTCAATCTGGGCGTGTGGGCCCACATGGGTAATCCACGCGGGCATGTGGGCCTATTTTTCTAAAATTTTCCCTAAGGTTGCACAGGTCGCTCCGATCGACTGTAAGCCTACTGTAGGGTCGATAAAGGCTATTTAAACCCTATTTTGAATGCTATGATATTCTAATAGACTGACGTGAGTAAGATACTAAATGTATGCTTGACTATACTTATAAAAGCCTGAAATAGGTCCTAGTCGGAACAGTGGTTATGAGACCATAAATTTGAAGTAGAAATATTTATTTTATGACTATTTTAGAGTCTATGATATATTTGAGTGATTGTGTGCAAATTTTATTAAGTAAATTTTATTGATAAAGTGCCCAATTTTATTATTAGGATTAAATAGCGTTAATTGCAAAATATAAGTTATAGAATATAAGTACTTGTTTGTAATGGGGGTTTAAACTAGAGGCCTTTAAATGGAAAATAGACCACGATCTTTTGGTATGGACAAAACTAGACATGGAAGGGTAAAAACTGAAGGGTTAGTAAAAAGAGCATTTTGGTCATTTAGGTATTATAAGGCATAAAAGACAATATAAAAACCAAAAAATCTACTCATCTTCTTCATATATGGCTGCCAAAATTTACATGACTCCATGGCTAGGGTTTTAAGCTTTCCAAAGCTCAATTGTAAGTGCATTTGAGCCCCATTTTTAATGTTCTTCGTATTTTTGAAATCCTAAAAGCTTAACCTTTCTATTTCTACCATTTATTTGCATGAAAATGAAGTTTAAAAAATTTACCCATGCTAGATAATTGTGCATTTTGATGTTTAATGGTAGAATAAGGATGCTTGAGGTTAGGAAAACAATTTTTGTTAAGTGATTTTCATTGAAAATGGTTAAAACGGGTTAATTAGTAAAAGTTGTTAATGTTTATAAAAGCATGAAATAGTGAGAATTTGAGGTTGCCATAGAAGAGAAAAATGTTCATCATGTCTTAAATCTTATAGAAATCTAATAAATTTCAATTTCTGAGCCTTGAGGTAAATTCGTAATTATACAAAAGTTTAGGGGCAAAAATGTGAATTTTTCCAAAATATGTTTTAGGTCCGAAATGATTAGTACATTAAGTAAATGAGTGAATTTCATCATGTTAGATCAAGGAAATCGAGATTCGGGCTTAAATCGAGAAAATACAAGGTTATGGACTAATGGTAAAATTGTCGTTTTCGTATTCGAGGTAAGTCCGTGTGATTAATTTAAGCATGTTATCCATATTATTGCTAATATATTTGAAACTTATCCTTCTAAGATTAAATTGAGTTATATGTTGGTGATATTGTGTATGAGAATGTGATGCCAAATGTTAATGTTTTGGTATTATGAGTATTGAAATGATTCATTGTTATCAGGAATTTATATATGCTTATTTGATTATCATGAAAGTATGAAATGTATGATGGAATAATAAATGACGTTGTGAGCAAGTGTGATGCTATTCGGTTAGAAACGAAGTCTCGTTGAACCTCGAATATAACATAGGATACAAAAGGATATGCTAAGAGAATTATGTGGTCTGAACTCATGAGTTGAGTTTAAGTTCATGAGAAAATGATATATGTAACGTGGGTCCGAGTACTGACTTTGTGTACAGACCTATGAGTAGCTCAATAAGCGTATGTTACATGATAACACTATGGGGTCCGGGCACTGACTTGATAAAGGGATCGTGAGTAACTTGGAATGCGAGCATTTCATAATGTGGGGTAGCATTGGCTATATATGTCGCGCGCTATTGAGTTAGTTCTAGCCCTGTATATGACACTTATGTGCAAGTTTTCTGACGTATCTAATAGTATTCCAAGTGTTCAATGGGTAGTTTAAGGAATGATTTGATGATGGTCCCATTGAGGTATGCCATTGGTGAGAATAGATAAAAGTTATGCTACGAAGTGGAACAGGTATGTATGCAAAACTCATAAGAAATGATTTCGGGTTATGATGCATCTTTGTAACGAAGTAAATAAGTAAGTCATGAGAATGAGAATGATTTGGTGATGACCTTGTGATTATGGTTCCATGCTTATATTGTATAAAAAAATTTATTTAAACCATGATGGTTGAAATGATTGATGAAGGTGTGATGAGTTTAGTTATCATCACTTTTGTACTAAAACTGTTTTGGGCAGTAGCTGTTGTCCAACTTTTAAAATCTACCAAAAATCGTGAAAAATGATTTTGAATCTGAATAAAATATGAAATTAAAACTTATTGAGTCTATCTTTTCATAGAATAAATGGTGTAAGAAAATGAATATTAGATTATGAGATATTTAAATTATTGTGAGACAATCAGAATAACTTCGAAATCCCCTGTTCTGATTTGAGAAAATCATTGAAAATTGTACAAAAATAGTTTTGGGTCATATTTATATGCTTAGAATTCTTAATGAGTCTATTTTTAATAAAAATAGATGAGAACATCATCCTAGTTCTGTATTATGAGATAATTAATTTTTAGAAAAGAGAGGTCAGAACTATCTGACAGCGAGAAACGGGTAACTTCAAGGAATAAACTATACTAATTGGATGAACCAAAAATTTTGAAAATTTTATGGTAAGAAGATAAGTGAGTCTAGTTTTAGGGAAAATTATCAAAATTTAATTTGGAGTTTCTTAGCTCCAAATATAAATAAAGTAGTGACTGTGACTCGAGAAAATAGCTTGACTCAAACATAAGTAAAAAATGCAAATACGGTTGTATTATCATGAGAAGCAAATTGATAAATTGCTCATTATTTTCACACGGTCTTACTAAGCTATAAAGCTTACCCTCTTCCTTTCCTTTACCCTCTTCCTTTCCTTTCCTTTAGTGTTTTCAGGTTAGCTCGGGGTTGGAGATAGTCGGAGGCAGCATCACACTATCAAGTCGCTACCTTTGGAATAATGAGGTATATGTTAGAAATTTCAAGTGAGTGGCATGTATAAGGATCTAGATGATTGACATGTATTATTTTGCTTTGGTCAAATGTGTTGGCTTATATTGAGTTATATGTATAGGGTCATGAGATGTGGCTCATATTGATTATGGCTTGTAAGCCTAGCTATTCATGTCATGTCTAGTATTTATAATGTGGTTATGTTTGCTCGCCATGCATGGTTAGTAATATGACATGTGTGTTAGACATATGCTCTATGACCAATTGAGGTGGTCATAGCCATGTAGTAATTGCACGTTATAAATACAACGTGGTAATGATTGAACATGAGCACTTGATGGATAAGTTGATAACTAGGATATAATGGTATAGTGGTCATCAAAATGACAAGTCTTACGAATGTGAAATAAAGAATCTAGACATGGTATTGCATGAGTAGATGCATTATTTATAAGAGGACATGTTAATGTTAAGAATATGTCTTAATAAAGAGTGTTAAATCACTAAAATAATGCCATGATTTACGATTTTGATGTGCATAAGGCTGTAGGGATTATGGGTAACATGAAGGCTTGGAAGATAGCCTAAGTGTTGGCCACACAGGTTGAGACACGGCAGTGTGTCTCAACCGTGTGAGGAGCACGGCCTGGAGACACAGGCGTGTGGCCCGGCCGTGTGGTTCGATGAGCATGCTGACATCACAAACAGAAAGTTACACAACCTGAGGACACGGGCATGCCAAAGGCACATGGGAGTGTCCCTATGTCCACACGGACGTGTGACCCTGTTTCATGTGAAAATTTTCTAAGTTTTCTTGAAACTTTTCAAGTTCTCAGTTTAGCCCTTAATTTCTTCCAATGCATGTTTAGGGCTTCGCAGGCCCGTATATGAGGCGTTATACATGTGTATGAAAAGTTTTGATATAAAAGAAATTTTATAGCCCAGTTTTTGCATGTTGAAAACGATTAAGTCTGGTAATGTCTCGTACCCTGTTTCGGCATCGGACACGGATAAAGGGTGTTACAATACTGCTATATGTATATCTGTTATTTGTATAAAAGCATGTTGAGCATGTTTAATCTGATAAATATGTATCTGATTGGGGTGGGATTTGTATATAATGAGGAAGTATTCTATTCGGCGTTATTCGCCTATATTCTGGTAGCTTGGCTACTTATATTCTAATATGTGTCTTAATGGCACAGTGTGGTGTGTAGGGATGGGTGGATTTTTTTAACTCCACATGGTATGATGGGATGGTCGGAGACGGTGTGTAGAGGATGGGGGTAGGATTTATGCTTATCTGCTTTTGTAAACTGAATCTGAATCTGAAACAGTATCTGTTCCTGACTGTGTTTATAATTCTGTATGATTGCATGCTTAATTCTATAGGATTACACACTGAGTTTTCGTAAACTCGCATATGTTGTCTATTTTATCAGGTAATCCATAGATTTAGGCGGATCAGTGCGGTAGAGACTCAACGGTGACCACACGACCGTAAATTATTTAAACTTCGCAATTTATGGTTCAATTATATTTTGGTATTCATTTTGAGAGTTTGTAATTTTTGGGATTCTCTGGACTTTTTTTCTGGGTTTTCTTAAAAATAACAAATCGGGTTTCTAAATTATGACGCATTTATTTCAAACTTCTGCCTTAATAAGTGTTTTGACACGATTAATTAATTAAATAACGTTATCAGTTTATTCGTGATCGAACTCATAGTATTAAACTTGAATGGTTTATCAAGTCAACACCTTTTCCAAAACTCAATCCTTGTGACATCACCAAATTCGGCCATAACGTCTAAGGCGGGTTTGGGGTGTTACATAGCGCATGGCCTATCACACAACCATGAGTCACACGCGGCCTACAACACGGCCTGACACATGATCATGTGGCGTCGACTGTGCAGATTTTTGACTTTTGTTGTTCGCTATTTTTTCGTGTTTTTCATTACACATCTAGTTCGATTCTGATACGTAAACACCTACGAGACTTTCAGAACCTAAATACGATATTTAATATAGTTAATTCCAAAAACGAGACACCACATTAATCAAGATTCGAACACAATAACCTTATACAACACTACCAAAAATGTATTCAATCGCTTACGGTCAAAAGAATAACAACTACACAACACTTAGATTGCTAGAGGAACACCCAACCACTCTCAATCCTCCCTTAAACGCAACGGATTAATTAGCCAACATATAATAAAAATTTAACAATACCACTTTGCAACCCAAAACCCCCAAACCAAACGAACACCCACAACATGTGATTAGAGAACTAACAAGCTGCCTTACCTACCAAGAATGAAGTCGGCGAAGCCAAACGAAGGAACAAAATAAAGCCAAATGAACAACAATCCAAGGCCGAAAGAGATAAAGAACAAAGATCAAAGAAAAGAGTAAAAATGAGAGATTAAAATTTTTCAATTCCTATACTAGCAGTGGCATAAATAATGAATGAATAAGAAAATAAGGAAAAGATGAGAAACGTGGGATTGATAGGAATTTGGAATGAAGAAATAAAAATAAAATAATAAAAATAATATATGTTTTTAAACAAAAACCACTTCCCAACATTTTAATAACTTATTAGATTTTCCCCAAATAGAGTTTGATTAGACCTCAAACCACCCCATAATCGACTCAAACGGGAATAGCAACAATATTTCCAATACACTTACGCGGGGATTTAAACACAAGACCTAAGGGTAAGCTAACACTTTACCACTGAAACAATAGGCTTATTCTATCACAAATTGACCAATTGGATAAACAGAGATAGGTTTAGGAACAAAAATAATTGAATTTTCTCAAAAGAATGTGACTAAAACCTAAGACCTCAAACCCACAATTGAGGCACTAAACCACTGAAACAAATACTAATTTATGACAAGATCTAACAAATCATGTATACTAATTTTAGGGCGTTACACTTATGCTATTAGAATATTTATTCCATTCAACCAAACACAAGAATACTATTATTGTTCTATTCCATTCCATTCAATCAAACAATTGAATTATTGATTACAATTGTATTCCATTAAAACTTTTTTCCATTATACCTCTATTCTATTACAGTGAATCAAACGTAGTATAAAATTTTTGAAATAAAGGAATGGGAGTTTACAATCCTTTCCTTCCCTTTACTTTATTCTAATTGTTATTCAAACAAAGGAGGATTAACTTACCTTTCTTTTCTTTTCTTTCCCCCACTTTCCTCAATCCAAACATAATGTTAAGGAAAAGAAAAATAAAAAGTTTCTTTGTGAACGAAGAAAACTAAGAAAGTTTAAAGTTTGACACATTACTTATTAGAATAATTATCTTATTTTTCTAAAGAAAAACTATCCTATTAGTACATACTAGTATGAAAATCCTTTATTTGAACTCTAGATCTTGAAGTACCAATAGGGGAACCTCAATCACTCTTTAATTAAGTCATTTGGGTAAATTATGTAACTAGTCATCCAACTATTAGCGTGTTTCTGTTTCTGTTACGGAACTATAAAAATTTTCATTTTTGTCACTAGCATTATTTTTTGTTTTTGTTTTGGTCACCTTTTATTCAATCATTAACGGAGATGATGCCATGACTTTTTTTAAATGGTATAATTACACACTTAGTCCTCAACTTACACATTTTATCAAATTTAATCCTAATTCTAAATAATTCAAATGTAACCCTCTATATTTTCTACTGTTGATGATGATGATCAGCTTTCTTTTTGTTCCATGCACGATTGCTATACCTTGTTTAGCGAGCCTTGTAGACTTTACAATGTACCTCGCAGACCACACAATGTACTCATAGAGAGCTTGACATGTGTCTTCCAATGGAACCAACAACACCGCAAACATAGAGTTAGTTTTGCAAACGCCAGTGTTAGTTTGTGAACCTTAACTTGACGAATTTTAGAATTAGGCATCTCGATTAAGACCACTTGGAGGCTTGGAGTAATTAATTGCTAATCACCCTAAAATGTCTCATCCTAGAACGTAGCATCACCGTCACTGCCTAGAGTATTAAATCAGATTCCCACGTCAATGACTTTAGTACACATATCCAAGGTTGTCCCCCACTATAAAAAGGTCATGTAAATAGCACATACACACTCACATAGACACTCCTTCATGACTTCCCAAACTCTCTCAAAACCAAAATCTCTCCCCAACCTTTATTCCACTCTTATCCATTCAACCACCATCTTCCTCCCTTGTTCACCTTACTAATTAACAACAACTCACATATTTCCACCCATTGCAAACTCCTCTGATGACAATGAAAGGTGTTGCTGCCGCAAAAGCTATTATTTTATATTTACTTTGATCTGTGTTCATCTTCTAGGTTGAGTTCCCCATAATTGAAAATGAAGGTGTTTTATTACTTCAAATTTAAAATGCAAGCCAAAATTCAGTATGGTCTGAATTAAACATGAATTTTATGTATATATACCTAAATCTATTTCAAATTTAATTTATATTTACTTCAAACTTAATTTTGTTTAACATTTTTAACATTTTTCTTAATCTCAATAAGGAATATCTTTCTTACCTAAACTAGTCTAGTATCAACATTTCATATGATGCTTTATATTATATTACATCTTACAAGATTAAACTAAATATATGTTATAAAAAATTAAATTTTAATTGAAATGTAACAAAATAATTATACGATTAAAAGGGGTATTCTAGTAAATATTTCATCATCATCAGCGGCATCAAATATGGAGGATTCAATTTGTTGAATTGTATAGAATTAAAATTAAATTAATAGAATGTGTAAATGTTGAAGATTAAATGTATAATTATACTCCTTTGAAAAAAGTCAAGTCATTATTTTTATTAATAATTTAATGAAGAGCGACCAAAGCAAAAATAAATATTAACGTTAGTGATAGAAATGAAAACTTTTATAATTCATTAACCAAAACAAGAGTTTCCATCATAGACAAATTTAAAAAATAATAATTGGAAGTTTTCTTCATGGCACCCAAGATTTATCTAAATCCAAAGAAAGGCCCATATTGAAGAGTCAATAGCTTAGGAAGTCGCACATATTTGGGCTTGGAACAATAAGGATGCAAAGAACAACAGTCTAACTTGTTGTCTTTAATGTTTCTATACCTTTTGCTCTTGTCACTTCCACAGGGTACAAATACAACTGTTCAGCTCTGAAGTGACATCCATTAGCAAATGCAGGACATCTTTAGACTTTATAATAAGGTGTCGGTTGACAAGCACAGATTTCCAACAGTTGGAAAGAAGATTCTCAGCTGATTAGCTAAATATGAAACGTATGCCACTAACCTTGAAACAAAAATTCATCAGTTCTCGGGATTCAATTCTTGGACGCTAAAAGATGAGCTTGTGAGTGATTTTTGACCCTTCATACAGAAAGGACAACCATGCCTTTCTGTTATGACACATCATTATCTGTTGAAAGGGAAAGTTGCCTGAATGTGTCAAATTCCATTATGTAAATCTAGGAAGAAACCAGACAAAGGAGTGGTTATTTAAGTTTTAACTCGTAAGTTTTTTTTTCCACTCAAGAAGCAAAAGGTAACAAAACAAGGAACGGTGGCGACAATACATCGCCAAAAAAGAGCAACAGCTAAAATACAATTCTGCTAAAACAATATTTGTCTTTCTCATTGTCCATTTCATACAGCATTAATAGCATTTGCCTACGTTTTAGATAAACAACATAAAGAATTCAGTAAACTCCTCACGGTTGAAGCTCAATTATTCACTACATAAACCCTCATTTTCTTTCACTTCTTTAATCGCTTCCAATTCCATTTTGAAGCCTTTCTTATCACATTATTAGGCAGTAAAAAGGGTCAGGTTTTATAGGAAGGAAACACATTCAACTAAAATGTATTACCAATATCTCGAATTCCATGGTTTTTAAATTCTTCTAATATTTTTTAAATGTACCCATTGTGCATTTGTTGATTTTTACCAATTTTGCCGACTAAACTAAGCTAGTTCAATTAGAGGTTTTGAAAATTTTGATTATCAATTAATACAGTTTAAAATTAGATAATTAATCGATCACCCGAAATTATTAATAATAATGTATTATAGCCCAGTATATTATATAAGCTAAATATATAAAAATTAATGTACTTATAAATATTCTTATAATGAGTTTAAAAAAATTATGAAAATTAAAAAATATTTGAAAAAAATAAATTTAAATTTAAAAGTCAGCAAAAAATAAAATAATTTAAACAAAGAAAAGTAAAAAAAAAATATTATTAATGTAACGTTAGTTATTATGTTTTTTTGTGTTATTTTTTTTTTCTGATTTCTTTAAAAAATTAATTAAAAATAATTATGCTTTTTTAAATTTTTTAAGTTTATTTTTAAAAAAACATATACAAAATTTAATTGATCTAAAAATTAATTTGATTAATCGTCTTAACCAAATCAATACTCTAATTTATCAAATACTTAAAAAAAATCCTGACAAATAGGTTTGTTGAATAAAGAATAGTGTGTGGATTATTGTTTCCAATGTTAAAGACTGCAAAAACTTACGTTCTTTAAAGGGTGTGAAGATAGTTGATAATGGTTGTTGAGTGCCACTCAATGGAGATGCAGCTTTTTGAGTATAAAGAATAATAAATAGTAATAATAGCTTTGTAAACTGGGATTAAAGTCTAAGGTTCCCACCTATTTCAAATGAAATTTGCACATACAATACAACAAAATAATTTATAGTATATTATTCGTTAGCTTTTGGTGATATTAGGCCCAAATTACAATATGACAAATCAATTATTAATGTACTCAACGTGCAAGTTACAATTATGAAGAATTTATGGTCCATGGGATTGATTTATCCGTTAAATATTGGAAATCAAGATAAACAAAATTTAAATTATTTGAGTTCATTGATTTTATTGAAGTTGATTTATTTTGTAAAAAAACATGCAGATACCATTTTAATTAATTGAAAATTTTCAATATTAATTTAAAAATAATGGTCTAAATAATAAATTAATAATACTAAAAATTTCATCACATATGCGTGTGAAAATCATAAATTTAAAGTACAAATGCATGTTTAAATATAACATACAATAAATAATGAAAAGTGGAAACCATTTATTTAAAACACATATGTGTAGATAATAAAATTGGTGGAAGTAATAAATTGTGCATAGTAAAAATTAAAATGTATAAGTAAATCAAAATAAAATATTGGTTGAGCTGTAAATTTAATATTTTTCAATGTAATTGGCATAGTATTCAAATTTCATAATATACATATTTTTATTGTTTTTCTTTAAATTAAAAAGATTAAAGTGTACTTAAATAATATAATTTATTTTAAATACAAAAGGTCATTTTTTTTTTTGTAATTTTCAAACCGAATTGATATCCAGTTAACTCATGACACAAACTCAATCAAATATTTTATTAACAGTATTGTATTAATAATTAAAAAATTTCAATTATTCGACAATAATTAGTTAACATAATTAACTCTAGTAATAATTAAGTTATAATTAATATGCTTAAAATTTTATTTAAGTAATAACTCAATTCTTACATCAATAAAATTAGCGCAACTTTTTAAAAATTAATAAATAAAATTATGACAACTTTTTTATATCAAATTTTTTTATTAATAATTGTAATTTAAATTATAATTATCACATTTTTTCATATATTTTATGTTTATAGTTCTATTCAAGTAATATCTCTATTTTAAAATTAGTATACTTTTTTAACTAATAATTGTAAATTAAATCATAATTATTTGGGTAAGTTTTTGGTACAGTGACAATGCACTTTTTTTTTATTCCATAACTAGTTTAAAAAATGACATATGTCTATTTTTTTAATATTTTATTATACTCCTATAGGACATTTGTATGAAGTCTAACAACTCCACTCATAGTGTACCAAATATTTTTCTTATTTTTAAATGTGCAATTATCACAAATTCTATTAAATTATAACTTAAAATGTATAATTATCACACTTTCTATTTTATTTCAAAAATTTTAAATTTAAATGTAAATTTAGTAATATGATAAAATATAAAAGTATTCTCGTTAGTTCAAAAGTTTGTCTTAAATTAATTGATTTCATACTAATATAATATAATATTAATTAATATGCTTTTATTATTATCACATAATAATACTAATAAATTATTATTCTAATGTTAATATAGTAATATAATTAACAACAAAGGGTATTCTATCGGTTTAAAATTTTTCTAAACTCGTTCTTTTAATTAAGTTATAATTAAGTATTTAAGTAATAACTCAATTTTACATACATAAAATTAGCATAATTTTTTAAAAATAAATAATTAAAATTAACACGACTCTTTTTTTATATCAAAATTTTTATTAATAATTGTAATTTAAATTATAATTATCATAGTTTTTCTATATTTTATGTTTAAAGTTCTATTTAAGTAATAACTCTATTTAAAAAATAGTACAAATTTTTTAACTAATAATTTTAAATTAAATTATAATTAATTTTAAATTTATATCTGTCACAACTTCTATTAAATTATAATTTAAAATGTATAATTATCAAAATTTCTATTTTATTTCAACTTTTTTTAAAATAAAATTAACACAACACAACTTTTTTTACATCAATTTTTTTAACTAATAACAATAAATTATAATTATAATTATAGGAATCACAATAATTTTTTCCTAGAATTTATACTTAGAGTTTTATTTAAGTAATAGCATCTTCATGCATTTAATATTTAATCATTTTTTTAATATTGTATTTTTAATTGCAGTAATTATAAAGTTTATTTAAATTATTGAATATAATTAAAAATATATTAATTTATCAATTCAATTTTGTAAATATAATTAATTCTAATATTAAGTGATAATCAATATGCTTAGAATTCTATTCAAATAATATATATATTTCACATTAATAAAATTAACACAACTTTTTTAAAAAAATAAAATTAACACAATACAATTTTTGTTTAGGTCACATTTTTAACATATATAATAGCAAATTATAATTAGCATAATATTTTTCCCTATATTTTATACTTAGAATTTTATTCAAGTAGTAACTATGTTTTAAAATTAGCATAAAATTTTAATTATTTTTAAATGTGTAATTATCATAATTTCTATTAAATTATAATATTTTTAAAAGGTAATTTAATATACAAATAATAATAAAAGTTATTTCCATCTAAACCCGTGCTTATAAATTATAAATAAAATCCAAGTATAGATTGTTTAATTTATTATAGCGTCCAAAATCCGATTGCTGGTTCATGCATGTAACCCTAAAACCATTATCCAAATTTTCTTTGTTTATATAATTAAAAATGCACATTTTTTAAAGAAAATTTTGCAGAATGCATAGAAATCAAGAGGAAAAAAAACATTATCCAATTTTGCTTTGTTCATATAATTACAAATGCAGAAAATTAAATTAATTGTTGGAGATTCAACACTGTGTCGTTTACACTACTCACATTCCTATAAATAGGAAGAAAACTGAAGTAGGTTTTGTTGCTCAAGACCACATAATTTTGGAGGGTAAGGATATCATGTTAAATTAATATATGCTAATTAGTAAGAGTAATAATTTTTTTTTTATAATTTATTGCGATTAATGAATAACATCCATGAAAAGGAAAGTGTTGGGAAAGGGTGAGGGCAGTGGGGGACAAAAAGAACACCGTGCAACTGCATGGCCAACAACGCATTTAAATTCAAAGATACTAACGTGTTCAGTGGGCTGGAAGATCTTCGGGCTCAGTGAATAATGTTTAATCTATTAAACCCTTCTGAAAGGACGTCATTCAACTGCTAAGCTTCATTTTTACTAGAAACTGCGGTGGCAGTCTTCTATCTTTTTTTCTTTTCCATTTTTCATTCTTTGATCAACAAAGTTGAAAATGAGGATGAAATCAAAAGGTAGCTGTAATATGAAAAATACTGAAACGGGGTTTGAATCACGTGGGTATTGGACACTTGGTTGTTAAAGTCACTGAGATCCACGAGAGATAAGTGAAGGTGGCCACTGCCGGTCATGTCCCTTTCTCTCCGCGTGTAAGGATTCTTTGGTCATTTTATCATGCTATAATAATTTATTTCATCCCTAATTTATAAAAAAGTTATTTTGGATTCTTATTTGGTTAAATTAGTTTAAAGAGCTAGGTTTTTTTCAAAAATTAATGGAATAGGTCGATTTCTGTGATATTTATCGGAATAGGTTGATTTTAGGAAAAAAAATGTGAAAACACGTTTAGTGGGCGCGTTTTCCTATACAATCAGCAAAACACATGAGGAGAAACTTGAACTCGTGACCACATAACCACTATCAAGTGAGTTCTCGAGTCATACTTCAACCTGTAATGGCACATTAACATCCATCAACTAGGACTCGTAGTTAGACTACAACCCGTAATCGCATATAAGCACATCGGACTCGGAACTTGAGTTGCAATGCGATGGGCTTCTAATGCAATGGTTCTATCCCGACACAGTAGATGAAATATGTGTTGGATCTGGTGCTCTAAATGTTGTATATTCGTTTGTAAACATGCAATTTTTTCGAACAAATTTGTTAATAAAACAAATTCATTTATTACATTAATATAATTTGTATGATTGTCCTCATATGATTTTTGCACACAAAGCAAAATGAAGCAACTATTGCTCATTGGTTGTATAATGTTTAAATTAATACTAAGCGGTGTTATGCGGTCAGATCGTAATACGGAAAGACAACTTATATTAGTAGATGAACCTAAACATGTTCTTAGTCTAATTGGAAATGAGCAAACCGATTGAAAGACTAATATATCAAGTCCAATTGGGGGAATGCTTCGTCTTGAGATCGGAGCGGATAACTCCTAGAAGATAGAGACATAGATGTGGCTGGCTAGACAGACAACACATCAGGTTGGACCCAAGAAGAATAGATCCTGAATCTGTTTATAGATTTATTCACTTGTGACATTCATAGTTTGGCATACCTAAATCCTGAGTGGATGATGGACTATGTATGCATCACTAATCCACTTTGATGTAAGTAAAAGCCTGAGTTCAAATAGATAAGGAACCGAAAGTTGGTATGTTGAGTGTACGACTTCCGCAGTATGTAGCGTCATTCACAATAGTGGAATTCATAGACCGAGACATGGGTAAATGATATTCTCTCATTGGCATTATATGGTTGATGAAAAGTAAATGTGGCCACGGGTCATTCATCTTTGTGATGAATAACTTGATTACTATTTGATAGTAATTGACTTTTCATAAAAAAAAAGATGTAATGGTTACCATAAGATAAAACAGGATCATATTGGGAGAATTGATATTATCCCAAAGAGATTGGGGATATATTATAAGGGTAACACACTTATGACAAGGTCATTGGATGAGCACTAATCGAGTTGCATTTATAATGGTATTCGCTTAGTCACGATACTATAATGGAAATACTTCATGACTAAACAAGTTTATAATTAATAAGCGAAAATTTGGAACTTAATTATAAATCATTTGAGCCTCAATTGCATATATTCAATCGTTCCCTCCGCTAGCTCATTGAAACCAGAAATGAATTGCATGTTGACTTAAATGAACAGAAATGAACAGATATGGTGAAATGAAGAAATAGGAAACATTTGGAAATGGTTATATTTTCTCTAAAATAAAAATGACCTGAAAAGTGAATTTATATTTTTTGAATTAAATGAATTTCAAAAATAAAAATAAATCATTTGGCCATAGTGAACCATTGAATGTAAAATTATTAAATATATTTTCTCATAGATTCTTTTACAGTAAAACTGTCATGGTTTTAATAGAATTAGAATTGTGTTGAAAATTTATTTAATTGGAAATATATTGAAGTTTATTTCTGGGAAATAGAAAAACAAATATAAGGTTGGATCAAATTATAAAGTACTGGGTTAAATTTTTTGAAATACTTGTAATTGGACCCGATATGTAACAGGCCCTAAAGCCCTTTATGTTGTAAGGTGGGACGACAAACCCTAGTATTATTAACTAGGGTTGCCGCCCCCTACATCCAAGTTGAATTGGGATTTCATTTTTCTAGTTGAAATAAACTTCTACAATTCAACAAGGGTTCTACCTTCTCTCCCTATAAATAAATGGCACCGATATAACTATTTACATAACTTTAAGATATTGTTACTCTGTTGAAAAATAGAGAGAATTTATTATCAACTATTAAATATATTTTTTCGGAATAATAATT
The DNA here is from genome assembly GCA_025698465.1 of Gossypium longicalyx. NCBI lineage: Eukaryota > Viridiplantae > Streptophyta > Magnoliopsida > Malvales > Malvaceae > Gossypium > Gossypium longicalyx. The sequence continues at coordinate 55,197,926 of CM047006.1, read as the reverse complement.
TTGTTGGTTTCAATTTTGAGAAGAGAATTTCATTTTTACTCAAAACAAAATAAAACTATTTCTAGTTCTGTGTTTTGATTCATTTTGGTTTAGCCCACACTCGAAGCAATTAGTGGTACGAGAATAGCAGAGAAAATAATTTGGTTGAAAGCTAGGAACGATAAGGATTCGTCTATTCGAAAACACATGTACAATTTCAGTCTATGATTTATTGCTAAAAATATCACAAACTGGGTCAATTTTCAAAATTTTAATTTTTCGCTGTGCAAGAAAACCGTTTTCAAATCGGATTTTTTACAATAATATGTGGGTCTTGGAGTGCCACTGCATCATCGTGAACTCAAACAAACCTTAAACTAGCACACTATCTCCCTCAAATAAAAATAAATATTTATGTCGAAAAAGTTAAACACTTGAAAGTAAAATATAAACAATGGTCTAGAAAATTTTTAGGGGTGAGGGGAGGTGGCAGAGAGAGTTGATGGAGTAGGAGGAGCAAAACCCCCTTTTATATAGGCAACCGGATGGGCAACGAGTGAAAAAGAAAACAAAAATGTCCCTTAGTTAATCTAAAAATATCCTGGGATTCCCAAGATATCTGAAAATAAGGATCGGGATTCTTAGGTTTTGGAAACTTTTTAGGGTGTTGAAAATAAGAGAGGGAAAATGCAATATGTAGGGCTCGTTTTTAGTGATGTGGTAGAAAGATGCACTGAAAACGTACCCTGTTGGACACGTTTTCACCTGACATGTCTGGGAGTTCAGGGCATACTCACCTTCGACTGACATGCATAATTTGGACCTCTCAGCTGAAGGTAGGTTGGAAACTCCCTCATAGAAGACTGGGCCATGTGAATTCTTCGTTAGATGTAGGAAATTTACAAGTGGGGATGGAGTTCTCTTCAAAATATGCTTATGTCGCTACAGTGAAGAGATACAACATAAAACACAGGGTAAACTTCTACGTTGTTAAATCCTGATCGAAGAAATTCGAGGCCAAGTGTGCAATGTGTGACAGTAGATGTCCATGAAAAATCATGACATCTTTTTTTTTTTTTTACATATATCGGCCCGAAGGCCACTACCTCAATTAAAATGAATTAAGAATTACAAAATTATGAATATCGGTAGGATACTCCATACCAAAAAATGACAAGTTACAATGGTTATTCAAAGCAAAATTACAAAGGTTATTTGCTACTTTGTTTCTGTCGCGACCTATCCATTTAACATCGACTTCATACTTGTGTGGTCACAGGTACGTGATAAGACTGTCCGATATGAACATATAATGGCCTCATATATGATATTGAATTCCTTATTTCAAAATACTCATGTTGTTGAAAGTATGACGGAGGATCATCTAAAGTTGGATTTGGACATGATCTCGGACATTATATTACGTATGGTGAAAGCGAGTCCCAAGATTTTTGTGTCGGTTATAATTATCAATATTCGTGGTTAGTTTGATTACACACCATCGTACCACAAGGTTTGGATCGTACAATAGAAAGCCATAGAGAATATGCATAACGGATGGGACAAATCGTATAATAATTTATGGCAATGGTGTCAGGGCATATTCGAGAAAGGGCAATATGAATATTCAAGAGAGGACAAGCCAATCGAGGTTATGCAGTTATTGTAAGAACCCAGGGCATACTAGGCGAACATGTCCACACTTGGAGGATACATTAAGAACAATACCTCGTTAACAAATATATTCATTGTTTATAGACCTCGTTAACTTAGGGTATACCAATAAGAGGTATCGATACTTGGGTCAAGTATATAATGTTTTCTAAGTGCTTGAAAGATAGATTTAAAATTTTATCTCTTACAATTATTTCAAACAATTTATCACTTAAAATTTATCAATTTTGATTCAAAAACAATATTTATTTAAAAACATTACATTTATAATATCAGTTAAATTCATCCAATAGAGCTTAGCTTAACAATTATGATTTACATGAGAAGACCGAAAAGAAACTATCGACATCGTCAAGCTGAATGTGTGCCACAACCTGGTGGGTGTCGGTTGTGGGACAAATTTATTGTTCGTACAAGTTGGGATTCTGGATCCTCCTTTTTTTTGTCTTCATCTTCACCTTGACCATCATGTTCATCTTTATCTCCTTCCTCTATGGTTAAGGGCTATGTCATCCTAGGTTGCCATTGTGTGTCCTCCATTCTATGAACATGTGGTTGCAAAGATGAGTCACCTTGGTAGAACAATGGTGCTAGAGAAGTTTGCGACACTAACGACGTATAAGTGTATGGTGTTGCATAAACTAGTTATGGATAATATGATGGAATTGTCGAAGGTGGTGGATATGTCAGTGGCGGATACATTAATGTTGTTGTCGGTATTGGCCTATAATATACCGAGGAAGGAGCTGGTGCAAAAAATACCTACAGAAGGTGTTGAAGCAGGGTACGGTGGTGCATAGTATGGTGCTTGTGTAAAAAATATGAGGTTAGTGAAAGCACCAAAATAAGTCGAATCATTCTAACCAGGAGGTGGTGCAATTATCGGTGCCTCTTGTTAGGTTAGAGTCGATGATGAACCCATCTCACCACCTGCTCCAAACCTCAGATTCTGGTGCGATAGTCGTGGCCTCTTCATATAATGTTGTCTACCCATCGCCTCATCCGGCAGTAGATATGTCTTGTCGTGGTGTCTAAACTATAAAATGTACTCTGGAGTAGAGGCCAATTCCCAATTGATAATTGGTGCGCGAATAAGTATGAAATCATACCTATGCTCACAAATGTTGATATATTCCTCGTGAAATTTAGGTCAATCTTCGTCAGTTCTCCCCCACAAGTCGATCTTGTGCAGTGCTCTGATGTCTTAGGATGGCAGTAGAATAGCTTGCCTAAACCTGAGCTGTCACATCACTCAATCAGATTCGTGTATCTCCACCATGGCGTAAACTATCAATGACACTTTCATGTTCCAGATATTGGGATTGACCAAGAATTCAAACAAGATGCAATGTTGAATTCTTAAACGAAGTATGACATTCATTCAAACTATAATACGAAATTATAAAGTTTATTATCTACTTAATATTATATTTGATATCCTTACATAAATATTATATAATTAAAAATTTTAAAAACCTAACCTCGGCTTTCGATTATTGATCTAATAGTAGCCGGATATCTTCGAGCTCCCCGGGTAGCTCCCTATAAATCGGACTATGGTTTCACCTATTCAAATAATATGTTTTTTTAAATATAATAATGAAATAATATTATGATAACTATATTATCAAATTAGTTTTACCTTATAATGAGTGGGAAAGTATAAAGGTAATCAGCTCGAGGACGTAAAAATGGTAGCCAAAACCATGCCCATGAATGCAAAAGGAGTACGCAACCACTGATTTTAATTTTTTGTGGTTACATCTCTCGAAACATCTCTCGGTACAACGTCACCAACACGACTAATCCCCAATTGAGTTTGCCCGCTTCTTTGAAGTCAACAAGTTGTAGTAGTCACCTTAAAAGTACAAGAGTTTGAGATTTATTAGGCATTAGAACACCTCTAATTAACCTCAAGATGTACCTTCCCTAACAATTTCTCGTAGAGATATTGGAAATTTTCTTGCAACCATTTTATCTCTATTTGGCTACTAAAAAACTTGTCTGGCACCTTGCCTAACAGTTGCTCACAAATGCCGCTCCAATGCCAATGACCACTAATCCCGTAACGACTGGCTCATCTACTGGTAAACTGAGTTGTAATTGAACATCCTCGAGTGTAATTGTGCACTCACCACATGAATATGAAATGTGTGTGTCTCGAGTCTCCATCTTTCAACTAATGTGCTTATAAGTGTGGGGTCCAATTTACACCCCCCGAGCATACAAAACACGTGCAAGAATCTCACATCTTCCAAGTAGGGTTCAATCATAGGCAATGGCCACGAGGATAGATTGTTTATATATGTCTTCAAAATTTGATCTTCGGCCTGATTATAAAAAAACAAAAAATAATAAATTTAATCTTTTTTAAAACTTAATAATGAGCTTATATATATTTGGAAATATAATGTGGACCAAAATTTTTATCTAATTTTTTGTAGTATAATTAACATACATAATATATGTTATAGAAAAAAAAACTTTTATGTTACACATCTAATTTTAGCTTGGCCCTTTCAAGGTTAAAACCCTGGCTTTGCCACTGTGCATGGACATAATAGTCCAAAATCTAATTTATACATGCCTGAGAAATTAATAAAATTATATTTAATTTTCTAGGAATCTCATAAAGCAGAGAGAGAATTTCACTTTCGATTTATACTATAAACATAGCCTAGCCTGGCTTTGATACTAATTATTGGGAAAAATTGGTTCAAAAATGATTTTCTTGCACAACGAAAAATACTTTTTTTGAAAACCGAGCCTATTTGTAATATTTATAGCAATAAACCCTTTATTAAAATCGCACCTGTGTTGTAACACCCCTTACCTGTATTCAACGTCGGAACAGGGTACGACGTAGTACCGGACTTATATCACAAACATACAATTCTGAGTCATAAATTTGCATCCAAATTAAAATCAATCATACTCAATCATAAAGTCCCTAAATGAGCCTACGAGGCCCAAAACATGCTTTGGAAGTAGTTCGGGACTAAACTGAGCACTTAGGAAAATTTTACAAAACTTAGAAAATTTTTGCTATGAACAGGGGTCACACGCCAGTGTGGTTTGGGACACGCCCGTATGGGCAGGCCATGTGGTCACACACGCCCGTGTCCTTAACCCATGTAACTTTCTATTTTGCAAAGCATGAATAAATTGAGGTCACACGGTCGAGTCACATACCCGTGTGCTAGGCCGTGTGGTTAATTTAATTTCATAAAATAGGTGCAGACTTCACACTGTTGGGGCACACGCTCGTGCTTAAGGCCGTGTCCCTCACACGGCTGAGACACATACCTGTGTCTCTACTGTGTGCTCAATTCTGAGCATTTTGTTTCTCAAAATTAAGGTACAGGCGACACACGGCCAGAACACATGCCCATGGTACAGACCATGTGTCACACACGGCCTAGACACATGCCCATGTGTCTACCCGTGTGGACAAAATAAAGGTTATTTACCAAGTTATTTGTCACCCTCATTTCCACCTACACACACACAATTTTAATAGCATAAATCATGATATACTAAGGCAACCAAATATCCACAAAACAAGGCCAAATCACGTCATTTCATTATACACACTCAACATATTTACAACACCATATTTTGCCAAACCAAATCATACCAACTCACATTTTACAAGTTTCAATATGGCTACCAATAACGTGCATAATTTTACTTAGTTTTCCTAGCACACCCATGAGCCAATCTTAACCATTCAACAACCAAAACCATTAAGCCACATTCAACCATTTACCAAGCATTTATAAACCACATCACACAAGAGATAATTGCACATGCATACATATATATATATATAAACTCACAACCAATTCAACCAAAATAAGCCAAGTTTCATGGCCAAATACCACATCAAGCCTTGACAATTACAAGCCAATACATTTGGCCAAATTCATGATGACACATATAACAAAATGACCAAGTCCCTATACATGCCATATTCTCAAAATGTTAAGATCATCGATACCCAAAATGACAGTTGATCGTGTGATGCAATCTTCGAGATCTCCAATCCGAGCTAGCTTGGTGACACTATAAAACATTGAAAATAAAACGGAGTAAGCTATATAGCGTAGTAAGCTCGTATGAAAGGAATAAGCATACCTTACCACACATTGACATGCAAGTAATATAACCTAAGGCAATGTAATTTTCCATAATCTCATGATAAAAAATCACTACCATCACAAACTTACCTTAAAATCGTCATATCACGAATTAATAATCATAAGCTTTAAGTACATATTGTAACACGTAGATTTGTGCAAGTGTACACTGTAACACCTCTTACCAGTATCCGTCACCAGAGTAGGATTACGAGGTATTACCGATTAATGTACATCATATAACATACATTTATCAAACATAAAGCATTCATTCTCAAAAATCATTCAACACAATCACATTGTCCCTTATAAGGGCCTACGAGGCCTTAAACATGCTTTAGAAGTGGTTCGGGACTAAACTGTTAACATAAGAAAATTTTTGGAAACTTAGAAAACTTTCAACCATACAGGGGTCACACGCCCATGTGAATAGGTCGTGTGCTTCACACGGCTCCAGACACGCCCGTGTCTCTGGCTATGTGAAAACAGGGCATACATACTGACTTGTATCACACGGTCAAGGACACGCACGTGTGCCAGGCCGTGTGAAAACTAGAGGGTATACTGACTTATGCAACACGGCCAAGTCACACGTCCGTGTCCTAGGCCATGTGCCAATTAGGGGGTATACTAAGTTGTACCACACGGCCAGTCACACGCCCGTGTGTGAGATTGTGTGGAGCATACTGACTTAAATTCAATTTCATCACCAGGGGACACACGGCCGTGTAACATGACCGTGTGTCACACACGGCTGAGACACACGCCCTTGTCTCTGCTCGTGTTGACAAAAAATAGGCCATTTGCAAGGCCAATTTGCCACCCCAACTTCAATATACCTACACAAGGCAAAATGGTACTGTTTCATTATACAATTAGGCAGCCAAAATCATCAACCAAATGCATAATTCATATTATTATAATTTCATCTATTCTAATTCTCAAATCACTACCATTTACTTAGCCAAATACATGCTAAAACAATATCAAACAATATGGTTCATTTATCATAATTTACACATACAAACCTTATAAATAACTAACACAACATCTAAAATCATATCTCATCAAGGCATTTCTCAAGCATTTATACTCCACAAATCAATTAATCATTTGAGCAACTATAAAACCATCACCACATTCATACCAAAACATACTAAAATAAGCCATCACTCATAGCTATATATACAAACCAAAACATATACATTTACTAGCCATTTCTAATAGCCAAACACACTTCAATATCAATATCATTTACAAGCCAAATCTCATGGCTATAATCACAACCAAAATACCACATCTGGCCTATACATTCCATATACCAAAATTATATAATTCAAAAGTACCAACTTAGATATTTGATAGTGCGATGATGTTTCCGACGACTCCCAGATCTGAGCTAGCCTTGATTCACTATAAAACATAGAAAAATAACACAAAGTAAGCTTTTAAGCTTAGTAAGCCCGTATGAGATAAAATTAATGCAATCATATAAACATAAATCAATATGTAACATTCATTAACTATTTCAAGTAGTCATTCATAAAACTATATACTATCATCATCATTTCTTCTATTCAAATCTAAAATGGTTTATTCATATACTTGTACCATCTCATACCAATCCCATATAAGTTCTCGTCTTTCATTTACCCGTTGAACCATTTGGAATAGAAATTGGATACTCAAGGGTCTCACACGATAAGTACCTATACCATGGCCCGAAGCCAAATCAAGGTATCTTATCCAAAATACTAATATCATGGCCCGAAGCCAAATCAGCTGATATGCATGGCCCGAAGCCATATTAGTTTATGTCACACCGGAAGTGCTAAATCATGGCCTGAAGCCAACTCAAGGTATCCCTAATGACCTATCACTAGGATCCTAAACTATTCCTAAGGTTCAACCCGGATTCCAACTATCGAATTTTCGTCGAATCATTTTCGAACTTGTCCGTAATCATATAATCACAATTCATGCTATATCAAAGCACATAAAATACATTTGAAATAAAATTATAATATACGAACTTACCTCAGATGTTAAAATGGCGAATCGAGTCAATTAGTCAATACCTTTATCTTTTCCCCGATCTAAGCTTGTATTTCTCCTTTCTTGATCAATTAACCTTGCAAGTGTCGAACTCTAAAACTCAATAAAAGGCTTTCTTCTTCATAAATATTCGGCCAAAAAAGAGAAAAGATGGACAAAAGTTCTCTTTGTTTTTATTAATATAACATTTATTAACTGTTTTACCATTTTAACCTTAAAATTAATACAAAATTTCATTTATGCCAAACCATTAACATCCACTAACCAACTAATGGTATATTTACCACTTAAGGACCTAAACTTGAAATTTCTATAGCTATTTTACATCATTACCTAATAGAACAACACTTTTGCAATTTACATGATTTAGTCCTTTTTACCGAATTAACCATTCAAACAGTAAAATTAGCTCACGAAATTTTCACACATATCAAACAACTTGCTGTAAATACCAAAAATAATATTAAAATAATTTTTTGACATCAAATTTGTGGTTTCAAAACCACTGTTCTGATAAAATCGGGCTGTTACAACTCTCCCCCTTAGGGATTTTCGTCATTGAAAATCTTACTAGTGAATAGGTTTGGGTATTGTTCTCTCATGGAATCCTCGGGTTCCCGTGTAGCTTCTCCAATCTCGTTGATGCCATAATACTTTTACTAATGCGATTCTCTTATTTCTCAGCTCTTTGATCTCATGAGCTAAAATTTGAATCGGTTCTTCAGCATATGACATATCAGACTGAATTTCAACCTCGGTCGGGGAAATGACATGTGAAGGGTCAGATTGGTATCGTTGAAGCATCGACACATGAAATACATTATGTATTTTCTCTAACTCAGAAGGTAAAGATAGTCGATATGCCACTAGCCCAACTCGCTCAGTAATCTCATACGGTCCAATAAATCGCGGACTCAATTTCTCTTTCCAACCAAACTGTAATATATTTTTCCACGGTGACACTTTCAAAAATACTTTATTCCCGGTCTGAAACTCAATATCTTTCCATTTCAAGTCTGCATACGATTTTTTTCGATTCGATGCTGCTTTTAAACTACCCCGAATTACTTCCACTTTTTCTTCAGTCTCTCTGATCAGATCAACCCCGTGAATCTTATTTTTGCTGAGCTCACTCTAGTACAATGGTGTCCGACATTGACGACTGTATAGAGCTTCGTATGGTTCCATCTTTATACTAGATTGGAATCTATTATTGTAAGCAAATTAAATCCGCGGTAGATATTTCTCCCAGCTACCTTTAAACTTAAGAATGGAACAACGCAACATATCCTCAAGTATCTAAATAACTCGCTCAGATTGACCATCTGTTTACGGGTGAAATGCAGTGCTAAAATGCAGCTTTGAACCCAAAGCTTCTTGTAATTTCTTCCAAAATAACGAAGTAAATCTTGGATCTCTATCCGAAACAATAGTTAAAGAAACACCATGTAATCTCATAATTTCGAAAATATACAACTTAGCTAATTTATCAAGCGAGAAATCTGTACGTATTGGAATGAAATGAGCTGATTTCGTCAATCTGTCAACAATAACCCAAATCGCATCCTTCTTTTTCAGAGATAAGGGCAAACCCGATACGAAATCTATAGTTACTCTATCCCATTACCACTCGGGAATCATAATAGGCTGTAATAAACCTGACAACACTTAATGCTCAACTTTGACTTACTGAAAAATTAAACATTTTCAAACAAATTCTGAGATATCTTATTTCATGCCGTGCCACTAATAAAGCTGTTTCAAATCATTATACATTTTCGTGCTTTTTGGATATACTGATGAACAACTATGTGTGCTTCGTTTAGAATCTTTCGAATGAGCTCAAAATTTCTTGGTACACATATTCTATCACGAAAAATCAAATAGTTATCAAACCCTATTCGAAACTCTGAATTAGAAGTCGACTCACACTGAGCTCGTTTTGCTTGCAATTCATTATCAAATTTTTGAGCCTTACAAATCTACTGTAGAAATAATGGTTTTACTTTCAACTTGGCTACTATCGAACCATCGTCAGACAAAGCTAATTGTGTGTACAAAGTACACAAAGCAAATAAGGACTTTCGACTTAAAGCATCAGCAACTACGTTTGCTTTTCTCAGATGATAGTCAATCACTAATTCATAGTCTTTTAGCAATTCTAACCATCTCCGCTGTCGGAAATTTAAATTTTTTTTACTCATCAAATATTTCAAGCTTTTGTGGTCAGTATAAATATGACATTTCTCACTAAACAAGTAATGGCACCAAATTTTCAATGATAACACTATTGCGACTAACTCTAGATCATGTGTCGGATAATTCTTTTCATGTGGCTTCAACTATCTCGAGGCATAAGCTACAACTTTACCTTCCTGCATCAAAACACAACCTAGGCCATTTAACGATGCATCACTGAAAACTACGAATTCTTTTCCCGACTCAGGCTGAGCTAACACTGGTGCCTCTATCAATAATGCTTTCAACTGTTCGAAGCTCCGCTGACACTTTTCTGACCATTCAAATTTAATATCTTTTTGAAGCAATCTTATCATCGGAGTCACAATCATCAAGAAGACTTTCACAAATCGTTTATAATAACTGGCTAGTCCCAGAAAACTACGGACTTTGGATACATTTCTTAGAGGCTTCCAACCTATAATCGTAAAAATTTTGCTCGGGTCAGCTCAGATACCCGCAGCTAAAACTATATGTCCCAGAAAACCAACCTCTCATAGCCAAAACTCACATTTACTAAACTTTGCAAACAATTTATTTTCTCTCAAAGTTTGTAACACAATTGTCAAATGCTCAGCATGCTCATATTCATCACGAGAGTAAATTAAAATATCATTAATAAACACAACTATGAATCAGTCTAGGTACGGCCTGAAAATCTTGTTCATCAAGTACATAAAAACAGCAGATGCATTTGTTAGCCCGAAAGGTATAACAAGATATTCATAGTATCCATACCTTGTTCTAAATACAGTCTTTGGCACATCTGAGTCTTTAACTCTCAACTGGTAATTACCCGATCTCAAATCAATTTTCAAAAACACTATTGCCCCTTTTAACTGATCAAACAAATCACCTATTCGTGGCAAATGGTATTTATTCTTGATCGTCACTTTGTTGAGCTTTCAATAGTCTATGCACATTCTCATCGTGCCATCTTTCTTTTTCACAAATAATACCAGTGCACCCTAAGGAGAGAAACTCAGTTTAGTAAAACCTCTATCTGTCAACTCTTGCAACTGAGCTTTCAATTCTTTTAACTCTATCGGAGCCATTCTATACGAAGCTATCGATATCAGCATTATTCTCAGTACTAATTCAATACCAAACTCAACCTCTCTGATAGGTGGTAAACCCGGTAACTCTTCGAGAAATACATCTAGATACTCGTACACAATTGGTGCTAATTCAATCTTTGTTTCTGTCACTTTCGTATCAAGTACATAAGTAAGATAAGCTTCATACCCCTTTCTCACAAATCTCTGAGCTAACATAGACGAGATCACAACTGGCAAACTATTCAGATCATCAGATTCAATTCTAATAGTCTCATTATTCTGACATTTCAGTTCAATTATCTTTCGTCTACAATTCACTATAGCATCATGCATCATTAGCCAATCCATACCCAAAATCACATCAAATTCAATGAATGGCAACAACATTAGATTAGCTGGAAAACAGAAATCCCGATTCATTAATGGACAATTCTTGCAGACTTTGTCAACCAAAACACATCTACCTAAGGGGTTTGATACTCTAATAAAAAATCAGTAGACTCTACAGGCAAAGTCTTACTAAATACTAAATTCATACATATATAAGAATGAATTGATCCTGGATCTATCAATGCAATCACATTAGTATCATAGAGAGTGAAAGTACTGGTGATAACATCTGGAGATGACGCTTCTTCGTGAGTGCGAATAGCGTAGGCTCTAGCAGGTGCTTTGGCCTCGGATCTTACAGCTAATCCTTTGTCACCCCTCTAGTACCACTTAAATTTCAAGCAATTCTAGGTGGTCTACCTCTATTCGACGTGTTACTTGGTCTCACATTCTGAACTTTATCTTTCTCATCCGACTCGGAGTAATCTCGGATGAAGTGGTCTAGTGAACCACTTGTAACAAGCTTTATTACTTTTATTCCAACATTCTCCAAAGTGTCATCTCCCACACTGCTGACACTCGGGTTTGTTATCTCTTACACTGCCAACACTCGATACTGATGTAGCTTGAGCTTTAGAACCTGAGTATTGTTTTCTACGATCTCTGTTCAAATATTCGTTTGAAGCATTTGGGTGAGCATACGAATCTCTGGATTTCTTTGATGAAGATTGATACGGCTTACTCATCGATCTTTTTCTCGAGTCTCTAGCTTTTAAATCTGCTTTTCTCTTTTCTTTGCTAAGATCCTCGACTTTGGAAGCCCTTTCAGCCAAAACGACAAGTTCTTTCAACTTTAGAATTCTGACTAGTAGTTTGATATCTTCGTTCAACCCGTCAACGAACCGCTTACACATAATCTCTTCAGTAGAAACATATTCTCTGGCATACTTACTCAATCGTAAAAATCCTCTTTCATATTCTGTCACGGTCATTCGGCTTTGTTTTAATTCTAGAAACCCTTTGTGCTTTTGATCGAGAAATCTTTGACTAAACCCTAAACCCTAAACCCTAAACCCTAAACCACAGATATCAACATGTTTCACCATTGATACGCAGTGTCTCTCAGTAAAGATACAGCACATTTGATACATTCATCAAGAGTACAAGACAATTCATCGAATACTCAACTCGTATGTTTGAGCTAGAACTCATCTCTCTTAGCATCATCATCAGCATTAGCTATGAACTCTTCAGCTCCGTGTTTGCGAATCTTGTCAACTGGAGGCTTATTCAACCGTATCGAATCTATAACTTGAGGAATAACAGGTATTTGTTAAGGAATAGATAGGGGTGGAGGTTGCTGAGCAACCGGGTTTGTACGAATATATTGAGTGAACCATTCGTTCATCATTTGGAAGAAGGCTTCTTTAGTCGCTCCTCCCTGACTGCTCATCATGGGTCTAGAATTAGATGGTGCTATCCCTTGCGCGGGAGCAGGCACATTACTCTCAACCTCATCGGCTATAGCTTGATTGGGATCCATTACTATATGAAAACAAAGTATAAAACGTCAAGAGTCATCACACTATCTCAGTTTATATATATGGAATGTATAGCTAGACTCTCACACACGCTACATTAGTACTAGAATCGACTAAACTATAGCTCTGATACCAATAAAATATAACAACTCTAACCCGTATCCGTCGCCAGAGTAGGGTTAGAAGGTATTACCGATCAATATACATCATATGGCATACATTTATCAAACATAAAGCATTCATTTTCATAAATCATTCAACACAATCACATTGTCCCTTATAATGGCCTCATCGGCCTTAAACATGCTTTAGAAGTGGTTAAGGACTAAACCGATAACATATAATTTTTTTTAAACTTAGAAAAATTTCAACCATATAGGGGTCACACGCCCGTGTGAATAGGTTGTGTGCTTCACATGGCTCCAGACACCCCTGTGTCTCTGGCTGTGTGGAAATAGGGCATACATACTGACTTGTATCACACGGCCGAGGACACGCCCGTGTACCAGGCAGTGTAAAAACTGGAGGGTATACTGACTTATGCAACACGGCCAAGTCACATGCCCGTGTCCTAGGCCGTGTGCCAATTAGGGGGTATACTAAGTTGTACCACACAGCCAGTCACACGCCCGTGTGTGAGATTGTGTGGAGTATATTGACTTAAATTCAATTTCATCACCAGGGGACACATGGCCGTGTAACATGATCGTGTGTCACACATGGCTGAGACACATGCCCTTGTCTCTGCTTGTGTGGACCCACCCCAACTTCAATATACCTACACAAGGCAAAATGGTACCGTTTCATTATACAATTAGGTAGCCAAAATCATCAACCAAATGCATAATTCATACTATTATAATTTCATCTATTCTAATTCTCAAATCACTACCATTTACTTAGCCAAATACATGCTAAAACAATATCAAACAATATGGTTCATTTATCATAATTTACACATACAAACCTTATAAATAAGTAACACAACATCTAAAATCATATCTCATCAAGGCATTCCTCAAGCATTTATACTCCACAAATCAATTAACCATTTGAACAACTATAAAACCATCACCACATTCATACCAGAACATACCAAAATAAGCCATCACTCATGGCTTTATATACAAACCAAAACATATACATTTACAAGCCATTTCTAATAGCCAAACACACTTCAATATCAACATCATTTACAAGCCAAATCTCATGGCTATAATCACAACCAAAATACCACATCTAGCCTATACATGTCATATACCAAAATTGTATAATTTAAAAGTACCAACTTAGATATTTGATAGTGCAATGATGTTCCTAACGACTCACGGATCCGAGCTAGTCTTGATTCACTATAAAACATAGAAAAATAACACAAAATAAGCTTTTAAGCTTAGTAAGCTTGTATGAGATAAACTTAATGCAATCACATAAACATAAATCAATATGTAACATTCATTAACTATCAAACCTTTCAAGTACTCATTCATAAAACTATATACTCTCATCATCATTTCTTCAATTCAAATCTAAAATGGTTTATTCACATACCTGTACCATCTCGTACCAATCTCATATACGTTCTCGTCTTTTATTTACCCATTGAACCATTAGGAATAGAAATCGAATAGTCAAGGGTCTCACACAATAAGTACCTATACCATGGCCTGAAGCCAAATCAAGGTATCTTATCCAAAATACTGATATCATGGCCCGAAGCCAAATCAGCCGATATGCATGGCCCAAAGCCAAATCGATTTATGTCGCACTGGAAGTGCTAAATCATGGTCCAAAGCCAACTCAAGGTATCCCTAATGACATGTCAATGGCATCCTAAACTATTCCTAAGGTTCAACCGAGATTCCAATTGTCGAATCTTCGTCGAAAAATTTTCAAACTTTTTTGTAATCACATAATCACAATTCATGCTATATCAAAGCATATAAAATACATTTGAAATAAAATTATAACATACAAACTTACCTTAGATGTTAAAATGGTGAATCGAGTCAATTAGTCAATAACTTTATCTTTTCCCCAATCCAAGTCCGTATTTCTCCTTTCTTGATCAATTAACCTTGCAAGTGCCGAACCCTAAAACTCAATCAAAGGCTTTCTACTTCATCAATATTCGGCCAAAAGAGAGAAAAGACGGACAAAAATTCTCTTTGTTTTTATTAATATAACATTTATTAGCTATTTTACCATTTTAACCTTAAAATTAATACAAAATTTCATTTATGCCAAACCATTAACATCCACTAACCAACTAATGGTATATTTACCATTTAAGGACCTAAATTTCAAATTTCTATAGCTATTTGACATCATTAGCTAATAGAACAACACTTTTGTAATTTACGCGATTTAGTCTTTTTTACCGAATTAACCATTCAAACAGTAAAATTAGCTCACGAAATTTTTACACATATCAAACAACATGCTGTAAATACTAAAAATAATATTAAATAAATTTCTGACATTGGATTTGTGGTTTCAAAACCATTGTTCTGATTTATCTAAAACTGGGATGTTATATACACAGTCGTTATCAAGTAATAAGTAAGTATCGAGTTATTGTCTCCACAAGGATTGTATTTGTGTTAAATCACTTAATTGTAAAATTATACAAACAACTTGGTAAATAAAAACACAATATGTTTGAGAAGTAATGATTAAAATTAAATATATTAAACTAAATGCAATGATCCCTAATGCAAATTATCCTAAGTATGCAAACTATATGAATGGAATAGATTTTAGCAAAATTAAACACAATTTTCAACAATTATAACATAAAAAACTAGGACAATTACTTTAATTAAACTCAATTTAGTATCAACATGCTTAATAACATTCAGAAAAATATTTCATGGCAACTTGATCTTTCATGAGTTTGGAAACCACATTAGGTCCTTTTAGAATCATTTACTTAGTAAATACGCATTTTACTAATCCTTATTTACTAAGGGTTTCTTAACATTCGTGTGAGGTAATAGAGACGTGTTAGGTTTAAAACAGTTTAATCATTCAAATCTAAAAACCTATGCAAATAAAAGAGCTTGGTTAGAGTTGTTATGCAACCTGCAATTTAATCAGGTTAGGATCTAAATTAAGCATGCACATTTCAATTATTCGTCCATTAGCCGTCGTCTAGTTAGGATCGCTCAACTAATTCAGGTGCATTTCAATCACGTATGAACAAAATACAGACTTGAATTTTAATTAAAAACTTGATCGATTGAGGCACAAAGATTATAAGCATAAATCAAATAAGTATTATTTAATCAAAGCAATCATCCTATCTTAAATAAAATTAAGGTAACATTGTTGTAAACAAGAACAAAGAACACATAGCAAACATTTTTAGATTAAATTAAAGAAAAGAAAGATTAAACCTAAATCAAAGTGGCTGTCACCCAAAACTCTAATTGACTAGACTTCTTTGCTTCTTTGCTTCTCTCCAAGGTGGCCGACCAAGGGCTCTTTAAGAGGCTCAATTGATAAAATCTCTATGAAGAGATGATGCTAGGCATGGAGAATGGAAAAGGCTAAGAGAATTTGGAGAGAAGAGAGAATGATGATGGATGAGGGATGATGAATGATGAATGAGGGAATGAAGGGGTCATATTTATAAGTGAAGAGAGGTGGGTAGTTTGATAAAAATAGCTAGGTTTAGTCTCTTCAAATCTCTTCCTTGGATGGCTAGCCACAATTAGTGGAATTTGAGTTGATTTTTGCTTGATTTTTAAGCAAATTAAATGCCATAATAACTCAGGACTGAGACTTAGTCAATCATAAATCTTCGGGCAAATCTCTAATTTCCTCAACAATGTAAGGACCTTGTGTAATTAAACCAAAAAGTGGCTTAAAAGAATAGCCATGTGTAGCCGAATTTGGGTTGACTTGGTCTTTAATTTGGATGATTTTGTAATCCAACAAAGCTATCAGACCTATCCAAAATAAATTAATAAGTTAGAGGACTAGAGAATAAAATTTAACCAATTTAAATAATTAATTAAAAACCAAATTATTAATGAAATATTTTAAAATGAATTATTAAATATAATTTTATATTTTATTATTTAATTTAATCATGCATGACCCATTTTATGTCTTAAAAATATAATATGCTCAAATCAATATAAAATAAGCCATTTTATGCATGAAAACTATATAATAAAGTATAAAATCAAATTTTAATAATTTTTATGTCCTAATTTTATATTTTCACATACTTAATTAATTTATTAAACAATTACTTAGTTTTAACAACGAATTTAAGTAAAAAGGTGATAAATTACATAGGAAAAATCCTATATATTTTTTCAGTTTACACATACCTGTACCATCTCAAAATAATCTCAAACACATTTTCATCCTTATCATACCCAATGAACCACTTGAAATAATAATATCGGATACTTGGGAAAACCTTGCACACAAGGTGCCACGTATGTAGCCATTGCTACCTCTATCTCATAACATATATATATTCACTCTCAAGCCATTAACGGGCCTGCTTACATAAGCTATCAGTCAAGACGTAACTACTTGGTGCTGCTCACACAAGCTGTCAAGTAACCGCAACATATGCCGGTATACTCAGCCACCGGCAGGACGTACAGCACCAGTACCCGGATAACATAACATAAAACCCTAGTGACATGTCACTTGTATCTTAATCTATTCCTAAGGTTCGATTGAGATTTCTCGCTTGCCAAATTGTCGTCAAATGTGTCCGTAAGGTCGATTACACAATTCATGCATAAATTAAAGCATTTAAAGCACATTTAAATTAAAGCTTATTTAACATACAAACTTACCTCGATTACAAAAACAGCCAAAAAGGATTTATTCGTCAGTTACTTTGTTTTTCCCCCGATCTAGACCCGAACTTCATTTTTCTTGATCTATAATAGCACATTTAACTTACTTAATCATCACATTATTCAATTCAGCCCAAAAACACATTATGACAAAATTTACATTTTTGCCTCTAACTTTTCAACATTTTACAATTTAGTCCCTAGGCTCGTAAAATGAATTTCTTTCAATTTCTTTACAATCCAAGCCTAGCCGAATATTGTTTGTACTCATAACAGCCCACATTTTCATTTATTCATGCCTTTCTACACATTTTATATACTTTTACAAATAAGTCCCTATTTGACGTTTTTATCGAAAATCACTTTGCAAAAGTCATTTAACAAACAAAAAACATGCATTTTCTACCATAAAACATCAAAATACAAGCATATTCAACATGGGTAGAATTTTTTACTTTAATTTTCTTTCAAATTAGTCCTTAAAATAGCTAAATCAAGTTACAACGATCTCAAAAATATAAAAATAATCAAAAAGGGATAAGAACGGACTTATAATCGAGCTTGAAAGCCTAGCCAAAACCCTAGCTATGGTTTCCCTCAAAATTTTGGCTATATGGGACTAAATTGAAGAAGATGACATCTTTTATTTAGTTATTTTGGCTTTATTACCAAATTATCTATTTACCCCTCACTTAAACTTTGAAAATTTACCTACTCCATGTCTATTTTTGTCCATCCTAAAGTATAATGGTCTAATTACCATTTAAAGACCTCTAATTTACAATTTCATAACAATTTACTACCTTTAGCCTATAGAACTCAAATTTTGCTCCTATTGCAATTTAGTCCTTCTAGTCAAATTTAGTACTCAATCAATAAAATTTCTTAGCGAAATTTTCACATAATTATTCTATCATGATGTAGACCTTAAAGAAACAATAAAATAAATATTTCTACTTCAGATTTGTGGTCCCGAAACCACTATTTCGATTTGACCAAAAAACAGGTTGTTACATGTGTTTTCGGCTAGATGGATCCTTTTCATTCCTAGCTTTCAACCAAACAACCTTCTTCACTATTCTCATATCACAAACTATTTTGAGTGTGGGCTTGAATGGTTCGAATCAAATATAGAACCAAAAATAGTTTTTTTTTTTTTTTTACATTCAGTGTGAAAGTAAAATCTCTCTCAATAAAAATTGGTAGTATTATTATTCTAGAAAATAGAATTTATACTTAGAAAATAAATTCTCACTATTTTCAAGTAGAGTAACAATATCTCCAAGTCTGTGTTTAGCTCTACTAGTGCCATCTATTTATAGGGGAAGAGGTGAAACCTTAATTGAATTGTAGAAATCTATTCAAATAGAAAAACCAAACTCCTAATCTAATTAGGAGTAGGTGAGGTGACAACCTTATTTAAACAAACTAGGGTTGTCATTCCTCTATTTAAACATGAGGGCTTTTGGGCCTCTCCCATATTAGGTCCAAATTACAAATACTTCCTGAACTTTTAATCTAGTACTTTATAATTCGATCTAACCTGATATTTATTTTTCTATTTTCTAAAATAAACATCTTAAATTAATTTATTTCTCAATTAAATAATTTCTCAATCCAATTCTAATTCCGTTAAAATCATGATGGCTTTACCGTAAAAGAATCTATAAGAAAATATATTTAACATTTCTACATTTAACGGATTCACTATGACCAAATAATTTATTTTCGTATTCAAATTTTATTTAATTCAAAAACCATAAATTCATTTCCAAGTCATTTTCATTTTGGAGAAAACTACATACGTTTCCAAATCTTTTCATTTATTCATTTTCACAAATTTTATCTAATTTTGTTCATTTGATTTAACATGCAATTTATTTCTGGTTTCAACTAGCTAGCGAGGTACTGGTTGGACATATACGATTAATACTCAAATTATTTATTATTAAGTTCTAGCTTTTCGCCTATTAATTATAAACTCATTTAGTCATGAGGTCATTCCATTCTAGTATCGTGACTGAGCTGTCCCCAACAGTATACCATTATGAAAGCAACTTGATTGGTGCTCGTCCAATGACCTTGTCATAAGTGTGTTACCTTTATATGATATCTTTAATCTCTTTGGGATAAATCCGTTCCCCCAATATGACCCTATTTAATCTCATGGTAACCATTACATCTTCCTTTATGAAAAGTCAATAATAATAATCAAGTCATTCATCATAAAGATGAATGACCAGTGGCCATGTTTATTTTTCATCAATCATGTAATGCCAATGAGAGGGTATCATTTACCCATATCTCGGGCTATGAATCCTGCTATTGTGAATTACGCTACATACTACAGAAGTCATATACCCAACGTACTAGCTTTCGATTCCTTATTTATTTGAACTCAGGCTTTTACTTACATCAAAGTATACGAGTCACACATACATAGTCCATCATCCACTTAGGATTAAGGTATGCCACACCTTGAATGCCACAAGTGAATAAATCCATAAACGGATGCATGATCTATTCTTCTTATGTCCAATTCAATATATTGTCAGTCTAGTCAGTCACATCTATGTCTTTATCTTTTGAGAGTCATCCAGTCCGATGCCCAAGACAAAACATCTCCCAATTGGATTTGATAGGCGACATATTAGTCTTTCAATTGGTTTGCTCATTTTCGATTAGACTAAGGATACGCTTTGGTTCGTCTACTAATACAAGTTATCTTTTTGTATTATGATCCGACCATATAGTACCGCTTAGTACTAGTTTAAGCATTAGATAACCAGTGAGTCAATATTTGCTTCTATTTTTCTTTGCATGCAAAAGCCACATAGGATATTATAATATTAATGTAATCCCTGAAATTTTTATTAATCAATCTGTTTGAGAAATTA
Source organism: Gossypium longicalyx (assembly GCA_025698465.1). NCBI lineage: Eukaryota > Viridiplantae > Streptophyta > Magnoliopsida > Malvales > Malvaceae > Gossypium > Gossypium longicalyx. The sequence goes on along the minus strand of CM047006.1, from coordinate 55,177,186 downwards.
CAAATGTATATAAATGAAAATATTACACTTAAGACACTAAATCCAATACATCAAAGCTTGTGATATGAGATGCTCTCTAATACTTAAGTTAGATAAAAGGTGATGGTAAACTTTGGATAAAGCTTTTATATTGAAGGTGCCTTGAGGCCTTAGGTTGGATGAGACTACATTGGTTTGAGGCTTAATATTTTTTGCTCGTGATTAGTGGAGGTTGATGTTCATCATTTGGTAGAGTTGCTCAAGTAACCCGTTTGTTAATCCTATCCCCTATCTTTGGCAAGTACTATCATTGACGCTAGATGAAGACTTGTTAATTGCCTATTGTATGACAGCCACATATGATTAAGCTTTCTCTCTAGGCTTAATGTTTGTTGTCTTAGATTTAATATCTCCAAGTATAACAAAAATCAAATTGAAATTCTACACTTTGATAATTTCAATCTTTATGAAACATATACCCAAAAGAAAAAAAAGTATTGGGGATTTTAGAAAATAGAAACAAAAAAAAAGGGACTATAATTTGCAAGATAACATATTATAAGAGGAGAACAAAGTATAGTAGATGAAATGAATTGAACAATAAATGCGGTAATGGAAAGGTGAACAACACCTGCAGCTAATATGCGATTGCCTCTACCAAAAGTACAAAAACCGGTCTACGATCTACGAGTAATGCCAAATTCTTCATACTCTGCATTAATGCTACAACTGCGAAAATACCTACAAAAATAACAAATATGTACAATCCATCCTTTATACCTTACTGGTTTGGGTCCCTCCATTTTTAATTACATAAGAGATATCCATCTCTTCCAATTTGAATATTTGTATTATTTTTATTTTTATTTTTATGTAAAAATATACTTATAAGTTGAATCATAACTATAATTAATACAATCTAAATAAGTATAACCATAATATATAATATATTTGGTGAAATGATTGGAATTAATTAAGCGATTTTGAAATAAAGACAACATAATTTACTTAGATTGAGTAGGTTGATCACTTGAATTAAAGTCACTTCTCCCGACTCAATTTTTTTTCCCTTTAAATCATTATTTCAACTTTTACTTTGTCCCTCCCAAATGCAACAAATAATCACAAAAGCATTTCTTTTCTCTGTAAAAACAGAAATAAATAAATAAAATTACCCAACAACAAAAATCCAAATTTAAAATAAATGAAAACCTTTTGGCAATTATGAAAATTCTTTCTTCTTTTTCAAAAAATAAAAAAAATAAAAAAAATCAAGTATTAGCCATAGCCAAACAAATAAAATCACACATCTTCTCATCTTCTTCTTCACCCATCTTCTTTCCCTTCCCTACATTTCCTCCCAAATCCATTACGGGGAGAGTAAAGAAAAGAGAAACAATGAGGTGGCTCCTCTGCCTACTACTGTTTCTTCTCCTCCACGTTTCCCATTGCTCTGCCGCACGAACCGTGTCGGAGTTTCAGGCGCTTTTGGCTGTTAAATCCTCCATTACCGACGACCCTCAATCATATCTCTCCAATTGGAATGCAACCATTCCGCTTTGCTCATTTACTGGCGTCACCTGCGACTACACCGGTCGTCACGTGACATCCCTCGACTTAAGTTACTTCAACCTCTCCGGAACTCTTTCTCCTTCTTTTTCCCACCTCCGATTCCTCCAAAACTTTTCCCTCGCTGCCAACCAACTTTACGGTCCGATTCCGACCGAACTTGCGGCCCTCTCCGCTCTCCGTTACCTCAACCTTTCCAACAATGTTTTCAACGGTTCTTTCCCCACCCAACTTTCCCAACTCAAAAATCTCCAAGTCCTCGATTTGTACAACAACAACATGACGGGAGACTTGCCTATTTCCGTCACCGACCTTCCTAACTTACGCCACTTGCATTTGGGAGGGAACTTTTTCACCGGTCAGATCCCGGCAAGTTACGGTCGTTGGGAGCATCTTCAGTATTTGGCCGTTTCAGGTAACGAACTCTGCGGTAGAATCCCACCGGAAATCGGTAACTTGAAAAAGCTGCAGGAGTTGTACATTGGTTATTACAATAGTTTTGAAGGTGGTTTGCCACCCGAGATCGGGAACTTGTCGGAACTCGTCCGTTTCGACGCTGCGAACTGCATGCTATCAGGCGAAATACCACCGGAAATTGGCAAGTTGCAGAAGCTTGATACATTGTTTCTCCAAGTCAATGCACTCTCTGGTTCATTAACTCCCGAGCTGGGAACCTTGAAAAGCTTGAAATCCATGGATTTATCGAACAATATGCTAGCCGGAGAGATTCCAGAGAGTTTCGCGGACCTCAAAAACTTGACTCTTCTTAATCTTTTCAGAAACAAGCTTCACGGGCAGATTCCTGAGTTCATAGGTGAGTTGCCCGAGTTGGAGGTTCTACAATTATGGGAAAATAACTTCACCGGAAATATTCCTCAAAAGTTGGGAAGTAATAGAAAGCTTCAGCTTCTCGACCTTTCGTCGAATAAGTTAACGGGGACTTTGCCGCGGGATATGTGTTCCGGCAACACGTTGCATACGTTGATTACTTTGGGGAATTTCTTGTTCGGTTCAATTCCAGAATCGTTGGGGAAATGTGAATCGCTCAGTCGGATTCGAATGGGGGAAAATTTTCTCAACGGATCAATCCCAAAAGGCCTTTTCGGGTTACCTAAGCTTACTCAAGTTGAGCTGCAAGATAACTATTTAACTGGGGAGTTTCCAGTTACTGATTCTTCCATTTCACTGAACCTTGGGCAAATTAGTTTATCAAACAATCTCCTTTCGGGGCTTTTACCAGCAACTGTCGGTAACTTCTCAGGCGTTCAGAAGCTGCTTCTTGATGGGAATAAGTTTTCAGGACCAATCCCAGCTGAGATTGGCAACTTGCAACAACTTTCAAAGATGGATTTTAGCCATAACAAGTTTTCAGGCCCTGTTGCTCCGGGAATTAGTAAATGCAAGCTGTTAACCTTTGTTGATCTTAGTCGAAACGAGCTTTCGGGTGAGATTCCTACTGAGGTCACAGGTATGAGGATATTAAACTACCTGAATCTGTCAAGAAATCATCTTATTGGTAGCATTCCTTCATCAATATCTACCATGCAAAGTTTAACTTCAGTTGATTTCTCGTATAACAATCTTTCGGGTTTGGTTCCGAGCACCGGTCAGTTCAGCTACTTCAACTACACCTCATTTTTGGGGAACCCTCAACTTTGTGGCCCTTATTTAGGGCCTTGCAAAGACGGGGTTACTAATGGAACTCATCAAAGTCATGTTAAAGGTGGACTCTCTGCTTCTTTGAAGCTTTTGCTTGTCATTGGGTTGCTTGTCTGCTCGATCTTGTTTGCAGTCGCGGCTATAATCAAAGCAAGATCCTTGAAAAAGGCGAGTGATTCTCGGGCTTGGAGGTTAACTGCTTTCCAGCGCTTGGATTTTACATGTGATGATGTTTTGGATTGTCTGAAGGAGGGTAATATAATCGGCAAAGGAGGTGCCGGGATTGTTTACAAGGGAATTATGCCTAATGGTAATCAGGTTGCAGTTAAAAGGTTACCAGCAATGAGCCTAGGGTCTTCTCATGACCATGGATTCAATGCTGAGATACAAACGTTGGGCAAGATTAGGCACAGGCACATTGTGAGATTGTTGGGTTTTTGCTCAAATCATGAGACAAATCTTTTGGTTTATGAGTATATGCCCAATGGTAGTTTGGGAGAGGTTCTTCATGGGAAGAAAGGGGGTCATTTGCACTGGGATACCAGATATAAGATTGCAGTTGAAGCTGCTAAGGGGCTTTGCTACCTTCATCATGATTGTTCCCCTTTGATAGTCCATCGAGATGTGAAATCGAACAACATCCTCCTGGACTCGGATTTTGAAGCACATGTTGCTGATTTTGGCCTTGCTAAATTTCTGCAAGATTCCGGCACTTCTGAATGCATGTCTGCTATAGCTGGTTCATATGGATACATCGCTCCAGGTATATTCAACCTCAAAACTTGGTGAATCTTGTTAGTTAAAACTTTTCTTCATTTCAATTAGTATATACAGCTTTCAAAGTACATTAATCTTAGTTAAATTTGACTAAAACGATCATAAGAAACCATAATGTGTTAGTTCAAACTTCTTGTTTCAAATCATCTACAAAAAGTTGAAATATCAACAGTCAATTTACTAATGAATCATTAAAGTTCACATATAGACCGGTTGTTCCTATAATTTGACTGAGAATTTCATTGCCCTGTTTTTTTTTTTTTGCAGAATATGCGTACACGCTTAAGGTGGATGAGAAGAGTGATGTGTATAGCTTTGGTGTAGTCCTCTTAGAACTTGTTAGTGGCAGAAAACCAGTAGGTGAATTTGGTGATGGTGTGGACATTGTTCAATGGGTCCGAAAAATGACGAATTCAAAGAAGGAAGGAGTTCTGAAAATCCTCGACCCAAGACTCCCGTCAGTACCCCTCCATGAAGTAATGCATGTATTCTATGTAGCAATGCTGTGTGTTGAAGAACAGGCTGTGGAGAGGCCAACAATGAGGGAAGTTGTTCAAATTCTAACAGAACTCCCGAAAGCATCAGACTCAAAGCAAGGGGACCCCACAGTAACAGAGTCCTCACATTCACCAACCTCAACTTTAGAGTCTCCTAATAATGCCACAACAAAGGACCCAATGCCTCAATCACCAACGCCTGATCTTCTTAGCATTTAAAGCCCTGTTTGTTTTTCTTTTTGGAGGAATTGGCTTGTGCTCTAAATTTCATGAACTACGCTAGTTTGTTGCTTTGATTTCTTTTATTAATCTTGGGCGGGAGTTTGCTCTAACTTTAAAGTGTTTGTTTCAAGGTTTTTCTTCCTTATTTTGTACAGTAGGAGGATTGGTGGGGGGTAATTTCTTTATTTCTTTTTCATATAAAAGTTTGTCTTCATCAAGATGTACTGCTACTACTACTGGCTGCTTCACCCTTTTGCTTTATTACACAGTTGTTAAAATTGTCCAACCCATGCAAGAAAAACTCAAGCTGCAGTGGTTTAAAAGAGTGTTCATGAGAAATAAGAGTGAAATTTGAGAGGTGTGACTAGGGTTCATAAATAGTAATGATAATTGAATTGGATAAGCAGTGTAGGCACAAAAACACAAATGAAGAAGTGGGTCTGAATTACAAAGAGCAGGGGCCAGTAGGCTAACCAGTGATTCGAAGTCTCGCCATTAATAAGCTTTTGGTGTAGGAGGGGGGACCAGGACCATGAGGGTTAGGTTTTTCATTTGGTCTTTGGTTTTGGGGGCAAAGGCAAATGGTTGCCTTTCAAGTTGGAACCCATTTGTGGCTTCTGTCACACTCCTCATTTTTTCCAGTTTGTTGATCGTTTATCTAAATAGCAAGATTGTCGTTTTGATTTTTTTTCTTCTAATTTTGGAGGGACTAGTAGTCTATTCGCCTAGCATTGTTGCATCTTACAGTTGTGCTAGACGCTGGAAAAAACGTATCTATTTTATCAAAATTTCTAATTTATATTAAATTTTTAATTTACATCAATATCAAAATTTCTAACAAAAACATAAGAAGTTTTGGTCTACATTTAAAGGGCATAGTAGAATTTTCTACAATCTTGAATTGTGTAATATTATTTGGAATTAGATAATTGTACAATTATAATAAAAATTGTTGCAAAGTCCCAAAGAAAAAAAAAAAAAAAAACCCAGAAAAGCCTATATGGTAAAACTAGTATCAACCTAGTTTTTAACAGGGTAAGTCTCATTAAAAATACGTTAAAATATCTCTGTTTTTTTCCGTAAATTTAGAATTTAATTTTTGTATTTTTATTTTTAAAAATTTAGTCTTTTTTTTTTAAATTTTAAAATTCAAGTCTAACTATTAATATATTAATATTATTTCATTAAATTTAGATTCATTTCAACATCAGTTTCTTAGTTACATTGCTAGCAAGTGAATATTTTTTTTTTTATTTCAAAATGTTACACTAACAAGATTAAAAAAAATAACAATATTAATAATTAGTCTTGAATTTTAAAATATAAAAATAAAAAACTAAATCTCTAAAATTAAAAGCATAGAGACTAAATTTTAAATCTATAAAGAATATAAGGATTTATCACATATTTTGATTTTAAAAATATGGTCATAGTAGTTTTCTTAAGACTTAATGTATGGATAATTTCTTAAATTTTCATTTTTTTATAAAATAGATAAATGCCTCTAAGTTTATTTTTTTATGTTGATTATTTAATTAATTTGGTCTCATTTAGTAAAGTATTTTATATAATAAATTATGGCACATAAAAATAAGACAACTTAATTAAAAATTAAATGATGATTGGATTAAAATATTAAAACTAAAGCTTTAAAAATCATGATGTCTTGGATTTAATTTTAATATATATGAATATTTGTATAGATTTATTTTATTTTAATTTAATTTTTATAAAATTTATATCAAAATATATAAGGATAAAAATACTCTTATAGTAACATTGGCTAATTGCCAATGAAGCTTTGGCTCTGTTGGTGAAGACGGAGGTTTTGGGTTTTGAGGTTAAGTTCGAGATTCATCATGCACAATTATATATGTGGGTTTTTGAGTTCCACCATGTAGGGTTGTCGTGAGTGGGTTTTGGTTCAATTCAGTTAGTTTAATTTGTTGGCTTTAGTATGGATTGTATCAATTCCTAATTTGTTTGTGCTTGTAATTGTTTGGTTCTACTTTGTGATTACTCGGACAATTCGTGTTGTAATAATTTGATACTTGTTGCTACTCGAACATGTATTTGTATTGTACTTGTAACACTTTAAAAAAACATTAGCTAATTGGTGAAAGCACTTACAAAGTCCCTCTATTACAGTGACCAGATTAAATTAGTCCATTTACTATTAAATGAATCAATTTAGACCCTATACTGTTGAAGAGAATCATATAAGACCAAACTAAAATAAAGTTAAAATTTATTATTTAAAAAACCACATGAAAGTTACCTTTTTCATTTATAGTTAAACTCCAAAGCAAAAAAAAAAAAAAAAAACTTTCAAAATATAACTCTGTTATACAATAAATGTTTATATATTAAAATTTGGACTTATTTGATTTTTTAATAGTATAGTGGTTAAATTGACCAATTTAATAGTAGATAGATTAATTTGATCTATCCCTATAATAGAGGGATTTACTAAGTACATTCACCTTTGTTAATTTGTAAGAAAAATAGTTTTAGTCATTTCTTAGTTCAGTTGATATTTAGTTAACTCGTGAGACCATCTTAATTAAAAATTCAAATAATACTTATATAGATAACAAGTTGTATAGACTCATTATGCGAGTTTTTTTTTAAAGGTAGAATATATTATTGTTTCAAAGGTTAATATGTAATTTACCCTCTAAAATTTTTCAAAACTACCTAATTGGTAGTTGAACTTTTTTTTTTACATAGTTGATATCTGAACTTGTATTCTACCGCACACATTGCCTCCAATTTGTTAACAACCTTAATTTTTTAAGTGTTATAATGTAGTTTGCCTCCTAAACTTGTCCAAAAGTATCTAGTTGGTACTAACTTGTCCAAACAATTATACTTTTTAAAATTAATTTAGATTTTCTAAAAGATTTTTAATTTATATTCGCCATGTCACGTCAACACAAACTAATAGTGTTAATGCGAGGTATCAACTTAAGTGATGGAATACAAATTCACAAGCTACATATTAACCCTTACTTCAAATTGCGATAAAAAAAGCAAACGTCCCATTTAGTGGCGGTTGTTCTATTTAGGGCTGAACAAAATTCGATTCGACTCGAAAAAATTTAAAAAAAGTTTAAATTATTCGAATCGAATTAATCGAGTCAATCAAATCAAATCGATTTTTTTTTTCAAATTTCGAGTTTGAATCGAATTAAATTTTTGAATTCGAATAAACTAAATACCAAACCATTTTATTTTCCTCCCCCCTCCTCAAACCTTTTATTTTTTCCCCCAAAATTTTACTTTCCCCAAACCTTTAAAACCTTTTTCCTTTTATTTTCTCCACGAAACTTTTACTCCCCCCTAAAAAAAATTATTTCTTCCCTTACCCTCAAAATTTTTTTCCTTCTACCCAAAACTTTTACTTTCCCCAAATACCCAAATTCTTTTCCTTCTATTTTTTCCAAAACTTTTACTTCCCCCTAAAAAATTTATTTACCCTCAAACCCCCAAAACCTTTTTCCTTTTACTTTCTCTCCAAAACTTCCCCAAAACTTTTTTCCTTTTGCTTTTCCACAAAACTTTTACTTCCCCCCATACCCCAAAAACTTTTTTTTTCGAATTTTCATCTACTATTTATATTATTGAATTAAATTTCACATTTTGTACTATTTTTATTATTGAATTGTTTTATCATACTAAATCTTTATCAATTCTGTTAAAATTGAATGATTGATGATGTCATAAAATATTCGTGTTAAAATTTTCTGTTGTATCAATTTCACATTTTATTTTTAAAATAAATTTTATTAAAAAAATCATATTTTTTACATTTAATATATTTTTAATTTCAAAATACATGATGACAAGAATCAAAAGATAATTGAGCAACTAAGCAAGCAAATAAGCTAACCCGTATATAAAAGATTAATAAATAAATTTGAGGTACGGTTGGTGGTAGTGGCTACTAGGACCTAAAGTCATTTTTTTAAAATTTAATTTGAACAAATATATTCTATTTGAATTTCATCTCACTTGACTCGATTTGAGAAAATTTTAAATTGATTTAAGATGATAAAATATGATTCGTCAACTCTGAACACCTCGAATTTTGGGGTTGGAAGTTTTGAGCTTTGGGGTTAGGGTCAGTGAATAGGTTGTTCTATTGTGTTTAGTTGCGCGCTTAGATAGCAGAATGGGTCTGCTGGTCTAGTGGTTTGTTGTGCGTTAGTGTACCTCTGAGTTTTGAGTTTGAGCCGTCATGTGTGCGATTTAGGGAGATAATCTTAATTTAGTTTTGTTTTAAAGTCCAAAGTACCTATTTAATTTTAATTTTAATTATATTTTTGGATAAAACTTCCCAAAGTGATTTTCACGTTCCCTTGTTTTTCTCCCTACTCTCTCTTGTTAGATTTTATTTTTCTTCTCTTCTTATTATTTTTCTTGGGATTTAAAAAATATACGTTTCTCTGCCATTAAGTTCTTCTCTTTAATTTTCATTGATGGTTTTTGGGTAGTTTAAGGTTTCGAGCAAAGAATTGTGTCAGGGAGGCGTTTTGATCTTCTTTGGTGTTGGAATTGCGAATTCAGGTGTGGGTTCGAAAACTTTCCTTTTATTATTGAATTTTTGTTTTGGGATTCATGAAATTCAATATATTTTGTGTGTTTTTGGAATTGACCAATCAGAGTGTTGATTGTGGTGGAATTGCTTGAAATTCTAAGTGTTTTTAGTGTATTTCTGTACTATTGAGGGTTGGGGATTGTTTCGACATCAAAGGCACGTTTTGCAGCCTGTTTCGGTGTGGTTTCATGATCACATGGGTGGCCACACAGGTGTGTGCCCCAACATGGGTGGCTCACACAGTCGTGTAGATTTGGAAATTAGGGTTTTCGGGTAAGATTAGGTGCCACACGGCATGGCCACATGGTCTTGTGGCTGATTTGGGGAAATTAGTCAATTTTCACACGGCCATGTCCCTTGGGTACACGGGCGTGTGCGTTTGGGAATTTAGGATTTTTGTTGAGTTTTAGTGCCACACGGCCTGACCACATGGGCATGTGACTCACACGGGTGTGTGAGATCTCCACATGGTCGTGTCTCCTCTATTATTAATATTTAGCACTTTTGGACAGTGAGTTACACGGGCTGTTCACATGGGTGTGTGCCCCCTCTACACGGGCGTGTGTGGCCTTCACATGGGCGTGTAGACCCCCACACGGCCTGAGAAATTCCATACTGTAGGGGCACACGACCATGTGGTCCTACCTTGCCAAATTTTTGTGTTATATTGATTTATGACCTGTTTGTGGTTCTGTGTGTTTTGACCCTTGGCTAGGTCTTAGTAAAGTTAGTCGGAACTTTATTTTGACTTGGACTTATCTGTTTTGTGCAATCGTTGCATTAGTTAAGTGATTCGTTAATGTGATATTGCCTAATAAATGAGTATCTGCTTAGTGGTTAAGTGATGTGAGTGTGTGTGTGACTGTTTGGAAATTGTGTACATCGATTCTGTAACTGACTGACTGATTATGAGCTTCTGCGTCTGTGTAATTGATAGTGTTTGGTGTGCATTCTTGCATTTGTATTATGATTTTGGGTTTGGGATATGGAGAGAAGGAAGTGTGATCTGATTTGGCAGTTTCAACTGCAATACGTCTGTATAGCGGTTTACACCACAGTACGGTACTTCTGGCAGCTCAGCTGCATACTGTATTTATGTGGCTTTGTTCCACATGCGTGGTGTGTAGGGTTGGATGGGCCTTTCAAGGTCCTATGTGGTGTGCAGGGCTGGTTGAGCTTTTTATAGCTCATTTGTGGTGTGAATGGGGGACGAAGAGGTGTTTGGCTGGATGGGTGGGTTTCATGTTGATGCATTTGTTTCGCATTTTTGTCTATCTGTCTGATTACGAGATTAACAGTATATAGATCGTAGTATTCAGTATTGATGTGTCTGTTTTGGTTGTGATGATTATTTGGATGTCAGATTGCCATTGTGATATTTTTTATTGTGGCACTTATTTTTTTTATTTTTCTGTAGTTCCGATCTTACACTGAGCTTGTGTAGCTCACCCCTTCTCAGTTTATCCCTTTGCAGGTACTCTCGTTTTCTGTTTCTATAGCTAGACTCGATGTACGAAGGTCTCGGAAGTGTCACGTTTTTAAAACTGGTTAATAAAGCATTTTCTGTAAATTTGAGTTTTATTTAAATGGTTTTGGACTGCAAGTTTTGTTTTAAATACTGTGGTATGAAATTTTGTGTTAAATGCAAGTAGACTTTATTTGAATTGAACAACTGTATTTTAAGATGTCGGGATTTGATAACTGAAAATTTTTATGTAACCTAAATATTGTTTTTTTTTTCTCATTTGTTGATCCTAGATATACCTACGATCACTTCGATGATCAATGTAACCTTTGAGATTCGGTCTAGATTTCTATGCCAGGTTTTGGGGCGTTACAAACTCAATTAACTCGAATTTTTTTCATTTGATTTGATTTGATTCGATTTGATCGAACGCTCACCCCTAGTTCTATCTGCTTGTGTTTGGCCATGATTGGTAGAAATGGCGAAAGATGTGGCCATGTTTTTGTTTGAATATATTTATATTTTTTTCTATTTTCATAATTTTAGAAAAAAAGAGAAAAGCAAATAATTTATATCTATACATTATATAAAAGAAAGACTTTAACACGTTTTTTTTACACTAGGGGTGAGCAAAATTTAATTCGATTCGACTCGAAAAAATTGAAAAAAAGGTTCAAATTTTAATTTATTTGAATTGAATTAATTGAGTTAATCGAATCAACTTGAATTTTTTTCGAATTTCGAGTTCAAATTGAGTTGAATTTTTAAATTCGAATAACTCGAATAATTCGAATAAACCAAATACCAAATCCTTTTACTTTCCTTCCCCTTCCCCCCAACCGCCCTTCAAACCCTTTTACTTTCTTCCAAAAAATTTACTTCCCCCCCAAACCTCCAAAACCTTTTTCCTTTTACTTTTCCCTCAAAACTTTTACTTCCCCCTCAAAACTTTTACTTCCCCCAAACCCCTAAAACTTTTTTCCTTTTACTTTCTTTCCAAAACTCCCAAACCCTATTTTTTTTTTTGAATTTATGTCTACTATTCGTATTATTGAATTAAATTTCACATTTTATACTATTTATATTATTGAATTATTTAATCATACTGAATCTTTATCAATTTATGTTAAAATTGAATTATTGATGATGCTATAAAATATTCGTGTTACAATTTTCTGTTGGTATCAATTTTACATTTTATCTTTAAAATAAATTTTATTAAAAAATCATAATTTTTACATTTAATAAATTTTTTAATTTCAAAATATATGGTGACAAGAATCAAAAGAAAATTGAAGCAACTAAGCAAGCAAAGAAACTAACCTGTAAATAAAAGATTCATAAATAAATTATGATGGGGATGAAAATTAATAACAAATTTGATTACGGTGGGAAAATTTGATTATGGTGGGTTTGAGTGGCTATAAGGACCCAAAGTCATTTTTTAAATTTACTCGAATAAATATATTCGATTCGATTTGAATTCCATCTCACTCGACTCAACTCGATTTGAGAAAATTTCAAATCAAGTTAGGATGGTAAAATATGATTACTCAACTTGATTAACTTAAAATTTTTTCATTCGATTCGATTCGATCAAACTCTCACCCCTACGTAACACCTGCCCATTCTTTTTTTTCTTTTACATGAAAAAATAATGATTAAATTTCAGTTTTAATCCTTCTACTTTTTAAAGATTATATAAGAATGGTTATATTTCAATTTTGATCCCTATATATCACTCATTTTAAGATTTAATTTCTATACTTTAATTTGGACGTAATTTAGACACCTGCCCCTTCTTTTTTTTATTCTTTTTCTTTTTTTATTTACATGAGAAAATAATGGTTAAGTTTAAATTCTAAGTCATATTGTTTTTTAAGATTATATAAGAATCATTAAATTTCAGTTTTGAATCCTAAATTTTGCGCAAATTTGAGATTTAATCTTTAGACTTTAATTTTGATATAATTTGATGCCTCAATTTTTATTATGTCATTAGTTAATCTAAATATTTTTATTTTAATTAAAATGTTGAGGTGAATTTTTAAGAGTTGTTAACACTGTTAAAATTCTCTATTAAATTCAAGTCCATTACAATGTCATTTTTTATGATGTGGAAGGGAGTTTTTTTTTTTTTTTGAATTTCAAAATGTCACATTAGTAAATTTAACATAAGAAAGTTAATAGTGTTAACAAATGAACCTAAATTTTAAAATTTAAAAAGTAGAGAGATTAAATTCCTAAAAATAAAAGTACGAAGATTAAATTTCGAATATATGAAGAGTACAAGAATTATGAGCATATTGTAACATTTAAATTTTACCTTATAATTAAAAAAAAAAATCAACCTGACACAAAATATGGGTGACAACCATACTGGTTTCTTTAATAAAATAATTAAGGATTGTACCTTTATGTTTTATTTAATGACATGAAACGTTGTCCAATCTATTATATCTATGCAAAATAAAGCATGGAGAAGATAAGGATTACATTATTCATTATTTCTATAATTTGATTGATGGGATGAATTTGATGTTTTTTATTTTGATCCCATGAAAGTGAAAATTCAAAACTCTATTAAACAATTTCTTCATATTCCTCGGGATTCCATTACTAATTTGCCTTTACATGTTGCTCATCGTCCCCATCATTTGGTTCATTTGGTTATGGATGCTTTATTTGACATTCGTCAATGTGTTTCTAGTTAAAGTACACTCATATTGTACTTGTCAAATGTCTGTCTTCATTGATTGGATCTCTCATTCTATTCGGTCAATTTGTTGACCACATACAATATAGTCATTTACCATGGTTTTGTCTTGAGATCTTTGTATATGTGGAGGTTGGTAAGGAATAACTATTTGATTTTGTAGTTTATTTTTGCCTCCTTGATTTCCTTCCCATTTTAGGTTCAGATCGTCCTTCTAACTAGAGTTGTATGTATTAGAATAGGGATTTCCACCTTATTATCCACATAGTTAACTTTATTCGATTGATGATCTAAATTTTGCCCGCAGTGTTGGGCTAGTTGTTGGGCTAGTTCTGTAATGGTCAGTTTAGCTGCCGCTTCCAATCAGTTCAACTTATCCAAAATTATTTGATAAGAATCCACTTTTTGGTTGGCTTTGTCACTTGTGGTTTTGGGCTATAAGTGAACCTCTCGTTTGGCCACATACTCGAGTTTATAGCCCTGTTGTCAATAATTTGATAGGCTTGCTCGTATGTATGGTTCATTAAAACACCTCTAGATGCACCATGCAAAGCGGATCTCAAATTGTTGTCTAAACCGTTATAGAATATTTTCATTTGGAGCCACTCTTGCATTTTGTGATGTGGAAACTTCCTCAATAGTGACTTGAATAGATCCCAAGCTTTATATAAATTTTCGCCTTCAAATTGCTTGAAGTTGGCGATCTCTCGATGGAGCTGAATGGATCTACTAATGGGGAAAATTTATATAAAAATTTTCCTGCTAATTCATCCCATGTAGTGATGGAACCTGGTTCCAATGAGTCTAACAAATTAGCAACATGGTCACATAAAGAAAATGGAAATAATCAAAGACGCACCGCATCAACGGTTACCCCTATAAGACCTTATAACCTATCATCAATGTCGGATTAGGGTTACGAAGTATTATAGTGCAAAACATAACCTTAAACATCAAAACGTGGATCAACATGCAATTCACATATTTTTATTCGATAACATAATTTCGTTATGATGTAAAATAATTTTACGGGCCTTAAATCAAGCTTGATTGACCCTAAAAATAGTTTGGAAACAATCAGGGACCAATTCAAAATAAATGAAAAAGTTCAAGAAAAACATAAAAAAATTGTAAAATAGGGGTCACACGACCGTGTGGCTAGATCGTGTGGGCATTCGAACTATGGAACACATGATTGTGTCTCAGCCCGTGTGTCAAACCGTATAACTCACTAACTTGGGTCACACAACTGTGTCACAGGCTGTGTGCCCGACCGTGTGAAACCTACACCTATAAATAAAAAGGCACACGGCCATGTGGAGCAATCAAGTGTGGCATACGGCCATGTGACACCCCATGTCTCAGGCCGTGTGCTTCAAATTGAGCCCCCTAAAACAAGCCATTTCAAGACCTATGCATGCATACCAAGATACATCTTTCTCCCACACATTTACATGACCAAAACACACTTCAAACACATGCAAAATTTACCATTTCAATCATCTTGTATGTTCTAACCAATATACCATTCAAAGGCACCACGACTTAGTCATCAATCCAATACATGTCAAACTATTCACATACTTGAAACATTCACCATACAAACATATAAATTATTGATTTTACTCATTACTATAGGTAGTCATAAGTCACCTAATTATATGTCACATAATATATCTCACAAGCAAACACTTGCCTATGCATTTACAAATCAAAACAAAAGGTTTTAAAACATGCACAAGCTAGGCTCACCTCAGACACTACCAAATCAAAAACTAGACTTATACATACCAAATAACCATATCACAACATATCACACAACCATCTTCTTCCTACTCACATGAAGGCATGCATAATTACTATCATCTCATATGAATACACATATTTTACAAGCCATTATCGAAAGGCATGAACATAAATGAACTTGGCACCATTTAAAAAATAACCAATCACCAAGATAACACTTATAACCCTATTACATGCCATGTAACACCCCTTACCCGTTTTTGACGCCGGGATCGAATACGAGGCATTATCGAACTTAAACACAAGCAAACACACAAAATCGGGCCATAAAATTTTGTTCAAATTAAATTAATTTAAACATATACAAATTGTCCCTTATATGGGCCTACGAGGCCCAAAACATGCATTGGGAGTAGTTTGGGACTAAACTGAGAACTCTAGAAATCTTTGGGAAAACTTAGAAAATTTTCATGAAACAGGGTCACACGCATATGTGGGTAGGCCGTGTGGTCACAAACGCTCGTGTGGCTTGGGATACGCCCATGTCCTTAGCCCGTGTAACTCTCTATTTATGATGTCATCAACGTAATTAGGGTCACACGGCCAAGTCACACGCCCGTGTGCTTAGCCCGTGTGGCGAATTAAATTCCAAAAATTAAGTGCAGACTTCACACGACCTGGGTACATACCCATGTCCTGAGGCCGTGTCCTTTACATGGTTGAGACACACGATCGCGTCTCTGTTCGTGTGTTTACTACTGGGCATTCTGTTTTGCCTAATTATGGTGTAGAGGACACACGACTGGATCACACGCCTATGGGGGCAGACCATGTGTCACACACGGCCTAGACACATGCCCGTGTGTCTACCCGTGTGGACAACTTTGAGGCTATTTTCCAAGCCATTTGCCACCCTTAAATGCTCACTCACTTATACATTTCTGAAGGCATGCAACATAGCACTTTTAGTCACTTAAATACTCACAATCATGATTAATCCATGACTTTTGATGTCAACATATCACATGTTCAAACCATTATGCTTTCATATGGCATTCCACACCAATTTCATATTTATTTAACCTTAATAACCTACTTTCAAGTTACCCAATTATACCATAGCTATGGTCATACCTATTAGTCCTAATTCATTCATTAACCACATGTGTCATTTATCACATCCATTACCAACAAACAACCACCAACCACATCACAAAGTATAAAAACATTGTATGCATGCATAAATAATTAGGGTTACAACCTGAGAAGCAAATATAAGCCACATCTCATGGCCTTAAACAAAATGAATCATAATACTATCATGAGCCAACTGATTTGGCTAATCAATATGACACATAACAAAATAACCAAGTCCCCTATACATGCCATACTCAAAATGTTGAGATTAACTATACCCAAATGTCCAAATGATAGTGTGATCGAGTCTCCGACGTCCTTCAATTCTCGAGCTAGCTTGGCGACACTATAAAAGATAAAAAGAAAGTGGGTAAACATTAAAGCTTAGTAAGTCCATATGCAGATAACATGCTATCTAAACAAGTATTTAACATACATATAACATAATGAACATAATTTGTATTTCATCAAATCACTTGAACTTACTCATCACATAAACAACCTTGTCATAAGTTCATCACATACCAAAGCGTTACTCATGAGTTTGGTATACATACCTGTATCAACTCATAACATAATCTCTTACTTTCTCGTCTTTGTCATATACTTCAGTTTACTCTTTGAATTACCCGTTGAATGTTTGGAATACTATTGGATACATGGAAAGCTTGTAATACCCCTTACCCGTGTTCGACACCGGAACAGGATACGAGGCATTACCGGACTTAATCACTAATCATCGTATAAAAAAATCGATTCATAATTTCACTCTAATTTAAAACTTTTTTAAACACATTCATAAATTGCATCATTTAATTAATAACATAATTAAGACTATCTACATTAAATGACTTTATACAATAGAAACCTTCAAATAACATAGGTCAGTATTTTAGGCAAATTCCTAGAAACTTAATAACAATTAAACAAGTCTCCATACATGCCAAAGACTTAAAAATACTTTAAAACCTTTACATATCGATCAATAGTTTGATAGTGTGATTTAACCTCCGACGACCTCCAACTCGAGCTAACATCTACGACACTATAGGAAAAAGGAAAGGAAGGGAGGAAGCATTATAGCTTAGTAAGTAAGTATGTAAATATTAATAAATAATACATTATCATACTTTAAACAAAGTCACAATATAGTCACAATATGTTCCCGGAATATTACCATCACAAACACACATACCTTTACTATTACAATCATAAACAGGTTCAAAATAAGCTGTCTAGCAGAGTGCCAGCAGCTAAATTATTTATTTCTGGAGCTACAGAACTCTAAATTACAAACCGTTAATTTTCCTTGAAACTAGATTCAAGTATATTTAATTTTCCTTGAAACTAGATTCAAGTATATTCATACCATAAAATTTTCAGAATTTTTGGTCCAGTCAATTAGTACAGTTTATTCATTGAAGTTACCCCTGTTTCACTGCTCAACTGTTCTGACAACTCTTCACTATGAATCAGTTTTATTCTCATATAGAATTCAAAGGATGTTTTTGTTTATTTCATTTGAAACTAGACTCATTAAGGATTTCAAGCATATAAATTATAACCCCTAATTATTTTTGTACAATTTTTAATGATTTTTCCAATTCAGAACAGGGAATCACTTAGTCATTCTGAACCAGTCTCTCAAAAACTTAAATATCTTATAATATAGAATTCCTTTGCTTGCTCTGTTTCTGTTATATGAAAATAGACTCATTAAGCTCTAATTTGATATCTCATTCAGTCTCTGATTCAATTTTTTCTATTTTTGGTAAATTTTTAGATTTACGTCACTGCAACTATCCAGAACAGTTCTATTGTCAATTTTGATCTTTCACACTTCAATTGTATTCATCACTTACCCATAACAATCTTTCAAATTTCCAATCACATATCGAGCATATTGCTCATAAGTTACACACGTATATACTTACACTTATCATCAAAAAGTCATACACAATTTCATTTAATCAATTTCCCAGTTGAACGCTTTGAATAATATGAGATCTGTGATGGTATCGCACACACCCCCCACCTTTAAAATCGAAGCTCTCTTGTACACATAGTGGCCTTCACTTAGCACCACTCATGTGACCTAGCTCGATTGTACACATAATTTTGGCTCTCTTGTACACATGGTGAACACTTAGTACCACCCATGTGACCTAACCAGTTTATCTCGTAGCTCTCTTGTCTACATGGTGTCCTTCACCTGGAACCACACATGTGACCTAGCTACATATATCTCGTAGCTCTCTTGTCTACATGGTGTACACATAGTATCACCCATGCGACCTAGCTACATATCATCTGTATCATCCAATCTTTCCGAAGGTTCAACCGGGATTTCTCTCTCTTTCTAATACTTGATTCCATTCTTCCAATAGTCAATTATGATTCAAAAATCAGCTGCAAGACTTAAAATATGCTGAAATATAAAAACATAATAAAGATAATGTATTATTTACATACAAACTTACATACTTTCTCATTTCCATGTCGAATTAATATTGAACATTTAAATCATCATAATTATACTTATTTTCAACACCTCGACAATCATAGTAAATATATCAATTTTACATTGAAACATGCATAAATTAATGCTTATTATACATATGAACTTACCTCGATACTAAAACGGTCATTTTACCAACTTTCCCGATTTTCGATTTTTCTCCCATTCCAGGTTCAAATCTCGATTTTTGGGATTATTGAGCTTGGAAAGCTTGAAAACCCTAGCCATGGCTTTCCCCATGCTAATTTCGGCCTCCATGAAAAAGATGAGTCAATTTTGGCTTTATTTTTCTTTTTTATTTCTTTTAATTACCAAATGACTAAAATGCCCTTAAGGTCTTTCTTTAAAATTTTGTCCTATTCATGCCCATTTTTGTCCAAACGAAATATAATGGTCTAATTACCATTTAAGGACCTCTTCTTTAAACCCCTATTTCAATCAAGTACTTATGAATTAGAACACATATTTTGCAACTTTTGCAATTTAGTCCTAAAAGTCCAATTAAGAACTTTATCAGTAAAATTACTTAACGATATTTTTACACAATATTTTAATCAATAAATAAACTTTAAAACTTAATCGGAATAAATTTTTTGACTTCGAATTCGTGGTTCTAAAACCATCGTTCCGTTTAGGCCCTAAATCGAGCTGTTACAGGAACTTCTGCAAATAAGCCCTAATAGGCAAATTAAACATGCAATCTATAAAATTTCTTATCAATACTCTAACACATGCATCTAATCACTCGGTAAATCATAAAAAAAATTAATCGAAATAAACTTTTCTATCTCAGATTTGTAGTTTCGCAACCACTATTCCATTTAGGCCCTATTTCGAGATGTTACAAAGCTCGCACATAAGTTCCACATACGTAGCCAAAGCTACCTCATATCACATAATACTTAAAGGCTCATTCTCGAGCTACTCACGAGTTTGCTCACACAAGCTGTCGTTCAGGATGTAGCTACACAGGCTACTCACACAAGCTGTTAGGTATCCGCAGCACATGCCGGGCTACCTAGCCACCGGTAGAATGTATAAGACCAGCACCTAGAACCACATAAACATATATCACATATCTCATGAGCTCATAAATCATATAATTCCTAGTGACATGTGTAACAGCCCGATTTAGACCTTATTCGGAACGGTGGTTTCAGGACCATGAATCCGAGTCAGAAAATTATTTTAAAATTATTTTTGGTGTTTATAATGTGTGAATTTGTGTGTGCTAAAATTTCGTTCGAAAATTTTATTGTTTGGATGCCCAATTTAATAAAAGGGCTTAATCGTGTAAAATGAAAAGTTAGTGACTTGATGTGCAAGGGTTGAATTGCATTTGTCTTTATTATATGAAGTATTTAAGTGGAAATTTGACCATATTTGAATAAATGGACGGTAGTGGCCATGTTTTATAATGGTTGAATATTTGTTAATAAAGGTTAAATAGGTAAATTAATAAACATGTTATATTATAATAAAACATAAAATAAGAAAACATAAGCTCATGACCCGTCTTTCTTTTTCACAAAAAAGTATCGGGGCACCCTACGGTGAATAGCTCGGTCTCGCAAAGCCCTTATCCATTAACTCTTGTAATTGTATCTTAAACTCTTTCAATTCCATTGGAGCCATCCTGTACGGAGCTATCGAGATAGGTGTCATACCAATGACCAACTCGATACCAAATTCGACTTCCCTAGCTGAAGGTAATCTGGGCAACTCCTCCGGAAACACATCTATAAACTCACAAACCACTACCGATTCAATTTCTGACTCAGACACTTGAGTATTCAACACAAAAGCGAGATATGCCTCATATCCTTTTGTCAAATATTTCACAGCAGTCAAAGACGACATCATTACAGACAATTTATCCAATTCATCTGGTCCAACCCAAAGAATATTCCCATCTTCACATTTCAACTCAATAACTTTCCTCCCATAGTCCCCTACAACACTATGAGAGGTCAACCAATTTATCCCAAGGATCACATCAAATTCATTAAACGGCAATAACATCAAGTTAGCTAGAAAACAATGACCTCTAATTGTCAAAGAACAATTTCTACACACTTAGTCAACAAGCACATGTCTGCCTAAAGGGTTGGACACTTCTATCACAAATTTAGTGGACTTTATTAGCATGTTCATACGGGATATCAATTCCATGCAAATATAAGAGTGGGTAAACCCAGTGTAAATTAAAGCAACAATAAACATATCATGGATAGAAAAAGTACCCGTGATCACATCAAGAGACTCTGCCTCTTCTCGGGCACATATAGCATAAGTCCTTGCAGGCACTTTGCCCTCAGACCTCATCGCAACATTTCTTGGTGTGCCTCTACCGCTAGTCCCACTTCCGGGGTTCTTTTGTGGTCTACCCTTCAAAGGAGCACTACTTGCCTTCACTTCTTACTTTTTCTCCCTTTCTTCCATTTTGGGACAGTCTCGGATGAAATGTTCTAATGATCCACACTTGAAACAGCCCCTTTCATTCCCTTGGCACTCACCGAAATGATGCCTATCACATTGTGAACATTCTGGCCTATTTGGTCGAGCATTGCCGACACTCACGACAGAAGCGGTCTGGCTCTAGATGTCATGTTTTGCTTGTTTTTGTTTCTATTCGAGAACCCCACCGAAGCATTCAATCGGGTAGTGAATTCCTTAGATTTCTTAGATGAGGACTGATGTGATTTCCCCATCTACCTTTTCCTTGAATCACGCGACTCAATAGCCGCCTTCCTCCTCTCTTTAACTAACTCTTCTACTTTGTATGCTCTCTCAACAAGTACCACAATATCCCTTAATTCTAATATGCCAACAAATACTTGGATATCCTCATTTAGACCATCCTCAAATCTTTTACACATGGTTGCTTCAGTGGATCTGTACTCCTGCACATACTTGCTGAGTTTCACAAACTCATGTTCATATTTCGCTACTGTCATACGACTTTGCTTTAACTCTAGAAATTCCTTCCTATTTTGGTCTATGAATCTTTGGCTAATATACTTCTTTCGAAACTCTCACTGGAAGAATTCCCAAGTTACTCTTTCTCTCAGTACAACAGACACAAGAGTATTCCACCATTGGTAGGCTGAGTCTCGTAGGAGCGACACTACACACTTTACGCACTCTTCAGGCATGCACGACAGTTCATCAAATACCCTAATGGTATTTTCCAACCAAAACTCCACTCTCTCCGGGTCGTCATTTATGTTAACACGGAATTCCTCTGCCCCTTGCTACCGTATCTTATCTACTGAAGGCTTCTCCCTCCTAAACACGTCCGCTCCTTACGGAGCTACAGGAGTATATTGAGGAATCGGAGGAGGTGGGGGAGGTGGAGTGTTCGAATTCGTACGAACAAACTCCATGTACCAAGCATCCATCATTCAGAGGTAGGCTTTTCTAGCCCCTTCACCTTGGCCCATAGTCACAGGTTCACTCTTAACTGGCGCGGTCCCTTCAGCGAGAGCCGACACATTTCTCTCCACGTCATCTGCCGTAGCTCTATCAGGATCCATTTATTATATGAAAATACAATTTATAAGCGTTAGGAGTCGTCACACTATCAATATACAATTATGGCATGTATTGCTAGACTCGTACTCATGCTTGGTTAGTCCTAGAACCGACTAAACCATAGCTGTGATACCACTAAATGTAACACCCCATACCCGTATCCTATGCCGGGATGAAATATGAGGCGTTACCTAACTTAAACTCATGCTTACAACCATTTCCGAGTTCTCAAGACTTGGACGAATTTAAACTTTCTTAAGCTTATCAACACATCCTTAGTATAGGCCTATGAGGCCTAAAACACATATAGGAAATCATTCGGGACCAACTCGGGTTCCTTAACCAACTTTAGAAAAATAACACTTGACACAAGGGCATACGCTCGTGTGGGAGGGGCAACACGCCCATGTGACTGTTTCAACATGGCTGTGTTGTTGGTCCGTGTGGCTCACATGGCCTAAACAATTTAGGGACATGCCCGTGTCCTTCACCCGTGTGGAATTAATTCTAAGTTCACACCTACAGGGGTTTTCACATAGCCTAGCACACGTCCGTGTCCCTAGCCTATGTCCTTCACACGGCCATGACACGCCCGTGTCCTATCCCGTGTGCAAAAACCTGAACATTCTGTTTTTGATGTTAGTAAGTCTTAAGGGTCACATGGCTAAGGCACACGCCCGTGTGCTAGGCCGTGTCCTTATCTCGGCTGAGACACATGGCCGTGTCACTGTCCCAGTGTTTACTACCGTGCATATAGACTTAAAAATTTATGTGTAGGGGACACACGGCTAGACCACACACCCGTGTGTCTACCCATGTGGACAATTTAAGGCTATATACCAAGCCTCCTTGCCACCCTTACTTACACAATCTATACAATAGCAACCAAAAACCAATACAAAACAATTGTATGCAACCAAATCAGCCACAATAGATAACATTTCATTTGTGCCTTTTACTCATCCATGAAAATAACATCATTTGCATATAACAAAATGAATATTAGTCATCATTTGAGGCTTAATACAAAATGAAGGGGAATCACCCATGCCAACACATTTGGCCAATTTTTCAAAGACTCAGAACATCAAAGTCTAGCCCTATAAATGTCATTCTCAAAAATAAATAATCTAACTATACCGAGTGCTTCGGCTGATAGTGTGATCGTTGCCTCTGACGTCCGATGATCCTCGAGCTAGTTAGGCGGCACTATAAGAAAAAGGAAAAGAGAATGAGTAAGCATAAAGCTTAGCAAGTTGCACATAAATAAATATACAACAACAATTTTACCATTCAACAACATGCTCATGACACAAAAGTGGGCATAAGCATAACTTACTCATCACTATCCATATAAATCTCATAGAATATATCGAGCTCATATATCATACATTTTAAATTGGTACCTGTACCACTCACAATACGGTTATACCTTACTCAATAACTTAAATTGTATCTCTCACCGTTGAACTGTTCGAAACTTCACTAGGTATTCGATAAGCCTCAAACAAGAGGTAGGGTACCAATGCCACGTCCCAAATATGGTCTTACACTGGCTCATACCACAAGTCGATGCCATGTCCCAGACATGGTCTTACACTGACTATCACTTCATAGCTGATGCGTGTCCCAGACATGTCTTACACTGGCTTATGTCTCGAGGTCGATGCATGTCCCAAACATATCTAACACTACCACTCGTCTCGATGTCGATACCATGTCCCAGACATGGTTTTACACTGGCTCTCATAATGTGGTCGATGCATGTCCCAGACATGTTTTATACGGGCCCATAATAACCCATATGTCATGGCATGAATATCCGATTTGTTTCCTAAGTTCAAACGGGAGCTCTACCATCTCTATTATCATCATACTTTCTCAATTCTACAATCAAGCAATTCATGTTATATTAATTCAAATACAATTCAACAAATACATTAGCAATGTAGTTGTAGTATTTACACACAACTTACCTCGAATTACAAAATGTGGCAACTAGTCGATTTAGTCGATTTGCCTGTTCTAGGTTTGGGTTTGGTAATTCTTGATCTATAATAGCAAAATGTACTTATTGGTCACTAAATAGAATTAAGCAATCGAGGATTCACATTTTTGGTAAAATAACCATTTTGCCCCTAGATTTTTGACAAAATGACCGTTTTACCCCTAGACCTGAAAATTTATTTTTATCGAATTTCTTCATATCTTAAGCCTAGATGAACCCCTTTTTCTCTTATAGCAACCCCAAATTCCCATTATTTCACACATTTATAATCTATTTTACAATTTATGCAAAATAATCCTTTTAGGTGTTTTCATGCTAGCACCTTTCACAAAAGTTATTTATAATACACCCAAAACTCATTTTATTCCATAAAAACTCAGCAAACATTACAAATATTTTCATGAGAAAAATCTAAACTCTTAATCATTTTGCAAAATAGTGCCCTCATTTGAGAGCTCATGCTTCAAGGGGTCCAAAAATGTAAAAATCATTAAGAAAAGTCATGAAAATCACTTGCTTGGAAAATGAACGAGTTGATGAAATTTTTGAAGCTCAAAACCCATAAAAATGGCTGAAAATTGGTGGTAATGAAGAAAGAATGAAAGAAAAAGATGATAGCTAGGCTTAGGGCATCATTTTACTATACATTATGTCATCAAATTACCTAATGTTGACTTTTCAACATTTTTATCTCCTATGGCCGGCCAACTAAGATTTAAGGGTCTGTTTGCCCTTTAAAGACCCCCAAATTAAGATTAATAACAATTTAACACCGTTAGCTACCAATTTAAGACTTTTGCACTGTATGTGATTTAGTTCTTTTTCGCAATTGGTCTCATAAACGTCAAAATTAACTCACCAAACTTTTCATACACTACTATAAACATGCTATGACTCTAAAATAATAATAAAATAATTTTCCCAATTTCAGATTTGTGGTCTCAAAACCAGTGTTCTGACTAGCCCCAAAATCAGGCTGTTACAACAATGACCGGTGAAATCGGATGTCCCTCGTCCATTATGGAGTTGAAGTCAACTCGTTTAGTGTAGAGGCAACTTGGTCGTAGGAGGGAAAAAGCTATGATTATTTTGTTGAAGAGAGGTTCTCTTTTGAATGTAGGTTTTGAAAAGTTAGGGCACTGTGTTCGTGAAAATCAGACTCAGGTTAGTTTTGATTTGGTAGTGTACAAGTCAAAGGCTAGAAGTCTTCAAGTTTCTAAGCACAAAATCAACTCAGTTAATTCCTTGCATAGTTCAAGATAGGCTTGTGGTGGGCTTTGGCAAAGATGGCGTTGTGGAAATATGAGTCAGGGTAGAGATTTGTTAAATATGACTCCTATTTTCAGTCAAATTTGAGAAATATTCTTTTAGTTAAGCTCTGGTTTTTTTGTTTCAATCAAACACTGATTGGTTTAGATTATTTTATTATTATTTGACCTATGAATTTAGCCTATAAATAGCCTCTTTTACAACCTTAGAAAATACACCCATTAGATATTAGAACTCATAACACATTTAGAGACTTTTGTGTTTACGTTTTGAGGGTTCTTTGTTTTCGGGGTTTTGTTTTTATCTCCGTCTTTTGTACTCTTCGTTCTTTTGCTATTATAGTAAAATTATCTCTACCCGTGGTTTTTTATCCTCTTTGGAGGGGTTTTTCCACGTTAAATATGTGTGTTCAATTTCTCAATTTATTCTGTTACTTTTTTTTACTTGTTGCTTAATCGAGTCAATCCCTAATAGTTTGTTTACCTTTTGATCCATAGAAAAAATTTCTTCCACCATAATCGATTTGATAAAGAAAAAAAGCTATAAAAAATATCTCTAAGAAAAAAATGGGTTCTAAAAGAAACTTGGGATGTCTTTTCCAAATTCCAACTATCAAAAGATAGCAAAAGAAAAATTGAATTGCTTTTCTTAAGCACATAAGTCCTATGCCTGGTAAATACAATTTGTTTGTCCTTTACTTGTCCATTCAAACCTTTCAATATCTCGTCTAGCCTTGTCTTCTGTCGTACTCTCCTCTATTGAGAATAAGTCTCTCGCCACTGTTTTATAGAAAACAAATGTTTCTTTTTTTGTAGCCACTGTCCAAGCAATAGTGATTTTAGTTGGATAATGATCTGGGTTGATGCAGATCATAAAGAAAGATGACAAAAAACAATAATAAAGGTAAATTTCTTGTATTTTATCTGGTAAGGAGCCAAGGAGTGTCAATTGCTTATATGGGTTGGTGGTGTTTGTTCTTTGTAAAGTTCTTTTTTATGTGTTTTAGCAAACATGACTCACTATATACTTCTTGTGTTTTGATTTGTAAGCTCTACATGAGAGAGTACAATGATCATTGGGTTGAAGAATGAAGGTAAATTTCTATTCTTAAATAGCAAAAATAAGTTTTGATTTGTAAATTCTGTTGGAAACTTTTAGCTTCTTGTGAAATTTTGTACCAATATCACTAGGTTATATAATCAATTTTTAAAATATATTTTAAATAGTTTCATGTGTTTTTCACTATTCAACATATTATTGTATGTTTTAATATGATGAAATGAAAAGAGCTTATAGTCATTTCACCACTAGATAAAAAAGGTCAAATAACTTTTTTCTTTAATTTTAGAAATGATGGTTTTTTTTCTTTCTTTATTGTTATTAAGAGTCTGAAAATAAAATCTGTATATATAGAATAAACTAAAATTCTAATGACAAATCATTTTCATGTAATATTTTTTTTAGTTGAATTGAGAAGCTTAGATTTGGTTATTTAAAAGGAAAGTTTTTGGATTTCATTAATTAAGCTGATCATATTAGAATTCCAGCTTTAGTGCTTTTCCTTTATCATGCTATATGTATATGTGTGTGTCTATATTATATGATTAAAATTCATGACTCTATAAGATAGGTATATAATTGATAGACCATGAAAATGTAGTCTTAAAAGAAGGCTTTTGGTGTATTTGCATGTGAAAATAACAATGAAAACCTAAGCCTAATGAATACAACAACGCTTATAGAAAATACTACTAGAATAGGAGGGTTAGTTTTGGATTTTAAGGGCAAGTTGATGGACCAAATTGATACCGCAGTTTGTCACATGTACTTTTCTTGATAGTTCTTTCTCTTAAGGTATTTGATCAATTAAAATTTGGTACTCTTTGAAATTTTCTCCTTAAAAAGGAAAATTGATCAAATTTTATAGTAAAATTGCCCAATTGAATGATTAGTGATAAATTTGAACCTCTCACATAAGTAGATTAGTAAATTTGTACATTATTTCTAGTTTTATTAAATTGAATTGTGTTTTGCATTTGTTTAATTTTCTAGCAGCAATATAGTTTATTTGTTAAAGTGGGGCTCAACCTCCTTTTTGAGATTTTGAGTAGCCTTCTAACTAATTGACTTTAAATCTTAACTATATGCATACATATAGTCAATAATCAATCTTAAAAATTTAAAATTCTTAAACAACAATAACAAAATTCAGTTTTCCCATACAATTAAAAAAGAAATTAAAAATCCATGTACTTAAGTAATTGAAAAAAATAATAAACTGTACTTAAAAAGTTACTTCTCAATGAACTATTTGTTTGAAAACTCGTTCTGCCTCTATTGCTTTTTCTTTGTTGTTGAGTCTTCATTATCAATTGGTCTTGAATATGGATGCAACTACTATTGGTTACCATCATTCATTGATTGTGACCAGTAGAATTACACAAAATTTGACAAAGTTAAAATGCATTCATTTACAATTTTGCAAATTAATTTCACCGAAAATAAATTATTAATTGGTTGATAGTAGATCTTTGTGGACAACCCCTCTGGTTATGTCCTAGTTGTTTATATATGCTACAAGTCATCGTTCTACCAATTTTGGTTAGCCTCTCTATTTTCATTTTCTTATTAGATTCATCTTGCACCATTTTCGCCCTCTTTATTTTGGGCCTTCCTGGCATGACATTAAACGTTGGTGGCGATGTTTTTTCATTTCTAGTCTTCTCTCACAAGTCAGGTCCATTTATTGGTTGTAAAGCATACTCATATGTCCTAATGCACATTTCCTTGGTATAACATTTTGCCAAATATTTCTCTGGATCCTCTTCTTTGTTGTAAATGGCACACACTGTGCACATGGGATGTCTGACAAGCCCTATAATCTACATGAACAAGTCATCCTTTCTAAGTCCATAATATATGTGATCCTACCACACATGATCTCATATACATAATCTCCATTGAAATGTACATTCTACTTAGTAGATTATTTTATGCTCTTATCAAGCTTAGCTCTAATTAGAGGACCACACAACCTTTTCCATCCAAGTATTGCTTTCCTTTTAGTAACAATCCATTCCATGACAGCCAACCTAATACCATTTAGCATATTTATTATTGGCTTTGACCTAGAATGTACGATGCTAGCATTGAATGGCTCGGTTAGGTTGTTATCTACTGAATCACACTTAGCATTATAGCTAAAATATGCTTTGCAAAACCTTATCTCATTTGCATTTAAAAGAGCTGCAATTGCCATCTCTTTTTCTTTTTCAAGAGCAATATACATTTGTTCAAAACATGGTACATTAGTGGTTTTCACACATGCCAGAAAAGCCTTTTGTAAACCTTTTCCTCTGAACCCATTCGTACATTTTTCAACCAAATTTGCCCATACATGCCTAGCACAAAACCTATGCTCTGTTTGTGGGAATAATTGTTTAACAACAGTTTTTAGCTCCTACAAAATTAAATTAAAAAATATAAAAAATATGATATACTATATACTATGAAAATAAAAAAATTAATTAAAAGTAATATTACCTTTTTTTGATCTGATATGAATGTCCACCCATATCCATCAAGAGTGCCAATGTTTCTTTTCAAAATCTCAAGAAACCAAGTCCATGATGTTGTAGACTCGACCTCCACAACACACCATGCTAGAGGAAACATTTGGTTATTTACATACCTAGCCACAATGATTAGTAATTCCCCTTTAGCTATTCCTTTTAAATAACACCCATCCAATCCTAAGATAGGCCTACATCCATCTAAGAAGCCTCTTCTCAAAGCATCAAAACAAGTATAAAACCTTTGGAATAATGGTGGAAATCTAGGAGCAAGCCTTTCTATCTTAATTTCAATTGTACTCCCTCTATTAGATTTTCTCAACTCTTCTACAAAATCATGTAAAGCAGGACAACTCTTCTACAAAATCATGTAAAGCCGCATACTCTTCAATCACATCTATCTTCATCTCTTTTAGTACCTTTAGCTTAGTTCTTCTAGCATTACTGATGTTGATATTAATACCAAGCTCCTAAATTGCTGTCATGGCTTCATACAACTCATCATCATTATCAGATAGGCAGGTTACATTAATAATCAAATTCTCTTCTTCATCAACATTTTCCTCAATTTCTCCTAATGGGACACTAAAGGAATTCTCAAATCACCCACTCATTTTAATGCAAATCAATAAAAATAAATATTTAGAAAGTATAAACACAAAGGAAGTTTTGGCATGATGACAATTTTGAATTTAGCTTCGTGGTAGCTTGTGGTCAACCGGGTGGGCTAATATCTATATAAGATAAGGATTGCTTTGAGGCAATTAGAATTCATTGTGAAGACATAATGGTAGTAGTGGAGGGTAAGTGGAAGGACGATGATATGGAAGTGACAATGATAAATGGGTATGCATCGAATGTTATTTCTAAATGTTAAATATGACTCCTATTTTCAGTCAAATTTGAAAAATAATCTTTCAGTTAAACTCTGTTTACTTGTTTCAATCAAACACTGGTTAGTTTAGATTATTTTATTATTATTTGACTTATGAATTTAGCCTATAAATAGGCTCTTTTACAACCTTAGAAATAATGCCCATTAAAGATTAGAACTCATAACACATTTAGAGAATTTTGTGTTTACGTTTTGTGAGTTCTTTCTTTTCGGGTTTTCGGGGTTTAGTTTTTATTTCCATCTCCATCTTTTTGTACTCTTCGTTCTTTTGCCATTATAGTAAAATTATCTTGCCCATGGTTTTTTATCCTCTTTGGAGGGGTTTTTCCACGTTAAAATTTGTGTGTTCAATTTCTCAATTTTTTCGCTATTTTCTTATTCGTTGTTTAATCGGGTCAAAATCCTAACAAGTGGTATCAGAGCTAGTTTAATTTTCATAAATCAGCCTGTTCAGAGATGGCAGCAACAAGATTTGAAATTGAGAAGTTCGATGGTGAAACAAATTTCAATTTGTGGCAAGTTCGGATGATAGCAATTCTAGTTCAATCTGGTTTGAAAAAGGTTGTTACTGGGAAAAAGCCTGAGAATCTAAATAAAACAGAATGGGAAGAGCTTGATGAAAAGGCTTTGTCTGCAATCCAGTTGTGCCTCGCGAATACGGTATTGCAGGAGGTATTGATGGAGAAGACCTCGTCTGCCTTGTGAAAAAGGTTAGAAACTCTTTATGCGACTAAGTCTCTAGCTAATCGTTTAGTGTTGAAACAACGTCTATTTACTTTTCGCATGAACGAAGGTGAGCTTCTTAGAGATCACATCAGTCAATTTATTACTCTTTTAAATGATTTAAAGAATGTTGATGTTCATATTGACGATGAATATCAGGCTATGCTATTATTGTGCTCTTTACCCCCTTTATACAAGTCTTTCAGGGAGACCCTGATTTATGGCAGAGACAAACTCTCGTTCGAAGATGTGAAGGGTCATTTGTTGAGTAGAGACAAACTCGACAATAAGCTTCATTTGGATAGCAAGACAGATAGGCAAGCTTCTGTTTTGGTAGCATCAAAGAAACGAGATAAAAGGTGTCGCTATTGTAAAAAGTTAAGTCACGTCAAAGCAGATTGTTATAAACTGCGAAATAAAAAAGCTGCTGAGAATAATGAGGAAGATGTAGCTGGTGCTAATTTGGCCGATGAAAATGGTGATGATTTCTTGTTAGTGTCAACAAGCGATAACACTAAGCTCACGTCCAAGTGGATTCTAGATTCAGGATGTTCTTTCCACATGTGTCCCAATAGAGAATGGTTCTCCACATATAGTTCGATTGAAGGTGGAGTTGTGCGCATGGGAAACGATTCATCTAGTAAGGTAATTGGTATTGGTACTGTTAAAATTAAGATGCACGATGGGACGATTAGGACACTCTCAGATGTCAGGTATGTACCTGATTTACGAAAGAATCTCATCTCCTTAAGTATTTTAGACTTGAAAGGATGCAAAATCAACATCGAGTCGAACGGCATTAAAGTATCTCATGGAGCTCTCGTTTTGTTAAAAGGTAAAAGAACTGGCAGTCTTTATATTCTGGAAGGTTATACAGTGACCGGTGAAATCGGACGTCCCTCGTCCGTTACGGAGTTGAAGTCAACTTGTTTGGAGCTGAGGCAACTTGGTCATAGGAGGGAAAAAGGTATGACTGTTTCGTTGAAGAGAGGTTCTCTTTTGGATGCAGGTTTTGAAATGTTAGGGCATTGTGTTCGTGAAAATCAGACCCGGGTTAGTTTTGATTTGGCAGTGTACAAGTCAAAGGCTAAAAGTCTTCCAGTTTCTAAGAACAAATTCGACTCAGTTAATTCCCTGCATAGTTCAAGATAGGCTCGTGGCAGGCTTTGGCATAGATGGTGTTGTGGAAATATGAGTCAAGGTGGAGATTTGTTAAATATGACTCCTATTTTCAGTCAAATTTGAAAAATAATCTTTCAGTTAAACTCTGTTTACTTGTTTCAATCAAACACTGGTTAGTTTAGATTATTTTATTATTATTTGACTTATGAATTTAGCCTATAAATAGGCTCTTTTACAACCTTAGAAATAATGCCCATTAAAGATTAGAACTCATAGCACATTTAGAGAATTTTGTGTTTATGTTTTGTGGGTTCTTTGTTTTCGGGTTTTCGGGGTTTAGTTTTTATTTCCATCTCTATCTTTTTGTACTCTTCGTTCTTTTGCCATTATAGTAAAATTATCTTGCCCGTGGTTTTTTATCCTCTTTGGAGGGGTTTTTCCACGTTAAAATTTGTGTGTTCAATTTCTCAATTTTTTTGCTATTTTCTTATTCGTTGTTTAATCGGGTCGAAATCCTAGCACTAAACAAAGAGTATTATGGGGTGAGTTGCAGGAGCGATGTAAACAATTTCAATCTCCTTGGATATTGGGTGGAGATTTTAATGCTGTAAAAAATTGAAGGCGATAGTGGAGGAAGGTGATTCAGGAGAAGTATGAGACTTTGGTGCAACAATGGAGATTCAAGACAACAAACTTAAAAGAGATGTCGATCGTTTGTAGAGAAATTGTGGAAAATGCAATGGATGATAGAACAACTATATGGACAGGTTCAGATTCGTTTGAGATGGGAGTTAGGGAACGACAATACAACGTTGTTTTCGAATGATACATGGTGTGGCAATTGTCCTCTAGAAGATGGATTTCCAAGGCTTTATCGATTGGCAAAACTAAAAAAAGGAAGGGTGAGAATGTATAAAAAAACGGGGGATTTAGTGTAGTAAAGTGGGAGCAATATTTTATAAGAAAATTGCTTGATATGATGAAGTAATGTTTGCATGAGAATGTTTGGTGGATATGTCCGAACAGGTGTAGGATTGATTCAATTAAATCCAAACCAGATGCATTATTTTGGTGGCCTCCTCCTCATGGATGTTTAAAGTTCAATGCGTGTGGGATTGCAAACGATGATAGAGCAGGATGTAGAGGAGTCTTGAGAGATTAGGAGGGTGTCGCAAGAGCGGTATTTTTTGGTTCTGCAGCAGCAAATGATTCTGATGTGGTAGAGATTGGCACGGTGAAGGCATTGAAAGAGACATTGTAAAGGTTAGAAATGTTTGTTTTCTCGATGGCTGAAAAGAATGAAAACGAGATGGCATCTTCTTTGGCGATTGCAGAACAGATCGAATGAAGAAAAAAAAAGATCAGCAATTGGCAGCATCTTAGAGCAGCAATTTTGGAGATAATTAACCGCAATAACTGAGGTGGTGAAGGCAGCAAAATTAATGAAATAGCAAGCAGAAATGGCAGCAACTTGAAGCACGACACAGCAGCAAAATTGAGGCGATAGGCAGCATATCGAATCAATAAAATTGGAGCACCAAACGGAATCAAAGATCAAGCCAAAGAGCATTGAAGGAAAGCAGATTACAGGATGGCTTAAAGAGCTGCTATTTGGTTGAAATTACAGCAGAGGCTTCGATGTTTTGCTGTAGCAAATTTCCTAATTCGTACAATTCCATAAAGTTATTTTTAATAGCAAAAAAAGAAAAACAAAGGAACCACATACAAAACTAGTTAAATTTTTACAACAATTACTAACTATTCAAACTATTCACGATGCAACATAATTCACAATAAAAAATAAATCAAAGAAGTACAATAAAGTATTTAGAATATAATGTGCGTGGTTGAATGAGTATTTATTTTCATATTTCTTATTATTTTAGCAAGTGAATTTTTTGTTGTGTTATATTTTGGTTTATGCTATTATGTGTCCTTATTACTATGTGTTTGTTGTTATACTAGTCTTTTCTTTACTTAATAAAATTTTACCTTTCAAAAAGAATTTTTGGTAATGTCTTTTTTTGTGTTTCTTATATTTTAGAATCAAAACAAAAGTTTTCAACTCTGCGAATACTACAATGATAGCCATTTTGACCTTTAAAGAAGCACTCCTCAGCAATAATTTGTGAGTTACATGGAGTAGAAGCAAACTCGTTCATAAAATTTTCATTGTTATCACTCGTAAGTTTCATTGGAAATATTAACTAACTGTTTCCAACATTGAGATGTTTTTGTAGTTGATGCAGTCAATCAGATCAAGGGTCACACCTCACCCAAAACAAAATACTTTTAAGGGTTTTCTTGCTAATGCTGCCACACAGTCTGAAGACTTATAAGAATATTCTCTACAATAGAGCCTTTTGAATTTAGAATCCAAGGCTTTCTAGTTTAGACTTTTTTTTTTTTTGTCTAAGTTCTAATTTATACCTTATTGATTCGCTTATGTTTTATTTATTTTACTAATTTTGGTTTAAACACTTTCTTTTTTCTATGTGTGACTTGGCATCTAAAAATAATGCGTTCCATACTTTTAAAATTTTTTTTATAGGAAGAACTACTCCCACAAGATACACATAAAACAACATACAAAATTATATATACATATCTCTGGATGAAAGAATTGATAAAAAAAATTGAAATCCTAATTGGATTAATGAAAAAAAAATCAATCAAGGTTGTTTTAGTATTAAAAGAGCAATAACATATATTTTCTTGTGATGTTTTCTAATTACTTCTATTTCTCAATATAAAAAAAAATTGTCTTTTTTTTTTAATCTAAAAAATACCCTGTCTTTGTTTTTTTAGATGAACGACTATAAATCTATGTTTATATTTCTAACGGGATTTGATCTCCAAAAGATGTTAAAAATCCCTTTTTCCAAGCTAACATCTTTTGTGTTTCTATTTTATTTATTTGGAAATACTTTAAATTTATTTATTTTATAGTAAAATGTCATGTCATCATTTTCTATAAGGTTTAATAAGAAATGGTGTCACGTAGATAACAATGTTAATAATTTTAAAAAATTAAATTAAAAATAAATTTTTATGTATATAATTAAACAAAATTAAAATTTCTATATATAATTATATATTAAACCAAAGTTAATGGATAATTTTAATATTTATGGCTTTTCTTTTTCCTTTTAAATATCTTGCTTCAAATTAGCTAAAAGCTAAATTTTCACATTTTTTTTATAAAATTATAAATATAAAAGATTTTAATCATTAAATAAATATTTATTAATATAAAAGTTTGAATTAAATCAAACTTTATTAATATAAAAGTTTGAATTAAATCAAACAAACTAACTTATATAAATGAACAAATCCAAAACAAAACTAGATGAAATTAAACTATGAGTTCAAAGTTTCAAAACCTTTCTCCTATCGCTAAGCCAAGAACTTTTTGGCGCAGGTGCTGTTTTCAGCTTTTTTTTAGCGGTGTCAAATTGCAAATCGATTAAGTTTCACCAATTATATATATATATGTATTCACATAGGCCATTATAAAACAATATATATTGTTTGAGTTTTGAGGTTTTTATTTTACTTTTCTTTTATTTCTTCCGGTTAGTTAATAAAATAAATTTAATATTATTAAAACTGTGTGACCCGAATTATATTTGATCAAATTTGAAAAGTTCGAAGTGTAACTCACTTGTTAAAAAAATAAAATAGAAAGGCAAAATAGAGGATCTGTAGGGGCAAAGTTGAATCCATATAGGATTATACTTATTCTATTAGACATTGATTATAAAAGAGTTATTTAACCCTTAAAATGTGTGTAGTTGAAAACCTCTTGAGTGGTTGTTTTTCAATATTAGTGAAAATTTTCTCCTCTGCCCATGATTTTTTTTAATAAGGGTTTTTCACGTAAAATCTACTTATTTTTATTTTTCGTTCTTATTGTTTTGCGATCATTTCTACTACTATTATCAACGTATGGTATAACAGAAACTTAACGCAAATAGCTTATATAATCACTCTTTTTAAAAAATAGAATTAAACAAATTTGAAGTTATAACTCCAAATATTCCAAATTTTGCTAGATAATACGGAGATTACGTATATAATAAGAAAGTTATATGTTATTATTTATTATCATAGAAAGTTAACTCAAATTAAGAGTGACCTAATTTGATTGAAGCTTATTAGACTTCAATTATTAAAGAAAGTATTGTTCAAATATGTGTAGATACTCTAGTAATTAATTTCTAAATTATAATGAGTTCATTCGAAATTAGATTTAATGTGCAAAAATTATATATTAGGGTTATGGTCCCCAAATTAAATATTAGTAACCTTTCACATCCTTCTTTTGAAAAGAGAGACACTTCTCTAAAATACTTGTGTGTTAATTTGGAAAATCAAAACCAAAACATTTCAAGATCTTAAGATATCAATAAATTCAGGTATCCTTCCACATTTAGTTTTATTCTTGATTTATTATTGATGACCTAGCATGATAGATCTGATAAATTAAGTTTTCTATTAAAGTTTTACAGTTGTAACAAGTGGTATTCGAACCTCGTCATGTCGAATCATTAACAATGAATTGATTTTTTATTAATTTTTAAATTAATTAGTTCTTAAAATTTTATGAATTTTATATATGGATTCAACGTTTTTTTGGTTATACATATTAAATCTTTTAAATTTATTTTAAAGATTTTAGGGTTTGAAATAGAAATTATGGTATTGATTTTATATGTTGAAGGTTTATATATTTTTATCTCATTCATATAATTACTATTGGCCAACTCATGTGATATCTACTCTGAAATTTAATTTTGTCCTTTTGCGAAATCTTGTAGGATTTTGATTTAGTTTTGTATTTCATAAATCATGTATGAATGAATTTGAATATCAAATTTAGTCTTTTGTTTGCAAAACTGATGATAATGTATAATATATAATATATAATATATAATATATAATATATAATATATAATGTTATAGGCCAATTTGGCCCACTTACATTACACTAAACCCAATTTCAAACCCCTAACCTAACTACCCATTCAGCACATTAAACTTTAACCCAAATTAAATCCAAACCCGATTGGCCCATTTAATACCTAAACCATCTAACCCTTTTACAAAATACCACCAGCCAAATACATTACAACCAGACCCAAAACCCAAACACCCCAAGCCCACCTAAGCTAGCCCAATTACCCAAACCCTAGCCTATCCCAATCAAATCAGCAACCAAACCCTAGGTGTGCCGCACCTGACGTCTGCCATGGCCACCAACTCCTCAGCGCCGCAACCACCTCCTGACCATCTGCCATGGCCACCTGCTCCACTGCCCATGCCCATCCCCTGCAACCAGTAACAAGACAAGATAGAAAACAATAGAAAATAATAATGTAGTGGCTATAAAGCCAGTCGAATTTCTCATTGTAGGGTTCGGATTCTTCTCAATACACACATATATTTTCAAAGAAAAGCAGTAGATAGAGCAAAAAATCAGTCCAGATCAGAGAATCAAAGCATTAACAGTCAAAAAAACAGAAACCCGAAGGTGATTTCATAAATTTTTTATTTATTTTAAGTTTCCTATATACATCATTATCCATCAAAATATATATTAACAATAAAATAATATTATAATAAAAAATTAGATTTTTTACCTTTCCGGCCACCGTGTACAGTGGCTGGCGCCGGCGCCGGCGACGGTCCGGCGATCGGACCGGAACCCCCTGGCCGAAAATTACCCCGGGCTCTCCTCTCCCCTCTCCCCTTTTCTTTTTTTTCTTTCAGCTGCTACAATGCTTTTTTTTTAAAAATGACTTTTATAGGGGGTCAAAACGCACCGTTTTGGACCCCCTGGTTTAAATTAAAAAAACGACGCCGTTTTGGGCCCCACCCGACCCGTTCCATCAGGATCCACGTGTTTTCTAAAGCGAAAGGGCTAATTGCGCTTTCTGCCCTTCTGCTTTTCTGGAATATTACAATCAAGTTTTTTTTTTATTTTCAATTTGGCCCTATAATTTTCAGCGCTTTTTAATTTGGTCCCCCGTGCTGCGCAACGTTTTAATAGCAGGGAATAATTGCTGTTTTAACCCCCCCCATTTCACGCGTGTTCAAAATAGTCTTTTTTCTTTATATTTATTTCAATTTTGCCCCAAAATTGTGTTTTATGTTCAATTTAGTCCTTTTGTTAGTTTACTGCTTTATTTTCAATTTAATTGTTTTCATTTTATGTCATTTATTTATTATAATATTATATTTATTATATTTGTTGTATTTATTATATGTCTTAGTGTATAATCTTTTATATATGTATGCGTATGTAATATACTTATGTATTATATTATATATATAATTTTTTATATATTATATATATGTGTTTTAATATTATGTTATATACATATATTTTTAATATTATTAATTATATTTTCTTATATATTTCCATGTATATATTTTATATTGTTCTATGTACATATTTATGTAGTGTTATTAATATTTTATTTATGTTAGTAGTATTTCTAATATATATGGTATATGTTCATTGTTATATATTATGTATATATATACATATTCAATGTTATTAGTTATTTTTATATATACTATTCCATGTACATATATTTTCTAATATGATTCTTTTATGTATTATCGTATATATATTTTAATGTTATTAGTTAAATATTTTTCTATACTATTTCGTGTATATACTTATATTATCATTATTATTATTATTATTATTATATACGTATTCATATTATAGTGTTTCAATTACCCATCTTATATTATATTATATTATTAGTTTTACTACCATTAACATTAGTTTTAGTTTCAATAAATATTCTAGCATGCATATATATACTTTATGAAACAAATTACTAGTTATTCTTTAAATATTATTATTATCTTTTGAAATATATGTATATTATGTTTTTGTTATATTTTTAAATGTCATATTATGTACACATTATTTCATTTATTTTTATTCCTACTATATTTATTATTAACATTAGTACATATATTCCATCGTTTTTGTATATATATGTATATAGTATTATTTTCATATATCCCTATAGTTATCACTATACTTATTGTTTTATTCTAATGTTATTATGTATTTATTTTTAAAAATATATACGTGTGTTTATATAGTATTATTAATGTATATAATTTTCTCGATGTTATTAGTATTTATAACATACTTTGTATATATTATGTATATTATATATATAGACACTATGCGTGTATTTTAGTGCTACTATGTACATATATCTTTCAAGATTTAATTTTTTTATACATTATGTATATATTTTGACAATATAAGTAGTTCATATATATATATATTTTTGACTATTTCATGTATATTTCAAACATTATGTACCTGTATTTAGTATTATTATTTCATTCCTATATATATGTATTTCGGCGTGCATGTTCTTAATATCATTATTGCATATGTATATTCATTTTTATTTATATCGTGTTAGATATTATTATTACGTTTAATATATCGTGTGCATCTCTATTGCTTTTTAATATTATTGTCATATTCATTACTTGCTTCAACGTATTTCTAACTCTTTTATTTTTCTATTTCCCGCCCATTTATATTAATTCTGTTTTACATACTTCAAAAATCTTGTTTTTTTTGTTTTCTAACTAATCTCAATACATAAGGCGACGTGTCGGTTTAACACTAAGTTGTTGATTTCATCGCTATGTTGGATGAATCATATCGGCTCGTGTTGAAAACGGAACTCCCTTCAAACAAATCAAAATTTGAAATTTCTCGTCTTTTCAATTAGGGTCACGACTAAATACTACTTTGAACTTGTATTTTTGAAAATCAAGACAACGAGTGTTTAACAAGATACCAATGTTGGGCGTCGCGAGGGTGCTAATACCTTCCTCGCGCGTAACCGACTCCCGGACCCTACTTTACTCTGATTTTAACGTAGACCTAAACTCGGCCTTCTTCTATTTTAAAAATAAAATTCTTAGGTGCCTGATCACACCTATAAAAAGGATCGGTGGTGACTCCCCTCTTATTTTAAAATCAAACTTCGGTTTTCAAGTTTTCACTAAATCGCCACAATTAGCGACCGAAATAAAATTTTTACGTCGCTACATATAATATATATGCTTCAGTTATATTAACAATTGAATTCCATATAATATGAATGTGTCGAATGATTAGTGCTATAATGTTATTTTATGAGTTTTGGTGGATTGTTATATTTTATTTTAATTAATATTTAATATATATTAAATGAATTAAAAAGAATAATGTTTTCTGATATTTATTGCGTCATTTAAATAATTTTATTTTAGGTTATTTTAGAGACTGCAGCACGATAAAAAAATTTTGTTTTAAAATATAAAAAAGTTGTGTACATATAACTTAAGCCATGTTAATATTGGTCGACTCAAAGAAAGGTTAATATTGAACAAATATACATGTATAGTTGTGGTAAAAAATATGTGATGATTATCTGGTTTTATATTGGAGTAATAAATCGGCTTAAAGGAAGATTTATTATTTGACATGTTTTTATTGTCAGTGTTTGAGTACTACAACAAGATATCATTTACAAATTAATAGTTTGTCCAAAGATGAAATATTAAAGAAGTGTCTGATATATTGAGATGGTGTTTACCTTTATTCGAATTTATTATTTTGGATTATATTTGAAGTCTTATGTGATCTTGTTTTGTTTTATTCAACTACTATTATACCAACCAACATCATAATATGCATTAAAACATTCAAGGGGCATTCTATTTGATAATATTACTATAGCTAAAGAATTCATGGTTGACATTGAAAAGAGATTTGTCAATAAAAAAAAGGCTAAAATTGATATGCTCTTAACAAATCTAAATTCAATGTGGTATACAAAAAAAATATGAAAGATGCGGATATGACACCGTGAAAGAAACAACAAAAGGAATCAACTAAGGATGGTTGTTTATCTTGTGGTGTAAAATGTGCACTACTTAATTTTGTTTTTTTTAGGTTAATTTGACTTTGGTACCTAGACAAACTTGGTGGATAGATTTTGGTTCAACAACTCAAATCAGTGTGTCAATGCAAGGTTGTCAGAACTACTGAAAGCCAAATGATGGTGAAAGATACATCTATGTAGATAAAGATAATTCGGTAGAAGTTGAAGCAATAGGAAATTTTAGATTATTATTAAAAACTTGATTTTATTTGGATTTGAATGAGACTTTTGTTGTACCGTCTTTTAGGCAAAGCTTAATTTCCATTTCATCATTGGACAAATTTGGTTATTCTGGTTCATTTGGAAATGGAAAATTTAGTCTCATTCGTAATTTATATTTGGTTGATTTCGGTCCTTTATCAGGTTATGATAATATATATTTACTTGATACTATTATTTTATTTAATGAATCCTTGCATACTATTATGATAGGTAAGAAACACAAATTAACCACTAAGAATTTAGCTTCGTTGTGGCATAATTGATTAGGTCATGTCTCTGAAAAAAGAATTGATAGACTTGTCTCTGACAATATTCTCAATCCCTTTGATTTTTTAGATTTTAATGCGTGTGTAAATTCCATTAAGTGGTAACAAACAAGTATTAGGAGATTTGGTGCCAACAGGAAACCAGATATCTTAGAACTACTGTACATAGATATTTGTGGACCATTCCTTATGTCTTTTTGGAATGCTCAACAATATTTCAAAATGTTCATA
Organism: Gossypium longicalyx; assembly: GCA_025698465.1. Taxonomy (NCBI): domain Eukaryota; kingdom Viridiplantae; phylum Streptophyta; class Magnoliopsida; order Malvales; family Malvaceae; genus Gossypium; species Gossypium longicalyx. The sequence goes on along the minus strand of CM047006.1, from coordinate 55,135,478 downwards.
GAGGATTTTTCAAGATATGACTACCTTTACTCATTAATGAGAAATCAAAATCATTGGATGTGTTAAAAAATTATAAGGCTGAAGTTGAAAATCAACTCAGCATAAGAATTAAGAGTGTTAGATTTGACTGTGGTGGTGAATATTACAACATATATGATGGTTCAGGTGAACAACGTCTAATACCATTTGCGAAATTCCTAGAGGAAAGTGTTATCATCCTATAGTACACAATGTCGGGTTCACCCACTATGAATGGTGTTGCTAAAAGAAGAAATAAAAAACTTAAGGACATGGTAAGGAGTATGATTAGTCATTTTACCTTGCATCAATCACTTTAAGGAGAAGTATTAAATACCATAGCTTATATACTCAATAGAGTTCTGACTAAAGCTATTAAAAAGACCCCTTATGAGCTTTGGATAGGTGAAAAGCCTAGCTTAAAGCATTTGCACATTTGGGGATGTCCAGCTAAGGCTAGGCCTTATAGGCTAAATGAAAGGAAATTGGGCTTAAAGACTATTAGTTGCTAGTTTATAGGATACTTTGAAAGGTCTAGGGGTTACAAGCTTTATGATCCCACTACGAAGGCTATTTTTGAGATGATCAATGCCGAGTTCTTTGAGGGTGTTGAGCTTACAGAGGGAGAGAAAATTAAAGATATTGTATTTAAGGAAAAATGTGTTGTTATTCCTCAACACATTCCTTTAGTTGCTATTCCTAATGATCTAGAACAACTTATTATACTTGATATTGTTCAAGCAACAACTTTGGAAGAAAAACCTCAAGAACCAATGCCATTAAAAAGATCCACTAAGGAAAGGAGAAATACAATTCTAGATGATTATATTTTATTTCTCCAAGAACATAAATTTGACATTAGAGTGATGCAAGATGATATAATCAACTTCCTCCAAGCCATGGAATGTTGTAATTCTCAAAAATGGATAGATGCCTTGAATGAGGAGATAAAGTCTATGAAAGACAATGACGTGTTACAACCAAGAGGGACTCAAAAGGCAATATGGAAAGGAACAAAGCACGTATTGTTGCTAAAGGCTTTACATAAAAGGAAGGCATTTATTATAAAGATACTTTCTCTCTGGTTGCATTGAAAGACTCTTTTAGGATTATAATGACTTTAGTGGCACATTTTGACCTTGAGCCATTTCTGAGGGATGTTAAGACTGCATTCCTCTATGGCAACATTGAGATGATTTATAGGGTGTAACCATAAAACTTTGTGTAAAGTTAATGGTTTACAAATTAAAGAAATCCATTTATGGGCTTAAACAAGCCTCTCATGAATGGTATTACAATATTCACCAAGTGATTATCTCATTTGGTTTTGAGATGACTTTGGTTAATGATTGAATATATCACATGTTTAGTAGGAGTAAGAATAGTCTCAAACAATACCTCAAGAATGATTTTGAGATTACAAAAATGCATAAGATTGCCTACATTTCAGTAGTGGGTAGTCTAATGTATGCTCAGGTTTGTACGCTTTTGGATATTGCATACATTATTGGCATGTTTTGCAAGTATTTGACCAGTTTAAGTATGGATAATTCGAAACTAGTCAAATGATTCATACATTATCTTTAGGGAAAAAATTACTTGCTCACATATTTGAGGTCTAGTAAGTTAGAGATTTTCATGTATATAAACTCAGAATTTAAAAGAATATAGATGCAAAATTTTTTCACTAAGGTGCAATTGTGACAATAAATTACGGTCCTTTATTCTAATAACAATAGGACCGCATCAAAATCAAAACACATAGACTTTAAATTCCTTTTTATTAAAGTAAGACTTTAAAGTGGTCAGGTGTTTATAAAGCATATTGAGACAAGCTTCATGATTGCAGATCTGTCACACCGCAAGTTTGGCTGATCCAAGGTTAAGACATGTAGTAGTGAAGTAATGTATTAGGCGAAGTGTAGTCCGCCCAATTATTTCTTTTGGCGCATATATGTGGGTGTATAGTAACCACTATGCAAGTTGTCACATCTTGAAAACCGGGTTAGTCGAATTGGGTATTAAGTTGTGGGCTCGAAAGAAAAATTGGGTCTAATATTATAGAAATTAAAATAGGATAAAAGAATTAAATAAATTATAATGGTAATAATAAATTATTAAAATGATTTTTGAGTATAAGATTAGGTGGTGAAAATTAGGATTAGGCGATCTGTTATTAAATAACTTAAAACGAATTTTAAAAATAAAATCAGGTTTGAAAATAATTTAGAAAAATGTGTTTTAATTAAACTTAGAAAAATGTGTTTTAATTAAACTAAGGATTGATTTGGAAAACAAGGGAAATTAGTAAGTCTTTAAAAAGCAATTTTACCTTATTTAAAAAAAAAAGAAGCAAACTGCTCATCTTCCTTACTTCTTCAAACAACTCGTCTCCTTCCATCCCATTTAGCTTCAGAATCAAAATTTTCCCCAAGTTAAAATTTGATATAAAAATTAACTCATCTTTTGTGATTTTTGAGCTATCCAAACACCTCAACACCTTCCGATTTTAAAGAAAAATATTAAATCCTCATCAATTTCGTCATTATTCTTCTCATGTTCAACTTCAAATTAGCTCCACAACTTGTTGTTTTCTTCAAATTGAGGTAATGTCTTGAGTTATGATGATTAGATTAAGGTTTTTTTTTTCTAATTTGGAATTTAATCGTATGTGTTGAGAGTTTTTAATATAGAAAGCTTTTTAATTTAAATTTTGATTTAACTATGGTGAAATCCAATATAATGAGTAAACCTACTGTTTTTGATTTATTTCTAATCTATTTTAACTAAATAGAAGGTATTTAAACTAAATTTGATAGATAAATATCCAATTTTAATGAATTTCGAGTTTACCCCTTTTATGTGTTCATACAAGCTTAATTTTTTGGAAATTTTAAATTCGTGAGATTAGATAAAATTAAATTTTTAGATTTGTAATAGTAGGGTAAATAAGATGTTTAGAAACTTAATTAAGGTTTAAGAAGAAAATCAAGTGAGGAAACCTTATATTTCGGCAAAATGAGTTGATTTTTGGCTTGAAAATGGTGGATTTCGTATTTCTTGGGTAAACTTTGGTTTTAAAGTGATTTCTAGCTCATTTTTATCTAATTAAAAGTTATTTGATCTTAATTTAACAAATCCTTAATGAATTTAAGCAAATTGAATGTTTTCTCCTTTTAAAAGATCATATAAGCTTGATTTTTTCAAAAAAAATTAGATTATTGAAGTTGGATGAAATTGATGGTTTGGATATTTAAGTAGATGATATTTAGGTTGTATGAAGTTGAAATCTTAGGTTAGAAGTGAATTTTAGTGGTTCAACACCTATTTTGGCAAAACTAGTTAAGTTTTCGATATAGAGGTTAAGAGGCTTTGATCTATGATTTTGGAATGATTTAATAGTGTTTTTTGCTGTTAGTAATGCCTTTGTAATGTGTTTGATCTATATGAAAAATGTTAATTCATTTGGGAGCCTTCACAAGCATGGGCAAAGGCAAATTAAAGCTTACTTGAGCATGGTAGTTAATGCAATTGTTGCTAAGGTGAGTGATCTGATATACTACATTTAAACTCCAGTATGTAAGCTAAGGTAACATATGCAAATCTCCCACTTAATTAATATGCGAACCTTGGTTTATTCTGGTGCAAACCATTGCAATTTTGTTTGAGTGTAGGTTATGCATGCTGTGCGATTTTAATGAGCCAAATGCATGAATTTAAAACGTGCATGTAGTTATTGGAATAAAATAGGCAGGCCGTAGCTGTAAACCATGTACTTCACATGATAAGTGTGTGTGAATTATGCATTTAATTATTGCGTATGTGTGAGCATAATATTAAAGGTGAGCTAATGTACTAAAAAGGTATGTGTATATATAAAATATATATGTATATGGGTTTTGTAATGCTTGCAAACTAATAAAAATAAAAATGTGAACTCTTATAACATGCAAATTTTAATGATAATGTACATTTATGCATGCACGAACCAGTATGTGAATTATGAGCTCTACGGTAATGCAAGCTCCGATTAGTGCAAAATTATATTATCGTGAAATGCTAGGTGCGAGCTCAACTGTAGTATGAGCCAATTATATTTGTGTATTATGTTATATTGTGAACCATGTGAACTTGGTGAATTATATTATTATGGCAAATCATGTTAATTTGGTGATTTGTATTAATATAACGAACTGTATTAATTTGTTAAATTGTGTATTGTGAGATTTTGAGTTTTACTGTATGCAAGCTAAGCTATTGCATGCCCTATGCTAAATAAAATATGCAAACAATGATTTATGTGAGCTATGTTTGAATTGTTATGTGTGAAATATATGTTGCATGAAAGGTATATTATTTGCGAACCATGCTTTATTTCAAATTGTGAATTGCGAACTGTACTATATTGTGTGAGCCCTGCTTAGTTGGAAGCCCTATTATATTGAATATTTTGAATGTGTTAAAGAGTATATTTTGGCATTGTGACCTTATGGAACCATTGGGTATAGTGGGCATATCATAGGATTGTGAGTACTCACCCTTTTTAGTGCGATGGGCATTGTGGTCCGGATATGCGTTGGAGAGATAAGGGAATGTTGAGCATAGCTCCATTCATCGTAGATAGTGTGGTATGTTTGGAAAGTGTGAGCATTCATGCTACACTTATATTAGAGATAGCATAGGGCTTTTTGAGTCCAAAAGTAAGGCATTATGTAACATCCCCAATTAAGGCCTAGTCGAAACAGTGGTTTTGAGACCACAAATCTGAAGTAGAAATAATTATTTTATCATTATTATAAGGTCTATGATATGTTTACATGCTTGTGTGAAAATTTCATGAAGAAATTTTATGTCTAAGGTGCTCGATTAGACTTTAAGGACTAAATTGAATAAATTGCAAAATATGAGTTCTACAAGTTTTTAGTATGAAATTGAATTGGATTTTTAATTAGAGGGTCTTATATAGAAATTTGACCAAGTTTTAAAATTTTGGACAAAAATGGGCTTGGATGGATAAATTTTCAAAGAAAGGCTAAAAGGGTATTTTGGTCATTTGGTTATTAAATGGACTAAAAGACAAAATAAAAGCCAAATTTCTTGTCCATCTTCTACCTATGGCTGAATATTGCATGGGAGAAGACATGGTTAGGGTTTTCAAGCTTCCAAGCTCAATAGTAAGTGCATTCAAGCCCGATTTTTTATGTTCTTTACATTTTTGAAATCTCGGTAACATGCTCTACTCATTTCTACCATTATTTTGGGCTAGGGTTTATGTTTAAAAATTTACCCATGAATGATATGCATGTATTTTGATGTTTAATGGTAGAATAGGAAGGCTCAGTGTGTAATAAACGACTTTTGCTAAGTGATTTTTGGTAAAAATGCTTAAAAAGGACTAAATCGTAAAAGTTATAAATTAGTCATAAAAGGTGATTTAGTGGAAATTGGGGGCTGCCATAGTTATGAAAATGATTCGTCTAGGCTTGAAATGCAAAGAAATTGAATGAAAATCATTTTACGAGCATTGGGGAAAAAGTGCAAATATGTGAAAGTTTAGGAGTCAAAATGCAAATTTGTAAAATATGATTTTTGGACCCATATGAATAATGTGACTAGTTAGTAGGCTAAATGTGATATTATAGATCAAGGAAAACAAGATTCGAGCTTAGAACGAGGTTGAACAAGGTTAAGCACAAACTCGAAATAAATAGTCGTACTCGAAACCTAGGTAAGTTCATATGTCAATGATAATGGAATGATATTATGGTTCATACTTGAACTTAAATTGATGTGTTAACATTGTGTGATGGATATTTATTTAGTTGATATGAAGATTATATATTGTAACAAATGCCTAAATATAATTATATGCAATACCATATTTATTTCATGGATTAATGTCTAAATAAACATGGAAATATGTTGAATTGGATGTACATTGCATGATCAGCTATGCATAATGAGATACTTGATGAAAGGGGAAAAATCCCGGTTGAATAAAAAGGGAAATTCGATGGATAAACCATGACTTACATAAATTGAGATCCTGCATGTGTTGTAGAAAAGGATTTAGCCCGGGCGGGTAATCCGTTGATCTAAAAAATAGAAAGGATCTAGCCCGGACGGGTGTTCCTTGAGTGATCGAGCCTTCCGAAGAATATGTGTACATTAAGGATTTAGCCCGGATGGGTAATCCGATTAGGGTCTGAATTTAGCCTGGACTGGTAATTCAGATCCGAGCTCATTGAGAGTACTTGTCATTACAAGGGATTTAGCCTGGACTGGTAATCCCGCCGTAAGATGTGAGGTTTGCGGGAGTGCGTACTTGAGATGATCACTTGTATGACTTGATGGTGAATGGATTATCCATCGATATTCCCGAGAAATTCAACGGGTATTATAATGAATAATGCGATTAAAATCTTGAGATGGGCATGGTGATAAAGGTCAAGTTAATTGATATGCTATGGATATGTACATGTACGTACATTATATTCATAAATGACGCCTTATTGAAAGGTGATAAATGATGAGTAAGCAAATTCATGCATATTTATGTGTATACATGATAAACAAGTAAAAAGGTTTGAAAGATGAACCATCCTTATGCTTATGATTATGAATTGTGTTGTAATATCATGTTAACTTACATTGTGTAATGAGATATGGGTTTCATGAAATGATGAGTCCATGATTAATGAGCTTATGATAGTTTCTATAAATTTGCACTAAAACAATTTTGGACAACAGCAATAGTCCAAATTTGAAAATACACAAAAAATAGTGGAAACTTATTTAGAGACTGAATAAAATATGAAATTAAATATTATTGGGTCTAGTTTCAGATAAATGAAATGATGCTAGTAAAGGAATCTCATATGATGAGATATTTGAATTCTTGTGAGACAGAGTTGGAATGAGTTCAGAATCCCCTGTTCCGAATTTGGAAAGTCACTAGAAATTTTACAAAAATAATTATGAGTTGGGAATCATATGAATGAAATCCTTAATGAGTCTACTTTCAGGAGAAAGAGACAGAAACATTATCCGAGTCTTGTACTATGAGATAAATAAATTTTAGTGAAGAAAGATCGAAGCTGTGAAATAGCGAAATAGGGGAGAATTTGAATAATAAAATGTACTTATTTGCTAGACCAAAAATTCTAGAAATTTTATTGTAAGAATATAAATGAGTCTAGTTTCAAGGAAAATTAATGGATATTAATTTGGAGTCCTGTAGCTCTAGATATAAATAAATTAGTAACTACGACTAAAGAAAACAACTTAATCAGAATATGAGTAAAAGTGTCATTATGGTTGATTGCCTAAGGAAACATGTTGTTATAATGCTTATTATTTTCATATGGACTTACTAAGCTTTAAGCTTACTCCATCCCCTCCATTTCCTTAGTGTTCTCAGGTTGGCTCGAGGTTGGAGATCGTCGGAGTCAGCATCACACTATCAAGCTATCAACTCCAGAGTATTGTCACACGTGTATTAAACACTTTCAAGTGAGTGGCATGTATAAGGACTAGTTTTTATATTAGATGTTGTTATGATTAGCCAAATGTGTCGGCTTATATTGATCTATTGTATATAGCCATGAGATGTGGCTTATTATCATTATGGCTTGTAAGCCTAATTATTCCTGCCATGGGTTAATGCAGGTCGTTTGATTATAATTGGTTGCTGTGAATAATTAGTATAACACATGTACACGATGAATGCCCTAGAACCATTCGAGGTGGTCATGGCCATGGAATGAATATGTGGCCTGGTAGTAAGTTGATAATGATTAAACATGGACAATTGTAGAATGTGTAGAGATTAAATGCTAGGTAATAAACACATGTAATGCAACATGCAAATTATTTATTTGAATCTTTCTCAAGGTCGATTAACCATTAAATTGATGCTATAATTTGGGTCCATGATGTGTAAAGTATGAGAAAGAATTAAGGATAACATAAGGCTTGGAAAATAGCCTAAGTGTTGGCCACACCGGCAGAGACACGGCTATGTGTCTCAGCCGTATGGAGGACACGGTCTAGCACATTGGTGAGTGGCTTGACTATGTGGATCAATTTGTTTGGCTGCCGTCATAAACAAAGAGTTACACGGGCTGATGGTACGAGCATGTCCCAAGCCACACGGGCATGTGTGACCACACATCCCAACCCACACGGGTGTGTGACTCTCAAAGCAAGAAAATTGGTTAAGTCACCCAAAGATTTTCAAAGTTCTCGGTTTAGTCCTGAACCACCCCGATGTATGTTATAGGCTTCGAAGGCCTGTATAAGGGACGATATGCAAGTGTTTGAGATGTTTCAATTTTGGGAAAAAAATTTGTGGCTCGAATTTGCATGTTGTGAATGTTTAAGTCCGGTAACGCCTCGAACCTTGTTCCAGCGTCGGATACGGGTAAGAGGTGTTACACATTATAAGGAGATCTATTCATCTAATGTGTGGTGATAGGATATACTTATAGGTGCTAATCATCCCCTTTATGTTTCATAATCACAAAAATGTCAATTTATCATTATTTGAAATATGTTAGTTATGACGGAGTATGAACTATTATTTTGCATGAATTGTTATGTGTTATGAACCACTAATTGGAATGAACTGTCATTTAGTATGAATTGTTATTTCATATGAACAGATGTTTTATGCGAATTGATAATTTATGTGACCTACCCATTTTTTGATAATTACTTATTATATGTGCACTGCTTATTTTATGGGAACTATTGTGTCGTGTGACTTACTATTTTGTGTAGATTGTATTAATATGTTAATCGTTATAGTATGTCACCCTTTAACCCAACTGATGTGTTTATTTGTAGTATGTTTGAGCACTACTCACCCACTCTTTTATATCATTGCAGTGATTTAGCTTGTGAAGAGGTGGAGAAGTGAGCTATTCAAGTGATCCATAAGAAAGCTATACCTTGGTATGTTGATGGGTTCCCAAATTCAATTGAGGAAGGCAACGTGGGACCAAATTATAGGATTTAGAATTAGAACTAATTTTTGGGTTGTAATTAGACATTATGGACTCTTTAATTGGTTTGATTTGGAACGTTTATTAATACTTCAAATAAATGGTTGAATGGTGGATTGTGAATGCTTGATGAATGGTATGAGTAATTGTTCGACTAATTTGTAAGTGCAGGTTGAAGAGCTGTTGGTTATTGAGGTAAGTCTTATATGTTTTATGTGTGATTTGGAAATTAATCATGAACTTAGTTTGCATGGAATGTAAAATTGGAAAAATTACTTAAATAGTAGGTGACCTGTAACACTCCAAACCCAGCTTAGACGTTATGGCTGAATCTAGAGATGTCACAAAGAATGGGTCTTGAAAACAAGTCAATACGATAAAACTATTTTAGTTTTTCCATTCTTATTTGTTTTTCTTCATTGTCAAAATGTTATTTAATTAATTAATTTGCCTTAAACGTGTTTTACAGCAGAAGCTTACAAAACCCTTGTATTTTAAAAAAAAACACTGTTCATATTTTTTAGAAAAACCTTTGTTTGCGTAAAATTCGTCGTTTTTAGAAAACATTTTGCCAAATCATGCAAATTGTCAAGCAAAAAAAACTAAAACCAAGTCAAAAACCATACAGTCCAGAGAGTCCCAACAATTACAAATTCTCAGTTAAATCTAGAAAATATTAAATAAAAACCATAAAATTACTAAACATAATAGTTCTCGATTGAGTGGTCACCATTGAGTCTCCGCCGCTCCAATCTACCTAAGTCTGTGGATTACCTAAACAAAACATGCAAACAGATGTGAGTTTTTGTAAACTTAGTGTGTAACCCGACAAAATTAAGCAGGCAAATATATAGAAATCACATATGCAATCAGATACAGATTTGGGCTCATGCCCATTCCAAATATAGTCAACAAAATAAGATAAACATATTAGAATATACAGAATCCTACCCCCATCCTCTACACACCAACTCCGACCATCCCAACACACCATGTGGGGTTAAAAACACCCACCCATCACTACACACCGTATCGTGCCTTACGACACAAGTTAATAATGTGTAGCCAAGCTGGTAGAATATAGGCGAAGGTCGCCTTTCAGAACACTTCCTCTATATATACAATCCCACCCCAAAACAGTTACAAAAATCAGATACAGAATTTACAGATTAAACATGCTCAACATGCTTATATACATATAACAAGCATTCCTATAGTAGAACAGACAGACAAGCATAATAGTGTCATACTCAGAGCATACTATCAGAATACCAGATCACATAAACTAGGGTTCCGATAGCTCTTATCAGAACGACCCATGCGACCCTATAGAAAATTTTAGAAGTATGGGCCCACACGCCCGTGTAGGCCACATGCCTTGATTGGCCATGCCCATGTAACCAATATGACCTGGCCCAAAAACCCACACGCCCGTGTGGATTGCCCATGTGGCCTACACACCCAACTTGGACTAGCCCGTGTGGCTGAAACGACCACACTCTGGCCACCACATGGCCGTGTCTTGCACACGGCCATGCCTTTGTCGACCACACAGCAGTGTCTCATATAGGGCCAATCACACGGGTGACCACACGCTTGTGTGGCATCGACAGAACAGGTTTTTTGGCTTTTACCAAAGCCTCCTTTTCTACGTTTCGAGTACACACCTGGTATCGAATTGATGCGAAACTATCCCGAGCCTTCTAAGATCACCGATGCCAAAATGCCTTTACCGTGTACTAAACTGCTGAAATGCAATTTCCCATTCACAATCTTCACCATACCAAAAGGAGAATCAGACAATTCTAATAGTACGATCGAACAATGGGTTCAAGAGCATGAACAAAAGAAAACAAAAATAGAGAGTTGTAGAGATTAAGGAAAAAAAAATGTCAGAAAGGGGAAAATAGAAGAAATTTTGATGTGACTTTCTTTGTAGGAGAGAGAAAATTTGAAAAATAAATAAAAATAAAAATAAAAATAATAGGTATCCCAAACCCCTTAATTTACTCCCCACTATCCCACTAACATCCCACTTCCCAGAATCCAACTCCATCATGACTCTATCAAGTGCAAAAAGATTAACATTCATGCTCGTGTAGAGATTCGAACACAGGACCCCCAACATCCTAACCCCCTTACCACTCGAACCAGCAGGCTCATTCTGATATGAATTTACAGGCAATTTAATATAAGCCCACTGAACAAGGATAAGGCTTGGATCCAAAAGTAAAAAAATTGACTGAAGTGGGACTAGAACCCCAACCTCACACACACACCCAGAACACTTAACCACTGAAATAGATACACATTTGTGTCAGATGTTTACAAAAGCAGAAATAAATTATTCAGGGTGTTACATGACCTGTGAACTAATTAAATGATGATGATTATTTTATGAAGAGACACATGATGTTTTAATGAATCTTCCTAAACAAGATTTATACAAATTACTCTACTCTACTATACTATACTATTTTCAACATTGTGAAATGGTGTTTTCCAACATGTTACTATATTAAGATTTAGATCTAATCATTTTTCTAAAATATAACGGCTTCTAAAATCTTTTCAAATATGGCCTTTTAAATACGTTATCACCTGCATGACTATTCAATTAAATGTTTTAGAATATTTGGTTGTTAATAATCAATTGCATTTATAAACCAACTAAAAATCTGACAAATGCAATTGCTAGTAATTAAGAACGGTGAGGAAAGATATCATTTCCATGAAGACTAAAGGTACTAGTAAATACCATTTTTTATCATTTAATTGATAAATTCGAGTGATTGATTAAAACTAAAATTAACTAAACTAATTTACTACGAATGCGACAAGGAACAAATTAGGAAAATAATCGAGTAAGCAACCAAGAAGCGAAACAATACCTTCACCTAGACTTTATCTGTCTCTATCAATCTAAATTACGCAATTTCTTCACTTACTATCTTGATCCATAGGAATCCCTAAATTATGCTAATATCTCTTTTCAAGAATAAGAGCAACTGACTCTAGGTTGATTAATTGAAATTTCTTTCTAATTAAAACCCCTATTATCACATTAACTTGATCTACGGATCCCCTTATTAGACTAATACGGTAAATTTATGTCGTCCTGTTTCTATGATTGCATGCAACTCCACTCAATTATGTTATATCTCTTCTTAAACAAGGTCTATTCCTCCTCTGATTTAAGCACATCAAACATGCATTAATAGCCTAGAAATATTAAACCAAGAATTAAGCACACATAATTGAGAACAAGATCCAAATATTTGTGTAAAAATAGAAATCAAATAACATATTCCATCCTAGGGTTCATTTCTCTAGGCATTTGGAAAATTAGTTCATGATAGAAAATAAAAACATCTCAAAGACAATATAACCACAAAAATAAAGAAACACATAATAAGCTTCAAAGAAATCAAAAGGAGATCTTCAATCTTGATGGAAATTTGCTTCAGAGTCGGCTTCAATGGTGTTTTTCGAGTTGTTTTCTTGAGTATTTTAAGATGGCTCTCTCCCTTATTCTTATATTTGTCATATATAGGTCTTAGAATACCTGAAAAACCTAAAAAATGTGCTTCCCCATAGGTTTGAAGTGCAATTTGTGATTTTCACATGGTTTGGCACATGGCCGTGTGAGCCACATCCAGCCCATGTGGAATGGCTCAGCCCGTGTGGCTCCTAAAACTTACTCTGATTTTCAAATTTTTGCTCTTTTTTACTCTTATTTCTTCAAAAGGCTCTCCGAAGTATAAAAACATGAATTTAATGGACTATGAGCATAAAATTCACCATTTTAAATCGAATAATCATCCAAAAACACATTAAGAATGAGGTTAAAACATTTTACTTTTGGAATTTATCAATAATTCAATTTATAAATTTTGTTGATGACTTGATATCAGAGTAGTGCAATGTAAGCATAAATTTAGGATTTTGCATATTCAAATAAATAATTGTGTGAGGTGTGATTAGTTGAATGTTGTGTTTGTGGTGTTTTGACGAAGAGTCACTTCAGTGGCTAATGTGACGTTCAAAATTCGGGTCGAACCTTTCCGACTGGGTTTGGGGCACCACATAAGTAAGTGAAGATTCTATTTGGGGCTATTCTACTATTTAAAGAGAAAAATTATGATTTATGGTACGAGTTATCACCAAATGTATAATATGCCCTATTTGTCTTGTTATTGTGTTGGTTGGTTGTAAAGTGTCCTCGTTAGAAACCAACTGGATAGATTGGTTTGATATCTATTATGAAAGGTTCTCATTTAAGTTTCTCTTGAAAATTGTAGACCATTAAAGAGGAAAAATTCTGAAATTTATGACACTTTTTAAGTTCTACTATGAAGAAATGGGTCAATATATGTGTTAGAAGGGTTCGTAAGGGAATTTTTCTTCTTCCTTCAATGTTACTCTTTGGTTCTTTTTCTTAAGTCTAACTCCCTAAGCTAGAAGCTAAGGCTCTTAGTTTAATCAGTGGTCATTCCATCTCTGGGTAAGTATTATAGCTCTACATGTTAATTTCTAAAAGAGAAAGTTTGTAAGGGTTAAATGAACAGTAAGTTGTAAGCACTGGACTTTGCATGGGGGTTGTCAATAATTAAGATGATAGTAATTTTTATGTAAATGAGTTTTAATTTGGTAACCATATGTTCTTTAAGTAGTTTTTGCTATTGATTTGAGAAATATGTTTGAGTCTAGAGCTTCAAACTACAGTAAGTGAGCATCAGGTGAGTCTCTATCCTGACTTTTGCTTGTGTACTATTCAAATATAAGTATATTTGAATGACTGTAACACCCCTTACCTGTGTCTGACATTGAGACAGGATACGATGCATTACCAGACTTATACACAAGCAAACATACAAAACTGGGCCATAAAAGTTCGTTCAAATTAAATTCATTTATACATATGCAAATTGTCCCTTATATGGGCCTACAAGGCCCAAAACATACATCGGGAGTAGTTCGGGACTAATCCGAGAACTTTAGAAAACTTTAGGAAAAGTTACAAAAATTTTCATGAAAAGGGTCACACACCCGTGTGGGTAGGCGACGTGGCTTGGGACATGCCTGTGTCCTCAGCCCATGTAACTCTCTGTTTATGACGTCATCAACACAAATAGGGTCACACGGCCAAGTCACACGCCTGTGTGCTTAGGCCATGTGGCAAATTAAATTCTAAAAATTAAGTGCGGACTTCACACGACCTAGGCACACACCCATGTCTTGAGGCCGTGTTCTTCACACGGCTGAGACACATGATTGTGTCTCTACCCGTGTGTTTACTACTGGGCATTCTGGTTTGCCTAATTAGGGTGCAGGGGACACATGTCCTGGTCACATGCCCATGAGGCAGACCGTGTGTCACACACGGCCTAGACACATGCCCATGTGTCTACTCGTGTGGACAAGTTCTAGGCTAATTTCCAAGCCATTTGTCACCCTTAAATGCTCACTCACTTATACATTTTTGATGGCATGCAACATAGCATATTTAGTCACTCAAATATTCACAACCATGATTAATCCATGACTTTGTAATGTCAACATATCACATGCTCAAACCATTATGCTTTCATATGTCATTCCACACCAATTTCATATTTATTCATCCTTATAAACCTACCTTCAACCTACTCAATTATACTATGAACATGGTCATACCTTTTAGTCACAATTTATTCATTAAGCATATGTGCCATTCATCACATCCATTACTAACAAGCAACCACTGTAACATCCCGACTTAGGGCCTAGTCAGAACAGTGGTTTCGAGACCACATCTCTGAAATAGAAATAATTATTTCATGATTACTATGAAGCTAGTATGAGGATGCATGTTTGTGTAAAAATTTCATGGAGAAATTCTATGCCTAAGATGCCCAATTTAGTTTTAGGGACTAAATTGAATAAGTTGCAAAACTTGAGTTCTAGGAGCTTTTAGCATGAATTTCAGTTGGGTTATAAATTAGAAGTCCTCAAATAATAATTTGAGCATGTTCTAAAAATTTGGACAAAAATGGGGATCATGGGTAAAATTTTAAACAAAGGCCTTAAGGGCATTTTGGTCATTTGGTTAATTAAAGAATAAAAAGGGAAAAATCAAGAAAAAATGTTGTCCATCTTTTTCATAGTGTGTTGAAAATTCAAGGGGTTCCATAGCTAGTGTTTTCAACATTTCAAGCTTGATTGTAAGTGCTCCCTAGCCCCATTTTTTATGTTCTTTATATTTTTGAGATCCTTGAAGCATGTTCTAGCCATTTCTACCATTATTTTGAGCTGGGGTTCATGTTCAAAAACTTACCCATGTGTGACATGTTTGTATTTTGGTGTTTAATCGAGGAATATAAAAGTTTGATGTATGATAAAAATCTTTTGTTAAGTGGTTTTCCATGAAAACACCTAAAAAGGACTAAGTTGCAAAAGATGTAAAAGCGAGTAGTAGAAAAGAGAAATAAAGGAAAATGAGCTAGAAATTAATTCGGCTAGGCTTGCGAAAACAAGGGAATGTATGTATTTCATTATACGAGTCTAGGTACTAAAATGTAAAAATGTACAAAGTTAGGGGTAAAAGGGTAATTTTGCCATAGAGTAAGTTTTCGGGCTGAAATTAAAGAAAGTGATGAATTAATAATTTAAATTGTTTATATAGACTCGAAAAGACCAATTCTGGAAGTAGACCGTGGAAAATAAAAGGTTTTGGAATAGTCAGAATCCAAACCTGAGACATCATTCAGGTAAGTTCGTGTAACTTAATCGGTTATAAATATAAAGATGTTGATTCTATTGCTGTGTTGTGTTGAATGTGTAATGTACAAATATTGAATTGTATGAAAATTTCCATAATCCTGAAATTAAGTGAAAAGAGTTATATTCCGTTCGAATACTGAATTCCGATGGATAAGTTATTTCTCACGTAAAATGGGATCCTGCATGTGTTGCAGAAAGGATTTAACTCGAACAGGTAATCCATTGATCTCAGTGTAGAAAGGATTTAGCTTGGACAGATAATCCTGAAACGAGCCTATCGATCATATGTTTCAGTTAGGATTTAGCCTGGACTGGTAATCCTAATTGACTGGATTTAGCTTGGACTGGTAATCCAGATTAGACTCTGTAGGGAATTCTTTGTCATAAGAAGGATTTAACCTGGACTGGTAATCCGACAAAGCCCTTAGAGTACATGGCACAGCTAGAATTTAGCCTGGACTAGTAATTCTACTGTAAGAGATGTGGCTCGAGAGTGTACGGAAAGGGTACTACTGAATATGAATTGACGGTCAGTAAATTGTACATCTAGAGTGTACTAAATGATGAAATATCCATCGGGAATTCAATTATTCAATGGATAAAGTACATGTAACTGACTTGAGAAATATGAATTTGAATGTGTACATGATATGATGAGCTCATCTATGGATCTTGAAGTTCTTGTGACTAACTTGTTGATTGAGTGCATGAGTTTAGGGAAAATTAGTTATAATTGATGGATAACATGGCTTATTGAGATTATGTGTTAAAATGACCGGTAAGTTTACTATCCATTATATGAACTTACCAAGCATGTAATGCTTATCCCATTCTACTTTCCTCTATCTTATAGAGCTTGCAGACTCATAAAGGTTGGAGGACGGTTGGAGCTTTGATCACACTATCAACAATCTCAATTTTTGTATAAAAGAACTATTCATTTTGATATAATGGCATGTATAGGGTAACTTATCTTTTTAGTTATATGTGCCATTTAAATTAGCCAAGTGTAATGGCTCATTTTGGTTAACAAATAATTTTGCATCTGGCCATGAGATATGGTTCATATTTTACTATTGGGTTGTAACCCTTATTAATCATACATGCATGCAAGTGTTCGTGTTAATGTTGTTTGAGAATGATGGACGTGAATAATGGCCTATTGAATTCTGATGAATCATGAACTATAAAAATGGCCATAACAATGTAATAATGGGTAAAGTTGGAAAGAGGGTTATAAAACCTAGTAGTTACATATTGGTATGAAAAGATTGAAGGAAGTTTGTAACTGGAGATAGTCCTAAATAACATTAGGGGAAAATTTTTTAATCATGAATGTGGATACTTGAGTAGCTAGATATGCCTTGTTGCATGATAAGAAAAATGTATAAGTAAGTAAGTCTTAAGGATGACAAATGACTTGGAAAATAACCTAGAATTTGTCCACACGAGCAGACACACGAGCGTGTGTCTAGACCGTGTGTGACACACAGTTTGCCCTATAGGCGTGTTGTTCGGCCTTGTGTCCCCTGTACCTTAGTTTTACAAGTCAGAATGTCTAGTAGTAAACACACGGGCTAAGACATAGGCATTTGTCTTGGCCGTGTGAGAGACACGGCCTACCCACATGGGTGTGTACTCTGGCCGTGTGAAGTCTGCACCATTTTATGAAAAAACTCATTAAATTTTTAATTGATTACACGGTCTAGCCACACGAGTATGTGATGCGGCTATGTGACCTTGATTTGGTGTTGACGTCATAGTCAGAGAGTTACAAGGCCTGAGGACACGAGCGTGTTGAAAGCACACGGGCGTGTCCTCGGTCTCACATGGGCCTGACTCAGTTCTAAGGAAAAATCGTCCAAGTTTTTCTAAAAGTTTCCAGTTTGGTCCCAAACTATCCCCAATGCATGTTATGGACCTCGTAGGTCCATATAAGGGACGTTAAACATGTATGTAATTGAATTTGGTTTGAAAGGAAGTTTATAACTCAGTTTTGCATAAATACTTGTGTACTTGCCCGGTAATGCCTCATACCCTGTCTCGACCTCAGATATAGGTAATGAGTGTTACAACCACCAACCATATCAAAAAGCATATACACATTGCATGCATGCATAAATAATTAAGGTTACAACCCGAGAAGCAAATATAAGCCACATCTCATGGCGTTATACAAAATGAATCGTAATACCATCATGAGCCAATTCATTTGGCTAATCAATATGACACATAACAAAATGACCAAGTCCCCTGTACATGCCATACTCAAAATGTTGAGACTAACTATATCCAAATGTCCAAATGATAGTGTGATCGAGTCTCTGACGTCCTCCTATCCCTGAGCTAGCTTGGCGACACTATAAAAGATGAAAAGGAGGGGGTAAGCATTAAAGCTTAGTAAGTCCATATGCAAATAACATGCTATCTAAACAAGTATTAAACATATATTTAACATAATGAACATAATTTGTATTTCATCAAATCACTTAAACTTACTCATCACATAAACAACCTTGTCATAAGTTCATCATATACCAAGTCCTTACTCATGAGTTCAGTATACATACCTATATCAACTCATAACATAATCTCTTACTCATTCTTCTCATTTACTTACCCCTTGGGTCTTCTGTTAAGTTACACGATAATTTACCCATTAAACACTCATAATACTATTGGATACACAGAGGGCTCGTACATAAGTGCCACATATGTAGCTAAAGCTACCTCATATTACATAACACATAAAATCTCATTCTCAAGCTACTCACGGGTCTACTCACATAAGCTGTCAATCAGGACGTAACTACATGGGCTGGTCACACAAGTTGTCAGGTATCCGCAACACATGCCGGACTACCCAGCAATCAGTAGGACGTATAAGACTAGCACTCGGAACCACATAAACATATATCACATATCTCATGAGTTCATAAATCACATGATTCTTAGTGACATGTCACTTGTATCCTAAACTATTCCTAAGGTTCAAATGGGATTTTTCGATATCACATCTCTGTCAAGCTTGATCGTAATGTCGATCTCAATGTCCATAATACCCATCACTTACTTATGGAGCAATCAAAGCATAACTCATAATAGCATTAAATAATTTGAATTCACATAATACTCAAGCATAAAAAATATAGCATAACATCACATTATTTGCATATGAACTTACCTCGGTACAAAATGATGAAAACGAGCCTATTCTTTGTAAACCTTATTTTCCCCCTGATCAAGACTGGAATCACATTTTTCTTGATCTATAATGCCAAATTTAACTTATTTAATAACACATTTTTTGAATTGATCCATAGCACATACTTTGGTAAAATTACCTTTTTACCCTTAACTTTTTACTTATTTACAAATTGGTCCTTAGGCTCGTAAAACAAAAAGCATGCATTTTCATTATTACCCAAGCCTAGCTGATTCATATTCCTACTCCTAGCAGCCCACATTTTTCTTTATTCACATATTTACTACCCATTTTTCAACTTTTACAATTAAGTTCTTTTCATGCATTTCCACCAAAAATCACTTAGTAAAAGATGTTAAACACACATCAAACTTTCATATTCCTTCATTAAACATCAAAATACATGCATTTCACACATGGGTAAGTTTTTTAACGTGAACCCTAGCTCAAAATAATGGTAGAAATGGCTAGATCAGTTGACGACAACTTCAAAAATGTAAAGAACATTAAAAACGAGGTTAAGATTGACTTACAATCAAGCTTTGAAAGTGAAAAAACCCTAGCTATGGAGAGCTTCAAAGTTTTGGCCCTAGATTGAAGGAGATGAGACAATTTTGCTTCATTTTTCCCTTTTTATTCTTTTATTAACCAAATGACTAAAATGCACTTAAGGCCTTTCTTTCAAATTTTTCCTATTCATGCCTATTTTTGTCCATAATTATAAAAATTGGGAAAATTCTATTTAAGGACCTCTAATTAATAATCTATAGCAATTTCATGCTTAAAGCTTCTAGAACTCAAGTTTTGCAACTTATTCAATTTAGTCCCTAACTTCAAATTGGACACTTTAGGCATAAAATTTCTTCATAAAAATTTCACACAAACATGCATTCATATCATGGATCATCAAATAATTATAAAATAATTATTTCTACTTCGAATTTGTGGTCTCAAAACCACTATTCCGACTAAGCCGTAATTCGAGATGTTACAATAATGATGATGTCTCTAGTAATTGGTAAGTGTAAGAAGCATAGTAAAAATAATATACGTGTTATGATGAAGTTTGTGACGTTTTGTTTGAATAGAATTTTGATGATAAATATGTAAGTAAGGTTTGATATGAATAGTATGAATCAGTCAGGAATGTGAACAAATTTGAGTAAGTGAATGCTGGGTAAATATCGTTCTGTGATGTCCCTAGTAGGGCAATTATATTGCTAACCAGATTGGTAGGTCAAGATATGAAAATAAGTATAAGACCATGAGGTTGAGACCTATGACATCTGAAAAAGATATGAAAACACTCATGGTATAGCCTCCGGTACGATGAAGACTGGACTAGAAGATCATGATATATGAAAGTGTATAAGTCCATGTGGTTGAGACTCATGGCAAGATATGAATGTATGAATATTTATGGTGTAGCCTTCGATAATGTGTAAATCGAATTAGCAAATCACGATAAATGAAATTTATGTATAAGTCCATGAAGGAGAAACCCATGACACCTTATGTGAAAGTCCGTAGGGACAGTAAACACATGATCTTGTAAGTTGCCCTTGTGGCGTACTCTGCTAAGTCTATATGGTAGAAGGTGATTATCCACTTTTATGGCAAGTTCGTGTTGAATTCTGATTATTCTATGATAGATATTGCTCTGATAAGGTTATGATACGTTCGAGATTAATCTGGTTAAATTGGATTTGTGATGTAATCGAATAAGTTTAAAAGGAAATTCTTGAAAAGAAGTATGTATCTATATGTTAAAAAAGGTATTCACCATGATAATTTGTTAATGTTAAAAATGGGCATATTCGTAGTCATGAAAGGCATAAAAATTAATAATTTGAGTTCATTCATGTTATGTAGTATTGAAATATAAGTATCTAGAATCCGCTATGTTTGATTAACATCATGTTTTCTTTTGAGATGTTATGGAATATGAGTTATTACTATCTTGAGTATTTGGTGTTCTGTAATTAAGTTGTGTGGGACTCATCTGAATGATTTGTATAGTTTATTTTTAGTATGAGCATGTTGGGTATTAAACTATAATATGATTTTTTTAGTAAATTGATGGCATTCAAATCTGCGTAAGTATACACCAAGTGTGTATGTATTCGCCAATATCTGTGAACAACTGTTTTGAAATAAGTGTAATGTGAAGAGATGGTCTGTATGAAGTGGGCTCTGATGGTACATTCTTTCGAAAATTACTTTTTTGAGTTCAAGAGAAAGAAAAGATTTATGAAATGTTTAGAAGGGTCTTAAATTAGTCAAGTAGTTAAAAGAGAACTGGTACGCTAATAGTATGGTAGTTAGCATGTAAGAGCAAGTCTGTAATTGTGAAAGAATTCACTGAAATAGAAGTAGTGGTTGAGAAGGGTAGCTGGCATATTGATATTCTTCAATTACTATAAAAACATCTGCCAAGGTAATGTATATTGACTCTCAATAAGTTCTCTTGAACTTACAAGTACTATGTTTATCTTTGAGGTAATGATCGGATGAGATTGAGCCATAAGGGACGATGCTAGGAATACGCCAAGGAAGCGGCAAATCGGGTTATTGTACATACAGTGGAAAAGTGACGTATATAGGACTCTACCTAAGAGTTAGTCTCTAGTAAACATTTGCATTATAAAGGATTTAGTGAAAAGTATTGTAACACCCCCAACTCGTATTTGTCGCCGGAATAGGGTAATAAAGCATTACCGTAAAAATATAACTTTAAAACATACATTTCCAAAATTTAATACAAACATATCATAATCCATACATAAACATGCATATCGTCCCTTAATCAAGCCCTCAAGGCCTTAGAAATGCTTTAGAAATGATTCAGGACTAAATCAGAAACATTTGAAACATTGAGGAAAAAGTTAGAAAATTCAAAACTGTAGGAGTCACACGGCCGTGCGACTCACACAGATGAGACACACACCCTTGTCTTAGGCCATGTAATAATCAAAATAGGGACACATAGCCGTGTCCCATCCCATGGCCAAACCACAATCCCGTGTACTAGGCCGTGTAACACTCAAAATAGCCTCACATGCCCATGTGCCAGGCAATGTGCTAGGGCCTGACTTGAAACCTTTAAAACCTACAGGGGACACATGACCATATTGCATGGCCGTGTGTCACACATGGCCTAGACACACGCCCGTGTCTTAGGTCGTATGGACAAGAAATTGGCCAAAATCAAGCCATTTCTTTCACCCACTTCAAGCATGTAAATACAAGCCATTTGCACTCTTAACCAAGCCATCAATGCACACCAAAACATGCATAAAATAACCAATTTAAATGACCAAATTCCATTCAACCAATGTGCCTTATATGCACTTCACTCAAAATCAAACTAACACACTTAAACTTATGCATAATTGACCATATTTAATTCAACCACATTTACTATATTTCCATCTCAAACATACCATACTTAACCACATTTCAAATGCTTCAGTCACATACCAAATTGGCTATTGAAGACTAGCATCAACCTTACCATAATATCAAACATCAACAAAATACTATAAGTACCAAAATTGTACCAACCATAACAACACATATACATGCCAAACTTATCAACTAACATAAACCACAAGTCCACCTATACATGCCATTATAACCTTAACCAACACATCAAAACTATCGATATTTATGCTGGATAGTGTGATAGATCTCCAATGAGTTTTCAAACCGATCAAACTTTTAATAATCTGAAAAGTAAAGGAATGTAATTACGTAAGCAATGAATGCTTAGTAAGCTTGTATAAACTTAAAACATAACATTTCATTTCAACATTGTATTTTATAAGTTAAATATAAACCTATACCAATGCATTAAGATTTATCAATTGCATAACCATCAACTCACAAATGAGTAAGTCTATAAACATCATATATATTTTCCATTCCTAACATAATAGGATTTTATAAGGCATATTACACCATCATTAAACTTTTCATAAGACTATAAACTTGTAACAGCCCGTTTTCAGTGAAATTAAAACAATGGTTTCGGGACCAGAAATTCGAGTTAGAGAGAAAATTTATTTTAATATTATTGCATGGTCTGCATTATGATAGGAATGTTATATGAAAATTATGATGAGAAAATTGTACCGATTATGTGTTTAATTATGGAAAGGACCAAATTGCATAAAATGAAAAAGTTGAATTCTAGTAGTTAGAAGGATTAAATAGCTATGGAATTCAAAATAAGAGGTTTTTATATCATAATTAGACCATTAAGGAAAAGTTAGTAGAAATTTTGATGAACCATCCATGGAAAAATTAGAAAAGGATAATGACTAAATTGGAAATTAAAATAAATAAAAGATGATAAGTAAATACAAAATAATATCTTTTATATCATCTTCTTCCCCAAAATTTTTAGGGAAACCCTAGGAAAGAGAAAACAAGCTTTCTTGGCTTAATTGGGTAAGTATCCTTGTCCCGTTTTTAGTATTTTTTATATTTTTGAGATCAGAATAGCTTAATCTATCTATTTTGGGGATTCATTTGTAAAGTTATCAAAGTATGAAAATTTTTTCCATGGATAAATATGCTAAAATTTTGAAATTTATGGTAGAAAATGAAAGGTTGTTGATAGATAAACAACTTTTAGAAAATTTAATTTTCATGAAATTGTGATTTAGGGACTAAATTGAAAAGTGGTAAAACCCGTGGAAAAATTTTGATTTTTGTGAAATTCATGGGCTGTTATTATAACATGTAAAATTTGATTAGGCTTAAAATAAGGATTAAGTTGCATGAATTTCATTTTTCGAGCTTAGAGACATAATTGTCATTTATGAAAAGTATAGGGGCAAAATAGTAATTGTGCCTAAGAAGTGAATTAAGTTCAATTGAGTATGAAATGGATTGAATTGATGTTAAACTCATTTATATAGATCCGAAAAACCCAAATATGAAGTTAGATTGAGGAAAAGAAAAAGTTCTAGATTAGTAGATTTCTGTATATTAACAAGTAATGAGGTAAGTTCGTGTAACTTAATTATGTATATTAATATGTTTGAAGCGAATATTTTATTTGTGTGAATTGCATAAATGTTTAATGTAAAAATTAATCACATGCCCAATATTGTTCGATAATTGATAAGTCCCGTTTGAATAATGAAATGCGATGGATACAACATTTTCCCATATTGATTATAGTCCTGCATATGTTGCAGACATTATAGCTCAGACGAGCGTCCTGGTAAAAGCCTTCTCGAGCATCCTATTATATAGTTCCTACGAGCATCCTGATCGGTAGTGATTCTGCATGTGTTGCACAATACCGTAGCTCTTTGTGAGCGTTCTGTTACATGATTCAATTGGTTGTGATCCAGCATATAATGCGGACACAAATGCTGCTCTACGTGCTCTCCCTGATATAGACTCTTATGAGCTTCCTGACATGGCATGCTTGAACTCTATGTTAAATGGCTATCTAGTGCTTCTTGATAATATCTCTTCAGAGTTACCTATTAAGCTCTATGAGCTCCCTAATTAAAACTATTATGAGTTTCCTATTTAGCCCGGATAAATGTCCTGTTACATGGCTTATTTGAGCATCCTGATAAATGTGGCTCGAGAAAGTACTCCCTGATTATGTGCCTTATTGGGTACCTCTAAACATGAATTAACGAATCACTGATTTGTATACCTCGCATATAATACTTGAGTATCTATCGAAATTTTAATAATTCAACAGATAAAACTCTTGCCATGAGAAATTTAGAGATTAGAAGTATTATGTCTCGAATGCTTCTGAAATAGCTGAAAGTTTGTAGCATGATGAGCTCATCCATATTTATTTGATGTACATGTGAAATATGTGAGTAACTTGCTTAATTGAATATAGGTGATTAGGCAAACTTGTCAATTTGTTGGGAAGCATGTTATTCTTATGCTTCTTTAAATGAATATGATTGGTAAGTTTAATTCCTGATTATAAGAACTTACTAAGCATTAAATTCTTATTAGGTTTTCTTTTCTCTTTTTTATAATATTCGGAAGCTCGCAAAGGTTGGAGATTGGTCGGAGCATCATCACGCTATCCACCAGCTCGTTTTGGTAAAAATAGTAAACATCTTTTAGTATAATGACATGTATAGGTTAACATGGCCAATTGTTGGCTTGTAAATGGTTATTTGTAATCTAGCCATTTGAATGGCTAGAGATGGTTTGATTTGGTATATTTATAAGGTTACATCATGGTAATTACATATGTGTTTAGTATGGTTTGATTGATTTATGTTAAACAAGTATGTCTATAAAGGTAAGATTATAAACATGAATGCATGTGAAGATATATCATGTTAGATGTCATGTTGGCTTGGTTATAATGCTTGAATTGATTGGTATATGTTTCCAAATATTAGTGTAGGTTATTGGTAAATTTCAGGTGAGAAATAAAGCTAAGAAATGGCTTTATTTTGTCCACGTAGGTAGATACACGAGCGTGTGTCTTGACTGTGTGTGACACACGGCCTGGAACATGGGCATGTGGTTTGGCTGTGTGTCCCCTGTATCTTAAAATTTAGAAATAGACTACTCAGAATTAGGCACACGGGAAGAGACACGGATGTGTGTCTCGGCCGTATGTGACACACAGCCTAAAACACGGGCATGTGACTTGGTCGTGTGAATCCTGCACCTAATTTTCAAAAAATTAAATTGACCACACGTCCTAGCACACGAGCGTGTGGCTGGTCGTGTGACTCAAGTCAGAGAGTTACACAGGTAAAGACACGGGCTAGAATAGGGTCGTGTAACACCCTTAACCCGTATCCGTAGTCAAAACAGAGTTTCAGAGCATTATCAAAACTTTCAGAACATTCTATTAAAAAATTATGTAAATTATCATTCATTAACCAAGATCATTTAAATGTCCCTTAATTGGATCCTTGAGGCCTAATACAGAATCGAGTCGGGACTTAATCAGAAACTCCAAGAATTTTTCGCGACATTTTAAAAATTTTCCAAGGTGCAGAGCTCACACTCCAGTGTGGTCTGATGGACATGCCCGTGTGACCCTGGGATACGCTCATGCTACGGGCCATGTTCGACTCCGTATAACTCTCTGACTTGTGCACACAACCATGCTGTAACAGGTCAGTTTAGACCCTAGTTGGAACAGTGGTTTTGGGACCACGAATCTGAGTTAGAAAAATATTTTAATTATATTTTATGTGTTTACAGCATGTTAGAATGCATGTGTGAAATTTTCGTGAATTAATTTTACCGATTGGTTGCTTAATTTTATAAATGGACTTAATTGCATAAATTGTAAAAGTTCAATTGTTAAAGTGCTACATTGCTATGACTTTTATAATGTGGGGTCCTTAAAGTGAAATTTGGACATTAAACCATGGGATGTACGGTTATGGGATTTTATTATAAAGTTTTAATATTAATTTACAAAGGTTAAAAAGGTAAATAATATATTATTATGAAATAAATAAAACAGAACATAAAAAAAATACATGTATTTTCATTTTTAATGGCCGAATATGGAGAAAAAGAAAGCCATGGAGGTTGTTTTTAGTTCAGCACCTTTGGAAGCTAAATTAAATGTTTGTTTTTGTTCGGTTTTTGATAATTTTTACATTTGTAAGATCGTTGCTTCGTGTACTAGCTGGCCCGTGCTTTAATTTTTGGAATTGTTGATGAATTCGAGATTTGCCATTGTTGATAATGTGATAAAATTATTGTTTGATGATGAAGAATAAATCTTTGATGCTTGATTTTCATGTTTAATTAAGTGATTTTTGATAAAAATGTGTATTAAGGACTGAATTGAGAAATTTGTAATATGAGAGGTCAAAATGTGTAATAAATGAAATTAATGGGCTATTAGGGACCCAAGGTGAATTCAGCCTAACATGGGCATAATGAAATCTTGAATAATTTGTGTTGTTTTGAATTAGGGACTAAATTGTGATAATGTGAAATGTCATGGGCTAAAGTGTAATTGGCCCATTTATGTGTTTTTGGATGAATTTGATTGAATATATGATTAAATAAGTCCAAATTTTATTGAATTAAATCAAGAAATGAGGAAATCAGATTTGGATCGGGGAAAGTGAAAAATTATCGAATAGTCATTCCCGTCCATTCATGTTAGGTAAGTTCATAAGTAAATAAATGTTGTTAAATTGAAATGTATGTACACTATATGTGGTAAATTGAATTGTAAAGAAATATATATGTGATGCCGAATTGAATCAAGCTTGGGAAAATTTGTTCCGACCATAGATTAATTGAATATGTGAAATTGAAAAAGTTCCGATTATGTTACAATGTCTGAAAAGCCCCATACGAACCATAGGAATAGTTAGGATACATAAGTCATGACGTAGGATTTCGATATGTCTTATTGTGTAAGACCACATCCGGGATGTTGGCATCGAGTTGTGATTTACGTGTAAGACCATGTCTGGGACATTGACATCGTATTTGATTTCGTGTAAGACCCTGTCTGGGACAGTGACATCGATATTCGATTAGATGTAAGACCACGTCTAGGATGTTGGCATTGTACGAGCTTATGAGCTATCCGAGTATCCTTATTGATTTTGAACGGTTCAATGGGCATTCCGAGAAATTAATAACTATGTGAAATTGTATCCGATTTAGGTACATGTGATTTGTTTATGAAATTCGGAGATGAAAGGTGAGTATGTATCATATGACCTTATGTGAAATATATGACAACGAATGATATGAATGTATATAAATGAACAATGAGTTATATATACTCGTTATATGGAATTGTGGTCCTACGTTTCAGACATGAGATTTATGAAACATGAAACATGGCTTTGAGGTAAGACTGCTTGGTTCAAAAACTTGATCAGATAATGAAAGTAAAATGGTTGAGTTGGTGTATGCTTTGTATGTAATATATAATTAGTAACATAAAGTCAATCTTGGTTGGCTATATGATTCATGTATGTGAATTTGGTTTATGTGAATAAGGGAATTATGGATGTTTGAGTTTGGAAGTGTTTGTAAAGAAGTTGACACAACTTTATGTTTGATTTGTAATAAATGACCATGGTTTGGTTGGCGATGTAATGAATATGTGCGAGCTTGATTTATATGATTGAGCTAACGCATGTTATTCGAATTTGAAAGCATGGCTATATGTTCATTGATAAATAAGATAAATGGAGTTATTTAATGTGGTTATATGAATTTACGAGTACAAAGAATGTATATGTGATTGAGATTTGTTAAATTCAGTTTAGTGATATTGGTTTATAAATATCATTGAAATGATTTATTTGCTAATGGCTTACTAAGCTTTCAAAGCTTACTCTGTGTCTTTTTCCTATGTCTATAGATTTTCAAAGACCTGCTCGGGTTGGAAGTTGTTGGAGGCGTCATCACACTATCCGGTTATCGCTTCGGTAAATAAAATCTCTAATTTTTGGTTATGTGGCATCTATAGACTAGTTTTGAGATGGTTTATTTTGATTTGAGATATATATATATATATATATGCCCAAGTGAAATGGTCATTTTGGTATGTTCATAGTTGAGAATTTGGTAATGTTTGACATATGATTTTAGTATATTTTGGTATAGAGAATGAGCATAAAATTGATTGATGATATTATGGATTAATTGATACATGTTTGGAGTTGAATTTGGCTAAAAATGTTGTATATATGATGCTTGATTTTGGACTTGTAGGGAGGACCCAAAAGGGTGGAAAATTAACTTTGCAAATGGCCTGTTTTTGTTCACACTGGCAGAGACACATGCGTGTGTCTCAACCGTGTGCGACACACGGTCATGTTACACGGCCGTGTGTCCCCTAGGGTAGCCCTACAAATTTAAGTAAGTTTTGAGCATGGGCTAGACACATGGGCGTGTCTTGTGGCCGTGTGGACAAGTCAGTATGTATGCTATGTTTTACCGCGACCTAGACACACGGGCGTGTCTAATGCCATGCAAGGCACACAGCCTGTTTACACGGGCATGTGATCTTTGTAACTTAGAAAAAAATTATTAAGTTTTGGAAAAATTTTGTATGTGTTAGATTTTGTCCCAACCTCTTTCTAATACATGTTTATGGTCTCGTTGACCTAAGAAAGGGACTTTATGTTGATATTTGACTATGATATGATGATGTATGACTTTTAAATTGTGAAATGATTGCGAAATTTTCGATATGTCCGGTAATGCCTAATAGCCCTAGTCCATCGATGGATACGAGTTAGGGGTGTTACACATTCCACACGCCCGTGTGCTAGGCCGTGTGGTTAATTAATTCAATTCAAAATTAGGTGCAGGTTTCACATGGCCAAGACACACGCCCGTGTCCTAGGTTATGTAGCACACACGGTTAAGACATACGCCCATGTCTCTGCCCATGTGCTTAATTCTGAGCATTCTGTTTCTCAAAATTAAGGTGCAGGGGACACATGGACACGCCCATGTACTCGGCTGTGCGTCACACACAGCCTAGACACACGCCCGTGTGGACAAAATAAAGCCATTTCTAGCTTCATTTCTCACCGAAAATCACACCAAAAGCCTGTACTTAAAACCCACATCCAATACCAACAATTTCAAGCATATAAATTAAGCAAACTCCATCATTCAACAAGGCATATCGTTACATGCATATGTGTTTATAAACTTATCTTGGTTTAACTTAGGCATTAACATCATTTGAACACATATACTTAACATAACACATATGTATATATCATAATAACGTACTTAATCATATCAAAATAAACCATTACTAGCCATTCCAATGGCTAGGTTACAAAACATCATTTTCATGCCACTATTGGCCAAGTTGTCCTATACATGCCATTATACCGAAATGATTTTACTATAAATACCCAAAATAGCTAGTAGATAGTGTGACGATGCTCCAACGATCTCCAACCTTCACGTGCTTCCGAGCACTATAAAATAGGGGAAAAGAAAATGGAGTAAGCATTACATGCTTAAGAAGTTCGTATAACAGAAACTAAACTTACCAATCTGGTTTATTAAATCTAAGCATACAATAGCATGTTTTCCATCTATTAGCAAAATTGCCTAAACACATGCATTCAGTCAAACATGTTAGTCACCAAAATCTTCATATCCATCAAGTAAACATAGATGAGCTCATCATGCAATATTCTTTCAAGTCATTATCATTTCATCTCATAATTCTCACACCATGTCAAGAGTTGTGTCCGTTGAATTATTGAAATTTTCGATGGATGCTCAAGTAGTACACTCAAGGTGTACGATTCAATAACCCTTCAATTCTTTTTTAGGAGTACCTATTAGGGCACTTAACAAAGGAACACATTCCCGAGCCACATGACGCATAGTCCAGGCTAAATCCTAAATGTAACATATACTCGAGAGATATCGTATCAGGATTACCCGTTCGAGCTAAATCCTTCATATATTGAGGTTAATAGGATTACTCATCCGAGATAATTCCCATCAGTAAAAAAGGTAGGACCTCATTCTTTTCGGGAAATCACATTTGTTCATCGGAATTCAATATTCAATCGAGACATAAAACTTTTTCCACCATTACAAGCACGTATTCAATTTTTCATTATAGCAACCAAATAATTCACATCCATATAAGTCACATTACACACAACACAACATTCAATTAATAATATTTACATGTTCGATTAAGTTACACAAACTTATCTCGACACCTGTTCGTGTAAGTAATCTACTAATCCGAACCCTTTTCTTTTCCTCAATCTAACCTTGAATTTATTTTGTTTGAATCTATATAAATAGCTTTAATCATCAATTTCTCATATTTCATACTTATTTGGACTCAATTTACGTTCTAGGCAAAATTACCATTTTGCCCCTAACTTTTTCATAAATTCCAATTTCGTCCCTTGGCTCGGAAAATGAAACTTGTGCAATTTACTCCCTATTCCAAGCCTAACCAAAATCCCATCATGTATTCATAAAAATGCAGAATTTTTCATCAAATTTCACAACTTTACATTTTAGTCCCTAAATCATGTTTTCATCAAAAATCACTTTGTAAAAGTTGTTTATCTATCAACAACCTTTCATTTTCTGCCATAAATTTCTAATTTTCAGCATATTCATCCATGACCCAAATTTCATACATTGATAAAATTTCAAATTAATCCCTCAAATAGATAGATTAGACTATCCCGATTCCAAAAATATAAAAATTACTATAAACGGGACTTGATTTCATACCTTTTTAAGCTTGGAAAGTTTTCTTCCTCTCTCCTAGGGTTTCCATCAAAATTTTAGGGAAGAAGACATGAAAATAAGATCATAATTTCTTTTTAATTAATTATCATCTTTTAATTTTTGTGATTTCTAATTTAGTTCCAACTCTTTTCTAATTTTTCCATGGATGAGTCACCAAAAATCTACATACTTTTCTTTAATGTTCTAATTATGATATAAGGACCCCTAGTTTTGAATTCCATAGCTATTTAATCCTTATAGTTACGAGAATTCAACTTTCGCATTTTATGCGATTTAGTCCTTCTTGTAATTAAACACTTAACCGATAAAATTTTTGTATCAAAATTTTCACACGACATGTCTATCATAACACGGACCGTATAATAAAATAAAAATAAATTTTATTTTTGGGTCAGATTTGTGGTCCCGAAATCACTGTTCCGATTTCACTGAAATGGGCTATTACAACTCTCCCCTTTAAGGATTTTCGTCCTCGAAAATCTTACCAGTAAAAATATTTAGGTATTGCCTCCTCATAGTGACCTCCGGTTTCCAAGTAGCTTCTTCAATACCATTTCGTTGCCAAATAACTTTTACTAAAGCTACCTTTTTATTTCTTAACTCTTTTTTTTTCCCGAGCTAAGATTTTGATCGGTTCTTCACTATATGTCATATCAGGTTGAATCTCTACCTCTGTCGTAGAGATAACATGTGAGGGATCGAATTGATACCACTGTAACATAGACACATGGAAAGCATTATGAATCCGATCAAATTCTGGTGGTAAAGCTAACCAATATACAACCGGTCCAATTCTTTTTGTAATCTCATATGGTCTAATAAACTGTGGACTTAGCTTTCATTTACGACCAAACCGGAGAACTTTTTTCCAAGGCGATACTTTCAAGAATACCTTGTCACCGACTTGAAATTCTATTTCCTTTCGTTTGAGATCAGCATAGGACTTTTGACGATCAGAGGTTGCTTTCAAATTGTCTCGAATTACTTTCACTTTTTCCTCGGTTTCACGGACTAAGTCAACTCCATGTAACTTTTTCTCACTGAGTTCTGTCCAATACAATGGAGTTCTACATTTGTGACCATACAAGGCTTCATACGGTGCCATTTAATACTAGACTGATAACTGTTATTATAAGCAAATTCAACCAAAGGCAAATACCTTTCTTAGTTACCTTCAAACTCAAGTAAACAACATCGAAGCATATCTTTCAAGATCTGTATTACCCGTTCAAATTGACCATCTGTCTGGGGATGAAATGCAGTACTAAAGTGTAACTAAGAACCTAGAGCTTCTTGCAATTTGCTCCAGAATCGATATGTAAACCGAGGGTCTCTATCTGAAATAATAAAGATAGGCACTCCATGCAATCTGACAATCTCAGAAACATATAATTCAGCCAATCTATCCAAGGAAAAATCTGTACCTACTAGAATAAAGTATGCAGACTTTGTCGACCGATCAACAATTACCCAAATGACATCTTTCTTCTTTGGAGACAGGGGTAACCCCGATACAAAGTCCATAGTAATTCTTTCCCATTTCCATTCTGGTATCATAACTGGCTGTAATAATCCAGAAGGCAACTAATGTTCAACTTTTACTTGCTGACATATCAAACATTTTGATACAAACTCAGAAATATCTCATTTCATTCCAAGCCACCAGTACATCTTTTTTAGATCATTATACATTTTATTACTATCAGGATGTATAGACATGTTAACCTTATGAGCTTCATTCAAAATCTTCTGTATTAGTTCTGAACCTTCGGTACACATACTCTGCCTTTGAATAACAAACAACCATCAGTCTCGATCTAAAATTCTGAGTCAGGAGTCAATTCACTTTGTATTCGTTTGCTTGCAACTCGCTATAATTTTTCTGAGCTTCAGAGATTTACTGTAAAAACATTGGTCTAGCTTTTAACTCAGCTATGATTAAACCATCATCAGATAGTGGCAATCATGTATCCATTGCTCGTAAGGAAAACATATATTTTCTGCTCAGAGCATTAGCAACCACATTGGCTTTTCCCGGATGATAATTCAATAATCAGATCATAATCCTTCAATAACTAAAGCCATCTGCGTTGTCTCAAATTCAAATCTTTCTGTGTCGTCAAGTACTTCAGACTTTTATGATCAGTGAATATGTGACACTTTTCACCAAATAAGTAATGCCACCAGATTTTCAATGCAAACACTATGGTTGCCAATTCAAGATCGTGTGTCGGGTAGTTCTTTTCATGTGGCTTTAGCTGTCGTGAAGCATAGACTACCACTTTACCTTATTTCATCAAAACACAACCTAAACCATTCAATGACGCATCATTGTAAACTATAAATTCCTTACCGATTTTGGTTGAACTAACACTGGAGCTTCTATCAATAAAGCTTTTAATCTGTCAAAACTCCACTGAAATTTCAAGTCCTTTTGCAATAGACAGGTCATTGGAGAAGCTATCATTGAAAAACCTTTTACAAACCTCCAATAATAACCAGCTAGTCCCAGAAAACTTCAGACTTCAGACACATTCTTCGATGGCTTCTAGTTAACAATGGCTGAAATTTTATTCGGGTCCACCCTGACACCTTCTACAAATACTATATGCACAAGAAAACTAACTTCCCATAGCCAAAATTCACATTTACTAAATTTGACATACAATTGCTTCTCTCGTAAAGTTTGCAACACTATTGTCAAGTGCTTTGCATGATCATTTTCATCTCGGGAGTAAACCAAAATATCATCTATAAATACCACCACAAACCTGTCTAAATATGGGCTAAAAATTTTATTCATCAGATCCATAAACACTACAGGTGCATTTTTCAAACCAAATAGCATCAAAAGAAATTCATAGTGTCCATACCTGGTTCTAAAAGCTGTCTTTGGTACATCCGAGTCTTTTACCTGTAGCTGATAATAGCTAGAACGGAGATCAATCTTGGAAAATACAGTGGCACATTTTATTTGGTCAAATAGGTCATCAATACGAGACAAAGGATACTTGTTCTTTATTGTAACTTTGTTGAGCTGTCTATAATCAATGCACAGCCTCAACAATTTGTCTTTCTTTTTTACAAACAGAACTGGCGCACCCCAAGGTGAGAAACTAGGTCGAGCAAAACCTCTGTCAATCAATTCTTGCAACTGTACTTTCAGCTCTTTCAATTTAGTAGGAGCCTTCTGTAAGGTGCTATGGATATTCGTGTTGTACCTGGAACAAGATCTACAGAGAATTCCACTTCTCTATCCAATGGTAAACCAAGTAATTCTTCTGGGAATACATCAGGATATTCACATGCAACTGGCACTGACTGAATCTTTGACTAAGATACTTTAGTATCCATCACATATGCGAGATAAGCACCATAACCCTTTTTGACATATTTCTATGCTGAAATTACTGAAATCACATTAGGTAATCCATCCAATTTATTAGATTCAACATGAAGTAATTCACCACACTTGTAACACCCCAAACCCAGCCCAGACGTTATGGCCGAATTTGACGTGCCACATGGAAGTTAAAAACCCATGTTTCATTTTAGTGTTAAAAACCGTCTTTTGTTAAGCTAAAGTGAATGGAAGCTGTGCACTAGGTAGGAAACCAGAAAAAGAGGAGGTGAGTCCATCAGACTGCTTGAGTACCAAGCTCTTTCGGATCCAATCCTAGACATGCACACCGCCATTGCCACACTCTAACATCGTGTATATTTTTAGGTTACCATTGTAATTATGTTCATTTTAAAATAAAACATATTTAATTTTGGAAAATGTTATCATAGCAAAAGCCTTGTAATCGTGTTACCTTGAAATCAATTTATGTTTTTGGAAACGAACCCTAGATCTAGCCCATTTTGATAGTTAATATAAATTAAGTTCATCATAATAAAATATAAATCAAACCCATAAAAAAATAATAGAGCGGCCTTATTACAACCCAAGATTAAATAGTAAATAAAATAAACTAAGGAAAATCAGTCACTTATTTCAAAGCCCAAAAGCGATCACCATGGCCACTCTAAATCCCCTCCGGCTCCAAGTCACCCACATCAAGGCCCACCTGCAAGGTTAAGGAAGGGGGTGAGTTTGGAAACTCAGTGTGTAAGAAAAACCCATCCAAAGCCCAAGTCAGCTCAAGCCCGTTGAGCCTAAACCCATTCGATTAACGATGGGTGCTGGGCGAAGCCCTTTCGAATCTGATGGCGGGCCTTAGCCCCTTTTCGAGATAACAAGATGGTCCATAGGCCCATTCGAATAAAGCGATCATATTCATGTATGCAAGCCCAACCTGACCTATAACCAACCGCTAACTCCACCCGAACCAGCCTACACTCCATGTGGGGAATAGCTCAACCCACCCAACCCTACACTCCATAGTTGCAGCATTGCTGCCGCCTTCGATTATCGATAAATTGAGGCAAAGCCTCCAGTACGTGGACAGGCCACTTTCAATACTTCCTCCATCAATATCCCAGTCCCATGCATCAGATAATAATAACATGACATGCAGTAAATAACAACAGTCAAACATGCATTTCGGTCAACCTTAACCCTAGGGGTATTTCAGTAATTCCACTCCTAGGGGTAAATCTGTAAATTTTCCACCTATAAAGGTATTTCAATAATTTATCTATTTTAGGGTTTTCATGCATATACCCATTTTTCACGTATTAACAAAAACATTCACCGAGGGTTCTTACCGAATTGGGCCCGCTAGCCCATTATCCCAATTTTGGCCCATTAAGCCCAAAAATATTGAAGGCACAGAAATCTTGCACTTTGCGGTCTAAACACTGTAGTTTACCAAAAACGTTAATCGATTTACCTCACGAGCATTCGCACACTCGCAAGTCCACAAAATACCGATTTTTCTGTATTTCAGCTTTTCGGCTTTTACCGATCTAGACTAAGAAGGGGTGTCAGTTACACACCTATTTTATGACGATTCGCTAACGAGATCCATGCAAGAACTACCTACAATTCTATTACTACCATGTTAATCTAACTACCAAAACGAACTACATAATAACTTCTTACCTTATTCGGCCATAACACCTTAGGTACTAGCAATCCTACCTTTGCCGAAGTTTGCGACTAGGCTTAGATCCCATTGCTCCACCTGTCCAAGCCCTTGATCAGTAGCCTCTAGATCACCTTACTAACAAGACAAAACAGTTATCACAACCCCTTAGGGCTACAAGTCCAAGTCGACAGCCTCCCTAACCTTTAGGGGTTTGGCTTTTTAAAAAATCTGAAATAAAGACTAGATTGAAAAGACTTACCACCGGTTCCTTCGGTCAATGATTCCAATTAATCTCTACTCAATTCTGATGCCTATCTAAGCCCTCAAATGATAACAAAAGTCGAGCCTTCAGTGATCTCAATATTCGGCTAAGTCCCTAAAAGTGTGGGGTTTTCGGCTTTTGTTGGAATTGTGTAAAGAAAGATGAAATAGGCGGGTTTTGCTGTGGTCTAGTTGACAAAAACTTAAGATTTAGAGAACTAGAGAGTCGGTCAAGAATGATGAAAAGGATAAGAGAATTGGCTAGAAGAAATCGGCACAGAAGAAAGTATAGTTTTTGGGATTTCGGCTTTTTAAGGCAAATGGCTATGAAGGTTTTAGAAACGTCTGAAGAAAAAGATGGAGATGCACAGGTGGCTAGAGAGATTAGGCTATAGAGGAAGAGAAGAAAAAGAAAAAGTTGATGAAGAGAGGAGAAAAGAAAGAAGAGGAGAATGGTCAGGAAACGGTACAGTTTTTCCCTAATGCCGAATTTATATTGGCACTTATCCTAGCCGAATTTTGCCCCCCTAAAGCACCCCTTGGCTGGCCAACTCTTGCTTCTCAAGAGTCCACCATTCGGCCAATACTACTCTCCCTAATCAACTCCTAAATCCTCTCCCTTATCCCCTCCTTACTCAATCCCTTAAGCAATTTAAACACCTCTGTGGACTTTCACTTGGTTCCATTACTTACCTTTTCTGTGCATAAAAATTAATATCACTAATTTGCTTACCTTGCGACTCGAACCTTAGTTCCCCTTGGTCATCCACACGCCACCTCTAAAGCCCCCCAAGTGACGCCACAAGCCAGCTTACCACAGGCTTCCCTGTGTTTTATTTTACCCAATTAATACTTAAAAGCCCAACCAACCAGAACCCCTTTTTCTTATGGAATTAAAATGAATTAAAACTACCGGGTTTTTAACCTAAGCTTGGGAATTCTAGAGGCCCACTAACCTAAGTAAATCCACGCCAAGCAGACAGAACACCAAAAATTTAAAATCTGCCAACATTCACAGAATTCCCGAAAATTGGTGCGTTATAACTCTACCTCTCTTAAAGAAATTTCGGCCTCGAAATTTACCTGATCCAAATAGTTGAGGGTATTGTTGACGCATAGTCTCTTCTGACTCCCAAGTAGCCTCTTCCCTTCCATGATTACGCCACAGCACTTTTACCAATGGAACCGACTTCCTCCTTAAAACTTTAACATCTCGATCTAAAATTTGTATGGGTTCTTCTTCAAAGGTCAAATCAGTCTTTACTTCAATCTCCTCCATTGGCACAACATGTGAAGGATCCGATCGATATCGTCTTAACATAGACACATGAAAGACGTCATGGATTCTGTCCAACTCCGGTGGTAATTCTAACTGATACGCTACTGGCCCTACCCGTTTAAGAACCCGATAAGGCCCTATAAACCGCGGACTCAATTTGCCTTTCTTACCGAGCCTCAAGATCTTCTTCCAAGGTGAAACCTTCAAGAAAACCATGTCCCCAACAGCGAACTCAATCTCTTTGCGCTTTAGATCCGCATACGACTTTTGTCTATCAGATGCCTTCTTTAAGTGATCTCTTATCAACCTCACCTTACTTTCAGTATCTGCCACCAACTCCGGTCCAAGCACTTGTCGTTCACCCAACTCTGTCCAACACGTAGGTGTACGGCATCTCTGCCCATAAAGTGCCTCATATGGAGCCATCCAAATACTTGTTTGGTAGCTGTTGTTGTATGCAAACTCCGCCAATGGCAAGTAGTCCTCCCAACTACCACGAAAATCGATAATACAACCTCTTAACATATCCTCTAAAATTTGAATAACCCTTTCCGATTGTCCATCTGTCTGTGAGTGAAAGGCAGTACTGAAATCCAACCGTGTACCCAATGCCTCTTGCAACTTCTGCCAGAACCAAGAGGTAAACCTAGGGTCTCGATCAGAAATGATCGACACTCGCACTCCATGCAGTCGCACTATCTTCGCCACATACAACTTGGCAAACTTTTCCAGTGAATAATCAGTACGAACAGGCATGAAATGGGCAGATTTCGTTAACTTATCCACAACTACCCACACAGAATCTGTCTTGGTGGGTGTCAAAGGTAGCCCACTCACAAAGTCCATAGTTACTCTCTCCCACTTCCATAGTGGAATTTTCACCGGTTGCAGTAATCTAGAAGGCAATTGGTGCTCGGCTTTAACTTGTTGGCACGTCAGACATTTTCCAACAAATTCAGTCACCTCTCATTTCAGTCCAGGCCACCAGTACACCTCTCGCAGATCTCGATATAACTTATTCCCTCCAGGATGCATGGCACAAGGTCCACCGTGAGCCTCCTTTAAAATTAATCGCCTCAATTCAGGGTCTTTCGGAATACAAACTCTTCCACGAAAGCACAGAACTCCATTAGTGTTCAGTCCAAATTCCTCATTCTCACTATTCTCAACTTGCCGAAACCGAAGAACTAACGAATCATCCTTCAACTGTTTTTCTTTAATCTGCTCAGTCCAAGTAAGCCTCACTTGTAACTCTGCCAACAGACTTCCATCGTCGAATAGACTCAAACGTGCAAACAAGGCTCTCAAATCAGTAACAATCCTTCGACTCAACGCATCAGCCACCACGTTAGCCTTACCCGGGTGGTACTCAATCAAACAGTCGTAATCCTTAAGCAACTCAATCCATCTCCTTTGCCTAAGGTTTAGCTCATTTTGAGTCAACAGATACTTAAGACTCTTATGGTCCGTGTAAATAATACACCTTTCTCCATATAAGTAATGTCTCCAAATCTTAAGTGCAAAGATCACTGCTGCCAACTCCAAATCAT
Organism: Gossypium longicalyx; assembly: GCA_025698465.1. Classification (NCBI taxonomy): domain Eukaryota; kingdom Viridiplantae; phylum Streptophyta; class Magnoliopsida; order Malvales; family Malvaceae; genus Gossypium; species Gossypium longicalyx. The sequence goes on along the minus strand of CM047006.1, from coordinate 55,096,101 downwards.
GAGTAGGATAGTTTCCTTCATGAGGCTTAAGCTGTCGCGAAGCATAAGCAACCACCCTACCCTCTTGCATCAGTATACATCCTAACCCTACATGCGACACATCGCTGTGTACAGTGAAGTCCTTCCCAGACTCCGGTTGAATCAACACTGGCGCTTCAGTCAGAACCTTTTTCAAATGGTCGAAATCTTTTTGCTGCTTCTCAGTCTAGACAAATGCTACCCCTTTCCTTAACAATTTCGTCAACGGTGCAGCAATCAGAGAAAATCCTTCTACGAACCTTCGGTAGTAGCCTGCCAAACCCAGAAAACTCTGAATTTCCGATACTGACTTCGGTGGTTTCCATTCCAAAACTGCCTCAATTTTCCGAGGATCCACCCTAATTCCTTCAGCAGAAACCACATGACCTAGAGAAGTCACTTCTCGTAACCAGAATTTACACTTACTAAACTTTCGTGATCTGATTGTTTTTTTCTCAAAGACTTGCAAAGACAATACGTAGATGCTCCTCATGTTTCTCCTCGGTTTTTGAATATACCAGAATATCATCGATGAAAACTACCACGAATCGGTCCAAGTAAGGTTGGAACACCCGATTCATCAGATCCATGAAAGCGGCAAGTGCGTTCGTCAGCCCAAACGGCATAACCAGGAACTCATAATGACCATATCGAGTTCTGAATGCTGTCTTATGAATATCCACTTCCTTTACCCTTAGCTGATGGTATCCAGATCGAAGGTCAATCTTGGAAAATACCGAAGCTCCTCTAAGTTGGTCAAATAAATCATCAATTATTGGAAGTGGGTACTTGTTCTTTATCATCAGTTTGTTCAACTGGCGGTAATCGATGCACATGCGCATTGTCCCGTCCTTTTTCTTCACAAACAGGACCGGTGCTCCCCATGGAGACACACTAGATCTAATGAAGCCTCTATCCAACACCTCTTGGATTTGAGCTTTCAGTTCCACTAACTCCTTCGGTGCCATCCTATCGGGTGCAATGGATACTGGAGCTGTTCCAGGCAGCAAATCAATTTCAAACTCAACTTCCCGATTCGGAGGTAATCTAGGAAGCTCCTCTGGGAAAACATCTCAAAATTTCCTAACAGTCCTGACGGTATCCATAGTCAGATCCCTAGTTTCAACTTGATTTACAAAAGCCAAGTACGCCTCGCATCCCTTACGCATCAGTTTCTCAGCTCTTAAAGCCGATACCACATTGGACAAGTAATCTCTTCGTTCCCCAATAATCATTACCTCTTCATCCTCGTGATTCTTAACACCATCCTCTTTAGTTTGCACAATCCAGCGTTGCCTATGCTTAGCCAGCCAATCCATCCCTAAGATCAAATCGAATTCTCCGAACGGCAACTCTATCAAGTCTCCACAGAAAATCCTACCTTGGGTCTCTAAAGGCACCTCCCTGAAGAGTTTCTCTACTTTAACCGAGTGTCCTAAAGGACTTATCACAGTTACCCCACACACAGTCTCCTCAAAGTGAACACCTAATGCCCCAGAAATGACATATGCAACATACGAATGAGTTGACCCCACATCTATTAGAGTAGTATAAGGGATACCAGAGATAAAAAACGTACCAGTTATGACATCAGGTGCGTCACCCTCCTCACAACGACGAGCAGCATATACCAAAGCTGGTTGACGAGCCTCAGTATTAACAGTACCCCTACCGGGTGCCCCACGTCCACGGCCATTACCACTGTGGCCTTGGCCACGACCTCTCGGTGGTGGCGGTCCACCTCGCGCTGGTTGGACAGGTTGCACAGCCCCTTGTTCAACCACTTGAGCCTGAGCTGGCCTCCTAGGACAATCCCTGATCCTATGTTCCTTTGATCCACAACAAAGACAATCCCCAGAACGCTTCCAGCATTCCCCCAGATGCATTCTACCACAATCTCCACAAGCTTGTGGTCTAACTGTGCTCACCGGAACCGCTCGAACTTGTTCCTCCATCCTAGCTCTCTTAACATTTCAGTTCGTAACACTAGCTGGTCCAGCATCCCTCCAGAATCGGTTTCGATCCTGGTCGCGGTTCTTTCGTTCGGCTTGCTTCACCTCTTCAGCTATCTTAGCCTTCTCTACCAGTGCAGCAAAATCGCGCTCTCTCTGCGGAGCTATGAGCACCCTTAGCTCATCCCTGAGGCCATCCTCAAAGCGAACACTGCGCTCATATTCGGTGGAGACAATGCCACAAGCGTACCGGCTCAATCGCAAAAACTTTGCCTCATATTCAGCAACGGTCTTACCACCCTGGGTCAGGTTCAGGAATTCCTTTCTTCGTGCATCCACATAGCTAGCTCCGACATATTTCGCCTTAAAGGACTGCTTGAACAACTCCCATGTTACCCTCTCAGCTGGGGTACCCTCTCTCACAGTGATCCACTACTGATACGCCTCGTCCCGCAGTAATGACATCGCCCCTTTTAACTTCTACTCTACTGAGCAATCCAGTTCATCCATAATCCGCTCCGTGGCTTCCAGCTAGTACTCCGCCACATTTGGGACTACTCCAGATATACCCTTAAAAACCTCCGCTCCGTTGGCCCGGAGTCACTCCGAAATGGACCCCCTATTCATGGGCCCGGCATTAGCTCCAGCCACCCTTTCCAAAAACTCTTAACATGGCCTGGGACAGAGCGTCGTCTCCCGCGGCCCGATCATACGACCCATTTTCACCCACCGGTGGTCGTGCTACTCCAGCGGGTATGTGCTCAGAAGACGAAGATCCAGTTTGAGTACTACCTTGGCCTCGACCACGGCCTCTTCCCCGAGTAGCTCTCGTACTCATTTCGATTTATCTGATTACGAATTTTATGATATTAGTATAATGTTCAATTGTTTATTACAAGATGTTTTATGGAAATATAGTAGTTCAAGGATTGTTTTCGTAATGTCGTATCCTAGCTACAGTCTCATTTCTACCGTTTTACAGCTCTACCCTATCTAAAGTATCATAGTAGGGTCTCAGTTCTATTCATAGCATTATATCATTATCACATAACGTAAAAAAAAGTATACTTACAGACTTGGTGCCAGGGATTCAGTGCGCCACCTCTTTCTCCAATCCATTTAAAACTCAAAAACCATGTTTTTGATCACAGAAAATAGAAATTTAAAAATTTTGATTTGAAACACCCTTATTTTGAAACTCTTGATTTTAGTCCCTTTTTCAAAAAAAGAAAGAAAGGAAAAAAGAAAAACATGAACCATTTTATCATGTATACCTTGTAAAACATCTTTGAAAAGAACTTCCCAATACCATTTCCAAAAATACCCTTCTTAGGCCTAAGTTTTTGAAAAGATTTTCGGACCCGATCCACAATCGAGTTGTTGCAACTTGGCTCTGATACCAATAAATGTAACACCCTAAACCCGGCCCAGACGTTATGGCCGAATCCGACGTGCCACATGGAAGTTAAAAACCCATGTTTCATTTTAGTGTTAAAAACCGTCTTTTGTTAAGCTAAAGTGAATGGAAGCTGTGCACCAAGTAGGAAACCATTAAAAGAGGAGGTGAGTCCATCGGACTGCTTAAGTACCAAGCTCTTTCGGATCCAATCCTAGACATGCACACTGCCATTGCCACACTCTAACATCGTGTATATTTTTAGGTTACCATTGTAATTATGTTCATTTTAAAATAAAACATATTTAATTTTGGAAAACGTTATCATAGCAAAAGCCTTGTTTGTAATCGTGTTACCTTGAAATCAATTTATGTTTTTGGAAACGAACCCTAGATCTAGCCCATTTTGATAGTTAATATAAATTAAGTTCATCATAATAAAATATAAATCAAACCCATAAAAAAATAATGGAGCGGCCTTATTACAACCCAAGATTAAATAGTAAATAAAATAAACTAAGGAAAATCAGTCACTTATTTCAAAGCCCAAAAGCGATCACCTTGGCCACTCTAAATCCCCTCCGGCTCCAAGTCACCCACATCAAGGCCCACCTACAAGGTTAAGGAAGGAGGTGAGTTTGGAAACTCAGTGTGTAAGAAAAACCCATCCAAAGCCCAAGTCAGCTCAAGCCCGTTGAGCCTAAGCCCATTCAGTTAACAGTGGGTACTAGGCCGAAGCCCTTTTTCGAATCTGAACCGGGCCTTAGCCCTTTTCGAGATAACAAGATGGCCCATAGGCCCATTCGAAATAAGAGAGTCATATTCATGTATGCAAGCCCAACCCAACCTATAACCAACCGCTAACTCCACCCGAACCAGCCCTACACTCCATGTGGGGAATAGCTCAACCCACCCAGCCCTACACTCCACAGTTGCAACATTCTGCCTGTTATCGATAAATTGAGGCAAAGCCTCGATCGTGGGACAGAGCCACTTTCGATACTTCCTCCATCAATATCCCGGGCCCCATGCATCGAGATAATAATAACATGGCATGCGATAAATAACAATGATCAAACATGCATTTCGATCAACCTTAACCCTAGGGGTATTTCAGTAATTCCACTCCTAGGGGTAAATCTGTAAATTTTCCACCTATAAAGGTATTTCAATAATTTATCTATTTTAGGGTTTTCATGCATATACCCATTTTTCACGTATTAACAAAAACATTCACCGAGGGTTCGTACCGAATTGGGCCCGCTGGCCCATTATCCCAATTTTGGCCCATTAAGCCCAAAAATATTGAAGGCACAGAAATCTTGCACTCGTCGGTCTAAACACTGTAGTTTACGAAAAATGTTAATCGATTTACCTCACGAGCATTCGCACACTCGCAAGTCCACAAAATACCGATTTTTCGGCATTTAGGCTTTTCGGCTTTTGCCGATCTAGACTAAGAAGGGGTGTCAGTTACACACCTGTTTTATGACGATTCGCTGACGAGATCTGCGCACGAACTACCTACAATTATATTACTACCACGTTAATCTAACTACCAAAACGAACTACATAATAACTCCTTACCTTATTCGGCCATAACACCTTAGGCACTAGCAATCCTACCTTTGCCGAAGTTTGCGACTAGGCTTAGATCCCGTTGCTCCACCTGTCCAAGCCCTTGATCAGCAGCCTCTAGATCACCTTACTAAAAAGACAAAATAGTTATCACAACCCCTTAGGGCTACAAGTCCAAGTCGACAACCTCCCTAACCTTTAGGGGTTTCAACTTTTCTAAAATACGAAATAAAGACTAGATTGAAAAGACTTACCACCGGTTCCTGCGGTCAATGATTCCAATTAATCTCTACTCAATTCTGATGCCTATCTAAGCCCTCAAATGATAACAAAATTCGAGCCTTCAGTGATCTCAATATTCGGCTATCCCTAAAAGTGTGAGGTTTTCGACTTTTGCTGGAACTGTGTAAAGAAAGATGAAATAGGAGGGTTTTACTGTGGTCTAGTCGACAGAAACTTAAGGGTTAGAGAACTAGAGAGTCGATCAAGAATGATGAAAATGATAAGAGAATTGGCTAGAAGAAATTGGCACAGAAGAAAGTATAGTTTTCGGGATTTCGGCTTTTTGAGGCAAATGGCTATGAAGGTTTTAGAAACGTCTGAAGAAAAAGATGGAGATGCACAGGTGGCTAGAGAGATTCGGCTATAGAGGAAGAGAAGAAAAAGGAAAAGTTGATGAAGAGAGGAGAAAAGAAAGAAGAGGAGAATGGTCAGGAAATGGCACAATTTTTCCCTAATGCCGAATTTATACTGGCACTTATCCTAGCCGAATTTTGCCCCCCTAAAGCACCCCTTGGCTGGCCAACTCTTGCTCCTCAAGAGTCCACCATTCGGCCAACACTACTCTCCCTAATCAGCTCCTAAATCCTCTCCCTTATCCCCTCCTTACTCAATCCCTTAAGCAATTTAAACTCCTCCTGACAGACTTTCACTTCAGTTCCATTACTTACCTTTTCTGTGCATAAAAATTAATATCACTAATTTGCTTACCTTGCAACTCGAACCTTAGTTCCCCTTGGTCATCCACACGCCACCTCTAAAGCCCCCCAAGTGACGCCACAAGCCAGCTTACCACAGGCTTCCCTGTGTTTTATTTTACCCAATTAATACTTAAAAGCCCAACCAACCAGAACCCCTTTTTCTTATGGAATTAAAATTAATTAAAACTACCGGGTTTTTAACCTAAGCTTGGGCCTTCTAGAGGCCCACTAACCTAAGTAAATCCACGCCAAGCAGACAGAACACCAAAAATTTAAAATCTGCCAACATTCATAGAATTCCCAAAAATTGGTGCGTTACAACACTTGCATTTCAATACAATATATTTCTGTTTACAATTCACCACTACATCATATTGGGTTAACCAATCCATTCCCAAAATCACATCTAATTCATCAAATCGCAATAACATCAAGTCAGCCGAACAACAATAACCTTTTACCATCAATGGATAGTTCTTACAGGCTTTATCCACCATAACACACTGGCCTAGGGTGTTTGAAACTTTACCATCAATGGATAGTTCTTACAGGCTTTATCCACCATAACACATTGGCCCAGGGTGTTTGAAACTTTAACCACAAATTCAATGAATTCAATAGGTAAATTCTTAGCAGACACTAAGTTCATGCATATGTATGAATGTGTGGAACCAGGATCAATCAAAGTGGTAATATCAGTATCAAGTAGAGAAAATGTACCAGTGATGTCTGGCGTAGAGGCATCTTCTCTAGCACGAATAACATATGTCCTTGTAGGTGCTCTTGCCTCAAATCTAACTACTGTATCCCTAGTATTACCTCTACTACCACTAATATTGTCAGGGTAACGGGATGGTCTACCCCTCGAAACAGGATTAATTAGCTTTGGAGTTGGTTCTATTTCTTTTTCAGCTCTTTTTGGGTAATCTCTGAGAAAATGGTCAAGTGAACCACATCTAAAATAAGCTCCACTTCTAGACTGACATTCCCCATGATGAAATTTGTTACAATGTTTACACTTCGGTTTGGGATTACCAACAATACCCACACTAGTCACAGATGGAGATGAAGACCTCGAGTTAGAACGTTGAGAGTCCCTCTCTCTTCCAGAATATCCCACAGAGGTGGTAACACGACCATAATACTTCTTTAATTTCTTAGAAGCAAATGATTGTGACTTACTCATAGTTCTTTTTCCAGAAACCTGAGCCTCTCTTTCAGCTTGTTTATTTTCTTTACTCAATACCTCAGCTTTATGTGCTCGACAGGCTAACACTGCGAATTCCCTTATTTTGAGAATTTCGATCAATAACTTGATATCTTCATTTAAACCCTCTTCAAAGCATTTACACATCTCACCCTCAATTAGAACCCATTCTCTGACATATTTGCTCAACCGAACAAATTCTCGTTCATACTCAGATACAGTCATGTCTCCCTGCTTCAGTTCTAAAAATTCGTTCTTTTTCTGATCTATAAATCTTTGACTACCATATTTCTTTCTGAATTTGGCCTGGAAGAATTCCCATGTAAAGATTTCTCTCGGCACAACTGAAATTATGGTATTCCACCAATGATAAGCTATATCTTTCAGTAGAGATACTGCACATTTCAGACATTCAATAGGAGTACAAGATAATTCATCAAAAACCCAGATGGTGTTTTCCAACCAAAATTCAGCTCTTTCCAGATCATCATCTATGGTAGCTCTAAATTCTTCCGCCCCATGCTTGCAGAATTTACCTACCGGAGGTGTAATAGCCCAAATTTGCCGGCCTATAAATAAATAAATAAGTAAAAACAAAACAAAACAAAAAAACTTATTAAATAATAAAGTCCATTTGCAGTCCATTTACAAAACCCAAGCCCGTATTATAGACCAAATGCTGCCCAAAATACATAGGGCCCAAGTGGCCCAATCTGTTAACGGGAGACAGAAGGCCTAGGGTTTTAGAAACCCCAGGCGCCACAAGCACTCCAACCGTCACTCTCCAATCGACGCCTCTATCAGTGCCGTGATTCCAGGTCCTGTATCGCGCCGTGATCGGCGTGCAAATCAACGCCAGTGTGCCATTATCAGTGCCCGATCATTGCTAGTCTCCTCGTCGTCACCTGCAAAAAGAGAAAGAAGAACACAGAAAACAAGGCAAGAAATCGAATAGGGAATAAACCAAACTTGTAAATAGAGGCTATAAAAGCTGAATCATTTCACTGTAACAAGGACCGATGATTTTTATAGATACAAAAAAATACACATATATACACAGAAGAAAGAAATAAGAAGCAGTTGTTTACTTTAAAAAGGTGATTTTGTTAAAAAAAATGGGATACAAAAAACATACACATATATACACAGAAGAAAGAAATAAGAAGCAGTTGTTTACTTTAAAAAGGTGATTTTGTTATATTTTTTCTTCTCTGTTCAACGCATATAAATCATTTTAAAAAAAAACGGTTAAGTTTAAAAGGGAGAAGGGATTACTTGGGATTCGCCGAGAGGAACGAAGGTTTTTAGCCTTCCAACTGCCGTGTACGGCGGCGCGTACAGCGCGTGGGCGCTTGCAGTCCAGTGGCTGGAGGCCGGGGTCGGAGGGCTCCCCTTTTCTCCTCTTTTAGAGGATTTCAAAGTTTTTTTTTTTAAAAACTGATTACAAAATGAATTTTGGGTTAAGTTTTGACATATATAGCACTACAAAAATGATTTCGTTTTGGCTTAGTTCAATAAACACTAAAATGATACCGTTTCAATAGAGGATCCGCGCATTGACCCGATGACCCGGGAGGATCCGCGTGTTTTTGATAAATGGGCAAATTGCCCAATCGATCCTTCCGTTTTTTTAAAATTTTTTATTTCATTTTATTTTTATTTTAAATTGGCCCTAACCTTTTATATTTAATTCAATTTAGTCCCGATGGCCATTAAAATCTATTCTGGAGAGCGACGTCGTTTTTAGGGATTAGGGCTAATTGCCCAATGAGTCCCTCAGATTTTAATGTGTATTTCAATTAGGCCCAATTTTTTTATTTATTTGTAATTAGCCCTAATTTTTAATAAAATTCGATTTTAGTCTTTTTTATATATATTTAATTTATTTTAAAATACTATATGTATTATTTATTTTTATAAACATTAGTTATATATAAAAATAATGTATATTATTTTTATTTATATATTATATTATTATATACGTTTCTTATAAATTTTTATTATATATACATTTTACTTTATATATTATTTATTTTACTATATTTATATATGTAAATTATTATATATTATTATATTATTTTTATTATTTATTATAAGTAACATTTTTTTAAATTATTATTGAAAATTACATTTTTATATATCATTATCAAAAGTTTAGTATGTAATATTCTAAAATTTTAACATGAAATTTTGTTCCTATTTAACATATTAATATTTTATAAATATATATTAAGTATTTAAGTTATTAAATTTATATATTGACCATCGTTTCTTAAATTTTTTTATTATTTATATATCGTTTAATATTTTTTTTACTTCGTTTATTCTTTTTTGAATTGAATTTAGATTTTATCCTTCAATATATAATTTGTTTGTTTATTTTAGTATCCTTTATGTAATTATCATTTTAATATAATAATCTTATCTCATAAATTATTGGTTATTATTTATTGTTTTTACACATTTGCATGAAAATTGATTATTTATGGCATTATTCCATGTTGTGTTTGCATGAAATGTGATTGCACATATATTATATAACTGGTATTGTTCTATTCATTATTCGCTACATTGTATTTTGCATGGAATGATAATGCATGAATGTGTATGTTATTTACAATTACATATGCGTAAAATGATAATATATATTGTGTGATTTACGTCATTATTTATTTTTTCTCTATACTACATTTGCGTGAAATGTTGAAGCGTATATCATATAGCTTAGTTTATTTAATATTAATCTTTTGTAATATGTTAAATATATCATTGCTTTAAAAATTATTTCATTCGATCCAAAGGAATTAAAAAATAAGGCAATGTTTTTGGCACTAGGGAATTTGGGAAATAGTGCCCTAACATGCAGGGTTGCGATTTCCCGTTTGTCTAAATACCTAAAATATCCTTCTAAATAAGTTTTGAAAATCTCAAGATGATTTCAGTTACGAAAGTTTAAGAGTATCATGTCCAAACATGCTGGATGTGATGTTTATATTCTTTGAAGTGAAAGGATCTTGATTTTTAAACTCAAATTATTACGGTTTTAAAAGAGATCATATTTCTAAATTGTAATATCCCGAATTAGGGCCTAATCGGAATAGTGGTTTCGTGACCACAAATATGAGATAGAAATAATTATTTTATAATTATTTTGAGGTTTATGATATGATTGCATGATTGTGTGAAAATTTTGTGAAGAAATTCTATGCATAAAATGCTTAATTTGAAGTTAGGGACTAAATTGAATAAGTTGTAAAACTTGCATTCTAGAAGTTTTTAGTATAAAATTGCTTTGAAATATTAATTAGGAGGTCTTAAATAGAAATTTTACCAATTTTAAGTTCATGGGCAAAATTAGGACATGGAAGGAATTTTTGAAAGTTTAGTAAGGAGGGGCATTTTGGTCATTTCGGTATTAAATGAAATTAAAAGGGAAAAATAACACAAAATTAGTTATCATCTTCATAGTTGCTGCCAAATGCTCCATCTCTCCATAGCTAGGGTTTCTTCAACTTTCAAGCTTCATAGTAAGTGATTCTAAGCCCCGTTTTTAATGATTTTTACGTTTTTGAGATCCCGGTAACTCGATAAAGCTTATGCTAGCAATAACTTAACTTAGGGTTTATATTTGGAAAAATACCCATAGGTGAAATTTGTGTATTTTGATGTTTTATGATAGAATATGAGGTTTTAAATTATGTTAGACAACTTGTACTACTCGATTTTAAGCAAAAACGAGTAAAAGGGCTTAATCGGTAAAAATACCTAATAGTCACAAGTACATGTTAGAGTGAGAATTTGATGTTGCCATAGAAGGGAAAAGTGATCAGCATGTTATAAAACATAAGAATAAGGAATAAAGTTTAATCCCGAGCCTAGGGGCAAAAGTGTAAATATGCAAAAGTTTAGGGGTAAAATTGTAATTTTGCTAAAATTTGAATTAAGGATTAATTTGATAATGTGAGTATTAAATAAGCTAAATGTGTTACTTTAGATCAAGAAAGACGTGGAATCGACCCCAATCGAGGAAAAGAAAAGATTGTGGACTAACTTGGAAAATCTTTGTATTTTGGTACCAAGGTAAGTTCATGTGTAAATAATGTAGCATAATGGTTATTTTTAAGATATTGATGTTAATTATATGATATGCTGATTTTTATCATGAAATATATGCTTTGTGGTTATTTTCAAATAAAATGCAAATTATGTGAGCTACTTGTTAAATATAATTGTTACCGAGTATTGGTTTCGGCATTCTAGGGAAGACGGCAAGGATATGTGTTCGAGGAAAATCCCGTTTAAACCTTAGGAATAGGTTAGGATACAAGTGATATGTCACTAGGATGGTTGAGCATCCGAACTCGTTGAGTTGAGTCCGAGTTCACTTATGGATGCGAATGTCCGAACTCGTTGAGTTGAGTCCGAGTTCGTGAGATGTAACTAGGCATCCGAACTCGTTGAGTTGAGTCCGAGTTCACTTATGGATGCGAACGCCCGAGCTCGTTGAGTTGAGTCCGAGTTTGCTTATGGGCGGGTTACACGATTGCTAGATTGCATATGTGGCACTTATGTGCAAGTTATCCATGTATCCGAATTATATTCCGATGTGTTATATGTTAGAAGATATTTGAATTTTAGTGAAACAGGGCCAGAGTGATTTTTGGATCTCCTGTTCCAACTTTAGAAATTCACCATAAATTGTACAGATATAATTAGGTGGTGTATTTTATATCCTCAGAATCCTTATTGAGTCTAGTTTCAGAAGAAACAAACCTCATAGTCATATGAATTTTTTACAGAGAGAAATGTGGTTCATAGTAAACAGAGGTCGGTCCAATCAAGTCCTGAAACAGGGGTAACTTTAACTAATAAACTGTACTAATTGGCCCAACCAAAAATTCTAGAAAAAAATTAGTAAATAGATATATGAGTCTAGATTCAGGGAAAATTTACGGATCTTGATTTTAAGTTTTGTAACTTGAGATATGATTTTTCTTGTGACTGTGACGCAAGTAGCTAGAAAGCTGTGAATGCAGAATCAAATAATCCAAAGTTCTAAAAATGTTAAATTAAGCTTAGTAACACCTCATACTCGACTCCGGTGACGGTCTCGGGCGTGAGGGCGTTACATTTAGTGGTATTAGAGTAGGTTTAGTCGGTTCTCGGACTACGTGTTGTATGTACGGATTTTGCTATACATGCCATATGTATAAATTATGATAGTGTGACGACTTCTGACCTTTTTAAATGATTTTTTATAGTAAATGGATCCCGATCCAGCTGTGGCAGATGAATTAGAGAGTAATGCGCCAGCTCTGGCTGAAGGAGTAGTGCCGACTGAAAATCCACCTCCTACTGTTGGTCAGGGAGGAGGAGAAAGGGATCGGGAAGCCTTTCTCCAAATGATGAGTGCATGGTACACTGAGTTCGTTCGTACGAACCCAAATGTACAACCTCCCCCACCTCCCTCAATTCCTCAACCTGTACCCCGATGCCTCAAGGTATGGATCGATGAAATTTCATAGAACTCAGGTTGATGAGAATCCGCAAGCAAGGGGTCAAGAATTTAAGGCAAATATTGATGATGATGCCGAGAAAGCGAGTTCGGCTTGAAAATTCTATCGGGTATTTGATGAATTATCTTGTACACTGAAGAATGTTTGAAATGTGCTATATCTTTGTTGAGGATTCAGCCTATAATTGGTGAAAGACTTTGAATTTCGGTGGTACTGAAAGAGAGAGTAACCTGGGAATTCTTTCAAGAAGAGTTTCGGAAGAAATATATTAGTGAAAGATTTATTGATCGAAGCGTAAAGAATTTCTTGAGTGAAGCAAGGTAATATGTGATTCTGAGAATATGAAAGAGAGTTTGTTCGATTAAGTAAGTATGCGGAGAATATGTCCCTACAGAGGCCAAGATGTGCCGACGATTTGAAGATGGGCTTAACGAAGATATCAAGGTATTTGTTGGAATTCTTGAATTAAAAGAAATGGTAGTATTGGTGGATCGAGCTTGTAAGGTCAAGAACTACTTAAAAAGAGAAGAAAAAAGAGAGTGAGACTAGAAATTGGAAGAAAAGACCAACGAGCAGTTCATTTTCACAGCAACCTGGAAAGTCAAGAAATATGAATCCTCGTTCCCAAGTTTCAGCTGGGCAATCATATGGGAATTATAAGAAGCAAAATGTGGGTCCTAAGTCCCAGACTACTTCGGCAGCCAGTGTAGGGAACTCGAGATTTATTAAACCTGAGTGCTAGTGGTGTGGTAGAAATCATTTTGGTCCGTGCAGAACAAATGAATGTTTTCGATGTGGTTCTCCGGATCATTTTATTAGAGACTGTCCAGAGAGAGCTGAAAAAGAAAAATTTCAAAATACAAAAACAAGTGGTGCAGATTCGAGAGGAAGATATCCAAGAAAAACTGGGAGTGAAGCAAGCAGTAAGAATGTAGCCAGGGATGCACCAGTTAGACTGAAGGAAGGGCTCCGGCTAGAACTTATGCTATTAAAGCGCGCGAAGATGCTTCCTCACCTGATGTGATTACCGGTACATTTTCTCTCTATAATGTTAATGTTATTGCTTTGATTGATCCCGGTTCTACTCATTCATATGTGTGCATAAAATTGGTGTCTAGTATGAATATACCTGTTGAGAACATAGAATTTATGATTAGAGTGTTGAATCCGTTAGGCAAATGTGTGATTGTTGATAAAGTATGCAAGAAATGTCCTTTAATGATTCGGGATCATTACTTTCCGGCCGACTTGATGTTGTTGTCGTTTGATGAGTTTGATGTTATTTTGGGTATGGATTGGTTGACATTGCATGATGCTATAATAAATTGCAAAGAAAAGGTTATAGAATTAAAGTGTGAAAATGGTGAAACTCTGCGGGTTGAATCGGATAAATCAGAGGCATTATCTAGTGTGATTTCTTCAATGTCGGCTCAAAGATATCTGAGAAAGGGTTATGAAGCTTATTTGGCGTATGTAATTAATACAAAAGAAGTTGAAAAGAAAGTTGAATCAGTGCCGGTTGTGTGTGAATTTGCTGACATATTTCCAGAAGAATTGCCGGGTTTGCCTCCAGTCAGGGAAGTAGAATTTGGTATTGATTTGATATCGGGAACAACTCCGATTTCGATTGCTCCGTATAGAATGGCACCAGCAGAGTTGAAAGAATTAAAGTCGCAATTGCAAGAGTTGACTGATAAAGGCTTTGTGAGACCGAGTTTTTCACCTTGGGGTGCTCCCGTGTTATTTGTGAAAAAGAAGGATGGTTCTATGAGGTTTGTGTGTTGATTATCTAGATTAAACAAGGTGACAATCAAAAACAAGTATCCGTTGCCAAGAATTGATGATTTGTTTGATCAGCTAAAAGGAGCGACATGGTTTTCAAAGATTGACTTGAGATTTGGGTATTACCAACTGCGGGTAAAAGAGTCGGATGTGCCTAAAACTGCTTTTAGAACAAGGTATGGGCATTATGAATTTTTAGTTATGCCATTCGAATTGACAAATGCTCCTGCTGTGTTTATGGATTTAATGAATCGCATATTTCGACTATACTTGGACAAATTTGTTGTGGTGTTTATAAATGATATTTTAATTTATTCAAAAGATGAGACAGAGCATGCTGAACATTTGAGGATAGTTTTGCAAACTTTGAGAGATAAGCAGCTGTATGCTAAGTTTAGTAAAAGTGAATTTTGGCTCCGGGAAGTTGGATTTTTGGGTCATATTGTTTCAGGTGATGGTATACGGGTTGATGCTAGTAAAATTTCAGCCATTGTTCATTGGAAACCACCGAAAAATGTAACTGAAGTTAGAAGTTTCTTGGGGCTAGCTAGGTATTATCGGCGGTTTGTAAATGGATTTTCTATAATTACTGCTCCTATAACTAGACTACTCCGAAAGGATGTTAAATTTGAATGGACGGAGGAATGTCAACAGAGTTTTGAAGAATTGAAAAAGTTATTAACAGAGGCACCAGTGTTAGTACAGCCCGAATTAGGTAAAGAATTTGTGGTGTATAGTGATGCTTCTCTAAACGGTTTGGGGTGTGTACTCATGCAAGAAGGAAAAGTGGTGGCTTATGCTTCGAGGCAGTTAAAACCTCAAGAGAGGAATTATCCTACTCACGATTTGGAATTGGTCTGCGGTGGTGTTTGCTTTGAAAATTTGGCGACATTATTTGTATGGTGAAAAGTGCCAGGGTATATACCGCCATAAAAGTCTTAGTACTTGATGTCACAAAAGACTTGATTTTGAGACAGCGAAGATGGTTGGAGTTATTGAAAGATTACGAGCTTGTTATTGATTATCATCCGGAAAAGCGAATGTGGTTGCCGATGCTTTAAGCAGAAAGTTGTTGTTTGCTTTGAGAGTTATGAACACTCAGTTGAAAATGTCAGATGATGGTTCGATTCTAACAGAGTTAAGAATAAAACCGATGTTTTACAAGAGATTTCTGAAGCTCGAAAGATGATCAAGATTTGCAAGCCAAGAGAAAGCAAAGTGTGAAGTTGATACTGAGTCGATTTGAGAATCGGTTCGATGGGTGCTTAATGTTTAAAGATAGGATTTGTGTAATAGAAGAATGAGGAATTAATTCAAAAGATCCTACAGGAAGCACATAGTGGTTGTTTCTCGATTCATCCGGGTAGTACGAAAATGTATAATGACTTGAAGAAAATGTATTGGTGGAATGGAATGAAAAAGGATATATTAGAGTTTGTGTCCAAATGCTTAATTTGTCAACAGGTGAAAGCTGAACACCAAGTGCCTTCGGGATTACTTCAGCCTATTATGGTTCCTGAATGGAAATGGGATCGGATTACTATGGATTTTGTATCAGGATTGCCATTGACTCTAGGAAAGAAAGATGCCATTTGGGTAATAGTTGACAGATTAACTAAGTCGGCTCATTTTATTCCGGTACGTACAGATTATTCTCTTAACAAGTTGGCTGAACTGTATGTTAGAGAAATTGTTAGACTACATGGAATACCATTGTCGATTATTTTAGATAGAGATCCAAGGTTTACCTCGCGGTTTTAGCAAAAGTTGCAAGACGCGTTAGGTACAAAGTTAAATTTCGAGATCGCTTTTCATCCACAAACCGATGGACAATCGAGAGAGAGTAATTGATTCTTGAAGATATGCTCAGATGTTGTGTATTGGAATTTCAAGGAAGTTGGGAAAGATATTTACCGTTGGTAGAATTTGCTTACAATAATAGTTATCAGACGAGCTTGAAAATGGCACCTTATGAAGCATTGTATGGTCGTAAATGTCGAACGCCTTTGTATTGGGTGAACTCAAGGAAAATCAGATTTATGGATTTGATCTAATAAAAGAAATCAAGAAAAAGTGAAGGTAATTCGAGATTGTTTGAAAAAGTCGCGCTTGAGATAGACGTAAATCTTATGCAGATCTAAAACGAAAGGACATTGAATTTCAAGTTGGTGATAAAGTATTTTTAAAGGTGTCTCTATGGAAGAAAGTTCTTAGATTTGGATGGAAGGGAAAATTAAGTCCGCGTTTTGTTGGGCCGTATGAAATAATTGAAAAAGTTGGACCGGTAGCATATCGACTAGCTTTGCCACCTGAATTAGAGAAGATTCATGATGTGCTCCACGTATCTATGTTACGCCGGTATCATTCGGATCCTTCACATGTGGTTTCACCGACAGAAATTGAACTGCAACCAGATATGACCTATGAAGAAGAACCGATTAAGATTTTAGCTCGAGAGGTCAAACAACTAAGGAATAAAAATATTGCACTTGTGAAGGTGTTGTGGCAAAAGCATGGAGTAGAAGAAGCTACATGGGAATTCGAAGAAAATATGAGAAATCAATACCCACATCTGTTTACCGGTAAGATTTTCGAGGACGAAAATCCTTAAAGGGGGGAGAGTTGTAATATCCCAAATTAGGGCCTAATCGGAATAGTGGTTTCGTGACCACAAATATGAGATAGAAATAATTATTTTATAATTATTTTGAGGTTTATGATATGATTGCATGATTGTGTGAAAATTTTGTGAAGAAATTCTATGCATAAAATGCTTAATTTGAAGTTAGGGACTAAATCGAATAAGTTGCAAAACTTGAATTCTAGAAGTTTTTAGTATGAAATTGCTTTGAAATATTAATTAGGAGGTCTTAAATAGAAATTTTGCCAGTTTTAAGTTCATGGGAAAAATTAGGACATGGAAGGAATTTTTGAAAGTTTAGTAAGGAGGGGCATTTTGGTCATTTCGGTATTAAATGAAATTAAAAGGGAAAAATAACACAAAATTAGTTATCATCTTCATAGTTGCTGCCGAATGCTCCATCTCCCCATAGCTAGGGTTTCTTCAACTTTCAAGCTTCATAGTAAGTGATTCTAAGCCCCGTTTTTAATGATTTTTACGTTTTTGAGATCCCGGTAACTCGATAAAGCTTATGCTAGCAATAACTTAACCTAGGGTTTATATTTGGAAAAATACCCATAGGTGAAATTTGTGTATTTTGATGTTTTATGATAGAATATGAGGTTTTAAATTATGTTAGACAACTTGTACTACTCGATTTTAAGCAAAAACAAGTAAAAGGGCTTAATCGGTAAAAATACCTAATAGACACAAGTACATGTTAGAGTGAGAATTTCATGTTTCCATAGAAGGGAAAAGTGATCAGCATGTTATAAAACATAAGAATAAGGAATAAAGTTTAATCCCGAGCCTAGGGGCAAAAGTGTAAATATGCAAAAGTTTAGGGGTAAAATTGTAATTTTGCCAAAATTTGAATTAAGGATTAATTTGATAATGTGAGTATTAAATAAGCTAAATGTGTTACTTTAGATCAAGAAAGACGTGGAATCGACCCCAATCGAGGAAAAGAAAAGATTGTGGACTAACTTGCAAAATCTTTGTATTTTGGTACCAAGGTAAGTTCATGTGTAAATAATGTAGCATAATGGTTATTTTTAAGATATTGATGTTAATTATATGATATGCTGATTTTTATCATGAAATATATGCTTTGTGGTTATTTTCGAATAAAATGCAAATTATGTGAGCTACTTGTTAAATATAATTGTTACGGAGTATTGGTTTCGGTATTCTACGGAAGACGGCAAGGATATGTGTTCGAGGAAAATCCCGTTTGAACCTTAGGAATAGATTAGGATACAAGTGACATGTCACTATGATGGTTGAGCATCCGAACTCGTTGAGTTGAGTCCGAGTTCGTGAGATGTAACTAGGCATCCGAACTCGTTGAGTTGAGTCCGAGTTCATTTATGGATGCGAACGCCCGAGCTCATTGAGTTGAGTCCGAGTTTGCTTATGGGCGGGTTACACGATTGCTAGATTGCATATGTGGCACTTATGTGCAAGTTATCCATGTATCCAAATTATATTCCGATGTGTTCAACGGGTAAAGTTCCACTTAAATGGAGGAACATTCGAGATGAAAAGAGACGTATTGGTAAGTGATGTGAAATAGATACTTTGGACAGGTATGTATTTAACCCTCGGGTTGGGTATTGATACAACAACGATAAGGTAATAAGAAGATGATGAAAAATGATTAGAAATGTGATATGTGTTTTAGTGATGCCATGCTAATGTTGATTGGTATGATTGTTTGTTATGTTACTTATTATTTGCATATGAACTTACTAAGCATTTATGCTTACTCCCTCCTTCTTACTCATTGTAGTTTTGGACAAGCCAGCCTTAGGAGTCGGGATAGGTCGAAGGCTCATCACACTATCTGGAAGACTTTTTGGTAAATGGCTTGTAAAATTTAAGTATGGCATGTATAGCAATATACCTATTTGGTGTAAATGATCTTATGATATGGTGATGGAATGGTTGAGAAAATGTTTGATGATGTTAAGTTATGGAAATGGTTAGTTTAGATTATGTTTGATGTCATGGAAAGTTATTAGGATACCTAGTTCATGAAAACTCATAAAAAGGATGAAAGTTGCCATAAACAGAACATTGCAGCAACACTGATGTGAATTTGAAAATTTACTAAAAATCAAAGAAATCGAATTAGGTGATGGATTAAATATCCAATTGAATCTTATTATGTCTAGTTTCACATAAAACAAACTAAACATGTAAATAAATTATATGTTAGAAGATATTTGAATTTTAGTGAAACAAGTCCAGAGTGATTTCTGGATCCCCTGTTCCAACTTTAGAAATTCACCATAAATTTTACAGATATAATTAGGTAGTTTATTTTATATTCTTAGAATCCTTATTGAGTCTAGTTTCAGGAGAAACAAATCTCATAGTCATATGAATTTTTTATCGAGATAAATGTGGTTCGAAGTAAACAGAGGTCGGTCCAGTCAAGTCCTGAAACAGGGGTAACTTTAACTAATAAACTGTACTAATTGGCCCAACCAAAAATTCTAGAAAAAAATTAGTAAATAGGTATATGAGTCTAGATTCAGGTAAAATTTACTAATCTTGATTTTGAGTTTAATAACTCGAGATATGATTTTTCTTGTGACTATGACGCAAGTAGCTAGAAAGCTGTGAATGTAGAATCAAATAATCCAAAGTTCTAAAAATGTTAAATTAAGCTTGGTAACACCTCATACTCGACTCCGGCGACGGTCTCGGGCATGGGGGCGTTACATAAATTCTTTCAAACTTTTGACATTAAGACAAAACTATTCAATTTGGTACCAATTTTGGGCGTTGCGAGGGTGCTAACCCTTCCTCGTACGTAACCGACTCCCGAGCCCGTTTTCTCATAATTTCGTAGACCAAAATGTTTTATAAGGTGATCCAATCACATTTTAAAAGGTTGGTGGCGACTCCCGTTATCAAAATACCCTTCGCCTTTTAAAAAGAGGTTTCGACAGCTTGGCGACTCCGCTGGGGACTTATAAGAGAGTCAAGCCAAGAAATTGATTTTTTGTGTCTTAATGTCAAAAGTTTGGAATTTTAAAATATTGATCATTTTACATGTGTTTGCTGCATATGTTGTTACTTTAATTTCGCACATTGCATTTGCATGACCGCTGTGGTCGTACCTTTAAGTGGGAGTGAGAAGCTACGCTTTCGTGAGGTTTTCACCTCCGTATGAGCTAATGGATTGCTTCCGGGATACTGTACCTATGTCTTCGTGAGATTTTCATCTCCGCATGGCCATAGGGAAATGTGTCCCCCTGAACTGAACTTGGTCTATATGAGCCTATAATGGGTGAGGACCGAGGAATCTGTTGGTTCAGGTACCCTTGCTTTAGAACTAAAACTCATATAGTGAACTTTAAGCGCTTACCCTAAGGATTATGGTGATAGCTTTTAGTAAATTACCCTTATAAGTGTTTGTTTGTTATACTTTTATATGATACTAATTTATTTTATTTTGTTATCATTGCATGTCATTCAACATTCAAAGGTATCGATTCAGGGTTTGATTTCTGGTTTAGAAAGTTTTGTAATGAGGAACGAATATCTTGATAAAGTGGAGGACAATGCCTCTGTCTGTACCTGGTCAGAGAAAACCTAGTTAGAGAAAGGAGATAGTATTACCGAGGGGTATACCTCAGAGTTATGGGACTTAACTCATATTAATTCAACACAGAATGAGTTGAGAGAGTTGAGAGACATTTGGGCTCAATGGGATGACGAGGCTAAGTAGCTTTTCTATCAGAATTATGGAGATCTTCCCTATTTTCTAGACATCAAGGTGGATAAGCATCTGTTTCGAGCTATGGTACAGTTCTAGAACCCTGCTTATAGTTGTTTCACATTTGAAGAGGTAGACTTAGTACCTACTTTGGAGGAGTATACGACCCTGCTTCGCTGTCCAAAAATTTAAGGTAACAAAGCTTATGTTAGGGCTGCTAATCCCCCAACTTTCATGAAAAAATTAATGATGATTACAGGGGTGAGTGAACAGTGGGTCGCAGCTCGAATCCAACAAAAGGGTGACAACAAATGCATTCCATGGGCAAGCTTGAGGGATTTGATATTGGCACACCCAGATGTGAAAAAGAAGGTTGATGTCCTGGCTTTAAGTATGTATGGATTGATGATTTTCCCAAAGGCTATGGGGCACATAGATGAGGCAGTTGCAGATTTATTCGATCGAATTAGTAAGCAGAACACGCCTATGCCTGCTATCCTAGCCGAGACGTTTAGATCCTTGAGTGCATGTCGAAGAGTTGGTGAAGGTAGATTCATTGGATGTGCACAATTGTTGTTAGTTTGGTTCCACAGTCACTTTTGGAAGGTTGATAAGGTTCCTTGTCGGGTGTTCTTTAAAGACTATTCTCCACTAAAGGAAGCAGCAGCTACACCAATGAGGGATGACATTACAGAGGAAAGGTGGATAGAAATACTTCAGAACCTCCAAGAAGAAGATGTTATGTGGAAAGCCCCTTGGATGACCCCTAGCAAAATTCTTTATCGGTGCGGAAGCTTTGATTGGGTACCTCTCCCTGGAATTTGGGGAGTTGTTGGTTATACACCATTACTTGTCCTAAGGCAATACAAGGCGGAGCAGTTTATACTGGCAACACAAGGGCTAGCTCAGAATGACTTCTCATATAAAGGGGATCACTATAAGAAGAAGATGCGGGAAATTTTCGAGGCTTGGAAGAAGGTTTGCTACGTGAAGATTCTGACTAAAGGTCCAATGTCAACTCTTGAATACAAAGGGTGGTTTGGTAAGAGGGTTAATGATAACGTCCTTAGACCGAGTTTGGAGGCTGCTCGATCAATAGAGGAGAATTTACGAGCGATTCTATCAGAGTTAGAGGTCATAAAGTAAGAGTTTGAAAGGATGAGTTTGGAGCTTGAAAGAAAGATAGAGAAGCTCGAGGAGGAAAAGATGTACTTAAGTTTAGATGTTGACGTTTAGAAGATCAAGGTCGAAAAAGTAAGGAAAGAAAAGAGGAAGATTGAGGAAGACCAAGATGATTTGAAGACACAGTATAAGAAGACACAGATATCATTGAAGAGAGCTGGATTGGGGAAGTCTTCAGAGCAGTGGCAACAAGAGGTTCAAGAAGAAAGAGCCAAAGCCGAGTATTGGGAGAAGAAGTTCCAAGAGATGCAGTCGTGTAATTAGGCCCTAGAGAAGGAGAATCAAGGATTAAAAACTAAGGTAATTGAGCTGGGACGATCCCTTCATCATCACTGAAGTCGTAACTCTACGATCGAGTTAAAGGCAAGCCTGGATAAGATCGAGGAAATGAAGCACAATATTGGAGGGTTGGAAGCAGTACTACATGACTGTGAGCTACGGATAGAGTAGCAAGAGGTAAGAGAAGAAAATTGGAAGGGAGAGCTTCACCATTTTTAGGATCAAGTTAGAGATAGGGACTACCTCATGGGAGAAGCTATAGCACAGATTCGAGAGGTTGCTGATCATTTGTAAGACTTGGGGGTGCAAGCTAATGTGTTAAGTATAAAGTATGAGTTAGTGTCAGATAGAGGTCTAGAGTTAGCTTCGTTATTGAATAGGGTTAAAACTTTGGGCCTGAGGGCAAAGGCTTACTTGTAATCCATTTTGTGTAAAGATTTTTGTTTCTTAAATAACATTTTCTAAAAGAAATTGAATTAGAATCGATGTCTTTTTACATTCATGCATTTGCATCTCATCGCATCATATGCATCCAAATTTATAGAAAGACCCTAATTAGTTAAAATTATTAGGGAGAAAGAGAGACTAAGAGAAAGAAAATTTGGAAGCAACACATCCTTACGGTACACGCGCTAAGTCAAAGATATGGATCAAAAACTTGAGCAGATTCAAAAAGAAATGCAGGAGCAATCGCAGGAGCAATTGCAGGAGCAATTAGCAAAAATCTAACAAGAGATGAAGGATCAAATGTTGAAATCTCAAAGGAATATGATGGTTGAGATGGCTCAGCTATTGAGGGGGACAACGAATAAAGGAAAGGCCCCTATGACTACCACTGAAGAGGATAACAAGGGTCATCCTCCTGGTTTTACTCCACCTCATGTGCAGGCTCAACCTGAGGCATATCCCCGAGGGCCGTCCGTCACAATAAGGCCTCAACAAGGACAAGTCGATACTGGAATACCCATGAACTTTCAAATTGGTTCAGGATTCAACCTCAGAGACAACCTTGCCAATCCAGTTATCCCTGATCTAGATGTAGCTGAGAGGGAAGAGATGAGACTCGAATCATCAAGGCAATTAGAAGAACGTTACAGATGGTTAGAGGAAAAATTTAAGGCACTAGAAAACACTGATAATCATCAGGGAATCGATGCTAAGGACTTGAGTTTGGTCCCAGATTTGGTGCTTCCCCATAAGTTCAAAATGCTGGAATTCGAGAAGTACAATGGGACTACTTGCTCGGAAGCCCACATCACCATGTTCTGCAGACGGATGACTGGTTATGTAAACAATGATCAATTATTGATCCATTGTTTTCAGGATAGTTTGGTTGGGGCAGCGGCTAGGTGGTATAATTAACTAAGTCGCGCAAGGATCGGTTCTCGGAGAGACTTAGCGCAAGCTTTTATGCAACAATATAATCATGTGACTGACATGACTCCTGATAGAATCACTTTACAAAATATGGAAAAGAAGCCTAATAAGAGCTTTAGGCAATATGCACAGAGGCGGGGGGAGGTTGCCATGCAAGTTCAACCACCGCTCTTGGAGAAAGAAACTACCATGCTGTTCATCAACACTTTAAAGGCCCCATTCATTACCCACATGATTGGAAGTACCACCAAGAGTTTTGCCGATATAACTATGGCGGGAGAAATGATTGAGAATGCCATAAGAGGTGGCAAAATAGAGGGGGAAGCTACTAAAAGATCGGCATCAAGAAGGAAGGATAATAAGGTGAATAATACGAGTAGCTATAATTCAAAAGCGGTTACGGTTAATCAGCCCAGAGTAACTACAATTGGACAACAAGATTCTCAAAAGCAGGGATCTGGTTCGAGATAGAATTCTGAAAAGGTCTCATTTACGCCTATCCCAGTGACGTATCGGGAGTTTTATCAAAGTTTATTCAATGTGCATGCAATAGCCCCTTTTCATTTGAAACTATTACAACCCCCATATCCCAAATGGTATGATGCAAACGCCAAATGTGATTACCATACGGGGATATCAGGGTATTCAATTGAAAATTGCACTGGTTTTAAGAAGGCAGTGGAAAGACTAATCAAGATAGGGGTCGTAAAATTTGAGGACACCCCTAGTACAGAGAACCTGTTGCCAAATCATAGTGATCGAGGGGTAAATGCAGTTGGGGATACAGGTATGAAAAGGATTAAAGAGGGCGTGTCTGAGGTGAAAATGCCAATAAAAATGATTTGGGAAGAAATGGTAAAAAAGGAGATGATAATCTCTAAAGAGAGGAATAAAGGACCAAGGGACTACTGTGAGTTCCATGCTGAAGAGGGGCACGAGATCCAGGAACGCGACGAGTTTAAGGCCTTGGTACAAAGCCTTATAGACAATAAAGAGCTAGAATTTTATGAAGCTGGCTCAAACGAGGGACATATATGCACATTAGAAGATGCAACGAAGAATCAAAACCGGCCGAGGATTATTATTTCTTTACCAGGAAGTAATGAAGTTGAAACACCAACGGTACCGAAAGTCATCATTCATAAACTTGTTTCCTTTCCTTATAAGGATAACAAGAGGGTACCCTGGAATTATAACTGCCATGTGTCAATGCCGGAGAAGGAGGATATAGCTAGTGCTTCTAAAGAAGCTCAAGGTGAGGGTTCTTACACACGTAGTGGGAAGCGCTACGATGCAGAAGGCTTCAAAGTTGAGCCTACAAAAGCAAAAGCTTTAGACAAAGGAAAAGGGACTGAGACGCTGGTTAATGAGCTAGTAAAGGAAGAAGAAGCCAGAGAATTTTTAAAATTCTTAAAACACAGTGAGTACAGCGTAGTTGAAAAATTGCGCAAACAACCAGCTCGTATATCAGTGTTGGCTTTGCTTCTAAGTTCAGAGGCACATTGGGAATCATTAATGAAAGTGCTCAATGAGACTTGTGTTACTAATGATATATCCGTCAACAAGTTGGATCGATTGGTTAGTAACATAAGTGTTGACAATTTCATCTATTTTAATGATGATGAAATCCCACCTGGTGGCATGGGATCAGCTAAAGCTTTACACATCACCACTCATTGTACGAGGTATACACTGCCAAGTGTGCTTATTGATAATGGATCAGCTTTAAATGTCTTGCCATTATTGACATTGAACAGATTGCCCGTAAACAGTTCCCATATGAAAACATGCCATAATGTAGTGAGAGCCTTTGATGGCACGGAAAGGAAGGTCATGAGAAGAATCGACATTCCTTTGATGATTGGGCCAAGCACGTATGAGGTGGAATTTTTAGTGATGGACATCAAGACCTCTTACAATTGCTTGTTGGGGAGGCCTTGGATACATTCGGCAGGAGTGGTACCCTCATCTCTACACCAAAAATTGAAATTAGTAGTTGATGGACGGTTGGTCACTATAAATGCGGAGGAAGACATTATAGTGACAGTTACCAGTAGTGCACCCTATGTAGAAGCAAACGAGGAGGCAATCGAATGCCCTTTCCGTTCATTAGAATTCGTCAACGCAACATTAATTTCAGAGAGGAATGAGGTACTGGTGCCCAAGATATCCAAAACTACAAGGATGGGTTTGCAAATGACAATGGAAAGAGGAGCCTTGCCAGAAAAAGGATTGGGAAGATATCTTCAAGGAGGGACTCAAATTCCAGAGTTAAAGAAGAAGAGAGACCGTTTTGGTTTGGGTTTCAGGCTAGATCAAAAGCAAAGGAGGAGGGAAATGGAGAAGCGTCAAGAAAGGAGAAGGGCGCATTTAAGCGAAAAAGAAGTAGAGTAGGAATCGATGACATTCCCCCATATATCCTAAACCTTTGTATCAGGAGGGATAATTCACCCTAAAGGAGGGTTGCTTGAAGAAAGAGGTTGTTACATCAATGCTGTGTATAATGAAGAGTCTGAACGAGGAAACCTTGAGGGCATTCGCCCTTACGAACTGGGAAGCTCTTTGAATAATTGGGTTACAGAGGAACTTCCTGTAGTTTTTAAAGATTCTTCAGAGTAATTTCCAGAACACTCTTATTGCTCTAAAGCCTAGGAGTAGTAAGATTTCATTTATAAAATAGGCTTATGTTCAGATATTTACATTTCAATAAAATGTAACTTTTGTTATCAATTCAAGTGAATATTCTATACCATTCAATATTCTTTTTACCTTTACATTCTTTCATTTCATTCATAAGATAATAATAATAAAAACATTCCAAAAATTCATTTATTCTTTGTACATTCTTTCGTACCCCGCAGGTCCCTAGATATCAATGACATGAGCACTGATACTATGGATCCTGGATTTTCTTTTGAGCAAGACATGTGTTTAGAATAACTTCAGGATTTTGAAGATGACAAGGACTGTGATATGTCTCCAGATCTGTTGAGAATGGTGAAACAAGAAGAGAAACAAATCCTACTCCGTGAGAAAGAGGCAATAGAGAGTGTAACCCTGGAGGAAGGGAAGGAGGTGAAAATTGGCACGCATATTGCTAAAGAAACGAGACAAGGCCTTGTTAAGCTACTACGGGAATTCAAAGATATCTTTGCATAGTCATATGAGGATATGCCAGGTTTGAATACTGATATCGTGGTACATCGTCTCCCCATAAGACAAGATTGCAAGCCAATCCAACAAAAATTGCGTAGGATGAGCCCTGATATTGTGCTGAAAATAAAAGATGAAGTCAAAAAGCAGTTTGATGCTGGATTCCAACAAGAGGTTAAGTATTCAAAATGGGTGGCCAATATTGTGCTTGTCCCTAAGAAGGATGGGAAGGTACGAATGTGTGTTGATTACAGAGATCTGAATAAAGCTAGCCCAAAGGACAACTTTCCTCTACCGGACATTGACACTTTGGTGGACAATACAACGAGATATTCGTTGTTCTCCTTTATGGATGGCTTCTCAGGGTACAATCAGATAAAGATGCATCCTGAGGATATGGATAAAACCACCTTTATAACATTTCGGGGCACCTTCTGTTACAAGGTAATGCCTTTCGGGCTAAAGAATGCAGGGGCAACATATCAAAGAGCTATGGTGACATTATTTCATGATATGATGCATTAGGAGATTGAGGTGTATGTTGATGACATGATTGCTAAATCTCGAACAGAAAGGGAGCATATTGAAGTCTTGAGGAAGTTGTTCCTGAGATTAAGGAAATTTCAGTTGAAGATTAGTCCGGCAAAATGCATCTTCAGAGCTAGGTCGGGGAAGTTATTGGGCTTTGTGGTCAGTGAAAAGGGAATAGAAGTTGACTCAGACAAGGTTAGAGCCATACGAGAATTGCCTCCACCACGTACTCAGAAGGAAGTTCGGGGTTTTCTTGGAAGATTGAATTATATTGCTCGATTTATTTTGCAATTAACAGAGAAATGTGATCCTATATTTCGTCTCCTTAGAAAACACAACCAAGGTACTTGGGATGAGGAATGCCAGAATGCTTTTGATAGGGTTAAGTAATACTTGTTAAATGCTTCAGTGTTATCTCTGCCAAGTCCAGATAGACTATTAATTCTGTACTTATCAGTGTTTAGTAATTCTATGGGATGTGTGCTTGGCCAACATGACGAGTCAGGAAGAAAAGAGAAGGCGATATACTACCTCAGTAAGAAATTCACAGAGTGTAAGATGAGATATTCGCCAATTGAGAAATTTTGTTGTGCTTTAATCTGGACAACTCGAAGGTTAAGGCAATATATGTTATATCATACGACTTGGCTAATTTCAAAACTTGATCCATTAAAGTACATGATGGAGTCAACAGCACTAAATGGAAGAATGGCAAGGTGGCAAATATTGCTTTTAATGGCAAGGTGGGAAATATTGCTTTTAGAATTTGACATAGTCTATGTGAGTCAAAAGGCTATAAAAGGGAGCGCGATAGCAGAATTTCTGGCGAGCAGAGCTCTAGAAGATTATGAGCCATTAAGTTTTGATTTCCCTAATGAGGAGTTGATGTATGTGGCAACTATTGAAGAACGTCCATGGAAGATGAACTTTGACGGTGCATCCAATGCGGTAGGAAATGGAATTGGGTCAGTTTTGGTATCCCCAAATGGTGATCATTATCCATTCACATGTAAATTGGATTTTGACTGTATGAACAATATGGCTGAGTATGAAGCATGCATCATAGGGATTCAAGCAGCCAGAGAGCGGAAAATTAGAACTCTGGAAGTATATGGAGACTCTGCGTTGGTAATATACCAGCTTAGGGGTGAATGGGAAACAAGGGACCCCAAATTGATTAATTATCGAAAGGTAGTTTTGGAGTTACTTGAAGAGTTTGATAACGTCACTTTCAGTTATCTCCCACGAGACGAAAATCAGATGACGGACGCTTTGGCGACATTGGCTTCCATGATTAAAACAAATAAACAAAAGGATATGAAACCAATTCAGATGAGCATTTCGGAGGTTCAGCTCATTGCTGTAACACCGAAGAAGAGGAAAAGGATGACCATACGTGGTATCAAGATATATTACGGTATGTGAGAAATCGTGAATATTCTGAGAAGGCAACTAAAAACGACAAAAGAACTTTAAGGAAGTTAGCCTGTGAATATGTGCTAGATGGGGACATCCTTTATAAAAGAAGGAAAGATCAAGTACTTTTGAGATGCGTTGACGCTGTGGAAGCTAAACAAATCCTGGAAGAAGAACATGAAGGAGTTTGTGGTACACATGCTAATGACTTTACGATGGCAAGACAAATCATGAGGTTTGGATACTATTGGTCTACTATGGAAGGAAATTGTATCAATTATGCTAAGAAATGTCATAAATGCTAGATATATGGAGACAAGATCCATGTACCACCTTCACCCTTACATGTTATGACTTCTCCATAGCCCTTTTCCATGTGAGGCATGGATGTCATTGGGCCAATATCGCCAAAAGCTTCGAATGGGCATCGTTTCATTTTTATGGTCATTGATTACTTCACGAAATGGGTAGAGGCAGCTTCTTATGCTAGTGTCACCAAGTCAGCAGTAGGAGATTCTTGAAAAAAGAGATCATTTGTCAGTATGGAATGCCTGAGAGGATCATATCAGACAATGCATTGAACTTGAACAACAACACGATTGTGGAAGTCTGTAGCCAATTCAAGATTAAACATCATAATTCATCCCCATATCGCCCAAAGATGAATGGGGCAGTGGAAACTGCTAACAAAAACATCAAGAAGATAGTAGGGAAAATGACTGAAACCTACAGGGATTGGCATGAGAAATTACCGTCTGCACTCTTGGCCTATCGAACGTCCGTCAGAACCTCTACCGGGGCAACTCCTTTCTCGTTGGTTTATGGGATGAATGCAGTATTACCTATTGAAGTGGAAATACCTTCTCTTCGAATTTTGTCAGAGATAAAATTGGATGAAGCAGAATGGATTCAATCGCGGTATGACCAATTGAACTTGATTGAAGAAAAGAGGCTAAGGGCTATTCGTCGTGGTCAGATGTATCAGAAGTGAATGATGCAAGCTTATGACAAGAAAGTTCGTCCAAGAGAATTTCATGAAGGGGACCTGGTGCTGAAAAAGATCCTTCCCATACAGAAAGACTTTAGAGGAAAATGGATGCTGAATTGGGAAGGGTCGTATGTTGTAAAGAAGGCTTTCTCTTGAGGTGCTCTGATTTTAACAGAAATGGATGGGAAAGGTTTACCCAATCCAGTGAATTCAGACTCAGTCAAGAAGTACTTTGTCTAAAGAAAAAGGAAAACAAAGTGAAAACCTACAGAGGGCGCTTTGAGATTTCTAAATAAAAAATAAAAAATGGAGAGGCCAGGGTGAAAACCCGCAAAGGGAGCCTTGAGACCAAAGGGGTTTTGAGTTGAAAACCCGAAAGGGCTGCGCAAATATTTGAGAAACGTGCGGGGACTTTGCTATATCGGATTTGACATGAAATGGAGTGTGTTACATACCGGGGCATCAAAAAAGTACTTTGGATCTTCTAAACACATGTTAAACTCAAAATAGTCTTTATGGAATTTGTGTACAGAAGCTCAAGCTGTGATATGTTGGACATCAAATTTTTGTTCTAATTACTATCTCTAGATTCTTTTTCTTCTCAAAGATATGTTTTCAGATTAATTTCTTGTTGTAATCTGATGATTTATCTAATTATTCTGAAGATCAGATTATTTGTCTTCTAAAGTATGTTGTATTGAAATAATGATTGATGAACTAAATATTTTTACAAATGAAGTTTTGTATATTACTCTGGGAAGAAAATATGAGAAACTAAAACAAAACAATTGTTTGAAGAATTCCCATGAGTAAAGGTCGAAGGTACTCAAGGAAATTTCTTTTTCAATCCAAAGGATGATTGGACAATTCAAACGATTCAATCGTAGGAGAGGATCGCCTTCAGTAGGTCGTAACATTTGGAGAATGGTATAATAGGACCAATTTGATTCAAAACACATGAGCAGAGTATGATTGATACTTGGAATAAAATAGAACTTTGATGGATGAACGAGTAAAGACATCTGAAATAAGAATCATTTTCATAACATTTTGCATAATTAGGAGCATTTGATTCGTCTCGAGCATGGCATCTTAAATCATTGGGCATGAGTACATATGCATTCTACAGGTTATATCCTTTAAGGGACAATGTAGATCACCGATAGCAGATTTGGCATCTCTGTATTGTCAGAAAGCAGATCAAAGATAGTAGATTTGGCATCTCTGTATTGTCAGAGAGCAGATCGAAGATAGCAGATTTGGCATCTTTGTATTGTCAGAGAGCAAATCGAAAATAGTAGATTTGGCGTTTCTGTATTGTCAGAGAGCAGATCGAAAATAGCAGATTTGGCGTTTCTGTATTGTCAGAGAGCAGATCAAAGATAGCAGATTTGGCGTCTCTGTATTGAGAGAGAGTAGATCAAAGATAACAGATTTTGTATCTCTGTATTGACAGAAAGTAGATTAAAGATAGCAGATTTGATGTCTCTGTATTGACGGAGAGTAGATCAAAAGATAACAGATTTTGCGTCTCTGTATTGACAAAGAGCAGATCGAAGATAGTAGATTTGGCGTCTCTGTATTGACAGAGAGCAGATCGAAGATAGCAGATCTGACATTTGTATGCTTACATCAAAGCAGATTGAAGATGACAGATTTGGGCCTCTCTGTATTAAGCAAGGAGTAGATCACAGATTTCAGCATGGCGTTCCTGAGTTTGCAGGAAGCAATTTGAAGATAGCAGATTTAACATTCTTGAGTTACAATGAAGCAGTTGGAAGTCATCAGAGTACCTTTGAGAAGATAAGGATTAAGATTTCGAGACTTGGCCAGGCCAGGCAAATTTGGTCCTTTTACAATCTTTGCTCTATTCCTGTTACACAGTAATAAGCAAAGATGGGCAGCTGTAATAGCCCAAATTTGCCGGCCCATAAATAAATAAATAAATAAGTAAAAAAAAAACAAAAAAAAACTTATTAAATAATAAAGTCCATTTACAGTCCATTTACAAAACCTTGTTACATTTATAGCCCAAGACCCGATTAGCCCAGATACCTAAAACTACCCAGTGCCCAATTACACCCAAGCCCGTATTATAGACCAAATGCTGCCCAAAATACACAGGGCCCAAGTGGCCCAATCTGTTAACGGGAGACAGAAGGCCTAGGATTTCAGAAACCCTAGGCGTCGCAAGCACTCCAACCGTCACTCTCCAATCGACGCCTCCATCAGTGCTATGATTCCAAGCCCTTATCGTGCCGTGATCGGCGCGTGAATCAACGCCAGTGTGCCATTATCAGTGCCCGATCATCGCTAGTCTCCTCGTCGTCACCTGCAAAAAGAGAAAGAAGAACACAACAAACAAGGCAAGAAATCGAATAGGGAATAAACCAAACTTGTAAATAGAGGCTATAAAAGCTGAATCATTTCACTGTAACAAGGACCAATTTTTTTTACAGATACAAAAAACATACACATATATACACAGAAGAAAGAAATAAGAAGCAGTTGTTTACTTTAAAAAGGTGATTTTGTTATATTTTTTCTTCTCTGTTCAACGCATATAAATCATTTTAAAAAAAAATGGTTAAGTTTAAAAGGGAGAAGGGATTACCTGGGATTCGCCGAGAAGAACGAAGGTTTTTAGCCTTCCAACCGCCGTGTATGGCGGCGCGTACAACGCGTGGGTGCTTGCAGTCCAATGGTAGGAGGCCGGAGGGCTCCCCTTTTCTCCTCTTTTAGAGGATTACAAAGTTTTTTTAAAAAAAAAAACTGATTACAAAATGAATTTTGGGTTAAGTTTTAACATATATAGCACTACAAAAACGGTTTCATTTTGGCTTAGTTCAATAAGCACTAAAACGACACCGTTTCAATAGAGGATCCGCGTGTTGACCCGATGACCCGGGAGGATCCGCGTGTTTTTGATAAATGGGCAAATTGCCCAATCGATCCTTCCGTTTTTTTAAAATTTTTTATTTCATTTTATTTTTATTTTAAATTGGCCCTAACCTTTTATATTTAATTCAATTTAGTCCTGATGGCCATTAAAATCTATTCTGGAGAACGACGTCGTTTTTAGGGATTAGGGCTAATTGCCCAATGAGTCCCTCAGATTTTAATGTGTATTTCAATTAGGCCCAAATTTTTTTATTTATTTGTAATTAGCCCTAATTTTTAATAAAATTCGATTTTAGTCTTTTTTATATATATTTAATTTATTTTAAAATACTATATGTATTATTTATTTTTATAAACATTAGTTATATATAAAAATAATGTATATTATTTTTATTTATATATTATATTATTATATACGTTTCTTATAAATTTTTATTATATATACATTTTACTTTATATATTATTTATTTTACTATATTTATATATGTAAATTATTATATATTATTATATTATTTTTATTATTTATTATAATTAACATTTTTTAAATTATTATTGAAAATTACATTTTTATATATCATTATCAAAAGTTTAGTATGTAATATTCTAAAATTTTAACATGAAATTTTGTTCCTATTTAACATATTAATATTTTATAAATATATATTAAGTATTTAAGTTATTAAATTTATATATTGACCATTGTTTCTTAAATTTTTTATTATTTATATATCGTTAAATATTTTTTACTTCGTTTATTCTTTTTGAATTGAATTTAGATTTTATCCTTCAATATATAATTTGTTTGTTTATTTTAGTATCCTTTATGTAATTATCATTTTAATATAATAATCATTATCTCATAAATTATTGGTTATTATTTATTGTTTTTACACATTTGCATGAAAATTGATTATTTATGGCATTATTCCAAGTTGTGTTTGCATGAAATGTTATTGCACATATATTATATAACTGGTATTGTTCTATTCATTATTCGCTACATTGTATTTTGCATGGAATGATAATGCATGAATGTGTATGTTATTTACAATTACATATGCGTAAAATGATAATATATATTGTGTGATTTATGTCATTATTTATTTTTTTCTCTATACTACATTTGCGTGAAATGTTGAAGCGTATATCATATAGCTTAATCTTTTGTAATATGTTAAATATATCATTGCTTTAAAATTTATTTCATTCGATCCAAAGGAATTAAAAAATAAGGCAATGTTTTTGGCACTAGGGAATTTGGGAAATAGTGCCCTAACATGCAGGGTTGCGATTTCCTGTTTGTCTAAATGCCTAAAATATCCTTCTAAATAAGTTTTGAAAATCTCAAGATGATTTCAGTTATGAAAGTTTAAGAGTATCGTGTCCAGACATGCTGGATGTGATGTTTATATTCTTTGAAGTGAAAGGATCTTGATTTTTAAACTCAAATTATTACGGTTTTAAAAGAGATCATATTTCTAAATTCTTTCAAACTTTTGACATTAAGACAAAACTATTCAATTTGGTACCAATTTTGGGCGTTGCGAGGGTGCTAACCCTTCCTCGTACGTAACCGACTCCTGAGCCCGTTTTCTCATAATTTCGTAGACCAAAATGTTTTATAAGGTGATCCAATCACACTTTAAAAGGTTGGTGGCGACTCCCGTTTTCAAAATACCCTTCGCCTTTTAAAAAGAGGTTTCGAAAGGAGGCTTACCCATTCTAACAGGTTTAGCACCCTGTGGCATCTCAAGAACTAGTTGAGGAGCAGGTGGGGGAGGTCGTTGTACAACGGGGTTTATTCTTAAATACTCAGTAAACCATTAATTCTTCAATTGAAAGAAGGTCTGTTTTGCCTCTTTACTTTGGCCCTCAGACACGGGCCTGTCACTACCAGACGTAGACGCAACTCTTTGAACTGAAGCTGAAGCATTGCTCTCAGCTTCCTCGGATTCAGCTCTAGCTCAGTTGGATGACAATATTATATGAAAAACACATTTAAAATGATCAGGTGTCATCACACTATCACAAATTATATAATGGCATGTATAGCTAAACTCGTATTTGTTACGTTAAATCCAAGAATAGGCTGCTAAACCGTAGCTTTGATACCACTAAATGTAACACCCCTAACCCGTATCTATCATCGGAACAGGGTTTCGGGGTATTACCAAAACTTTCAAAACATTTTACAAATAATTTATGTAAATTACTATTCATTAACTGAGATCATTCAAAATGTCCCTTAATTAGACCCTCGAGGCCCAATACAAGCATTAGAATCAAGTCTGGACTTAATCGAGAACTCTAAGTATTTTTCACGACATTTCACAAATTTTCCAAGGTGCAGAGCTCACATTCCCGTGTGGTCCGATGGACACGCTCGTGTGACCCTAAATTCAATCAAACATGTTAGTCCCCAAAATCTTCATACTAATCAAGAAAACATAGATGAGCTCATCATGCAATATTCTTTCAAGTCATTATCATTTCATCTTATAATTCTCATGCCATGTCAAGAGTTGTGCCCGTTGAATTATTGAAATTTCCAATGGATGCTCAAGTAGTACACTTGAGGTGTACGATTCAATAACCTGTAAATTCTTTTTCAAGAGTACCCATTAGCGCACTTAACCAAGGAACACATTCTTGAGCCACATGACGTATAACAGGATTACCAGTCCAAGCTAAATCCTTTATATAACATATGCTCAGAAGAGCTCAATTAGGATTACCAGTCCAAGCTAAATCCTAAATGTAACTTATACTCGAGAGATATCGTATCAGGATTACACGTCTGGGATAAATCCTTCCTATAATGAGGTCAATAGGATTACTTGTCCGAGCTAATTCCAGTCAGCAACAAATGCGAGACCTCATTCATTTCGGGAAAACATATTTGTTAATCGAAATTCAATATTCAATCAGGACATAACCCTTTTTCCAGCATTACAAGCACGTATTCAAATTTTCATTATAGCAACCAAATAATTCACATCCATATAAGTCACATTACACAAAAACACAACATTCAATTAATCATATTTACATATTCGATTAAGTTATACGAACTTACCTCGACACTTGTTCGCGTAAGTAATCTACTAATCCGAACCATTTTCTTTTCCTCGATCTAACATTAAATTTGTTTGTCTGGATCTATATAAATAGCTTTAATCATTAATTTCTCATATTTCATACTCATTTGGACTCAATTTAAATTCTAGGAAAAATTACCATTTTGCCCCTAACTTTTCCATAAATTTCAATTTCATCCCTAGGCTAAGAAAATGAAACTGGTGCAATTTACTCCTTATTCCAAGCCTAACCAAAATCCCATTACAAAATTTACAGCACATGTATTCATAAAAATGCATAATTTTTCATCAAATTTCACAACTTTACATTTTAGTCCCTAAATCATGTTTTCATCAAAAATCACTTTGTAAAAGTTGTTTATCTATCAACAACCTTTCATTTTCTACCATAAATTTCTAATTTTTAGCATATTCATCCATGACCCAAATTTCATACATTGATAACTTTTCAAATTAATCCCCCAAATAGATAGATTAGACTATTCCAATTCTAAAAATATAAAAATTACTAAAAACGGGACTTGATTTCATACCTTTTTAAGCTTGGAAAGTTTTCTTCCTCTCTCCTAGGGTTTCCATTGAAATTTTAGGGAAGAAGACATGAAAATAAGATGATAATTTCTTTTTAATTAATTATCATATTTTAATTTTTGTGATTTCTAATTTAGTCCCTATTCTTTTCTAATTTTTCCATGGATGAGTCACCAAAAATCTACATACTTTTCTTTAATGGTCTAATTACCATATAAGGACCCCTATTTTGAATTCCATAGCTATTTAATCCTTATAGATACTAGAATTCAACTTTCACATTTTATGCGATTTAGTCCTTCTCGTAATTAAACACTTAACCGATAAAATTTTCATATCAAAATTTTCACACGACATGTCTATTATAATACCGACCATATAATAAAATAAAAAGAAATTTTATTTTCGGGTCAGATTTGTGGTCCTGAAACCACTGTTTCGATTTCACTAAAAAATGGGCTGTTACAGGCCTTGTGCCTCACATTGGATGCCCAAACGGCCTACTCACACGGGCGTATGACCCTTGTATATAAGAAATTTTTTTAAAATTTTTTGAAAACTTCTCTGGGATTTCGATTTAGTCCCTACTTGTTTCTATTGCTTAAATTAAGCCTCGAGGGTCCATTCAAGAGACAGTATGATTAGTTTCGAATATGAATAGTAAATGATATGAATTATCTATATTTATTTTGTAAACTCCGGTAATGCTCCGTAACCCTGTTCCGACAATGGTTACAGGTTAGGGGTGTTATAAAACCACTCCCTTTACTTACTTTCCATTCCACTTACTTAGCATAAACTTAAGTAACAACATCAAATAAAAAATTAATGTATTTGTTCATGACATAGGTAAATTCATCTATAGCATACGTAAATTTCTCATGTATAAGTACATCGTTCAACTCATCAATCCTTTTTTTTCATCATATTATATCTCAATTATGACCTTACCGTTTGATTACCTTTTCTTATCTATTTCATTTCTATAGTACAAGACATAGGCATAAACATCAACTACATGATAAATAATTTCATTAGAAAATACATCTTTTGATTCATACCACATTTTCATGAACATAAGCATACTTCTATTTGGACACTTACCATTTCAATGTATAACATTACAATTAAGCATGATATAATCAAACATAAGCTTGGTGCAAGCCTAAGCATCATCAGCAATACATGATAGTGCATTAACACATAACTCAATTGAATTATCACAAGATAAGCTAGATTTACATCAACATAATTCCTTTAAGTTCATACTTTCTATAAACATAGATATACATTCATTGTCCATTTCTATTTCATACATTTCCATAAATTTGTGACATAGTCCATCGAAACACTTACCGTTCCTTCCTTTTTTAGGCCTGTTGAAACACTTAGAATAATATCCGATACGCGGGAAAGCTCACATAAAGTGTGCTAAACATATGATCAAAACCATTCCTTTTCTTTTTCCTTTACATAGTTGCTCACTCGAGCTATAAATGGGTCTGCTTACACAAGTTGACAGTCGAAATGTAAGTTACACGATGCTGCTCACACAAGCTAACGAGTATCCACAACAAATGCCAGAACTTAGCCATCGGTAGGACATTTAGGACCAGAACCAGAGCATGGTAACCCTAATGACATATCATTTGTATCCTATATATTCCTAAGGCTCAAACGGGGCTCGATAGTCGTCGAAGCGTCGTTGGATTTCCATTGTTTATTTAAATGATAAATTGCATAATAACACCTATGTATATTGATTCATTTACATTAGAATAACACATTAAAAATTCAATTTGATCAACATTTAAGTGATTATAGTTTATACGAACTTACCTGACTAAATTGCAGAAATGCCTAAGTACAGGGGCTCTTTGGTAATTTTCTCTTCTCCTTGATTTTCTATCTAAATTAAAATTTTCATTCAATTCATTATATACAATTTAGTCTTTTTTGATATTTTTACAAAATTACCCTCAACTTTTCATTTTTAATCAATTTAGTCCCTGAGTCTAAAACATGCAAATTAACCATTTTTATTCAAATTTAAGCTTAGACAAATTTAATAGGACCTTACTGCAGCCCATATTTTATGTTATTTCTCATTAAATCCTTGTACTTTTACTGTTTCAACAATTTAGTCCCTAATGGTAAATTCATCAAAAATCACATAACATAACACTTATTGTAACAGCCCAATTTAGGGCCAAAATGGAACAGTGATTTTGAAACCACAAATCCGAGGTTGAAAATTTTAATACTAGGTGTTTAATTTGATGTTTAGGACTAAATTGAAATAGGTGAAAAATGTGTGTTCTAGTTCATAAGGTACTTGATTGAAATGGGGGTTTTAAGTAGAGGTCCTTAAATGGAAATTAGACCATTATACTTTATATGGACAAAAATGGGCATGAATAGGACAAAATTTTAAAGAAAGGCCTTAAGGGTATTTTTGTCATTTGGTAATTAAAAGAAATAAAATGGGAAAAATAAGCCAAAATTTTGTCCATTCATCTTCTTCCTTGGCCGAACCTTGTATGTTCACCATAGCTAGGGTTTTTCCAAGCTTTCAAGCTCAATAGTAAGTGCATTCAAGCCCCGTTTTTAATGTTCTTTACATTTTTGAAATCCTCGTAGCTCGGTTTACCTATTTCTACCATTATTTCGAGTTAGGGTTTATGTTTAAAAATTTACCCATGAATAATATGCATGTATTTTGATGTTTGATGGTGGAATATGAATGTTTAAATTTAGGATAACGATCTTTTCTAAGCGATTTTTAGCGAAAACGAGCAAAACGACATAATCGGTAAAAATACCTATTATTCATAACTATGTGTTAGAGTGAGCATTTGATGTTGCCATAGAAGGGAAAAATTATCAGCATGTCATAAAACATAAGAATAAGGGCTGAAATTAAATTTTCAAGCCTAGGGGCAAAATCGTAATTTTGTAAAAGTTAGGGGCAAAAACGTAATTTTTCCATAATGTGTTTTTTGGATTGAAATAGATAGTATGAGTGTTAAATGAGCTAAATGTGTTGTTATAGATCAAGAAAGGCATGGAATCGACCTCGAACGGGGGAAGGAAAAGATTTTGGACTAAATTACAAAATTTCCATATTTTGCACCGAGGTAAGTTTGTATGTAAATAATACATTATCTTTACTTACGTTTTATATTTCAGCATATTATATATATTTTAGTTGATTTTGAATCATAATCGACTATTGGAAGAATGGAAATAAGTAATAGAGAGAAAAATCCCGGTTGAACCTTCGGAAAGATTGGATAATACAGATGGTACGAAGCTAGGTCACATGTATGGTGCTGAGTGCACATCATGTCTACAAGAGAGCTACGAGATACTATGTAGTAGCTAGGTCACATGTGTGATACGGGATGTATACCATGTAGACAAGAGAGCTACGGGAGAGGATAAATGTAGCTAGGTCGCATGTGTGGTTCCAAGTGAAGGACACCATGTAGATAAGAGAGCTACGAGATAAACTAGCTAGGTCACATGGGTAGTACTAAGTGT
Source organism: Gossypium longicalyx (assembly GCA_025698465.1). NCBI lineage: Eukaryota > Viridiplantae > Streptophyta > Magnoliopsida > Malvales > Malvaceae > Gossypium > Gossypium longicalyx. The sequence continues at coordinate 55,056,323 of CM047006.1, read as the reverse complement.
TCACCATGTGTACAAGAGAGCCGAACTATGTGAAAGATGATGGGTGGAGCTATGTACTGAAACCACCAAGTATCGAGGATTGATCTGAAGCGTTCAACGGGATGATTTTATGGTGACATTGTAATCATGGACCGATACTTGTGATGTATGAAATGTGGTGAAAATGAATTGTGATATGCATGTTAAAATGAGGTTAATACAAAGAAAGGGTGAAAGAGTGAATTAGCAATAATACTATTTTGGACAGTCGCAGTGACGTGAATTTGAAAAATCACCAAAAATAATAAGAATTTAATTAAAAGCTTAATGAGATATGAAATTAAATATTAATGAGTCTATTTTCATGTAAAAGAAACAGAGCAAGTAAAGGAATCCTATAATTTTAGATATTTATATTTTTGTGAGACTTGTTCAGAATGACTACGTGATCCCCTGTTCTGACTTTGCAAAATCATTAAAAATTGTACAAAACTAATTAAGAAATATAGTTTATATTCCTAGATTCCTTATTGAGTATAGTTTTAAATGAAACAAATTTCATGGCTATTTGAATTTTGTATAGGGTTCGTAGTGAACAGAGGTCAGATCAGTCGAGCTGTATAACAGGGGAAAATTTAACTAATAAACTGTACTAATTGGCTAAACAAAAAATTCTAGAAAACTTTTAGTAAGAAGTAATATGAGTCTAGTTTCAGGAAAATTTTACGGATTTGAATTTCGAGTTTTGTAACTCGAGTTATGATTTATTCAGTGAACATGACGCAAGAGGGACAGCTTGATCAAATTGGAGTAAATAGTGAAATTAAAAATAGATATGGTAGAGTTATTTTGTGAACATATTAGATTCCTTATTCATTATTTATATACTTACTTACTAAGCTATAAGCTTACTTTCTTTTCTCTCTTTTGTTTTATAGTGTCATCTAGCTAGCATAGGAGTTAGAGATCGTTGAAGATCTGCCCGCACTATCAATACTTTTGGTATTTGAACTAAACATTTTGAATTATGGCATGTATAGTAGGCTTAGTTATTTTGTTACGTGTCATAATTGCCTAGGTATAAAATATTAGTTATAGTATTTGACAGATTATTTTGTACAAAGCCATTGAAATTGGCTAATATTGTTAAAGGCATATGTTATAATGATTCATGATCTAATTAGATGCCATATTTTTGTCTCAGTTTCAATTAATGGTATGTATTATGATCTGGTAATACCTCCTACCCTATTCCGGCGTCGGGTTCGGTTAAGGGGTGTTACACTTATAAATAAAAACTAATACTTTATATTCATCATTTAACATCTAAAATCACAAATATTCATCAATGGAAACATTCAAAATCTTTAACAGTTTCAAAAGCGAAGGTATGGGCTAGCTAGACCTAGTTGTAACGATTTTAAAAACATAAAAATTATGAAAAATCGATAAATAAATCACTTACATGCATCCATTTTTGTTTGGCCGAACCTAGCTTATTTTCCATGGAAGAATCGATTGAAACAAAATGGGAAAGAAGATGACAACCATTCATCTTTTACTTCTGTTTTATTTAATTTAATTTATCAAATTATCTTTTTAACCTTAGTTAATAATTAAATAAAACACCAAATCCATGTCCATATTTGTCCATAGATTCCTTAAATGGTTTATTTACCATTGAAGTCCATTTACCTTTATTCAATAATCCATTTAATTGTTCAAATCTAATAGTGATCAAATTTTACATCCTTTACGATTTAGTCCTTTTTAATTAATTAATTATCCAAACATTAAAATTTCTTAACGAAACTTTATTACAACCTTAATAACACACCGTAAATATATAAAAAAAATATTTACGGCTCGGTTTATAGAAACGAGGTCCCAATACCTCATTTTCTAAAGCCACTTGACTTTAAGGTCATACCACTTAAACATAATTTTTCATTCAAATAGTATGAATTGTCAAATTAAAAATTTATTTTAATACCATATTTGACTCATAAATATTAAATAATAATATTTACGAAATTACTTGTCAGATTTGTGGCCCTGAAACCACTATTTTCAATACCACAAAAAAATGAGTTGTTATAAGTATGATGTAATATTTTATTCCTAATTACTTTCCTTTGTTTTCCTGAAATTGAGTCTTTAAATAAAATAAAAAGAATTATGTTTTAACTAAGGGGTATCTGTCATCAGTTTCAAAATTTTGTTAAGTGGTATGCAAAGTAGAACTCGAGATCTGGATCCGATGAATTGGGTCAGGTTTAGGGCGTTACAAGATCCATTTACTAAGGGATTATCACCAAAGGTTTTTCATGAGCACACTGCTTATATGGTGTAATGTCATTTGAGGATATTCAGTTTTAGTTGGAGTTTGTAATTTTGAATTTTTTTGTAGACACATTTCCAGTTATTTCAGTTCATGATTGTTAAGGTTCTTTTTTTTGCAAAATTAGGGTTTATTTGGTTTATTCACACTTTGATTTTGGCAAAGTTTGATTTCACTATGGCTAAGGAGGACTAGTTGGAAATAAGCATGTTTAGATCACATTGCATGTAATTTCCATACTACACATCCATACTTGATTTATGTCATTTGGTTATGTTAATATAAGTGATCAGGGATGGATTTAATTATGATATATATAATGAAAGCTGCATTGCTTCTATGTTGACATAATTAATGGTCGAGAATGCTTAGTATTCCTTTTAGTCAAGATATTAAAGTTTTGAGCTCATAAAATTACAAGGTAATTAAAATATATATGTGTGGTCCATGTGGAAGATTGTTCGAATTTTAGGATCTAGTGCCCTTAGTGTAGCAATTTCGTGTAAGTATACTTGTATTTTTCAAACAAATTGATTTAATAATAACATCCATTGATTAATTTAATACCCTTCATATATTTTCCCCGACATTTTAACACACAAAGTAAAATGGAAATGAATATTGGTTCATTGGTTATCAATTGTTTAATTGATATTAAGCAGTATTACATGGTAAAATTGTAATACGGAAAGAAAACTAGTATTAGTAGGTGAACCTAAACATGTCCTTAGTTTAATAAAAAAATGAGCAGACCGATTGGAATACTAATATGTCATCTATCAAGTTCAATTGGGGAAATGTTTTGTGTTGAGCATCGGAGCGGACGACTCTCAGAAGATAGAGACAGAAATGTGATTGACTGGACTGGTAGTAAATTGGACAAGACCCAAGTATAATAGATCTTGAATCTGTTTATGGATTTATTCATTTGTGACATTCATAGTGTGACATAACTTAATCTTGAGTGGATGATGGACTATGTATGCATGACTCGTATATTTTGATGTAAGTAAAAGCTTTGATTTTGAATAAAAAAATGAACCAAAAGTTGGTGCGTTCGATAAACGACTTATGCAATATGTAGCATCATTCACAATATTAGAGTTCATAACTCAAGACATGGTAAATGATATCCTCTCATTGGTATAACATGATAGATCAAAAGTAAACATGGTCACAAATCATTTGTCTTTGTTATGAATGACTTGGTTACTATTTGATAGTAATTGACGATTTGTGAAGGAAGATGTAATGATTACCATGAGATGAAATAAGGTCATATTGAGAGAATGTATTTCTTCTAAAGAGATCAAGAATATCCTATAAGGGTAACACACTTATGACAAGGTCATTGGACGAGCACATATTAAGTAGCTTTCATAATGGTGTACAATTAGAGAGATCTAAGTCAAAATACTATAGTGGAATGACTTCGTGACTAAATAATTTTATAATTAATAGGCAAAAAAAGCTGAAACTTAATTGTAAATTATTTGAGCTCTAATTATAAATGTCCAACCGGTCCCTCCGTTAGCTCATTGAGACTAGAAATGAATTGCATATAGAACCAAATAAATAGAAATGAATGGAAATGATGAAGTTGGAGACATGGATTGTGTTAACAAATGAATGTGTTTTCTTACTAAGTATAGAAATGACTTGAGAATTAATTTAAGGTTTTTGAATTATTATTTAATTAATTATATAATCAAATTTCGAAAATAGAATTAAATTAATTAGTCATTATGAATTTGTTGATTAAAAAAATTAAATATACTTCCTCACATATTCTCTTATGGTAAAGTTCTCATGACTTTAACAAAATTAGAATTCGGTTGAGAAAACCATTTAATTGGGAAATTATTTTAGTTAATTAAATTAATTAATTAATATTTATTTTGGAAAATAGAAAACAAATATTAGGTTGAATTAAATTATAACATGTTGGGTTAAAAGTCCAAGAAGCATATATAATTTGACTCAATACATGAAAGGCCCAAATCCCCTCATACTACTTGAGAGGGGTGACAACCCTAGTAGTTTTTACTAGGGTGTGTCACCCACCCCCTACTCCAATTGGAGTGGGAGTGTGTTTTCTATTTTAAATGATATTATTTGTTATATTTTATTCAATCAAGATTCTTTTATCTCTCCCTATAAATAGATGACATCTGTTAACTTAATACACAGACTTCTAGGTTATTGAGTTATCATCATTCTACTAGAAAATAGTGGTAATTTATTTACTTAGAATAAGTTATATTTTTTAGGAGTTACGATCTTTACCGGTTTCAAATGGGAGAATTACTTTCCTATTGAAAGTAATAATATCATTTCTTGTTTTGTGCATGGTTCGTGTTGCTCGAGCCCACACTCGACGCAATTCATGGTATGAGGATAACAGAGAAGACCACGGTTGAAAGCCAAGATCAAATCGAATTTTTCTTACACAAAGCACATGTGTTTTTCAATCAAAGTTTATTACTATAAATATAAAAGACCGGCTTGGCTTTAAAAGTTTTTAAACTCCCGCTATAACTGTAAACGATTATCTTGACCAAAATTTTCCAACATAGATAATGTGGATATCACATATATATAATAAGAAAATTACATGTTATTATTTACTATCATAAAAGCTTACCCCAAATTAAAAGTGATCTAATTTGGTTAAATCTTATTGGACTTCGAATATTAAATAGAATGTGGACAAAATATGTGTAGTTACTCTAGTAACTAATTTCTAATTTATTATGGGCTGATTAGAAAATAAGGTTAATGTGAAAAATTTATATATTAGAGTTATGGTCTCCAAATTACACATACTTAAAGTTTCTAACATCCCATCTTTTGAAATGAGACAACCACCATCTCTAAAATACTTATGTGTTAATTTGGAAGATAAAAACCACAATATTTCAATATCTTAATATATCAAAGGATTCAGGTACGCTTTCATATTTATTTTTCTTTTTGATTTATTTTTGATGATCTGACATGACAATTTTTGATTAATTAAGTTTTGTATAAGATTTTTAAGGTTCTAAGAAATTCTTCTCTCATCATCTTAGAAATATAATACAGATGGAAATTTACTTTATTTCTAATGAAATTTAAAAATTCAACAAATAAGATTGAAAATACATATGGTAATAAAATATAGGAGATAATGCAAGTTTTGGCCACTGAATTTTAGTAAGAATGTAACGACCCGATTTTGGATAGTGTTAGAAAATGTGATTTAAGAACCTCATTTTTGTAAATTGAGTTCGTAAAGGTAAAATAGGAAAACTTACAGAGATAATATGAAATATATTCAATATCAGTTAGTTAATTTAACCTAGAAAATAGTTAATTAAAGGCTAGGAACTAAATTATAAAAGTCTAATCGCTATTGAGTTTTAATTTAGAAAATGCTTGGGGGATCTAGATAGCAATTATTCAAAGAAAAAAATGTTTATGAAACCATTTTTCTTTTAAAATTAGTGGAGAATGGTGATAATGGTAATTTATTTAGGAAAAGTACACAAAAAAATGTAAATAATTAATTAAATATGTAATCATGATTAACTAAAAATAATCACATCTTAATCTAACTATATATAAATTTGAGTGGACAGAAAGATAAAATCATTCATCTTTTTCCTCCATCATTTTCCATTAAAGAAATAAATAAACTTAAGCTTTCTTCAACATTCGACCATCCAATTATCTAAGGTAATCAAACCAGTTCTTTAAAATTTTATAGATTTAAGATAATGAATGTAATATCCTGATTTTGGGCCTAGTCGGAATAGTGGTTTTGTGACCACAAAATCCGAGATAGAAATAATTATTTTATAATTATTTTGATGTTTATGATATGATTGCATGATTGTGTGAAAATTTCGTGATGAAATCCTATGCCTTAAGTGCTTAAATTGAAATTAGGGACTAAATCGAATAATTTGCAAAACTTGCATTCTAGAAGTTTCTAGTATGAAATTGTTTTGAAATATTAATTAGGAGGTCTTAAATAGCAATTTTACCAATTTATAAGTTTATGGACAAAAATTGGACATGGATGGAATTTTTGGAAAGTTTAGTAGTAAGGGCATTTTGGTCATTTAGGGGTAAAATGAATTAAAATACAAAATTAAAAGCCAATTTTGCTCATCTTCTTCACCATGGCCGAATATAGCAAGGAGAAACCATGGCTAGGGTTTTTCAAGCTTCCAAGCTCGATTGTAAGTCCATTCTAGCCCCGTTTTTCAAGTTCTTTACGTTTTTGGAGTCTGGGTAGCTCGATTTAGCTTATGCTAGCAATAATTTAACCTAGGGTTTATATTTGGAAAAATACCCATAGGTGAAATTTGTGTATTTTGGTGTTTTATGATAGAATATGAGGTTTTAAATTATGTTAGACAGCTTGTGCTACTCGGTTTTAAGTGAAAACGAGCAAAAGGGCTTAATCGGTAAAAATACCTAATAGTTATAAGTACATGTTAGAGTGAGAATTTGATGTTGCCATAGAAGGGAAAAATTATCAGCATGTCATAAAACATAAGAAAATAGGCTGAAGTTTAATTTACGAGCTTTGGGGCAAAAGTGTAAATATGCAAAAGTTTAGGGGCAAAATTGTAATTTTCCAAAATACGATTTTGGGTCAATTTGAATAATGTGAGTCCTAATTAGACTATATTTTAAATGATAGAGCAAGGAAAATTGAAATTCGAGCTAAAATGGGGAAAATACCAAGTTGTGGACGAAATGGTAAAAGTAGCCATTTTCGCATACTAGGTAAGTTCATATGTAAATGTTGGTAACATAGTTATTATTTTAAATGTTTTTATGTTATTTAAATGATATGATAATTATTATGAAATAGTATACTCGTGATAATTGTTTGATAATATGTCAAATTATGTGATATACTTGGAAAATGTGAAATACTACCGAGTATCGGTATCGGTATTCCGTAGAAGATGGTTGAGACACATGATTGGGAAAAAGGTCCTGTTGAACCTTAGGAATGGATTAGGATACAAGTGACATGTCACTGGGATATTTGGGCATCCGAACTCGTTGAGTTGAGTCTGAGTTCACTTATGGATGCGAATGTCCGAACTCGTTGAGTTGAGTCCAAGTTCGTGGAATGTAACTAGGCATCTGAGCTCGTTGAGTTGAGTCTGAGTTCACTTATGGATACGAACGCCCGAGCTCATTGAGTTGAGTCCGAGTTCGCTTATGGGCGGGTTACATAGTAGCTTGGCTACATATGTGGTACTTATGTGCAAACTTTCCATGTATCCGAATTACACTTCGATGTGTTCAACGGGTAAAGTTCTACTCAAATGGAGGAATACTCAAGATGAAAGGGATGTATTGGTAAGTGTTGTGAAATGGATACTTTGAACAGGTATGTACTTAACCCTCGGGTTGAAAAATCGATATAACAACAATATGGTAAGATGATAAATGAAAATATGATATGAATGTCTTGGTGATGATTATGCAAATTATGTTTTATGTTTGCCTATATGGTTATGTTACTTGCTATTTGCATGTGAACTTACTAAGCGTTTATGCTTACTCCCTCCTTTTCATTCCTTGTAGTGTTGACGAGCCAGCTCGGAAATCGGGAAGAACGATGAGGCACGCTCACACTATCCGTATACCATCTTGGCATAATGGCTTGTATATTTTGAGTATGGCATGTATAGCATTATAATCATTTTGTATATATGGTCTTATGATATGGTTATTGAGTAGTATAAAAATCCTTGGTAATGATTAGCCATTGGAATGGCTAATTATGATCATATTTGGTGTTATGTATGTCAAATTGCTAGTTAATCCATGGAAACCATGAAATAGGTAAAATTTACCATAAAATAGATTCAGACAGCAGTAGTGATGTGAATTTGAAAAATCATTAAAAATAGTAGAGATATAATTAGATGAAGAATAAAATATTGAATTGAAGAATTATGAGTCTATTTTCATATGGAAGAAACAAAACAGGTTTATGAGTTATATTTTATGAGATGTTTAAATTTTTGTGAAACAGGGCCAGAGCGATTTCTGGATCCCCTGTTCAGATTTTGAAAATTCACCATAAATTGTATTAAAATAATTAGAAGTCATAATTTATATGTACAGATTTCTTATTGAGTCTAGTTTTATGAAAAACAAACTTCATAGTCATTGAAATTCTGTACAGAGAGATATCTGATTCGTAATACAAAGAGGTCAGAGCAGTCGAACCCTGAAACAGGGGAGACTTTAACTAATAAACTGTCCTAATTGGCCCAGCAAAAAATTCTAGAAAAACATTAGTAAATATATATATGAGTCTAGTTTCAGGGAAAATTTACGAAATTGGATTTTGAGTTTTAGAACTCGAGATATGAATTTTTAAGCGACTGTGATGCAGTTAGCCAGCTTGTCTAGAATTTCTAAAATTAAATTGTTTGAGCTGTTTAAGCAATGAATTAAGTCTGTTAACACCTCGTGTTCGACTCCGGAAATGGTCTCGGGTACCGGGCGTTACAATGAAAGCTTTATTTAGCTAGCTCATGTGCCACACTCGAGTTTCTTTAAGGTCTCGAATTTAGAGGAGAGATAGGATTAAATTTAAAAAATAGTAAGCTGACAAGACATATTGAGATATTTAGAATTTTAATGGCTGATGGGCAAGTTAGTTGAATTTCAATTCTGGTTTGTATAAAATGGAACCAACTTGTTCCATAGTGGGAGATATATGATTGTCGATAGATGATTAATTGATGTTTGGAGACCATGCAAGAAGAGTTATATATAAGGTGAGAAGCCTTATTCAGCAAACGACTTCTTCTCAATTATGTTTATAAATTCCTTCTCATCTATATCATCTTCTTCGATTGTTCCCAAGAAGAAGAGAATTTAGGAGAGCTCTGCATGGAGTAGTAGTCATGAAATTTGAAGTCTGGACATAGAGAATTTGAGAAACTGGTAAGCTTTCTTTTCCTTCTATACTCGTGGATTAAAGAAAGAGTGAGAGTAAGGATTCCTTTAACCAATATATGGTTGATGTGCTTAACTATCAGGATGACAGAGGCTCTGGCTATTGGAAAAGCTAAGTTGATAAGTATGAAGGAGTTCAAGTGAGTTTTTGTACTCTACCTTTGGGTGATCGATGATGCTGTGTTGATTGCATGAACAATGTCTGTGTTCGCTCTGTGTTTTTGTTTAAGTCCATGGTTGTAAATTGATGATTAGATAAATCGTGTGTTGTATGTTATAGTAATTAATACAATAAATTGTATGAATTGCATGTTTATTATATGTGGAGTACGAAGGGAGTTACTATGATGTGTTAGACGAAGATTGGAAAAAAATTGGCCTAATGGAGGAATGGACAGATTATTATGGAAATCCGAGGAAGTTGGGTGGCATCATGTGATGGTTATCTATTGGTTTACTAGTACAACACCATGACGGCGATCTGTCGACTCTATGGAGCGACATTGTGACGATGGTTATCTATTGGTCCTTTAAGGCGACATTGTGTAAACGATATATAGGTTCTTCAGGGTGACACCTAAAAGGAAGTTTACAGATTCTTTGGAATCAAAAGTCCCTGGTTAGCCATGGCATTATCCAGTGATGAACAAGACACTATACGAAAAAATAGAGTCCGCCAAGGTAGTGAACTAGGAAACCTACCAGGGTATGACAAACGAAGCCACTGAAAGACTCGCGCGGTGAGTAGTTTGATATGATGATTATGGAGCATTGAGAACACAGTAAGTGTACTAACAAGAGGATCCTCCAAACTAAGAAGATAAGAAAATTTTTTAGTAGCGCCTTAACACGGGTATGCATGTAAGGAAGGGATATTTCCTTTAAATTATCAGAAAATAAGTACCCGCCACTAAGGAGTTTGTCAGTATTGATGCATAAACCACTATTGGGTGAGAAGTAATGAAACAATTCACAAGGGTGAATTTCAAGTGTAATTAATAAAGAGGTCACTAAAAAAGTGAAAAGTCCTCCCAGGATCACTTTGAGGGGATGCCTATCCAAAATGTCTGATCGGTAAAGTCCACCAGAGATCTATAGAGAAAGAGGATGTTTGTAGGGACTAACAAATGAGTATATCTACCATAGACTAATTTGGGTAGAAAGTCTGCCAAAAAAATAATGGAAGAAACGGAAGCCTATCAGGGCTATATAGAGCGATAAGTCTACGTGGAACTATCAAATATGGAAACCGCTAGGGGAAATCTGAGTAAGAGATAGCTCACCCAGAACTATCTATTATTTGAAGTATCTTAATAGAACAGTCTAAGGTGAATAAATCCTTTGGGTTTACAATGCAAGTACGAGTACGTTAAGAAAAAGGGGGTGTTTATGTTGGGACTGTCAGTACGCCCTGTGACGCAATGGAAATTTTTTTCTAGTGATCCACAACCAAATATCCATGTACGAGGAATGAATTGGGTTGAAATAGGGTTGAAACTATACCTTCTTTAATGAAAACATTGAAAGGATGTTGCTGATTTAATGTCGATTCCAAGCCACAATTAGAACATCTCGACCTCTACGTAGTCCACCCCGTCAAAACCAAACAACCACTTTCTCTTGAACTTTTCAAAGAGAATTAAAAATAGTTGTTTGACCTTTTAAATTATTAAGTTGGTAACCTTAACACACTAAGAGATTATCATTCTTTTATCCTCTTTGATATCACATATTAAAAGGAAAACCATGATTATTACCTTATTAATAGAGAAAACAAATGGAAAGTTAGAAAAAAGGAATTATATTTTTTCCAATACAATATAGGATTATTCCTTTATTAATAGAGAAGGCAAATGGAAACTTAGAAAAAGAAATTATATTCTTTTCAAAAGAAAATTAATTTTCATGTCTTTTATATTTTGACCGAAATTAATTAGTATAACTATTTATATTAATAAATTCGGTAAAATATATACAATTAATATTTTGTATGAATAAAATTCATATATTAATTATATTCTTTTCAAAATAATATTAATTTCAATGTCTTTTATATTTTGACTGAAATTAATTAATATAACTATTTATATTAATAAATTCGGTAAAATATATACAGTTAATATTTTATATGAATCAAATTCATATATTAATTATATTATTTCCAAAAGAATATTAATTTTCATGTTTTTTTTTATATTTTGACCGAAATTAATTACTATAACTATTTATATTGATAAATTTTATAAAATATATACAATTAATATTTTGTATGAATCAAATTCATAAATTAATTTTATCTATGTTCTCTTTTTGTGCACAATAAGTTTGTACATGTAATGTGTTTAATACTTAACTATCAAATTAAATTAATTTAACAATGAATTTAATTCATGTGACAAAATATATTTGGGTTCTGTTCTTTTCAACTATAGGGTGTGATGCTATTAGAATGTTGGTAGTAATACTAGAACACTTCTAACATTACAAGCAATGAGTGGCATCTAACAATGCATCATTTCCACCCAAGTTAGAAGAAGTCGTGATTCGACATAACCTTTTTTTGAAATTTTTTTCATGTATTATTTCCTTTTTATCCTTAATATCTAGATTGGGCACAAGTCATGGAATAGTCACACTTATATAGTCCAATATCATATTTCTTGATTTTCTGAGTAAACTACAATAAACAAATAAGTGTGATATCTCATATTAACTTATTCAAGTACGGTCATGCAATTCTAGTCTCACTCCATCAAGAGGCCTAAGATATTGCTCACATTATGTAGGAGGGGCAAATCCTATCTTGATCAACCATATCCCACTACATGGATTATGGTATATCCAAAATCAGTCTTTAAATACAACCTATTATGGTAGATGTTTTGATTGTACCAAAATATACGACTTATGGTGTTGGGACAATGATGATCTCAAGTTTGAGGATCATATACATAGTTATCAATATGAGTAAAGTTGTGGGTATTACATCATAATCCAAGAAATGTACTCATAGCGTGTAACACCCCTTACCCGTATCCAATGCCAGGAAAGGATTCGAGGCATTACTGTACTTAAACTCACTCAAACATACAAAACCAAGACATGAATTTTTGTCCAAATTTAAAACATTTCATTTACAAGCATAACGTCCCTTATATGGGCCTACGAGGCCCAAAACATACATCGAGGATTGTTCGGGACTAAACTGAGAACTTTGAAAATAATAAGAAGACTTAGAAAATTTTCTTGATTTGGAGAGTCACACGCGTGTGTGGGTAGGCCATGTGGTTGCACCCACTTGTGTGGCTTGGGACACGCCCGTGTCCTTAGCCCGTGTAATTCTTTATTTACGACGTCATCAACAAAATAAGGTTACACGACCAAGTCACATGCCCGTGTACTTAGGCCGTGTGGCGAATTAAATTCCAAAAATTAAGTGCAAACTTCATACGGCCTGGGCACACACCCATGTCCTAAGGCCGTGTCCTTCACATGGCTGAGACACACGGCCATGTCTCTGCTCGTGTGTTTACTACTGGGCATTCTGTTTTGCATAATTAAGGTGCAGGGGACACACGGCCGGATCACACGCCCATGGGGCAAACCGTGTGTCACACACGACCAAGACACATGCCCGTGTGTCTAACCGTGAGGACAATTTCTAGGCTATTTTCCAAGCCATTTGCCACCCTTAAGCATTCACATACTTACACTCACTTCATGGTATGCAACATAGCACATTTGATTACTCAAGCATTCACATTCATGGTAACATCAACATATCACCTATTCAAACTATCATGCTTTCATATGGCATTCCATACCAATTTCATATGTGTCTTTCATCTTTACTAACGTACTTTCAAGTTATACACTTGCATCACCTTTATTGTCATACATATTAATCATATTTCATACACCAAACATACATGCCATCTATCACACTCATTAACCATAAGCAACCATAACCACATTAAAGTATAAACACATTTGCATGCATGCACCAATAATTAGGGTTACAACCTAAATAATCAATATGAGCCACCTCTCATGACCATATACAAAATTATCACAATACATTCATGAGCCAACACATTTGGCTAGTAAATATGACACATAACAAAATCACCAAGTCCTATACATGCCATACTTAAAATAATGAGATTAACTATACCCAAATATTCAGTTATAGTGTGATCGAAAACTCCAACGTCCTCCGATCCCCGAGCTAGCTTGGCAACATTATAAGAGATGGAAAGGAAAAGGGGGTAAGCTTTAAAGCTTAGTAAGTTCACATGCAAATAAAATGCAACTTAAAAAAGTGTTAATCATAAATTTAACAACATAATCTTGCATTTTATCAAATCTCTTAAACTTATTCTTCATATATATATTCATATTCTTGCCACAAGTTCATCATATCACATGTCATTCTCATGAGTTCGATGTACATACATGTGCCACTTGCACATAACAACTTACTTTCTCGTCTTTGATGTATTCATCAAGATTACCCATTAACTTCTCTTAGAACTACCTATTGAACACTTGGAATACCATCAGATACATCGGAATCTCGCACCTAAGTGCCTCATATGTAGCCAACGCTACCTCATATCTTATATCGCATGTTGCTCGCTTTCAAGCTACTCACGGGTCTGCTCACACAGGCTGTCAGGTATCCGCAACACATGCCTGACTACCCCGCCATCGGTAATATATACGAAACCAGTACCCGGAATGCCAAAACAAGTGTCACATAAATCATGAACTCAGACCACAACTCATGAGTTCAGATGTCATATATATCATGAAATTAGACCACAACTCATGAGTTCAGATCACATAGTTCCTAGTGACATATCACTTGTATCCTAAACTATTCCTAAGGTTCAAATGGATTCTTCGATCCCACATTTTTGTCGAACTTACTTGTAACGTCGATTTCAATACTCATAACACCAATCACATATTCATGGAATAATCAAAGTATAATTCATGATAAAATTTAGGCAATAAACACATGATACAATAACACATTAGATATGTATGTGCTTACCATACATGAAATATTAAAGCATTTAAAGTATGGTACATGTTTCATTATTTGCAAATAAACTTACCTCGGTACAAAATGATAGAAACGAACATAATCCACATAAACCTTGTTTTTCCCCGATCAAGACCCGAATCACATTTTTCTTGATCTATAATGCCAAATTTAACTTGTTCAATACACACATTGTTCATATCGACCCATAACACATACTTTGGTAAAATTACCTTTTTACCCCTAACTTTTCACTTATTTACACTTTAGTCCCTAGGCCCGAAAAATGAAATGCATGCATTTTCTTTGTTACCCAAGCCTAGACGATTCATTTTCTAACTTATATCAGCCCATATTTCACATTAAACCATATTTCTACTACCTTTTTCTTTATCTTTTATAAATAAGTCCTTTTGAAAATCACTTAGTAAAAGATGTTTATCATACATCAAACTTTCATATTCCTCTATTAAACATAAAAATACAACCATTTCACACATGGGTCAAGTTTTATACATGAAACCTACTTCAGAATATGGCTAGAAATGGATAGATCATGTAATATCCCGAATTAGGGCCTAATCGGAATAGTGGTTTTGTGACCACAAAATCTGATATAGAAATAATTATTTTATAATTATTTTGATGTTTATGATATGATTTCATGATTGTGTGAAAATTTCGTGATGAAATCCTATGCCTAAAGTGCTTAAATTGAAATTAGGGACTAAATCGAATAATTTGTAAAACTTGCATTCTAGAAGTTTCTAGTATGAAATTGTTTTGAAATATTAATTAGGAGGTCTTAAATAGAAATTTTACCAATTTCTAATTTTATGGACACAAATTGGACATGGATGGAATTTTTGGAAAGTTTAGTAGTAAGGGCATTTTGGTCATTTAGGGGTAAAATGAATTAAAATACAAAATTAAAAGCCAATTTTGCTCATCTTCTTCACGATGGCCGAATATAGCAAGGAGAAACCATGGCTAGGGTTTTTCAAGCTTCCAAGCTCGATTGTAAGTCCATTCTAGCCCCATTTTTCAAGTTCTTTACGTTTTTGGAGTCCGGGTAGCTCGATTTAGCTTACGCTAGCAATAATTTAACCTAGGGCTTATATTTGGAAAAATACCCATAGGTGAAATTTGTATATTTTGGTGTTTTATGATAGAATATGAGGTTTTAAATTATGTTAGACAGCTTGTGCTACTCGATTTTAAGTGAAAACGAGCAAAAGGGCTTAATCGGTAAAAATACCTAATAGTTATAAGTACATGTTAGAGTGAGAATTTGATGTTGCCATAGAAGGGAAAAATTATCAGCATGTCATAAAACATAAGAAAATAGGCTGAAGTTTAATTTACGAGCTTTGGGGCAAAAGTGTAAATATGCAAAAGTTTAGGGGCAAAATTGTAATTTTCCAAAATATGATTTTGGGTCAATTTGAATAATGTGAGTCCTAACTAGACTATATTTTAAATGATAGAGCAAGGAAAATTAAAATTCGAGCTAAAATGGGGAAAATACCAAGTTGTGGATGAAATGGTAAAAGTAGCCATTTTCGCATACTAGGTAAGTTCATATGTAAATATTGGTAACATAGTTATTATTTTAAATGTTTTTATGTTATTTAAATGATATGATAATTATTATGAAATACTATACTCGTGATAATTGTTTGATAATATGTCAAATTATGTGATATACTTGGAAAATGTGAAATACTACCGAGTATCGGTATCGGTATTCCGTAGAAGATGGTTGAGACACATGATTGGGAAAAAGGTCCCGTTGAACCTTAGGAATGGATTAGGATACAAGTGACATGTCACTGGGATATTTGGGCATCCGAACTCGTTGAGTTGAGTCCGAGTTCACTTATGGATGTGAATGTCCGAACTCGTTGAGTTGAGTCCAAGTTCGTGAAATGTAACTAGGCATCCGAGCTCGTTGAGTTGAGTCCGAGTTCACTTATGGATACAAACACCCGAGCTCGTTGAGTTGAGTCCGAGTTCGCTTATGGGCGGGTTACATAGTAGCTTGGCTACATATGTGGCACTTATGTGCAAACTTTCCATGTATCCAAATTACACTCCGATGTGTTCAACGGGTAAAGTTCTACTCAAATGGAGGAATACTCAAGATGAAAGGGACGTATTGGTAAGTGTTGTGAAATGGATACTTTGAACAGGTATGTACTTAACCCTCGGGTTGAAAAATCGATATAACAACAATATGGCAAGATGATAAATGAAAATATGATATGAATGTCTTGGTGATGATTATGCAAATTATGTTTTATGTTTGCTTATATGGTTATGTTACTTGCTATTTGCATGTGAACTTACTAAGCGTTTATGCTTACTCCCTCCTTTTCATTCCTTGTAGTGTTGACGAGCCAGCTCAGGAATCGGGAACGGTCGGAGGCACGCTCACACTATCCGTATACCATCTTGGCATAATGGCTTGTATATTTTGAGTATGGCATGTATAGCATTATAATCATTTTTTATATATGGTCTTATGATATGGTTATTGAGTAGTATAAAAATGCTTGGTAATGATTAGCCATTGGAATGGCTAATTATGATCATATTTGGTGTTATGTATGTCAAATTGCTAGTTAATCCATGGAAACCATGAAATAGGTAAAATTTACCATAAAATAGATTCAGACAGCAGTAGTGACGTAAATTTGAAAAATCATTAAAAATAGTAGAGATATAATTAGATGATGAATAAAACATGTAATTGAAGAATTATGAGTCTATTTTCATATGGAAGAAACGAAACAGGTATATGAGTTATGATGTTTAAATTTTTGTGAAACAGGGCCAGAGCGATTTCTGGATCCCCTGTTCTGACTTTTGAAATTCACCATAAGTTGTATAAAAATAATTAGAAGTTATAATTTATATGTTCAGATTTATTATTGAGTCTAGTTTTAAGAGAAACAAATATTGAGTCTAGTTTTAAGAGAAACAAACTTCATAGTCATTGAAATTCTGTACAGAGAGATATCTGATTCGTAAGACACAGAGGTCGAGCAATCGAACCACAAGCAGGGAGACTTTAACTAATAAACTGTACTAATCGGCGTAGCCAAAAATTCTAGAAAAAAATTAGTAAATAGATATATGAGTATAGTTTCAGGGAAAATTTACGGAATTTGATTTTGAGTTTCAGAACTCGAGATATGAATTTTAAGAGAGACTGTGTGACGCATTAGCTTGACTTGTCCGGAATTTCTAAAATTAAATTGTTTGAGCTGTTTAAGCAATGAATTAAGTCTGTTAACACCTCGTGTTCGACTCCGGCAACGGTCTCGGGTATGGGGCGTTACAGATCATGTTTCAAGGATCTCAAAAACGTAAATAACATTAAAAACGTGGCTTGGGAGTACTTACAATGAAGCTTGAAAAGATGAACAAAACCCTAGCTATGGCTCTTGAAAATTTCGACTAGGACTTGGAGAAGATGAGCAAATTTTTTACTTATTTTCCCTTTTTATTCTTTTATTAACCAAATGACCAAAATGCCCTTAAGGCCTTTCTTTCAAAATTTTCCTATTCATGCCCATTTTTGTCCAAAATTTTAAAACTTGGTAAAATTGCTATTTAAAGATCTCTAATTAATAATCTAATGCAATTTCATGCTTAAAGCTTCTAGAACACAAGTTTTACAACTTATTCAATTTAGTCCCTAAAGTCAAATTGGACACTTTAGGCATAGAATTTCTTCATGAAAATTTCACACAAACATGCAATCATATCATGGATCATCAAATAATCATAAAAAATTATTTCTATTTTAGATTTTTGGTCTCGAAACCACTGTTCTGACTAGACCCTAATTCAGGATGTTACAACTCTCCCCCTGTAAGGATTTTCGTCCTCGAAAATCTTACCAGTAAAAAGGTTTGGGTATTGTTTCCTCATGGCCTCCTCGGGCTCCCATGTAGCCTATTCAACCCCATATTTGTGCCATAACACTTTCACCAAGGCAATGCTTTTGTTTCTCAATTGTTTAACTTGTCGTGCCGAAATCTTAACTGGTTCCTCACCATAAGTCATAACAGTCGAATCTCAGCTTTTATCGGTGAAATTGCATGAGAAGGATCTGATCTATATCGGCACAACGTAGACACATGAAATACATCATGAATCTTTTCTAGCTCGGTCGGTAAGGCTAACCGATAAGCAACTGGCCCTATTCTCTTAGTGATCTCATACGGCCCTATAAAATGAGGACTCAACTTGCCTTTTCTGCCAAATCTCAAAACTTTTTTTTCCATTGAGGTACTTTAAAAAATACCTTATCACCGACTTGATACTCAATTTGTTTTCTTTTCAAATCTGCGTAGGATTTTTGTCTATTCGAAGCAGCTTTCAAATAATGTCATATCATTTTTACCTTCTCTTCGGTTTCTTTAACCAAATCAACCCTGTGAATCTGATTTTCTTTGAGCTCGGTCTAATACAACAGCGTTTGGCACTTACACCCATATAATGCCTCATAAGGTGCCATTTTCAAACTCGACTGATAATTGTTGTTGTAGGCAAACTCCACCAATGGTAAGTACCTTTCCCAACTACCTTGGAATTGCAGTATACAACATCAGAGCATGTCTTCCATGATCTGAATTACTCGCTCAGACTGACCATCAGTCTGTGGATGAAAAGTAGTGCTAAAATTCAGCTTTGTAACTTCTTCCAAAACCATGAAGTGAACCTTGTATCTCTATCCAATACAATCGATATAGGTATTCCATGCAGTCTAACAATTTCACCAATGTACAATTCGGTTAACTTATCAAGTGAGTACTCGGTACACATTGGAATAAAATGAGTCAATTTAGTCAGTCTATCGACAATAACCCATATGGCATCTTTCTTTCTCAGAGTTAAAGGAAAACCTATCACAAAATCCATAGTAATCCGGTCCTATTTCCACTCAGGAACCATGATGGACTGAAGTAAACCTGAAAGTACTTGGTGTTCAGCCTTTACTTGCTAACAAACTAAGCATTTCGATACAAATTCTGAGATATCTCTTTTCATACCATTCCACCAATACATTTTTTTCAAGTCATTATACATTTTTGTGCTGCCTGGGTGAACTAACAAACAACCATTGTGTGCCTCATGTAAAATATTTTGAATAAACTCAGTGTCCTTCGGAACACAAATCCTATCACGAAATCTTAAGCAACCATCAGAGTCACTCAGAAAATCCGGTTCACTGCTGGACTCACACTGAATTCTCTTAGCTTGCAATTCTTTATCAACTTTTTGAGCATCACAAATCTGTTGAAGAAAAGTCGGTCTAGCCCTCAGCTCGGCTAGAATCGAACCATCATCGGACCAAGTCAGCCGTGTATTCATAGCCCTTAAGGCAAACAACAACTTCCTACTTAAAGCATCGACGACCACATTCGCCTTACCCAGATGGTAATCAATCACAAGCTCATAATCTTTTAACAGTTCCAACCATCTTTGTTTCTGCAAGTTCAAATACTTTTAAGTCATCAAGTACTTAAGACTTTTGAGATCGGTATAGACATGACATTTCTCACCAAATAAATAATGTCGCCAAATCATTAAAGTAAACACTATGGCGGCCAACTCCAAGTCATGTGTCGGATAGTTCTACTCATGAGGCTTCAACTGTCTCGAAGCGTAAGCTACGACTTTACCCTCTTGGATAAGCACACATCCCAAACCATTTAAGGAAGCATCACTATAAATCACAAATTCTTTACCTGATTCGGGTTGTACCAAAACCGGAGCCTCGGTCAACAATGCCTTTAAGTTCTCAAAACTCTGTTGGCACTTTTCTGTCCATTCAAACTTGACATCTTTCTGTAACAATTTTGTCATTGGAGTAGCAATCATGGAGAATCCTTTAAAAAACCGTTCGTAATAATCGACTAAGCATAGAAAGCTTCTAACCTCAGTTACATTCTTTGGCGATTTCCATTCAAAAATAGCCGAGATCTTACTCGGGTCAACTCAAATACCATCACCTGAAACAATGTGACCCAAGAATCCAACTTCTCGAAGCCAAAACTCACTTTTACTAAACTTAGCATACAACTGCTTGTCTCTCAAGGTTTGCAAAATAGTTCTCAAGTGTTCTACATGCTCGAATTCATCACTAGAATAAATCAATATGTCATCAATAAAAACAACAACAAATTTATCCAAATACAGTTAGAAACTACGGTTCATCAACTCCATAAATGCGGCAGGAGCATTCGTTAAACCAAGAGGCGTGACAAGAAATTCATAGTGACCATATCTCATCCGAAAAGCAGTTTTCGGCACATCCGAGTCTTTCACTCTCAACTGGTAGTAACCGGACCTCAAATCTATTTTAGAAAACCATGTCGCTCCTTTCAATTGATCAAACAAGTCATCAATCCTTGGCAAAGGATACTTATTCTTAATTGTTACCTTATTGAGCTATCGGTAATTTATACATAACCTCATAGATCCGTCTTTCTTTTTCACGAATAATACCGGAGCACCCCACAGCGAAGAGCTCGGCCTCACAAAACCCTTGTTGGTTAATTCTTGTAACTGTGACTTTAGTTCTTTCAATTGAGGTGGGGTCATTCTATAAGGAGTAATTAAGATAGGTTTTGTACCATGGACTAACTCAATACTAAACTCAACTTCCCTAATAGAAGGTAATCTAGGCAGCTATTCCAAGAACACATCCAGATACTTACATACAACAGGCACTGATTCAATCTTTAATTCAGATTCTTTTGTATTCAACATATAAGCCAAATAAGCTTCACATCCTTTTCTCATACATTTCTTAGCAAACATCGAAGAAATCACAATTGGCAACCTATCTGACTCATCTGATTCAACCCGAAGAATTTCACCATTTTCACATTTCAAATCAATAACTTTTTATCTACAATTTACTATAGCATCATGAAGTGTCAACCAATCCATACCCAATATAACATCAAATTCATCAAACGGAAACAACATCAAGTCAGCCGGAAAACAATGATCTCTAATCATCAAAGGACATTTCTTACATACCTTATCAACTAAAACATGCTTGCCTAATGGGTTTGACACTAATCATAAATTCTGTAGACTCAACAAGCATATTCATGCTATACACCAATTTCATACACACATATGAATGAGTAGAACTAGGGTCAATCAAGGCAATAACAGAAGTTTCATAGAGAGAAAAAGTACCCGTAATCACGTCGGGAAAAGATACGTCCTCACGTGCACGCATGGCATAGGCTCTAGTCGGAGCTCTAGCTTCAGATCTCACTGCTGTATCCCTTGTTACATTTTTACTACTAACCCCATTACCGGCGTTTCTCGAGGGTCTCCCCTTTGTAACCGTACTATCCGGCCTTGTACTCTAAATTTTTTCTTTCTCGACCATCTTAAGGTAGTATTTGATATACTGGTCTTGAGAACCACATTGGAAACAAGATCCATCGTTTACCCTACACTTACCAAAATGACCTCTACCACATTGTTGGCACTCGGGTCTGGAAGATCTATTATTGCCCACACTAGCCACAGACTTGTGCCACTTGTACATAATAACTTACTTTCTCGTCTTTGACGTATTCATCAAGATTACCCATTAACTTCTTTTAGAACTACCCGTTGAACGCTTGGAATACCATCGGATACATCTGAATCTTGCACCTAAGTGCCTCATATGTAGCCAACACTACTCATATCTTATATCACATGTTGCTCACTTTCGAGCCACTCACGGGTCTACTCACACATGCTGCAAGTATCCGCAACACATACTAGACTACCCCGCCATCGGTAATATATACGAAACCAGTACCCGAAATGCCAAAACATTTGTCACATATATGATGAACTCAGACCACAACTCATGAGTTCAGATCACATAGTTCCTAGTGACATGTGACTTGTATCCTAAACTATTCCTTAAGTTCAAATGGGATTCTTCGATACCACACTTCTATCGACGTTACTCGTAACGTCGATTTCTATACTCATTGCCCCAATCACATATTCATGGAATAATCAAAGTATAATTCATGATAAAGTTTAGGTAATAAACACATGATACAATAACACATTAGATATGTATGTACTTACCATACATGCAATATTAAGGCATTTAAAGTATGGTACATGTTGCATTATTTGCAAATGAACTTACCTTTGTACAAAATGATAGAAACGAGCCTTATCCTCGTAAACCTTATTTTTCCCCCGATCAATACCCTAATCACATTTTTCTTGATCTATAATACCAAATTTAACTTGTTCAGTACACCATTGTTCATATCAACCCATAACACATACTTTGGTAAAATTACCTTTTTACCCTTAACTTTTCATTTATTTACACTTTAGTCCCTAGGCTCGAAAAATGAAATGCATGCATTTTCTTTGTTACCCAAGCCTAGCCGATTCATATTCTCACTCATATCAGCCTATATTTCACATTAAACCACATTTCTACTACCTATTCCTTCATCTTTTACAAATAAGTCCTTTTTAGGTGTTTTCACTAAAAATCACTTAGTAAAAGATGTTTATCATACATCAAACTTTCATATTCCTCTATAAAACATCAAAATACAACCATGTCACACATGGGTCAAGTTTCATACATGAACGCTACTTCAAAATATGGCTAGAAATGGATAGATCATGGTTCAAGGATCTCAAAAATGTAAATAACATTAAAAATGGGGCTTGGGAGTACTTACAATCAAGCTTGAAAATATGAACAAAACCCTAGCTATGGCTCTTGGAAATTTTGGCTATCACTTAGAGAAGATGAGTAAATTTTTGACTTATTTTCCCTTTTTATTCTTTTCTTAACCAAATGTCCAAAATTCCCTTAAGGCCTTTCTTTCAAAATTTTCTTATTCTTGCCCATTTTTGTCTAAAATTTTAGAACTTGGTCAAATTGCTATTTAAGGACCTCTAATTAATAATAAAATGTAATTTCATGCTTAAAGCTTCTAGAACACAAGTTTTACAACTTATTCAATTTAGTCCCTAAAGTCAAATTGGACTCTTTAGGCATAGAATTTCTTCATGAAAATTTCACACAAACATGAAATCATATCATGGATCATTAAATAATCATAAAATAATTTTTTCAATTTTGAATTTGTGGTCTCAAAACCACTGTTTCAATTAGACCTTAATTCGGGATGTTACATAGCGAGTCAGTCCAATATGTTGTTCTCTAGCACATACTCATATATTGATTTTGACATCCCTATGTCAATGACAATTCTTTTTTGTTAATCAACTACACATTAGTCTCAATGCATTATTATTGTCGAAGCTCAAAATAATACTTGACTAAGGACTTTTTTAAGAAGAATCATATTTTCTTAAGACTATATTACAATTCAGTTGATTTATATACATAGAAAAAGAAACTGAAATAATAATGACAAAGGTAAAATGAGTATGTGATTACAATCATCTCATCATTGGTCTTTGGGCATACTCTATTAGCTTATTCAATCTGCCAATTATCATGTTCAAGATAACGAAAAAGGATATGAGAAAGAGTCCTTTAGGAAAAGGTCCAAGTAAGGGCTAAGTCAAAAGAAGAAAATCGTTGGGATAGTACAACAAATATATGTAACAACCTATTTTTTAGTCAAATCAAAATGGTGGTTTTGAAACCACAAATCTGAGGACAAAATAATTATTTTATCACTATTTTAATGTTCACAGCATGATTGAATGATTGTATGAAAGTTTCATTTAGAAATTTTATCATTTGAGTGCTTAATTCGATAAAAAGGACTAAATCGCGTAAGGTGTAAAACTTGTATGTTATTAGTTAAAGGTGTTTAATAGCTATAGAATATTAAATTGGAAGTCCTTATGTTGTAATTAGACCCATGTTAATGTTAGTGGACATTTATGTACATGGTTTAAATAATTTTAATGGTTTATAAATAAGGTTAAATAGGTAATTTAGTTAATAAGGTAAAATAAATAAAACAAAACAAAATAATTGTTTTGTATCATCTTCTCTAGTCGAAATTAACAAGAAGAAAACATCCATGGAAGCCATTTTGAAAACATCCATAGAAGCCATTTTAGGGTTCGGTCATTGCATTGCTTAATTGGTAATGGATTTTGACTCGGTTTTTAATGATTTCTATGTTTTTGAGATCGCTGTAACTAGGTCTAGCTAGCCCAAGGACAAATTTGCAAAAAATGTTAAAGATTTTTAATGTTGCCGTTGATGAATAAGCATGTATTTTGAAGTTTCTTGATAGATTATGAATGCTTGTTGCTAGATATACAAGTTTTGTTAAGTGATTTTTAGTGAAAATGCAAATTAGGGGCTAAATTATGAAATATGAAAACTTTGAGGTTAAAATGTGAAATAAATGAAAAGCATGATAAATCTTTGGCTAGGCTTGGGTTGTGATGAAATTGAATGAATTTTTGTTTTTTATGACATAAGGACTAAATTGTAATATATGTGAAACATTAGGGGCAAATGTGTAAAAATGCTTTAAAGTGAATTTTGGACTAAATTGAATAGAGAGATGATTAAATAAGTTAATTTTGATTACTTATAGATTAAGAAAAGTGAAACTCAGATTTAGATTGAGGAAAAAAAGTTATCAACTAATCGACTTTATTCGACGTTTTACA
This sequence comes from Gossypium longicalyx, assembly GCA_025698465.1. NCBI lineage: Eukaryota > Viridiplantae > Streptophyta > Magnoliopsida > Malvales > Malvaceae > Gossypium > Gossypium longicalyx. The sequence continues at coordinate 55,031,289 of CM047006.1, read as the reverse complement.
TCCGAGGTAAGTTCGTATATTATAAGTTTCAGTAAAAATTTATTTTATATACTTTGGTATTGCATAAAATATGAATATGAGACTATGGATATGTTCGATAGTGATTCGATGACAATTCAACATTTGAAATCCTGGTTGAACCTTAGGAATAGATTAGGATTCTAGTGACATGTCATTAGGGGATATATTGATTTAGCTTCGGGCCATGAAATCAGCACTTCGGGTGTGAGTTACTTTGATTGGGCTTCGGGCCATGATTTCGGCACTTCGGGTGCAAGCTTCACTAATTTGGCTACGGGCCATGATATTTGCACTTAGTGTGCGAGACTCCTGAGTATCTGACTTCTATTCCGAATGGTTCAACGGGTATATTGAAGATGTGAATTGGTGAGAAATAGATACGTATCGATACAGGTATGTACGGAAAACTATTTGAGCAATGAGATAAAGGATGTTGACAACTTATAATTAATTTTGTGGTTAAATTCTATGTTAACTTGGTAATTAATGTTTAAATGCAATTTATATCATTCACTTTGAGATGTAAATGAATGATGATATTTATTTCTTATTTACATATGAGCTTACTAAGTCATAAAGCTTACATTGTTTATTTTTCTATGTTTTATAGTGATTTCTAAGCTAGCTCAGATTTGGGGATCGTCGGAGACTACATTACACTATCAAGCTATCAATTTGGTACTTTTAAGATTATGTTTTGAATATATGGCATGTATAGGATTATGGTCATTTTGGTTGAGTTGATAATGATTTTTAACCATTTGAATTTTGTGAAATAGGGACTAAAGTGTCAAAACGTGAAAATGTGACGGCTAGTTTGGAAAAAGCCCTAAATATATGTTTATGGATTGAATTGAATTAATTGGTGAATAAAAAGGGTTAATTTTGAATACATATAGATCAAGAAAGGAGGAATTCAGATTTAGATAGAGGGAAGTCAAAGGTTATCGAGTAAATAATTCAAATCGACAATTTCGAGTGCGAGGTAAGTTCGTACATGATAAATGATGTTAAAGTTATGTTTTAATGTGATTGTAATATATAAATTGTATAGATATTTGATTGTGGTTTGAGTATGATGATATTCGACTATGTTTGACACTAAGTGTGTTGTTTAATATAGCTTCGGCTACAAATAGCACTAGGTGTGCGAGTTGGAATAGCTTCAGCTATATAAGGCAGTAAGTGTGCATTACCGACTTAGTTTCGGTTAATTATAATGGCACTAAGTGTGCGGAATCATTTTATTCTCGGTTAATCTTTAAAGCACTAAGTGTGCTGATATTCAAAGCATTGGTGATCTTCAGAGAGTCTTAAAATATCCGAATAGAAGGTAAGAATGAAAGTTAATAAGTACGGGAAGGTTCAGGTATGTACGATACCTATGTGGTAGATGATATTATTTACGTGAAGTTTATTGAATTGGTATGAACATATGAATTGTGTTGGCATTGAATTGATAGATGGTTTGAGAATTTATAAATACTTATGTGTTGATATTTCACACTTTATATATTGTTTATGATTTTCAATACGAGCTCACTAAGCTATTGAAAGCTTACTTTCTGTGTGTTTGCATTGTTTTATAAATATGAAGCTACTGTGAGCTCGGGGATTGTCAAGGATCGTCACCACACTATCGAACCTCATTTTGGTACTTTGAAAATATATATTTTGAAGTATGGCATGTATAGGCTAGTAGTTGTAGGATTATGTTTTGTGATGTATGTGATATCCCAAATTAGGGCCTAAACGGAATAGTGGTTTCGAAACCACAATTTTGAAGTAGAAAAATTTATTTTGATTAATTTTTATAATTTATTTAGTGATTAGATACATGTGTTAGAATATCGATAGAAAATTTCATGAATTGCATGTCTAATTTGCCTATTAGGACTTAATTGCAAAAGTTGATAAATATGAGTTTTAGATCTTAAAGGATTTAATTGAAGAGCATAATTGAAGTAGAGGTCCTTAAATGGTAATTATACCATTAGGTTTTCATAGACAAAAATGGACATACATAGGTAGAAATAACCAAAGTTTTTAATGAAGGGTATTTTAGTCGTTCGGTAATTAAAAGAATAAAAAAAGGAAAAATATGGCAAAATATGTCCATCTTCTTCATTAGGATGAAATTTAAAGGGTTCTCCATAGCTAGGGTTTGTTTCAAGCTTCCAAGCTCCATGGTAAGTGATTCAAAGCCTCGTTTTTAATGTTCTTTACGTTTTTAGAGTCCCGGTAACTTGATTTAGCTTATTCTAGCAATAATTTAACCTAGGGTTTATATTTGGAAAAATACCCATAGGTAAAATGTGTTTATTTTGATGTTTTATGGTAGAATATGAAGCTTGAGATTGTGTTAAACAACTTTTGCTAAGTGATTTTACGTAAAAATGACTAAAATGACGTAATCGGTAAAAATACCTAATGTTCATAAATACATGATAGAGTGTGAATTTGATGTTTCTATAGAAGGGAAAAAAGATCAGCATGTCACAAAACATAAGAAAATAGGAAGAAGTTTAATTTCCGAGATTTGGGCAAAAGTGTAAATATGCAAAAGTTTAGGGGCAAATTTGTAATTTTTCCAAAGTTAGAGTTATTGAATATTTTGATAAATATGAGTATTAAATCAGATAAATATGTTATTTTAGATCAAGAAAGACGTGGAATCGACCTTGATCAGGGAAAAGAAAAGATTTCGAGTTAAATTGCAACCTTTATACATTTTGTACCGAGGTAAGTTCATGGGTAAATAGGGTAACATAATTTTCGTTTTAAGCAATTTAATGTTGTTTATATGATATGATGCTTATTGTCATGAAATGTTATGTTTTGGGGTTATTGTTGAAAAATATGTAATTATGTGAATTACTTGATAAGTATGAACTACCATCGAAGTATCGATTTCGACATTTCGTGGAAAATGGCAAAGGAGTATGATCGAGGAAAATCCCGTTTGAACATTAGGAATAGATTAGGATACAAGTGACATGTCACTAGGAAATTGAGATCCAAACTCGTTGAGTTGTGTTCCGAGTTCGTGAGAATTATGAGGCATCCGAACTCGTTGAGTTGCGTTCCGAGTTCACTTATGGATGCAAGCATCCGAACTCATTGAGTTTTGTTCCGAGTTCATTATGGATGCGAACACCCAAGCTCATTGAGTTGCGTTTCGAGTTCATTATGGGTGAAATTATGGTAGCTTGATTTTGTGTATCTGAATTATATTCCAATATGTTCAACTGGTAAAGTTCTAGTGAAATGGAGAAATTCTCGAGATGGAAGTGACTAGTTGGTAAGTGTTGTGGAACAGATACTTTGTATAGGTATGTACTTAACCCTCGGGTTGAGACTTCAATATAACAATAATATGGTAAGATCAAGAATGAGAAGTATGATATGAATACTTTGGTGATATTATGCAAATGTGGACTTCGTATTATTGCATGGTTATGTTACTTGCTATTTACATGTGAACTTACTAAGCATTTATGCTTACTCCTTCCCTTACTTTTCTTGTAGTTTTGACAAGTCGGATAGAGATCGGGACGGTCGGAGACACGTTCACACTACCAACGAACCACCTCGGTATAGTGGCTTGCATATTTTGGGAATATGGAATGTATAGCATTATGATCCTTTTGTGTATATAATCTTACTATATGGTGAATGAGTGATGTGGAAATGTTTTTTGATGATTAGCTATTGGAATAGCTAATCAAAATTTATATTTAGTGTTATGTATGCTTAATGTATTTCCTAATCCATGGAGAACCATAAAATGGTGAAATTGGTTATAAAACAGAATCACACAGTAGCAATGACGTGAGTTTGAAAAATCACTCAAAATAGTATAAATAGAATTAGATGATGAATAAAATATGAAATTGAAGCTTAATGAATATATTTTCATGTGGAAGAAACAAAATAGGTAAAAGAATTTTATTTTATGAGATATTTACGTTTTGGTGAAATAGGGTCAGAGTGATTTTTGGATCCCCTATTCTGACTTTAGAAATTCACCATAAATTGTGTAAAAATAATTAGGACTCACGCTTTATATGTATGGATTCCTTATTGAGTTTATTATTAGGATAAATAAATTTCATGGTTATTAGATCTCTGTACAGGAAGAAATTTGATTCGTAGTGCACAGGGGTTAGAGTAGCCAAACCCTGAAACATGGGAGACTTTATCTAATAAACTGTACTAATTGGCCCATCCAAAAATTCTAGAAAAAAATTAGTAAGTAGATATATGAGCATAGTTTTAGGGAAAATTTACAGAAATGGATTTCAAGTTTTGTAACACGAGATATGATTTTTTTAGTGACTGTGATGCAGATGGATAGTTTACTACGAGAATTGTTTGAACTTGTTTAAATGCTAAAATAAGTTTAGTAATGTCTCATACTCGACTCCGACGACGGTCTCGGGTAAGGGGGCGTTACAATGTATATATTTAGCCATGTGATTTGGCTAGTTGGTGTTTTAAACTTATAGTTGATAATGAATTATGGTATGTGATATTAATGTGCAATTGTGATATGTTTTAGTTGGACAAAAGTAATGGTGAATATTGATAAGGTTTATGAGTAGGTAATTGGTTGATATTGTTATGGTTGGAATGATGTGTATTTTGACATAAAAATTGGTTGAATTGGTAAAACATATATGCTTGTTTTTATTGCTTGTAGGATGACCTAAAAAGGGGTGGCAAATTGGCTTAAACCAAGCCTGCATTGTGCCACACGGTCAGGGACCACGGGCGTGCCTTGTGGCCGTGTATGCAAAGCAGTAACCTCTTAAGATCACACGGTTAAGACACTTGGGCGTGTCATATGGCCGTGGGCTCAAGTCAGTAGCTAGCTAAGTATCACACGCCATAGCACACAGGCGTGTCTGTTAGCCGTGGGTGAAAGTCAGTATATATACTCTATTTTGGCACGGTTGGATCACATGGGCGTGGCTGGGGCTCATGTGAGGCACACGGCCTGGTCACACGAGTGTGTAACCTCAATAGAATTGAAAAACTTTTCTATAGCCTGAAACTTTGGTATGTTATCTATTTGGTCCTGAATGCATGTTTAAGCATTGTATACTTAGTTATATGTGAATATTGAATGTGAATGAATGACTTCTTTTAGTAATGAGATAATTATTGATGTGTGGTGGTTATGATTTGAGTTGTGAGTCCGGTAATGCCTTTTAACCTATTCCGGCGAAAGTTTCGGGTTAAGGGTGTTACACACGGGTTGAGGACACAGGCATGTGTGACCACACGGCCTACCCACACAGGCGTGTCCTAAGCCACACCGGCATGTGACCCCTGTTTTGATGAAAAAAATTTAGTTTTTCAAAGTTCTCGGTTTAGTCTTGGACCACCTCCAATGTATGTTTTGGGCCTCATAAGCCCGTAATAGGGATGATATACATCTGCATGAATGGTTTTAAATTGGATGAAATTTTATGGCCCGATTTTGTATGATTGGTTATGTTTAAGTCTAGTAATGCCTCGTATCTTGTCCTGGCGTCGGACACGAGTAAGGGGTGTTACAAAATCAAACCAAACTCACATCTACAATTACCAACACACATACTTTTACCATGCATCATTCTTCATAAATTTCATAACATGCCAATGAACCAACTTCAACTAAAATAAGCCAAGTTACATGGCCAAAGACACATCAAGTCTTTGACAATTAGAAGCCAATACATTTGGCCCAATTCTTAATGCAATATAAAAAAATGAGCAAGTCCCTATACATGCCATAATCTCAAAATGTTTAAAATCATCGGTACCCAAAATAACAATTTGATAGTGTAAGGCGATCTCCGAAAATCTCCAGCCCAAGCTAGCTTGCTGACACTATAAAACATGGAAAATAAAACGGAGTAAGCTATATAGCTTAGTAAGCTCGTATGAAAGAAATAAGCAACCTTACCATACATTAATCATGCAAATAACATAACATAAGATAATGTAATTTACCAAATTCTCATGATCATAATCCATTCCATCACAAACTTACCTTGTAATCGTCATTTCACAAATTAATAATCATAAGCTTAAAGTTCATACCTATACCATATCGTAATAATTTCATACTTAGTCTCATCGTTGCCATACCCAATGAACCACTCTGAATAATAATATTGGATACATGGGAAAGCCTTGCACATAAGGTGCCACATATGTAGCCATTGCTACCTCTATCTCATAACACATATATGTTCGTTATCGAGTCATTATCGGGCTTACTCACACAAGCTGTCAGTCAAGACGTAGCTACACGGTGCTGCTCACACAAGCTATCAAGTAACCGCCACATATGCCAATATACTCAGCCACCGGTAGGACGTACAAGACTAGCACTCGGATCACATAATCACATAACACATGGTAACACTAGTGACATGTGACTTGTATCTGAATCTATTCCTAAGGTTCAAACGGGATTTCTTACTTGTTGAATCATCTTTGAACTCATTCGTAAAGTTAAACTCTTCCACATAGCCAATCATATACTTCATGCAATATTAAAGCATTTAAATACATTTATATTAAAGCTTATTTAACATACGAACTTGCCTCGGTTACAAAAATGGCTATTAGTTCGATTTAGTCCACAACTTTGTTCTTTCCCCAGTCTAAACTCGAACTTCATTTTTCTTGATCAATAATATCAAATTTAACTTACTTAATCATCACATTATTCAATTCAATCCAAAAACACACTATGTCAAAAATTATATTTTTGCCCCTAAACTTTTGACATTTTACATTTTAGTCTTAGGCTTGTAAAATGATTTTCATCTAATTTCTTCATTACGCAAGCCTAGCCGAACCTTTTTCATGCTCATGACAGCCCACATTTTCCATTTATTCACATTTTACCACACATTTTACAACCTTTTACAAATAGGTCCCTTTTTTTACATTTTCATCAAAAATCACTTTGTAAATGTTGTTTAGCTAACAACAAACATGCATTTTCTACCATTAAACATCATAATACAAGCTTATCAACATGGGTAAAATTTTAGACTTTGATTTTCTTTCAAATTAGTCCTTAGAATAGCTAGATCAAGTTACAACATTCACAAAAACGTAAAAATAATTAAAAACGGAACAAAGACGGACTTACAATCGACCTTGGAAGCTTGGCCAAACCCTAGCTATGGTTTCCTCTTAAAATTTGGCTAAGAGGGGACTGAATTGAGAAGATGGACACTTTTATTTAGTTATTTTTGTCTTTATTTACTAGATTACCAAAATGCCCTTCTCTTAAACTTTGAAAATTTTCCCTCACAATGTCTATTTTGTCCATACTAAAGTATAAAGGTCTAATTACCATTTAACGACCTCTAATTTAGAATTTCATAACAATTTGACACCTTTAACTTATAGAATTCAAGTTTTGAACCTATTGCAATTTAGTCCTTCTAGACAAATTGAGTACTCAATCGATAAAATTTCTTAACGAAATTTTCACACAATCATTCTATCTTGTTGTAGACCATAAAGAAATAATAAAATAAATATTTCTACTTCAAATTTGTGGTCCCGAAACCACTGTTCTGATTTGACCCAAAATCAGGTTGTTACAACTTTCTCCCCTTAGGGATTTTTGTCCCCAAAAATCTTACCAGAAAAGAGTTTTGGGTACTATTTTCTCATAGCTTCCTCGGGTTCCCACGTAGCCTCTTCAACCCCATGTCTTTGCCACAAAAATTTCACTAGACCTATGCTTTTATTTTTCAACTGTTTAACCTCTCGAGCTAACACTTTGATCGATTTTTCACCATATGTCATATCGGGTCGAATCTCAACCTCATCATCGAAATTATGTGTGGAGGATTTGATCGATAGAGGCGCAATATTGATACATGAAACACACTATGGATCCTTTCTAACTCTGTTGGTAAAGCTAATCAATATGCCACCAGTCCTATTCTTTCAATAATCTCATACGGCCCAATGAAACGTGAACTCAACTAGCCTTTGCGACCAAATATAAGAATTTTTTTCCACGAAGACACTTTTAGAAACACTTTATCACTAACCTGAAATTTGATATCCTTTCGTTTCAAATCCGCGTTGATTTTTATCGATCCGAAGCTTCTTTCAAACAATCATGAATTACTTTCACTTTCTTTTCAGTTTCTCTAACCAAATCAACCCCATGAATCTGTCTGTCACTGAGCTCCGTCCAGTACAATGGAGTTCGACACTTGCGGCCATACAATGCCTCATATGGTGCCATCTTTATACTCGACTAAAAACTGTTGTTATTAGAAAATTCAACTAAAGGTAGATATTTTTCCTAGCTACCTTCGAACTCTAAAACACAACAGTAAAGCATATCTTCGAGAATTTGAATCACTCTCTCTGATTGACCATCGGTTTACGGATGGAATGCGATACTAAAATTGAACTTTGTACCCAACACTTCTTGCAATTTCTTCCAAAATCGCGACGTGAACCTCGGGTCTCTATTCGAAATAATAGAAGTAGGCACCTCGTGCAATCTAACAATCTCAGCAATGTACAATTAAGCCAGTTTATCAAGTGAATAGTCGATACGTACCAAAATAAAATGAGCCGATTTCGTTAATCTAACAACAATGACCCACGTAGCATATTTCTTCTTCAGAGTCAGAGGTAATCCAGTTACGAAATCCATCGTAATTCTATCCCATTTCCACTCAAAAATTATCACAAGCTAAAGTAAACCCAAAGGTACTTAATGTTTAGCCTTTACTTGTTGACAAATTAAACATCTCGATACGAATTCAAAAATATCTCGTTTCATACTCGACCACCAATACAATTTCTTCAAATCATTATACATCTTCATACTTCTTGGATGAACAGACAGACAACCACTATGTGCCTCATGAAGAATTTTCTAAATAAGCTCGGTATTTCTCGGTACACAAATCTTACCTCGAAACATCAAACAATCATCGTCCCAATCTGATGGTCCGAATCACTTGTTGATTTGCACTGAACTCTTTTAGCTTGAAGTTTCTCGTCACATTTCTAAGCTTCGCAAATTTGCTGAAGAAATACTCGTCTTGCTTTTAACTCAACTAGAATTGAACCATCATCATATAAAGTTATTTGGGTATTCATTGATCTCAAAGCAAATAAAGATTTCCTACTTAAAGCATCAGCGACTACATTCGCCTTTCCCGGATGATAATCGAATACTAAGTCATCAAATACTTTAAACTCTTGAAATCGGTAAAGATACGACACTTCTCATAGACTAAATAGCGTCTCCAAATTTTTAAAGTAAACACAATGGTAGCTAATTCCAAGTCGTGCGTCGGATAGTTCTTCTCATGCGATTTCAATAGGCTATCACTTTGGCCTCTTGCATCAACATAAAACCAAGATTGTTCAGTGACGTGTCACTGTAAATCACAAACTCTTTTCCTGACTCAGGTTGTACTAACACCGGTGCCTCAGTCAATAATGTTTTCAACTATTCAAAACTCTTTTGACATTTCTCAAACCACTCAAATTTCACATCCTTTCGTAACAATTTGGTCATAGGTGTAGTAGTAATCGAAAATCCCTTAACAAAGCATCAATAATAATCAACTAAGCCCAAAAAACTTCTAACTTCGGATACATTCCTCGGTGGTTTCCAATCAACAACTGCTAAACACTTACACGAGTCAACCCGTATACCTTCTGCTAAAATAATGTGTCCTAGAAGAAGAAGAAGCTTTTACACTCATTTAGGGTTCAACCAACTCTTTTCTTAAATAAGGTACGGTTTTAGCTTGATTTTTGATGATTTCTACATTTTTGTGATCGTTACTTTATGTTCTAGCTAGCCCATGTCTTAATTTTTGAATTTGTTGATGATATTGTGAAGTGCCATTGATGAATGCTTGAGCTTTGTGATATATGATGATGAAAAATGAATAATTATTGATAGATTTTAATGTTTTGTAAAGAGATTTTTGACAAAAATATCAAATAAGGATTAAATTGTGAAATTTGCAAATCGAAAGGTTGAAATGTGAAATAAATGAAAGTTTTGGGCTGCTAGGGACCTATAAGAAATTCGGCTAGGCTTGGGTTTAAAGAAATTTTATGAATTTTGTGTATTTGTGAAATAAGAACTAAATTGTAAGAAATGTGAAAGTTTAGGGCTAAATTGTAAAAATGCCCAAATATGTGTTTAAGGATTTAATTGAATTAGTTGACTAAATGGGTTAATTTTGAATACACATAGATCAAGAAAGAAAGAATTCAGATTTAGATCAGGGGAAATCGAAAGTTATCGAGTAATTAATCCAATTAGTCAATTCCGAGTACGAGGTAAATTCGTATGTAGTAATTTCATTATAAATGTATGTTATATGCTTTGGCATTGTATAAAATGTGGTTATGAGATTATGAATAATGTTTGAATGGTGAATACAACTATACAGATGTGTTCGACGATGAAATCGATAAGTGAAACTTCCCGGTTGAACCTTAGGAATAGTTAAGATGCTAATGACATGTCATTAGGTTAATGTATTGGCTTCGGGCCATGATATTGGCACTTTAGGTGTGAATAATACCTTGATTTGGCTATAGGCCATGGTATAGGTATTTAGAGAGGAGTTATCTTGATTTGGCTACGGGCTATGGTATAGGTACTCCGAGATAAGTTACCTTGATTTGCCTACAAGCCATGGTATAGGTACTTACCGATTGTGATTCTTGAGTATCCGATTTCTATTCCAAATGGTTCAACAGGTAAAGAATGATGTAGTTGAGAAAGAGGTGAGTACGAGGTAGTACAGGTACGTACGGAACCTATTTGAATATTACATTGAGAAAGTTCAATGAGATGGTATTTAATCATGTTATGAGACATGATAAAGGTTTGTGGTCAATGTGATTTGATTCGGTAATAGGAAAATAATTAAATTGCATTTATTTGATCAATTGAGATATTCAATTACAAACTTACTAAGCTATGAAGCTTACTGTGTGTTGTTTGCCTATGTTTTATAGATAATCAAAGCTAGCTTAGACTCGGGGATCGTCAGGAATCGTCATCACACTATCGATCATTTTTGTGGATATTTTTGAAGCCTTGTTTATATGGTATACGGCATGTATAGGCTAGTGTCATTATGGTACCTTTTGTGTTATGGAATTATAGTTATGTGATTTGGCTTTTAATTGGTAAAGCTATAGATGTGAATTTTGCTTAGAATATGTTTATATACGCTATGTGATATAAATGATATGCCTTGTGAATTTGGCATAGTATGGTATGAGATTAAGGTAATGAATTGGTGTTATTTTGAGTTTTGAGTAAGTTATTTTCAAGAATGAATAAATGCATATTGAAATTAGGCGGAATGGATGAATTTGGCATATGAAATCTATATGATTGGAGTAGTAAATGTGTATTAAATTGGCTAGTGTTATTATGGCATGAGTTATGTATGAGTTGATGATGTTTTATATGCCTATAAATATGTTGAAATAGTGTAAAATGTCTTGTTGAAGGAAGGCATGAGAAGGGTGAGAAATGTGGCTTTAACCAAGCCTATTTTCACTCCACATGGTCGAGCACATGAGCGTGTGGCTTGACCGTGTGTCCCCTAAGGTACCCTTTCGAATTAAGTCAGTATACCCTACAGATTTTGCACTGCCTAGACACACGGGCGTGTCTACTAGCCATGTGTGGCACACGGGTTGGCACACGGGCGTGTGGCTGACCATGTGACCCAAGTCAGTAACCCCTCTAGATTTCACATGGCCTGGCACATGGGTGTGTCCTCGGCTGTGTGGTGCAAGTTAGTATGTATGCCCTGTTTTCACACGATCTGTGACACGAGCATGTCTGGTAGCCGTGTGAGGCATATGGCCTATTCGCACGGGCGTGTGACCCCTGAATGCATGAAATTTTTCTAAGTTTCCCAAAGTTTTGAAATGTTATCGATTTAGTTTTGAACCTCTTTTAAGCATGTTTTAAGGTCTCGTAGGACCTTGTGAGGGATAATGTGAATAAGTTGAATGGATTTAGATTATGAATTCATAAAAGTTTATGAATGATGTGTATTATCCGGTAATGCCTCATATCCCTATCTCGGCGACAGATACGGGTTAGGGGTGTTAGATTTTATTGGTATTAGAGCTATGATTTAGTCGATTCTAGGACTAACGTAGCAAGTGAAAGTCTAGCTATACATGCCATATATATAAATTGCGATAGTGTGATGATTCTTGACAGCTTAAATTGTGTTTTCATTTAGTAAATGGATCCCGAATGAGCAATAGTTGATGATGTGGAAAGTAATGCACCCACTCCCACTCAAGGGGCAACGCTGGCTGATTCTTGGCCAATTTCTAGTAGCCAAGAGGGAGAGGCTAAGCAAACCTTCTTCCAGATGATGAGTAAGTGGTTTACGAAGTTCGTTCGAACGAGTCCAGCCGCTCAACAACCTTCGCCTCCGCCTATTCCTCAACAAATCCCAACTGTGCCACAAGTGATAGATCCGATTCAATTGAGTAAGCCGCCAGTAGATAAGATTCAAAAACACGGGGCTGAGAAGTTTAGGGCTACCATTGATGATGATGCTGAGGGAGCTGAGCTTTGGTTCAAGAACACGGTCTGAGTATTCGAGGAATTGTAATGTACTCTTGAAGAATGTATCAATTATGTGGTATCTTTACTTAGAGACAACGCGTACCATTGGTGGAAAACATTGACATCTGTGGTTCCTAGAGAACGAATTACGTGGGAGTTCTTTCAATTCAAGTTCTGAAAGAAGTATATAAGTCAACAATTTCTCGATCAGAAACATAAAGAGTTTCTAGAATTGAAACAAGGTCAAATGACTGTGACCGAGTACGAAAGAGAATTTGTATGATTGAGCAAATATGCTCGAGAATATGTAACAGTCCGATTTTGACCTAGTCAGAATAGTGGTTTCGGGACCACATATCTGAATTAGAAAAAAATTTTAAATATTATTTTTCATGCTTATGATGTGTGAAATAGCATGTGAGAAAATCTCGTGTGGAAATTCAACTGTTTGTGTGTTTAATTTGCAAAAATGACCTAAAGGCATAGAATGTAAAAGTTGTGCTGATTGATAAAGTGTCTATTTGATGTGGCTTTTTAAGTATGAAGTCCTTATGATGCAATTAGACCATTGTACTAATGCATGGACAAGTATAGACATTAGTGGGTGGATTTTTATATGTTAATAATAAGGGCAAAGTTGGTAAATGACATATAAGGTAGAATAAAATAAAACAAAGCATGAAAATGGCCATTATCATCCTTTCTCTTGCCGAAAATACAAAGAAAATAAAATATAAAGAAGCTTTAAGGGTTCGGCTAGGTTAAAGCTCAATTGAGGTATGATTTTTGATCGGTTTTTGATAATTTCTACGTTTTTGTGATCGTTGCTTTGTGTTTTATCAAGCCTATGCCTCAATTTCTAATTTTGGTGATGATTTTGAAATGTACCATTGATGAAACTATGAGTTTTGAGATGTTAGTAGATGAATTATAAAAGCTTGATGTTGGGCTTAAATGATTTGTCTTTGGATTTTTTATGAAATTGAGTAATTTGGGCTAAATTGTAAAGATGTTATTTTTGAGGGACTAAAATGTCTTTTATATGAGCTAGGAGAATTTGGCTAAGCTTGTGTATATGCAAATTATGTGTATTTTGTAATTTTGTGAAATAGGGACTAAAGTGTCGAAATATGAAAATGTGAGGGCTAGTTTGCAAAATGCCCTAAATATGTGTTTATGGATTGAATTGAATTAATTAGTGAATAAAAAGGGTTAATTTTGAATACATATAGATCAAGAAAGGAGGAATTCGAATTTAGATCGAGGGAAGTCGAAGGCTATCGAGTAAACAATTCAAATCAACAATTCTGAGTACGAGGTAAGTTCGTACATGATAAATGATGTTAAAGTTATGTTTTAATGCAATTACAATGCATAAATTGTATAGATATTTGATTAAGGTTTGAGTACAATGATATTCCACTATACTTAGCACTAAGTGTGCTGTTAAATACATGTACCTTTGGCTACAAATGGCACTAAGTGTACGAGTTGGAATAGCACCGGCTATAAAATGCACTAAGTGTGTGACACCGACTTAGCTTCGGTTATTTTAGATGGCACTAAGAGTGCAGAATCATTCTAGATTCGGCTAACCTTTTAGCACTAAATGTGCGGATGTTTAAAGTAAGAGTAATTGACGGAAAATCTTATAATATTCAACGAGAGGTAAGTATGAAATTGAAGAAGTACGGGGAGATTCAAGTATGTGAAATACCTAAGTGGTAGATTATATTATGTATGTTAAGTTCACTGAATTGATATGATCATATAGATTGAAATTGTATAAATACTTATGTATTGATGTGTTAAATTATATATATTGTTGATGATTTTAGTACAAACTTACTAAGCTTTTGAAAGCTTACTTTTTGTGTGTTTGTGTTATTTTTAGGTATCAAAGCTACCTCAAGCTCAGGGACCGTCAAGGATTGTCACCACACTATCGAACCTCATTTTGATACTTTGAAAATGTACATTTTGAAGTATGGCATGTATAGGCTAGTAGTTGTGGGTTTATGTTTTGTGATGTATATATATTTAGCCATGTGATTTGGCTAGTTGGTGTTTAAACTTATAGTTTATAATGAATTATGTTATGTGATGTTAATGTGCAATTGTGATATGTTTTAGTTGGACAAAAGAAATAGTGAGTATTGGTAATTTTTGGTAAGTTTAGTATGAGTTTGCATGATGTATAGAAGGAAATATTTTGGTTTGATCTAAATTTTGGTTTGGCATGAATTGATAAGGTTTATGAGTGGATAATTGGTTGATTTTGATATGGTTGGGATGATATGTATATTGGTATAGAAAATTGGTTGAATTGGTTAAGCATATATGCTTGTTTCTATTGCTTGTAGGATTGACCTAAAAAAGGGTGGCAAGTTGGCTTAAACCAAGCCTGCATTGTACCACACGGTTAGGGACCACGGGCATGCCTTGTGGCTGTGTATGCAAAGCAGTAACCTCTTAAGATCATACGGTTAAGACACATGGGTGTGTCATATGGCCGTGGGCTCAAGTCAGTAGCTAGCTAAGTATCACACGGCCATAACACACGAGCATGTCTGTTGGCCGTGGGAGAAAGTCAATCTATATACTCTGTTTTGGCATGGTTGGATCACATGGGCGTGTCTGAATCCCATGTGAAGTACACGGCCTGTTCACACGGGCGTGTGACCTCAACAGAATTGAAAAATCTTTCTGAGTCCTGAAATTTATGAATGTGTTTGGTTTAGCCTCGACTGTCCTTAAAAGTATGTTTTGGATCTCATATACCATCATAAGATATGATTTGTTGATGATTGCTTATGCATTAATATTATGTGATATCTGTGATTCAAAATCGGTTTGAAATGTTTGGTTTGTGTGGTAATGCCTCGTAACCCTAATTCGATAACGGTTACGGGTTAGGGGTGTTACAGAATATGTTTCTACCGAAGAGATTATGTGTAAGCGGTTCGTTGATGGGTTGAATGAAGATATAAAACTTCTAGTCGGAATTCTGGAAATCAAAGAATTCGTTGTTTTAGTTGAAAGGGCTTGTCAAGCTGAAGATCTTAGCAAAGAAAATAGGAAAGCAGGTTCAGAGACTAGAGACACCAGAAAAAGAACGATGAGTAAACTGTATCAATCTTAATCAAAGAAATCTAGAGATTTGTACACCCACACGAATGCTTCGATTGGATATCCGAACAGGGATCGTGCTAAACAATATTCCAGATCCAAAGCTTAAGCTACATCAGAAGCTAGTGTTGGCAGTGTAAGAAACAATAAACCCGAATGTCAGCACTGTAGACGACGACATTTTGAAGAATATTGGAATAAAAGTAATAAAGCTTGCTACAAATGTGGTTCGCTAAAACACTTCATTCGAGATTTCCCAGAGTTAGATGACAAAGATAAAGTTCAGAATGTGAGATCAAGTAATACTGCTATTAGAGGGAGATCATCCCGAAACACTGGAAATACGAGTGGTAATCGAAGGGTTGCGAGAGATTCCGCTATGAGATCTAAGGCACGAGCACTACTCGAGCTTATGCTATCCGTGCATGGGAGGAAACATCCTCGCCAGACATTATAACTAGTACTTTCACTCTTTATGATACTAAAGCTATTGCATTGATAGATCCAGGATCAACTCATTCGTATATATGTGTGAATTGAGTATTCAGTAATACTTTTCCTGTAGAGTCTATTGAATTTGTGATTAGAGTATCGAACCCCTTAGGCAAGTGTGTGTTGGTTGATAAAGTGTGCAAGAACTGTCCATTGATGATTCGGGATACCTGTTTTCCAACCGATCTAATGTTGTTATCATTTGATGAATTTGATATAATTCTGGGTATGGATTGGCTAACGTTGCATGATGCTATTGTGAATTGCTAACGAAAAACGATTGATTTGAGATGTTAGAATAATGAGATTATTTGGATTGAGTCATATGATCTGAATGGCTTGCTAGTAGTGATTTCATCAATGTTGGCTCAGAATTATATAGAAAAGGGTTGCAAAGCTTACTTGGCTTATGTACTTGATACGAAAGTGACTGAAAAGAAGATTGAACCAGTGCCAATTGTGTGTGAATATCCGGATGTGTTTCGTGAAGAGTTATAGGGTTTACCACCGATCCGAGAGGTTGAGTTTGGTATAGAGTTAGTGCCGAAACAACGCTGATATTGATAGCTCCGTACAGAATGGCTCCGATAGAATTAAAAGACTTAAAAGCTCAGTTGCAAGAATTAACTGACAAATGGTTTGCAAGACTGAGTTTCTTACCTTGGGGTGCTCTCGTGTTGTTTGTGAAAAATAAAGATGGCACGATGAGAATGTGTATAGACTACAGACAGTTGAATAAAGTGACAATCAAGAATAAATACCCTCTACCACAGATTGATGATTTTTTGATTAATTAAAAGAGGCTACAGTGTTTTCAAAGATAGATTTGAGATCGGGTTATTACCAGTTGCAAGTGATAGAGTCTGATGTGCCAAAGACAACTTTTAGAACGAGGTATGGACATTATGAATTTTTAGTTATGCCTTTTAGACTAACGAATACACCTGCTGTCTTTATGAACTTAATGAACCGAATTTTCAGATTGTATCTAGATCGATTTGTTGTTGTGTTTATTGATTACATATTGATATATTCGCGAAATGAATTCGAGCATGCTGAGCATCTGAGAATTGTATTACAGACTGTACAAGATAAGCAATTATTTGCAAAGTTCAGCAAATGTGAATTCTGGTTGTACGAGGTTGGTTTTCTGGGGCATATTGTGTCAACATCAGGTATTCGAGTCGATCCAAGCAAGATATTTGCGATTATAAATTAGAAGCCTCTAAGAAATGTTTTTGAGATCCATAGCTTTCTGGGACTAGCGGGATATTATAGACAATTTTTGAAAGGCCTTTCAATGATTGCGACTCCGTTGACGAGATTGCTTCAGAAAGATGTAAAGTTTGAATGGTTTGAGAAATGTCAGAAAAGTTTTTATAAGCTGAAAGCTCTTTTGACTGAAGCTCCAGTTTTAGTACAGCCAGAATTGGGTAAAGAATTTGTGATCTATAGTGATGCATCGTTGAATGGTTTGGGTTGCGTTTTGATGCAGGAAGGCAAAGTCATAGCTTATGCCTCGAGACAGTTGAAGCTGCATGAAAAGAATTATCTGACACAAGATTTTGAGTTAGCAGCTATTGTGTTTGCGTTGAAGATTTGGCGTCATTGTCTGTTTGGTGAGAAATGCCATGTTTATTCTGATCACAAAAGTTTGAAATATCTGATGACTCAGAAAGATTTGAATTTGCAACAGCAGAGATGGCTAGAATTGATAAAAGATTACGAGCTAGTAATTGATTATCATCTGAGAAAGGCTAATGTCGTTGGTGATGCTTTGAGCCGAAAATCCCTATTTGCTCTACGTGTGATGAACACTTAAATAACTTTGTTTAATGATGGTTCGGTTGTACCTGAGATGAAAGCAAGACCATTGTTTTTACAGTAGATTTGTGAGGCTCAAAAGTTTGATAATGAAATGTTAGCAAAACGAGCTCAATGTGATTCGAACCCTGATTCAGAATTTCAAGTTTACGCTGATGATTGTTCGAGACTCAAAGGTCAAATATATGTTCCGAGAAAATTCTGATGATTTTGAGTGAAGCACATAGTGGTCGTTTATTTGTTCATCCAAGAAGCAAGAAAATGTATAATAACTTGAAACAAGTTTATTGGTGGCATGGCATGAAACGTGATATTTTAGAGTTTGTTTCTAAATGCTTTGTAACACCCCTAACCCGTATTCGTCACCAGAATAGAGTTATGAGGTATTACTAGACAAGACAAAACTTTCAAACAATCATAATTATGCACTTGCACAACTTTTAAACCAACTAATCCTTATATATAAAAAAATATCACATAGTCGAATATAATTTTAATATAACTTAAATAACATGCAAAACATGTAAATTACAGTGCACTACAAAACAAACTTAAATTATACATTAATAGTACCCACAAAACTAAATACATATAATCACTACAATTTAATCAACTTAGATTCAACAATTGTACTTTATAACAAGTATAATTAAAGTTTATAAACATAATCAAAGTACTAACTTATAAATATTATACAACATTCAAATAACATCAAATAAGTCACTTATACATCTCACTAAGACTCATATAATTTCCATAGTTTACTATTGCTCAAATCACCATTCATTTGGTCATTTATTATCGTCTCACTTGCATACCATATTAAACATTTTGAGTACATATACATTTTCCATGCAAACCGGACCAACCTAATTCTTGCATATTCGAACATACACATACATCATTAACATTTTTAAACCATTGATAATCAATACCAAGTTTCATTCATTAAAACATAACATAACCTATTTATCCGTATCATTTCCGAATACATGCACATAACATAACTTATAATCAACCATGGTACTCGGCATAATAATCAACATAGACTTAAACTATAATTTAACCAACACCGAACTCAAGCATAGCAATTAAGCCATTTTCGCATGGCTTCCATTACACACAAACCAAAATACAATATTCCAAAACATAACCTAGCCTATACATGCCATAGGTTCGAAAGTTCACTTATTAAAAATACCGAAGACAGTTGATAGTATGATAGACTTGGCTGACCCAAAATCTATAAAATAGACACACACATACACACAAAGTAAGCTTTTATAGCTTAGTAAGTCATAAGCAATTATCAACTCAATAATATATATCAACTTCTTAAAAATCCAAAACCACACATGATTAACATAACTACTACTTTGGCTGAATACTTATAAGATTAATATTTTGCAAGTTTTCATTCAACTTTCAAAGCCAAATATCATTATAAATTCAAATATACTTTCACACCTTTATACAAGCTCACAAAACCAAATTTAACTTCATATCCTTCATCACTCTTTTAACTGAATACGCAAGATCAAATATATCATCTCATAAACACTTACTTATATAACTGAATATACAAGATTCATTATATCATCGCATAAGTACATACATATAAGGCCGAATATACAAGGTTCAATAGATCATCACATAAATACTTACCTATATGGCGGAATATACAATTTCAATATAATATCACATTTGTGCATACCTTCATGGCTGAATATTCAAGATTCAATATGACATCACATATGTACATACCTATGTGGCCGAATATAAACAAGGTCATTTAGCTAAATTTTAGTTGCTCAATTTCCACATCAACTTGAAACCTTATAAGCATAGGCTTGAAAATAAATAACCTGTATAAAACTTGCTAGGCATAAGCCTGAATCACTCACCGGCATAAGGCCTGCTAGACTCATGGTCTGATATTATTCACCGGCAATAAGCCTGCTAGGCATAAAGCCCGATTACATTCACCAGCATAAAGCTTACTAGGCTCAAAGCCCGAATATCACTATTATAATGCTGTCTCATACACAATTCATATAACAAAAACTCCATATATTCCATATAAATCATACGAACTTTTAAATGTTATAACCCTATCGAATTAAACTGAAATGCAATATTTCTATGCTCAAATATATTAGAATAGCTCTTTTATGAATCTATAGTTTCCATAACAACATATTAAACTAAGTTACAATCAAGAATAATGATGTCTAATTGCTTAAAAACATATTAAACTATAGTTTCCATAGCTCTTTTATCGACGAACGTTATAAATCAGCTATTCGACTATTTTTTCTTTTCCCCGATCCAAGTCCAATTTCCTTTGTTCTTGATCTATATAATTTTAAATTAACCTCATTTAAACACAATTTCATTCAATTTAATCCAACAACACATAAATGGGAAAATTACCATTTTACCCCTAATATTTCATACTTTTATAAATTAGTCCTAATTGCATAAAACACAAAATACACAAAATCCCACAACAATGTAGTTGGGCCGAATTTTCCATATACTCATACTAGTCCATATATTTCATCTATTTCACATTTTAGTCCCTCAACTTATTATTTTTTGCAATTTAGTCCTAATTACTCAAAATCTTCAAACACTCCAATACAAAACATGTTAATCTAAAACATATTTTTGATATTTCATCATCAAACATCACAAAGCACAAATATTCATCAATGGCATAACTCAAAATATGCATCAAAATCAAAAATTTAAGCATGGGTCGGATAGTACTCGAAGCAACGATATCAAAAACGTAAAAATTATCAAAAACCGAAATTAAACTAACCTTGAATCAAGCTTGAGAAATGGCCGAATATACCAAGCTATATTTTCTTTCTTTCTTTCTCAAGTTTCGACAAGAACAAGAATTATGCATGCTTATTTAATTTTTATGTTTTATATAACTTATTATAATAACCATTTTACTTAAATAACCTTTGTAATAAAATAATAAACTATGATTTAATAAGGCTACTACCGTCCAATACATATTATCATGGGCAATTTGCAACATAAATACTTCATATTTAAAAACCACTAACAATTCAACCTTTATGATTTAAACTATCAAGTTTTCAATTTACACGATTAAGTCCTTTTATCAAATTAAGCACACAAACAATCAAATTTTCGTACGAAACTTTCACACATGCAAATTCACATATAATAAACACGAAAAATAATATTTAAATATTTTTCTAACTCAGATTCGTAGCCTCGTAACCACCATTCTGATTAGGGTTTAAATCAGACTGTTACATGCTTGATTTGTCAGGAAGTTAAAGCTGAGCATTAGGTACCATATGGTTTATTTCAGCCAATTATGATTCCCGAGTGGAAATGGGATAGAGTGACTATGGATTTTGTGTCCGGATTTCCCTTATCTCCAAGAAAGAAAGATGCAATCTGGGTTATAGTTGACAGATTAACAAAATTGGCTTATTTCATTCTGGTACGAACGGACTATTCGCTTGAAAAGTTAGTTGAGTTGTATATCTCCAAGGTTGTAAGATTGCATGGAGTACCTATTTCTATTGTTTCAGATAGAGATCCAAGGTTCATGTCGAGGTTTTGGAAGAAACTGCAAGATGCACTAGGTACAAAAACTACATTTTGGTACCGTATTTCACTCGCAGACGGAAGGTCAACCCGAGCAAGTTATATAGATACTCGAGGATATGTTAAGATGTTGCATTCTTGAGTTCGAAGGTATGTGGGAAAGGTATTAGTTGTTAATTGAATTCGCGTATAACAACAATTTTCAATTAAGTATTAAAATGGCACCATACGAATGTAACACCCCTAACCCATATCCGTCACTAGAATAGGGTCCTGAGGTATTACTGAACAAAAGCACAACTCTGAACATTCATACAAGTCATATTTATATATGTAAACGAATGTCTAATTAATTGTTAATCATGAAACTATTAATACATAATACATAAAAAAATACAATTCATATAATGAACATTGTAATGATATTCGAATATCTAATAAACATCAATCTTTTTAAGTCATATTTCTATACATGTATAAATTAAAATCAAATAAAATCTAACACAAGGCATTTTTTAAATTAACTTATACGGCATTAACAATCCATAAATGGTCAAATAAATTTCAATGAATTAATAAAACTTATACACATTTTAATCATAATGAAATGGAACTATTGTCGAACATCAATAATGATGCTAATCAAGCTTAGTTCACATACTAAAAGTATACCTAATTATTTATTTATAGTTAACCATTTTATAACATAGTAGCGACTTGAATTGCACTCATTTTACATGCCAAAATGTATATACACAACTAGTCTTTTTACCACCAATTCGGACATTTAAACATTACATAAAACGCATATACTCTTGAATATCACCTGTCTAATACATATTATACCTTAGTTAGCTAAATAACTATTACTTACCTTGTGGCCGATGCATATAAACCAAACTCCTTGACATTACATATATTGGACATACCTTCTATATAAGTCCAAACCAAGGTCAATTGTATACATAACCATGAGCATTATAATTAACCGTATTTATTGTCTCATTTTAACAAAGCATATCAACCAAATTCACACATATTTATATATATAAATACCATAGCCGAATCAACTAATATACTTACGAACAGGTATATTTATTTGTACCATGACAGATGCATCAAATACTTAGATATATAAATGCAAAAGGCAAATCATCAATCAATTTATTCAATACATAAATCTAGCATCACACCGAATATACTTGTCAACCAAATTTAACTATTACTATCAGCATAAGTCATAACCGAATCATTTTAACTAAGAGTGACACATCAACATGATTCATACCATATTATATCATGTCCGACTCTTTCAAACCACAACCAAATCATCAAGCAACTTCAATCACATATCACATATACTTCTATCCATGAATAACTTTAGTCGAACCATTCACATGCACATCCTAAGTCGTCAACCATTTTTAAAGCATAGAATACCTAACAAAAATATTATACATTCATAGCACATAACCTCATGACTAAAATGAACATAAACCATACTTAGCATAACCGAATTCAAACATAAAAGATTAGCCACTTTCGCATGGCTTAGATTACACATAACCAAAATCCAACATTTCTAAACGTAATCCAGCCTATACATGCCATAGATCTGAATATTCAGCTTATATATACCGAAGACAGTCGATAGTGTGATAAGCTTTTCTGACAATTTTCCCGAGCTCTTAGCTTGAGTCCAAAATCTATAAAACAGAAATAACAAGAACACAAACACAGAGTAAGCTTTCATAGCTTAGTAAGTCATAAACAAATAAATGACTATTTGACATAATCAAATCATTTATGCTAAACCAAATTATACTATCATAATTACTTTAAATCTTAAGCTTACAATTTCATGTATTTTATATGTAAATTTCACATATAGATTATTTATGGCCAAATAAACATTTATACATCTTAACAAACTATCATTAAATTTTCAAGCCAAAATCTCTTTATCGTAACTTGTATACATATACATCTATATACATAAATTCATAAGTCAAAGGATAATAATCACATACATATTTATATTATATGCTGAATACACATATATATATGAGCAAAATATCTTTTTCATACATAAAGGTTACCTTTGTCGAATGCTCAAATAGTTAAATGAACAAATTATCATTCAATTTTCAAAGCCAAAATGTCATTATATAAGCAAGTATGCCTCCACTCATATGTACGAGCTCATAAACCAAGATACAACCTCATATACATACTCTTATTATATGGCCGAATATACAAGATCATGTATACACATATTCAAGAATCATTTTAATAATAATCATATTTCTTATTCATACGGCCAAATACACTTCCTTTGTTCACATATATTTTTCATTTACATCACACACAATTTGTAACAAATATCAAATAACTTACTTACCTTATTTCAAGTAGATAATAAGTTAATTCGTACTTGGTCAATCAGCTCGTTTTACATATTAATTCAGAACTTCTCGTTGCCCGATGAATCATTCGGAATTGGATAGGACACTCAGATAATCACACATATCGTACAATGCCAATGTCCCAAACGTGGTCTTACATGTAATCACATATCAATGCCACTGTCCCAGATAGGGTCTTACTCGCACACACATATATCGGAATCACGTATCGATACCATGGTCTTACTCGCACATCACATAAAGAAATCCTATGTCATGACATATGTATCCTAGCTATTCCTAAGGTTCATACGGGACTTTCGGGCGTCGTAAATCAATTGAAATAAATTCAGAAACATAGTAGCCAAGCTTGTATATATTCGGCTAGTATAAATATAAATTCACGTATTTCATTTCAGCATGTATAATTTGCATTTAGTTAGAATTAATTACATCTATTTGCTTATAAACTTACCTTGGACGATGTAAAACGGAACGGGACAACTAGTTGACAACTTTCGTTTTCCCCCGATCCAAATCTGATTCTTTGGTTCTTGATCTAAACATATTCAAATTAAGCTCATTCAAACATATTTTCATTCAATTTAGCCCAAAAACACATATATGGGAAAATTACCATTTTACCTCTAACATTTTCACTTTTACAATTTAGTCCCTATTGCACAAAATACAAAATATGCAAAATTTCCCTATACCCATGTTTGGCCAAATCTTACCCATTACCATACAAGTCCATATATTTCATTTATTTCACATTTTAGTCCCTCAAAATATTATTTTTGCAATTTAGTCCTAATTACTCAAAATCATCAAAAACTCCAATACAAAATATGTAAATCTAAAACATATCTTTCATATTTCATCATCAAAAAACAAAAATCACAAGCTCTCAACAATGTCATAACTCAAAATATTCACCAAAATAAAAAATTCAAGCATGGGTTTATTAGTACTCGAAGCAACGATCTCAAAAACGTAAAAATTATCAAAAAACTGAGTAAAAACGAATCTTAAATCATTCTTGGGAGGTGGCCGAACCTTGAAACCTTGTTATTTTTTTTCTTATTTTTCATATTTGTCTTGTAAGAATAATATTCACTTTGATTTTTAATTATATGTTTATATTATATACATTTTATTACCCAATTTATTTATTTAACCTTGGTATTTTAATATAAAACATTTATAATGGTTGTACACAACCATCCATCATTATAAATTATGGTTTAATTGCAACATAAAACCTCCATATTAAAAGAACCACAGCTATTCAACCCTTTCACACTTTACCACCAAATTTTCCTTTTACGCGATTAAGTCCTTTTATTAATCGGACACTCAAATGACAAAATTAAATCATGAAAATTTCAAACATGTTAATTCACACATAATAAACACAGAAAATAATTTTTAAATATTTTTTTGACTCGGATTCGTGGTCCTGAAACCCCCGTTCTGACTAGGGTTTATATCAAACTGTTACAACTCTCCCCCCTTAGGGATTTTCATCCTCGAAAATCTTACATGTGAATAGGTTCGGATAACGCTCTTTCATTACATCCTCTAGTTTCCATGTTGCTTCTTCAACTCCGTGTTTAGGCCACAGTACCTTAACTAACAAAATTTTCTTATTTCGCAATTCTTTAATCTCACGAGCCAGAATGTGAATCAGTTCTTCCTTATATGTCATATCGAACTTAGTCTCAATCTCAGACAGACTAATCACATGTGAGGGATCCGATCGACGTCTACTAGGCAGAGAAACATAGAATACATCGTGGATCTTTTCTAACTTAGGTGGCAACAATCGTTTATAAGCAATCGGCCTGATACGTTTTATAATCTCATACGGTCCAATAAATCTCGGGCTCAATTTTCCTTTACGACCGAATCTGAGTATTTTCTTCCATGGTGAAACTTTCAAAAATACTTTGTCTCTGATCTAAAACTCTATATCTTTTCGTTTTAAGTCTATATATGAGTTCCGACGATTTGACGCTGTTTTCAAACTTCCGCGGATTACTTTTACTTTTTTGTTCAGTCTCTCTGATCAAATTGACCCCGTGTATCTTATTTTCTCTGAGCTAAGTCTAATATAATGATGTTCGACATTAATGACCGTATAAAGCTTCATAAGATGCCATTTTGATACTTGATTGAAAGCTATTATTGCACGTAATTTCAATTAGAGTTAAGTATCCTTCCCACGTACCTTGGAACTCGAGAATGCAACATCTCAACATATCCTCAAGTATCTGAATGATTCGTTCAAACTAATTATCTGTTTGCGGACGGAAATTAGTACGGAAATGTAATTTCGTACCTAGTGCATCTTGTAGTTTCTTCCAAAACCGCGATGTAAACCTTAGATCTCTATCCGAAATGATAGATATAGGCACACCATGCAATCTCACAATTTAGAAAATATATAATTCAACCAGCTTATCAAGCGAGTAGTCTGTACATTTCGGAATAAATGAGCCGATTTAGTCAATCTATCCACAACAACCCAGATTGCATCTTTCTTACTCGGTGTCAGCGGTAAATTAGATACAAAATCCATCATGACTCTGTCCCACTTCCACTCAGATATCACGATAGGCTGAAGTAACCCTGAAGGAACCTGATGCTCGGCTTTTACTTGTTGACAGATTAAGCATTTTGAAACAAATTTAGAAATGTCTTGTTTTATACCATGCCACTAGTAAAGTTGTTTCGTATCATTGAACATCTTCATACCATCTGGGTGAATAGATAACCGACTATTGTGAGCTTCATTCAAAATCATCTGAATCAACTCTGAATTTCTCGGTTCACATATTTGGTTTCTAAATCTCAAACAATCCTCAGCATCCACTCTGAATTCTGAATCAACATTTGAATCACATTGAGCTCATTTTGCTAACAAATCATTATCAACTTTCTAGGCATTACAAATTTGTTGAACAAATAACGGTCTTGCTTTTAATTCAACTATTATTGAACCATCATCAAACATAGCCATAAGCGCATTCATTGCACATAAAACAAACAATAATTTTCGGTTTAGAACATCAGTAGCAACATTAGCCTTTCTTGGATGGTATTCAATCACAAGCTCATAGTCTTTTAACAGCTCTAACTATAAGGAATCACAGGATATCTCTGTATATTCTATTATTAGAACATAGTTCAACCCGTTTATTGCCACATGACTGGGGTTCGTAAACTCTTCTTAAATTTAGGCTAAATCAGAACTAATATTTCAGTGGATAATGTCTTCATGCAAAATAAAGGTTCAACAATTGAACTAGCTTTAATTTACCACAACATTTCTTAGATAGAATTGTTCTGATAAAAAAAATTCTGTATCAAGTCCTCAAAAATACAAATTCCTTTTTCTATACTGCCCTACAGATCACACATGTACATTTAGGGTTTATTACCTGTTCGATAGATAGATTCAAACTTATATGACCCAATCTTCTTTTAAATCTAATAATTCAGATTAGACTAAATCACTGGATCAGTCCTTTTGAAGAAATTCTTTCTTCTCATTAGAAAGAATAATCCAGACATACCATTATACAGATGCCACAATCATCAAATAAAAATCATAACGTTATAATAAGATTGTCGTCTTACCCGTAACAATAGATAATGTCCCGACTGTTAATGGAGCATCTAAACCTAGAAGAAAATCAAATATGATTTGAACAAAAACCAATGTAGAAGCACAACTTTTATAACTATGATAACGATACTGTTGTGCTCTCAAATTTCAAACAGAAATTATGATTATAATAGATATACCCATTTCTGTCAAATAGAAATCTTTTACAGATAATCACATGGGATCATAAGGAAACTGGGATAGTGAAATTTAAATAGTCTGATGCTTCACAGAATATCTAAGAATTACAACCCATATAGAATGATATCAATCCCAATGATATCCCCGAAAAGATCCAAAAAGAATAATGTCACTCATTAATACTGAAATTCACAGTAACGGAAGCAATATAATCTTTACGCATTTTCAACATAACAATATCCAGTGGAAACATATTATTAGCATTATACAGATTTTACTGTTGACTTTAATATCCACACAATGGAATAAATATCAGAGAAAGACAGAGCAATGTTGAACATAACCCCAAACAAATCAATGAAGCTTTCGTCTATAAACATGTTCAGCTAATGTTCTCATACGATAAGAATTCCTTCTGAAATTAAGCAGTCATAGATACTTCTGAGAATAAATGTACACATAGAATGCCCAAAATAAATTATAGTAACTGTTTGACTATAACCACTACACTCAGCTATCAATACAATTCAAACGTTATCCCTTCATTGACAGAAATTAATTCAGATAAGCTTCCAGTTAATACTTTCTTTAGACAACATACCTGAATAGGTTATTTAATCGAAGAGAACTTCTTCTATAACAGTGATTTTATATAATCTGTATAATTTCCAAAACTATCCAATATCTCCTTTAATACTGCCTTCATTCGCTGATTCAATCTCTTTTCTGACCACATTAATAATCTTCCGTACATGGACTTCTGTAACTCCACACTCTTGAGCTTATTCAACCCAAATCTTACAGATTTCACAGTAATATTTCACTAATAAGGGGGATGAGGGTGATAAAGCCTCAAATTTAACTTACACATATATACACATAACATACACTTCCACAAATAGTCAATTTATTAATAATTTCACATTGTCCAAACATTTAATAAACATTTTCTTTCAATCACTTTTGTTCTTAGCACTTATCACAATCAAAACATTTCAGATATCAATCATAACTCAAATATCATAATCTATATGCTCATATAATTATAGCATTTATCAATAACAATATATCATACTATTTGATCAATACCTTTATATATTTCAACTCATCATCAACACATTTCCATTCAAACATTTGAGCACACATTCTGTGCTATTAAAATTAGCTCGGTTGAAAAACTTATCTGTCTCAACAAAATAATTTTCGTTAGAGTTAGGAGATATCACACTATCGCAGGTTAAATATGGCATGTATAGCAAGACCCAGATACACTATGGTAGTCCTAGAACCACTAAACCATAGCTCTGATACCTATAAAATGTAACAAATATCAAATAACTTACTCGCACATCAATAACGAAATCCTATGTCATAACATATGTATCCTAGCTATTCCTAAGGTTCATACGGGATTTTCGGGTGTCGTAAATCAGTCGAAACAAATTCAGAAACATAGTAGCCAAGCTTGTATACATTCGGCTAGTATAAATATAAATGCACATATTTCATTTCAGCATGTATAATTTGCATTTAATTAGAATTAAGTACATCTATTTGCTTATAAACTTACCTCGGACGATGTAAAATAGAATGAGACAACTAGTTGACAACTTTCGTTTTCCCTCGATCCAAATCTGATTCTCTGGTTCTTGATCTAAACATATTCAAATTAAGCTCATTCAAACATATTTTCATTCAATTTAGTTAAAAAACACATAAATGGGCAAATTACCATTTTACCCCTGATATTTTCACTTTTTACAATTTAGTCCCTATTACACAAAACAAAAAATATGAAAAATTTCCCTATACCCATGTTTGGCTGAATCTTACCCATTACCATATAAGTCTGTATATTTCATTTATTTCACATTTTAGTCCCTCAAATTATTATTTTTGCAGTTTAGTCCTAATTACTCAAAATCATCAAAAACTCCAATACAAAACATGTTAATCTCAAACATATCTTTCATATTTCATCATCAAACAAAAAAAATCACAAGCTCTCAACAATGGCAAAACTCAAAATATTCACCAAAATAAAAAATTCAAGCATGGGTTTACTAGTACTCGAAGCAACGATCTCAAAAACGTAAAAATTATCAAAAATCGAGTAAAAACAAACCTTAAATCATGCTTGGCAGGTGGCCGAACCTTGAAACCTTGTTCTTTTCTTTCCTACTTTCATATCCGGTCTTGTAAGAATAATATCCACTTTGATTTTTAATTATATGTTTATATTATATACATTTTATTACCTAATTTACTTATTTAACCTTGGTATTTTAATATAAAACATTTATAATGGTTGTCCACAACCGTCCATCATTATAAATTATGGTTTAATTGCAACATAAAACCTCCATATTAAAAGAACCACAACTATTCAGCCTTTTCACACTTTACCACCCAATTTTCCTTTTACGTGATTAAGTCCATTTATTTAATCAGTCACTCAAATGAAAAAATTAAATCACGAAAATTTCACACATGTTAATTCGCACATAATAAACAAATAAAATAAATTTTAAATATTTTTCTGACTCTGATTCGTGGTCCCGAAACCAACATTTCGACTAGGGTCTATATCGGGCTGTTACAACGAAGCTTCATACGGACGAAAATGTCAAACACCATTATATTGGATTGAACTTAGCGAGAATAAGATCCACGGGGCTGATCTGGTTAGAGAGATAGAAGAGAAAGTGAAAGTAATTCGTGATAGTTTGAAAGCAGCGTCTGAACGACAGAAATCATACGCAGACTTGAAACGGAAAGATATTGAGCTTCAGATCAAAGATAGAGTGTTTTTGAAAGTATCACCGTGGAAAAGGATATTACAGTTTGGTCGAAAAGGAAAATTGAGTCTGCGATTCATCGGACCATATAAGATTTTTGAGCGAGTTGGACCAGTGGCTTATCGATTAGCATCGTCATCTAAATTAGAGAAAATCAATAATGTGTTTCAAGTATCAATGCTTCGATGATATCGATATGATCCGTCACATGTTATTTCTCCTTCTGAGGTTGAAATTCAGTAAGATTTGTCGTACAGTGAAGATCCAATATGAATTCAAGCTCGTGAGATCAAAGAGCTGAGAAATAAAAGAATAGCATTCGTGAAAGTATTGTGGCATCGAAACAGGGTTGAAGAAGCTACATGGGAACCTGAGGATGCTAAGAGAAATCAATACCCTAACCTACTCACTGGTTAGATTTTCGGGGACGAAAATCCCTAGGGGGAGAGTTATAATAGCCAGATTTTAGCTTAAATCAGAATAGTAGTTTTGAAACCACAAATCTGAGATCAAAAAATCATTTCAATATTATTTTTGGTGATTACAACATGTGAATATATATTTGTGAAAATTTCATCAGTTAATTTTATCGTTTAATAGCTCAATTTGAGAAAAAGGACTTAATCGCATAAAATGCAAAAGTTGCGTTTTACTTGTTTAAAGTGCTTAATTGCCATGGCTTATTAAATGAAAGGTCTTTATGTTGTAAATAGACCATTGATAGTGGGAATGGTCATAAATGAGCATATATTATGATGATTTTAAATGGTTTAATAAAGGATAAATATGTAATTTGGTAAATAAACTTAACATAATTAAAACCAAAATCAAAATTATGTGTTATCATCATATTTTAACCGAAATTAAAGAAGAAGAAGAAGCTTTTACGTTCATCTAGGGTTTGGCCAACTCTTTTCTTAATTAAGGTACGATTTTAGCTCGATTTTTTTATGATTTCTACATTTTTGTGATCGTTGCTTTGTGTTCTAGCTAGCCAATATCTTAATTTTTGAATTTTTTGATGATTTTGTGAAGTTCCATTGATGAATTATTGAGCTTTGTGACATATGATGATGAAAAATGAATAATTTTTGATAGATTTTAATATTTTGTAAAGTGATTTTTGACAATAATATCAAATAAGGATTAAATTATGAAGTTTGCAAATTAAAGGGTTGAAATGTGAAGTAAATGAAAGTTTTGGGCTGCTAGGGACCTATATGAAATTCAACTAGGCTTGGGTTCAAAGAAATTTTATGAATTTTGTGCATTTGTGAAATAAGGACTAAATTGTAAGAAATGTGAAAGTTTAGGGCTAAAGTATAAAAATGACCAAATATGTGTTTAAGGATTTAATTGAATGAGTAGTTGACTAAATGGGTTAGTTTTTAATACATATAGATCAACAAAGAAAGAATTCGGATTTAGATCGGGGGAAATCAAAAGTTATCGAGTAATCGATCCGATTAGTCAATTCTGTGTACGAGGTAAGTTCGTATGTGGTAATTTCATTATAAATGTATTTTATATGATTTGGTATTGTATAAAATGTGATTATGATATTACGAATAATGTTTGAATGGTGAATATCACTATACGGATGTGTTCGATGATGAAATCGACAAGTGAAACTTCCCGGTTGAACCATAGGAATAGTTAGGATGCTAATGACATGTCATTAGGTTAATGTATTGGCTTCGGGCCATGATATCGACACTTCGGGTGCTAATAATACATTGATTTGGCTATGGGCCATGGTATAGGTATTCAGAGAGGAGTTATCTTGATTTGGCTACGGGCTATGGTATAAGTACTCCGGGATAAGTTACCTTGATTTGGCTACGGGCCATGGTATAGGTACTTATCGATTGTGATTCTTGAGTATCCTATTTCTATTCTAAATAGTTCAATGGGTAAAGAATGATGTAGTTGGGAAAGAGGTTAGTACGAGGTAATGTAGGTACGTACAGAACCTATTTGAGTATTACATTGAGAAAGTTCAATGAGATGGTATTTAATAATGTTATGAGACATGATAAAGGTTTGTGGTCAATGTGATTTGATTCGACAATATGAAAATAGTTAAATTGCATTTATTTGATGAATTGAGATATTCACTTACGAACTTACTAAGCTATGAAGCTTATTGTGTGTTATTTGCCTATGTTTTATAGATAATCAAAGCTAGCTTAGACTCAGGGATTGTCAGGAATCATCATTTGTGGGTACTTTTGAAGCCTTGTTTATATGGTATATGGCATGTATAGGCTAGTGTCATTACAGTACATTTTGTGTTATGGAATTATAGTTATGTGATTTGGCTTATAATTGGTAAAGTTGTGAATGTGAATTTTGATTATAGAATGTGTTTATCTATGCTATGTGATATAAATGATATGCCTTGTGAATTTGGCATAGTGTGGTATGAGATTAAGGTAATGAATTGGTGTTATTTTGAGTTTTGAGTTAGTTATTTTGAAGGATGAATAAATGCATATTGAAATTAGGTGGAATGGATGGATTTGACATATGAAATCTATATGACTGGAGTAATAAATGTGTATTAAATTGGGTAGTGTTATTATGGCATGAGTTGTGTATGAGTTGATGATGTTTTGGATGCCTATAAATATGTTGAAATGGTATAAAATGTCTTCTTATAGGAAGGCATCAGGAGGGTGAGAAATGTGGCTTTGACCAAGCCTATTTTCACTCCACACGGCCGAGCACATGAGCGTGTGGCTTGATTGTGTGTGACACATGGCCTTGGTACACAGCCGTGTGCCCCCCGGGGTACCCTTTCGAATTAAGTTAGTATACCCTACAAGTTTGGCACGTCCTAGACACACAAGTGTGTCTACTGGCCATGTGTGGCACACAAGTTGGCACACGGGCTTGTGGCTAACTGTGTGACCCATGTCGGTAACCCCTTTAGATTTTACACGACCTGGCACACGGACGTGTCCTCGGCTGTATGGTGCAAGTCAGTATGTATGCCCTGTTTTCATACGGCTTGTGACACAGGCGTGTCTGGTGGTCGTGTGAGGTACATGGCTTGTTCGCACGGGCGTGTGACCCCTGAATGCATAAAATTTTTCTAAGTTTCTCAACGTTTTTAAATGTTATCGGTTTAGTTCCGAACCTTTTTTAAGCATGTTTTAAGGTCTCGTAGGACCTTATAAGGGACAATATGAATAATTTGAATGGATTTAGATTATGAATGCATAAATGTTTGTGAATGATGTGTATTATCTGGTAATGCCTCGTACCCGATCCTGGCAACAGATACGGGTTAGGGGTGTTACAGAACTTTCTTGGAAGAAACCCCAGGTAACTCTTTCTTCCTGTACCACAGATATAAGAGTATTCCGCCATTGTTATGCTGAGTCCCTCAGTAGTGATATAGCATATTTCAAGCTCTCATTCGGTGTGCAAGAAAGCTCATTAAATACCCTGATAGTGTTTTCAAGCCAAAACTCTACCCTCTCGGGATCATCGTCAACATTGTTTCTAAATTCTTCGGCCCCTTGTTTCTGAATCTCATCAATTAAACGGGAACCAGTTGGGGTTTAGGTGGGGGTAGAGGATGTTGGGCAGTAGGATTTGTTCGAACAAACTCAGTAAACCACTCATTCATCCTGTCCCTTCGGTGGGAGCCGGCTCATTACTTTCAACATTGTCAGCTACCTCTCGGTTGGGATCTACTTACTAGATGAAAACACAATTTAAATTTTCAGGAGTCATCACACTATCACAAATTATATATGGTATGTATAGTTAAACACTCATACGAGCTACGTTAGTCCGAGAATCGACTAAAACTTAGCTCTGATACCACTAAATGTAACACCCCTTACCCGTATTCAACACCAGAATAGGGTACGAGGCATTACCGGACTTCAATACAAACAAACATACAATTTCGAGTTATAAATTTTCATACAAATTAAAACCATTTGCATTCAAACATAAAGTCCCTAATACGAGCTTATGAGGCCCAAAACATGCTTTGGAAGTGATTCGGGACTAAACCGATAACTCGAGATTTTTACAAAACTTAAAAAATCTTTGCTAGAAACAGGGGTCACATGCCCGTGTGGTTTGGGACACGCCTGTGGTCACACACACCCATGTCCTTAACCCGTGTAACTCTCTGTTTCACAATGCATGAACAAATTGAGATCACACGGCCAAGTTACATGCTCATGTGTAAGGCTATGTGGTTAATTTAATTTTCATAAAATAGGTGCAGACTTCACACGCCCAGGACACATGCCCATGCATGAGGCCTTGTCCCTCACACGGCTAAGACACGCGCCCGTGTCTCTGTCTGTATGCTCAATTCTGAGCATTTTGTTTCTCAAAATTAAGGTGTAGGGGACACACGACTGGAACACATGCTCATGGGGTAGACAGTGTGTCACACACGGGCTAGACACACGCCCGTGTATCTACCCGTGTAGACAAAATAAAGGCTATTTACCAAGCCATTTGCCACCCTCATTTACAGCTACACATGCACAAGTTCAAGGCATAATTCATAGCACACTTGGACAACCAATACATCCATAAAAAAAGCCAATTCATTATCACACATCACATACTTACAATATCATATTCCACCAAACCAAATCAAACCAAACTCACATCCACAATTACCAACACACATACTTTTACCATGCATAATTCTTCATAAATTTCATAGCATGCCAATGAACCAACTTCAACTAAAATAAGCCAAGTTACATGGCCAAACACACATCAAGCCTTTGGCAATTACAAGCCAATACATTTGGCCCAAATCTTAATGACACATATAACGAAATGACCAAGTCTCTATACATGCCATAATCTCAAAATGTTTAAAATCATTGGTACCCAAAATAACAATTTGATAGTGTGAGGCAATCTCTAACAATCTCCAACCCGAGCTAGCTTGGTGACACTATAAAACATGGAAAATAAAACGAAGTAAGCTATATAGCTTAGTAAGCTCATATGAAAGAAATAAGAAACCTTACCATACATTAATCATGCAAATAATATAACATAAGATAATGTAATTTACCAAATTCTCATGATCATAATCCATTCCATCACAAACTTACCTTGTAATCGTCATTTCACAAATTAATAATCATAAGCTTAAAGTTCATACCTGTGCCATATCGTAATCATTTCATACTTAGTCTCATTGTTGCCATACCCAATGAACCACTCGGAATAATAATATTGGATACATGGGAAAACCTTACACACAAGGTTCCACATAAGTAGCCATTGCTACCTCTATCTCATAACACATATACGCTTGTTCTCGAGCCATTATCGGGCCTGCTCACACAAGCTGTCAGTCAAGAAATAGCTATACAGTGCTACTCGCACAAGCTGTCAAGTAACTGCAATATATGCCGATATACTCAGCCACTGGTAGGACGTACAGAACCAGCACCCAGATCACGCAATCATGTATGTAACACCCTGAATTTGGGCTTAGAAGTTTTGGGCCTTGAGTGTGGGAGCGGTTGAAGGCAGCTTATAATATTTTATTGTGCATGTAAATTTCGTTAATGAAGGCTTATTTTAGTGGTTAAGTGTGCTGAGAAATGTTGGAGAAGTCCTGGGTTCAAACCTGGACTCTAGTAGAAATTTTGGTTTAAGGTGAATCAAACCCTGGGTGTAGTAGGTAGGCCTTAAGAATATTGTTGGAGAAATTGTGCCACAAAAAGCCTTGTGGTAGCGTCATAGAGTTGGCAAGGAGGTCTAGGGTTCGAAACTTATGGCAATCAAAGAGCATTTATTTTGCTAACAGGGGGCGGCATGAGTTGGTGTTGAATTTAAACTCTAATGATGAAGGGATCCCACATCGGGAAGCTAACATAAGAGTGGATATGAAGCTGGCTTTAAATAGAGAGAACCATGAGGAGAGTAAAGGTACCTTTCTTGGTTGATCCCTTTCGCTTTATGGCGTGCTCGTTTGGGTTGGGCGTCGACTAAGAGTTCTCGGAGCGCGGATTAACTCCAGTCTCCTATCAGGTGTGTATTTCTCACTACTCTAGCTGTAGGATGGCTACTTCGGGCCGCGATAGGCCGAAAGGGGCCATGTGGGCCCAATGGGCCTACGGGCCCAATTGGATAAGTTGTTTGATTGTGTAGTAAATATTGGACTAGGCTAGGTGAATCTCATATCTGTGGCTAGATTTGGGCTAAAAGGGCCACACGAGCGTGTGGGCCTATTTGGGCCGAGAATGGGCTTTAGGCCCATTCGTATTGTTATCCCTGTTTAGAATACTTTAGTTTACCGAAATACCCCTGTAGGGTAGAATTACTGAAATACTCTTGTAGGGTAGAAATACCGAAATACCCCTGTAGGGTAGAATTACTGAAATACCCTTGTAGGGTAGAATTACTGAAGTACCCCTATAGGGTAGAATTACCGAAATACCCTTGTAGGGTAGAAATACCAAAATACCCCTGTAGGGTAGAATTACCGAGATACCCTTGTGGGGTAAAATTACCATTTTGCCCCTAGGGTGTTAAATGACTGTTTTGCCCTTGTGGGGGCAAGTGGTGACTTGGATTTGTGTGGTTGTGGATTTGATTGTGAATACATGTTGGTGATATGAATGACTTGACTGTGATTGTTTGATTCAAATATGGGCATGAAATTCTGCATATATGACATGTTGCATGGGTTGGGTTATATTGATGGAGGAAGCGTTCTGGTGGCTATGCCACAAATATTTGTTCTGGTGGCTCTGCCACAATATCTGTATCTAGTGACTCTGTCACAATATCTGTTCTGGCAGCCATGCTACAAATTCCGTGGTGTGTAGCGGATGGGTGGGTCGAGTTGTCTCCCCACATGGTGTAAGGTTGGTACGGGGGTGTATACGGATGGATATGGGTTGGGATTGCATTCACACATTCGATTCGATTCGATCGACATCGATTCGATTACGTCACCTAATTTTGATTCTGATTCTGATTTTGATTCTGTCACCTAATTCTGATTCTGTCACCTGATTCTGATTTTGATTCTCATTTTGATTCTAGTTCTGATAATGTTTCTTATTTTGTAATGGGCTAAGGCCCATCTGGTACTGTCTGTTATAATGGGCTAACGCCCAATTGTTACTGACACTGTAAGTAGGGCTGGGGCCAGACTTTTAATTCTTTTATATGACTGACTGTTCCTTTTATATAGTAGGGGATTTCACACTGAGTTTTCGTAAACTCACCCCGTTTATTAACCTTTCAGGTAATTTCCAGCCTTAGACGGATCGGAGCTGCGAGGGGCTCGGAGGAAGCCACACACACTGTTTATGTTACTGTTTTGATTATTACTTTTAAATGTTTTTATGTGGGTTGTAGTAAAGCCGTTGTAATTTTCTAGATTTCAAATTTGGAATTTTATTTATTGATCTTATAATTGCTAATATTAGAATACGATTTTCCAAAGCAACTACTGTTGTTCAAAACATCACGTATCCGCAATTGTTTTTAAATTAAGCTTCTGCAACTGCCAGTATTTTTACAAAGTTGTTAAGAATGTTATTCAGCTGAGGTTTTCTAACAAGGTTTAAAAAGGGTATAAGTTTTTAATTATTAAGAAGAGTTTTTAATGGAAACATGGTTTTCGAAAAACACTTCAATGTGACATGCCAGATTCGAGTCAAACTTCCAGGCCGGGTTTTGGGTGTTACAACGTAACACATGGTAACCCTAGTGACATGTCACTTGTATCCTAATCTATTCCTAAGGTTCAAACAGATTTCTTGCTAGTCGAATCATCGTCAAACTCGTTCGTAAAGTTAAACTCTTCCACATATCCAATCATACAATTCATGCAATATTAAAGCATTTAAATAAATTTATATTAAAGCTTATTTATCATATGAACTTACCTCAGTTACAAAAATGGCTATTAGTTCGATTTAGTCCATAACTTTGTTCTTTTCCCTGTCTTAACTCGAACTTCATTTTTTTGTCTATAATATCAAATTTAACTTATTTAATCATCACATTATTCAATTCAATCCAAAAACACATTATGGAAAAAATTACACTTTTGCCCCTAAACTTTTAACATTTTACATTTTAGTCCCTAGGCTCGTAAAATGATTTTCATCTGATTTTTTCATTACCCAAGCCTAACCAAACCCTTTTCATGCTCATGACAGCCCACATTTTCCATTTATTCACATTTTACCACACATTTTACAACCTTTTACAAATAGGTCCTTTTTTGACATTTTCATCAAAAATCACTTTATAAATGTTGTTTAACCAATAAAAAAACATGCATTTTCTACCATTAAACATCATAATACAAGCCCATTCAACATGGGTAAAAATTTAGGCTTTTATTTTCTTTCAAATTAGTCCTTAGAATAGCTAGATCAAGTTACAACATTCACAAAAACATAAAAATCATTAAAAATGGGACAAAGACGGACTTACAATCGAGCTTGGAAGCTTGGTCAAACCCTAGCTATGGTTTCCTCTTCAAATTCGGCTAAGGGGTGACTAAATTGAGAAGATGGAAACTTTTATTTAGTTAACTTTGTCTTTATTTACTAGATTACCAAAATGCCCTTCAGTTAAACTTTGAAAATTTTCCCTACCCATGTCCACTTGTAACGCCCCGAAACTGGGCCTAGAAGTATTAGGCCTTGAGTATGGAAGCGGTTAGGAGACTACTCATAAATATTCTAGTTAAGCAAGAAAGTGACACAAATTTCATGTTTGCTTTATTGGCTAAGTGATTTGGGTGTGTTTGGGAGTGTTTGAGAAGCCTAGGTTCAAGTCCGGGCTTTTGAAAAAATATTAGATTTTCCCCTTAAGTGAACCTTGGCTTTAGCTTGTAGGCTTTATAAATATTTGTGGTAAAATGTTTCACACAAAAAGCCTCATGGTTTGGTGGCAAGTGGCGTTACTTGGTAACTTGGGTTTGAATCCCATTGCATACAAGGTGTATTTATTTTATTGCCATGAGGTGAGAGTGGTAGAGTTGGATTGAAATTTTGCTGAGGTGGTTGTGGACTTGGTCAAAGGGAGACAATCAAGGGTTTGGATGATGGTTGTTATGGATATGGAGGAGATTTTGGTGGAGAAAATCGTGGAGTTTGACAAGGGGTGGAGTTGGCCGAATTTGGGAGTCTATGGTTGCCTATTCAGTTTTGACTTGGTGTCGAATTGGTCGAGTTCATTGGGTTTTTGGTAGCTGCTCCTTTTCACTCTTCTGGTTTCATACTTCTTTGATAGCCGAGTTGCCTATAGACCATTCGGATTCTTTTTCTTTCTCCTTTGACATTCTTCTTCAGTTTGTACTTTGTTCATTTTGTCGAAACTCCTAAGGGCCAATTGCCGAACTTTGGCTATCTTCTCCAAAGCTTTTCTTTCCTCTTCTCCATAATTCCTTCTGCCGAATTTATTCTTCTCCTCTTGTCTCACTCACCTTTCTTCATCTTGGCCGAATATAGTTTCTTTCTTCCCCATTATCTCTTTTCCTTCGGTTTTTTCTCCTAGTCAATTGTCCCTCTTTCTTTCTTTCATCTTCTTTCAGTTTTTCCCTGCTTTTTGGTGTGGGCCAATTGCTTTTATGCCTACTGTTGGTGTTGTGGTTTTGATCTCGCAAGAGTTCTGACAAATCGATAGGTACTCGTATATTCCCTTTCTTGTTTCTCGATCGTTCCAATATGTGTTTATATCTGTTCTTTTGAATCTTTTTGGAAGTTGAATGTTTTCTTCTTATATTTTCTGACAACGCTTCTCATTCTTCTTCATGTTGTAATATACGATGGGTTCTGGGGATTTTAGTGGAGTAAAGGAGTGTAAAATGTTTTGGAAGCGATTAAAACCTTATCCTCTCATTTTCCAATAAAGGTAAATGCATTACCTTCCTTCTTTTTGGGCAAAGGTCGAATATCCCTGTGCTTTTGTAAATGATATCTGTGGATTTAAGCCACATCTACAATTTATTCTATCTAATATGATCTTTGGTTTATGCAGTTAATCGGCAAGAAACGTATGATCATTTGAGTTAGTGTTTTTAAAAAGCAATAAGCCATTGTCGTTCGTTCAAGGTGAGTAGTGGGTGATGATTTGGGATTAAGTTTTGTGACGTCTATCGATTGGAAAATTGACAGTGTGCCTTATTAGAATGTAGGCTTCAGGCTCGAGAGCGGTTCACTTGATTTCGCAAACAGGTGTGTAACCACACCCTTCCTTACTATATATCGACAAAAGTCGAAAAGCCGAAGTGCCGAAACTTCGGTATTTGAGGCCTTACGAGCGTATGATTGCTCGTGGGGTAAACTGAGCCCACAAATCATGTGCGATAGACTGTAAAGGCCTCCACGAGTGTTTTTGTGGACTTGGGCCGAAATGGGCCGTGTGGGCCTAATAGGCTCATGGGCCCCACATAGATTAAATCCACGGTGAGTGATAAATATTGGACTGGGCTATGCAGGTCACATAGCCGTAACTGAATTTAGGCTAAATGGGTCACACGAGTGTGTGGGTCCACTTGGGCCGAGTAATGGGCATTGGGCCCATTTACATTGTTATGATCATTTAGGGTATCTGTGCATTCGAGGCGACTGTAAACCTTCAGGGAGGTCATTCTCTGAGTAGAAACCCCAAAATAGGTAAAATGACCTAATGCCCCTGTAGGATAAAATGACCGTAATACCCCTGTATGGTAAAATGACAATTATGCCCTTATGTTTCGTATGACTGATGTGCTAATGATTTACATATATGATTGTACTGAGTATGACTTTGCATACACATAATATTTATGACATGACATACTGCATGAGGTTGGGATTTTGATATGGAGGAAGTACTATACTGGTGACTATGTCACATTCACTGTTACTGGTGGCTATGCCACAATTACTAATATTGGTGGCTTTGCCACATTTACTGCTTCTGGCAGTTATGCTGCATTATTATTACTGGCAGCTTTGCTGCGATATTGGTGTGCTGGCTAGATGGGTCGATTTATATCCCCACATGGTGTGTTGGTTGGTACGGGTGGTGTGCTGGGTGGATTTGGGTGGGATGCATAATTGCATTACACTGTACTGATACTGTATCGGGCTTAGGCCCACACTATTACTGTATAGGGCTATGGCCTAGACTGTACTGATACTGTATAGGGATAAAGCCTAGCCTATTTTGCATATTCTGATTTCTATTGTCTGTTAGGGGATTACACACTGAGTTTTTGTAAACTCACCCTTTCTTTTTAACTGTACAGGTAATCCCCAACCTTGGACGATTTGGTGCTGCGAGGGACTTGGAGGAGGCCACACGACTGCCGTGTCTTGCATTTGACTTTATTTAATTTAAATTTCACTTTTGAGTTTTTAATTTTGTAATAAGGCCATTTGTGGGTTTTAATTTTTAATTGGGCTTTGGATTATATATTTTTAAACTGCTAGTCTAGGTAAAGATGAGTTTATAAAACAATTACTGTTTTCTAAAACACGCGTTTTAAACTTCATCGACTTAAAAAGCTTCCGCGTCTTTAAATAAATTTAATATAACACTGATGGTTAATAAGGTAAATGTTTTGACGAGAACTTTTGTTAAATAATAATAAAAGGATTTAAACTCAGTAACGGATATTTGCCGAAAAGATCAATTTTCAAAAAACACTTCGGTGTGATGCTAGATTCGACCATAACGTCTAGGTCAGGTTTGGGGTGTTACACCATTTTTGTTCATACTAAAGTATAATGGTCTAATTACCATTTAAGGACCTCTAATTTATAATTTCATAATAATTTGACACCTTTAACTTATAGAATTCAAGTTTTGCACTTATTGTAATTTAGTCCTTCTAGACAAATTGAGTACTCAATCGATAAAATTTCTTAACGAAATTTTTACACAATCATTCTTTCTTGTTGTAGACCTTAAAGAAATAATAAAATAAATATTTCTACTTTAGATTTGTGGTCCTGAACCACTGTTCTGATTTGACCCAAAAACTGGTTGTTACATATAGAGTTTAGTGTGGGATCAAGGGATCAAGGTAACAATCTATAGTTAGTCTGCGTCTTTGAACATGGGTATTAGATAAGAGTCATAACATGAAGGGTACAATGGAAGCTTAGGAAGAAGATAATTAGGGTCAAGTCCCAAAAAGAATCGTTATTTGGAAAAGCACATTTACAATTAAACCAAAGGATAGATTCGCAAATGGTGGAAATCATAAAAGGTAAGGCGTTGACCTTGCCGAAAAATCTATGGGATTCTTAGCAATACACACGGAGTTTAAATTCTAAGCTCTTATTTTTATTTCCTCATAAATATAGAATATTTATGATGCACTATTGCGCAGAATCTCACTAAGTTCATTTTGAACTTACAAGTTTACTGCTTTGTATGCAGGGTAAATGTAAGACTCTAGTATCAAGTGGAAGGGACTAAACCAGCCACCACTAAAACTACATGAAAGGCGTGGTATTTGTATCATGCAAATTAAGGGGCATTGTTAAAGGTCACTCCTCAGGTATTAAATTAGTATACTTGTAGTAAAGTCTTAAGTTTCAATAATTGTTGTAATAATTCTTTGTGCCTAATGAGGTGTAATGATTATAAAAACTTAGTTTTGTATGGAATAAAATATAATTGAAATTTATATTTTAAAATCTATTATTACCCATGATTATATGTAAGGTTTGTTCATTAATAATGGATGCATAACTAAAAATGGTTAAGTCTGTAGCTAACTAGATAGATATTTCATTGGGCAATTCAAGTTCATTGTGGCTTTCGGTACCCAGACTCGTAATCAAGTCTGGTATTAGGCGTCATACCATGTATCAATTTATTCCATTTTTTAGTTTTAAATAAGTTTCCATTAGAAAAAAATTGATGAATTAAGCTTGAAACTGAAGAGATTAATAGATAGTGAGCTTCGATTGTGATAATGACTAAATTAGAAACTAATTAAAATTGTTAGATAAGTTTGGAACATTAGTGAATAAATTGAAAAATGTCATAAAATTATATTGTTGATAGGAAGTATAAGGTCCTTAAGGAAAGAATGGGAAATCATATTTTAATTTGATGTTAGAGATTGAAAAATACGTGCATCACAGATATAAGGAATAAATTGAATCAAATGCAAAATATGTTTGTCTATGTATTTGGATGTTAATCGGATCAAAATTGAGGTTGTTCTAATGTTGAATTGTTAAACATAACTAAAGACAACGTCGGGCTGTTGTGAGGGAGGGGAAAGTTAAAAATTATAGACGAGTGTGTTTGTATGATTGTTGCAATTCTACCTATTGAGGTAAGTGTATTACTGCTTTTAGACTCGATTTATACATGATGGTATTGAATGTACAAAGTTGAATTAAATTGAATATAGTAGAAAATAGCATAATATAAATTGATAAACAATATGTGGTGTAAGTTAATGATGAAATGTGGTGAATTGAGTTGAAATGAACACGGTATAACCGAGCAGGAAATGAAATTGTGATGTATGATATGAAAATGGGATGAAACTTTGATATGTGAAAATGTCAAGGTAAGTAATTCGATCATTAGTACCTTATTAACTATTCGGGTGGAGTCGAATATAGTTGGCTTGCCATGGGATTAGATTGTGTATGAGTTTATGCTTCAGTTTGTTCAATGATGCACTATGTGTGACATTATATTTGCTTCGGTTCGTTCGGTGATGAAATATGTGTGCCAATATATTTGCTTTAGTTCATCAAATGATGCATTATATGTGCCAATATGCACTATGTGTGCCAGTATATTTGTTTCGATTCGTTCGATGATGCACTGTGAGTGTCAATATATTAATGTAGGATTTTCCAATGATGCACTAAGGTGCCAGATTAGTATGATGATGCACTATATGCCTGGACTTTAGAGTTTTTCAGTGATGTATTGAGGTGCCAGGTTGGTATGGGTTAAAATGAAATGAATGTATTCTAGTTGTTAAAAATATGGCATGATATGTGGTATTGATTTACCAATTGTGATAGCATATAAATTGGTGTATAAGACATGAATAGGTGATTTGAAATGGTTGAAACTTGATCATATATTGATTATATTCTTATTATGTCAATTCTTTTGCTTATATGACTTGAATCATGAAAGTACTATTGAGCTTTATCGCTCGGTGTACGGTTT
Source organism: Gossypium longicalyx (assembly GCA_025698465.1). Taxonomy (NCBI): domain Eukaryota; kingdom Viridiplantae; phylum Streptophyta; class Magnoliopsida; order Malvales; family Malvaceae; genus Gossypium; species Gossypium longicalyx. The sequence continues at coordinate 54,986,403 of CM047006.1, read as the reverse complement.
GTTTATTTCGTGCATAAGTATTTGTAGATCTTGAAGACCAAAGGAGTAATCCAACATTTGATCTATAACTCTTGACTCAACAATGTTTATATAGTTCCTTTATGTTTTGAAAAATGACATGTACCTAGGGTTGAACCGGTTGAAATTTGTAAATGGTCAACTTGGTATTTTTGGTTAATTAATATTAGATGAAAGCTGACACATGAAGTGTTTAAAGTGTGTATACAAGTAGTATAAAACTTTTAAAGAATTGAAATGTGCAAATGATCATCATATGTTACATTGGATTGCATATTGGATAACAAAACCATTGGTGTTGTGCAATTTGGTAGGTGGAATCATTCTATTCAAGGATTGGAGGAATTTGCCTTCAATGTCACAACACCACCCTTTAGGTGTCGCGACATTAGCCTTCAATGTTGCGATGTCTCCTACTGAAGTCATGACATTGCACTATTGAAGTCACGATGCTGAGCTTCTACCCATGATGTCATGATGTGATACCTTCATGGTTGCGACACCAACCTAGTAAACTTTGAAAGTTTTATATTTAAGTCCTAAAATGGTCTCGGGTTATCATAAGAGCTTTTGTAAGCTCGTATGAACCCTAGATAAGATTATATAATATGTTATAATAATGTATTAATGTTAATAACTTGTATAAATTTGTAACCTCCCAAGCCCGGCCTAGACGTTACAGCTAGATTGAGAAGGCTTCATTAGCCACCGAAATGGCTAAGTTAACTTATGTTACTTTTTAAGACTTTATATAAACTCATTTTAGAGAAAACCATAGTTGTACTTTGAGTTAGCTTAAGAGTATTCATTCATTAGATCGTGTTTGTTTAGGATTCATTTTATTGTTGATAGTGTTGTTTTAGAAAAACTGTTTGCTTGTCACTCTTATTTAAAAAAAAATCGAAGTTAAACTAATGCAGCGGAAAACCATTTTTCAAGTCATTTTGGAAAATTAGTTGCCTTATCGATTTGTTTTTCAAAAATAGTTCCTGTGCAATGTAGTGGAAACTAGGGAACAATATCAAATTTTACTTAAGCCCGATATCATGCATTATCTGGTTATTATGCTTGAGTAATCCATGCATACAAAAATCCCCAAAAGAAAAGTTACCAAGCCACAAACCAGAAATAATTAAAAATTACAAGCCAAAACCAATAAAGACTTAATAATACTTAATTAAAAAATAATAATCCGAGGTTCAAGTTGATTCTCTGAATGCCGAGTTTGATCCTATTTTGAGGTTTACCTAAAAAGTTAAACACTATTGGAGGTGAGCTTATGAAAAGCTCAGTGTAAGTTAAATAATTATTTAAACGGGCAAAAACATCAAATACAGTGAAACATATTAGCATTAACTAAAGAAAACAAAACCATCATAGGAATTTCATGTCATTACATAGCCATTATCAAATTGGTGTCAAATGGTGTATGAGCATGAGAAATCATTCATATGAGTAATAATCATTAATTTTGATACCATTCAATAAAACACATATCATAAATCAATATAATTCGAATATGTCATGAGCATGATGCAATGCAAAAAACATTCCTACCCATACCATCCGCTACACACCACGAGTTCCCCAAAACCCATCTTCCAAACTCTAAAACATTATAAGCATAGCTGATATGTTAAAACCACTAAATAATCAATAATATAGAAAATCTACAAGATATCAAATAGTGCGATACAAGCTGTAACACCCCTTACCCGAGTTCGACACCGGAATAGGATACGAGGTGTTACCAGACTTGAACATGTACATACAAATATTTTCGAGTTATAAAATTTCGCTCGATTTTAAAACTTTCAAACTTCTTCTTAATGACCTTAATATAGACCTACGAGGCCCAAAACATGCTTTGGAAACAGTTTGGGAATAAACTAAACACTTTAGAAAACATTGTAAAATTTCAAAGCAGACAGGGGCACACCCTCGTGTGGAAGGGTGACACGCCCGTGTGTCTTCTTAACATGGCCATGTTGAAGGCCCGTGTGGCTCACATGGCCTGAACATATCAGTTCACGCCTATGTCCCTAGCCTATGCTAATTTATTTCTTGATTTGAACCTACATGGGTTTTTACACGCTTGGCACATGCCCGTGTCCCTCACACGGCCATGACACACCTGTATCTCAGCCCATGTACAAAAACCTTGACATTCTGTTTCTGAAGTTAGCAACCCTTTAGGGGTACATGGCCATGGTGCACGCCCGTGTACTAGGCCGTCCTCCACACGGTTGGGACACACAGCCGTGTCTCTACCCGTGTGGTTACAACTGGGCATTCTATTTTGCCAAATTTAGGTGTAGGGGACACACGGCCTGACTACACGCTCATAGGGCAGACCGTGTTTCATACACGGCCTAGACACATACCCGTGTGTCTGCCTGTGTGGACAAAAAAAAGCTATCTACCAATGCTTTTTTGCCACCCTTAGTTGCACCAACCTACACAACATCAAACATCTCCAATCCAAGTATAAACACACATAACCAAAACAGCCACATCCATGAGAATTTTCATCAAATTCATTTAATAGTAATCAATGTTAGCCAACATCAATGGCCTATAAAAAATGAATATTACATCCATATTAACCAACACTAGTTGCTAAACTAACATGACACTAAACAAAAAGAACAAGTCCCTATACATGTCACACTTAAAACATTTAAACTAGTTATACCAAAAGCTTCAGGTGATAGTGTGATCAATGCCTCCGACATCCCTTGATTCGTGATGCTAGCTTGGCAGCTCTATAAGAAAATGGAAAAGAGAGGGAGTAAGCATAAAGCTTAGTAAGTTACAAGTAAATAATTAACATTAGTTTACCAAGTAAGATCATACTCATAACATATCATACACTTGCACAAGTTTCTTGAATGACTGTAGGCATAACTTACTCATTTCATCCTTACTATTCATACACATAACCCGAGCTCATTCTCATGAGTTTCGTGTAGGTACCTGTACCAATTGCAACGCAATCATATCTTTTCTCAATCAAGATATAATCTTTAAATCACCCGTTGAACCAGTTGGAAAAATAAATGGATATCCACTAAGCCTCACACAAAAAGGTAAGATGCCGATGCCATGTCCCAAACATTGTCTTACACTGGCTCTCTTATATCGGTGCTGATGCCATGTTCCAAACATAGTTTTACAATAGCCCACATATCGAGGTCGATGCCATGTCCCAGACATGGTCTTACACTAGCTCTCATATAAATGCCGATGCCATGTTCCAAATATGGTCTTACACTGGCTCACATATCGAGGGCAATGCCATGTCCCAGACATGGTCTTACACTAGCTCTCATATAAATGTCGATGCCATGATCCAAACATTGTCTTACACTAGCTCACATATCGAGGCCGATGCCATGTCCCAGACATGGTCTTACACTAGCTCTCATATAAATGTCGTGTAACATCCCGAAATAAGGCCTAATCAGAATAGTGGTTTTGGGACCACAGATCTAACCTCAAAATATTTATTTTATGATTATTATGAGGTCTAGAATATGAGAGTATGCATGTGTTAAGATTTCATGAAGAAATCCTTTGAGTAAGGTGCCCAATTGGAAATTAGGGACTAAATTGAATAACTTGCAAAACTTGGATTCTAGAAGCAATTTGTATGAAATTGCTTTAGATTATAAATTAGAAGGCCTTAGAGAGCAATTTTCCCAATTTCTAAGTTTTTGGACAAAAATGGGCTTGCATGGATGACATTTTAAAGAAAGGACTTAAGAGCATTTTGGTCATTTAGCATTTTAATGAAATAAAATGAGAAAAAGAAGGCAAAAATCAGCCATTCATCTCCCTCGTTCAGCCGAAATTGAGGAGTCTCCATAGCTAGGGCTTCCAATCTTTTCAAGCTCAATAGTAAGTGCTCCCAAGCCCCGTTTTTAATGTTTTTTGCATTTTTGAAATCCTGGTAGCTTACTCTCTCCATTTCTACCTATATTTCTTGCTAGGGTTCATGTTTAAAAATTTACCCATGCATGAGTTGCTTGTATTTTGATGGTTTATGGAGGAATATGAAAGTTGAAGGTGTGGCCTTTTTGCAAAAGTTATTAAACATGTGGTAGAAATGTGAAAATAATGGAAAATGTGGGCTGCCATAAGAGGAAAAAGCATTCGACTAGGCTTGGGTAAGATAGAAATTGCATGTGTTTCATTATACGAGCTCAGGGACTAAATCGTAAAAATGTGAAAGGTTAGAGGCAAAATAGTCATTTGGACTGACGATGAAATTTAAGCTCATATAGTACAATGTAAGGTGTTAATGGTTTAATTTTATTGTTATAGACCTCAAGGAACAAATTCCGGAGGTCAATCGAGGAAAATGAAAAGTTTCAGAGTAACCGAAACACATCACCGAAACGAGTACCAGGTAAGTTCGGATAACTTAAAGTAAACTCAAAATATGCATAATTGTATGATTTATAAATGCATGATAATTGCATTGTTGATGGCATGAAAATGCATGGAATGTATCTTTGATAATGTCTCGGTTGAGGTTAAAAAGGGAATTCGATGGATAAACCATGATTGACATGTGAATTGAGATCTTACATGTGTTGCAGAAATGATTTAGCCCGGATGGGTAATCCGTTGATCTCCAATATAGAAAGGATCTAGCCCGGAAGGGTGTTCCTTGAATGATCGAGCCTCCCGAAGAATATGTGTGCATTATGGATCTAGCCGAGACGGGTAATCCTATTAGGGTCTGAATTTAGCCTGGACTGGTAATTCAGATCCGATCTCATTAAGGGTGATTGTCGTTGTAAGGGATTTAGCCTAGACTGGTAATCCCGCCGTAAGATGTGAGGTTCGCGGGAGTACGTACTTGGAATGATCATTTGTATGAATTGACAGGGATTGGATAATCCATCGAGATTTCTTAAAAACTTAATGGGGCTAACACGAGGTATATGAACAAATGACATGTTGAATGATGAGCTCAACTAAGATATATTACATGGTGTTTTGTTATGCGACTAACTCATTGATTGAATGCATGTGATAGGGAAACCACTTTCATATTTGTTGGTTCCTTTATCTAATAAGGATGTATGCTAAATAACCAGTAAGTTCACTTTCCAGTTATTCGAGCTTACTACGCATATATATGCTTACCCCTCTCTTTTTCCCTGTTTTTAAACCTCGAGGACTCGTAAAGATTGGAAGACGGTTGGAGAATCAACACACTATCAACTAGCTCAGCTTTGGTATATAGATACTTACGTTTTGTTCAATGGAATGTATAGAACTTTTGAGTATTTTGTCATATGTGTCATTTGGTTAGCCAAAATGAAGGCATGTAAAGTCATACTTATCTTTTTGTATATGGCCATGAAAATTGGCTTATTTTGAAGTAGGCTATGACCTACAGATCTATGCATGTTTATGTTCATATGTGATGATTTGGTCTTCAATTGGCAATGAGTTATAAAAATGAGCCAATCCTAAATATGTCTAGTATACATGGAAACCTTTAAATGCAAGATCAGAATTAACTTAGCATGTATGGAACCAATGACATGAGGTTTACATGCAATAAGGTTAATCAAAGTTATATATATATACACATAAGTGTATAATTTGGCCTTAACATGCACAAAAGTAACCAATTAAGTATGTTTAGTTAATAGAGGGTGATCAAAGGCTTGAAAAATGGCCTAATAAGGTCCACACGGGTAGATACATGGGCGTGTGTCTAGGCTGTGTGTGACACATGGCTCACCCCCATAGGTGTCTGGTGTGGTCGTGCGTCCCCTGCACCTGAAATTTTAAGTCAGTATAAAACACGGGATAAGTACACGGGCGTGTGTCTTGGCCATGTGCTTTTAACAGAATGTTGAGGTTGAAGTTAGTGTTGCACACAGGTGGAGGACACGGGCGTGTCCCAAGCCACACGGGCTTGTGTGACCACATGGCCCCATCAGACGGGCTTGTCACACTTCAAAGTAAGGAAAAAAATTTTAAACTGCCCAAAGTTTATCGGATGTCTTCGGTTGTGTCCTGTAGTGCCCCTAGGTGTTTTAGGCCTCGAAGGCCTGTGTAAGGGACAAAGTGTACATGTTTGAAAGGTTTTAAATTTGGGCTAAATTTGGTGACCCGATTTAGTAAGTATGTAAAAGTGAATTACCGGTAACCCCTCGAACCCTGTCCTGGCGTCGGGTACGGGTGATGGGTGTTACATTTAGTGGTATCAGAGCTACAGTTGTGTCGGTTCTAGGACTACCGTAGAGGGTATTGAAGTTTGCTATACATGCCATTATATGAACGTTGATAGTGTGATATCTCCTAACTGTTTAAAATTGTTTTGAGTATAGTAAATGTCTTCCAATCATGCACAAGATGAGTCCGAAGGAGCCGAGAGCCATTCTCTAGCTTCCGTAAAACGAGCTGTATCTAGTAGTAGTAGAAGGGTTATGTCTAAAGGCCAAGAAGAGGCCCGGGCCACCTTATTTAACATGATGGATGAGTGGTTTGGGGATTATTTGAAGAATCGCCCCAATATACCATGACCGCCCCTTGCTCCTAACCAACCCGATGAGGAATTTAGAGCTAAAATTGAAGATGATGCTGAGAAAGTCGAGTTCTGGCTCAAGAATACTGCGCGGGTATTAGATGAGTTGTCGTGCACACCTGAGGAGTCCTTAAAGTGTGCCGTATCTCTCTTGAAAGACACTGCGTACCACTGGTGGAAGACCGTATCTTCGGTGGCGCCAAAGGAAAATATCACTTGGGAATTCTTCCAAGAAGAGTTTAGGAAGAAGTATATCAGTCAAAGGTTTTTAGACTCGAAGCGAAAGGAGTTCCTGGAACTCAAACAAGGGAATCAGACTATGGCAGAATACGAAAGGGAGTTTGTAAGGTTAAGCCAGTATGCAACTGAATGGGTTCAAATAGAGTCTAAAATGTGTAAATGCTCCGAGGAAGGTTTAAATGAAGACATCAAGTTATTGATTGGGATCCTTGAAATACGGGAGTTCGTCGCATTAGCTGATCGGGCCAAGAAGGCTGAGGAACTCAATAATAAAAGGAAGCAAGCGAAAAGAGAGGCTCGAGTTGTGAGCAAGAGATCTAGCAGTAAGATGTTCCCCTTTTTCACAAAGAAATCAAGGAGCCAACATGAACGCTTCACTTCATCTGTAGGATATTCGGATAGAATGAGAAGCACTAAACAACAAGATCAAAAGTCTTCCTCCCTGATGGTGACTAGTGTGGGGAGTGTAGATGACCATAAGCCAAAGTGTAAGAGTTGCAACAAATTTCACTTCAGATAGTGCCAAGTAAAGAGCGGTCCATGTTTCAGATGTGGTTCTCTCGACCACTTTCTCAGGGACTGCCCAGAGCGAATTGAAAGAGAAGTGGAAGTAACTCCGAAGTCGAGTGCTCCCATGGTACAGGGTAGACCTCCGAAATACCCTAGTAGTGCTAGTGGCAGTCGAGTTGCGACCAAAGACGTTGCAAAATCAGAGGCTCGAGCCCCAGCAAGAACGTATGCAATACGCGCTTGAGAGGAAGCCTTTGCTCCCGACGTTATTACGGGTGCTTTTTCTCTTTTCAATACATGTGTTGTTGCCTTAATTGACCCAAGATCGACGCATTCATACATTTGTATGAGATTGGTGTCTAGTATGAACATACCTGTTGAACCTACGGAATTTGTTGTTAAAGTGTCGAACCTACTAGGCAAATCAGTTCTGGTTGATAAAGTCTATAAGAATTGTCCTCTGACGATTCATGGTCAATGTTTTCCGGCTAACCTTATATTGTTACCTTTTGATGAGTTTGATGTAATACTCGGTATGGATTGGTTAGCCATGCATGATCTAATTGTAAATTACGGTAGCAAGTATATTAAATTGAAATGCCCAGATGGTAAGATTCTTCGAGTTGGTTCAAGAGAGTTGGGCACGTCACCAGCTGTAATCACGGCAATGGTTGCTTAAAAATATATGAGAAAAGGGTATAAAGCCTACCTTGCTTTTGTGTTGAACATGAGGGAAATGGAGTTGAAGATTGAGACTGTGCCGATAGTTTGTGAATATCCAAACGTATTTCTGGAAGAACTACTTGAATTACCTCCCGAGAAAGAGATAGAGTTTGGTATTGAATTGGTGCCAGGGACAGCTCCCATCTCTATTACCCCGTACAAAATGGCGCCATCCGAGCTAAAAGAATTAAAAGCACAGTTGCAAGAGCTAACGGATAAAGGTTTTGCTAGGCCGAGCTTTTCACCTTGGGGTGCCCCTGTATTGTTTGTCAAGAAGAAAGATGGTTCGATGAGACTATGTATAGATTACCGACAACTGAACAAGGTAACTATCAAGAATAAGTATCCTTTGCCAAGGATCAATGATCTATTCGACCAGTTAAGAGGAGCCATTGTGTTCTCTAAGATAGACTTAAGGTCTGGCTACTATCAGTTACGTGTTAAGGAATCGGATGTGCCTAAGATAGCTTTTAGAACAAGATACGACCATTATGAATTTCTTGTTATGCCATTTGGATTGATGAATGCACCGGCCGTATTCATAGACCTAATGAATAGGATCTTTTGGCCATACTTGGATAAGTTTGTCGTTGTGTTTATTGACGACATCTTTATTTATTCTAAAGATGAGGCAGAGCATGCGAAGCACTGAGAACTGTGTTGCAGACCTTCGGGGAAAACAAATGTATGCTAAGTTTAGCAAGAGTGAATTTTGGCTCCAAGAAGTTGGATTTTTGGTTCATGTTGTTTCGGGTAAAGGTATCTGTGTTGATCCGAGTAAAATCTCTGCTATTGTTGAATGGAAACCACCAAAAAATGTGACTGAGGTTAAAAGCTTTTTGGGCTTAGCCGGTTACTACCGAAGATTTGTGAAAGGATTCTCCATGATAGCAACTCCAATGACGAGGTTGTTACAGAAAAATGTTAAGTTTGAATGGACAGAAAAGTGTTAGTAGAGTTTTGAGAAGTCAAAGACATTGCTGACAGAAGCTCCTGTTTTTTATTACTTTAGCCGAGAAAAGAGTTTGTGGTCTATAGTGATGCATCCTTGAACGGACTAAGTTGTGTACTTAGGGAAGATGGCAAGGTGATAGCCTACGCTTCACGACAGTTGAAGCCACACGAGAAGAACTATCTGACACACGATTTAGAGCTCGTTGCCATTGCCTTTGCCTTAAAAATTTGAAGGCATTAGTTATATGGCGAGACTTGTCATATATTCATAGACCACAAGAGTTTGAAGTATTTGATGACTCAAAAAGAATTGAATCTGAACAGCGGAGATGGTTAGAACTAATTAAAGACTATGATCTGATCATTGACTATCACACGGGAAAGGTGAATGTGGTCGCAGACGTGTTATACAGAAAATCTTTGTTTGCACTGAGAGCCATAGATGCTCGATTAGCATTGCTTGATAATGGTTTGGTCTTGGCAGAGCTAGAGGCTAGGCCGACATTTCTTCAAGAAATTTATGATGCTCAATCTAATGATAGAGACCTACAGGCTAAAATGACTCAATGTGAGTCAGGCATTGAATCAGATTTTTAGATTGGTCCTAATGGATGTTTGATGTTCAGGGATAGAGTTTGTGTACCCAAAGATGATGAACTTATTCGAAAAATCTTGCAAGAAGCGCATAACAACTATTTTTCTATTCACCTGGGAAGTAACAAGATGTACAACGATTTGAAGAAAATGTACTGGTGAAACGGCATGAAAAGAGACATTTCTGAATTTGTTTCGAAATGCCTAATATGTCAGCAAGTTAAGGCTGAACATCAAGTGCCTTCACGTTTGTTACAACCTGTAATGGTCCCCGAATGGAAGTGGGATAAAGTTACCATGGATTTTGTGATAGGATTGCCATTGACTCCGAAAAGGAAAGATGCTATATGGGTTGTGGTGGATAAGTTGACAAAGTCGGCTCATTTCATTTCGGTACGAACATATTACTCTCTTGATAGATTGGTCGACTTGTACATATCTAAGATTGTGAGATTACACGGGGTACGGCTATCAATTATTTCAGATAGAGAACCGAGGTTCACTTCGAGATTCTGGAAGAAGTTACAAGATGCCCTGGGTACAAATTTGAGTTTTAGTATGGATTTTCACCCTCAGACCGATGGTCAGTCTGAGTGGATGATTCATATTCTTGAGGATATGTTGCGATGTTACATCCTCAAATTTCAGAGTACCTGGGAAAAGTATTTGCCGTTGGTAGAATTTGCCTACAATAATAGTTTTCAAACAAGTTTGAAGATGGCGCCTTATGAGGCCTTGTATGGAAGAAAATGCCGAACTCTATTATATTGGACAGAACTCAAGGAAAGTCAAATTCATGGGGTTGATATGATTAAGGAAACTGAAGAAAAAGTTCAAGTAATACGAGACTGTTTAAAAGCATCATTGGATAGGAAAAAGTCATATGCTGATCTGAAAAGAAAAGAGATTGAATTTCAAGTCGAAGATAGAGTATTCTTGAAAGTATCCCCATGGAAAAAGGTGTTGAGATTTGGTCGGAAAGGCAAATTGAGTCCGCAATTTATCGGACCGTACGAGATCACTGAAAGAGTTAGACCATTAGCCTATCATTTGGCATTACCACCCGAATTAGAAAAGATCTATGTTAAGGCGATATCGATCAGACCCCTCTCATGTGATTTCTCCAGCGGAGATTAAGATTAGACCAGACATGACCTACGGAGAGGAACTGGTCAAGATTTTGGCTTGTGAGGTTAAACAATTGAGAAAGAAGAATGTGGCTTTAGTAAAAGTGTTATGGCATCGAAACGGTGTGGAAGAGACTACATGGGAACCAGAAGAAACCATGAGAAATCAATATCCGAACCTGTTTACTAGTAAGACTTTCGAGGACGAAAGTCTCTAAGGGGGAGAAATGTAACATCCCGAAATAGGGAATAGTCAGAATAGTGGTTTCGAGAACCACAGATCCAACATCAAAATATTTATTTTATAATTATTATAAGGTCTAGAATATGAGAATATGCATGTGTTAAGATTTCATGAAGAAATCGTCTGAGTAAGGTGTCCAATTAGAAATTAGGGACTAAATTGAATAACTTGTAAAACTTGGATTCTAGAAGCAATTTGTATTAAATTGATTTAGATTATAAATTAGAAGGCCTTAGAGAGAAATTTGCCCAATTTCTAAGTTTTTGGAAAAAAAGGGCTTGCATGGATGAAATTTTAAAAAAAAGGACTTAAGGGCATTTTGGTCATTTAGCATTTTAATGAAATAAAATGGGAAAAAGAAGGAAAAAATCAGCCATTCATCTCCCTCATTCAGCTGAGAATTGAGGAGTCTGCATAGCTAGGGTTTCCAAGCTTTTCAAGCTTAATAGTAAGTTCTCCCAAGCCCCGTTTTTAATGTTCTTTGCATTTTTGAAATCCCGGTAGCTTACTCCCTCCATTTCTACCCATATTTTATGCTAGGGTTCATGTTTAAAAATTTACCCATGCATGATTTGCTTGTATTTTGATGGTTTATGGAGGAATATGAAAGTTAAAGGTCTGTGTTAAACATCTTTTCCTAGGTGATTTTTATGAAAAACCCCTAAAGGGGCCTTTTTGCAAAAGTTGTTAAATATGTGGTAGAAATGTGAAAATAATGGAAAATGTGGGCTGCCATAAGAGGAAACAGTGTTCGGCTAGGCTTGGGTAAGATAGAAATTGCATGTGTTTCATTATACGAGCCTAGGGACTAAATCGTAAAAATGTGAAAGGCTAGGGGCAAAATGGTCATTTGGACTAGAGGTGAAATTTAAGCTCATATAGTACAATGTAAGGTATTAATGGTTTAATTTTATTATTATAGACCCTGAAGAACAAAATCTATAGGCTGATCGAGGAATACGAAAAGTTTCGGAGTAACCGAAACGCATCACCGAAACGAGTACCAGGTAAGTTTGGATAACTTAAAGTAAACTCATAATATGCATAATTGTATGATTTATAAATGCATGATAATTGCATTGTTGATGGCATGAAAATGCATGGAATGCATCTTTGATAATGATTTGATGGATAATGTCTCGGTTGAGGTTAAAAAGGGAATTTGATGGATAAACCATGATTGACATGTGAATTAAGATCCTGCATTTGTTAAAAAAAGGATTTAGCCCTGACGGGTAATCCGTTGATCTTGAGTATAGAAAGGATCTAGCTCGGACGGGTGTTCCTTGAATGATCGAGCCTCCCGAAGAATATGTGTGCATTATGGATTTAGCCCGGACGGGTAATCCGTCTAGGGTATAAATTTAGCCTGGACTAGTAATTCAGATCTGAGCTCATTAAGGGTGTTTGTCGTTGTAAGGGATTTAGCCTGGACTGGTAATCCCGACATCACCTTATGAGTTTTTGTTATAGGGGATTTAGCTTAGATTGGTAATCTCGCAGTAAGATGTGAGGTTCACAGGAGTGCGTACTTGGAATGATCATTCGTATGAATTGACGGAGACTGGATAATCCATCGAGATTTCCTAAAAACTCAACGGGGCTAACATGAGGTATATGAACAAATGACATGTTGAATGATGAGCTCATCTAAGATATAGTACATGGTGTTTTGTTATGTGACTAACTCATTGATTGAGTGCATGTGATAGGGAAACCACTTTCATATTTGTTGGTTTCATTATCTAATAAAGATGTATGCTAAATAATCTGTAAGTTTACTTTCCAGTTATTCGAGCTTACAAAGCATATATATGCTTACCCCTTTCTTTTTTCTCGTTTTCAGAGCTCGAGTTCTCGTAAAGATTGAAAGACAGTTGGAGAATCAACACACTATTAACTAGCTCAGCTTTGGCAAATAGATGCTTGCGTTTCAATGGCATGTATAGAGCTATTGAGTATTTTGTCATATGTGTCATTTGGGTTTCCAAAATGAAGGCATGTAAAGTCATACTTATCTTTTTGTATATGGCCATGAAAATTGGCTTATTTTGAAGTAGGCTATGACCTACAAATCTATGCATGTTTATGTTCATATGTGATGGTTTGGTCTTCAATTGGCAATGAGTTATAAAAACAAGCCAATCCTAAATATGTCTAGTATACATGGAAATCTTTAAATGCAAGATGAGAATTTAATTAGCATGTATGGAACCAATGACATGAGGTTTACATGCAATGAGGTTAATCAAATTTTTATATATACATACACATAAGTGTATAATTTGGCCTTAACATGCACAAAAGTAACCAATAAGTATGTTTAGTTAATAGAGGGTGATCAGAGGCTTGGAAAATGGCCTAATAAGGTCCACAGGGGTAGATACACGGGCGTCTGTCTAGGCCGTGTCTGACACACAGCTCATCCCCATAGGTGTGTGGTGTAGCCGTGCGTCTCCTGCACCTGAAATTTTAAGTCAGTATAGAACACGGGATAAGTGCACAGGCGTGTGTCTTGGCCATGTGCTTTTAACAGAATGTTCAGGTTGAAGTCAGTGTTGCACACGGACGAAGGACACGGACGTGTCCCAAACCACACGGGCGTGTGTGACCACATGGCCCCATCATACGGTCGTGTCACACTTCAAAGTAAGGAAAAATTTTCTAAACTGCCAAAATTTATCGGATGTCTTCGGTTGTGTCACGTATTGCCCCTAGCTGTTTTAGGCCTCGAAGGCCTGTGTAAGGGACAAAGTGTACATCTTTGAAAGTTTTTAAATTTGGGCAAAATTTGGTGACCCAATTTAGTAAGTATGTAAAGGTGAATTGCCGATAATGCCTCAAACCCTATCCCGGTATCGGGTATGGGTGAGGGGTGTTACATGTCGATGCCATGTTCCAAACATGGTCTTACACAGGCTTACATAACCCTAGTATCACGGTATGGATATCCAATCTATTCCTACGGTTCAACTGGGAGTTTCATCACATCCAATTTCGTCATGCATATTCTTAATAAAATCGAACATTTCATGCAATATCCATAATTTAATGCATAATAGTAATAGAATTGTAACAGTTATGTGCAACTTACCTCGATAGACAAAATATGGGCGACTAGCTTGATTTAGTCCACTAGCATGGTTTTCCCCCGGTCTAGGTCCGGATTTCGTATTTCTTGATCTAAAATGAATAAATTCACTGATTTAATCATCACATTAATCCAGACATTTCACAAATTATATTTTGGCTAAATGACTGTTTTGCCCTTAGACTTTCACAAAATTACGATTTTACCCCTAGGCTCGTAAATCAATTTTCATCAAATTTTCTCACTAATCAAGCCTAGCTAAATTCTTTGTATACTAGAATAGCCCAAAATTCCCATTATTTCACACATTTACCACATAATTTATAACTTATATAAAATGGTCTTTAGTTAAGGTTTTCATGAAAACTACTTCCCAAAAGTTGTTTATTTCACAACCATAACTTATTTTCTTCCATAACATTTCAGCAAGCAACACAAAAGCTTTCATGTCTAAACCTTAAACTTTCAATCATTTGCAAAATAGTCCTTCCATTAGCTAAATTAAGCTACAAGGGTCCCAAAAGTACAAAAATTATCAAGAAAAGCCATCAAAATCACTTACTTGCAAGAGTAAAGAGTGGCTGAAATTTTGAACTCCCAAAACCCTTAAAATGGCTGGTATTTTTGGTGGTACAGACAAAAAGATAAAAAAGATGACAACCCCTTTCTTTTTGTTTTACTTCTAGACAAAATAAGCTACCAACTTCACCTAATTTTGACTTTTCTACTCCCCTTTGTATCTATGGCTGGCCACCCCTATAGAAATGGGTTTATTTTCCCTTTAAAGACCCTCAATTATGATTCTCTAGATATTTAACACCATTTTTTAGAAAAACAAAAAATTTTCCCTTTATGCGATTTAGTCCTTTTTTCGCAATTGAGCTCACAATCGCTAAAATTAATTCATCAAAATTTTCATGCATCCATGTAGACGTGATATAACACATAAAATAATATTAAAACTAATTTCTCCGGCCTCAAATTAGTGGTTTCAAAACCACTGTTTCGACTAGGCCCAAAATCGGGCTGTTACAATTCTTCCCCCTTATGGATTTTCGTCCCCGAAAATCTTACTATTAAAAAGGCTTGGGTATTGGTCTCTCATGGTCTCCTCGGGCTCCCATGTGGCCTCTCCTATCCCATGTCTATGCCATAATACCTTTACAAGTGCTATACTCTTATTCTTCAATTGTTTAACCTCCCGAGCTAAAATCTTAACCGGTTCTTCGACATAAGTCATATCTGACTGAATCTCAATCTCTGTTGGCAAAAGAACATGTGAAGGGTTAGAATGGTAACAGTGCAACATCGGCACATAGAAAGCATTGTGGATCTTCTCTAACTCGGATGGCAAGGCTAGTCAATAAGCTACCGATCCAATTCTCTCAGTCATCTCATAAGGTCCAATAGAACGTGGACTTAATTTTCCTTTCTTACCAAATCTGAGGACTTTCTTCCACGGGGATACTTTTAAAAACACCATATGACCGACTTGAAACTCAATTTCTTTTTGTTTCAAATCCGCATAGGATTTTTGTCTATCAAAAGCGACATTCAAACAATCACGAATTACCTTTACTTTCTCTTCTATCTCTTTGAATAAGTCAACCCCATGAATCTGATTTTCTCTAAGTTCGGTCCAAAACAAAGGCGTTCGGCACTTGTGCCCGTATAAAGCCTCATAAGGCGCCATTTTCAAACTCGACTGATAGCTATTGTTGTAGGCAAACTCTACCAGCGGTAAATACTTTTCCCATCTGCCTCGAAATTCAAGGTCGAAACACCGTAACATGTCTTCAAGAATCTAAATTACTCTTTCTGACTGACTGTCGGTTTACGGATGGAAAGCCGTGCTAAAATTCAACTTTGTCCCCAAAGCTTCTTGTAACTTTTTTCCAAAACCATGAGGTGAATCTCGGATCCCTATCCAAAATAATCGAAAAAGGTACTCCATGAAGTCTCACAATCTCGAAAATATACAACTCAGCTAGATTATCGAGTGAAAAGCCGGTACGTACCGAAATAAAGTGAGCTGATTTCGTTAATCGATCAACTATGACACAAATAGCATCTTTCTTTCTTGGTGACAACAGCAATCTCCTCACAAAATCCATGGTTATTTGATCTCATTTCCTCTTGGGAACCGTCACAGGCTGAAGTAAACCCGAAGGTACTTGGTGCTAGGCTTTCACTTGCTGACAAATTAAACATTTCGGCACAAACTCTGAAATGTCTCTTTTCATACCGGGCCACCAATACAATCTCTTCAAGTCATTATACATCTTGGTACTACACGGATAATGACATACAACTACTATATGCCTCGTGAAGAATTTTTCCACCAAGCTCATCATCTCTAGGTACACAGACCCTATCTTGGAACATCAAACAACCATTGGAACCAATTCAAAAATTTGATTTACTACCTGACTCACATTGAGCTCTCTTGGTTTGCAAATCACTGTCACCTTTCTGAGCTTTACAAATCTCTTGGAGAAATGTCAATCTAGCTCTCAACTCCACTAATATCGAACCATCATCGGACACTGTCAACTGAGTATTTGTAGCTCTTAAGGCAAATAAGGATCTCCTACTCAAAGTATCGGAGACCACGTTCGCCTCCCCCGGGTGATAGTTAATCACCAGCTCGTAATCTTTTATGAGCTCTAGCCATCTCTGTTGGCGAAGGTTCAATTCCTTTTGAGTCATCAAATACTTTAGAATTTTATGGTCGGCAAATACTCGACATCTCTTGCCATACAAGTGATGTCTCCAAATCTTCAATGTGAACATTATGGCTGCTAACTTTAAGTCGTGTGTCGGATAATTTTTCTCATGCAGTTTCAGTTGTCTCGAGGCATATGCTAATACCTTGCCTTCTTGCATGAGCACACATCCTAATCCATTCAAGGATGCATCGCTATACACTACGAATTATTTTCCCAGTTTCGGTTGTACTAAAATTGGGGCTTCAGTCAACAATGCCTTAAGTTTCTCGAAACTCTATTGGCATTTTTCCGTCCAATCGAACTTGATATCTTTCTGTAGCAACCTTGTCATTGAAGTTGCAATTATGGAGAATCCTTTAACGAATTGTTCGTAGTAACCCGCTAAGCCTAGAAAGCTTTTAATCTCTAATGCATTCATCGACGGTTTCCACTCAACAATAGCCAAGATCTTACTTGGGTCAACTCTAATTCCATCACCCGACACGATTTGCCTAAGAATCTAACCTCTCAGAGCCAAAACTCAGTTTTACTAAACTTGGCAAACAACTGCTTGTCTCTTAAAGTCTATAAAACAGTTCTCAAATGCTCCGCTTGTTCACTCTCCTCACGAGAATAGATTAATATATCATTGATAAAAACAACAATGAACTTATCCAAGTACAATCGAAAAATACGGTTCATTAAGTATATAAACACAGTGGGAGCATTTGTTAAGCCAAAGGGCATGACAAGGAACTCATAGTGCCCATACCTCGTCCGAAACGCGATTTTCGATACACCTTGCTCCTTAACTCTTAACTGGTAACAACTGAATCTTAAGTCTATCTTAGAAAACACTGTGGCTCCTTTCAATTGGTCAAACAGATCATTGATCCTTGGCAAAGGATACTTGTTCTTCATAGTCACCTTGTTGAGCTGTCTGTAGTCTATACATAACCTCATCGACATGTCTTTCTTTTTCAAAAAAAGTACCGGAGCACCCCACAGAGAATAACTCAGTCTCACAAAACCCTTATCCGTTAACTCTTGTAGCTAAGCCTTCAACTCTTTCAACTCCAACGGTGCAATCCTATATGGGGCAATTGATATAGACGCAGTACCAGGAACTAACTTGACACCAAACTCGACTAATCAAGTTGGAGGCAGTCCGGTCAACTCTTTCGGAAACACATCCGGAAACTCACATACCACTAGCACCGACTCAATCTTTACTTCTGACACTTTGGTATTTAACACAAATGCGAGATAAGACTTATTCCCTTTTCTCATATATTTTTTAACCATCATAGAAGAAATCACTATAGGTAAGCTATCCAGTTCACCTGATTCAACCCGAAGAATATCCCCATTTTCACATTTCAGTTCAATGAATTTATTTCCACAATTTACTATAACATCATGGGTAGACAACCAATCCATACCAAGGATAACGTCAAATTCATCAAACGGCAATAACATGAGGTTAGCTGGAAAACAATGACCTCTAATGGTCAAGGGACAATTTCTACATACTTGGTCAACTAATACATACTTGCCTAATAGGTTTGACACCTTTACTAAAAATTCGGTAGACTCGAAAAACATATTCAGGCTATACACCAGTTTCACACAAGCATACGAATGGGTAGACCCTAGATCAATCAAAGAAACAATAGAAATATCATAAAGAGAAAAGGTACCCGTAATCACATCCGATGACGATGCCTCTTCACAAGCGTGAATGGCATAAGTCCTTGCAGGCGCTCAGCCCTCGGACCTCACACCAAAATATCTAGACACACCCCGGTTGCTAGCCCCACTTTCCAAGCTCTTTTGTGGTCTACCACTCAAAGGGGCATTACTCACTCTCACATCTTGCTTTTTGCCTTTCTCATCCATTTCAGGACAATTTCGGATGAAATGGTCTAGTGAACCGCACTTGAAGAAACCTCTATCATTTCCTCGGCACTCACCGAAATGACGCCTACCACACTGCGAACACTCTGGCCTATTTAGCCGAGCACTACCAACACTCGCGATAGAAGTGGTTTGAGCTTTAGAAGCCATGTACTGCTTATTCTTATTTCTACTCGAGAAACCCACTGAAGCATTCGATCGAGTAGGAAACTCTTTCGATCTCTTGGATGAGGTCTGATGTGATTTCCCTATCTATCTTTCCTTTAAGTCATGAGACTCTATATCAGCTTTTCTCTTCTCTTTGACCAATTTTTCTGCCTTGCAAGCTCTTTCAACAAGCATCACAAATTCCCTTAACTCTAAGATGCCAACTAATAATCGGATGTCTTCATTCAATCTGTCTTCAAATCTCTTGCACGTGATAGCTTTGGTAGATATGCACTCCCTAGCATATTTGCTGAGCCTCACGAACTCACGCTCATACTCTGTCATTGTCATTCGGCCTTGCTTTAATTCTAAAAATTCCTTCCTCTTCTGATTTATAAACCTCTGAATAATATATTTCTTTTGAAATTCCTCTTGGAAAAAATCCCATGTAATCCTTTCCCTTGGTACAACCAACACAAGGGTGTTCCACCACTAGTAGGCCGAGTCTCACAGGAGTGACACAACACATGCACTCCTCAGGTGTGCAGGACAATTCATCGAATACCCTAATGGTATTTTCTAGCCAGAACTCTGCCCTATCTGAGTCATCATCTATATTTGCTCAAATTTCTCAACCCCTTATTTCTGAATTCTGTCAACCGAAGGTTTCTCCCTTCTAATCACCTCTACAACTTGGGGAGCTATGGGTGCAGGCGGGGGAATTGGAGGTGGTGGAGGAGGTGGAGTGTTTGGGTTTGCATGAATAAACTCCAAATACCATGCGTTCATCATGTGGAGGTAGGCTTTTCTAGCCCTTCCGCCCTGACTAAATGTCAATGGCCCACTCTCGACTGGTGCGGTCCTTTCAGCGGGTGCCAGTACATTACTCTCTACATCATCCGCCACTACTCCGTCAGGATCCATTTACTATATGAAAACACAATTTAAAGGTCAGGAGTCATCACACTATCACAATGTATTTATGGCATGCATAGCTAGACTTGTACACTCGCTACGTTCGTTTGAGAATCGACTAAACTGTAGCTCTGATACCACTGAATGTAACACCCTTTACCCGAGTTCGATGCCGGAATAGGATACGAGGTGTTACCAGACTTGAACACGTACATACAAACATTTTCGGGTCATAAAATTTCGCTCGATTTTAAAACTTTCAAACTTCTTCTTAATGACCCTAATATAGACCTACGAGGCCCAAAACGCAGTTTGGAAATAGTTCAGGAATAAACTAAACACTTTACAGAACTTTGTAAAATTTCAAAACAGACAGGGGCACACGCCTCGTGTAGAAAGGCGACACGCCTGTGTGTCTTCTTAACATGGCCATGTTGAAGGCCCATTTGGCTCACATGGCCTGAACATATCGGAACACGCCCGTGCCCCTAGCCCGTGATAATTTATTTCTCGATTCGAACCTATAGGGGTTTTTACACGGCTTGGCACACGCCCGTGTCCATGGCCTGTGTCCCTCAAACGGCCATGACATGCTCGTGTCTTAGCTCGTTTATAAAAACCTTGACATTCTATTTCTGACATCAGCAACCCTTTAGGGGCACACGGCCATAGTACACGCTCGTGTACTAGGCTGTGTCCTTCACACGGTTGGGACACACGATTGTGTCTCCGTCTGTGGGCATTCTGTTTTGCCAAATTTAGGTGCAGGGGACACATAGACTGACTACACACCCATGGGACAGACCGTGTGGACAAAAACAAGGCTATCTACCAAGCCTTTTTTTCCACCCTTACTTGCACCAACCTACACAACATCAAACATCTCCAATCCAAGCATAAACACACATAACCAAAACAACCACATCCATGAGAATTTTCATCAAATTCATTTAATAGTAATCAATATTAGCCAACATCAATGGCCTATACAAAATGAATATCACATCTATATGAGCCAACACTAGTGGCTAAACTAACATGACACTAAACAAAAAGAACAAGTCTCTATACATGCCACACTCAAAACATTTAAACTAGCTATACCAAAAGCTTCAGGTGATAGTGTGATCGATGCCTCCGACGTCCCTTGATTCCCGATGCTAGCTTGGCGGCTCTATAAGAAAATGGAAAAGAGAGGAAGTAAGCATAAAGCTTAGTAAGTTACAAGTAAATAATTAACATTACTTTACCAAGTAACATCATACTCATAACATATCATACACTTGCACAAGTTTCTTGATTGACTATAGGCATAACTTACTCATTTCATCCTTACTATTCATACACATAACCAGAGCTCAATCTCATGAGTTTCGTGTAGGTACCTGTACCACTTGGAACATAATCGTAACTTTTCTCAATCATGATATAATCTTTAAATCACCCGTTGAACCAGTTGGAAAAATAAATGGATATCCGCTAAGCCTCATACGAATGGGTAAGTTGCCGATGCCATGTCCCAAACATGGTCTTACACTGGATCTCTTATATCAGTGCCAATCCTATGTTCTAAACATGGTCTTTCACTAGCCCACATATCGAGGCCGATACCATGTCCCAAACGTGGTCTTACACTAGCTCTCATATAAATGCCGATGCCATGTTCCAAACATGGTCTTACACTGGCTCACATATCGAGGCCGGTGCCATGTCCCAGACATGGTCTTACACTGTTCTCATATAAATGCCGATGCCATGTTCCAAACATGGTTTTACACTGGCTCACATAACCCTAGTATCACGACATGGATATCCAATCTATTCCTACGGTTCAATTGGGAGTTTCATCACATCCAATTTCATCATGCATATTCTTAATAAAATCGAACATTTCATGCCATATCCATAATTTAATGCATAATAACAATAGAATTGTAATATTTACGTGCAACTTACCTTGGTATACAAAATTTGGGTGACTAGTTTGATTTAGTCCACTAGCTTGGTTTTACCCCGGTCTAGGCCCAAATTTTGTATTTCTTGATCTAAAATGAATAAATTCACTAATTTAATCATCACATTAATCCAGACATTTCACAAACTATATTTTGGCTAAATGACTGTTTTGCCCCTAGACTTTCACAAAATTACGATTTTACCCCTAGGCTCGTAAATCAATTTTCATCACATTTTCTCACTAACCAAGCCTATTCGAATTCTATGTATACTAGAAGCAGCCCAAAATTCCCATTATTTCACACATTTACCAAATAATTTATAACTTATACAAATTGGTCTTTAGTTAAGGTTTTCATGATATACAAATTGGTCTTTAGTTAAGGTTTTCATGAAAACTACTTCGCAAAAGTTGTTTATTTAATAATCATAACTCATTTTCTTCCATAATATTTCAGCAAGCAACACAAAAGCTTTCATGGCTAAACCCTAAACTTTCAACCATTTGCAAAATAGTCCCTCCATTAGCTAAATTAAGCTACAAGGGTCCCAAAAGTACAAAAATCATCACGAAAAGCCATCAAAATCACTTACTTGCAAGAGTAAAGAGTGGCTGAAATTTTGAAATACCAAAACCCTTAAAATGGTTGGTATTTTTAGTGGTATGGACAAGAAGATAAAAAAGATGACAACCCTTTTCTATTTGTTTTATTTCTAGTCAAAATAAGCTGCCAACTTCACCTAATTTTGACTTTTCTACTCCTCTTTGTCTTTATGGCTAGCCATCCCTATAGAAATGAGTCTATTTTCCCTTTAAAGACCCTTAATTATGATTCTCTAGCTATTTAACACCATTTTCTATAAAAATAAAACTTTTTCCTTTTATGCGATTTAGTCCTTTTTCGCAATTGAGCTCACAATCACTAAAATTAATTCATCAAAATTTTTATGCATCCATGTAGACGTGCTATAACATATAAAATAATATTGAAAATAATTTCTCCAGCCTCGGATTAGTGGTTCTGAAACAACTATTTTGACTAGGCCTAAAATCGGGCTGTTACACAATCGCCAATAACATATAATATGCGATAAAATCGCCAATTCCTTCGATACTTCAGGGAACTCCTCCATCAACCACAAAATCCCAACCCAATGCATATGCAATATGTCACACAATCTCATACATACTCATATCTCAATACTTTTCACATTCATTTGACATGCTCAGCATGTCCTCAATAATCACATACATTCAGTAAATGGAAACAGTGTTCCAATATTTCAAATCACCATTGTGTTGGAATCAATCAATATCGTTCAATTTCACATACTTTACGGATTTTCATTGTGCACAAATAGCACCCTTTTCAGTACACAATGTAACAAATATCCCATGCGTTTAAATCATAAATAAGCTTAATATCTCAACACATTATATCATTTAGTCAAACATTCTCATATCTCATAACTCAAATATGCAATTCCAAACTCAATCAAACATCCATACTGTAACACCCCTAACCCGAACCCGTCGCCGGAGGGTTAAAGAGTATTACCATGTACAAAAGAGTCATATCAAGAATAATTAAGTAAAGTGATTCATTCTTAAGTTCAATTCACGTCAGACATTGAAAACATTAATCGAATCTCAATCACACATTCACATTAACAATTTGGAAATATATAGTAACTTATCAAGCCATTTTCACATGGCTATACATATATATATATACATCATCGAAAAGATAATTATTTAACAACAAAAAGTCAAGCCTATACATGCCATTATCGAGATTTAACTACTAGAGTACCAAAAGGGTTTAGATAGTGTGGACGACTTCGACTTTGAGATCCCCGAGACCGTGGTGATTTAACAAGATCTATAAAGCAGAAAATTAAGGCAACAAAGTAAGCATTACTATGCTTAGTAAGTTTTAAGCATTTCAAACAATCAAAACGTGTCATATAAAACGAACATTAAATATCACAAAACTCATATTCAAATTTCAATCACTAGGCCGAATATACACAAGTTTATCACATATAAAGACTATTGGCCGAATATATAAATACACAAAGAAATTTTCAGCACATGTTTCACTTTACTTCATGGCTCAAACAACTGATTTAATTCACATATAAGTACATAATACGTACCTGGACATTATTATATATCATACATAATCAATAATAGTTTGCTTTGAACAGTCAAATTTGTAATCTCCCTCGAATCACCAGCGTTAAGCCTGCTAGGTTTACAAACCCAAATCCAGTCGCTAGCACAAAGCCTGCGGGACTTTAAGCCCGGATATAGTACCAGCACGAAGCCTGCGGGATTTAACCCGGATATATATTATATATCGAATGCTAAGCATATTTATCCACATGATAACTCGGCTCACATAACATATCACATTTGTACTTCATTTGAATATAATCACACAAAGAAAACACACCTTCAATATAACATCGGTTCAACACTTATGCGCAAGAACACATAATCATTTATTTGTCTCAGCCTAACTCCTACTATCCATTCGGTTATATGCCATATACTCAATCTATTTATCATACTTATTTCATTATATCAATTATCTAATAACTATAATTACTCAAAACTTACCTCGTATATTTTTGAACAGTTACAGATAGGCTATTTGATGGCTTTCTCCTTTCCCCTATCGGATCTAGGTCCTCTTTGCTCTTGAGCTTGATTCAAACAAATGAATTTGTTTAATCATTTCGAACATCAAAAGAAATTTTAAAGCACCTAACCCTTATACTCAATAATGAAACCAAATCATATACCTAATTATTTTAACACATCACTTTAAGCACACATATTAACTATCATACACCCATTTCACATGCCAAGTTACAATGAATAGAAATACATGCACACCAATAATTTAATTATCAATTTCGATCTTATTGGGTAACTTCAATACATCATGTTTATACAATTTGCCATACACATACCGCATATTCAACAAACCGGAATTACTCTTACATATTATCCATTATAATCATTTCATAGATATAAAACATAGTTGAAAAATCCTTAGCATAAATGCATATAGTAACACCCAAATCATCAACTATTTTAACGCACATAGCACATAAGGTTAACTAAAACTCCATTCACTTATAAGATATTAACCCTAATAAGCTCATACCATAACCATACCTAACCGAATTCAAGTAGAGAATTAATTACAACCACGTATACACCAATATATAATTATAAGATGCTTTAATATCTTATATACCCCATTCGGCCCTAACCACTCAAACTTAACTTTCATATACAAATTCCATCTCATGATCAAATGTAACAAATTACACATAGGTTACATTATTGCCAAACAATGACCGATTATGCATATCAAATAATTAGGTTACTTAACACCTAACTCACATAGCCAAAGTACATATAACCTTAATGTCCAAATATGAATACCACCCAAAATTCTTATGACTTAACCCTTAACCCCATTTTGCCGAATATTCATTAAATATTTAGTTCACATACATATAAATAAATGATTTGAAAATTTCCTTTAATCAACCTACATTCGGCAATGGGCAGAACGACTTAACAAGTCTTAGAAACATTTTTTTAACATTTTAACTTCATCTTCTTACCCCTAAAGATCGAATGTATATATATATTAATAATAATAATAATAATGCCGAATGCCATTAACTAATAAAGTCACACACACAACTTATATACAAAATTCATCCTTACATAGCCTATAGCTCATTCGGCCATTCATTACCCAAACCTAACAAAGCTTTATATCAAACTCCTATGACCGAGCACACATATACTTACATTCCAATACTCATAACATTTAATAATCACATTCTAAATAAAAGAATCATGAACAATGCCGAATCCTTAGGTGTTCAAATATCTAATTTACTCAATTCAAAACATCAAAACAACATTTGTTCACAACATCAAGCATTTTTATTTTCGGCTATTACACATATGAGCATTAAAAATTCATATCTTTAGCAAGATCAATTTCTTCCCTCAACACATTCTTCATCAAAACTTAAAGGAAATAATCAAATTCTTTCTTTAATAACCATAGCCGAATGCTCCATTCATCCATCAAATTTTAAAATTTTTGCATAGGCTAAGTAAGAAACAAGATGATTAACCAAAAACAAGCTTAAATTTCAAAAATCTAACACCATTCACTAACCTTTCTTATGTTTCAATTAACCGAAAGTCTTCCCCCTTCTCTTCCTTTCAATTCGGCCAAGAAGAACAAAGATGAAACTTTGTTTTCTTCACCCAAATTTTCACTTATTTCTTTATTCATTAATTCATTTTGTATATTAAAATGTTAATAAACAATTTTAAAAAAATGCATATAATATGTGTTAATCATTATCATGGCCGACCACTATCTCTAAATGGCTAATTAGACATGCAAGTCCACCTTTTTAACAACATGCATAAATAGATCACCTTAAAATTTACCCATCACATTTCACAAATGTCTCACTTAAGTCCTATATAAAATTTTCACATACAAATGACAAAATCAAAGCATGAGACTTTCACAAATGCATTTACACATATAATAGGCATAGAATTTAACAGTTAATTATTTTTAAGACTCGGTTTTGTGGTCCCGAAACCAATTTCTGACTAGGGTCAAAATAGGGCTGTCACAACTCTCCCCCACATAAGAAATTTTCGTCCCCGAAAATCTTACTAGTGAATAAGTTAGGATATCGTTCTTTCATGGAGTTCTTGGGTTCCCAAGTAGCTTCTTCGATCCCGTGCTTGAGCCATAATACCTTTACTAACGGAACCTTTTTGTTTCGCAACTCTTTCACCTCGCGAGCTAGGATACGAACCGGTTCTTCTTCATAACTCAAATCAGATTGAATTTCAACCTCTGATGGATTAATTATGTGCGATGGATCAGATCTATAACGTTGAAGCATCGAGACATGAAAAACGTTGTGAATCTTTTCAAGTTTAGGGGCAAAATCAATCTGTATGCGACTGGCCCAATTCGTTCGGATATTTCAACGGCCCAATGAACCTCAGACTCAATTTGCCTTTACGACCAAATCTGAGCACCTTTTTCCAAGGTGAAACTTTAAGAAACACTTTGTCTCCAACCTGATATTCAATGTCTTTTTATTTTAAATCCGCATACGAGTTCTGATGATCTGAAGCTGCTTTCAGACTTTCACGGATTACTTTTACTTTCTGTTCAGCATCTATAATCAAATCAACCTCGAAAATTTTACCTTCACTAAGCTCGGTCCAAAACAACGGTGTACGGCATTTACGACCGTACAAAGCCTTGTAAGGTGCCATCTTAATGCTTGATTGAAAACTATTGTTGTAAGCGAATTCAATTAAAGGCAAATACCGCTCCCATGAAACCCTAAACTCAAGGATGCAACATCTCAACATATCCTCGAGTATCTGAATGATCCGCTCGGATTGACCATCAGTCTGGGGATGAAAAGCGGTGCTAAAATGTAACTTGGTACCCAATGCTTCTTGCAACTCTTCCAGAATCGCGATGTGAATCTCAGATCTCTATCCGACACAATCGAAATAGGTACTCCGTTTAACCTCACAATCTGAGAAACATACAACTCGGCTAGCTTGTCAAGTGAATAATCCGTATGTACAGAAATAAAATGAGCCGACTTTGTCAATCTATCCACAACAACCCAGATCACATCTTTCTTGCTTGACGGCAATGGCAACCCAGATACAAAATCCATCGTGACTCGATCCTATTTCTATTCAGGTATCATGATCGGCTGAAGTAACCCTGAAGGCACTTGATGTTCCGCTTTCACTTGTTGACATATCAAACACTTCGAAACAAAATCAGAAATGTCTCGTTTCATACCATGCCACAAAAACTGACGCTTCAGATCGTTGTACATTTTCGTACTACCCGGGTGGATTGACATTCGACTACTATGAGCCTCACTTAAAATCATAGAAATAAGTTCTGAATTTCTTGGAATACACAACCAACTTCTGAATCTCAAACAATCATTGTCATCTATTTGAAACTCTGATTTCACATTAGAAGCACATTCAGCTCGTTTAGCAACCAATTCATCATCGACTTTCTGCAATTCACGTATTTGATGAATCAATAATGGTTTGGCCTTTAATTCTGCTACTAACACATTATCAGGTGAAACGGACAGGTACACATTCATTGCTCGCAAAGTAAACAGTGATTTACGAATTAAAGCATCAACAACCACGTTAGCCTTTCCCGGGTGATAGTCAATGACAAGCTCGTAATCTTTCAACAATTCAAGCCAACGTCTTTGTCACAAATTCAAATCCTTTTGAGTCATCAAATATTTGAGGCTTTTGTGATCCGAATATACATGACACCTTTCTCCAAACAAGTAGTACCGCCATATCTTCAAAGCGAATATGATGGCAGCTAATTCGAGATCATGGGTCGGATAGTTTCTCTCATGTGGCTTCAATTGCCTCGACGCGTAAGCTACAACTTGACCTTCTTGCATCAACACACAACCCAACCCAAGTAAGGATACATTACTGTAAATGACAAACTCTTTACCGGATTCGGGATGCACTAACACTGGAGCTTCAGTCAAATAAGTTTTCAATTGATCAAAACTTTTCTGACATTTTTCTAACCATTCAAACTTAACATCTTTCTGAAGTAGTTTCGTCATTGGTGTGGCTATCATCGAGAAACCTTTTACAAATCGTCTGTAATAACCGGCAAGTACCAAAAAGCTTCGAACTTCAGTAATATTTCTCGGGGGCTTCCAATCGAGTCTGGCTAAAATTTTGCTCGGATCAACTCGAATACCCGATGCAGATACTACATGTCCCAAAAAGCTAACTTCTCTCAACCAGAATTCACATTTACTGAATTTAGCATATAATTGTTTATTCCGTAAAATCTGCAACACTAATCTCAGATGCTCGGCATGTTCAGTTTCATCTCTCGAATAAACCAAAATGTCGTTGATAAACACAACTACGAACCGGTCCAAATACGGTCTGAAGATCCGATTCATCAAGTCCATAAATACTGCAGGGGCATTAGTGAGCCCAAACGGCATCACTATGAACTCATAGTGACCGTATCTCGTTCTAAAAGCAGTTTTAGGTATATCTGAGTCTCTAACTCGCAATTGATAATAACCTGATCTCAAATCTATCTTTGAAAACACTGAGGCTCCCTCCAGCTGATCAAACAAATCATCAATACGCGGCAATGGATATTTATTCTTTATTGTCACTTTATTCAACTGACGATAGTCAATGCACAATCTCATGGTTCCGTCTTTCTTTTTCACAAACAATACTGGTGCACCCCAAGGTGAGAAACTCGATCGAGCGAACCCTCTATCCGTCAACTCTTGCAACTGAGTTTTCAATTCTTTCAATTCCGTTGGTGCCATACGGTACGGAGCTATCGAAATTAGTGTCGTCCTAGGTACAAGTTCGATACCAAACTCTACCTCCCGAACAGGTGGTAATCCCGGTAATTCCTCAGGAAAAACATCTGGATACTCATAAACTACTGGTACCGATTCAAGCTTCTTTTCTGATTCTTTACTATCAAATACGTACGCAAGATATGCTTCACATCCCTTTTTGACATATTTCTGAGCCAACATCGAGGATATTACTTTTGGTAACCCATTTATATCAGTAGACTCAACTCAGATTATCTCGTTATTTGTACATCTCAAATCAATAGTCTTTCTTTTGCATTTCACAACTGCATCATGCACGGTCAACCAATCCATACCGAGAATAACATCAAATTCATTAAACAGTAAAAGCATCAAATCGACTGAAAAATAATAACCTCAGATATCAAGGGACATTTTCTGCACACTTTATCGACTAGCACATATCGACCCAAGGGATTTGACACTCGGATCACGAACACAGTAGACTCAACAAGTAGAGTCTTACTTGATGCTAAAGTCTCACATACATATGAATGAGTAGAACCAGGGTCAATTAAAGCAATCACATCAGTATCAAAGAGAGTGAAAGTACCGGTAATAACATCAGGCGAAGAAGCATCCTCGCGTGCGCGTATAGCATAAGCTCTAGCAGGAGCACGAGCCTCAGATCTGGTTGTATCGTCTTTAGACCCTCTCTGACCGTCGCTAGCATATCTCGTATTCCTAGGTGGTCTACCTCGTGCTGTATTAATACTCGGTTTCCCACTCTGGTTCACATTTTGTTCAGATAATCTCGGGCAATCTTTAATAAAATGGTCGGCTGATCCACATTTATAACAAGAGCGGTCATGAAATCTACAGCTCCCCAAATGCTATTTTCCACAATACTTGCACTCGGTCCTATCCCGTCAATCATTTCCAACACTGGCAACTGAAGTGGCCGTGTACTCACAGGGGGTCGATTGTGGTCTCGTCTGGAAAAACCCGAAGTGTTCTTTGATCGGCCTGAATCATCTCGAAATCTCTTCGATGATTGCTGAAAAGATTTTCCTGAAGATCTGTTACGAAATTCTCCAGCTTCGGCATCAGTTTTTCGTTTCTCTTTACTAAGTTCTTCAGCTTTGCAAGCTCGCTCGACTAGTACTACGAACTCTCGTATTTCAAGAATACCAACAAACATTTTTATATCTTCATTCAGCCCGTCTTCAAAACATTTACACATAATAGCGTCAGACGATACACATTCCCGAGCATATCTACTAAGTCTGACAAACTTCCGTTCATAATCAGTAACTGACATAGAACCCTGTTTAAGCTCAAGAAATTCTTTTCGTTTTTGATCAATGAACCTCTGACTGATATACTTTTTTTGGAATTCAGTTTGGAAGAACTCCCACGTCACCCACTCTTTGGGTACAATAGAAACCAATGTATTCCACCAATAATAGGCAGAATCACGTAGTATAGATATGGCACATTTTAGGCATTCATCGGGTGTGCAAGATAGTTCATCGAGTACTCGAATAGTGTTGTCCAACCAAAATTCAGCTTGCTCGGCATCATCACTATCTGTAGCTTTAAATTCAGTAGCCCCATGCTTTCGAATTCTGTCAACCGGGTCATCACACTATAAAAAGCCTGTCTAGCCTCATCGTTTTGAGTGCTCACAATAGGCTGAGAGTCCATCGGCGCTGTCCCATGTGCAGGAGCAGGCGCTACACTCTCAACATCATCAGCTACTGCTCGATTGGGATCGGGATCCATTTGTAATATCCCGAATTAGGGCCTCATCGGAATAGTGGTTTCGTGACCACAAATCCGAGATAGAAATAATTATTTTATAATTATTTTGAGGTTTATGATATGATTGCATGATTGTGTGAAAATTTTGTGATGAAATTCTATGCATAAAATGCTTAATTTGAAGTTAGGGACTAAATCGAATAAGTTACAAAACTTGCATTCTAGAAGTTTTTAGTATGAAATTGCTTTGAAATATTATTTAGGAGGTCTTAAATAGCAATTTGATCAATTTCTAAAATTTTGGACAAAAATGGGCTTGTACATGAAAATTTTCAAAGAAAGGTATTAAGGGCATTTTGGTCATTTGGATATTTAATGAAATAAAATGGGAAAAATAACACAAAATAGTCATCTTCCTCATTTAGTTGCTGCTGAAACTTCACTCTCACCATAGCTAGGGTTTCTTCAACTTTCAAGCTTCATAGTAAGTGATTCTAAGCCCCGTTTTTAATGATTTTTACGTTTTTGAGATCCCGGTAACTCGATAAAGCTTATGTTAGCAATAATTTAACCTAGGGTTTATATTTGGAAAAATACACATAGGTGAAATTTGTGTATTTTGATGTTTTATGATAGAATATGAGGTTTTAAATTATGTTAGACAACTTGTACTACTCGATTTTAAGCAAAAACGAGTAAAAGGGCTTAATCGGTAAAAATACCTAATAGTCACAAGTACATGTTAGAGTGAGAATTTGATGTTGCCATAGAAGGGAAAAGTGATCGCATGTTATAAAACATAAGAATAAAGAATAAAGTTTAATCCTGAGCCTAGGGGCAAAAGTGTAAATATGCAAAAGTTTAGGGGTAAAATTATAATTTTGCCAAAATTTAAATTAAGGATTAATTTGATAATGTGAGTATTACATAAGCTAAATGTGTTATTTTAGATCAAGAAAGACATGGAATCCACCCCAATCGAGGAAAAGAAAAGATTGTGGACTAAATTGCAAAATCTTTGTATTTTGGTACCAAGGTAAGTTCATGTGTAAATAATGAAGCATAATTGTTATTTTTAAGTCATTGATGTCAATTATGTGATATGCTGATTTTTATCATGAAATATATGCTTTGTGGTTATTTTCGAACAAAATGCAAATCATGTGTGCTACTTGCTAAATATAATTATTACCGAGTATTGATTTCGGCATTCTACGGAAGACGGCAAGGATATGTGTTCGAGGAAAATCCCGTTTGAACCTTAGGAATAGATTAGGATACAAGTGACATGTCACTAGGATGGTTGAGCATCCGAACTCGTTGAGTTGAGTGCGAGTTCGTGAGATGTAACTAGGCATCCGAGCTCGTTGAGTTGAGTCCGAGTTCACTTATGGATGCGAACGCCCGAGCTCGTTGAGTTGAGTCCGAGTTCGCTTATGGGCGGGTTACATAGTAGCTTGGCTACATATGTGGCACTTATGTGCAAAGTTTCCATGTATCCGAATTATATTCCGATGTGTTCAACGGGTAAAGTTTTACTCAAATGGAGGAATACTCGAGATGTAAAGAGACGTATTGGTAAGTGATGTGAAATGGATATTTTGGACAGGTATGTATTTAACCTTCGGGTTGAGTATTGATACAACCACGATAAGGTAATAAGATGATGAAAAATGATTTGAAATGTGATATGTGATTTGGTGATATATGCTAATGTTGATTAGTTTGATTGTTTGTTATGTTACTTATTATTTGCATATGAACTTACTAAGCATTAATGCTTACTCCCTCCTTCTTACTCATTGTAGTTTTAGAAAAGCCAGCTCAGGAGTCGGGATAGGTCGAAGGCTCGGTACCACACTATCGAAGAACTTTTATGTAAATGGCTTGTAAATTTAAGTATGGCATGTATAGCAATATACCTATTTTGTGTAAATGATCTTATGATATGGTGATGGAATGGTTGTGAAAATGTTTGATAATGATAAGTTATGGCAATGATTAGTTTAGATTATGTTTGATGTTATGGAAAGTTATTAAGATACTTAGTGCATGAAAACTCATAAAAAGGGATGAAATTTGCCATAAAAAGAACATTGCAGCAACACTGACGTGAGTTTGAAAATTTACTAAAAATCATAGAAATCGAATTAGTTGATGGATTAAATATGAAATTGAAGCTTAATATGCCTAGTTTCACATAAAACAAATGAAACAGGTAAAAGAATTATATGTTAGAAGATATTTGAATTTTAGTGAAACAGGGCCAGAGTGATTTCTGGATTCCCTATTCCAACTTTTAAAATTCACCATAAATTGTACAGATATAATTAGGTGGTGTATTTTATATTATAAGAATCCTTATTGAGTTTAGTTTCAGGAGAAACAAACCTCATAATCATATGAATTTTTTACAGAGAGAAATATGGTTCGAAGTAAACAGAGGTCAGTCCAGTCAAGTCCTGTAACAGGGGTAACTTTAACTAATAAACTGTACTAATTGGCCCAATAAAAAATTCTAAAAAAAAATTAGTAGATGGGTATATGAGTCTAGATTCAGGGAAAATTTACAGATCTTGATTTCGAGTTTTTTAACTCGAGATATTATTTTTCTTGTGACTGTGATGCAAGTAGCTAGAAAGCTGTGAATGTAGAATCAAATAATCCAAAGTCCTAAAAATGTTAAATTAAGCTTAGTAACACCTTATACTCGACTCCGGCGACGGTATCGGGCGTGGGGGCGTTACATTTGTTGGTATCAGAGTAGGTTTAGTCGGTTCTCGGACTACGTATTGTATGTACGGATTTTGCTATACATGCCATATGTATAAATTGTGATAGTGTGACGACTTCTGACCTTTTTAAATGATTTTTTTTATAGTAAATGGATCCCGATCCAGCTGTGGCAGATGAAGTAGAGAGTAATGCGCCAGCTCCGGCTGAAGGAGCAGCGCCGACTGAAAATCCACCTCCTACTGTTGGTCAGGGAGGAGGAAAAAGGGGTCGGGAAGCCTTTCTCCAAATGATGAGTGCATGGTACATCGAGTTCGTTCATACGAACCCAAATGTACAACCTCCCCACCTCCCCAATTCCTCAACCTGCACCCGATGCCTCAAGGTATGGATCTGATGAAATTTCATAGAACTCCAGTTGTGAGAATCCGCAAGCAAGGGGTCAAGAATTTAAAGCAAATATTGATGATGATGCAGAAAGCGAGTTCGGCTTGAAAATTCTATCGGGTATTTGATGAATTATCTTGTACACTGAAGAATGTTTGAAATGCGCTATATCTCTGTTGAGGGATTCAGCTTATAATTGGTGGAAGACTTTGATTTGGTGGTGGTAAAGAGAAAATAACTTGGGAGTTCTTTCAAGAAGAGTTTGGAAGAAATATATTAGTGAAAGATTTATTGATCGAAACGTAAAGAATTTCTTGAGTTGAAGCAAGGTAATATGATGATTCTGAGAATATGAAAGAGAGTTTGTTCGATTAAGTAAGTATGCGGAGAGTATGTTCCTACAGAGGCCAAGATGTGCCGACAATTTGAAGACGGGCTCAACGAAGACATCAAGGTATTTGTTGGAATTCTTGAATTAAAAGAAATGGTAGTGCTGGTGGATCGAGCTTGCAAGGCTGAAGAACTACTCAAAGAGAAGAAAAAGGTAGAGGCTGAGACTAGAAATTAGAAGAAAAGACCGACGAGCAGTTCATTCTCACAGCAACCTGGAAAATCAAGGAATATGAATCCTCGTTCCCAAACTTCAGCTGGGCAATCATATGGGAATTATAAGAAGCAGAATATGGGTCCTAAGTCCCAGACTACTTCGGCAGCCAGTGTAGGGAATTTGAGATTTGTTAAACCTGAGTGCCAGCGGTGTGGTAGGAATCATTTTGGTCCGTGTAGAGCAAATGAATGTTTTCGATGTGGTTCTCCGGATCATTTTATTAGAGACTGCCTAGAGAGAGCTGAAAAAGAAAAATTTCAGAATACAAAAACAAGTGGTGTTGATTCGAGAGGAAGATATCCAAGAAAAACTGGGAGTGAAGCAAGCAGTAAGAATGTAGCCAGAGATGCACCAGTTAGACCTGAAGGAAGGGCTTCGGCTAGAACTTATGCTATTAAAGCGTGCGAAGATGCTTCCTCACCTGATGTGATTACCAGTACATTTTCTCTCTATAATGTTAATGTTATTGCTTTGTTTGATCCTGGTTCTACTCATTCATATGTGTACATGAAATTGGTGTCTAGTATGAATATACCTGTTGAGAATACAGAATTTATGATTAGAGTGTCGAATCCGTTAGGCAAATATGTGATTGTTGATAAAGTATGTAAGAAATGTCCTTTAATGATTCGAGATCATTACTTTTCGGCCGACTTGATGTTGTTGCCGTTTGATGAGTTTGATGTTATTTTGGGTATGGATTGGCTGACATTGCATGATGCTAAAATAAATTGCAAAGAAAAGGTTATAGAATTAAAGTGTGAAAATGGTGAAACTCTCATGGTTGAATCGATAAAGCGTGAGGCATTACCTAGTGTGATTTCTTCAATGTCGGCTCAAAGATATCCGAGAAAGGGTTATGAAGCTTATTTGGCGTATGTAATTAATACAAAAGAAGTTGAAAAGAAAGTTGAATCAAGGTTTGGTTGTGTGTGAATTTGCGGACATATTTCCAGAAGAATTGTCGGGTTTGCCTCCAGTCAGGGAAGTAGAATTTGGTATTGATTTGATACCGAGAACAGCTCCGATTTCGATTGCTCCGTATAGAATGGAACCAACAGAGTTAAAAAAGTTAAAGTCGCAGTTGCAAGAGTTGACTGATAAAGGTTTTGTGAGACCGAGTTTTTCACCTTGGGGTGCTCCCGTGTTATTTGTAAAAAAGAAGGATGGTTCTATGAGGTTGTGTGTTGATTATCGGCAATTAAATAAGGTAACAATCAAAAACAAATATCTGTTTCCAAGAATTGATGATTTGTTTGATCAGCTAAAAGGAGCGACATGGTTTTCAAAGATTGACTTGAGATCTGGGTATTACCAACTGCGGGTAAAAGAGTCGGATGTGCCTAAAACTGCTTTTAGAACAAGGTATGGTCATTATGAATTTTTAGTTATGCCATTCGGGTTGACAAATGCTCCTGCTGTGTTTATGTGGATTTAGTGAATCGCATATTCACCATACTTGGACAAATTTGTTGTGGTGTTTATAGATGATATTTTAATTTATTCAAAAGATGAGACAGAGCATGCTGAGTATTTGAGGATAGTTTTGCAAACTTTGAGAGATAAGTAGCTATATGCTAAGTTTAGTAAAAGTGAATTTTGGCTCCGAGAAGTTGGATTTTTGGGTCATATTGTTTCAGGTGATGGTATACGGGTTGATCCTAGTAAAATTTCAGCCATTGTTGATTGGAAACCACCGAAAAATGTAATCGAAGTTAGAAGTTTCTTGGGGCTAGCTGGGTATTATCGGCGGTTTGTAAATGGATTTTCTATAATTGCTGCTCCTATAACTAGACTACTCCGAAAGGATGTTAAATTTGAATGGACGGAAGAGTGTCAACAGAGTTTTGAAGAATTGAAAAAGTTATTAACAGAGGCACCAGTGTTAGTATAGCCCGAATCAGGTAAAGAATTTGTGGTGTATAGTGATGCTTCTCTAAATGGTTTGGGGTGTATGCTTATGCAAGAAGGAAAAGTGGTGGCCTATTCTTCAAGGCAGTTAAAACCTCATGAGAGGAATTATCCTACTCACGATTTGGAATTGGCTGCGGTGGTGTTTGCTTTAAAATTTTGGTGACATTATTTGTATGGTGAAAAGTGCCGGGTATATACCGACCATAAAAGTCTTAAGTACTTGATGTCACAAAAAGACTTGAATTTAAGACAGCGAAGATGGTTGGAGTTATTGAAAGATTACGAGCTTGTTATTGATTACCATCCGGGAAAAGCGAATGTGGTTGCTGATGCTTTGAGCAGAAAGTTGTTGTTTGCTTTGAGAATTATGAACACTCAGTTGAAAATGTCAGATGATGGTTCGATTCTAGTAGAGTTAAGAGTAAAACCGATGTTTTTACAAGAGATTTTTGAAGCTCAGAAAAATGATCAAGATTTGCAAGCCAAGAGAAAGTAGTATGAAGTTGATACAGAGTCAGATTTCAGAATCGGTTCTGATGGGTGCTTAATGTTTAAAGATCGGATTTGTGTACCGAAGAATGAGGAATTGATTCAAAAGATCCTACAGGAAGCACATAGTGGTTGTTTCTCGATTCATCCGGGTAGTACGAAAATGTATAATGACTTGAAGAAAATGTATTGGTGGAATGGAATGAAAAGAGATATATCGAGTTTGTGTCCAAATGCTTAATTTGTCAACGGTGAAAGTGAACACCAAGTGCCTTCGGGATTACTTCACCTATTATGGTTCTGAATGGAAATGGGATCGGATTACTATGGATTTTGTATCGATTGCCATTGACTCCAAGAAAGAAAGATGCCATCTGGGTAATAGTTGACAGATTAACTAAGTCGGCTCATTTTATCCCGGTACATACGGATTATTCTCTTAACAAGTTGGCTGAACTGTATGTTAGAGAAATTGTTAGACTACATGGAATACCATTGTCGATTATTTCAGATAGAGATCCAAGGTTTACCTCGCGGTTTTGCAAAAGTTGCAAGACGCGTTAGGTACAAAGTTAAATTTCAGTACTGCTTTTCATCCACAAACTGATGGACAATCAGAAAGAGTAATTCAGATTCTTGAATATATGCTCAGATGTTGTGTATTGGAATTTCAAGGAAGTTGGGAAAAATATTTACCGTTGGTAGAATTTGCTTACAATAATAGTTATCAGACGAGCTTGAAAATGGCACCTTATGAAGCATTGTATGGTCGTAAGTGTCGAACGCCTTTGTATTGGACTGAACTCAAGGAAAATCAGATTTATGGAGTTGATCTAATAAAAGAAACTGAAGAAAAAGTGAAGGTAATTCGAGATTGTTTGAAAGCTGCTTCAGATAGATAGAAATCTTATGCAGATTTAAAACGAAAGGACATTGAATTTCAAGTTGGTGATAAAGTATTTTTAAAGGTGTCTCCGTGGAAAAAGTTCTCGATTTGGGATGGAAGGGCAAATTAAGTCCGCGTTTTATTGGGCCGTATGAAATAATTGAAAAAGTTGGACCGGTAGCATATCAGCTAGCATTACCACCTGAATTAGAGAAGATTCATGATGTATTCCACGTATCTATGTTACGCCGGTATCGTTCGGATCCTTCACATGTAGTTTCACCAATGTGAAATTGAACTACAACCGGATATGACCTATGAAGAAGAACCGATTAATATTTTAACTCGAGAGGTCAAACAACTAAGGAATAAAAAGATTGCACTTGTGAAGGTCTTGTGGCAAAAGCATGGAGTAGAAGAAGCTACATGGGAATCCGAAGAAAATATGAGAAATCAATACCCACATCATCTCATTTAGGTAAGATTTTCGAGGACGAAAATCCTTAAAGGGGGAGAGTTGTAATATCCCGAATTAGGGCCTAATCGAAATAGTGGTTTCGTGACCACAAATCCGAGATAGAAATAATTATTTTATAATTATTTTGAGGTTTATGATATGATTGCATGATTGTGTGAAAATTTTGTGATGAAATTCTATGCATAAAATGCTTAATTTGAAGTTAGGGACTAAATCGAATAAGTTGCAAAACTTGCATTCTAGAAGTTTTTAGTATGAAATTGCTTTGAAATATTAATTAGGAGGTCTTAAATAGAAATTTGACCAATTTCTAAAATTTTGGACAAAAATGGGCTTGTACATGAAAATTTTCAAAGAAAGGTATTAAGGGCATTTTGGTCATTTGGATATTTAATGAAATAAAATGGGAAAAATAACACAAAATAGTCATCTTCCTCATTTAGTTGCTGCCGAAACTTCACTCTCACCATAGCTAGGGTTTCTTCAACTTTCAAGCTTCATAGTAAGTGATTCTAAGCCCCGTTTTTAATGATTTTTACGTTTTTGAGATCCCGGTAACTCGATAAAGCTTATGTTAGCAATAATTTAACCTAGGGTTTATATTTGGAAAAATACCCATAGGTGAAATTTGTGTATTTTGATGTTTTATGATAGAATATGAGGTTTTAAATTATGTTAGACAACTTGTACTACTCGATTTTAAGCAAAAACGAGTAAAATGGGCTTAATAGGTAAAAATACCTAATAGTCACAAGTACATGTTAGAGTGAGAATTTGATGTTTCCATAGAAGGGAAAAGTGATCAGCATGTTATAAAACATAAGAATAAGGAATAAAGTTTAATCCCGAGCCTAGGGGCAAAAGTGTAAATATGCAAAAGTTTAGGGGTAAAATTGTAATTTTGCCAAAATTTAAATTAAGGATTAATTTGATAATGTGAGTATTAAATAAGCTAAATGTGTTATTTTAGATCAAGAAAGACGTGGAATTGACCCCAATCGAGGAAAAGAAAAGATTGTGGACTAAATTGCAAAATCTTTGTATTTTGGTACCAAGGTAAGTTCATGTGTAAATAATGTAGCATAATTGTTATTTTTAAGTCATTGATGTCAATTATGTGATATGCTGATTTTTATCATGAAATATATGCTTTGTGGTTATTTTCGAACAAAATGCAAATCATGTGTGCTACTTGCTAAATATAATTATTATCGAGTATTGATTTCGGCATTCTACGGAAGACGGCAAGGATATGTGTTCGAGGAAAATCCCGTTTGAACCTTAGGAATAGATTAGGATACAAGTGACATGTCACTAGGATGGTTGAGCATCCGAACTCGTTGAGTTGAGTCTGAGTTCACTTATGGATGCGAATGTCCGAACTCGTTGAGTTAAGTCCGAGTTCGTGAGATGTAACTAGGCATCCGAGCTCGTTGAGTTGAGTTCGAGTTCACTTATGGATGCGAACGCCCGAGCTCGTTGAGTTGAGTCCAAGTTCGCTTATGGGCGGGTTACATAGTAGCTTGGCTACATATGTGGCACTTATGTGCAAAGTTTCCATGTATCCGAATTATATTCCGATGTGTTCAACGGGTAAAGTTTTACTCAAATGGAGGAATACTCGAGATGTAAAGAGACGTATTAGTAAGTGATGTGAAATGGATATTTTGGACAGGTATGTATTTAACCTTCGGGTTGAGTATTGATACAACCACAATAAGGTAATAAGATGATGAAAAATG
The DNA here is from genome assembly GCA_025698465.1 of Gossypium longicalyx. Lineage (NCBI taxonomy): Eukaryota > Viridiplantae > Streptophyta > Magnoliopsida > Malvales > Malvaceae > Gossypium > Gossypium longicalyx. The sequence continues at coordinate 54,946,248 of CM047006.1, read as the reverse complement.
ATTTGAAATGTGATATGTGTTTTGGTGATATATGCTAATGTTGATTAGTTTGATTGTTTGTTATGTTACTTATTATTTGCATATGAACTTACTAAGCATTAATGCTTACTCCCTCCTTCTTACTCATTGTAGTTTTGGAAAAGCCAGCTCAGGAGTCGGGATAGGTCGAAGGCTCAGTCACACTATCTGAAGAACTTTTCGGTAAATGGCTTGTAAATTTAAGTATGGCATGTATAGCAATATACCTATTTTGTGTAAATGATCTTATGATATGATGATGGAATGGTTGAGAAAATGTTTGATAATGATAAGTTATGGAAATGGTTAGTTTAGATTATGTTTGATGTTATGGAAAGTTATTAAGATACTTAGTGCATGAAAACTCATAAAAAGGGATGAAATTTGCCATAAAAAGAACATTGCAGCAACACTGACGTGAGTTTGAAAATTTACTAAAAATCATAGAAATCGAATTAAGTGATGGATTAAATATGAAATTGAAGCTTAATATGTCTAGTTTCACATAAAACAAATGAAACAGGTAAAGGAATTATATGTTAGAAGATATTTGAATTTTAGTGAAACAGGGCTAGAGTGATTTCTGGATTCCCTGTTCCAACTTTAAAAATTCACCATAAATTGTAAAGATATAATTAGGTGGTGTATTTTATATTCTCAGAATCCTTATTGAGTCTAGTTTCAGGAGAAACAAACCTCATAATCATATGAATTTTTTACAGAGATAAATGTGGTTCGTAGTAAACAGAGGTCAGTCCAGTCAAGTCCTGTAACAGGGGTAACTTTAACTAATAAAATGTACTAATTGGCCCAATAAAAAATTCTAAAAAAAAATTAGTATATGGGTATATGAGTCTAGATTTAGGGAAAATTTACGGATCTTGATTTTGAATTTTTTAACTCGAGATATTATTTTTCTTGTGACTGTGACGCAAGTAGCTAGAAAGCTGTGAATGTAGAATCAAATAATCCAAAGTCCTAAAAATGTTAAATTAAGCTTAGTAACACCTCATACTCGACTCCGGCGACGGTCTCGGGCGTGGGGGCGTTACACCATTACTATACAAAAACACATTTTTAACTGTCAGAAATCGTCACACTATCGTTTAACATTATATGGCATGTAAAGCTAGACTCATACACGCTACGTTAGTCCTAGAATCGACTAAACCGTAGCTCTGATACCAATAAAATGTAACACCCCTAACCTGAACCCGTCGCCGGAGGGTTAAAGAGTATTACCATATACAAAAGAGTCATATCAAGAATAATTAAGTAAAGTGATTCATTCTTAAGTTCAATTCACGTCAGACATTGAAAACATTAATCGAATCTCAACCACACATTCACATTAACCATTTGGAACATATATAGTAACTTATCAAGCCATTTTCGCATGGCTATACATATATATATATATATATACATCATCAAAAGGATAATTATTTAACAACAAAAAGTCAAGCCTATACATGCCATTATCGAGATTTAACTACTAGAGTACCAAAAGGGTTTAGATAGTGTGGACTTCGACTTTGAGATCCACGAGACCGTGGTGATTTAACAAGATCTATAAAACAGAAAATTAAGGCAACAAAGTAAGCATTACTATGCTTAGTAAGTTTTAAGCATTTCAAACAATCAAAACGTGTCATATAAAACGAACATTAAATATCACAAAACTCATATTCAAATTTCAATCACTAGGCCGAATATACACAAGTTTATCACATATAAAGACTATTGGCCGAATATATAAATACACAAAGAAATTTTCAGCACATGTTTCACTTTACTTCATGGCTCAAACAACTGATTTAATTCACATATAAGTACATAATACGTACCTGGACATTATTATATATCATACATAATCAATAATAGTTTGCTTTGAACATTCGAATTTGTAATCTCCCTCGAATCACCAGCGTTAAGCCTGCTAAGTTTACAAACCCGAATCCAGTCGCTAGCACAAAGCCTGCGGGACTTTAAGCCCGAATATAGTACCAGCACTAAGCCTGCGGGATTTAACTCGGATATATATATTACTAGCACGAAGCCTGCGGGATTTAACCCGGATATATATTACCAGCACGAAGCCTGCGGGATTTATCCCGGATATATATTATATATCAAATGCTAAACATATTTATCCACATGATAACTCGGATCACATAACATATCACATTTGTACTTCATTTGAATATAAGCACACAAAGAAAACACACCTTGAATATAACATCGGTTCAACACTTATGCGCAAGAACACATAATCATTTATTTGTTTCAGCCTAACTCCTACTATCCATTTGGTTATATGCCATATACTCAATCTATTTATCATATTTTTTTCATTATATCAATTATCTAATAACTGTAATTACTCAAAACTTACCTCGTATATTTTTGAACAGTTACAGATAGGCTATTCGATGGCTTTCTCCTTTCCCCTATCGGATCTAGTTCCTCTTTGCTCTTGAGCTTGATTCAAACAAATGAATTTGTTTAATCATTTCGAACATCAAAAGAAATTTTAAAGCACCTAACCCTTATACTCAATAATGAAACCAAATCATATACCTAATTATTTTAACACATCACTTTAAGCACACATATTAACTATCATACACCCATTTCACATGCCAAGTTATAATGAATAGAAATACATGCACACCAATAATTTAATTATCAATTTCGATCTTATAGGGTAACTTCAATACATCATGTTTATACAATTTGCCATACACATACTGCATATTCAACAAACCAAAATTACTCTTACATATTATCCATTATAATCATTTCATAGATATAAAACATAGCTGAAAAATCCTTAGCATAAATGCATATAGTAACACCCAAATCATCAACTATTTTAACGCACATAACACATAAGGTTAACTAAAACTCCATTCACTTATAAGATATTAACCCTAATAAGCTCATACCATAACCATACCTAACCGAATTCAAGTAGAGAATTAATTACAACCACGTATACACCAATATATAATTATAGCATGCTTTAATATCTTATATACCCCATTCGGCCCTAACCACTCAAACTTAGCTTTCATATACAAATTCCATCTCATGATCAAATGTAACAAATTACTCATAGGTTACATTATTGCCAAACAATGACCGATTATGCATATCAAATAATTAGGTTACTTAACACCTAACTCACATAGCCAAAGTACATATAACCTTGATGTCCAAATATGAATACCACCAAAAATTCTTATGACTTAACCCTTAACCCCATTTTTCCGAATATTCATTAAATATTTATTTCACATACATATACATAAACGATTTGAAAATTTCCTTTAATCAACCTACATTCGACAATGGGCAGAACGACTTAACAAGTCTTAGAAACATTTTTTTAACATTTTAACTTCATCTTATTATCCCTAAAGACCGAATGTATATATATATTAATAATAATAATAATAATGCCGAATGCCATTAACTAATAAAGTCACACACACAACTTATATACAAAATTCATCCTTACATAGCTTATAGCTCATTCGGCCATTCATTACTCAAACCTAACAAAGCTTTATATCAAACTCCTATGACCGAGCACACATATACTTACATTCCAATACTCATAACATTTAAAAATCACATTCTAAAAAAAAGAATCATGAACAATGCCGAATCCTTAGGTGTTCAAATATCTAATTTACTCAATTCAAAACATCAAAACAACATTTGTTCACAACATCAAGCATTTTTATTTTCGGCTATTACATATATGAGCATTAAAAATTCATATCTTTAGCAAGATCAATTTCTTTCCTCAACACATTCTTCATCAAAACCTAAAGGAAATAATCAAATTCTTTCTTTAATAACCATAGCCGAATGCTCCATTCATCCATCAAAATTTAAAATTTTTGCATGGGCTAAGTAAGAAACAAGATGATTAACCTAAAACAAGCTTAAATTTCAAAAATCTAACACCATTTACTAACCTTTCTTATGTTTCAATTGAACAAAAGTCTTCCCCCTTCTCTTCCTTTCAATTCAGCCAAAAAGAACAAAGATGAAGCTTTGTTTTCTTCACCCAAATTTTCACTTATTTCCTTATTCATTAATTCATTTTGTATATTAAAATGTTAATAAACAATTTAAAAAAATGCATATAATATGTGTTAATCATTATCATGGCCGGCCACTATCTCTAAATGGCTAATTAGACATGCAAGTCCACTATCACCTTAAAATTTACCCATCACATTTCACAAATGTCTCACTTAAGTCCTATATAAAATTTTCACATACAAATGACAAAATCAAAGCATGAGACTTTCACAAATGCATTTACACATATAACAGGCATAGAATTTAACAGTTAATTATTTTTAAGACTCAGTTTTGTGGTCCCGAAACCACTTTTCGACTAGGGTCAAAATAGGGCTGTCACACATACTATCAAACTAGAAATTTTGCCAACATATCAATCTTTTAAGGCTCGAAACATACCTGGTTCGGCTACTCACAAAATAAATAATTTTGTTATTAATAAAATCCAATCAACAAGCTAATTTATCATATGTAACATGATATTTAACATTTTCAAACAATTTTACAAGTTTAGGATCCACACCTTATTTTTTTCTTCCTCGCAACATATTAGTGAATGTAACAGCCCGGTTTAGACCATAGTAAGAACAGTGGTTTCGGGACCACAAATTCGAGTCAAAAAAATATTTTAATATTATTTTCTGTGTTTAACGTATGTGAATTGATATGTGTGAAATTTTCGTACGAAAATTTTATCGTTGTGTGCTTGATTTAATAAAAAGGACTAAATCGCGTAAAACGTAAAAGTTGCATGCTATTAGTTAAAGGTGTCAATTGGCCTTGGCTTTTTAATAATGGTCTTAAATGGTAAATAGACCATTTATAAGATAGTGGATGATATTTGGTTTGACTTTTGTGTAAATATGAATTTATTTTAATGGTAAAATGGTAAAATGTTAAAAAAAAAGTTTAATTAAATAAATCAAAAGCCATTTTTTTGTCTTTTTATGCTATCATCTTTCTCCATCACCGAATGTGAAAAGAAAAAGATGAGTTTGGAAGCTTTGAATATTCGACAACTTTGGAATCTTAATCCGGGTATTTGTTTTACTCGATTTTTTTTATAATTTTTACGTTTTTGAGATCGTTGCTTCGAGTACTAGTAAACCCATGCCTTAATTTTTGGATTTAATGAATAATTTGAGATTTTCCATTGTTTATTATGTGATGAAATTGTTGTTTGATGATGAATAATAAATCTTTGATGTTTGATTTTCATGTTTAATTAAGGTATTTTTGATAAAAATGTGTATTAAGGACTAAATTTAGAATTTGTAAATGGAGGGGTCAAAACATGAAATAAATAAAAGAAATGGGTTGCTAGAGACCTAAGGTAAATTCGGCCTAACATGGGTTTGATGAAATTTTGAGTAATTTGTGTTATTTTGAAATAGGGACTAAATTGTAAAAATATGAAATGTTAGGGGATAAAATGCAAAATTCCCAGATTATGTGTCCCTAGATAAAATTTAATGAAATGTTGAATAAGTGAGTTAATTTTGATATTAATTAGATTGGCAAAAGTGGAATTCAGATTTGGACCGGGGGGAAAAATCAAAGTGGTTGATTAGTCATCTCGTTCCGATTACCGTTGTCCGAGGTAAGTCTATAAGCAATAAACGTTTTAAATTTTTGAATGTATATGATCTTTATATGTTGAATTTAATTGTGTGAATTTTCATTAGTTATAGCCGAATGTATAAATGTTTATGAGATTTGGGAACAAGTTCGATTCAATTGAGATATGATGTTAGAAAAGCTTAATATGAACATTAAGAAATAATTAGGATTTCTGAAATATGAATTATGTGTAAGACCGACTTTGTATCAGTGATATTCGGGCTTTATTGCCTAGCAGGCTTTGTGCCGGTGTATTATAGCTTATTGCCTAGCAGGCTTTATATGCCGGTGTATTATATCAGGCTTATTGCCTAGCAGGCTCTGTGCCGGTGTATTATACTAGGCTTTATGCCTAGCAAATTTTATGTGAACAACAGTAAAAGTAATCAAATGTGTTAAATGAGCTAAAGTGATCAGGTATGTGAATGTGGTTTACTTATTTGAAATGAAGGTAAATTGGCTGAAAGATATGTGATAAAAATGTTATGTAATGCTATTTTCTGATGCATGAAAAATCGATTTAAAAGGCTCAAGTATGTATTCATACTAAATTATGAAATTATGGCAAGTGGAATGTTCGAATTAATGATATAAATGTTACATGTTAATGTGAATTATATGTATGCATATGTGAAGGTATACATTCGGTTTACTTATGTATTCATGACATAAATGAGAGTATATATGTATATGAAAATCTATAATTGGCCAAATGAAAAGTATATGTGATTTTGTAAATGAAATGTATGTGTTTTCATATTTGGGCAATTGTAAAATATATTCGACCACATATTATGTATATATATGTGTTATTATGGTTTGATTTATGAAGATATGTATATAAGAGTTTAAATATTCGGTTATATATACATTGATAGTATGGCTTTGAAAGGGTATGTTATTTTGATAATAGATACATGTATATTCGGTCAAGGTAAAATTTGCACATGGAAGTATATGTTATATATGAAATTGTGAGCTTGAAAATAAATGTGATCATGATAGTATAAATTAGTTTGATTAAACTAAGTTGATATTAATATTGAGTTATTTATTTGCTTATGACTTACTAAGCTCGCGAAGCTTACTCTGTGTGTTTTTCCTATGTCTTTAGAGTTTCAGTGAATTGCTCGAGTTGAAAGTTGTTGGAGACGTCATCACACTATCTGGTTATCATTTTGGTAAGTAATGCTTTGAGATTTGGTTATGTGGTATGTATAGGCTTGTTTTGATATATTTGGTTTTGAAGTTTGTATATTTATATATATAGCCATACAAAAATGGCTTGATTATAATGTTAAAGTTAGTGTGTATGTGGCTATGACTTAAACTTATTTTAGAAGTATCAAATGTGGCATAATGTGTGCTGGATGATTGTATAATATGGCTTGGTGATGAGGTAAAATGATGGATATGTATTTGGTTGTAAATTGGCTTTATAGGTTCGGATCCAAACGGCTAGAAATGATGTTTATGATTATATAGATTTGATCATGATATATGTTCAGGTGGGGAATTAGGTTTCATGGTACTTATATGAGGTGTGTTTGATATATGAATCAATTTGGAAACTGTTTATAAAGTGTTGTGTATTTGGTTATGTGATGAAATTATATATGATGATTATAATCAACTTTGTGATTTGGCAATGATAGTTTAAATCATTTAGTCAAGTGTTTAGTAAACTGTTAATGTTAAATTTGTTGTATTGGTCTTATTATAAAGATTATTTATGTGTAAAATATATGTGTCTACTATGCCGTGGAAATAGTTTAATTTAGATTATTGTGTTAATCGAATAATTCATGAGGTGAATAAATAAATATATATGAATTGGCTTGATTATTAAATTTGTAAATTGATTATACTTTGATTAGTAGTATGTGTTTTAAAATGGTTTATATTAATTAGGTAAAATGAGTACATGACGTTGATGTTTAAAAATTTCATACTTGATCATTTGGTGAGGTTGATTATATCGAATGTGTTTTGGTTTATTTGCCATGTGATATTGCATATTAAATATAATATGTGCATGTATTGGAATAAAATACAATGCATGATTATATTTGGTTAAACTTAGTTAAAAAAAATATTGTAAAGGAGTTAATATTACTATGTGCATGATTGAATTGTATGACCGTATTGAGTGGTAATTTGATCGGTAATGGCTCGTAACCCTAATCTGGCGACGGATATAGGTTAGGGGTGTTACAGTGAATCTTTCAAATTTCCTTAATAATTCCTTAAACAAACCTATACCAAAATTAAATATAAATTAAATAAATTTACCATTAAACCAGCCCCCAAATAGCCACTTATTAGTTCAAACCAATCATTGAAATTATAACTATTTTATGAATCCAAACTAGTTAGATTCCTTACACTGTATCGATGCAAATCGTACGTACAATTCGTTCTTCGCCTTTGCGGATGATTTGGGACATTTGGGTCAGTACCTAATTCAATAACATATTGGAAAATCAATAGCTAATTAATGATTAAATTCCTTCATTTAATCAATTGATAACCTTTACCCAACAACTATGTCAAAATAACAAACTAGTTACCCTTAATTATATTTACGCTTCATGATTTGTGGGATCTGAATGGCCAATCAATCAAGAACATTTTCCCCTAATTGAAATGGATTTAAAAACTGATTAGGAGGGTTCAAGAACTCAAATTAATGCTTGAAAAATATAAGCAAGAACCAAGAAACAAAACAGCCCCCTTTCTTGCACATAGGTGCACGCACCACCACCCATGGTGGCAAAAATTGGGTCTGAATTTTAAAATGGTTTAAGATCTCACTAAATTATGGAAAAATACCTTTGAAATCATTTCAAAATCCCCCAAATTTCATATCCGGAACTTTTGGTTTTTAATGGACAAGATTAATTAAGAAATTAAAGAGAGAACAGACATTACCCAAGCTAGTCGAGAGAAACAGAAATGACACTTTCTTGGCAATGTTTGGGATCAATCTTGGAGTTCAAGATTTTAGATTTGGGGCTGATTTTAATGAGAAAAAAATGAAAGCAATATGGTGGAGAATATGTTAATAAATCTTGTGGCAAAAAAGAAAAAAGAAAAAAAAGAAATAGATGGTAAAACTAGGACGACGACAACAATGGCAAAAAGGAAAAAATATTTAAATCAAAGAGAAGGAGAGGAGGAGAGGAATGGCTAGCACAATGAGGAGGAGGATTAAAGGCTGATTATTAGCAAAAAAAATAATATTTATACCTAGGTTAACTAGGTTTGCATGGCCCACACATTAAAAAATAGGGTTTTGTCAAAAAATTAAATTATTTGCACGGGAAGAGAATAAAAGTTAGGACCTCAAGGATAAATTCACTAATTTTTAACCATCAAACCAATAACTCATTTTTGATATAATTTAAAATATTTATTTTAAAAAACAAGGCATGTCACATACTTGGGTTTAAGGCAAAATTTGCAAAATAATAAAAACGATGCGAGAGAAGAGATTTGAACTTAGATTTCAAGAAACGTTACACTAACACTTAACTGACAAACCAATACCTCATTTATTTCCTAAAAATGCATAGATAATTTAAAAAACTAAGGCATGATCACTCTCTCTCGATTCACAAACTCAATTCTACTAACCCTCGATTTTTGGGATGTTACAAAATTGTTGAATTGAGTTGCTCTGACAATGAGTAGCTTGGACTTGGCAATCGAGTCAGGTGTAGGTTGTTACAAAGTAGGTCCACATTAGCCCCTGAACTTTTTTTTATCCACTTTGACCCTTGAACTTGAAAATCATTATTCATTTAAGCCCATTTTGTTAATGACCGTGAGAAAAAAGGGGATAATGTAACTTTTGGTCCATTTTGATCCCTGAACTTGAAATTTCTAAAAGTTTGATGGTGTCTCTCTTTGAATTTGAAAAATTAAAAATCCAAAAAAATCTAAAAATATATAAAATTGATTTTACTTGGCCTTTTAGATTTTTATGAATTTTTAATTATTGTTGGTCTGACGGGCGAACTAGTTGAATTGAGAGCTGGTGGTCTAACCTGTTCAACCATCAGCTCAGTTATTAAAATACTGAATATGACAATCTGAGATTGTACCAGCTCATCATCTAAATTTTTTTTATTTGTGGCACAATCTTAGAGTGTCACGTCATCAAACGTTTAGAGTTTTCAAGTGTAGGGGTCAAAATGACTTAGTTATCAAGTTCAAAATGGACCAAAGAAAAAGTACATGTATCAAAGTGAACCTAGTTGTCAAGTTCAAGGACTAATGTGGACCTACTTACCACGGTTAATGACCAAAAGTTACATTATCCCCTCTTTTTTTCACAATCATTAACAGAATGGGCTTAAATGAATAACAATTTTCAAGTTCAAGGATCAAAGTGGATAAAAAAAATTTAAGGGCCAATGTGGATCTACTTGTCAAGTACACAGGCCAAAAGTTACATTATCCCAAGATACAATGATAAATATATGTATATAAAAATAATATGATACATATAGTAAGTTTTTAATTCCTTATTCATCTTGTGCAATTTTAAAAAATATTGCTTGTGCATCAAATATCAACCTAATATATAAAAAATAAGTTTGTATTTGCTACGTTGACGGTGCACTTTTTTAACCTTTACAAGTAGAATTAAAAAATTGCCACGTGTTTTAAAAAATTGCCATGTGTTTCATTTCTTATTTATATTTACTTTTTAATATTTTAATATTTTAAAGTCACTTTAACTCTATTTGTGAAGTCTAAAAATTCCACTAATATTGTATCAAATATTTTTCTTATAAAATAAGCTTTCAAGAATAATTATTTGGTATACTAATGATGAAAATTTTTAACTTGACAAGAGAAACTAAGATTTTACAATGTGTCCTTAAACTATATTTAAAGAAATAAGACATAAGATGAAATCACAATTTTAGAAAAAAAAATTCTACAACCTATCAACCAAATAATTAACCATATCTACTGTTTGTTTTTTTCTTCCTCCCATAGTTTCTCTCGTCAATTATTTTCTCTTTGGCAAGATAATTGGAAAAGTGAAATAACATTTAAAAGAAAAAAAAAAGGAATTTTTGGGTGTTTTCATTGTTTTCTACGCATTAATATTTAGCAATGTTTCGTCGGATAGGGGATGACCCTCTTTTTCTAACACCGAGACCCACCCAATGGCATGAAGTTGAAAGGCCTCAACTTTTCATGCATGGGTCACTAATAATCTACCCCACACTCACGTCCATGCCCCCCATAAAAAAGTATGGCCAACATTTAAAAAAGCTCCCATCATTTCTGCCGACTTTGGTGGGATTTGGCCATGATCTATCTCTTCGGTTCATAATGTAAACAATTCTCTAATTTGCCAATAATTTACTTTTTATTAATATAATTATTAAGAAGTGTATATTTCATACCCTCTAATTTCATACATGTGCTTTGCTTGCTGGTTCATTTTAAGAGTGAAACCATTTCATTTTGGATTTCTTTTTACATATAATTAATTTATTTCTTCTATACATCTTATTGAAGTCAATTATTAAATAATAAATTAAGGAAACTAAATTTTTATTTTGTTCTTCTTTATCTATTTAAGGAGCTTATACTATTGATTTGAGTTGAACTAAGGCAATTAAGCACATTGACTGTAAGGTAGCTTAACAAGTGAAGCCTAACTCCACTCAAATAGCACGGTTAAAATATTTAGAAGCTACATATATTATAGGAATTGGATTAAATTAATCCCTCTAATATTAAATAAAACAATTTAGTCTCTATATTATTAAAATGAATTAAATAAATCTAAATTGTAGTAGAGTTAAAATATACTATATAAACATGTCTTGAAAATTATTTTTGAATTACAGTTCAATTTCAAACAAAAGATTTCATTTAAAAAAACTCTAAAAATATTAACCCTGTTAAATAACAAATGATATTTTTTAAACAATAAATGTTAACTCTATTTTAATTTGATCTTATTTAATTCTTTTTAATCATACATGGACGAAATTAATCTATTTAATAATAGAGAAACTAATTTAATAAGATTTGGTATCTGTAAATTACATTCACTTATATAATACCAACAATTTTCAGATTTAATCTGCAACAATTGATTGATAATTTAAAGACTCCGATGTTATTGCATTGAAGTTTCTTTCGACACAATATGAACTATATTGTTAACAGTATTTACTTTTTAGTATTTTCATGTTTGTTTTGTATTTATAAAGAATTTCAATTTTTTATTCAAACATTTGTTTAAAACTAGGTGTTCTAATGAATTCTTTGCGAGTGCTAGATTCATATACATAAATTGAATATGATTGCAAACAACTAAAATCTGTTTATATTTGAACAATAAACAAATGAACAACTATACATTTTTAAAATTTTTGATATATTGCTAGATATTATTAATTATATTTTAAATAAAATAAAATACAAAATATTATAAATTATATTATGAAAACAATAAACAAGCTTTAAATGGTGGATGAAAATTTGATACACTAGCCCTATATATATTTTTATTTCACAAGCAACCTTAAAAATTGATATGTGTTTTTTTAATATTTTATTATACCCTATAAAAAACTTGTTAACCCCTAACCCTATTTCTGAAGTCTACAAACCCACTAATTAAAATGTATATAAACAAGCTTTAAATTTGGTAAAAAAAAAAAGCTTCAAACTATTATTAATTATATTATTCATCTAACATAAATGAACAATAAATTTTCAATTAGTTTAACCAACGAATTCAAAATATTATTTATAATAATTTATTTAACTTGACAAATTTATGTAAATATAAAAAAAATTATTTTAACTATTTACTCATAAACTTTTTAAAACATTAGTAATGAAATCTCACTTGTAGCTTTTAATCTTAAGATGAGCATTATAATATGATAGTTTGATTGATACCTAGCATAAAATTTTAATTCAGGTCGCCGATTGAGTATTAGCTGAGTTGGTATTGGCATTATCGTAGTGCAAAAGCGTGTTTATCCTTCTATTTAAGGGTTGAGGAGGGCTTATGGATAGTTCTAGGTATTGTATAAAAAAACCATTTACTTCTGGTCAAAATTTTCTGTTAGTCCCCAAATTATGCGTAAGTTGAAGGTTTAATTCACATACTTTAATTTGGCATTTTTAAGTCTTGTATTTTTCAAAATTTAAAATTTTAGTCCTAACCAAACAACGTTTATTAAATTTTTAAGTTATAATTTTCTATTTCAAAATTCTTATATGTGAATCATAATATCACATGTGTAATACCATGTCAATTTGCAATTTCTACATATTTACTCACACACACACACACACACACACACAAAAAAAAAAAAACAACGTTTTTTTAGTTAATGGCTTTAATTGTTATCATTTGAGTTAGGATTGGAATTTTAAAATTCGAAAAGTATAAGGATTGAAAATGATAAAATTGGAGAATATATACTAAATCCACAACTTATGGTAGCAATAGTACAATATAACCTAATTGATTTAATTACTACTGTTTGGGTTAGAACTGGAATTTTAAATTTTGAAAAATATAATGACTACAATTGAGCAATTCAAAAAATACAAAAATTAAAATGGGTCAAATTAGAGTATAAGAATTAAATCCATAATTACTTATACTAGACTAATAACAAACTTTGATCTTTCATTTTTGAAGAAAGTAAAGAAGATAGATTCTCATTTCCCACTTGATCAATTATTTAAAGAAGCTATGGAAGCTAGAAGGGAAAAAAAGAAGAAATTGAAGAAATTTTCAAAGCTTGTGAGAGTGAATATTAGAGGCCTAAAGAAAATAAGCACATTGAATGGAAGACGGATGGATGATTGCTCATTGATTGACTAGAAATGGAATCATAGGGTACCTTTAGAAAACTCAACAGCAAAAAAAGGACAAAACATTAAGAATGAAGGACAAGGAAACGAGGTAAATAATTGTGATAAGGTGGGAAAAAAACAGAATGTGTTTCATATTTCTTGTGAATTGGACTTCCATTTGATATTTGATATTGATTTTTTTTCTTTTGAAAACAAAAAGCTTTAATATAAGAGATATTAAATAAAAAATACATAAAATAAAATAAAGAAGATGAAAAGAGAAATTATTTTTCAGAACCGTCTGGTTAGAGAGGTGTTATACAAGAGGTTGTTGGGATTATCGGAACAATTGATTCAATACTAAATAACGTCAATTAAAGAACACAAGCACAAAAATATTAGAGATGTTTTCGGTGAATCACTTATGTTTGCAAAGTTTTACCTAAATATTGAATACATTATCAAGTCAACTGTACAATCACTAGTTACTACTTAATCGGTTTTAGTATTATTGTAACCTTAGTGTTGCACATTCTAAATTAATCCTTTGAATTACTCAAACCTTTTTCATCGAAGGTTTTAATATGTTGAAGATTTGCTTTAGTTGTCATAATCTATAATCATAACTTTGGTTTATTTTAGATTTTTTTTGAGATTTTCGTTAAAGATTATGATTTTGTTATTAGCCTATTTTTAGTTAGTAGTTGTTAACTTGTTTACTATATAAACAACTAGTTTTGGTTCAATAAAATACACGTTTTTCATTTCAATTACTTGACTTCTCAGTTCAGTTTTCTTCATCATTTTAGTTTCCTTTTCTATTAAAATACCAACAATTGGTCATCAAAGCTTTCTTCTTAAGGGACCTGTGTCAGTGTTTGCTGCATTATAGAAGTTGAAATTCATTTCTCTTCGATTGCGCCGCCTATTTTTGATGGAGATAATTATCAGATTTGGGCAGTGCAAACGGAGACTTACCTTGAGGCTATAGATCTTTGGGAAGCCTTGAAAGAAGACTACGAGATTCCTACATTGCCTATCAACCCCACTGTGGCACAGATCAAAACACAAAAAGAAAAGAAGGCAAGGAAATCAAAGGCAAAAGCCTATTTGTTTGCTGCAGTTCAACCAACTATTTTCACACGAGTTATGTCTCTAAAGTCAGCAAAGGAGATATGGGATTATCTCAAGACTGAGTACGAGGGAGACGAGAGAATCCGTGAGATGCAAGTGTTGAATCTTGTATGTGATTTTGAGCTACAAAAGATGAAGGAGATTAAGACAGTCAAGGAGTATTTTGAAAGGCTTCTTAACATAGCCAATAAGGTTAGGTTGTTATGTTCATCTCTAGCAGATTCAAGGATTGTAGAGAAAATTCTTGTAACAATACCTGAAAGGTTTGAGGCTACCATCACCACCTTAGAGAACACGAAGGATATAACAAAGGTTACTTTGGCAGAACTCTTAAGTGCTTTACAAGCACAAGAGCAAAGGCGTATAATGAGGCAAAAAGGGGCTGTCGAAGGTGCTCTACTAATTAAGCATCAAGATAATGGAAAGAACAGGAGGTCAAAAAACAAAAAGTTTCATGCTGCGAGTGGAGAAAGCTCTACTTTTGGGAACAAAAGTAAAATTGGAAGGATTATCCTCCATGTCAACATAGCGGCAAGAAAGGATTATCCTCCATGTCAACATTGTGGCAAGAAAGGTCACCCTCCTATCAAGTGCTGGAGAAGACCAGATGCAAAGTGCAGTAAGTGTAACCAAATGGAACATGAAGCTGTTATTTGTAAGTACAAAAATCAACAACAATGAGATGAAGCACAAGTGGCATATCAAGAAGAAGATCAACTTTTTGTTGCAACTTGTTTCACTAGTCATGAGGCAAGTGAAAGTTGGCTCATTGATGGTGGTTGCACTACTTATATGACACATGACAAAGAGTTGTTCAAAGAACTGAAGAGTATCGAGTCCAAGAAGGTCAGAATTGGGAACATGACTACATTACAATCAAAGGAAAGGGCACTATAGCCATTACAAGCTGTTCAAGTACCAAGTTCATTACTTATGTTTTATATGTACCTGATATTGATCAAAACTTGCTTAGTTTTGGTCAATTAGTAGAGAAGGGATTCAAAGTGAAGTTCATGGAAAAAGCATGTGTGATAGAGGATGCTGCAGGACAGAAGATACTCAAAGCTAAGATGGTAGGAAGGACTTTTCCCCTCAATCCAATGCAAGATGAGCAATCAGCTTTTTTAATCAAAGAAAGACTCACAATGCTGTGGCATAAAAGGCTTGGACACTATCACCATCAGGGGATACCGCAGATGAAGTCGAAAAAAATGGTAATTAATCTTCCAGAACTTGATGATCACATACCGACATGTAAGGCTTGGTAATTTGCAAAGCAAAATAAAAAGCCATTTCCCAAGACAGCGTGGAGAGCCACTTGTAAGTTACAGTTGATTCACACAGACATTTCTAGACCTCAAAAAACTCCTTCATTAGCAGTTACAGTACTAAGTTGCTTTTATTGATGATTTTACAAGAATGTATTGGATTTTCTTCTTAAAATTCAAGTCAGAAATAGTTGGAGTATTCTGGAAATTAAAGAAGACTGTGGAAAATCAAAGTAGCAACCACATTCAAATATTGAGGTCCGATAACGACAAGGAGTATACATCAGAAAATTTCAATGCATTTTGTGAAAAAACTGACATTGAACATCAATTAACAGCAACCTATACTCCGTAATAGAATGGAGTTAGTGAGAGGCAAAGCAAATACATCTTAAACATAACCAGATGTATGTTGCACGAGAAAAATTTACCCAAAAAGTTTTAGGCAGAAGTAGCTCATACCGTAGTTTTCCTACAGAATAGATTGCCCACAAAAGCGGTCAAGGATCAAACACCCTATGAGGCTTGGTATGGTCATAAACCATCTTTAAATTTGCTCAAAATATTTGGTTGTTTGTACTTCACTGATGTTTCTTAGATCGAGAGAGACAAGTTAGACAAAAAGGCACTTTCAGGAGTCTTTATCGGCTATAGCACTGTTGCAAAAGCTTACAAAATTTTCAAACCACAGTCTGGAAAAATTGTTATAAGTAGAGATGTTCGTTTCAGGGAAAATGAAGAGTGGAACTGGGATGAGAAAAATGGCCAAAGCACAACAAATTTGAAGCTTAAGTTTCCTATTTCAACCACAAATAAAGATAAAGCTTGGTTGAATAAGTTGGTGGATGATGCTCCAACAAGGGGTACTAGATTGCTCACTAACATTTATGCATGATGTAATATAGTTTTTTGTGAATCTGTAGATTTTGCTACGGCAATGAAAGACATAAAATAGGTGGTTGCAATGAAGGAGGAGTTGCCCATGACATAAAATAGGTGGTTGCAATGAAGGAAGAGTTGTTCATGATTGATAAAAACAAAACATGGGAATTGGTTGATCGATTGGTTGATCGACCCAATGATAGGAAGGTGATTGGATTCAAGTGGATGTATAGAACCAAGCTTAATGTTGATGGCTTAATCAACAAACATAAAGAAAGACTTGTGGTCAAAGGTTATGTACAAGTTTTTTGCGTGGACTATTCAGACACTTTCGCACCAGTTGCTCGTTTGGATACCATAAGACTTTTACTTGCTGTAGTTTCTTAAATGAATTGGAGAGTGTATCAGCTTGATGTAAAATCAGCCTTTTAAATGGTATTTTTTAGGAAAAAAATTATGTTGAACAACCTGAAGGTTTTGTTAAGAAAGGAGAGGAAAGCAAGGTGTTTCTTCTCAAAAAGGCTCTTTATGGACTGAAACAAGCTCCAAGAGCTTGGTACATTAAGACAAATGATCATTTGCTAAGCTTGGGTTTTGAAAAAAAATCTATCCGAGACCACTCTTTATGTCAAATATCAGAATAATGATATTTTGATAGTCTCTCTTTATGTTGATGATCTCTTGCTAATGGGAAATGATGCATGGTTGCTTGAGGAATTTAAGTAAGAGATGATGAAGGTTTCTGAGATGAAAGATCTCAGATTGATGTCTTTTTTTCTTGGAATGGAAATTAAACAGGCTGAGCATGAAGTATTCATCTGCTAGAAGAAGTATGCCAAGGAAATCTTGAATAAATTCAAGCTTGAAGAGTGCAAGGAAGTAAGCACTCCTATGTATCAAAAGGAGAAGCTGTGTAAAGAAGATAGAGCTAATAAAGTTGATGAGGGATATTTTAGAAGTTTGATTGGTTGTTTAATGTATCTTACAGCAACATATCCTGATATTTTAAATGCTATAAGTATTTTGTCACAATTTATGCACTGTGCCAGTGAATTGCATCCCAAGGCTGCCAAGAGAGTAGTTCGTTATATCAAAGGCATAAGTAATTTTGGTATTAAATTCACAAGACGAAAGGAGTTCAAGCTTGTCGGCTTCTTTGATAGTGATTGGGGAGGTTCCATTGATGACATGAGGAGTACATCAAGATATTATTTTACTTTTAGATCTGGTGTCTTCTCATGGAGTTCGAAGATGCAAGAAACTGTGGCTCAATCCACTGCCAAAGCATAATTTTTTGTTGCAACAACCGCTGTTAATCAAGCTTTGTGGTTGAGAAATTTATTAAGTGATTTTAATCTTGAACAGAAGGAAAGCACAAATATTTTCATTGATAATCAAGCTACCATTGCAATTTCTCATAATCCAGTATTTCATGGAAAGACTAAGCATTTCAACATTAAGCTTTTCTTTTTGAGGGAAATGAAAAAAAAGGTAACGTTATACTGGTTCATTGCAAAATTGAGGAGCAGGTTGCAGATATCTTCACCAAGCCACTCCAGTAAGCAATTTTGAAGTTTTGAGAACAACACTTGGTATTTGCAGCAACTGAACCAAGGAGGAGTGTTGAAGATTTGCTTCAGTTATCATAAACTAGCTATTTTTAGATACAATCATAACTTTGATTTATTTAAGATTTTTTAGAGATTTTTGTTAAATATTATGATTCTGTTATTAGCCTATTTTTAGTTAGTAGTTGGTAACTTGTTTACTATATAAACAACTAGTTTCAGTTCAATAAAATACACCTTTTTCATTTCAATTACTTGACTTATCAGTCCAGTTTTCTTCATCATTTTAGTTTTATTTTATGATAAAATACCAACACAATAAACTCTCATAAAAGTGAATAAAGTTATCTAAATGCATTGATAATAAGTATCTTGTTGGAAAGATAATGCTTCCCAAAATCATGCTTTTAACATAGGATGAAAGCCTCTTAAATAAAGTATTTGATGCATATAAATAAGGTGCTAGTCTCACAGACCGTAAGCCAAAGCCGATAACTAATGCACAAAGATAGTCCCATGGAGTTCAATTGATTAAATGTGACTCATTTGACCCATCTGAATTGGCCTGACTCGTGGAACATGTGGAGAAGCCTGTCTACTTGAAGTCTTGGTGACCCAATGAAACACTTAAGAAAAACTAGGGTTTCCATGGTAAATATGGAAACTAATCATAGAAGATTTTTAATTTTATAAGATTTGATTTTACAATCTTAGAGGAATTTGTAAATCCCTTAAGAATCTCAGTTGTAGATAGGATTTAATCTCAACCGTCGATGTAAAGTAAAATGTATTGTTGGATTTGAGGGAGCTCAACTATAAATAGAGGTCTTCTTCCTCATTTGTAATCATCTCATTCAGGGTTATAAAATACTTCGAGAGCATTTAGTCAAACACTTTGTGTGTTATTTCTTTCTTGTGGCTTTTTTGTTCTCTCATTGGTTCCATATCTTTGAGTTGCCTTCGCTTTATTTTTAGTGCCTTAGAGAATTTCCATTGAGAATTCTCACTTTTCGATAGCTAAGCTAACTTAGGCAGATTTTAAGCAAAGAAATCGCCTAAAGCCACATGGTTAGTGAGATTAACGCTTTAGCCCTATGATAGTTAGTGTTAGAGCCAGTTTTCGAAGGTGCTTGTTGAGATGACGAAAGGAGTAGACGAGCATAATCTCCCAATGGATACCCATGAGAGGACTAAGAAAAATAGCAGGTTGAGGGATATTGCGCCGGCTTTAGAAAGTCTAGTGGTTAATCTAGAGGAATCCATGGGTGCTGTGAAGGAAACACTAAAGGTAATTAAAGGACACATTGATGAGTTGGACTAAATGAGAGAGCAACACAAGGACTATGGGGTGAAGGCTCTCACTTCTAATATGGATGTGATGAAAGAGGCCCTTAATGTTGCCATGGTTGATTAGATAAAGAAGAATGATGCTCT
Organism: Gossypium longicalyx; assembly: GCA_025698465.1. Classification (NCBI taxonomy): domain Eukaryota; kingdom Viridiplantae; phylum Streptophyta; class Magnoliopsida; order Malvales; family Malvaceae; genus Gossypium; species Gossypium longicalyx. The sequence goes on along the minus strand of CM047006.1, from coordinate 54,926,369 downwards.
CAAAGCCACAATAACAACTTTGAAGGAATAAATTATGGGGCTCAAAGGACAACTCACGATCTACAAGGTTGTTTTAGGTAATGGGATGCTAGCTTTGGTTTCTAAGTAGCACGAGATGGATTTCCTCAAGTTGAAAGAGTTTAAGGGGACGAGGTCTACGAGAGATGTGGATAATTGGAACAATACTTCTGCTTTATAGGTATCAAGAATGTTGTTGAAACACCCCTAACCCATATCCATCGTTGGAACAAGGTTTTAGAGCATTACTAGACCTTTCAAAAACATTTACAGGTAACTCATACAAGATACTATTCAAATTCCAAAATCACTCATAACGTCCCTTAAATGGACCCTCGAGATCCAATACGAGCATTAGAATCTAGTCGGGACTTAATCAGAACTTCTAAGAATTTTTTGGGACATTTCAAAATTTTTCCAAGGTACAGGGCTCACACGCCCGTGTGCTCCAAGGGACACGCTCGTGTGACCCTAGAACATGCCCGTACTAGAGGCCGTGTTCGACCCCATGTAACTCTCTGACTTATGCACACTGCCATGCCACACGCCTATGTGCTAGCCCTGTGGTTAATTAATTCATTTCGAATTTAGATACAGGTTTCACACGCCCGTGTTCTAGGCTGTGTAGCACACACGGCTGAGATACACACCCGTGTCTCTGCCCATGTGCTCAATTCTTAGCATTCTATTTCTTGAATTTAAGGTGCAAATGACACACGGCCTAACTACATGCCCGTGTACCCGGCTGTGTGTCACACACAGTCTAGACACACGCCCGTGTCTCTACCCGTATGGACAAAATAAAGCCATTTTTAGCTTTATTTCTCACCCAAATTCACACCAATGACCTGCACTTAAATTCACATCCATAAACCAACCAATTCAAGCATTCAAATTAAATAAATTCCATCATTCATCATGGCATACCATTACATGCATACATGTTTGTAATCTTCCCTTAGTTAAGCCCTCAAATTAGACATAATTTCAACTACATAACATACATGTAGCTACCATAGTTTGACATTGCAAGTATATTTAAACAAACCATTATTAGCCATTCCAATGGCTAGATTACAAGCATCATTTACATTTACATGCCAATATAGCCAATATATCCTATACATGCCATTACAAACAATATTGATTTACCATATTGTACCGACATGGGCCAATGGATAGTGTGAGTGATCTTTGCCGAGCTTCCAATCCAACGAGCTTCTGATTTACTCTAAAACAGGGAAATAAAACTAAGTAAGCATAAAATGCTTAGTAAGTTTGTATAATATGGTACTTAACTTACCATTCATTCTATTTTGAGGTAACTATGTAAGGCATAATCAATCAGCTTGATCTCAAGCCCTACACACATTCTCATTGCCCTTGTTAGTCATATATTCCATATTAGCATAAAAAAATATATGGGCTCAACAACAATCAAATTTCCAAGCACACATGCTTTCCACAACATGTATTTATTCAACATGCATAGTTCATCTCATTATTTCAAGTATAATTTCATAATAGTTCATTTCAAGTTCAGATCATTTTACATCAAAACTTTACTCATATTACTCAGGACATCAAGGTCACGATTAATACACTAAAGGTGTACAAGTTTATAATCAAGAATGAACATATATTTATCAAATAAAGCCCATGTACAAATATCACCATCTCATGTTTTCATATATCATATATCGTGTATCATCATTTACTTGTATTTTAGTCGGATATATGTAATAACTCATTTCTTATCCATATCTTTTCATATCAAGATTTTTATCGGTTAAATTTATTTGAAATATTGATGGTTACACAGATAGTACACTTGAGGTGTACGAATCAGAATCTGTCAACTCATGTCCAACGGTACCCTTAGGGTACTGTATCGGAGAGTACACTCTCGAGCCACACATGTATATGAGAGGATTACCAGTCCAGGCTAAATCCTTTTTATGACATATGCTCTAAAGGGCTTGATCTGGATTACCCGTCCAGGCTAAATCCAATTCATAACATATGCTCAAGAGGATTTATATCAGGATTACCCATCTGGGGCTAAATCCTTACATAAATGAGGTCAATAGGATTACTCGTCCGAGCTAAATCCCATCAGTAACAAATACAGGACCTCATTCATTTCGATAAATCACATATCCATCGATATTCATTTATTCAACAAGATTTAACATTTTCCAGCATTTCCCGGCATGTAATTATTTCGTACAGCTATAACATTCATATAATTTAAATGATCACATTCCACATTCGTTCAAAGCATAAAACTAACACTTTTCTCGTTTATCCTTTATCAGGCATTTTCGTTAATCGGGTTTTGTCAGGTATATTTTCAACGTCATATACATATATGATATTTATACAATTCACAAACACAACACTTAATTCAAGCATAAAAACATATAAAATTTAGTTACACGAACTTACCTCGACAATTGTTCGTGTACGAAAAATCTACTAATCTGACTTTTTCTTCTTTTCCTTGTTCTAGTTCCGGATTCGGTCTATCTAGATCTATACGAGTAAATTTGACATCAATTTATCATATTTTATATTCAAGTGGACTCAATTTTTATCCTAGGCAAAATTACCATTTTTCCCCTAACTTTTCCATGAATTCCCAATTTGTCCCTAGGCTCAGAAATGAAATTTATTCAATTTACTCCCTATTCCAAGCCTAACTGAAATTATTTACTACATTTAAAACACATACCTTTCACAAATTTTAAAATTTTCCAAGGGTTTTATCACTTTTTCATTTTAGTCCCTGAATCAAGTATCCATCGAAAATTGCTTTGTAAAAGTTGTTTATCTGTCAACAACCTTTCAGTTTCTACCATAAATTTCATATTTACAGCATATTCATCCATGAGCCGAATTTCAAACTTTGATAATTTTTCAAATTGATCCCCCAAATAGATAGATTAGATTATCCCGGTTTCAAATTAATCCCCCAAATAAGCTTGATAAGTCTTCTTCCTCTCTCTTAGTGTTTCCATAGAAATATTTGGGGAAGATGATATGAAATTGTTTTGTTTTTCATTTAATTAAATTGTCATTTAATAACTTTTCATCTTTCCAATTTAGTCCTCAGCCTTTTTTTTTATTTTTCCATGGATGAGTCATACCAAAATATCTACATACTTTTTTTAATTGTTTAATTACCCTATAAGGACCATAAGTTTTGAATTCCATAGCTATTTGATCCTTCTAGCTACTAGAATCTAACTTTTGTATTTTATGTGATTTGGTCCTTCTCGTAATTAAGCACATAATCGGTAAAGTTTTCTTATCAAAATTTTCACATGATATTTCTATCATATTACAGACCATGTAATAAAATAAAAATAAAATTTATTTTTGGCTCGGATTTGTAAAGCATAAAAATATAATAAAAATAAATTTTCTTACGTCGGATTTGTGGTTTCGAAACCACTATTCCGACTAGGTCCTAATTCGGGATGTTACAACTCTTCACCTTTTAGGGATTTTCGTCCCCGAAAATCTTACAAGAAGCGTGGTTTAGTTCCTCATAAACTCTACTATCTCATAAATATTACTAAAGAACTTTTACTTCAGCCTTCATTAAAAACCAGTGTCTTATTTAGCTTCTTAATAACTCATAATATAGAATCTGGATCTCAATCCAATTAACCAGGACTAGCATTCCAAGAATCCGACAATCTTAGAGATACATGACTCTATTAACTCGTTAGGCAGAAATTTAAAATATACCGAAATGATTTAAAGATTTCATCAAACACTTAATATAAGCCACATAATATCTTTCCTTTTTAAAGACAAGAATAATCCGTATATGAAATCTATAGCAACTCTTTCTCAGAGATCATACCATAACTATCTTATCATCCTTTAACGATTCAAGTCAGCTACACTATCACAAACTTAAATCTATCTATAATATTAGATACGTTGAGCTGTCACACTATCTTTCTTGTCTTAAAACACATCACTGAAAATCAAAAAGTCTTTGCTCAATGCAGACTAAACTAATTCAAAGGCTTCGGTTAACAATTTCCTCGTCTACTCAAAGTTTTACTAATTAACATGTAATAGACCATTCAATTTTCACAAAACGAAAATTTTATCATTCATAGCAGCTTTAAATCGTATCAAAGTTTTCTAAGATATATACACTTTCCATTTAGACTATTTGTCTTTTACCCGAAAAAGATAAAATCTTATTCTCAGGCTTGAGAAAAACGATTTGGACATTATCATTTCATTAAATCTTTCAAACAATAACCCATACAGACTGAACAACCAAGTCAGTCTTAATTATTACTTGATAAAGCTTTAGGAAATCTTTCCTTTCAGTTGACAAAACCGTTCAACATGCAATCATTTAAGATTCACTTATCATGCCTATCAAAGACCTTTACCATTACTTTAGCTCAAAATAACAAGAATATCCCAATTGAGGGCATTAACTTTAATCAACTTACTCGGGAGAAGAAATCCACCATACAAATCAAAACTTGCAGTTTCGCCACTTATGCTTTTGCTAAGGTGGATTGTAACAAAATACCAGAGAGAAATAGAGCAGTGCTTATTATAAACTAATCAGGTTATCAATACTTTTGTCTATACATCATGATTAGAAAACATTCCCATATAACAAGAATTTTATCAAAAGAGTAATAGCCATAGGGATATTCTTGAGAACAATTAAACATATAGAATACCTTAAAAGAGACTGTCCAAAATTTGTTCATGCATAACTGTCACACTCAATGTCTTACCTTTCAAATATTATTCCTTCAACTATTTCTGTCATCACTAATCCCGTACTATTTATTTCACTGAAGAAAATAAGTTCAAAAGGAATTCTGATTACAACATTCTTTCAACGTCGTGTCTGAACAAGTTGATTTGCCAAGGTTAATTTCTTCTCTCATTGTGATATTTCGTAAACTGAAAAAATCTTAAATCAATCTGATACCTTTTCCAATTCTGTCTTTACTTATCAACTCATTCTTAAACTCTGACCATATTTACAATCATTCTACTGCTGAACTCTTTTGGTCTCATACTCATGAGCTTATTTCAGCACAAATCTCATGAAATCCTTTATAAACACCACTTTGGTAAGGGGGTGGGGTTGTAAGATCCCTGACTCGTCTCTCATACACATGTATATACCATATAACTTTCACCATTATAGTCATACTATTACCTATATATCATTCGCTTCAGACAAGCGAACATTAAAGTTTGCTTTACACAGACTTTCCAGTTACTTATTTAAACAAATGTACTTATACATACATTCTATGAATTCTGAATAACTTTACTTATCATTTTTATTCAATCAAACAGGTTAGGCACATAACATCATATGAGGGCCAAACAAACATGGATGAGTGTATCACAATCTGAACTCTCATCTAGCACATCAACATATGCATATCATTATAATCATATGACTCAATTCAATCAATTTAGCACATTTACTTAGACTATGAGAGTTTTCTAGTCATACTTATTCAAACAAGCATATGTGGACATTTATTCCATCAATATTTTTGGTAAGTTGCCCAAATACACACATTCGTTCAAGTAAATCAATCATATACATCATGGAATTATCGATTAAACATAGGTAGGCTCATTACATCATAATCTTTTGTCTCATTTCACTTTTCCATATTTCAAGGTTGCCTCCCATTTGAACATTGCAATTTCAATGGATTCTTAGGTAGCATACTCAAGGTATATACGTTAATCATTTGTCAATTCATGTCCAATAGTACCTTGAGGGTACACTCTCTCAAATCACATATCATACAATAGAATTACTAGTCCAGGCTAAATTCTAACTGAAACATATTCTCAATAGGCTCGTCTCAAGATTACCCGTCCGAGCTAAATCCCTTACATAATGAGGCCAATGGATGACCTGTCCGGGCTAAATCTATTCCATCATATTTACTTGAGAGAGTTCAAATCGGGATTACCAGTCCGAGCTGAATCCCATTTTGCATCATTATACCCCTTTTCAAGAAATCATTGTAATCCATCAAAATTCAACGTCCAATTGGGGCAGTAACATTTTGGTAATATCATGCTATTATTAACCCTTTATTCATACTTTTATGAATTTCTATTTACCATATCCAGTTAATCAAATAAGCTAAGTGTACATCATCGTATGAACATCAAATAAGCATGAACATTCATTGTAACATAAACTTTCATCTCACATGTTATCACATATATCATGAACTTTTACTCATAATTTTCTGAATCCAGGCTTATCATGACTATACTTTACCCGAATACCTTAGCATCACATTTAACATAGTCGACGTAGCTCGATAGGAATCAAATAAACCAAGTGTACATCATCGTATGAACATCAAATAAGCATGAACGTTCATCGTAACATAAACTTTCATCTCACATGTTATCACATATATCATGAACTTTTATTCATAATTTTCTGAATCCAGGCTTATCATGACTATACTTTACCCGAATACCTTAGCATTACATTTAACATAGTCGGCGTAGCTCGATAAGAGAGTATCTCTATCTAAACGAGATGGTTCTCATTCGCGTTGGGAGACATCACACTATCACAGATTGGTGGCATGTATAGTTAGACTCTCATTCTTGCTAGGTTAGTCTGGGAAGTGATTAAATCATAGCTCTGATACCACTAAATCACCCATTACCCGTGTCTGATGCCTGGACAAGATACGAGGCATTACCGGGCTTAAACATGCACATACATGTAAAATTGGGCCATAAAATTTCAATCATATCAGAATCATTCTATCACATGCAAAATGTGCCATACACGAGCCTTCGAGGCTCTAAACATACATTAAAAGCAGTTTGGGACTAAACTGAGAACTCACGAACATTTTTACAACACTTAGAAAATTTTCATGTGTGGAGAGTCACACGCCCGTGTGCTAAGGCCGTGTCCTCCACAAGACAGAGACACACGGTCGTGTCTCTGCCCATGTGGTTAACACTTAGGCTATTTTTCAAGCCTTTTTGTTGCCTTAATCTTTCAGATACTTAAATACTTTAAAGACACATATCATAGCATCATTTTCACTAAAACACATTTTTAACAATCAACCATAACATATTACCCAATAATTAATCTCTATTTATTCAACAAATGTCCATGTTCAATCATTATCAACTTAATGGAAATTTACGCGTTTATTCCATAGCAATGACCACCCCGAATGGTCCTAGGGCATTCTTGTGCACATATGTTATTTACTATTCATTCATGGCAGACAATTATAATCATATCACAAAGCATCAACACATGGCAAGGATAATTAGGCTTACAAGCCAAAACATTATAAGCCATATCTCATGGCTATATACAATGAATCAATATAAGCCAATCCATTTGGCTAAATCATAAGAACACATATCAATAACTAAGCTCCTATACATGCCACTCACTTTAAGATGCTTAAGACTTATCGATATCCCCTATTGATAGCTTGATAGTGTGATGCTGCCTCCGACAATCTCCAACCCCGAGCTAACCTAACAACAGTAAAGAAATGAAAAGGAGGGGGTAAGATATATAGCTTAGTAAGTCCATATGAAGATAATAAGAAATTTATCAACATGATTCCAAGGTAAAATAATAATAATTACACTTTTATTTATGTTCAAGTTAAGTTGTTTACTCGAGTCATAGTCATTCAGTTACTTATAACTTGAGGTATGGAACACCAAATCAATATCTACTAATTTTCCATAAAACTAGACTCACGTATCTGCTTATCATAAAATTTTCAGAATTTTTGGATTATCCAATAAGAAAAATTTATTCTTTAAAGTCTCCCCTATTTTGCCATTCGACAGTTCCGACCCCAATATACTAAAAATTAATTATCTCTTAGTACAAGATTTTGATAATGTTCCCTTTTGTTTCTTTTGAAAATAAACTCATTAAGGATTTTAAGCATATAAATGATAACCCATAATTATATTTGTACAATTTTTAGTGATTTTTGCAAGTCAGAATAGGGGATTCCAAAATCATTCTGACCCTATCTCACAAAAAATCAAATATCACAAAATACAAAATTCTTTTGCTTTCATCATTTCGTTTAGGTGAAAATAGACTCAATAAGATTTTATTTCTTATCTTATTCAAATTCTAATTAAAATTCCACCATTTTTGGTGATTTTTCAAAGTCACACAACTGTTGCTGTCCAAAACTGTTTTATTACAAATTCTACTCTTACATAATCTCACTTACTCCATTCCATCTTATCGAAAGTTTGCTCAACTATCAAGCACATTGCTCATAAATTTTCACACACATATACCTGCACTTATTCATCACATAGCCATATTCACTTACACTAGTCATTACATGATCACATATATTTTCACTTAGTCAATTTCCCATTGAACTCATCGGAATAATAAGAGATACACGGTGGCTTGCACATATTACCACCCTTGTAACTGAAGCTATTTGGTGCACATAGTAGCCTGCACTTAGTACTACATTTGTGACCAAAATTGTCTCTTACACATAATGGTCTGCACGTAGTACCATACATGTGATTGAAGCTATCGGGTACGCATAGTAGCTTGCACTTAGTACTACACATGCGACCTAACCATCTAGTACACATAGTAGCCTGCACTCAGTACTACACACATGACCTAAAACCATCTTAAACACATAGTAGCCTGCAAATAGTACTACACATGTGTTCTCACAACGGATCATTCGTAGCTTTTCTATTTCGAAAGTCCAACCAGGAAATTCCTCATTTTTCAACATTTTACCAATTCATCCATAATCAACTTCAATTCATAATTTACATCAAGTGATCATTCAATATACAACCACATCTCATATAATAACAAAATATTATAACATAAGTAAAAACGATATATTATTTACATACAAACTTACTCGTTTCAAAGAAATATCATGTTCCATCAAATTTCCATTATATTGAATCATCCCATCACATGTTATCAACATTTGAGCTATCGATTACTTCATGGGTACATCACGTTCCCATACACAATATCATTAACATATAAATCAATACAACCATAGCAAAATAGATTTCAAGTGTAACAAAAATAACATGAATATCATGCTTATTTAATCACATGAACTTACCTTAAATGCAATTACGACCAACTATTCCAATTTAGCCCATAATCTCGAACTTTCCTGATTTATACCCGAATCTTGATTTTCTTGATCTAAGATTTCAAATATAGCTCATTTATTATTCACATTATTCAAATTGACCCAAAAATCACACTTTTACAAATTTACATTTTTACCTCTAAACTTTGTCATATTTACACTTTTACCCCTAGGCTCGAAAAATGATTTTTATTCAATTTTTTTACACTTTAAGCCTAGCAGAATCATTTTCATAACTATAGTAGCCCACAATTTCCACTAAATCACACTTTTATGACAAATTTTATAACTTTTACAATTTAGTCATTTTTAACGTTTTCATGGAAAACTACTTAGTAAAAGTCATTTCTCCAACCATAAACATGCATCATCTACCATTAAACATCAAAATGCAAAAATTTATAACATGGGTCAAACCCTAGACCTTCATCATAACTCAAATAAATGGTAGAAATAGGTAGATCTTATTACGAGGATTTTAAAAACGTAAAAATCATTAAAAAACGGGGCTAAAACGGACTTACAATCGAGCTTGGAAGCTTGAAAAACCCTATATATGTCTTCTCCATGCAATTTTCAGCCATGAGGTTGAAGATGGACAAAAATTGGATTTTAATTTTGTTTTTAATTCATTTTAATTACTAAATGACCAAAATGCCCCTAACTTAAAAATATTCTATTTCACCCATTTCATGTCCATTTTTGTCCAACAAATTAACCAATGGTCTAATTACCATTTAAGGACCTCCAATTTAAAATTTCATAAGAATTGGACACCTCTAGCATGTAGAACTCAACTTTTGTACTTTTTACGATTTAGTCCTTTTGACTAAATTGAGTGCCCAAACGTCAAAATTTTCGAATGAAATTTTCACAAAACAATTCCATAGAATTGTAGACCATAAAAATATAATAAAAATGAATTTTCTTACATCGAATTCGTGGTCTCGAAACCACTGTTTCGACTAGGTCCTAATTCGGGATGTTACAAGTTTGGACCAATAATACTCAATTTGCTAAAGTGAAAAGGATCGTAAGAAGAAAGGGCTGATGTTTGTGAACATTAACATCGCAGGTCGAAAGAGGAGTGATCTTGTTGATACAGGGACATCTGATTTGTTTATATCAGAGAAAGCTGTGGGTAAACTTGCTCTCCCAGTTAGAAAATTGGCTAAGAGGATTAAGATAGTAAATTTCGAAGAGGTCCCAACTATGCGAATAGATAATCTTCCATAATCCATTGAGGTAAATTAGGGTCTTTTTGGCACTTGACGAACTTGTTTTCTAGTGCTTTTATATGTCTTTACTTCGTTTTTTTATTTTTACTATATGCTTAATTCATGCAAAATAAGCAATTTTTTACACATTTTTAGCCATTAGATGACCTGATGGGCCTATACGGGCCTAGGGATGAACTAATAAGCTACTTGAGTTGGCAAAACACTGATTACAGGCTTAGAATGTGAAGGATGATGACAGTGTTGCGACACAGGGCTGTGGTGTCGCAACACTTGACTTTGAAGCCAAAGAATTTAACCTCAAAATCCAGTGTCGTGACACGAGTGAAGAATAGGCCAAAATTAATCAAGGGAAAATTGGTCTGCACAATGTATATTTATCATATTAAGGCTATTAATTTAACCTAATTAGGTCAAAAAATTTTGACTATAAATAATAGTGTTTAGCCTCATTTTTGGAGGCTTGGCCAAGTGAGCCACCTAGATAGTTCTAGGGTTTTTATTTTTAATTTTTATTTTATTTCAATTTAGTCCTAAATAGTTTTTTTTCTTGTTTAACTTGGATTCAATTTTGATCCAAGTTTTCAATTAATTAGCTTTTCTTTCTTTCTTTTTGGTTTCCAATCGCAATCAGAGTTATCTTCGCAATTGTTAAAAGAAATCTGACTTTTGTGCACAAATTGAAATTAAAACTGATTTATTTTCTTAATTCCCTTTTCTTATTTAATTTATTATTTTTATGTTAAATATGGAATTAGGGATAATTGCATCTAGATCAATGAGTAGCAAATTTCTTAGGGAGATTAAGAAACAGATGTGTGACTAATTAAAGGATTAATTAGGGTTTAAATCTGAGTTAGTTGTCTTAAATTATGTGCGATTATACCCTAGGAAGTGATTTGTAACACCCCTCACCCGTATTCAACGCTGGAATAGGGTTATGGAGCATTACCGGACTTTAACCACATTTTATACATATATTTCACATACAATTAATCAAATCATATACATTCCACTCACAATCAAACATTTTGTCCCTAATACGAGCCTACAAGGCCCTAAACATGCTTTGGGAGTGGTCCAAGACTAAACCAATAACTTTAAAAAAAAAAATTTAAGTACATAGAAAATTTTCTCAAAAACAGGGGACACACGCCCGTGTGGCCCGACCGTGTCTCTCACACGGACAATAGACATGCCCGTGTCACAGACCGTGTGGGCATTCGAAATAGGATTACATGGTCGTGTCCCAGTCTGTGTCCTACCCTGTGTAACTCTTTAACTTGGGTCACACGACCAACACACACGCCTATGTGCCCTAAAAATGGCCATACATGCTCTTGTGTTAGGCCGTGTGCTAGGCCGTACCAAACCTGTAGGGTGTATTGACTTATATCACACGGCCAAGTCACACGCTCGTGTGTGAGGTCGTGTGGAGAATACTGACTTAATTTTAATTTCAGCACTAGGCGACACACGGCCACGTAACATAATCATGTGTCACACACAGCTGAGACAAACGCCCGTGTCTCTACCCACATTGACAAAAATAAGCTATTTACCAAGCCATATTGTTACCCAACTTGCATAAACCTACAACAAACCAAATTGGCACAAAACATGGCACATATAGGCATTTTAAATCAACTAATTCAAACATAATTCATGCACATTCAATACTTCCATTCTCTATACACACTAATTACAAAACATGTCATACCATTTATACCAAATCCACATTTATGATTTAACTATTTATACACTTCCAAACATGCATCATTATGCATCAAAATTAAAAGTATATAACTATTTTAATATCAACCATTTAATCTCCACAATCTTCATTATTCACAAGCATCATATATGCATCCACGAACTCACAATACAAACCATATATGAATATATATATAACCAAATCAACCAAATCAAGCAAACTCTCATGGCTATATATACAAACCAAAACATAGCAATTCACAAGCCAACTTAAATGGAAAAATTCACTATCAAAATACATATCAAAATGACCAAAGTTCCTATACATGCCATATAACCAAAACATAAGCTCAAAAGTACCGAATTGAGAGTTGGACAGTGTGATGAAGTCTCCGACGATCCCCAAATCTGAGCTAGCTTTGATATCACTATAAAACATAGTAAAATAAACAAAGTAAGCTTTATAGCTTAGTAAGCTCGTATAAAATAAAATAAATTTCAACATAAATATACAAATCATCAATTTGAACATAACAACATGTAGTTCATTTAACTAACAAACCTTTCACATTTTCAATCATAATCTTATGTATGAACTTCACAACTTCTTCGATTTAAGCCTATACGATTCATGTACATACCTATACCATCTCGTATCGATCTCATGCACAATCACATCTTTCGTTTTCCTGTTGAACCATTCGAAATACTATCGGATACATGGGAAAGTTGCACCCGAAGTGCCATATATATAGCCGAAGCTATCTCAATCTCATATCACATATACTACTCACACTAGAGCTATTAATGGGCCTGCTCACACAAGCTGTGGATCAAGACGTAGTTACACGATACTGCTCACACAAGCTATTAAGTAACTGCAACACATACCAGTATACTCAGCTACCGGTAAGACGTACAGGCCCAGTACCCGGATCACATAATCACAATAATCCTCTAATGACATGTCACTAGTATCCAAATCTATTCTTAAGGTTCAACCGGGATTTCAAATACCGAATCATCATCGAATCATTGTCGTACATGTCTATAGTCTTTTAATCATATTTTATGCAATATCAAAGCATTTAAAATATATTTATAATGAAGCTTATTAGATACGAACTTACCTTGATTCACTAAAATGATAGAATGAACCGAGTAGTCCGATACTTTATTTTTCCCCCGATCAAGATCTGAGTTTCACTTTTCTTGATCTATATGTAATCAAATTTAGCTTATTTAATTACCTCACTATTCAATTTAATCCAAGACACTTATTAAAGCACATTTACACTTTTGCCCCAAGTATTTCACAACTTTTACAATTTAGTCCTTATTTCATAAAATCACAAATTCATAAATTTCAATACTAACCCATGCTAGTTGAATTCTCCTAGTATACATATCAGCCCATATTTTTCATCTATTTCACATTTTAACCCCAAAGTTTCCACATTTTACAATTTAATCCCTATTTTGCATTTTCACTAAAAATCACTTAACAAAAATTGCACAACTATCATCGAACATTCATAATCTATCATTAAACATCAAAATACTCATGTATTCATCAATAGTAACATTCAAAATCTTTAAAAATTTTGCAAAATAGTCCCTGGGCTAGTTAGACCTAGCTGCAACGATCTAAAAAACATAAAAATCATTAAAGACGGGACAAAGATGGACTTACAATTGACAAAATAGGGTTGGCAGAACCTAGCTCAATAGTGGCTTCTTTTAATTTCAGTTGTAGATGATATATTAAAAGATGATATCTTTTGTGGTTTTGTTATTTTACTTATTTAATTTACTAAATTACTAATTTAACCTTAGTTATATAACTTAAAATCATTTAATACTTGTCCATATTTGTCCACTCAAGCTAATAATGGTATAATTACTCTTTAAGGACCTTAACTATTTAATTTCATAGTTAATAAACCCTTTTATCTTATAGAACTCAAAATTTTCACTTTAGGCAATTTAGTCCTTTTTAACAAATTAACTAATCAAATGATAAAATTTCTTAACAAAATTTTCACACAAACATATTTTCATCCTGTAGACATTAAAATAATAATAAAATAATAATTTCAATTTTGAATTTGTGGTCCCAAAACCACTATTCTGATTTGACTAAAAATGAGTTGTTACATGATGACCTTAGGAAGTAATTTAGAATAAATGAGATCAAGAGATAAGTTTATCGAGTAAATCACAATTTAAATTGGTCAAGAAAGTAAAGTCGAGAGATAAGTGTGTATTGTCGATTAGTTCATTAGTTAGAGGTTGAGAGGTAATAACTGGTTAATTAATAGCTAACTCGATAAAACCCAAGTTTTGAAGTTAATTAGGAGCATTGAAGTGAGTTAATCTTTTGTCTATCAAATTGGAATTAATTTCGATTGTTATTTGGTTGTCTTAATTTTAGATAATTTATGTTATTTTGTTTAATCACTCTTAATTTGGTTATTCATAATAATTTTATATTAGTACTATTTAAGTTTAATTAAACCTCTTTTGGGTACGATCCTCGGAATACTTCTAAGAGTTTTTTGTTGTAACATTCTTTACTATATTACAAATTGACTCATATACTTTCAAACACCATTGTTTTATTTATTATCTATTTTGTAGTAGTATTTCTAGTCTAGATATTTGCACGTCAAGTGATGGTTAATAGCACAAGTAGTTCAGCTACAAATCGACGATTGGAAAGGCAAGAAAGACGTCGTGGTAATTCATTTAGATGATTATGACTTTATGCTTGGCTTGAATTTCTTTAACATAATTAATTATCTTTTGGTTCTTTTTGTCGATTGCATATGCATCTTGGATACTCGTCAATGACAATGCATGGTGCTAGTGAGTCATGATGAGAAAGGTGGACTAAGGTACTATCAGCATTCCAACTATCCAATGATGTTCATCATAGTAAGAACATCCAATTGGTAGGTTAGAGTATGATGAATACCCTCTTGGAAATGTTAGAAGTGCGACAAACTAATGTGAAGCTTGTTGAGCTATTAGTGGGGCTACTACCTATAAGAGAGATGGGTTCTGCATCAAACTTTTGGGGAAAACTGAAGATGCAAACTTAGCAGACAAAATGAGTAAATGAAATGAGTGAGATACATCATAAAAACATTTTTAGTGCTTTTTATTTTCAATTATCATTGTCTTTGTAAAGAAACAAGAGCCCTTTCAGAGATATCAAGTGGGTAAGCTTAGGGGCTTACTGTTGGATTTGGTACCCTAAGTGAGTATTTTCATCTATGAACTTGTATTTTTTTGAATAGATTGGTTTAAAAAAATTATTCATCAATTACATTAATACCCTTTGTATATTGTCTTCAATGGTTTTTGCATGCAAAGCAAGATAGAAGTAAATATTAACATATTAGTTATCTAATATTTAACTAATATTAAGTTGCATTACGTGGTCGAATCGTAACACGAAAAAACAACTTAATTTGTAGATGAACCTAAACATGTCCTTAGTCTCATCAGAAATAAGAAAACTAATTGAAAGACTAATATGAGAAAACTGATTAAAAGCTAAGGGGATGCTTTATCTTGGGCATCAAAGCAGAAGACTTCTAGAAGATAAATACTTATATGTGACTCACTGGACTAAAAATACATTGGACAAGACCCAAGTAGAATAGATTCTGAATTCATTTATTGATTTATTCACTTGTGACATTCTGTAACAGCCCGGTTTAGACCCTAGTCGGAACAATGGTTTCGAGACCACAAATTTGAGTCAAAAAATATTATAATATTAATTTTGATGCTATAGTATGTGAATTGATATGTGTGAAAATTTCGTGAATTAATTTTATCATTTGAGTGTCCAATTTGATAAAAGGACTTAATCGCGTAAAATGAAAAGTGGCATGCTATATGTTAAATGTGCCTATTTATTATGGCTAATTAAATGTGAAGTCCTTATGTTGTAATTACACCATAAATTTAGTAAATGGACATGGATGGACATATGTTAGTGGATTTTAAATGTATTAATAAAGGTTAAAATGGTAATTAGATTATTAATGATATATTAGATAAAACAAATGAAATTATCATCATTTTAGTTTATCCCAGCTAAAAATAAGAAGAAAATAGCCATTTAAGGCTTTTGATATTCGGCACACACTTGGCTTGATTGAGGTATGAATTTTGCTCGATTTTTTATGATTTCTATGGTTTTGTGATCGTTGTTATGTGTTCTAGCTAGCCCATGCTTAAATTTATGAAATTGTTGATGATTTAATGAGATGCCATTGATAAATTCATGAGTGTTGTGATGTTAAATGGTGAAATATGAAAGCTTGGTGATAGATATTCATGTTTTATAAAGTGATTTTTGACAAAAAATGTCAATTAGGGGTTAACTTGTAAAAATGTGAAAATGTGGGGTTAAATATGTGAATAAATGAAAATTATGGGCTACTAGGGGCACTATGGTAATTTGGCCAAGCATGGGTTAAATTGAATTTGGTGAATTTTGTGTATTTATGAAATAGGGACTAAATTGAATACATGTGTAACTTTAGGAGCTAAAGTGCAAAAATACCAAAATATGTGATTGTGGATGAAATTGATTGTGTTGGTGATTAAATGGTTAATTTTGAAAACATATAGATCAAAAAAGGAAGAATTCAGATTTAGATCAAGGAAAATCAAATGTTATAGAGTAATCGATCCAATTCGTCCATTCCGAGTACGAGCTATGTTCGTACGTGATAAATGAAGTTACAATTATGTTTTTAATGCTTTAATAATGCATAAATTGTATATTTGCGACTACGACTCTGTACGACGATACATCTACAATGATTGGCACTTAGTGTGCGTTTTGAGATAGCTTCAGCTATATATAGCACTTAGTGTGCGAATTGAAATAGCTTCGATTTTATGTGGCACTAAGTGTGCGATACCGAGATAGCTTCGGTTCAATGTGATGGCACTAAGTGTACGATATTGTTATAGCTTCAACTAAACATTTATGCACTGAGTGTGTGAGTTCTTAAAGAATTGAAAGATTTTCGAACGATTTAACATATTGAACAAAGAGGTGAGGATGAAATAAATAAATACGGGAAAGTACAGGTACGTACAATACCTATGTGGTAGTTGATACTATGTGTATGAAGCCTGATGAAATGGTATATACATGATAAATGGTTATGGATTAGAATTGAATGAAGAGATGAGAACTATTAAGTGTTTAGTAGTTGATGATTTAGATAATATGAACTATTGAGTATTTTTTGTACGAACTTACTAAGCTATGAAGCTTACTATGTGTTATTTGTCTATGTTTTATAGATCATCGAACCTAGTTCGGACTCGGGGATCATCGAGGAGCATCATCACACTATCGATCAACTTGTTGGTACTTTTGAAGCTTTGTATATATGATATATGGCATGTATAGGCTAGTGTCATCTTAGTATGTTTTGAATTGTGATTATAGCCATGAGATTTGGCTTGTAAATATTGGTATGTATGGCCTTTTAAGTTGGCCAAAATGATGTGTTTAATAAGTAAGTTATATGATGTATATAAACCTTAGGTGATGGTTTGATTATGGAATTTTGAAATGGTAAGTTTTATGGCTTATAATAAGTGTTTAGATGATGATGAAATGCATTTAGTAGTTATGCAAACTAGATGATTTTAGTATATTAAAGTGACATGTTTTGGTTATGGAATTGAGTAATTGAGATGGTTATGTATAAATGACATGATATGTGCACATATTAGTTAGTTTTTGGTTGTTTGTAAATGTCTTGAAATGGTACTATATAGGTTGATTGATATGCATGAGAAAAGGGTGGCAAAATTGGCTTTTCAAATGGCCTATTTTTGTCCACACGAGTAGAGATATGGGCGTGTGTCTTAGCCATGTACGACAGACGATCATGTTACACGACCGTGTGACCCTTGGGTAGTCTGTAACACCCCAAACCTAGCCTAGATGTTATAGCTGAATTTGGCGTGCCACATCAAAGTGTTTTTCGAAAATTGATCTTTTCGGTAAAAATCCGTTAATGAATTTAAATCCTTTATTATTATTTAACAACAGTTCTCATTAAAATGTTTACCCATTTATTTTCCTTTGGTATATTAATTCAACTTAAATCGCGAAAGCATTTTGAAAACTTTGTTGTTGAAAGCTCGTATTCTTTAAAAAATCGTGACTATTTTGAAAACTCGTGTTTTCCTAGACAAGCAGTTTAATATAAGAAATCAAAAAGCCCAATTAAAACTTAAAAACCACAAACAACCTTATTACAAAATTAAAAGCCCAAAAGTGAAATTTAAATTAAATAAAGTCAAGTGCAAGACACAGCAGTCGTGTGGCCACCTCCAAGTCCCTCGCAGCACCAAATCGTCTAAGGCTAGGGATTACCTATACAGTTAAAAAGAAAATGTGAGTTATGAAAACTCAGTGTGTAATCCCCTAACAGACAACAGAAATCTGAATATGCAAAACAGTCTGGGCTTTAGCCTTATATAGTATCAATGTAGTCTGGGCCTTAGCCCTATACAGTAATAGTGTAGGCCTAAGCCCAATACAGTATCAATACAGTGTAATGCAATTATGCATCCCACCCAAATCCAGCCAGCACACCACCCGTACCAACCAACACACCATGTGGGGATATAAATCGACCCACCCACCCAGCACACCAATATCGCAGCAAAGTTGCTAGTAATAATAATGCAGCATAGCTGCCAGAAACAGTAAATGTGGCAAAGCCACCAGTATCAGTAATTGTGGCATAGCCACTAGTAACAGTGAATATGACATAGTCACCAGTATAATACTTCCTCCACAACAAAATCCCAACCCCATGTAGTATGTCATGTCATAAATATTACATGTATGCAAAGTCATAGTCAGTACAATCATATATGTAAATCATAAGCACATTAGTCATACGGGACATAAGGGCATAATCGTCATTCTACCATACAGGGGTATTACAATCATTTTACCCTAAAGGCAATACGGTCATTTTATCCTACATAGCATTACGGTTATTTTATCCTAAAGGGGCATTACGATCATTTACAAATCGGGGGTATTTTGATAATTTTACAAGTTAATGGTATTTCGATAATTTCACAAATCAAGGGTAGTTTGGTAATTTTATAAATCGAGGGTATTTCAGTAATTTCACAAATCGAGGGTATTTCGTTAATTTTACAAATCGAGGGTATTTCGATAATTTCACAAATCGAGGGTCTTAATGACCCAACAGATGGTCCACCGTCGCCTCAAGCGACTTAGGTAACCTAAACAGACATAACGGTGTAAGTGGGCCTAAAGCCCATTCTAGGCTCAAGTGGGCCCACACACTTGTGTGGCCCATTTAGCCCAAATTCAGTTACGGCTATATGACCTACATAGTCCTGTCCAACATTTACCACAAATTGCAGATTTTATCCATGTGGGGCTTACGAACCTATTGGGCCCACACGGCCCATTTCGGCCTATCGAGGCCTATAATGGCCTCTACAGTCCTACGCCTAAGATTTGTAGGCTCGAAACACAACACGTGTGATTGCATGCTCGTGTGGCATCAAACGTCGTATTTTGGCCTTTCAGCTTTTCGGCTTTTCAGCTTTCGTTGAGCTATAGTCTATTTAGTGTGTGAATACACACCTGCTATAGAGTTACAACTGAACCACTTCTGAAACGAGAACCTATGATCAACCACTACCCCACCATCAGTCATATTTACGGTTAACCCAAAAACCAAAGCATTGCAAGAACTTTAATTGAACCATCGCTACTTACCAAACGCACTGTTGTAGAACCCCTCTCGCTCCTAAAATCCGTGTATTCTTCCCAAAGCTTCAACCTTCACATGAACAGTCAGCTAATCATCAAACTCCATAACCCCACATAACTGTATCTAGGATTAAATTACTTACCAAAAGAGAAGGTACCACTTGCAGGGACAGGGTAATCAGCTAAGCACTCTGATTACAGAAATCGGGCCCCTAGTATCAATCGCACGAACAAGGAATTCAAAAGGTGTTAGATGAAAACTACCTCTATGGTAGGATAGAGAGAAAGCAAACACTCAGCCTAAGAGATGCCAAAGCCGAATCTTTGAGAGGAAACCAAAAAGAGGTTCGACTAAGAGGAAAGCAAACCATGAAACACTTACCCAACAAATCATGGAATTTTCGGCAGCACTTCAGCAAGAATCGGCCAAGGGAAAGATAAGAAGAGAAGTGAGAAGATAACCGGTCCTTGACAATGTCAGCTACTCAAAAACATAGGGTAATCAGTTTGGAGAACAGAGAAGAAGAAATGAACACTACTTAGGATATTTAGCCAACCAAGAAAGAGAGGCAAAGATTCGGCTTGCCAAAAAACAAAGGAGTAGGACGAATGAAATCGAGAAAAGGAGTATTCAGCTTTTGAGAAGAGGGGACAAAGAAGAGAGAGAAGATGAAAAGTGCATACCAAAAGGTCGCCTCGGTTTTAACCCAAAAACGCACAACACATAAGAAGAATAATTACCACGAAAGTGGAAAGAATAGGAGAACAAAATAACACCCAAAAGATCCCCCTAAAGGCTCTCAATTACCGAAATGAACACTCCCCTCCCCAAAGCTAAAATTATGAGTTTTCCCCAAGCAAATTCGGCACTCACCTACCCACTCTCAAACTCCCCTTTCCTCTCCTAAAATCCCTCCATAATACTCTCCTTGATTTCCTCCACAAATCACTCCAACTTCCCATTCAAACTCTATTTAAACTCCCATGACCAATTCAACCTCAGAGTCTCAATCCAACTCCACCTCCTTCCAAGCTCAGCTAGTAAAATAAATAATCCATTGTGCATCCCAAGACTTGAACCTCAGACCTCACAGTTGCACCACATGCCACCTTGCCACTCCACCACAGGCTCTTTCTGTGTCATAAATCATCCACAAATAATTAAAAAGTCTATAGGCCAAAGTCCAGGTTCTTTTAAAAGAAAAACCAAAATAAATTGCAAGAGCCTAGACTTGAACCCAGGCTTCCTTGCAACCTTAGTGATGCCACAACCACTAGACCACATGCTTCCTTATGTCATTTATTTAACACAATAATTTAAAAGGCCTTCATCCAAGCATCTAGGGTTTTATTCACTTAAAACCAAAATTTTTGCTAAAGCCCAGGTTTAAACCTAGGACTTTTCCAACTCCTTTCAGGACCCTTAACCACTTGAGTAGACATATAATTGTGTCATTTCCTAGCTCATATAAACTTTTATGCACAGTTTCCTAACCGTTCCCTTACTCAATGCCCAATACTTCTAGGCCCAAACTTTGGGGCGTTACATAGTCCTACAATTTAAAGTCAATCTCAAGCACGACTTAAACACATGGGCATGTCTGGTAGACGTCTAAGGCTTATAGCCTTGGCACATGGGCATGTGTGGCCATTTCGAAGGGTACACGGGTTAGACATACGGGCGTGTGGTTAGCCATGTAGCCCAAGTCAGTTTCGACCATGGCCAAGGCACATGGGCATGCCACGGGTGTGTCAGGTGTTCACACGGGCGTGTGACCTATGATTTCATGAAATTTTTCTAAGTGTTTGGAAATTTTTATATGTGATTGGTTTAGTCCCAAACCACTTCTAAGCATGTTTTAAGGTCTTGTAGGGCCTCGTAAGGGACATTGTGAATGAATTTTGTTTATGATTGTATAAATGTATGTGAATGAGATGTATTGCTCGATAATGCCTTGTAACCCTATTCCAGCATCGGATATGGGTTAGCGGAGTTACATTTAATTGGTATTAGAGCTACGATTTAGTCGATTCTAGAACTAACATAGCGAGTGGGAGTCTAGTTATACATGCCATATATATGAATCGTGATAGTGTGACGATTCCTTACTGTTAAAATGTATTTTTATGTAACAAATAGATCCCGAACAAGCCATAACTAACGATGTGAAAAGTAATGCGCCCACTCCCCCTCGAGGGGCAGCGTCGATCGATTCTAGGCTTATTACTAGTATTCAGAGAGGAGAGACTAAGCAATCCTTCTTCCAGATGATGACTGAGTGGTTCACAGAATTCATATGAATGAATCCGGCTACTCAACAACCTCCACCCCCACCTGTTCCTCAACAAGTTCCAGTTGTGCCGCAAGTGTTAGATCCAACCTGATTGAGTAATCTACCTGTTGATAAAATTAGTAAACATAGGGCTGAAGAGTTTTGGGCTACAATTGATGACGATGCAGAGAAAGCAGAATTCTGGGTCGAGAATATGATCAGAGTATTTGATGAATTGTTGTGTAATCCAGATGAATGTATCAAATGTGTTGTATCATTGTTGAGGGATAATGCATATCATTTGTGGAAAACATTGACATCGGTGGTTCCTAGAGAATGAATTACTTGGGAATTATTTCAATAGGAGTTCAGTAAGAAATATATAAGCCAGTGATTTCTTGATCAGAAATATAAGGAGTTTCTAGAATTGAAGCAGGACTGACACTGAGTACGAAAGAGAATTCATACGGTTAAGCAAATATGCTTGGGAATATGTGTCTACTGAAGAGATCATGTGTAAACGATTCATTGATGGATTGAATGAAGATATAGAACTTCTAGTTGGGATTTTGGAAATCAAAGTATTTGTTGTGTTAGTTGAAAGGGCTTGTAAAGCTGAGGATCTCAGCAAAGAAAAGAAAAAGGCTTATTCAAAGGCAAGATATTCGAGGAAGAGATCGATGAATAAATCTTATCACTCCTCACCAAAGAAATCTAGTGACTATTTTAATCGATCGACAACTTCAATAGGATATTAGAATAGAGATCGCAGTAAGCAATACACCAACCCTAAAGCTCAAGCCACATTTGTATCGAGTGTTGGTAATGTAAAAGATGTTAAACCTGAGTGTCAGCAGTGTGGAAGACGACATTTTGGAGATTGCTGGGTGAAAAATAATAATAGAGCTTACTACAGTTGTGGTTCACGAGATCACTTTATTAAAGATTGCCCAGAGTTAGCTGAAAAAGATAATACTCAGAACACAGGGCCGAGTAACACTACAGTTAGAGGTAGACCACCCAGAAACATGGGAAATGTGAGTGGTAGTAGAGGTGTGACACAAGACACTGCTGCAAGATCTAATGCCAGAGTACTTGCACAAGCCTACGCTATTCGCGCTCGCGAAGAAGTGTCATCTCTAGATATTATCACTGGTACTTTTACTCTCTATGATACTAAAGTTATTGCATTAATAGATCCAGGATCAACTCATTCGTATGTATGTATGAATTTGGTATCCAATAAGACTTTGCCTGTAGAGTCTACTGAATTTGCAATTAGAGTATCGAACCCCTTAGGCAAGTGTGTTTTGGTTAATAAAGTGTGCAAGAATTGTCCATTGATGATTCGGGATAATTTTTTTAGCTGATTTGATGTTGTTACCATTTGATGAGTTTAATATAATTGCTTATTTTTCTTACGTGCTTGATTCGAAAGTGACTGAAAAGAAAATTGAATTAGTGCTAGTTGTATGTGAGTATATAGATCTGCCCCCTAAAGAGTTACTGGGTTTACCACCGATTCGAGAGGTTGAGTTTGTTATTGAGTTAATGCCAGGTACAATGCCAATGTTGATAGCTCCGTACAGAATGGCTCCACCAGAGTTAAAAGAATTAAAAGCACAGTTGCAAGAATTAACTAATAGAGGATTTGCACGACCGAGTTTTTCACCCTGGGGTGCTCTTGTGTTGTTTGTGAAAAAGAAAAATAGCACAATGAGAATGTGTATAGGCTAGCGACAGCTTAATAAAGTGACGATCAAGAACAAATATCATCTACCTAGAATTGACGATTTGTTTGATAAATTGAAAGGAGCTTCAATGTTTTCAAAGATAGATTTGAGATCGAGTTATTACCAGTTGCGAGTTAAAGACTCCAATGTGCCAAAAACTGCATTCAGAACGAGGCACAGACACTATGAAATCTTAGTTATGCCTTTTGGACTAACGAATGCTCCTGTAGTCTTTATGGACCTAATGAACTATATTTTCAGATCGTATCTCGATCGATTTGTTGTTGTGTTCATAGATGATATTTTTATTTATTCGAGAAATGCAACTGAATATGCCGAGCATTTAAGAATTTTATTGCAGACTCTGAGAGATAAACTGTTATATGCAAAGTTCTGTAAATGTGAATTTTGGTTGTGCGAAGTTGGTTTTCTGGGGCATATTGTGTCAGCATCGGATATCCAAGTCGATCTGAGTAAGATTTCTACAATAATGGATGGGAAGCCTCAGAGAAATGCATCTGAAGTCTGCAGTTTTCTTGGACTAGCTGGCTACTATAGGCGATTTATGAAAGACTTTTCGAGGATTGCGACTCCGTTGACGAGATTGCTTCAGAAAGATGTAAATTTTGAATGGTCCGAGAATTGTCAAAAAAGTTTTTATCAGCTGAAAGCTTTATTGACTGAAGCTCCAGTGTTAGTACAGCCAAAATCGAGTAAAAATTCGTAATCTATAGTGATGCATTGTTGAATGGTCTGGGCTGTGTTTTGATGCAGGAAGGCAAAGTCATAGCTTATGCCTCGAGATAGTTGAAGCTGCATGAAAAGAATTACCCGAAGTATGATTTAGAGTTAGCAACCATTGTATTTGTGTTGAAGATTTGGCGTCATTATCTGTTTGGTGAGAAATGCCATGTTTATTCAGGTCATAAGAGTTTGAAATATCTAATGACTCAGAAAGATTTGAATTTACGACAGCAGAGATGGCTAGAATTGTTAAAAGATTACAAGTTAAGAATTGACTACCATCCGGGAAAAGTGAATGTTGTTGTTGATGCTTTAAGCCAAAATTGTTTGCTCTGTGTGCAATGAATACTCAGTTGGCTTGGTCTAATGATGGCTCGATTATAGTAGAGTTAAAAGCAAGACCATTGTTTTTACAGCAAGTTTACGAAGCTCAAAAAGTTGATAATGAAATGTCAGCAAAACGAGCTCAGTGTGATTCGAACTTCGATTCAGAATTTCAAGTTAATTCTGATGATTGTTTAAGATTCAGAGGCCGAATATGTGTTCCGAGAAATTCAGAGTTGATTTAGATGATTTTGAATGAAGCACATAATAATCGTTTATCTATTCATCCGGGAAGTACGAAAATGTATAATGATTTGAAACAACTCTATTGGTGGCTTGGTATGAAACGTGACATTTCAGAGTTCGTTTCTCAATGTTTGATTTGTTTGCAAGTTAAAGCTGAGTACCAAATGCCAACAGGTTTATTGCAGCCAATTATGATTCCTGAGTAGAAATGGGATAAAATCACTATGGATTTTGTATCGGGTTTGCCCCTGTCTCTGGGTAAAAAAGAATGTGATCTGGGTTATAGTTGACAGATTGTCAAAATCGGCTCATTTCATTTCGGTGCATATGGATTATTCGCTTGATAAACTTGCTGAGTTGTACATTTCCGAGGTTTTGAGATTGCACAGAGTACCTATTTCTATTGTTTCGAATAGAGATCCGAGACTTACATCGCAGTTTTGGAAGAAACTGCAAGATGCATTAGGTACAAAGCTACACTTAGTACTACTTTTCATCCACAGATGGATGGACAATCTAAGCGGATTATTTATATACTCGAGGATATGTTGAGATGTTGCATTCTTGAGTTTGGAGGCACGTGCGAACGATACATGCCATTGATTGAATTTGCGTAAAATAATAGTTATTGATCGTGATTTTGTGATAGGTTTTAAATATTTATAATTAATCGTTCTTGAAACTAACTATTATCACAATGTAGGCAAGTGTACCTATCGAATATTAGTATAGTTTTAGCAAGACCGGATTGTCGAACCCAAAGGAACTAAAAGTACTAGTAATGACTGTCTTTTTATTATCTAGCCTAAGAATAAGGGGGTTTGTTTTAACTAACTAATTAACTAAACTAAGAATTCACAGAAAATAGAATTTGGGGATTACTTTTGGAAAATGATTGAATTAAGACAATACCTAAGGAAAAATCCACCTAGACTTCACTTGTTATTTGACTCTGAATCGGACGATTTATTCATTTGACTTGATCCGTAGAAATCCCTAAGTTATATTATTATCTCTCTTGAGATTAACAACATCTAACCCTAGGTTGAATAATTTAAATCTCTTTCTAATTAACTTCCTAGGTTTGCATTAACTCGATCTATGGATCCCTTATTAGGTTTCACCCTAAATCTTGTCACCCTATCTCTATGCACGCAGTCAACTCCACTTAATTATGACAAATGTACTCTTAGACAGAGTCTATTCCTCCTCTACATAAGAGCTTAACTTGAATCAATATCCTGGAATATCAAAACAAGAATGACGAACACATAATTAAGAACAAGTCAAATATTTATCTTACAATTCAGAAAATAATAATAACAAGATCTGTCTTAGGTTTCATTCCCCTTAGATATTTAAGGGTTTTTAGTTTATAACTAAAAAGGTAAACATCTCAGAAGAATAGTGAATATAAAACATAAAGAAAAACCCAAAACTCCTGAAGGGGAATTGACGGGAGATCTTCAGTCTTGACGGTGAATCTGGCTTTTAAGATGGATCAATCGGCTTTCCTTGAGCAATTCCTTGCTCCCTCCTATGTGTCCCCTTTTCTCCTTCTTTAAGCTGTATTTATAGGCTTTAGAATGCCTAAAAGCTGTCAAAATTAGCCTTTTTCGAATTGGACTCAACTTGGGCTCGGTAGGGAGACGCCCATGTACGATTACTTCAGGCCGTGTTCAAGCCTGTTAAAATAGCATGGGTGTGTGGTCTACCCGTGTGAGTCGTGCTTCGATTCTACCAAATTGACACGGCCGTGTGGTCTGCCTGTATAAGGAAGTCCAGGCCGTGTTGATTTCGTACGTTTGCCCATTTTCTCTGTTTTTGGTCCGTTTCTCGTTCCTTTTACTCTTCTAAGCTCACCTAAGTATAAAACATGAAATTAAGGCATTAGGAGCATCGAATTCACCAATTCTAAGGAAAAATCATTCATAAAATGCGTTAAGCATGGGGTTAAAATATGTATAAATGATAGTTTATCAAATACCCCCACACTTAAGCATTTGCTTGTCCTCAAGAAAAATCCTCATCTCATAATCAAAACAAATTCTTCTCAACTTATAATTTCTATCGATAATACCTCAAAATAATCCGTAGGTAATCAAACATTGAAAAATTGACTAAAAGAACATCAAAGTTTCAAACATTCCAAGTTGAGCATTTTATCATGAAAACATAGGTGTCTCCCCTCATCTAAGTAATTACCTTTGATTCAAAATATCATAGAGTTTCACATCCTCACTAAAGATTCACTCAAATCACTATAAATGAAGCACTCAATAGTCAATAATGAAAAGTATTACCATAGGCTTGCATGAAAATGAAATCTCCACCACAATAAATTGAGATGAAACATCAATCAAAAGGTCTTTAGAGGGTTGTAACGTGGCTTTGGTTAAAGGGTGTGGTCACAGGCTGAAAGAAAAGGGTTAGAATCGAGATTGAATTGAAAAATTACTTAACTAGAAAAATGACTGGTCATCAATTGATTACAAGTGAGCTTCTTCTCAAAATGTGGAATTAACACTCAAGCTCAAAAATAGCGAATTACTATTAATAAGTATGCAAGTATTGTTGTTGTTGTTTTTTTCTTTTGACAAACACATCAAATACAAAATAAAACATAGCTAAACAACTATTCCAACTCAAATCTCGACAAAAATAGGGATCAAATTAATTTAGGGGATTTTAACAATAATGAGTTATGGGTTAATATTGAGGGTAAATCAATGAATGGGTTGTTAGGCTCAAGGGGGTTCACCAAGGGTTAATTGTGAAGGTAAGCTTTTACGGAGTGAGTGGGTTAAACCTAAGTGCCTTTGTCATTTTGACATATCAAATCAAATGTTGTGGTCTTGACATGCATAATCAAGCAAGTTCTAGAATAACAGTTCAATATTGGTGCACTCATAATGAAAGTGAGCATGGAAAAAATAATAGATGCTCTTAAAGGCTCAAAATCTCACATAAATTATGGCTTTTTGATGTTTAAACTTGTGGATTCCAACTCAAGATAATACCTAGACTAAGAGAAACAACCTAGAAGTTTTTAATTCTTCAAAAATCAACTTATCATGCTTGATTCCCTAATGTTTTAAAGTTTAAACAATCAATGCATAAATGTCTATGTTTTAATTCAAGACATATCAATAAAAATCATGAGTTAATTAAAATTCATTCTAATAGTGATATGAGTAATTCACGTGAGAATAAGACATATTCTAATGGTGATATAAAAGACCCCCCCACACTTAAGATGTACATTGTCCTCAATCTACAAAGATATATATATTGAAAAAGATAAATTTATGATCATAAGATAAGGAGAGAAGTAAAATATCCTGAGTGATGAATGAATTCCTTGAACAGAAGTTTTTGGAGAATAAATGGCGTGAGAGTGGAGGAGGATACTCCGGTGGTGGTAGAGGTTTATTAGTCCATAAGTCCTGCGACAAAAGAATATTATATCTATTGGTAGCTATAGTCGTGGTCGAGTAGGACATGACAGTCGTGGAGAACCTTTCCCGGTGGAGTTTTTAGTTCCTATGTGAGGATGAGCTTAGGAGCTCTTTTATAGCTGTGACAAAATCAGGAACTTTTTTTAAGAAATGTAAGGAAACAGAATTACTCGTAATGGAATAGCTGAAGTTGGTCATTGTAAAATAAAAATTATAAAATCTAATAAAGATAGGCATAAAGAAAAATAAAAAGGAGTCTGAAGATAAAATAAAAGTAAAAACATAAAATAAAATAATTAATAAAAGTTTTTAAACATCTTCATCGCTAGATGGTTCGCGAGGTGGGGGTGGCGATGAGATGTGAAAATGCTGACAAATCTGATGTAGAGTCGCATCAATGTGATCAAATTGTTGAAAACATTACTGCTCAAATCATGTAAGGCGTTCAGAGATGTCAGCGTATGAAGCCGCCACATGAATTGGACGAGAAGGCCGTGGTGGCTGAGACGGTGGGTCCTCGTACTATGGAGGGACATCATCAGTAATGTCATCGGGGGCCTCCTCCTCAGTAGATTGGGCGAAACGATATTGAAAAGGGTAAATTCCTTGGCACTTTTCGATCATTCTCATGCTTAGCATGCTCGAGATGCCTTGTGGAGACATCTGGCCAATAAGGGTCAAGGATGATTCTTGGGTTACGGTGTTGAGGAGCCCGAAGTGTCGTTCCAGTCGCGTCACGTAGGGCCCAATAAAGATGACCCCTTTCCGATGTCACTCTGTTTGGTGGCGAATGGCAAGGGTGATAAAGTAGGCGAGGTCGAAGACGTGCCCGTGTGACATACACCATAAGTAGTAGACGTCGTTGGTGGTGATGACGCTGGTGCTCTCTCTCTGCCTTGTCAAGGTGTGAGATAGAATCGAATGTAAATACCTCAAGGATGGAGGGAGAGCTGATGCCTTGGAGCGACTAGGGTCGTAGGTGGCCGAATGTGGTACGAGTGCGCCTCAGTACCGTGAGGGAGAACGGTGGATTTGACGGTTGAGAGAATATAAGTCATTTTCCTACTTGAACTACTCTGTATATAAGCCCAATGCAGTACCAAATTTTGGAACGCTTAGCTGGCGAACTAATCCGTCTAGGCGAAATTGGACTGTGTCGGGATCATCGTAATTTGTCATTACGGTCTGAAGATGAAACGTTGAGCATAGTTCCATCGTAAGCTTGAGATATGTCGGCTTGATGATCCCAAAAAAAGCTCCCAAGGGTCAGTGGTTAAGAGGGCCCGAATCGTATCAACCAACTAAACTTGTTCTACTGCAGCCTAGTTGATGCAGTGGCCAGCAGTTAAAGGTCGAGCCCGGAGTATTTGGTAAAGTTCTTCTTGGGGACCAATGGAGAACTGCAGAAATGGGTGGCGAATTTTCGCGGTAGGACCAGAGGAAGATGACGCCCCCTTCCTTCTCTTCGAAGCGGGGACAGCGATTTTCTTTCCTCGTGAAGACGACATTATACCTGCAATCAAAACCATTGATTCATCTTGAGGAATGGTCAAAGTAAAATGAAGACAAAAATTAAAATAAAATAAAAGTCATAATTTCAACCACAGCTACTAAGACTAACAATTTAACCAAAGCAATCAATTTTATGGCATAGGAATGGCAGAGAATTTCATGGAATGTAATCATACTTGACAGATGAAACATGTCAACACAAAATGCATGAGTATGTCTGTTATTCTAACCATGAATAATTACTTTAAACTAGTCAAATGGGGCAGGGAAATCATGTAATGAGTAAAAATTTCACATGAAAAAGATGATAACTACTCTAGATAATGAATTTTGAGTGATAGAAATATAAAAATAACATATAAAATGCAGATTGCTATGATAACTAGCATGAAAAATGAGTGTAATTAACGGGGAAAGAGTAAACAAACGCTAGAAAGGGGAGAATGAGCGTCAAACACAGGGTTGGAAGCGGCGCACGGGCGTGGCGGGGTGGGCGTGTGGACTTGCAGCGGCTAAGGTTAGGGATTTTGGGTGAAAAAGACAATGAATAGTGCAGCCTATTTATAGATTTTGAGGCAAATAGTCAGGGAACACGCCCGTGTTCCCTAATTTCAGCCCGTATGTTTCGCATTTTTGAATTTGGGTGCGTCTGGCATTTATTCCACGCCCGTGATCCTTGTGCGTGTGGGTGCACACGGCCATGTCATACGACCGTGTCTGGCTTCAATCACTTCTCCCACGCCCGTGTATGTAGGCCCACGCCCGTGTTAATTTAACAGGTTCGACCATGGGTGCTAGACACGGGCGTGTCGCACACCGGTGTTATTTTTTCAGGTTCAACCACAGTTCTGCAACACGGGCGTGGTGAACACCCATGTTATTTTGGCAGGTTCGCCCACGGCTATGTCTTACGGCCGTGGCATTTTATCGTAGCCCGTGTTTTGGGAAAAATCTCTGCCTTGTTTCCACACGGTCCCCAGCACGCCCGTGTGTCTGGCCGTGTCTGTGTGGAAAACCTGTATTCAAGATCTTCGTTAGTAAGTTAAGTGTTAAATACTAAAATTTAAACAAATTAATATTGTTAGTGCTCGGGTTGCCTCCCGAGAAGCGTTTATTTATAGTCTAAGCTCAACTTACCTCTCTATTGAATGGTCATGGTGGTTCGAGGAATTTATACTCCTCATTCCTGCTATCAATCTCATCAAAATAAGGTTTTAAACGGGTGTTGTTTACCTTAAAAGTGTCGAACTTGAGATGACTTACCTCAACTGTACTGAATGGGAAAATGCTAAGTACTGTAAGAGGGACTTCTTCATTCGGTTTGGTAGTGACAATGTGAGGATTTGTGGCTTCTAATAAAATTTTATCTCCAACCTTAAGTTGATTTGGAAAGGTATTGAGCTTGTTCTGGCGTAGTTTTGGTTTATCGGGTGTTCTTGGTTTATGCGTCCGCCATTCATCTAGTTCCTCGATTTGTAGCCTTCGATCTTCATGAATAGGTCATCTACTATTTCTTGGGAATGGCTCATGTACTTCCTTCCGAATCATTTCCTGCAAAGTAGGTTGCACCATATTGTCAGTTTTAGTAGAATGGTTTAGACGATCACCTTTAATTTCCAATGTGTTGCAAGAATTGCGAGCTTGAAGGGTGATTGTTTCGTCTCCCACACGAAGTGTGAGCTCACCTGTGCCAACATCAATAACCGTTTTAGCAGTTTCTAAAAAGGGCATTCCTAAAATCAAAGGAGTGTTGCTATCCTCCTCTATGTCTAGAACAATGAAGTCAATGGGAAATATAAATTTATCGATTTTAACTAGCACATCTTCAATAATACTCCTAGGAAATCTTATAGTTTTATCTGGTAATTGTATGCTCATCCTAGTCTGTTTGGGTTTCCAAAGACCTAATTGTTTGAACATTTTGTAGGGCATGACATTAATACTAGCCCCTAAATCAGGTAATGCATTATTAACATCTAAACTACCAATTAAGCAAGGAATTGTAAAACTCCCTAGATTTTTTAATTTGTTGGGTAGCTTATTCTGTAAAATAGCTGAGCAAACGGCGTTTAGCTCCAGATGTGATGCTTCGTCCAACTTCTACTTATTTTCTAAAAGTTCCTTTAAAAATTTCATTGTGTTTGGAATCTATGATAGAGCTTCAATAAATGGTAAGTTAATGTGTAATTTTTTTAAGAGTTTAAGAATTTACCAAATTGTTCATCTGAGCGGTCTTTTCTTGTCGCGTTAGGGTATGGCACACGAGGTTTGTATTCTGTACTTACCGATTTCTGTTCTTTGTGCTATACCTCACCTTTACCTTTGTTATCTCAGTATCTTGCCTTGGTTCTGGTTCAGGTGTGACTAACCTTTCCTCATCTTGACTAATAATCGCGTTGAGTTGCTCCCTTGGATTCGATTCTGTGTTGCTTGGCAAGCTACCTTGTGGTTATTCAGAAATCAACTTGGCAAGCTGTCCAATCTGAGTTTCGAGTCGTTGGATCGATGCTTGTTGATTCTTAAGTGTTTTGAGATCGAGGATTGTTACCCATGTAATTTAACTGCTCGTTGTCCATGTTGTGACCATATGGTGGGTATTTTGAATTGCTCGATCCACCTCCATTTGCTTCGTACTGCATTACTGGGTGAACTTGTAAAGAACTAAGAAAACCATCAATTTTCTTACTCAAGAGTTCTACCTGATTAGAGAGCATGGTGACTGAGTCGACATTATAAAACCTGCTGTTTTCGTTGGTTTTGTCCTCATGACTTGCCACTGACAGTTATTCAGTGACATCTCCTCTATAAATTCATAAGCCTCGTCAGGTGTTTTGTTATTGATGGTTCCCCCGGCTGCTGCATTAATCATCTATTTTGTCGAGGGGTTCACACTATTGTAGAATGTTTAAACTTGCAACCATAGAGGTAATCCATGGTGAGGACACCATCGTAGTAGGTCTTTGTATCTCTCCCATGCATCGTAAAGAGTTTCTAAGTCCATCTGCAAAAACGAAGAAATATCATTACGTAATTTGGCCGTTTTAGCTGGCGAATAATATTTTAATAAAAATTTTTCAGTCATTTGTTCCCAAGTAGTAATTGACCCTTGTGGTAACGAGTTCAACCATTGTTTAGCTTTGTTCTTCAATGAAAAAAAGGAATAATCGAAGACGAATGGCATCGTTTGAAATGTCATTAATTTTAAATGTATCACAAAATTCCAGGAAATTTGCCAAGTGAGTGTTTGGATCCTCATCCTGCAAACCATCAAACTGAACAAATTGCTATATCATTTGAATAGTGTTAGGTTTTAGTTCAAAATTATTTGCAGCAATAGCAGGTCTAACTATACTTAACTCAGTTCCTGTTAAAGTAGGTTTAGCATAATCATACATAGTACGAGGAGCAGGATTCTGATTTGCTAGTTCAGTGGGTATCCCAGGAGATAGCTTATTTTCTTGATTTTCAGCCATCTCCTCAGTCGTAGTTGAGATATCGTCCTCTTGCTCTTCCTCTGTGCATCTTAGGCCTCGCCTCATTTCTCTTTGGTTTTTGCGAACTGTGCGATCGATTTTTTCGTCAAAAAGTAGTGGTCCTGATGGGTTTCTTCTAGTCATAAACTATAAAAACCTGCCAAGAGAAAGGAAAAGTAAATTAATAATAATAAAAAAAATTAACTTGCAAGGAAAATAAATGGCTAAAGTAATAAAAATTGAGTGTTCCTAATATCTTAGCTCCCCAGCAACGGCGTCAAAAACTTGATCGTGATTTTGTGACAGGTTTTAAATATTTATAATTAATCGTTCTTGAAACTAACTATTATCACGATGTAGGCAAGTGTACCTATCGAATAGTAGTATAGTTTTAGCAAGACCGGATTGTCGAACCAAAAGGAACTAAAAGTACTAGTAATGACTGTCTTTTTATTATCTAGCCTAAGAATAGGGGGGTTTGTTTTAACTAACTATTTAACTAAACTAAGAATTCACAAAAAATAGAATTGGGGGATTACTTTTGGAAAACGATTGAATTAATACAATACCTAAGGAAAAATCCACATTGACTTCACTTGTTATTTGACTCTGAATCAGACAATTTATTCATTTGACTTGATCCGTAGAAATCTCGAAGTTATATTATTATCTCTCTCGAGACTAACAACGTCTAACCCTAGGTTGAATAATTGAAATCTCTTTCTAATTAACTTCCTAGGGTCGCATTAACTCGATCTATGGATCCCCTTATTAGGTTTCACCCTAATCCAGCAAAATCTTGTCACCCTATCTCTATGCGCGCAATCAACTCAGCTTAATTATGACAAATGTACTCTTAGACAGGGTCTATTCCTCCTCTGCGTAAGAGCTTAACTTGAATCAATATCCTGGAATATCAAAACAAGAATGACGAACACATAATTAAGAACAAGTCAAATATTTATCATACAATTCAAAAAATAATAATAACAAGATCTGTCTTAGGTTTCATTCCCCTTAGATGTTTAAGGGTTTTTAATTCATAACTAAAAAGGTAAACATCTCAGAAGAATTGCGAATATAAAACATAAAGAAAAACCCAAAACTCCTGAAGGGGAATTGAAGGGAGATCTTCAGTCTTGACGGTGAGTTCGGCTTCTGAGATGGATCAATCGGCTTTCCTTGAGCAATTCTTTGCTCCCTCCTGTGTGTCCCCTTTTCTCCTCCTTTAAGGTGTATTTATAGGCTTTAGAATGCCTAAAAGCCCTCAAAATTAGCCTTTTTCGAATTGGACTCAACTTGGGCTCGGCAGGGACACGCCCGTGTGACACGCCCGTATGACACACCCGTGTATGATTACTTTAGGCCGTGGTCAAGCCTGTTAAAATAGCACGGGCATGTGATCTACCCGTGTGAGTCATGCTTTGATTCTGCCAAATTGACACTGCTGTGTGGTCTACCCATGTGAGGAAGTCCAGGCCGTGTTGATTTCTTACATTGGCCTATTTTCTCCGTTTTTGGTCTGTTTCTCATTCCTTTTACTCTCCTAAGCCTACCTAAGTATAAAACATGAAATTAAGGCATTAGGAGCATCAAATTCACCAATTCTAAGGAAAAAATCATCCATAAAATGCGCTAAGCATGGGGTAAAAATATGTATAAATGACGGTTTATCAGTTATCAATCGAGTATAAAAATGGCACCTTACGAAGCTTTATACGGTGCAAATGCCAAACACCGTTGTACTGGACTGAGCTCAGCGAGAATAAGATTCACGGGGTTGATCTGATTAGAGAGACTGAAGAAAAAGTGAAAGTAATTTGTGATAGTTTGAAAGCAGTGTCAGATCGACAATAATCATACGCAGATTTGAAATAGAAAGATATTGAGTTTTAGATCGAGGATAGAGTGTTTGTGAAAGTATCTTCATGGAAGAAAATACTTTGATTTGGTCGAAAAGGCAAATTGAGTCCGTGATTTATCGGGCCGTATGAAATCGTCGAGCGAATTGGACTAGTTGCTTATCAGCTAGCATTGTCCTCTGGGTTAGAAAAGATTCACAATGTATTTCATGTATCGATGCTTCAACGATACCGATCTGACCCTTCACATGTCATATCCCCTACTGAGGTTGAAATTCAACCAAATTTATCGTACAGTGAAGAACCGATCCAAATTCTACCTCGTGAGATCAAAGAGTTGAGAAACAAAAGAATAGTATTAGTGAAAGTATTATGGCATCGACACGGGGTTGAAGAAGCTACATGGGAACCCGAGGATGCTATGAGAAAGTAATATCCAAACCTATTCATTGGTAAGACTTTTGGGGATGAAAATCCCTAAGGAGGGAGAGTTGTAACAGCCCGGTTTAGATCCTAGCCGGAACAGTGGTTTTAGGACCACAAGTCAGAGTCAAAACAATATTCTAATATTAATTTTCATTCTTATAGTATGTGAATTGATATATGTGAAAATTCTGTGAATTAATTTTATCGTTTGAGTGTCCAATTTGACAAAAGGACTTAATCTCGTAAAATGAAAAGTGGCATGCTATATGTTAAATGTGCATATTTGTTATGGCTTATTAATGTGAAGTCCTTATGTTGTAATTAGACCATAACTTTAGTAAATGGACATGGATGGACATATGTTAGTGGATTTTAAATATATTAATAAAGGTTAAAATGGTAATTAGATTATTGATGATATATTAGATAGAACAAATGAAATCATCATCATTTTAATTCATCCTAGCCAAAAATAAGAAGAAGAAGATAGCTATTTAGGGCTTTTGATATTCAGCACACACTTGGCTTGATTGAGGTTTGTATTTTGCTTGGTTTTTGGTGATTTCTATGTTTTTGTGATCATTGTTATGTGTTCTAGATAGCCCATGCTTAAATTTATGAAATTGTTGATGATTTGTTGAGATGCCATTGATGAATTCATGAGTTCTGTGATGTTAAATGGTGAAATATGAAAGCTTGGTTGTAACAACCCGATTTAGACCCTAGTCCGAACGGTGGTTTCAGGACCACGAATTCGAGTTAAAAAATAATTAAAAATTATTTTCTATTTTTATTATGTGTGAATTTGTATGTGTGAATTTTCGTGCTTCAATTTTATCGTTTGAGTGTTCGATTAAATAAAATACTTAATCGCGTAAAATGAAAATTTGGTGGTTATTTCTAAAAGAGGCTGAATTGCTATTGACTTTTTAAATGGAAGCCTATAAGTTGTAAATAAACCATAATCAAGTGTGATGGATGGTAGTGCCCTTGTTTATAATTGTTTGATATTTTATTATAAAGGATAAATAAGTAATTACATTATATGTTAACATATATTATAATAAAAGATAAACTAAAGTCATATTCATTATATTTTACACTTGACCGAAACTTAAACAAGAAAGAAAAAGAAAAGAAACTAGGGTTCGGCCGTTTCTCAAGCTTGATTCAAGGTTCGTTCTTACTCAATTTTTGATAATTTTTACATTTTTGATATTGTTGCTTCGAGTACTAGTAAACCCATGCTTGAATTTTTTATTTTGATGAATATTTTGAGCTATGCCATTATGGAGAGCTTGTGATTTTTGTTTTTTGATGGTGAAATATGAAAGATATGTTTTGGGTTAACATGTTTTGTATTAGAATTTTTGATAATTTTGAGTAATTAGGACTAAATTGCAAAAATAATAATTTGAGGGACTAAAATGTGAAATAAATGAAATATATGGACTTGTATGAATATGTGTAAGATTCGACCTAACATGAGTGTGTTGAAATTTTGCATATTTTGTGTTTTGTGCAATAGGGACTAAATTGTAAAAAGTGTAAATGTCAGGGGAAAATGGTAATTTGCCCATTTTATGTGTTTTTGACTAAATTGAATGAAAATATGTTTGAATGAGCTTAATTTAAATATGTTTAGATCAAGAACCAAAGAAATCGAATTTGGATCGGGGGAAAACAAAAGTTTTCTCCTAGCTGTCCCATTCCTTTTTATATCATCCGAGGTAAGTTTATAAGCAAATAGACGTACTTAATTTTATTTAAATGTAAATAATATATGTTGAAACAAAATATGAGAATATATATATATGCTATGCCGAATATGTATAAGCTTAACTACCATGTTCATGTATTCGTTTCGACCAGGTTACGACATTTGAAAGCCCCATATAAACCTTAGGAATAGTTAGGATACATATGTCATGACATAGGATTCTGATATGTGATGTGCGAGTAAGACCATGGCATCGATATGTGATTATGATATATGTGTGCGAGTAAGACCCTATCTGGGATAGTGGCATCGATATGTGATTACATGTAAGACCACATTTGGGACATTGGCATTGTACGATATGTGTGATTATCCGAGTGTCCTATCCAATTCTTAATGATTCATCGGGCAAAGGTAAATCGTGATCGGATGTGTAAAATGAGATAAATGGCAAGGTATGAATTAGCTTGTTGGCTACAAGTAATAAGGTAAGTATGTACTTGATGGTTGATACAAATTATATTTGAAGCAAAAGAAGGATATATATATGAATTTGGTAAGTGTATTCATCTTGTGAATAAATGATATAAAAATTATGGAATTGATTCATGGATTTGTGTATATATGTGACCAAGTGTATTCGGTCATTTAAGTAATATGTGTACATGATGACATATTATGATACTTGAGCTTGTGTTTATGAGTGTATGTATATTTTATTATCTAAAGACATATTGGCTTTGAAAGTTGAATGATAATTACTTAAATTGGTTATATGAGCATTCGACCAAGGTGGGAATTATGTATGAAAAAGTAATACTTATGAAATTTGTATGTTTGAGATTAAACATGGTAATGTTAATGTAATTCAGTTTAGTTTAAAATGAATTAATTATATCATTGGATTGTTTATTTACTTATGACTTACTAAGCTATGATAGCTTACTCGGTGTGTTCATGTTTACTATGTTTTATAGATTCTGGAGTTAAGCTACGAGCTCGGGGACTGTCAGCAAAGTTCATCACACAATCTACTATTTTCGTACCTTTATAAGTTAAACTCGAACTATGGCATGTATAGGCTGGAATGTGTTTTGAAATGTTGGACTTTGGTTTTGTATAATTTGAGCCATGCGAAAATGGCTTAATTTCCTTGTTGATTTCGGTTATGTTTTTTATTTTGGTTTGAGCTCACTTTTGGTTATAATGCTATATGCTATGCATGAATGGTTTATGTGATAGATGTTATATGTTTTGGAAATAGCTTGATAATGGTTGGTAAATTTGGAAATGGTTGATGTAATGATCATGGTGTATATTTATTTTCATAGCATGTTTAATTGATTCAGCTATGGTTTTGTATAGGTAAAACATATATGAAACGGGTTGTTATGGTGATATAGGAGTTAATATGTGAATTGGTAATAAATGTTATATGGTTGAGTTCGAATATGGTAAGGGTTTATTATGATGAGTTTAGTTTTATCTTGTGAACGGTTTATTAAATCGGCTTAATGTTGGAATGAAATAATTGTGGTAAATATATATATGTTTGGCATTGGTTTGAGCCTATATCGAAAGAGTTTTTAAGTATATGATACTTGTGAAGATGCTTTGTGTTTTGGCCATATGTTTATATGGATGTTAATTGAGCTAAGGTAGGTCATGTGTTTGATAGGTAGAAATCAAGACATTTGCATCGCTATATAGGTTCGTTAGTTATTTGTAAGTTATAAAATAAGTATAAATGAATTGTGTTAGCCGAATAGACCAAGAAATGAAATGGGTTACTTATAACCGAATGCATGTTTTTAATTTGTGATAATATGCAAACATGTGAATTTCATATAAACAAACATATTAATGTCGAATATATGAATAAAAGGGTTAGTAATGAAATTTATTTCAATTGATGTATAACTTGTGTACGCACATGACTTATAGAAAAATAGGTCTAATATTTGAATA
Organism: Gossypium longicalyx; assembly: GCA_025698465.1. NCBI lineage: Eukaryota > Viridiplantae > Streptophyta > Magnoliopsida > Malvales > Malvaceae > Gossypium > Gossypium longicalyx. The sequence continues at coordinate 54,886,639 of CM047006.1, read as the reverse complement.
ATGAAATTAATGATGCGTTATATGTTTTGTACATGTATAAATTGTTTTAACATATCTTGGATTATGTTTTATTTATGCTATGTTGTAAATGATCAAATTTTAATATTTTATATTTGAAAATGATATGAGTACTGATGAGGTTGTAATTTTGAACTGTAAAATGTAATGCATATTTGTTTGAACTGTGATATGATCAGTAACACCGTATAACCCTATTCCAGCAACGGACATGGGTTAGGGGTGTTACATTGGTAATAGATATTCATGTTTTATAAAGTATTTTTGACAAAAATGTCAATTAGGGGTTAATTTTTGAAAATGTGAAAATGTGAAAATGTGGGGTTAAATATGTGAATAAATGAAAAATATGGGATACTAGGGGCACTATGGTAATTCAGCCAAGCATGGGTTAAATTGAATTTGGTGAATTTTCTGTATTTGTGAAATAGGGACTAAATTGAATATATGTGTAACTTTAGGGGCTAAAGTGCAAAATGCTTAAATATGTGATTGTGGATGAAATTGAATGTATTGGTGATTAAATGGGTTAATTTTGAATACATACAGATCAAGAAAGGAAGAATTCAGATTTAGATCGAGGAAACTCAAAGGTTATAGAGTAATCGATCCAATTCGTCCATTCCGAGTACGAGGTAAGTTCATACGTGATAAATGAAGTTATAGTTATGTTTTTAATGCTTTCATAATGCATAAATTGTATATTTGCGACTACAACTGTGTATGGCGATAAGTCTATGATGATTGGCACTTAGTGTGCGTTTCGAGATAGCTTCAGCTATATACAGCACGTAGTCTGCGAATTGAAATAGCTTCGATTTTATGTGGCACTAAGTGTGCGATACCGAGATAGCTTCGGTTCAATGTGATGGCACTAAGTGTGCGATATCGTTATAGCTTCGATTAAACATTTATGCACTAAGTATGCCAGTACTTAAAGTATTGTAAGATTTTCAAACGATTTAACGTATTGAACAAAGAGGTGAGGATGAAATAAATAAATACGAAAAAGTACAGGTACGTACAATACCTATGTGGTACTTGATACTATGTGTATGAAGCCTAATGAAATGGTATATACATGATAAATGGTTATGGATTAGAATTGAATGAAGAGATGAGAACTATTTATTGTTTATTAGTTGATGATTTAGATAATATGAACTGTTGAATATTTTTGGTATGAACTTACTAAGCTATGAAGCTTACTGTGTGTTATTTGTCTGTGTTTTATAGATCATCGAAGCTAGTTCAGACTCGGGGATCATCAGGAAGCGTCATCACACTATCGATCAACTTTTTGGTGCTTTTGAAGCTTTGTATATATGGTTTATGGCATGTATAGGCTAGTGTCATCTTAGTATGTTTTGAATTGTGACTATAGCCATGAGATTTGGCTTGTAAATATTGGTGTGTATAACCTTTTAAGTTGGCCTAAATGATGTGTTTGATAAGTAAGTTTTATGATGTATATAAAGCTTATGTGATGGTGTAACGCCCTAATTTTTTGGGATTTTCGGGATTTCTGTGATTTTCAATGAATTTTAGAAATACTGTGTTTTGACTGTCAGATGTGGGTCTGAGTATGTTAGTGGCCTTTAAAAGGCCCAAGAGTAAAGTTAATTCGAGGCAATTTTTGAAATTTCTAATTTTGGAGAGAGAGTTCAGGCGTTATGGGCTTTTAAGATTGATGTGGTAAAATAGGACATAGAAAGATCTGTGGTAAAGTGGCATGTGACGCCACCTAGGTGTTTGGGGGAGTGAGTGTGGATGTTTAGGGGGGAGCCAGAGTTCAAGTCAAAAGGTAAGCGTGTTGTTACTTTTATTTTTGTGTGCATATGCCGGGCATGTGATAGAGCTTAAGTGGAAGTTCGGCTAGGGCTTTAGAAAGGTTGGGCCGTGGGTCTGAATGGCCATTAGGGCAAGCTTTATTTCCTTTTTGTTTTGCCGAATTAGGGTTAGCCACCTAGAGCCTTCACTTTCATTCTATTCTCTTATTAGTGTCGCAAAAAGCCGAAAACGCAAAGTTAGATCTCCTGAGTGCCAAATTCTTCCTTCTCTTCTCCTCTCTTCTGCTATTTTCTTTTCTCCTTCTTTTCTTCTCTAGCCGAAACATTCCTACCATTCTACTCATCTCCTCTTTCATTCCAATTCTTTTCTAAACCTCTATAGCCAATTGCCATAAAAGCCGAAATCCCGAAAGTTGTTTCTTGTGCTGATTTCTTCTAGCCAAAATCCTTCTATTTTCTTCATCTCTTTTGGCCGATTTTCACATCCTCTAAACCCCAACCCCTGTTGGCAATATCACTGCAAAACCACTATACCAAATCATCTTCCTCTTCACAGTCCAAAAGTCGAAAACACCACAGTTTTAGGGACATATAGCCGAATCTTTAGATCTCTAAGGTTCGATTTCTGCTAGTGCTTAAGGGCTAGCTCTGCATCAGATCTGAGTGGAAACTGAAGTGGAATCGTTTTGGTTGAAAGAACCTGTGGTAGGTACTCAAATCTATTCTTTATTGCGGGATTTAGAAAAGCCAAAATCCCTAAAGGCATAGGGAGGCTGTCGATTGGAGCTTAAGGCTCTAAGGGTTGTAACAATTGATTTGTTTGGTGTAGTGATCTAGAGGCTACTGATCGAAGGCTTGGACAAGTGGAACGACTAGATCTAAATCTAGTCACTAGTTTTGGCAAAGGTAGGATCTCAAGGGCCATAGGTATTGATGGCCGATTATGGTAAGTAAGTTTATGATGGTTGCCATTGTATTTTGGATCTGATATGTCTAGTGATCGATTGTAGGATATCGTGAGAGATTTCGATAGCAGTTGTCGCAAATCAGGTGTGTAAACGACACCCATTCGTAGACTAGATCGGCAAAAGCCAAAAAGCCGAAATGTCGAAAAGTCAGCGTTTTGTGAACATGCGAGCGTGCGAGCGCTCGTGAGATAGTTTGTTTGTTAATCCTGGTAATCTCAAGCAGTATGATTTTAGAGTACACAATTTCATGCACTTTGGTATATTTGGGCTTAATGGGCCGAAAATGGGTTAATGGGCTAACGGGCCCAATTCGGTAAAAACGCTCGGTAAGTGTTTCTTTTAATACGTTGATGGTTGTAATATGCATGAAAACCCTAAAATAGTAAATTCACTAAATACCCCTAAGTATGAAAATTACCATTATATCCCTAGGTGCAAAATGACCGTTATACCCCTAGGGTTGATTTTGACTGAATTGCCTGATATTCTAATTCTGTTTGCGATATGCCATGACATGTATATCTGTTGCATGGGATAAAGGTTATTTTAATGGAGGAAGCGTTCTGGTGGCTTTGCCACAATTATCTGTTTCTGGTGGCACCGCCACAAATATCTGATACAGTGGCTCGCCACAATATTCGTATTCGTGACTCTGTCACAATATCGCTCGCACCATCTTTGCAAATTACGTGGTGTGTAATGGATGGGTGGGTCGAGTTGTCTCTCCACATGGTGTAAGGTTGGTACAGGGGTGTATACGGATGGATATGGGTTGGGTTTTCTGCATACATGATATTTTCATTGCTCAGATCTCATTATGGGCCTATGGGCTTCATTCTGAATTTTGTATAGGGCTAAGGCCCAACTTAATCTGTTTCTGTGGTTTGTACTGATCTGGACTATGGTTGGGTTATTTTACACATTGAGTTTTCCAAACTCACCCCTTAATTTTATCCATGCAGGTAACCCCCAACCATAGTGGACTTGGAGCTGTGAGGGATTCGGAGTGGCCACATGTTTTGCAAGCTCGGTTTTCTTCTTATGACTTGATTAGTTATTATTTACTTTAATTATTTTGGGTTTAAGTTGTAATAAGCCCGCTTAAATTATTTTTAGTTGCTTTAGTATGATTGTTAACTTAGGCGTGATATTGTTTTAAATGTTTGAAATCGAATAGCTCTAGGGCGCGTTTTGAAAAAGAAAGAAAAAAGATAAAAAGAAATTACCTGATTTCAAAATATCACAAAACAAGACAAAGCTTCCTAAAAGAAAACGTTCTCAAAATTAATAAGTGCTTTCAAATGATTTAAAACGAAATGGTTTTCCTGAACAACCACTCAGTTAAAGTGTGGCAATGGTTGTGTGCATGTCTAGGAGTGGATTCGTGGAGAGCTTGGTACTTAAGCAGTCTAATAGACTCACCTCCTCTTTTACTAGCATCCTACCTGGTGCACAGCTTCTATTCATTTTAATCTATCACGAAGATATTCTTTAAACACTAAGAAAGATTTTTGATAAAACATGACTTTTATAGTGACGTTTCAGTGTGACACACCGGATTCAGCCATAATGTCTGGGCCGGATTTGGGGTGTTACAGATGGTTTGATTATGGAATGTTGAAATGGTAAGTTTTATGGCTTATAATAGGTGTTTAGATGATGATGAAATGCATTTAAAAGTTATGCAAACTAGATGATTTTAGAATATTGAAATGACATGTTTTGGTTATGGAATTGAGTAATTCAGATGGTTATGTATAAATGACATGATAAGTGCACATATTAGTTGGTGTTTGGTTGTTTATAAATGTCTTGAAATGGTACCGTATAGGTTGATTGATATGAATGAGAAAAGGGTGGCAAATTTGGCTTTTCAAATGGCCTATTTTTGTCCACACGGGTAGAGACACGGGTGTGTGTCTCAGCCGTGTGCGACACACGGTCATGTTATACGGCCATGTGACCCTTGGGGTATTCCTACAATTTAAAGTCAGTCTCGAGCACGGTTTAGACACACGGGCGTGTCTAGTGGACGTGTGAGGCACACAGCCTTGGCACATGGGCGTGAGTGGCCATTTCGAAGGGTACACAGGCTAGACACATAGGCGTGTGGTTAGCCATGTGACCCAAGTCAGTTTCGACCACAGCCAAAGCACACAGGCATGTCTCTGGCCGTGTGGTACAAGTTAGCATGTATGCCCTGTTTTCACAGGGCCTACGCCACGGGCGTGTCAAATGGTTGTGTTTACACGGGCGTGTGACCTTTGATTTCATGAAATTTTCTAAGTGTTTGGAAATTTTTATATGTGATCGGTTTAGTCCCGAATAACTCTTAATGTTTTAAGGTCTTCTAGGGCCTCGTAAGGGACTTTGTGAATGAATTTTGTTTATGATTGTATAAATGTACGTGAATGAGATGTATTGTCCAGTAATGCATTGTAACCCTATTCCGATGTTGGATACAGGTTAGGGGTGTTACACATTCATAGTGTGGCATACCTTAATCCTGAGTGGATGATGAAATGTATGTGTGACTTGAATATTTTGAAATAAGTAAAAGTCCAAGTTTGAATAGATAAGGAGCCAAAAGTTGGTACGTTTGATTTACGGCTTCTGCAGTATGTAGGATCATTCACAATAGTGGAATTCATAGCCCAAGACATGGGTAAATGATATCCTCTCAATGGTACTACATGATAGATGAAAAAAAAATGGCCATAGATCATTTTTATTTGTGATGAATAATTGAATTATTATTTGATAGTAATTGATTTTTCATGAATGAAGATAAAATGGTTACCGTGAGATAAAATAGGATCATATTGGAGGATGAGTTTATCCCAAAGAGATTAAGGATATCCTATGAGGGTAACACACTTATGATAAGATCATTGGACGAGCATTGGTCGAGTAGCTTTCGTAATTGTATGTTATTAGGGAGAGCTTAGTCATGATACTATAGTGGAATGACTTCGTGACTAAATGTTTTTATTATTAATAGGCGAAAACCTAGAACATAATTATAAATCATTTGAATCTTAATCACATATGTCCAATTGATCGCTTCACTAGCTCGTTGAAACTAGAAATGAATTGCATCTTAAATCAAATTAACAGAAATGGATGGAAATGATGAAGTTAGAGAAATGAGTTGTTACACCCCTAACCCGCATCCGACGTCGGAACAGGATTTCGGAGCATTACCAGAACTTTCAGAACAATTTACAAATAATTCTTATAAATTACTATTCATTTACCGAGATCGTTCAAAATGTCCCTTAATTGGACCCTCAAGATCTAATACGAGCATTAGAATCGAGTCGGGACTTAATCGAAAACTCATAAATTTTTTTTACTACATTTCAAAAACTTTCCAAAGTTATAGGGCTCACACACCTATGTGGTCTAGGGACACGCCCGTGTGGTCAGGCCGTGTACTACACACGCCCGTTTCCCTAACTCAGGTAACTCTTTGACTTTTAAGGCATGGAGAAATTGAAGTCACATGGCCAAGTCACACGCTCGTGTGGCGAATTTTTATTTTCAAAACTTAGATGTAGTTTTCACACGGTCGTGTAACACGCCCGTGTCCAAGGCTGTGTCAACCACACGGCTGAGACACATGCCCGTGTCTCTGCCCATGTGCTCAATTCTGAGCATTCTGCTTCTCAAAATTAAGGTGTAGGGGACACACGACCTAACCACATGCCCATGTTACCAGGCCGTGTGTCACACACAATCTAGACACACACCCGTGTGTCTGCCCATGTGGAAAAAATGAAGCCATTCCTAGCTTCATTTCTTACCCAAAATTTCATCTAAGACCTACTCTTGAAACACACAAGCAATACCAGCCATTCCAAGCATTCAAATTAAACCAATTTCTTCATTCAACAAGGCATATCATTGCATGCATAGGTGGTTATAAACTTACCTTGGATTAAGTTAGGCAATAACAACCTTTGATAACATATACTCAACTTAACACATGTGTATATATATATCAAAATATCCTACTTAATCATACCAAAATAAGCCATTACTGGCCATTCCAATAGCTAGGTTACAAAACATCATTATCAAGCTACCAATGGTTGTTGTCCTATACATGCCATTATACCAAAATGATTTTACTAAGTATACCCAAAATGACTAGTTGATATTGTGACGATGCTCCAGTGATCTCTAACCCTCGTGAGCCTCCGAGCACTATAAAACAGGGAAAAAATAAAACAGAGTAAGCATTACATGCTTAGTAAGTTCGTATAACAGAATCTAAACTTACCAATCCCGTTTATTAAATCTAAGCATACAATAACAAGTTTTCGATCCATTTGGCTAAATTGCTTAAACACATGCATCCAATCAAACATGTTAGTTACAAAGTTTACATATACATCAAGTAAGAATAAATGAGCTCATCATGCAATTAACTTTAAAGACATTATCATTTCATCTCATAATTCTCATGCCATGTCTAGAGTTATATGTCCATTGAATCATTGAATTCTGATGAAGGCTCAAGTAGTACACTCGAAGTGTACGATTCAATAATCCATCAATTTCTTATTCAAGGGTACCTATTAGGGCATTTAACCAAGAAACACTCTCTCGAGCCACATATCGTATAACAGGATTACTAGTCCAGGCTAAATCCTTTATATATCGTAAGCTCAAAAGAGTTCAATTAGGATTACCAGTCCAAGCTAAACCCTAATCGTAACGTACACTCGAGAGGTATTATATTAGGATTACCTGTCCAGGCTAAATCCTTTCTATAACAAGGTCAATAAGATTACTCATCTGAGCTAAATCCCATTCGTAACAAATGCATGACCTTATCGGATTCAGGAAAGCGCATATAATTATCAGAATCCAATATTCAATTGGGACTTAACCCTTTTTTCACCATTTCAATCATGTATTAATTTTCTCATTATAGCACTCAAGTAATGTATATAAATATGAGTCACATTCCATACAACACAACATTCAATTAAACATATTTACATGCCGGGTTAAGTTACACGAACTTACCTCAACACTTGTTCGCGTTAGAAATCTACTAATCCGAAACATTTTCTTTTCCTCGATCTAACCTCGAATTAGTGTTGTTTAGATCCATTTAGGCCTTGAAAGTTTCTTTTCTCTCACCTAGGGTTTCCATGTGTTTTTAGGTTGAAGATGATGAAAATAAGATGATATATTTTCTTTTCATCTTTTAATTAATTAAGTATTTTGCTATCACCAATTTAGTCCTTGTACTTTTTTTATATTTCCATGGATGAGTCACCAAGAAAAATCTACATACTTTTCTTAATGGTCCAATTACCATATAAGGACCTCTAGTTTGGATTTCCATAGCTATTTGATTCTTATAGCTACTAGAATTCAACTTTCGCATTTTATGCGATTTAGTCCTTCTCATAATTAAACACTTAATCGATAAAATTTTCATATCAACATTTTCACATGACATGCCTATTACAATACGAACCATATAATGAATAAAAATAAACCTTATTTTCGGATCAGATTTGTGGTCCCGAAACTACTATTCCGATTTCACTGAAAAAAATGGGTTGTTACATGAGTTACATTTGAAAATGAATGTGGTTTCTCACTAAATATGGAAATGACCTGATATTTGTGAATCCGCTGAATGTAGAAATTATTTAATTAATTAAAGTTTAAATTATTATTTAATTAATTAAAGTTCAAAAATGAAATTAAATTAACTGATCATTGTGAATCCGTTGAATGTAGAAATTAAATATATTTTCCTATAGATTCTTTTATGGTAAAGTTTTCATGATTTTAATGAAATTAGAATTAGGTTTAGAAAAGAAATTAATTAGAAAATTTAATTTATTTAATTAATTTAATAAATAATATTTTTGGGAAAAATAGAAAAAAACATGTATTAGATTAAATGAAATTATAAAGTGTTGGGATAAAATATCAGGAAGCACATATAATTGGACCCAATACAGGAGAGGCCCAAATCCCCATCATAATACATATAAGGGGAGGCACACCCTATTAGCCACCCCTCTCTCGTAGTTGAACTAGGGGATGAGCTTTTTTCTCTTAAATAAGTATTATTTGTGTTCTACTAATTCAATTAGGATTTCACTTCTTGTTTTTATAAATAGATGGCACTGGTAGGGCTAAAAACAAAACTTTTAAGATATTAATTTAATCTAATCTAATGCATGTTTTTCTATTTCCCCAAAAAATATTATTAATTAAATTAATTAATTTTTCCAATTAATTTTTTTTCTAAATCCAATTCTTCCATTAAAATCATGACAACCTTATAATAAAAGAATCCATGAGAAAATATATTTAATTTCTACATTCAACGTATTCACAATGACCAATTAATTTAATTCCATTTTTGAACTTAAATTAATTCTCAGGTCATTTTCATACTTAGTGAGAAACCATGTTCATTTTTTAATGTAACCTATTTCATTAGCATCATCATTTTTCTATCAATTCATGTTCATTTGATTCAACAAGCAATTCATTTTTGGTTTCAATGAGCTAGCAGGAGAACTTATTGGACTTATGTAATTATGGCTCAAATGATTTATAATTAAGTTTTAGCTTTTTGCCTATTAATTAGAAACTCATCTAGTCACAAAGACATTCCACTATAGTATTTTTACTGAGCTCTCACTAATAACATGTCATTTCGAAAACTACTTGACCAGTGCTCATCCAATGACCTTGTCCTAAGTGTGTTACCTTATAGCAGCCCATTTTTTAGTGAAATCGAAATAGTGGTTTCGGAACCACAAATCCAATCCAAAAATGAAGTTTATTTTTATTTTATTATATGTTCGTATTATGATAGATGTGTCATGTGAAAATTTTGATACAAAAATTTTATCGATTAAGTGTTTAATTACGAGAAGGACTAAATCGCATAAAATGCAAAAGTTGAATTCTAGTAGCTATAAGGATTAAATAGCTATGGATCAAAACTAGGGGTCCTTATATGGTAATTAGACTATTAAAGAAAAGTATGTAGATTTTTTGGGTGACTAATCCATGGAAAAATTAGAAAAGAGTAAGGACTAAATTGGAAATCATAAAAATTAAAATATGTTAATTAATTAAAAAGAAATTATCATCTTATTTTCATGTCTTCTTCCCCAAAATTTCTATGGAAACCCTAAGAGAGAGGAAGAGAACTTTCCAAGCTTAAAAAGGTATGAATCAAGTCCCGTTTTTAGTGCCTTTTATATTTTTAGAATCGGGATAGTCTAATTTATCTATTTGGGGGATTAATTTGAAAAGTTATCAAGGTATGAAATTTGGGTCATGGATGAATATGCTGAAAATTTGAAATTTATGGTAGAAAATGAAAGGTTGTTGATAGATAAACAACTTTTAGAAAGTATTTTTTTATGAAAACATGATTTGGAGACTAAAATGTAAAGTTGTGAAATTTGATGAAAAATTCTGCATTTTTATGAATACATGTGCTGTAAATTTTGTAATGGGATTTTGGTTAGGCTTGGAATAGAGAGTAAATTGCACATGCTTCATTTTCTAATGCTAGGGATGAAATTAGAATTTATGGAAAAGTTGGGGGCAAAATGGTAATTTTGGCTAGAACGTAAATTGAGTCCAAATGAGTATAAAATATTAGAAACTGATGATTAAAGTCATCTATATAGATCTGGACAATACAAATTCAAAGTTAGATCGAGGGAAAGAAAAGGTTTCGGATTTGTAGATTACTTACGAGAAGAAGTGTCGAGGTAAGTTCGTGTAACTTAATTGAACATGTAAATATGGTTAGTTGAATGTTATGTTTGTATGTAATGTGACTTATATGGATGTAAATTATTTGATTGCTATACTGAAAATTTTAATACGTGCTTGTAATGGTGGAAAAAGGGTTAAGTTCTGATTGAATATTGAATTTGGATGAATATATGTGTTTTCCTGAAATGGATGAGGTCTTGCATTTGTTGCTTACGGATTTAGCTCGGATGAGTTATCCTATTGACCTCATTATAGAAATGATTTTGTCTAGATGGGTAATCCTAATATAATACCTCTTGAGTATACGTTACGATTAGGGTTTAGCTGGACTGGTAATCCTAATTGAGCTCTTCCAAGCATACGTTACATAAAGGATTTAGCCTGGATTCGTAATCTTGTTATACGATATCTGGCTCGAGAGTGTATTCCTTGGTTAAATGCCCTACTGGGTACTCTTGAGAAAGAATTGACGGGTTATTGAATCGTACACCTCGAGTGTACTACTTGAGCATCCATCGAAAAATTCAATAATTGAACAGACACAATTCTTGACATGGTATGAGAATTATGAGATGAAATGATATTGACTTGAAAGAATATTGCATGATGAGCTTCTCTATGTTTACTTGATTGATATGAAGATTTTGGTGACTAACATGTTTGATTGAATGCATGTGTTTAGGCAATTTTGCTAATGGATGGAAAACATGATATTGTATGCTTAGATTTAATAAACCAGATTGGTAAGTTTAGTTTTCATTATATGAACTTACTAAGCATGTAATGCTTACTCCGTTTTATTTTCCCCCTCTTTTATAGTGCTCGAAAGCTTGTGAAGGTTGGAGATCATTGGAGCATTGTAACACTATCAACTAGCTTATTTTGGATATACCTAGAAAAATAATTTTGGTATAATGACATGTATAGGACAACTTGGCCATTAGTGGCTTGATAATGATGCTTATACTAGCCATTAGAATGGCTAGTAATGGTTGTTTTGATATACTTGTAATGTCATGCTATGGTAGCCAGATATATGTTAAGTAGTTGATCAAATTATGTCTAACATATGGAATATATCAAGGTAAGATTATAAACATGTATGCATGTAATGATATGCCTTATTGAATGATGGAATTTGTTTTATTTGAATGCTTGAATTGGTTGGTATTTGGATGTGAGTTTAAATGCAGGTCATTGGTGTGATTTTGGGTGAGAAATGAAGCTAGAAATGGCTTTATTTTGTCCACACAGGAAGACACACGGGCGTGTGTCTAGACCGTGTGTGACACACGGCCTGGTATATGGGTGTGTGTTTAGGCTGTGTGTCCTCTGCACCTTAATTTTGAGAAACAGAATGCTCAAAATTGAGCACACAAGCAGAGACATGGGCATGTGTCTCAGCCGTGTGTGCTACACAACCTAGAACACGGGCGTGTGACTTGGCCGTGTGAAACCTGCCCCTAATTTCGAAAGAATTTAATTAACCACACAGCCTAGCACACAAGTGTGTGGCATGACCGTGTGCACAAGTTAGATAGTTACACGGGGTCGAACACGACCTGTAGCCCGGGCGTGTCCCTTGGACCACACGGGCGTGTGAGCCCTGCAACTTAGAAAATTTTTAAAAATTTGAAAAAAATTCTTAGAGTTCCAGATTAAGTCCCAACTTGATTCTAATGCGCGTATTGGGCCTCGAGGGTCTAATTAAGGGACGTTTCAAATGATCTCAGTTAATGAATGCTAATTTACATAAATTAATTGTAAAATATTTTGAAAGTTTTGGTAATGCTCTGAAACCCTATTCTGACGACGGATACGAGTTAGGAGTGTTACATTTAGTGGTATCAGAGTTACGATTTAGCTGATTCTTGGATTGAACGTAGCAAACACGAGTTTAGCTATACATGCCATTATATAATTTGTGATAGTGTGATGACTTCTGATCATTTAAATGTGTTTTTCATACAGTAATGTCATCCAACTGAGCTAGAGCTGAATCCAAGGAAGCTGAGAGCAATGCTTCAGCTTTAGTTCAATGAGTTGTGTCTACGTCTAGTAGTGAAAGGGTCGTGTCTAAAGGCCGAAGTGAGCAGGCAAAATAGGCCTTCTTTCAATTGATGAATGAATGGTTTACCAAGTATTTAAGAACAAATCCTATTATACAACAACCTTCCCCACCTAGTCCTCAATCTGTTTCTGAGGCACCACAGGGTGCTAAACCCGTTAGAATAGGTAAGCCGCCGGTAGATAAAATCCGTAAGCATGAAGTGGAAGAATTTAGGGCCACGGCAGATAATGATCTGAAAAGGGCTAAATTTTTGTTGGAATGATGAATTATCTTGTACGCCTGCCGAATGTCTGAAATATGCAATATCTCTACTGAAAGATACAACTTACCATTGGTGGAATAGCATAACCTCAGTTGTACTGAGAGAGAACGTTACATGGGAATTCTTCCAAGCTGAATTTAGGAAGAAATATGTTAGTCAGAGATTTATGGATCAAAAAAAGAAAGAATTTTTAGAGCTTCAACAGGGAAGTATGACTGTATCCGAATATGAACGAGAATTTGTTCGACCGAGTAAATATGCCAGAGAATTAGTTCTACCCGAGGCTGAGATGTGTAAATGCTTTGAAGAGGGTTTAAACGAAGATATCAAGTTAAGGAATTGAGTAAGGAAAAGAAATAAGCTGAAAGAGAGGCTCGGGTTTCTGGAAAAAGAATTATGAGTAAGCCACAATCATTTGGTTCTAAGAAATTAAAAAAGTATTATGATCGTGTTACCACCTCTACAGGATATTTTGGAAGAGAGCGGGGCTCTCAACATTCTAACCCGAGGTCTTCGACTCCATCTATGACCAGTGTGGGTAGTGTTCGTAATCCCAAACTAAAATGTAAACATTGTAACAAATTTCATCATGGGAATGTCAGTCTAGAAGTAGAGCTTGTTTTGGATGTGGTTCACTTGACCATTTTCTCATTGATTGTAAAAAAAGAGTTGAAAATGAAATAGAACCAGCTCCAAAGCCAAGTAATACTATTTCGAGGGGCAGACAAACCTTCACCCTACCAATGTTAGTGGTAGTCAAGGTACTACCAAGGATACAACAGTTAGATCTGAGGCACGAGCACCTGTAAGGACATATGCTTTTTGTGCTAAAGAAGATGCCTCTGTGCTAGACGTCATTACTGCTTTGATTGGTCCTGGTTCCACACATTCATACATATGCACAAACTTAGTGTCTATTAAAAACTTACCTGTTGAATTCACTGAATTTGTGGTTAAAGTATCAAACCCCCTGGGCCAGTGTGTTATAGTGGATAAAGTTTGTAAGAACTGTCCGTTGATGGTAAAAAGTTATTATTTTTTGACTCACCTGATGTTATTGTCATTTGACGGATTTGATGTGATTTTGGGAACGGATTGGTTAACCCAATATGATGGAGTGGTGAATTGTAAACAGAAATATAAAGAATTACGTGGTTTACCACCAGATAAAGAAGTGAAATTCTCTATAGATCTTGTTTTAGGTACTACACCTATATCCATAGCACCTTATAGGATGACTCTTACTGAATTGAAAGAGCTGAAAGCACAGTTGCAAGAATTGATTAAAAGAGGTTTTGCTCGACCTAGTTTCTCACCTTGGGGTGCACCATTTTTGTTTGTAAAAAAGAAAGATGGATCGTTGAGACTGTGCATTGATTATAGGCAACTCAACAAAGTTACAATAAAGAACAAGTATCCATTGCCTCGTATTGATGACTTGTTTGACCAGTTAAAATGTGCCACTGTATTTTCGAAGATTGATCTCCATTCTGGTTCAACTATGAGTAAAAGATTCAGATGTGCCAAAAATAGCTTTTAGAACTAGGTATGGACACTATGAATTTCTTGTGATGCCATTCGATTTGACAAATGCACCTGCAATTTTTATGGATCTGATGGACAGAATTTTCAGCCCATATTTAGACAAGTTTATGGTGGTATTTATAGATGATATTTTGGTTTACTCTCGAGAAGAAAATTAACATGCATAACATTTGAGAATAGTGTTGCAAACCCTGCAAGAGAAACAATTGTACACCAAATTCTGTAAATGTGAATTTTGGCTATAGGAAGTTAGTTTTCTCAGGCATATAGTATCTACTGAAGGTGTCAGAGTAGACCCGAATAAAAATTCAGCCATTGTTAATTGGAAGTCACTAAAGCATGTGTCTGAAGTCTGAAGTTTTCTGGGACTAGCTGGTTATTATTGGAGGTTTGTAAAAGGTATCTCAATGATAGCTTCTCCGATGACCCGTCTATTGCAAAAAGATGTGAGATTTGAGTGGACTGATAAATGCCAACAGAGTTTTGACAAATTAAAAGCTTTATTGACAGAAGCTCTAGTATTTGTTTAGCCAGAATTGGGTAAGGAATTTATAGTTTACAGTGATGCGTCATTAATTGGTTTAGGTTGTGTTTTGATTCAAGAAGGTAAAGCAGTAGCCTATGCTTCAAGACAGTTAAAACCACATGAAAGAAACTACTTAACACACGATCTCGAATTGGCAGCCATTGTGTTTACATTGAAAATTTGGCGGCATTACTTGTTTGGTGAAAAATGTTGCATATTCACTGATCATAAAAGTCTGAAATATTTGATGTCATAGAAAGATTTGAATTTGAAACAGTGTAGATGGCTTGAATTACTGAAAGATTATGATCTTGTTATTGACTACCATCTTGGAAAAGTCAATGTGGTTGCTGATGCTTTGAGCAGAAATTCCCTAATTTCCTTGTGAGCTATGGATACTCGATTGTCATTATCTGATGATGGTTCAATTATAGTTGAGTTAAAAGCTAGACCCACGTTTTTGCAACAGATTTCTGAAGCTCAGAAAAATGATAGTAAGTTGCAAGCAAAAAAGATACAAAGTGAATCGACTCCTGACTCAGAATTACAAATCGGGGCCGATGATTGTCTGTTATTAAGAGGCAGAGTATGTATACCAAAAAGTTCAGAGCTAGTACAGAAGATTTTGAATAAAGCTCATAATGGTAACATGTCTATTCATCCTGGTAGTAATAAAATTTATAATGATCTGAAAAAGATGTACTAGTGGTAGGGAATAAAACAAGATATTTCTGAGTTTGCATCTAAATGTTTGATATGTCAGCAAGTAAAAGCTGAACATCAGTTGCCTTCTAGACTATTACAGCCAGTTATGATACCAGAATGGGAATGGGAAAGAATCACTATGGACTTTGTATCGGGGTTACCCCTGTCTCCAAAGAAGAAAGATGTCATTTGGGTAATTGATGATCGGTTGACAAAGTCTGTACATTTTATTCCACTATGTATGGATTTTTCCTTAGATAGATTGGCTGAATTATATGTTTCTGAGATTGTCAGATTGCATGGAGTGCCTGTCTCCATTATTTTAGTTATAGACCCTCAGTTTACATTTCGATTCTAGAGCAAATTGCAAGAAGCTCTGGGTACTCAGTTACACTTTAGTACTGCATTTCATCCCTAGACAGATGGTCAATCTGAACGGGTAATACAAATCTTGGATGATATGCTTCGATGTTGTATGCTTGAGTTTGAAGGTAACTGGGAAAGGTATTTGCCTTTAGTTGAATTTGCATACAATAACAGTTATCAGTCCAGCATCAAAATGGTACCGTATGAAGCTTTGTATGGTCACAAATGTAGAACTTCATTGTATTGGACAGAACTCAGTGAGAAAAAGTTACACGAAGTTGACTTAGTTCTTGAAACTGAGGAAAAAGTGAAAATAATCCGGGACAGTTTGAAAGCAGCCTCTGATCGTCAAAAGTCCTATGCTGATCTTAAAGGAAAAGAAATATAATTTCAAGTCGGCGACAAGGTATTCTTAAAAGTATCGCTTTTGAAGAAAGTTCTCTGGTTTGGACGTAAAGGAAAATTGAGTCCACGATTCATTGGACCATATGAGCTTACAAAAAGAATCGGATCAGTTGCATATCAGTTAGCTTTACCACCAGAACTTGATTGGATTCATAATATTTTTCATGTGCCTATGCTACGACTGTACCAATCTGATATGTTTTTCATGTGTCTATGCTACGACAGTACCAATCTGATCCTTCACACGTTATTTCTCCTACAGAGGTAGAGATTCAACCTGAGATGACATATAATGAAGAACCAATCAAAATCTTAGCTTGGGAAACAAAAGAGTTAAGAAATAAAAAGGTAGCATTAGTAAAAGTTCTTTGGCAACGACATGGTATAGAACAGGCTACCTGGGAACCAGAGGATTTGATGTGGAATCAATATCCAAACCTTTTTATCGGTAAGATTTTCGAGGACAAAAATCTTTAAGGGGGAGAGTTGTAACAGCCCATTTTTCAGTGAAATCGGAACAGTGGTTTCGGTACCACAAATCCGATCCCAAAATAAAGTTTATTTTTATTTTATTATATGGTCCGCATTATGATAGATATGTCATGTGAAAACTTTGATATGAAAATTGTATCGATTAAGTGTTTCATTACGAGAAGGACTAAATCGCATAAAGTGCAAAAGTTGAATTCTAGTAGCTATAAGGATTAAATAGCTATAGAATTCAAAACTAGAGGTCCTTATATGGTAATTAAACCATTAAAGAAAAGTATGTAGATTTTTGGGTGACTCATCCATGGAAAAATTAGAAAAGAGTAGGGATTAAATTGAAAATCACAAAAATTAAAAGATGATAATTAATTAAAAAGAAATTATCATCTTATTTTCATGTCTTCTTCTCCAAAATTTATATGGAAACCCTAGGAGAGAGAGAGAAAACTTTCCAAGCTTAAAAAGGTATGAAATCAAGTCCCGTTTTTAATAACTTTTATATTTTTGGAATCGTGATAGTCTAATCTATCTATTGGGGAATTAATTTGAAAAGTTATCAAGATATGAAATTTGGGTCATGGATGAATATGTTGAAAATTTGAAATTTATGGTAAAAAATGAAAGGCTGTTGATAGATAAACAACTTTTACGAAGTGATTTTTGATGAAAACATGATTTAGGGACTAAAATGTAAAGTTGTTAAATTTGATGAAAAATTCTGCATTTTTATGAATACATGTGTTGTAAATTTTGTAATGGGATTTTTGTTAGGCTTGGAATAGGGACTAAATTGCACAAGTTTCATTTTCCGAACCTAGGGATGAAATTGGAATTTATGGAAAAGTTAGGGGCAAAATGGTAATTTTGCCTAGAACGTAAATTGAGTCCAAATGAGTATGAAATATGAGAAATTGATTATTAAAGCTATCTATATAGATCTGGACAACACAAATTCGAGGTTAGATCGAGGAAAAGAAAAGGTTTCAAATTAGTAGATTACTTACGCGAACAAGTGTAGAGGTAAGTTCATGTAACTTAATCGAACATGTAAATATGAATAATTAAATGTTGTGTTTGTATGTAATGTGACTTATATAGATTCAAATTATTTGATTACTATAATGAAAAATTGAATACGTGCTTGTAATGGTGGAAAAAGGGTTAAATTCCGATTGAATATTGAATTCCGATGAATATATGTGTTTTCCCGAAATGGATGAGGTCCTGCATTTGTTGCTGACAAATTTAGCTCGGACGAGTAATCCTATTGACCTCATTGTAGAAAGGATTTAGCCCGAGCGGGTAATCCTGATATAATACCTCTCGAGTATACGTTATGATTAGGGTTTAGCCTGGACTGGTAATCCTAATTGAGCTCTTCCGAGCATACGTTACATAAAGGATTTAGCCTGGATTGGTAATCCTATTATACGATATGTGGCTTGAGAGTGTGTTCCTTTGTTAAGTGCCCTAATGGGTTCTCTTGAAAAAGAATTGATGGGTTATTGAAACGTATACCTCGAGTGCACTACTTGAGCATCCATCCGAAATTTCAATAATTCAACAAACACAACTCTTGACATGGTATGAGAATTATGAGATGAAATGATAATGACTTGAAAGAATATTTCATGATGAGCTCATCTATGTTTACTTGATTGATATGAATATTTTGGTGACTAACATGTTTGATTGAATGTATGTGTTTAGGCAATTTTGCTAATGGATGGAAAACATGATATTGTATGCTTAGATTTAATAAACGAGATTGGTAAGCTTAATTTCTGTTATACGAACTTACTAATGCTTACTCCATTTTATTTTTCCTCATGTTTTATAATGCTCGAAAGCTCACAAAGGTTGGAGATCATTGGAGCATCGTCACACTATCAACTAGCTTATTTTGGGTATACGTAGAAAAATCATTTTGGTATAATGGCATGTATAAGACAACTTGACCTTTCGTGGCTTGATAATGATGCTTGTTGTAACACCCCAAACATGGCCTGGATGTTATGGTCGAATCTGGCGATGTCACATTGAAGTGTTTTAACCTCTTTGTGTGACTTAAGACTTATTTCAACATGTTTATTCAAAAAATATGAGTTGTTTGTCAAAAATTTAATCATATTAAAACTTCTTTATTATTATTTTCATTTTAAAACATTATTACATGCGGAAGCTCTTCAAAACAGGTTTCGTAATCGTGGTGTCTTTAAAAAAAATAGTTATCTTTTTGAAAACTGCATCTTTTTCCTACTGTTAGCAGTTATATATCAAAGCAAGTAAAAATCTCAATTTAAAATTTAAAAATTTAGAGAGGCATTACTACATAAAATATACCCAAAATAAAACTACTTATAATTTAAGAATCAAATATGGAAGCATGTGCGGTTGTATGGCCACCTTTGAGTCCCTCGCAGCAACGACCCGCCTAAGATTGGGGATTACCTGCATAGATAAACAGTGGGGTGAGTTTACAAAAATACAGTGTGTAATCTCTTATCAAACAATCAGTCAATCATACAGTGAGCAAATACAGTCTAGGCCTAAGCCCATTTCAAGAATATGATTTTTTTCATTAGGACCTTAGCCCATTCAAAGATCAAGATGTCGATTTGGGCTAGAGCCCATTTTAGTAACAATAAAAGTACAGATATGCAAGCAGAAATCCCACCCAACCAGCCTCTACAGTCCACTTCATCCAATCCTACACTCCATGTAGGGATAAAATCAACCTACCCATCCCTACACTCCAAATAGCATCGATTGTGGCACTAAACAGTATTTGCTGCAGACCTGCTAGTACAGTACACTTCCTCCAATCATAATAAAACCCATCCCCATGCAACATATCATGCATCATGTCATGTCGTGTCATAATATCATACATGTATTCAATATGTTTAAAATGGTATGCTCAATTACAATCATACATCTTATAAGGGCATAATAGTCATTTTATCACATAGGGCATAACAGTCATCTTATCAATTTGGGGGTCTAGGTATACTTATCGACCCAACAGTAGGTCCACAGTCGTCTCGGGTAACCCCTGCAACCTTAACAATCAAACAGTGAAAATGGGCCCAAGGCCTATAATGCGGGCCTATGTGGGCACACACACCCGTGTGGCCCTCATAGCCCAGAAATGTCCTTGGCCGTGTGGATTACATAGCCTGACCCAATATTCTACACACGTCCGTGTGGTTTACCCGTGTGGGGCCCACGTGCTCATGGTGCCCGCACGACCCAGTTCGACCCGATATGGCCCAATTCGGCCTTAGCCCATGAAATCGCTCATGGCTGGCCTCAATGATCATACGCCCATATTTAGGCATACGGGCTATCACACGAGCGAGCAGAAGCTCGTGTACCGCCATCATTCACTTATTCCTGGTTGTACCGATTCTCGAAGTTAGGATTGTGGTTACACACCTTGCTTGCGAAAGTGTGAAAATAGTCTACGAGCACTCCAACCTATATTCAATCACAAGCTTCAGTTAATCATTTACTAATCAAATTAACAAGAACCCTAACCAAAACACTTATCCAAAAGATTACCTATCGCTTGCCTTGATCGATCGATTGAGACTTGCACATCTAATCCGTTGCAAGAGACTAATCACTAGGCCTTAGGGGGAGAGGGAAAAAAACTTTACACTCGAGCCTGATTTATTAAATCATATTTGCCACAACTCCAAAGAGAGGGGAGAGATGAGGTATTCTGTCAAAGAGGAAATCGGTTGAGAAAGAGAGAAGAGAATCGAGAGAAAGAAAAGAGAAGGAGAGTATTTGGCAAGGAGAAGAAATATTCGGAAAAATTACGAAGCTACAGGGATAGGGAAATGTTAAAACCCGAAAGAGTTTAGAGGAGGTAGAAAGGAATAGGCAATTAGGCAGCAAAAGGGCACTAGGGGAGAACAACTCGAACTAAGCCAAAACAGGAAAAACCCGAATGATTTTTTGCAATAGTTAGCTCCAAGAAGAGAAAAACGAAAATAAACTAATGCAAAAAAGAGTAAAACTAGAAGCAAAATTCGGCACCAATAGGCAAAAAGGTCCTATGACCGATTTTGACAAAATGGAATTCCCATATTCGACATACCCCTAACACACTCCTCACTAGGCTCCTCAAAGCTCTCCAACCGAACACTATCCACATCCCAACATTCCCTCCTAAAATCCCTCCATCATAATCTCCTCAACCACCAATTCCAACTCCACTCAACTCAATAGTGTTTCGATCAACTTCTACTAACCACACGGCAAAGGCAGCAAAATAGAACACTTCCTTGCGCATAGTAAGACTTGAACTCAAGCCCCTTAGTAACAATAGCACGCCACCTATCCCTTAGACCAGCAGGTTTATTCTGTCATGTTTTACCCATATTTATTTAAAATGCCTACTGACTAGAGAAAGGGAAAACTTTAGCCCAAGCTAAGGCTTGAACCCAAGACTTCCCAGACTCTTCCCAGGACACTTAACCACTGAAGCAAATACGCACTTCTGTGACGCAAACATACAAAAATAAATACTTAGGATTTTGGGGCGTTACAATTCTACCCCCAAAAGAAAATTTCGGCCTCAAAATTTACCTGATCAGAATAGATGAGGGCATTATTGTCACATTGGCTCCTCGGGTTCCCACGTAGCCTCCTCGGAGCTGTGATTATGCCAAAGTACCTAACCAGTAGGATAGACTTATTCGTTAAAACCTTTACATCACGCTCCAATATTTGAACCAGTTCCTCTTCAATAGTCAAATCTAGCTTAACCTTAATCTCCTCAATCGAGATAACATGCGTAGAATCAGAGCGATAGCGCCTTAACATAGAGACGTAGAACACATCATGAATCCGGTCCAACTCTGGAGGTAACTTTAACTGATAGGCAACTAGTCCCACACGTTTTAGTATGTGGTAAGGCCCAATGAATCTAGGGCTCAACTTGCCCTTCCGTCCAAACCTTAGTGCCTTCTTCCATGGCAAGACCATGAGAAAACCAAAGTCCCCCACAAAATATTCAATCTCTTTAAGCTTTAGATCTACATACGACTTCTGTTTGTCTGATGCTGCCTTTAGTTGATCCTGAATTAGTCTAACTTTGTCCTCAGTATCAGAAACTAACTCAGGGCCTAGAACACGTCGGTCGCCCAACTCAGTCCAACATGAGGGTGTGCGACACCTACAACCATATAATGCCTCGTAAAGTGTCATCTGTATGCTAGACTGATAGCTATTATTAAAAGCAAACTCTGCTAGCGGTAAGTAATCCTCCCAAGTACCTCAGAAATCCATCACACAACTCCTTAACATGTCCTCCAGTATTTGAATCACCCTCTCGAACTGACCGTCTGTCTAAGGATCGAACGCAATACTGAAGTCCAAGCTTGTACCTAGTGCTTCATGCAACTTCTTCCAAAACTGAGACGTGAAGCGAGGATTTCTTTCTGATATTATGGAAATCGGTACCCCATACAGTCTCACTATCTCAGACACATATAGTTTAGCCAACTTCTTCAATGAGTAATCAGTACAGACTGGTATGAAATGGGCAGATTTGGTCAACTGATCCACGATGACCCATACTGAATCCTTTCTAGTAGCTGTTAGGGGTAGCCCACTAATGAAGTCCATAGTCACTCTCTCCCACTTCTAAAGTGGAATCTTAACTGGCTGAAGCAACCCTGAAGGCATCTAATGTTCAGCCTTAACTCTAGCAAGTCAGACATTTACCCACAAAGTCGGTAACCTTACGCTTAAGACCCGGCCACTAATACAACTTATGAAGGTCTCGGTACATTTTACTTCCACTAGGATGCATAGCATAAGGGCTACTATGCGCCTCTCACAGTATAGACTGCCTCAACTCAGTATTTTTTGGTACATAGACTCTCCTACGAAAATAGAGTACCCCTTCGCTATTCAGTCCAAAATCTAATGTTTCTCCACTCTCAATCTGTTGGAATCGAGGACCTAACGACTCATCATCCAACTATTTACCCTTAATTTGATCAATCCACATCAGTTTAACTTGGAGTTCAGCCAATAAACTACCATCACCAAATAAGCTGAAACGAGCAAACATCGCCCTCAGATCAGTCATAGCCCTACGGCTCAGTGCGTCGGCCACCACATTGGCCTTACCAAGATGATATTCAATCGAACAGTCATAGTCTTTTAGCAGGTCAATCCATCTACGCTGCCTAAGATTCAGCTCCTTCTGAGTGAGAAGGTACTTGAGGCTCTTGTGATCAGTGTAAATGATACACTTCTCACCGTACAGGTAATGCCTCCAAATCTTCAGTGTGAATACCACCGCGGCCAATTCCAAGTAATGCGTTGGATAATTTACCTCATGAGACTTAAGCTGACGAGACGCATATGCCACCACCTTACCTTCTTGCACCAACACACATCTCAACCCAACATGTGATGCATCACTGTAGACAGTGAACTCTTTCCTAAACTCTAGTTGTATCAAGACAGGGGCCTCAGTGAGAACTTTTTTAAGCTTCCCAAAGCTCTCTTGCTGTGTATCAGTCCAGTTAAAAGGCAGACCCTTACATAACAGCTTAGTCAGAGGTGCAACAATCAATGAAAACCCCTCAACAAATCGTTTATAATACCCTGCCAATCCCAGAAAACTACGAATCTCAGATACAGTCTTGGGCGGGTTCCAATCTAGAACAGCTTCAATTTTCTGACGATCAACCCTAATCCCTTTCGCAGATACCACATGGCCCAGAAATGTTACCTCTTGTAACTAGAATTCACACTTACTGAACTTGGTGTACAGTTGTTTCTCCTTCACAATTTGTAGAACTACTCGGAGAAGTTCATCATGTTCATCTTCAGTTCTCGAATACACCAGAATGTCATCAATAAAGACCACTATGAACTGATCCAGATAGGGTTAGAACACTCGGTTCATCAGATTTATAAAAGCCGTTGGTACATTCCTCAGTCTGAATGGCATGAGCAGGAACTCATAATGACCATAACGAGTCTTAAATGTTGTCTTGTATACATCAGTCTCTTTGACCCTCAGTTAATGGTATCCCGTTCGGAGATCAATCTTAGAGAAAACCGAAGCTACATGAAAATGGTCAAATAGATCATCGATCCTCGGTAGGGGGTATTGTTAACCATTAATTTATTCGGTTGCTGATAATCGATGCACATACGCATGGATCCATCCTTTTTTTTCACAAACAAAATTAGTGCTCCCCATAGAGACACACTAGGTCGAATGAACCATTGATCCAATAACTCATGAATCTGAGCTTTAAGCTTCACAAGCTCCTTCGGTGCCATTCTATAAGGGGCGATGGACGTTGGGGCTGTACCAGGCAAGAGCTCAATCCCAAGCTCAACTTTGCGGTTTGGAGGTAACCCAGGTAGCTCATTAGGAAAAACATCCAGAAAGTCTTTAACTGTTTTGATATTCTTAACAGAAGAAACCTCAAAATCTGAAACACTGATGTAGGCTAGATACGCCTCACAACCCTTACGAACCAATTTCTCGACCCTTAGTGCAGAAATCACATTTGTCAAATAATTTCGACACTCCCAAATTACAACTACCTTGTCACCCTTCACAGTTTTCAGTACCACCTGTTTAGTAGCACAATCCAAGGTTGTCCGATGTTTAACCAACCAGTCTATTTAAATTCTCCAAAAAGAAGTTCCATCAAATCCGCCAAAGAGATCATTCCTTGAACCTCCAAAGGTACATCTCTGTACAGTTTATTTACCCTTACTGGTTGCCCTAATGGACTTAACACAATAACCTCACTCATAGTGCTTTCAACCATTATACCCAAAGTCTCAGACACAATACATACTATATAGGAATGAGTAGATCCAACATCAATCAGTGCAGTATAAGGTACATTATTGATAAAGAAGGTACGTGTGATAACATCTGGGGCATCTTCATCCTCTCGACGATGTGCAACATAAATCAGAGCTGCCTGCCTCGCCTCAGTATGACCAACACCTCTGCCCGGTGCCCTCTGACCATGGCCCCATCCATTACCACCTCTGGCCTAACCACAGCCTCTCAGTGGCTGCTTAACACCTCTCGGCGGGTGTACATTACCCAAACCTGTAGCTTGCACCTGATCGGGCCTCCGTGGACAATCTCTAATACGGTGCTCCAATGATCTGCACCTCAAACATGCTCCAATCCTTTTCGAGCACTCGCCCTGATGGCGTCTCCCACAATCAGCACAGGGTTGCGTCCAGTAGCAGCAACAAGGGCCTCAACTCTGACCGTCCCATCAATTCTGGCCTTTTTCTTAGGCATCAAAAATAAACTTGAGGGCTCCGAATCCTTCTTGTTCCTATCCCTTTCTTTCTCACTATCTCTGAGGCCATCCACGAAACGAACACAACGTTCATATTCAGTCGCCACCATCCCTGGCGCATAGCGGCTTAATAGCAAAAACTCAGCCTCATATTCAGCCACTAATTTGTCCCCCTGTGTCAAATTTAGAAACTCTCTCCTTCAGGCATCCACATAGCTAGCACCCACATACTTTCCCTAGAAAGCAGTCTTGAAAAATTCCCAGGTCAACCGGTCAGGCTGAGTTCCCTCTTTAACTATAAGCCACCACTGATAGGCCTCATCTCACAGCAGTGACACTGTACCCTTTAATTTCTGCTGAGGGTGCAATCGAGATCATCCATGATCATCTATGTGGCCTCAATCTAATACTCAGCCACATTAATGGCAACTCTAGGAATACCCCTAAAAATCTCAGCCCCATTAGACCGGAGTCGTTCCGTAACCCACCCACAGCCCACAGTACCAATATTGGGCCCAATGACCCTCTCTAAAATCTATAACATAACCTGGGATAGTGTGTCGTCCCCAGCCGCACGATCATGAGACCAAGTTTTAGTCTCAGGTGAAGCCAGTGCCTGCCTAGCTTCAACAATAGGCATATGGCCAGATGACGAAGACCCAGCCAGAGCACCTCCACAACCTCCGCTGCGGCTTCTGGTACCCCTTCCACGAGTACCTCTAGTGCTCATTATCGATTTGTGTTTTATCTATATTAACAATTTTATGCATCAGTTTACAGTTTCGGTGTTTATTAAAGGATATTTTATGAAAAATAATATCAATATTTCAGAGTTCATTTTCGTAGATTGGCAGTCTTACTACAGTTTTTAGCTTACCCTAAATAGAGTATTTCAGTACAGTCTACTACCTACAGTAGTCTTAGTAGTTCAATTTAAGCAATCAACAGTTTTAGAAGACTTACAGAATCGGCGCCGGCGACTCGATGTACCACACATTCAGTAAAACAAACATGCTTCAAATCATTTCAATAGTTTTTTTTTTGGAAATTCCAAGTTTTAGAAGAAACCCAATCCACAGCCGAGTTTTGTAACCTAGCTCTGATACCACTAAATGTAACATCCCAAATTCGACCTGGACGTTATTGTTAAATTTGGAGATGTCACATTAAAATGTTTTTCGTAAAATGTGATATCGTTGAAAACCCAATTATTGTTTAACCTCTTTGTGTGACTTAAGACTTATTTTAATATGCTTTTTCAAAAAATGTTAGTTGTTTGCCAAAAAGTTAATCATATTAAAACTTCTTTATCATTATTTTCATTTTAAAACATTATGACATGCGGAAGCTCTTCAAAACAGGTTTCGTAATCGTGGTGTCTTTAAAAAAAAGTTATCTTTTTTAAAACCGCGTCTTTTTACTACTATTAGCAGTTATATATCAAAGCAACTAAAGTCCCAATTTAAAATTTAAAAATTTAGAGAGGCCTTATTACATAAAATATACCCAAAATATAACTACTTATAATTTAAGAATCAAATATGGAAGCATGTCCGGTTGTGTGGCCACCTTTGAGTTCCTCGCAGCAACGACCAGCCTAAGACTGGGGATTATCTGCGTAGATAAATAGAAGGATGAGTTTACAAAAAATCAGTGTGTAATCCCTTATCAAACAATCAGTCAATCATACAGTGAGCAAATACAGTCTAGGGCTAAGCCCATTTGATGTGATTCGGTTTGATTAGGGCTTTAGCCCATTCTGATATCGATGTCAGTTTGGTCTAGGGCCCATTTTAGTAACAGTAACAGTATAGATATGCAATCAGAAATCCTACCCAACCATCCTCTACACTCCACTCTGTCCAAACCTACATTCCATGTCGGGAAAAAATCAACCCACCCATCCCTACACTCTAAATAGCATCAGTTGCAGCACTAAACAGTATTTGCAGCAGACCTGCTAGTACAGTACACTTCTTCCAATCATAATAAAACCCATCCCCATGCAACATATCATGCATCATGTCATGTCATATCATAATATCATACATGTATTCAATATGTTTAAAATGGTATGCTCAATTACAATCATACATCTCATAAGGGCATAATAGTTATTTTTATCACATAAGGCATAACAGTCATTTTATCAATTCGGAGGTCTAGGTATACTTACCGACCCAACAGTAGGTCCACAGTCGTCTCAGGCGACCTGTGCAACCTTAATAGTCAAACAGTGAAAATGGGTCCGAGGCCCATAATGTGGGCCAATGTTGGCCCACACACCCGTGTGGCCCTCATAGCCTAGAAATTGCCTTGGCCGTGTGGATTACACAGCCTGGCCCAATATTCTCCACACGTCCGTGTGGTTTAGTCGTGTGGGGCCCATATGCTCGTGGTGCCCACACGACCCAATTTAGCCCGATATGGCTGTAACACCCCAAATATTTAGTGATTTAATTTGTGTGTTATGTTGCATATATGCTTGCTTGCTTTAATGGTTAAGTGTCCTGAGAGGTGTGGGAAGTCCTGGGTTCAAATCTTGGCTTTAGCAAAATTTATGGTTTTTACTGAATAAAACCCTTGCTGCTAGATGGTGGGTTCTTAAATAGTTGCGAGGAAATCAGGTCACAAAAAGGTTACTGGTTTAGGGGATAGTGGCATGTTACTGTTGCTAGGAGGCTGCGGTTTGAGTCGTGCTTCATGCAAGTGTGTTTTATTTTACAAACGGCTGAGTGGATAGTTGTATGGCAGTAGGACTCTACTGCTTGGACAGTTGGGGTGTTTGACTGGAGTAGGGGATCATGTAGCCGAATTTAGGAGGGAAAAGGGGGATTTGGATAGTGATCGGTTTGAAGATGTTGTGTAGAGGTTTTAGGAGGAAGTCAAGGAGATGTGATGAAGGGAGAGTGTTAGTGCCGTATAGGGACTCTAGGTACTCCAAGGAATTTGACTTGGGGGTGTAATAGGTTTCTTTGTTTCATTTCGGTTGCTATCGAGTGTGTTTCTTTTGTCTTTTTACACTTTTGGTTTTGGGAGGCCGTTTATTGCTTGGGTTTTTTGTAGCCGAATTTTGAGTGTGACCAATCATGTATTTTTCTTCTTTTGCATTCTTTCGATTTTGCTTTTCCTTTAGACCATTTCTCTATAGTTGTCGAATCTCTTTTCCTTCTCCCTGTTCCTTTCCCTTTTCTTCTCTTTTCTTTTACGCCGAATAACTCATCAACTCCCCTCCATTGCTTTTTTTTTGTTGGCAAGTATTCATTGATTCTCCTTTTTTCCTCTGTCAACCCCCTCGATTCTGAGCTTTTGTACCTTGGCTGAATATTGTCTGGTCAGCCTCTGCCCTATTCTTCTTCTTGCGGTTTTTACTTGTCTGAGCACCGTTTCATTCTTCTACTTTTTTTTATAACTGCTACCCCTTTATTTACTGTTTCAGATCAATTCTCCCCTTCTATCGATTTCTCTTTTCTTAAAAATATTGGTTCTACTCTACGTGAATCAGAATGGTAAGTCATTTGGTAAGGGTGGAAGTCTTGCCTCAATAGGTTGGAAATTGTTGGTTTGTATGCATTTTCCTTGAGTTTCTAACATTTGGTCTTATCAATTGGTGTTTGGCAGTTACTAATCGTAACGAGCGGGATTTATTTTCGGAGTTGTAGACTACATCTGTTTCGAAGCAGTAAGGTAAACAACACTACTGTGAATCAATTGTTTTGGTTTAGGTTCAAGTGTGTCTAACATTAGTTGTGGAATGACTAATTGTTTTAGGTGCAGTTCATCTCAAGAGGGGTTGCGTACCTAGAATCCTAACAGGTGTGTAATCACACTGCAATAACTATTAAATGGAAAAAGTCGAAAAACATGTCTATAGACGCTATACGAGTGTGCGCTAGATTGTGTGGTGATCCGAATGCATAAAACGTGGGCGTTTGATAGTAGAGGCCGCCGTGAGCGATTTCATGGTCTTAGGCCGTTATGGGCCACGTTGGGCTGAAATGGGCCATGTGGGCCCCACGGGTAAACCACATAGATGTGTGGAGTTTATTGGGCCAAGCTGTGTAGTTCGCACAACCAAGGCCATTTTTGGGCTTATTGGGCCACACGGGTGTATGGGCCCACATGGGCCGTGTTATGGGCTTTTGGCCCATTTTCACTGTTTCACCGTTAAGGATGTACGGGTCACCTAAGACGACTGTGGACCTACTGTTGGGTCGAAAGTACACTTAGACCCCATACTGATGAAATGACTATTATACCCCTAAGAGGTAAAATGACTGTTATACCCCTATGATATGTTTAATTGTATTTGAGCATGACATTTTGCATACACGTATGATATTATGATACGACATGTTGCATGGGAGTGGGTTTGATATATTTGGAGGAAGTGTATTGTACTGGCAGCTCTGCTACAAATACTGTTTAGTGTCGCAACTGGTGCTATATTTGGAGTGTAGGCATGGATGGGTTGATTGTATCCCCACATAGAGTGTAGGGCTGAACGGAGTGGAGTGTAGAGGATGGATGGGTAGGACTTCTATTTGCATATCTGATACTGTTACTGTAATGGGCTATGGCCCTAACTAATACTGCATTGTCACTGAATCGGGCTTAGGCCCAAACTGTGTTTGCCTACGGTTTGACTAATTATTGTAAAGGGACTACACACTGAGTTTTGCATAAACTCACCATCTGCTCTCCTGTGCAGGTAATTCTTAGGCAGTTGGTGCTACGAGGGACTCGATGAGGGCCACACAACTACTTTTGCTACTGTTTAAAACCTTTAATCTTAAGTAACTTAATTTGGGTATTTGTAATGTAATAAGGCCTCTTTAAATTTTACTTTAATTGGGGATTTACTTATTTTGATTTATATCTGCTAGTAATAGGACGTAGATTTTCCAAAAAGATAACTGTTTTAAAAACACCACGCTAATAAAACATATTTCAAAAGCTTCCATAACAAATATTGTCTTTAAAGTGTAATAACAACCTTAAATTATTAAACTTTTGCTCACTTACTTGAGTTTTTAAACAAACAAGATACTTAAAAGTTTTGTAAAAGGTCATTACGAGGGTTTTAATATAGTACAGACTTTTCAAACAGAAAGATGTTTTTTTTTTCTCAAAACGCACTTCAATGTGACGTTGCAGATTCAGCCATAACGTCTAGGCCGAGTTTGGGGTGTTACAATGGCCCAATTCGGCTTCAGCCCATGAAATCGCTCATGGCTAGCTTCAACGATCATACGCCCATGTTTAGGCATACGGACGATCACACGAGCGGGCAGACGCTCGTGTAGTGGCATCATTCACTTATTCCGGCTTTTGTCGATTCTCGAAGTTAGGATTGTGGTTACACACCTTGTTTGAGAAAGTGTGCAAATAGTCCACGAGCACTCCAACCTATATTCAATCACAAGCTTTGGTTAATCGCTTACTAATCAAATTAAAAATAACCCTAACCAAAACACTTATCCAAAAGATTACCTATCGCTTGCCTTGATCGATCGATTGAGGCTTGCACACCTAATTCGTTGTAAGAGACTAATCACTAGGCCTTAGGGTTACCTGCATTCCAACCGAACCTTATTAACCATTGCTTAAATAAACAGCTTGAGCTAGACGAACATTCACTTACCGAAAATGTAAAACCAGGATTAGAAGGATGAAACCATCAGCCTACACCCAACACAAGAGCCGAAAGCACACGATATGACAGAGGCCAAGGCTTGTACCACCACACTCCTAGAAAATCAGCATTAAAAGAATATGTTAAATAAAAGACTAATACGGTAGAAAGAGAGACAGGAAAATAACCGTGCACTTAAACCAAAGATAGAGTAATCAGCTAACATAAAAGATGAAAGAAAAGAATAATTGAGAGAAGGAAAAGTGAGGGGGAGAGGGAAAAGAACCTTACACTTGAGCCCGACTGATCAAAGCATATTTGCCACAACTGCAAAGAGAGGGGAGAGATAAGGTATTCGGTCAGAGAGGAAATCAGTTGAGAAAGAGAGAAGAGAATCGAGAGAAAGAAAAGAGAAGGAGAGTATTCGGTAAGGGGAAGAAATATTCGGCAAAAGTACCAAGCTGTAAGGATAGGGAAATGTTGAAACCCAAAAGAGTTGAGAGGGGGGAGAAAGGAAAAGGCAATCGGTCAGCAAAAGGGCACTAAGGGAGAACGACTCAGACTAAGCCAAAACAAGAAAAACCCCAATGATTCTTTGCTATAGTCGGCTCCAAGAAGAGAAAAACGACAAGAAACTGATGCAAAAAGTGTAAAACTAGAAGCAAAATTTGGCACCAATAGGCAAAAAGGTCCTTTGACCGATTTTGGTAAAATGGAATTCCCATATTCGGCATACCCCTAACATACTCCTCACTAGGCTCCTCAAATCTCTCCAACCAATCACTATCCACATCCAAACATTCCCTCCTAAAATCCGTCCATCATAATCTCCTCAACCACCAATTCAAACTCAACTCAACTCAGCAGTGTTTCGGTTAACTTCTACTACCTACACGGAAAAGGCAGCAAAATAAAACACTCTCTTGCGCATAGCAGGACTCGAACTCAAACCCTTCAGTAACAATAGCACGCCACTTATCCCTTAGACCAGCAGGCCCATCCATAGTTATTTAAAAAGCCTACTAACTAGAGACAAGGTTTATTCTTTTAAAAAACAAAACCTTTTCCCAAGCCAAGGCTTCAACACAAGACTTCTCAGACTCTTCCTAGGGCACTTAACCACTGAAGTAGATACACACTTCTGTGCCACAAACATACAAAAATAAATACTTGGATTTTGGGGCGTTACACTTGTAATCTATCTATTGGAATGGCTAGTAATGGTTGTTTTGATATACTTGTATTGTCATGTTATGGTAGCCAAATATATGTTAAGTAGTTGATCAAATTATGTATAAAATATGGAATATATCAGGGCAAGATTATAAACCTGTATGCATGCAATAATATGCCTTGTTGAATGATAGAATTTGTTTACTTTGAATGCTTGAATTGGTTGGTATTTGGATGTGAGTTTAAGTGTAGGTCATAGGTGTGATTTTGGGTGAGAAATGAAGCTAGAAATGGCTTTATTTTTTCCACACGGGAAGACACATGAGCGTGTGTCTAGACCGTGTGTGACACACGGCTTGGTACCTTGGCGTGTGGTTAGGCCGTGTGTCCCCTACACCTTAATTTTGAGAAATAGAATGCTCAGAATTGAGTACCCGGGCAGAGACATGGGCATGTGTCTCAGCCATGTGTGCTACATGGCCTAAAACATGGGCATGTGTCTTGGTCGTGTGAAACCTGCACCTAATTTTGAAAGAATTTAACTAACCATACGGCCTAACACTTAGTCGCGTGGCATGACCATGTGCACAAGTCAGAGAGTTACACGGGGTCGAACATGGCCTATAGCACGGGCGTGTCCCAGGGTCACACAAGTGTGTCCTTCGCCCTATAACTTAGAAAATTTTTGAAAATTTGTGAAAAATTCTTAGAGTTCCCGATTAAGTCCTGACTCTATTCTAATACTTGTATTGGGCCTCGAGGGTCCAATTAAGGGACGTTTCAAATGATCTCAGTTAATCAATAGTAATTTACATAAATTATTTATAAAATGTTCTGATGGTTTCGGTAATACTCTGAAACCCTGTTCTGATGACGGATATGGGTAGGGGTGTTACATACCCTCATAAGATATCTTTAATCTCTTTGGGATAAATCTTTTCTCCCAATATGATCCTATTTTATCTCATGGTAACCATTACATCTTCGTTCATGAAAAGTCAATTGCTATCATATAGTAATTAAGTCATTCATAACAAAAACGAACGAGCTGTGGCCATGTTTACTTTTCATCTATCATGTAATTCCAATGAGAGGATACCATTTACCCATGTCTTGGGCTATGAATTCCACTATTGTGAATCATGCTATATACTACAGAAGTCGCATACCCAACACACCAGCTTTCGGTTCCTTATATGTTTGAACTCAAGCTTTTACTTACATCAAAGTGTACGAGTCACACATATATAGTCCATTATCCACTTAGGATTAAGGTATGCCACACTATGAACCTCAGAAGTGAATAAAGCCATAAATAGATTCAGGATCTATTCAACTTGGGTCATGTCTTATGCATTGTCAATTCAGTCAGTAACATCTATGTCTCTATCTTGTGGGAGTCATTTGTTTCGATGCCTAAGACAAAGCATGTCCCCAACTAGACTTGATAGACGACATATTAGTCTTTCAATTGGTTTGCTCATTTTTGGTTAGAATAATGACATGTTTAGGTTCATCTACTTATATAAGTTCTCTCTCCATATTACGATCTAACCACGTAATATCGCTTAGTATTAGTTAAAAATTATTTTTCTTTGCATGAAAAAAGCATTGAGTAAAATATAAAAAGGGTATTAATTTAATTCATGAATAATTGTATTAAACCAAATATGCTCAAAAAATACAAGTGTACATAGACGAAAATACTACACTTAGGGCACCAAATCCAACATAATGTGGGCAAGCCTAAGCTTATTTGTGAGGATCAAAGGTATATCAATTGAGACAAGTCACAGTGGGGGCAAGTAAGAGTGGTGGGCTTTTGTGAACGACATGTACCAATGAGATGAACAATTCAAGTTAGGTGACAATTAAAGCCAAGCCAAACATTTGGAGGGATGAAACTACCCAACACAGATACCAGTTGGGAATCAACCAAGGCACTAATATAGTTCTAAGACGAGTCAAATCAATGTCATTTCTAAGACATGATAAGGTTTTGCGAGAATGGGTGGAGGAGAATTTCACAGGCCTCAGATCAAAACTCGTGACTAATGCACAAAGAGCATCCAATGGTGGTCAATTGATGAAATGAGACTCATTTGACCCACTTGAGCTGGCCCGATTCATGGAACATATAAAGAAGTCTATCTACTTGAAGCCTTTGTGGCCTAGTGAAACAATTAAGGAAAACTAGGGTTTCCGTGGAAAATATGGAAACTAATCTTAATATTTTTAATATGATGAGATTTGATTTTGTAAGATTAGATGATTGTGTCAATTCCTTAAGAATCTCAATTGTAGATAGGTTTTAATCTCGATCATCGATATAAAGTAAATTGTATCGTTAGATCTGGGGAGCTAAACTATAAATAGAGGTCTTCCCCCTCATTTATAATAATCTGGATTAGAGTTATAAAATTCTTTGAGATCATTTTCTCAAACACTTGCTGTGGTATTGCTTTCTTGTGGATTTTCTATTCTCGTGTTGCTTCTTTTTTTTTTAGTTGCCTCTACTTTATTTTTGTTGCCTCGAAGCATTTCCATTAAGAATTCTCACTTTTCAAGAGCTAGGCTAACTTAGGCAGATTTCAAGCAAAGAAATCACCTAAGGCCGTACAGTTTGTGAGACTAAAGTTCTAGCCCCGTGACATTAGTATCATGCTCACCATAATAGGGATCAAGTTGCCTCAAATAATCCCTTCCATTACATCCTTAACTGCCTTAATCAACTTGATCAATATCCCCTATATTAGGAAAGTGCAAAGCCTATGGCTTTATAATATCTAGGTTTCTGTAACATCCCAAATTTAGCTCCATAAAATTTAGAAATATATCAAAAAAATAAGGATTTGACCCAATGGTTAGCCATTAAATATGAAAGCTTGAAAGTTAGTTAGAGGTCCCAAGTTCAAGTCTCAACTCTTACAAAATAAATTAATTTTCTAAAATTCCTTTTTTTTTTTTTTTTTTTTGTTGGCATCCAAGCTTAATAAACCTAGGTATAAATACAAGAAAGATTGAAGGCAGTTTCTGATAGAAAGAAGTCATATGCCAATCTGAAGCGCCAAGGCATTGAGTTCAATATGGGGGATTTCGTTTTCCTTAAAGTCTCTCCATGGAAGAAAGTTTTGAGATTTGGTCGAAACGGGAAGTTAAGCCCTAGATTTATTGGTCCCTATCGAGTGCTTAAAAGGGTTTGTTTTGTGGCTTGCCAATTAGAGTTGCCACCTGAGTTAGGTTGTATTCACGATGTGTTTCATATCTCGATGTTGAGACGGTATCGATCTGATCCCTCATATATTGTTCCAGTTGAGGAGATTGAGGTTATCATTTGAAGAGGAACCAATTCAAATATTAGAACATGAGACCAAAGTGCTAAGACGAAAGAAAATTCCATTAGTTAAAGTACTATGGAGAAATCATGGCATCAAAGAGGCTACTTGGGAGCCGGAGGACTCAATTCCACTTCAGGATCCTCATCTCTTCGAAACAGGTAATTTCGAGGACGAAATTTATTTAAGGTGGTACCCAAAATTAGCTCCATAAAATTTAGAAATATATAAAAAAATAGGGATTTGGCCCAATGGTTAGTCATTAAATGTGAAAGCTTGAAATTTAGTTGGAGGTCCCAAGTTAAAGTCTCAACTCTTTCAAAATAAACTAATTTTTTTTGCAAATTCCCTTGTTTTTTTATTCGTTGGCATCCAAACTTAGTAAACCTAGGTACAAATACAATTTTTTGTCAAAATAATTAGCCTTTTAACCCATTTTCTTCTACCTTAGCCGTCCCTAACCTCCTCTCCCTCTCTTCATCTCTATTTTTTTTCTTTTCCCTTTTTCCTCCATTGTTGTCGTTGCCTACACCTCCCCTTTTACCTTCTTCTTCTTCTTCTTCTTCTTTTTGCATCAATATTATGCACCATCTCCTTTGATATATTGCTGAAATTTCCCTCAATTCAATTAGCTCTAAATATGGAATTTTTAACTCCGAGATTGATCCCAAACATGGGTTAGAAAGTGTCATTGCCGTTTCTCTCGACTAGCTTGTGTAAGGTCTCTTCTCTCTTCAATTTCTTAATAATATTGTCTATTAAAAACCTAAATTTCCATATCTAGAATTTAGGGGATTTTAAATTTTTTTAAATTTATTTTTCCAGATTTTAATGAGGTTTCAAATCATTTTAAAATTCAGCCCCAATTTCAGCCACCATGGGTGGTAGTGCGTACGCATATGTGTAGAATAGGGGGCTGTTTTGTTTCTTGAATCTTGCCGAAATAATTCCAGCCTTAATTTGAGTTCTTGAACCCTTCTAATCATCTATTAAACCCAAGTCAATTAGGTAAAAACGTTCTTGATCATTTGGGCATTCGAAACTCACAAATCGGGAAGCGTAAGTGCGGTTAAGTGTAAAATTAATTGTTGTTTCGACATAATTGTAGGATAAATGTTATGGATTGATTAAATTAAAGAATCAAATAATTATTAGCTACTGATTTTCCAGTATATCATGGAATTAGGTGCTGATCCAAATGCCTCAAATCAACTGTAAAGCCAAAGAACGATCGTACGTACGGCTTGCATCGATACAAGGTAAGGAATCAAACTAGTTGAATTCGTAAAATAGTTATTAATTCGACAATTGGTTTGAATCCATAAGTGGGTAATTGGGAGTTGGTTAAGTGGTTTGGTTTAGGATCATATAAAGGTTTATTAAAGAAAATTGGAAGATTCACTAGGGTGCTGCATGAAATCGAAAAATAAGGTGTGGGTCCTAAAATTGTAAAATTTGTTTGATAATAATAAATGTTATGTTATATTTGATAATTATCTTGCTGATTGGTTTGGCATAGTAGCGAAAATACTATTTTTGTGAGTGGCCGAACCAGGTACGTTTCGAACCTTAAAAGACTGATGTGTTGGCAAAATTGCTAGTTTGACTATATGAATATGTGATTGAGATTGTTATGCATAATTATATTATGTGACATGATAATAGTTGATTGAATGGTATGAAATGTTGAGACATTAGGTTTGTACATGATTTAAATGTATGAAATATTTACTATGATATATATACGTGAGGTTGCTCTTGGTGCACAATGAAATTTGTAAAGTATGTGAATTAAACTATATTGATAGATACCATCTTAATGGTAATTTAAAAATTGGAACACTGCTTACTTTCTCTGAAAGTATGTGATCATTGAGGACATGTTGAACGTGTCGAATAATTGTGAAAAGTATTAAAATTTGATTATGTATGAATTTGTATAACATATTGCATGTCCATTGGGATGGGATTTTGTGGTTGACAAAGGAGTTCCATGGAGTATCAGCGGCATATTAAGTCCACATATATTTTTAGTTAGTACACTCCGTTTGGAGTACCGAGGGGATTGGCGATTATATCGCATTATTTATTTGACAGTTTCACTGCATTATTGATAATGGTGGTTTTACCACATCGAGCATTGCTCACATACATTGGAGTTTGGCATACGGGTTCTGAGGAACTCGTGGTGTGTAGTGGATGGTATGGGTAGGATCTCACATGTGCATTTTTTACGATCATGTGCATTTGAAAATTATTGTTGTTAATGTTTAATTGTGCTATTGGTACCTCATGAAATTGCCTTTATGAATGCTTAATACTCGTTTAGTCTCACGCTAAGCTTGTTGAGCTCATCCCATTATCTCAACTTCTCAGGTAATGATCGAATTTAGGGTCAGAATTGGCAAGCGGACGTACGACAGACTTCAGACTTTACTTTTTCATATTATTTTAACTTAATTATATTTTTAGGTTATTTTATTATTATTATTATTATTTGGTTTTGGATTGTAAAGTTTCTTTAAACTATGGTTTGGGACTGTTCAAGATTTTGGGGTTTTTCATGCATGCATGACACACATATTTGGAATAGATACATACTTTTTATAAATATGTTGAAATGGACTATGCATGATATATGACTAAATTAATAATTTGACTAGTAATGGTACATTTCTGCTGTTAATAAGATAACAAAATGGTTTTCCAAAGGCAATGCCGTTAGTAAGGTTTTACAAAAACTTACCTAATTCGCTAATTTGACCTAAACATGGTTGGACTAAGTAAATAGACATTTTCCAAAGCTAACAATAGAAACCACAGTTTTATAAAAAGAGGTACTTGAAGGTTTTTAACTATCATTAGGGTAAGCTCGACACTAAGCTGTCCAATGTGGCATTCTCGATTCGATCATAATGTCTAGACTAAGTTGGGAGGTTACAGTTTCTATTACACCTATTTAAGGATCAGAATACCTATTTAAGCATGAAGGCCAACCAAAAATTTGAGAAGGTTTGGAAGAAAACATTAAGCATAAAAAATTGGTTTAGGCAGAAAAACAAAATTAGGCTCAATTAAAATATGAGTCGAGCTTAGGCTCAAGCATTCAAGGCTTGAGCCTATCCCAACTCAATTCATTTTCTAAGTTTTTATACTATTATATTATATTATTTATATATATTAAGTAATTTCTAAAGATTAAATCTATAATAATAAATAATAATATAATGTAAACATATTGAAAAATGTTAAATTGCCTATATAAAACTTTTTTAAATGAAAACTATATAAAATTATTAAATATTAAATCAAATAAACATAAATATTTTTTAAAAAAATTATAAAAATAATATGGGTAGATGAAAAATGAGATTGGGTTAGTCATTTACAAATATAGGCGGGTTTGGGCAAAATTTTAGGCTAATATTTCTTGTTGGGTTGGGCTTGGTCAAGCATAAAGTGTTTAAAATCAAACTTAATTCTTACTCGAACCCAACCTAGCTCGACCCATAAACTCCTCTACTTTCTATTATAGAAAAACATATATTTTATACTAATAAATTAAAGATAAATAAAACAATTATAAGTACAAGTAAAAATTGAAACATAAACAAGGCACTTGTAACGTTACTCATAATATTGTTCGAATTTTTGAAACATTGTGTAACATTCAATGCTACATTGCTTTTGTCTTCATAATCTCTCCATTGGCATTTTGAAAAAAACTTTGCATCAAAATTAAATCATAAATTAGTACAGAAAGAAATTAAGGAAACTTGATAACACACCCCTATCAAGTTACATCAACATGTATCAAGGAACTTATAGTAAACTAGAAAATATGATTATCAGTAGAGAATATGTAGCAAATAAAGTTTAAGGTTTTACACAGTAGTAATAGGACCAAAAGCAAAATCAAGTTCACAAATTAAACATTAAAAATCAACTTTGCAAAAGTAGCACAAGTTGTAATAACTTTAATAATCACAATTAGCAATAATAAAAAACACTAGAAGCTAACCACCACTTTATCCCCCTTAGTCCAATCCCTTTTACTCTATTCTCTCATTTTTTGTTAAAAATCCAACTAAAAAAGAACTCAAGCATATGTTTCCTTCATATAAATAATGAAATCTAATAATTTCTTCTTAAGCTTAGAAAACTTGTATAATTCTACATTGATGACCAATTTAATTCTCTGGGTAAGAAATTGTGATACGAGTCTCAAGGCTCAATTTCAGACCCATGGACATGATGGGTTTAGTTTCCCTCAAGATCTAATCATGAGATCCAAATCCAAGTAGTTGAAGTCAAAACTCAACTTATTTATTCAAGACTTTACCATGAAGAAATTTCGAGAAGAAAAGTTGAAGATCTAAGATGACAGACTTTGGAGTTCAATATAAAGCGAGGATGAATTAGAAAAGACCAATTTTGTTTGTGGACTTAAAATGTCAATCCATGATGACAAGCCCGTGTAGAAGATGTTAACAAGCTTAGGTGTTACACTTCAAGGACCCTAATCAAGCCCACTCGTCTAGCCATGTTATAATTAGTTAACTTGCGGTGCATTTTTTTGAAGAAATCTAGGCTTTTCTAGGTCAATATGTCTTCTTATCGATCAAATATCTATCTTTTATCTTCGCAATACACTTTAAATTACCCGATTTTGAGTTTGGTAACTCAATTTATGACCATTTTAGTGAAGACTGCGCGAGCAGAAATTTTTTAATGGGATTATTATAGAAATTACAAGTTTTGGACTTTTTTATTCGAATTTAAATCATATTAGGTTCGAGTTTTAGGCGTAATTTTTTTATTATATGTTATCTCAATATTGTATTTATTAAGTTTTATTATTTTATTATTTATTTATTCTAAATTTTGGATAATTTTTAAGTATTTTAAGTTATTTAGGAGTTTTATGCCAATAAGAAAGTTTAGTTTAAAACAACTTGTGGTTTAGATTAACTAGAGTTTTAGTATTCTTGAGAGTTTTATTTAGATGTACATAGCTAGTCTATATAAAGGCCTCTTCATTCTATATATTTCAATTAATTCATTCATTATTCACTTGAGCTAATAAAATTCTCTTTGAGTTTTTTTTTTTTTTTAAAGAAGTTCTCTTGAATTTTCTTTTAGAAGAGTTTTAGCAATCTATTTAGATTGTGGGATCATCTTTAAGCTTTTTCTTGCCAAGTTTTCCTTTTTATAGGGAAAATTAGAGTCGTTTGAAGGGAGTTGTGAATTCATTTAGTTTCCAGGGCTCCTTAGGACTTCTACATGTCAACTTTCATCTTTTTCATCTATA
Source organism: Gossypium longicalyx (assembly GCA_025698465.1). Lineage (NCBI taxonomy): Eukaryota > Viridiplantae > Streptophyta > Magnoliopsida > Malvales > Malvaceae > Gossypium > Gossypium longicalyx. The sequence goes on along the minus strand of CM047006.1, from coordinate 54,845,943 downwards.
TTCTTTATTATTTTTCTTTATTATATATTATTTTTCTTTATTCTATCTTATTCTTGTTTAATTCTTCAAATATTTGATTTATTTAATTTTTCATATTTTTTCATCTTAATTACTTATTTTAATTTTTGTTTTTTTTAATTCATAGATCTAACTTGGATTTGTTTTCCTTTTCGGTTGTGTCAAACCCTAAGTTTTCCCTCATTTGTCTAAATCCCTAGGCCCAATCCATGATTTAGATAAACTTAGAGTCCTGTCCTGTGCATTTCCTTATCAAATTGTGTGAGCCTTTTGTACCACAACAAGGTTCTGTGTAAGAGCATCTATCACAAGATCTAAAGTAATGTCTATATTCTTAGGGAATTAGAGATCATCTTCAAACTTCCCCTACTCTTGCTCGAGTTATATCATCCACATGCTTTAGAAATTTCAACTTATCAAATATCTTAATCAAGGGTGGAAGAATTTCAATATGATCTTTCTTGGCCCTTATATCATATCATTATTATAATATTTTTATCTAACTAAATTCTCAAGAAGTAGAGATTCCCAAGTTTATACATCATCTTGAAAACGAGATTTTTTTTTTGTTTAGTATTACTATACTATTTTTATTTTAACCAAATTATGAAGAAGTAGACATTCCTAAGTTTATACATAAGCTTGAAAACAAGATTTTTTTTCTTTTGATATTATTACTAATACTTTTATTTTAACTAAATACTTTCATTTTATGTCTTTTATACATTTATTAGGTTTTCCATAACCTTAAACCCCTAACTAATCACTCACACGAGAAAAAAATTTCACGCCTAAGTCTACTTAAACTCACAACCTCCTAAAATCTTCATATGCATCAATTGAATATGCACATTAATATAGAAAATAAAAATTAAACAAAACTTACAATTATCAAATCACATTTTTCACATCTTCAAGTGTTATTAGTAAGACTAAATATATTTTCTCTCACATTTATTATTGCTAGAATTTAGTTCAAAACAATGGAAACAATCAATATTATGAAAAAGCCTAAATTTCTCTGCGAAAAGGAAAAAGAAAACCATTTTATTAGGCAACTCCTGAATGACGAAAAAGCTTAAAATGAAGATACCTTAAAGGGATTGATGGAAGAAATAAACACTTGAGAAGCTTGTTTTCCTTTCTGCTTAGCCAATTTCAAAACAAGACTAGCCATTACAAAGTCATCTCCTCCAGTACTATCAGCATCAAGAACTTGTAAAGTTGGTAAAATAGATGGTGTAGTGATTGTTTGGACAACTTTAGGTTATAGGTGTTCTTCAAAAATAGGGGCTTCAACTTTATCTTTTTAAACGTTGTAATACATTAAAAAATAAAGTTTTTAGAAGCTATGACTATAACATCCCAAAAATTAGGGGTTAGTAGAATCGGGTTTGTGAATCGAGAGAGAGTGGTCATGCCTTAATTTTGAAATTTATCTATGAATTTTTAGAAAATAAATTAGGTATTGGTTTGTTGGTTAAGTGTTAGTGCAATGTTTCTTGAAACCCAAGTTCAAATCCCTTCTCTCACAACATTTTTATTATTTTGCAAATTTTGCCTTAAATCTTAATATGTAACATGCCCTTTTTTTTAAATAAATATTTCAAATTATATCAAGAATGAGTTATTGGTTTGATTTTTAATCATTAGTGAATTTATTCTTGAGGTCCTAACTTCAATTCCCTTCCCATGCAAATAATTTAATTTTTTGACAAAAATCCCTTATTTTAATGTGTAGGCCATCCAAGCCTAGTTAACTTCGGTATAAATATTAATTTTTTTACTAATAATCAGCCTTTAGTATTCCTCCTCATTGCCCTAGTCGCTCCTCTCCTCCTCTTGTTCTCTTTGATTTTATTTTTTTTCCTTTCCTCCATTGTTGTCGTTGCCTAACACCTAGTTTTATCATCTCTTTTTTTTTTTCCTTTTTCTTTTTGCCACAAGATTTTTTAACATATTCTCCACCATATTGCTGTCATTTTTTCTCATTAAGATCAGCCCCAAATCTGAAATCTTGAATTCCATGATAGATCCCGAACATTGCCAAGAAAGTGCCATTGCCGTTTCGAATCTACTTTTCTCTTTTCTTTACTAAGCTCCTCGGCTTTACAAGCTCTATCAACCAAGACAACAAAATCTTTCAACTCTAGAATTCCAACTAGAAGTTTAAAATCCTCATTCAACCTATCAATGAACCATTTGCACATGATTTCTTCAGTGGAAACATACTCACGAGAATACTTACTTTGTCTTACGAATTCTCTTTCGTACTCGGTCATAGTCATACGACCCTATTTCAATTCTAGAAACTCTTTGTGCTTTTGATCAAGAAACTGCTGACATATATATTTCTTTCGGAACTCAGTCTGAAAGAACTCCCAGGTAACTCTTTCCCTCGGTACCATTGATACTAAAGTATTCCACCACTGATTCGCAGTGTCCCTCAATAACGAAATGGCACATTTTAAACACTCGACTGGCGTGCACGAAAGTTCATCAAATACCCAAAGAGTATTTTCAAGCCAAAACTCAGCTCTCTCGGGATCATCGTCAACAGTAGCTCTAAACTCTTCAGCCCCGTAGTTTCAAATCTTATCAATTGGTAGCATGTTTAGTCATAGAAGTTCCACACCTTGAAAGGCTACGGGAACTGGTTGGGATTAGGTGGGAGTGGAGGTTGTTAAGCAACCGGATTTGTCTGAACAAACTCCAAAAGCCACTCATTCATCGTTTGGAAAAAGGCTTCTTTAGCCTCTCCTCTGCGACTATTCGATACGTTTCTAGATTCAGACGGTGTTCTCCCTTAAGCGAGAGCTGACGCATTATTCTCAACATCATTAGCTACAGCTTGATTGGGATCCATTCGTTATACGAAAACACATTTTAAATTTCCAGGAGTCATCACACTATCACAGTTTATATATGGCATGTATAACCAGACTCTCACACATGCTACGTTAGTCCGAGAATCGACTAAATCGTAGCTCTAATACCAATAAATGTAACACCCTTCACCCATATTCAACACTAAATTAAGGTTACGGAGCATTACCGAACTTATCATACATTTAAACATACATTTCACATACAAATTAATCAATTCAAAAACAATTCAATCACAACCAATTATTTTGTCCCCAATACGAGCCTATTAGGCCCTAAACATGGTTCAGGACTAAACCGACAACTTTTAAAACTCATAGAACACTTAGAAAATTTTTTAAAAAATAAGGGACACGCATGTGTGGCCAGACCGTGTGTCTCACACGGCTAATGACATGCCCGTGTCACAAGCCATGTGGATATTCGAAATAGAGCACATGGCTGTATCCCAATCCGTGTTCGACCTTGTGTAACTCTCTGGCTTGGGTCACACGGCCAATACACACACCCGTGTGGCTAGCCCATGTGCCCTAAAAATGGCCATACACGCCCGTGTGCCAGGCCGTGTACTAAGTCGTGCCAAACCTGTAGGGTATACTGACTTCTGCCACACGACCAAGTCATACGCCCGTGTGTGAGGCCATGTGGAGCATACTAACTTGGTTTCTGTTTCAACACCAGGGGACACACGGCCGTGTACATGACCGTGTATCACACATGGCTCAGACACAATGTCTCTGCCCATGTGGAGAAAAATAGGCTATTTACCAAGCTATTTTGCCACCCAAATCTTCATATACTTACATTAACCCAATTGGCACAAAACATGGCTCATATAGGCATTAAATCAACCTTAACCCAGCATCATTTATACCATTTCAAAACCAAAAATATACAATACACACAATACCAAATTATGCCATTCAAATTCATACCAAAACTTAATTTCAGAGTTCATCAATAATGACCAATCTCAAATATGCATTAATGTATAGATTCACTAGCATACCAATATTCATAACTCAACCATTTACTATCCATAATACCTATTGTTAACCATCATCACATATCTATTAACCAACACATCTCACAAACCATACACACAAATATATACATGATTCAAACATACTAAAGTAAGTCAACTCATATGGCAATATACAAAACCAAACTTAGGAGATTTACAAGCCAATTCAAACTGTTATATTTATCATCAACTCTTGTACCAAATTAACCAAAATCCCTATAAATGTCATATACTCAAAATACTTAAATTCAAAATTACCAAAGTGATAGTAGGATAGTGTGACGAAGTCTCTGACGATCCCCTCCGAACTAGCTTTGAAATTACTATAAAAAATGATAAAATAAACAAAGTAAGACTTATAGCTTAGTAAGCTCGTATGAAATAACTCAATTTAATCAAAAGTACATAATTTAAAAAATTGAGTATATCAACATGTAACTCATAATAACTAACAAACCTTTCACATCTTTAATCATAATATTATATGCAAACTTCACAACTTCTTTGATTTAAAGCTTATACGGTTCTTGTACATACTTGTACCATCACATATCAATCTCATACTCAACCACATCTTTCATTTACTGTTGAACCAATCAGAATACTATCGGATACTCGGTAAACTCACACTCTAAGTGCCACACATATATAGCCGAAGTTATCTCAATCTCATATCACATATATGCTCACTCTCGAGCTATCAACGGTCCTGCTCACACAAGCTGTGGGTTAAGACGTTGCTACACAGTGCTACTCACACTAGCTGTCAAGTAACCTCAACACATGCCTATATACCCAGTCATCGGTAGAACGTACAAGACTAGCATCTGTATCACAATATCACAACAACCCCTAATGACATGTCATTCGTATCCTAATCTATTCCTAAGGTTCAACTAGGATTTCCAATGCTGAATCGTCTTTGAATCATTGTTGAATATGTTTGTAGTCTTTTATTCACAGTTTATGCAATATCAAAGCATTTAAAATATATTCACAATGAAACTTATTACATACGAACTTACCTCAGATGCTAAAACAGCGAAACAGGTCGATTAGTCGAGTACTTTGTCTTTCCCCCGATCTAGATCCAGATTTCGCCTTTATTAATCTATATGTAATCAAAATTAACTTATTTAATTACTTCTCTATTCAATTTAGTCCAAATTTCACATTAAAGCACTTTTACACATTTGCCCCTAATGTTTTACATTTTTACAATTTAGTCTTTATTTCATAAAAACACAAATTCAAGCAATTTAACCACAACCCAAGCTAGCTGAATTACAATTAGGTCCCTAGCAGCCCATATTTTTCATTTGTTTCATATTTAAATGGCAAAGTTTCCAGATCTCACAATTTAATCCCTAATTTGTATTTTCACTAAAAATTACTTAATAAAACTTGTATAATTCACAAAAAAAATCATAATCTATCATCAAACATCAAAACACACATGTATTCATCAATGGAAACATTCTAAATTTTTAATAGTTTTGCAAAATAGTCCTTGGGCTAGCTAGACTAGGCTGCAACGATATCAAAAACATAAAAATCATTAAAAACCGAACAAAAATAGACTTTCATGCTCAAGGTACCATGGTCGAATGTTCCAAGCTTTCTAATGGTGTTTCAAACCCTAAATTTTTCTGGTGGGAGCTTAATGAAGATGATAATATTATGTCTTTATTATTTTAACTTAAGTTATTTTATAATTTACTAATTTAACCTTTACTAAAACATTAAAATTTCATATAAACCATGTATAATAATGTCCAATAACCTTAATGAGGGTATAATTACAACATAAATACTTCCACTATTTAATTTCATAGCTATTAAACCCTTTTTGCTTATAGAACTCCAATTTTTCACTATATGCGATGTAGTCCTCTTTCTCAAATTAACTAATCAAACAATAAAATTTCTTAACAAAAATTTCACACGATCATATATTCATGCTGTAGAAATCAAAATAATAATAAAATAATTATTTTGACTTCGGATATGTGGTCCCGAAACCACGTTCCGACTTAACTAAGAACAGGTTGTTACATGCCTTCTTCGGAGCAATCGAAGAATATGATGCAGATGAGAAGGAATTTATAAACAGAATTGAGAAGAATTTTATATGTTGAATAAGGCTTCTAAAATTTATATAACCCTTCTCACACAGTCACTAAAGCACCAAATAAGCCATCCATCGGTAATCATTTTGCCTCCCACTAAGAAACTAGCTGGTTCCATTCTAATTAAACTAAGATAGAGACTTAACTAATCATTAATCAACCAAAAAATTTTCCAAGTTTTCCAGTAGAGCCCATCAACTTTTTATTTTATTCAATTAACTCCCAATTATTTTTTAACTTTGGGACCTTAATGAAAACTGGGTGTGACACTATATATGTCCAATCGGTCTCTCCGCTAGCCCAAGATAATCATAAATGAATTGCATGTAGAACCAATGAATGGAAATGATAAAGTAAGAGAAATAGACCACATTTATCACTACCCGTAGTGAATGTGTTTTCTCACTAAGTACAAGAAATGACTAAGGGATTAATTTAAGGTTCTTCCGATTATTATTTAATTAATTGTAATTAAATAGTTGAAGTTAGAAGATAGAATTAAATTAATTTGTCATTATGGACTTATTGAATAAGGAAATTAAATATATTTCCTCATAGATTCTATTGTGGTAAAGTTGCTATTATTTTAACTAAATTAGAATTGGGTTGAGAAAATTATTTAATTGAGAAATTAATTTAGTTAGTTTAATTAATTAAATTAATTGAATAAAAATAATTATATTTGGTAATAGAAAATATATATTAGTTGGTATAAAATTATAAACTGTTAGACCAAGAGTTCAAGGAACACATATAATTGGACCCAATCCATGATAGGCCTGAAGTTGAGCCTTGTATTAAATACAAGGAGGGACAACTCTAGTATATCTACAAGGGTGCCACCACTCCTTACTCCTATAGCTCTAGTAGGAGTCGTGTTTTCTATTAAAATAGTATTATTTATTGAGGACTTATTCAACCAAAAATCTTGTACTTCTCTCTATAAATAGAGAACACCAGTTGAGCTATTAACACACAATTTCCATACATCATTATTCTACCAAGAAGTACTGGTAATTTATTTACAAAGAATAAATCCTATTTTCTAGAAATAACAAATATTTATTGGTTCATAGAGAGAATTTTTTGTCCTATTGAAAGTAAATGAATTTTTTTTATTCTATGATTTGGTTCATGTTGCTCGAGCCCACACTAGACATAATTCGTGGTTCAAGGATAGTGGAAATGGTTTTTTGATTGCAAGCTAGGAATGAATTTATACCACCTCGCACAAAGCACATGTATAATTCTAGTTAAGATTATTACTATAAATATCACAAAAGAGCTCGAGTTTAGAAAACTTTTTAAACTTTTGCTATACCTAAAATAATCGTTTTCTAAACCAATTTTTCCAGTAATGTCTTCTTCCTATATCCATTCCAAGAGGGTGATAACTAAGATAAAATTGCACCTACTGGAATTGAATTAAAAACCTTGATTTCTAGTTCACTTATTTTGAAACTATAACTTGCAACTCAATCACTTGATCCATGATATGTTTTGTATTAATGATGGAAAATTCAAAAAAATTTAATGCTAAGGACTTATATATACCTTTCTTCTCATTTCTGTACTAGTTTTCAAGTGCAATCCAAATTTACTTTGGTGAATTCATGTTTTTGTGGAGGCTATAAAGTCGATTTGTGAGAGAATTTAATATGTTTCCAAAAAAAAAAAAAAAACTCATTTTTTTGGTGTTTGCTTCTTTCTTTGGTAGTATCTTCAGAGAGTTTGTAAGTGTTACTTCTAGGTAGATTTGGATTAAGACATAAAAGATCTTCAACGCAGTTAACATGAAAAACAGCTTATCTTTCCATCTTGTGTAATTAGTTCCATTAATCCTTGATCATATCTTGATAGATCTTCAAACTTGAAGTTAATTCAATCTCCATAATTGTAAGTCAACTTAAAAGCCTCAAGATTGTCAAAAATGTATGGTGAAGACGATTAAAAATAAAATTTGAAGTGTGAATCACTCCCCTTTAAGGCTTTTAATTTTGCTTCTAAGATACAATGCGTTATATACAACAAAGCAGAGTGAATGACAAATTAAATCAATTCTTTTTATATAAGCAATGAAAAAAGGCAAGTTAAAGAACATTTCTCTTTACACTAAGTTTTATGGATAATGTTGTGACTTCGCAGCTTGATTGCTAATGAATCAGAGAAAGAATGGCCAATGGCGCGACATCGCACTACTTATTTAGCATAAGATATGTTATTTCAAAACCTTTTTTAAGTATTTTTCATTTTTAGACTTTTTAAAATAATTATGTTAACATAATTTTTCATACAAATATATTTGGTAAAATAATAATATATTAAATAATTACATGACTAAACTTCAAATGTCCCAAAAGCCCAAATCTTCCTATATATATGATAAATAAGTAGCCCATTCTGCATGAGCTAATAATGGGCTAGTCATGGAGACTAAATTAGTTTAGCTTTAAAGACCATTATATATAAACCTTCTAATTTATACATTATTTTTAGTAACGTGAAATTACTTCAACATTGAGTAATAACTATATATGTTGAGAGTAAATTATTACTATAATTGATATAGAATGATTTGAAAATACTTACATTCCCTTCTAGCCTCTAAGGTATCTTTTTTTTTCTTTTTGAACGATTCTAGCCTATTGGGTTGATTCATCGTTGAAGTAAAGATCATAAATAATTGAAATAGCTAGCTATCTGGCTAGGGTGGCTAAGATGTACAAAATCAATGGCAAAATAGTTGAATATTTTAAGTCCCAAAACATGGGTGCATTTAGAAAGCATGCGCTGGATTGCTTTATTCCAAAACAATCAAAGAATTCCCCCACAGAAATCAGTGCTACTTTTTATCAGTTAACAAAAATAATACTGTTTCAACGCAAATTATGTACAGTTGAAGTGTGGGAGACATGTGTGATTGATGGGCTAAAAGCCAAAAAAAAAGAAGGGGGGGGGGGAATTGATATGATCATGTTCAGAACTTTTGAAAATTCAACAGGAGAAAGTAGCTATCAGCCTAGCAAACAACAAAGGCAAAAGAAAATTGTACTTAAATGTCTAGGAACGAAGTTTATTTTGTTTTTGTTTCTTTTTATATTTATAGCATTCAGGAGCAAATCAATATTAATTTACATTCGTGATTATCCTTGTTATTAGAACCCACGAAATAAATTTTAAAGTGAAAATTCAATACCGTTAAACTAAAAACTAGGATTTTTTTGCAACGAAGTTCAACATGAATGGTGATAAGTGATTAAGTATATATAAAAGAAAAGTGATATGGGACTAATTACGTGGGAGCTGGGCAGCATGGTTCATATCATATATATTTCAGTAAAGCCACCTTTAACCTTTATACGTAAGTCCACTCCACTGATTAAATTATTTATTTAGAATTTTCAAACCTGCTCCCTCTCCAGTCTGCACTTTTCTTAAGTAGATAGAATTGCAAATTGCAATTCATTTCATAAAATACACTATAATGTTATCTGTTTTTTTCTTGTCGTAATGATAACGTTATCTGATGATTGTGAAAGTGAGATTTCATAATAAAAAGAAATGCTATGGAAACTTGTGGGTCATGAAAAACTTTGGACATGGAATTTTGAACAGGAGAGGGGGGAGGGATAAATTTAATAAAACAGTTTTCACAATCATTCAATGCTTTGCTTTTCAATACATAATATAAAAAGAGTCAAAGCTTTGAAAATAAAATAGCATGCTATCATGTGATCTTTATATGGCATCTATAGCCTATACCCTAAAGCCAGACCAATTTCTGGCGCGCACACACGTTTGCCCGCATAATTATCTTTTCTTTCTGTCTACCCTTTTCCCAAATATAAGAATTAAAGAGAAATGACTTTTACATTTTCGGATGTTATTTAATGTTAATGATATCGAATTCAGTATATATAATGTATTAAATGATAATAATAATTAAGTGCATTCCCAAGTAGATGACGTAATTTCAAATTAAAAAAAATAATATTATTAAGAGAAAAAATTATATACCCTAAATATAAATTCTAAAATAGATAACTTCTGCATTAATACTAAATATTACTCTTTAAAATTTCATTATTTTAACAAAGAATTATTTTTAATGTTCTGATATTTTGTATTAATATTTTATTTGAAAATAATATTTTTTAATAAATCAAATAGTAAACATAATTCCCATTAAGAAACATCAAAAGCAATTATATCTTTAAAATATTGTATTAAAATCAATTGATATGAAATAAACAGACCCTTGCCTTTTCAACTATTAATCTTCAAGAAGAGACTGATTTAAGTAAGGCTGGATTGTGAACTTTCAAACCTTTTTCCTTTTTGAATTTAGACCAAGTAAGATGAAGTTTGTATATTCCATCAGTCGGCCCAATATTTGAAACAAAGGATGATGATGATGGGTTCATAAAGGGATGGTTTTTTTTCCCAATTATGAAATAGGCTTTTAATATGACAAGAAATGTACCAATAATATATGGTCAACAGGCACCATACATTTGCGAGACAGTACACTGGGCCAAACTATTGGCCCAGTAATCTGGAGTCTGGATAAACTCCTGCCCACTTTTAGGCTTGCTTGCCTTACATTGTAAAACTAGATTAATCCCAATGGTTAAGGGTGAAAATAGTAAGATTAGTTCACAATAAATGGCTGATAACATATGATAGCTTTCTCATGGAAGCGTTTGCTTCATATTCTCCCCATAAGGAGCTTCATAAGTTTGAGGGGTCTTAACTTTCAGGATGTGTGTTTGCTCTATCATGAGCATCCAGATATTATCAGTTATTTATTGTTAGACTATTGAATGGTTAAGGATTGGTGGTCTCATTACTACAACCAAAACATGCAATTGCCATCTTTAAATGAAACTAGAGAGCCTTGGATCCTTTCTAACTTAAATAGAAAAATATGGTGTCACTCACCAAGATTGTCATGGTTCCTCGTATTTTCCTTCATGCTTTGGTAGATTTGGTTGTTTTGTAATGTCATCATGTTTGATAGTGGGTTTTGAAAAGGGTCAATAAAGGAGAGAGTCATAGCAGGAGCTAGTGAGTATTTTGCTCGTTTAATGACTACTAGAGTTAAATACCCTCAGACAATCACCGCCGTGTAGTAGTAATGCCTAGAGAATGATGGAAGAAGGTAAACACAGGTGATCCTCTAATGGAAATCTTCAAAAAGTAGAAGCAGGGGCCATTACTAGGGATCATGAAGGCAAAGTGGGTTTCGAGATGTTTTTGCCACATTCCTCTTACAATTAGCATTGCAGCTAAACTCTGGGCATTGAGAGATAACCTTTACTCACTAAAGATATACACCTCAATAACCTTGAGATTGAAACAGATGTCACTATTGTTATTAGCTTAATTAAGAATAATGTAGATCCTAATGTCGTATTATCTACACTTAATGATGACTGCAAGACACTCTTGACTAGTACATAGAATACTAAGATCAAGCGCATCTTCAAGGAAGGTAACTAGAGTGTTGATTCTCTTGAAAATTTAGGTAGCAATTGTCAACTTCAAGTCTTCCTATAAAGTTTTAATTCTTTGCCTTATTTTAATATTTGTAATGATCCGCTAGAGGCGTTTAAATCTATCTTATTGGCTGAGGCCAATAGGCTATATGTTATGCACACTATTGATGTTTAGTTTTTAAGGAAGTTCATTTTTCTACCAAAAATTAAAGGAAAAATAATTAAGATACATCATGATTGTCACAAATTTTTTATGAAAAATGAGTAAGAGATTGAGAAAAGAAATAAATGATGAAAGATGAGAGAATTTTTACGTAAGGAGTAACCTTTACAATGCTCAAAATATAAGGATCCAAATATGGTTGGTTACTATGATTATAGTACCAAGGTCTACTAAAAAAAAGCTAGCATGTAAATCCAATAAATAACTAGTTATTATTTTTCAAATCATGTAACAATAGCAAAGATTAGACTCCAACAACATTTTCAATGTCAACATTAGCAACAATAGCATTTTCCTTTTATTAACTTCTAGAGTTTTAAGTGCAATCTCATTCTTTATCTTTAGGCTTTTGCATCCAATCATTGGGCCCATCTGTCACACTTGATCCTCCTTAAAGACCCGAAATTAAAATAGAATTGGAAGTAAATTTAACTAAATGGAAAATTGGCAAGCTCTATTGGGAAATTCATAAATGTAAGTGGCTAGATTGGGAATAGTTGGATTTCAATTTTGGTTTACTTAGATTGGAATTGACTAGTTCCTTAGTGGGAGACAAAATAATTAGCAACGGATGGCTATAATGTACTAAGGAGATTGTGCAAATTAGGATATATATATGTGTGTGGGGGGGGGGGAGAGAAAAGAATTCTTCTAAAGTAACTAGTAATTTCCTTCTCGTTTGCAGTGTCTTCTTCGTTTGCTTCGAAGAAGAAGAAGTTCAGAAAAGCTTTGCATGAGGCGGTAAATGTGAGATTCGAGTTTGGGAAGTAAAGAATTTGATGAACTGATAAGCCATTAAACCTCAATGTACTCATGGATTAGAGGAAAGAAAAGTAAGAATTCTTGAAAAGCTTTTGTATAATTATAGATTCTGGATTTTTAAGGTTTGAGCATATTTGGTTTAACCGATAAATGGTTGTCATTCTTAGCTTCCAAGACGAAGGAGACTTTGACATTTGGACAAGCTCATCAAGCAAGGACAAAAGAAGTAAGGTGAGTTTTTTGTACACCATCTTGGGTGCTATTTTTTGTTGTACTACTAAATTGTTATGTTTGAGTATGTTCTGAGTACAATTTGAAACTTCACGGTTGTGCATGATTACAATGATTTGGAAAACTATACATGTATAAGACTATGGACATAAATGAATGTTGCCAATATGTTATTTGAATCCACATTGTGTTGATGTGCTCCTTAATGTGTTAGTATTTGTAACGATATGTATGAAATGTATGTTTATATAATTTGCAGAGTACATAGGAGATTACTTTGACGGAGTAGATGAAGATAGGAATAATTGGCAGAATGGAGGAATGGATGGATTAATAAAAGGATACAATGAAGTTTGGCGACATCGTAGAATGGTATATACTAGTTCGCTTGAGTGACATCGTGACGACGATCTATTAACTCTATGGAGCAACACCGCAACCACGATTATCGATAGGTCCTTCAAGGTGATACCGTGTAAACTATACATACGTTCTTGAGGGCAACACCATATAAATGGTATATAGGTCTTTTGATGTGACATATTGAAAGAGGTATAATGATTCATTAGAATCAAAAGTCTGCCAGGACAATAAACATGGCATAATATTATGTAAGACCATAGTTGAGGTATGGCAACATATGAAGTTTGCTAGGATGGTGAACTAGGAAGCCGTCATGGCACAAAAAAGAGAATCATTGCATGACTCACGCGGTAACTAGCATAATAAGATGATTGTGGAGCGTGTATGAAAATGCAAACAAATAAGATAATAAGAGAATCTGCCAACTTACGAAGATAAGAGAAAACATGTATAAACGTTAAAAAAATGCGGGTAAGTAGGTTAATAAGGGAAACCCATCAAATTGAGACTATAAGAGGACATGACACAAGCAGATCTAATGCAGTAGATGTAGTGGAAGAGATGTATTCTTCGAGGTATTTAAGTATCAGCTAGTATGAGTCTACCAGTGTTTGGCCAGTAAACTAGTATTGGGTATGATAGTGAGATGAACAAGTGGATTTTTATCCTAAGGGTTTGTAGGTAAAAGGCAACCAGAGACAGGTAGGTCTCCCAAGAATTCTCTCAAGAGAGAGAGGTCCGCCAAGGATTATCTTTAGTGGAAAATCGGTTAGGATTTAACTAAAGAAAAGGATATCGATTAGGTTTATTTTAGCATGTGAAGTTTACGTGGGACTGTTCGCAATGAAAATATGCCAAGGGAAATCTGAAAAGAGATAGTCTCTAGGGGTTATCTACTTTTAGGAATATCTTTGCCAAATGATTCGAAGGGGGAAGATCCTACTGGGTTATCTCGCAAAGTACAAGTCCACAAGCAAAGGGTTGCATATCTATCAGTCAAGTGTCATGTATGAGACTGCAAGTGAAGATGTTAGAATTGGGTCTTCCTTAAGGAAAAGTCAATGCAATGAGCTAAGAGAAAAGATTATAGTTACCAGGGTATTAAGGGAATCTTATGTTGAGCTCAGAGTGAAATGAATAGATTAGGGCAAGGACCCAACGTTGAAGCGATGACCATTATAAGTCCACTAGTGAAAGTCGACAATCTGAACGATTAGGGTATTTGACTATCCTTATAATTTAAGTGAGGAGAGGTAATATGGATGCCTGAGAGGTAGTTGTAACGAGTCAAATCCCCAAATATATTGATATTTGGAATAGTACATCTATGTCTAAAATCAAAGATTTAATTCACTAAATGATTGACCTAGAGGTTTAAGGTTTTTGTTACATCACCAGATCAGTGGGACTTTCAAAAATGCTCAGGGGGTTTAGATTCTATGTTTTTGTGTCATTCTTGAAAATATAGAACTTTTTGTTCATTGTTGTAAAAAATCTCACAAAGTTCATCTGAACTTACATTTGTATTGCCTTGGATACAGGAACAAAATGATCGAAGTCATTGTGAGGGGACCAAGCCAAACACCGCGAACATAGAGCAAAGGGCTCGACACTCGTATCATGCGTATAAAGGGGCACCCTCAGAGGCCAGTCCTCGAGGTCGAGTTGGACATATTTGTATTAGAGTATTAACTTAATATTGTAATTAACTGTTAGGTTTAATAAGATATCAAATTTGTAAGAACTTATTATTTGTATGATATGAGTTATAATAGAAGTTAAAAAAAAATGAAATTAGACATTGTCCAAATATGTAAATAAATTATATTATAAAATTTTTTAAGATATTCGAGTTTATGGTGACACTCGGTACCTAGACTCGGCGATTGGGTCGGGTATATGGTGTTACAATTTAGTGATATCAGAGATTCGGTTTAGTTGATCCTCTAGACATAGAAAGTTAAGGAATAACCTTATATGCATGCTTCGATTAGTTTTGGCTTAGTCCCTCAGGTTATTATAAGATCAATGTGTGTTATAGTGGTGGATGCAATTGTGTGAATCATTATAAGCTGGCATTGGGCGTATCTTTGTAGAAGGAAAGATAAATAAAGCAAAATGTGAAAGATGAATAAAGAAAATAAAGGTAACATTTATTAAAAATAAAGGAGGGGTAATACAAAATACAGCTAAAGTATTAATCTTCCCCTAGAGCGGACTCTTCTAGAGGATTAGGATTGGATAATCCTAGGTCTTGAGCATAAAAGAATTTTTCAAAACCTTACCATTCCCTCTAAAACTCCTCCCACTTGGCTCCTGAAGGATTGAAGACATTGAAGCCAAGGTTCGTATTGGTAAGCTTACGCATGCAACCGAAGTTTACTTAGCTCAAGTCAAGAGGACTCGTGGTGACCTGTGCATGTAGGATCAGATTAGCCCTTACTTTAGGTAGATATTCCTAAATGCCTTTTTAGGTGTCTACCTTAGACTTTTCCAACGCCTCATTATTCTCCCTCTAAATTCGTTTCTTATCAACGAGATGCTACTCCTTGAAGATCTCCAGTTAGCGAACCTTCTCCTCCAACTTCTTTGTCCGGGTCTCCAAGGACTGGTACTTGGTCTCCCAAGCAGAGAAAGATTTTGTAAGCTT
This sequence comes from Gossypium longicalyx, assembly GCA_025698465.1. NCBI lineage: Eukaryota > Viridiplantae > Streptophyta > Magnoliopsida > Malvales > Malvaceae > Gossypium > Gossypium longicalyx. Next base: position 54,830,159 of record CM047006.1, on the reverse strand, counting down.
ACTAGTTTGCTAGACAGAGCCATCATATGGTTGGCAGAGCTGGTTGAGAGATTCTTCACCGAAGAGAACGGTCGTATCAGATTCTGCATACTTGGCCTTAAATTTAGTACAAGCCTTTTGGAGGGACCAACTTGCGAGATTGCACTCTACTACTAACATGGAAAGGGATCTCGCCAGCTCAGTAAGAATGGGCCTGTGAATGCCAGAGGAAGGGAAAGAAGGATAAATAACTCCTTTAACTCCTGGGATAGCTCCCTGTCATGTCTTTGTTGAACAACAAGGGTGAGAAAAGATATTTTCCTACGCTGATATGTTTCCACCAAGAGAAGAAGGTTTGGACCTCATTTGAAGGAGAAGTATAATAGAGGGCTCCAATCAGGGAAGTGTGAGGAGCTTGATGTGGAGTGCTTATGTCTAAATCCATGATAAACGGATCTGAAGTGGATGTAGGAAGGTCCGTTGTATTAACAGACTCAACATGAGGTTTGGGAATGACTGGAGGAAAGAATAGAGGGTCTGTTCTTAAGTTTGAAGTTGGGAATGTTATCATGGTCATTGGAGGATGAGTAGGGGATTCACTCTCTAGAAAGATTGGCTGCTTGCCAAGCTTGTGGCAGGTCAACCTTTTGTCGCTACTCTCCCTAGCGTTAAAGGATCTTCTTTCAAGTCTCAACCTTTTTCGACTACTGCTGTCGGCCCGTGCTCTAGAGTCAGTTGTAATGGGCCAAATTTACCCAGGGGCCCCAAACATAATTAAAACCAAATAATAATAATAGTTTAAACCCCTTACAAAAATCCTCAGCCCAATTACACTAGCCCAATTACAATAGCACAAGTTACATTCAGCCCAAAAGGCCCAAAATTAACCTAAACCTTAATGGCCTGATAGGCCCAGCACCTAACTAGTTTCAGCAAAGCTGAAACCCTAGCTAGCCTTTAGCTCCACACCTCTCTATCGCCATCCACGTGCTTCTGTAGCACACTCAGAGGTCGAGGGTCGACTCTACCCACTCTTTGTACCAAAGTGGAAGCCCTCGCTTGTTGACCTTCCCTCTAACCTGCAAACAAGCCAAAAGATAAATGGAAGCAGCAACACGCAAAGACAGACAGCAACAGAAACAAACAAAAGGCACTAACAATATGTATTCAGCTATATAGCCACAAGAACTGGAATGTAATATTTTACAGACAAAAATACAAAAAAAAAAAACACTTCTTCTCTTCAAAAAATAGTAATCAGATTCAAAAAAATAGAAACACAAGATTTCTAAGGTGATTTATTCTTTTCGTTTTTTTCTTTCGAATAATTTTTATATATAAAAAATAAAAGAAAAAGAAAAAAATGGAAGGTTTTTACCTGCTTTGGTCGTTGGAGAAAGAGGAAACCGAAGGGTTTCTCACTTTTGGCCTGATTTTGCCAAGATCCTGATGCTTTTAACCCCAAAAGGGGCTCCTAGTGAAAAAGAGATTAAAAAGGGTTCGGGCTCCAGCCACCGTGCACGGCGGTCGATGGTCACGGACCGCAGTGGTCGATGACTGGCCCCCATGACTGGAAATCAGAAGGAGAGAGGGGGTGTTGAGAGCTTTGTTTTTTCTTTTTTTGGGGGTTGGAAAGGATGAAATAATTTTTTTTCAAAAAATTTTGACTTATATAGGCTCCCAAAATGACGTCTTTTTGGGACTGGCCTTAAATGTCCAAAACGACGTCGTTTTACTAATGACCTAATCTGACCCAACCCATCTGGCTTAGGATCAGCGTGTTTTCTGAGCAGAAGGTTTTTTTGCGCTTTTGGCCCTTCCGCTTTTTTATGGTTTTGCAATCAAGTTTTTTTTTTGAATTTTAATTTTTTCCCTTTAATTTATTTCATTTCCAATTTAGTCCACTTCAAAGCTGTGCGTTTTGGGGGGAAGGGAAAATTTCCCTTTTGGTCCCTCCTTATTATTCGCGCGTTCAATGTGGTCTTTTTCCTTTTTTTATTTATTTCAGATTTGCCCCGAATTTCTGTTTTGAGTTCAATTTTAGTCCTTTTTGGTTATTTTTGCTATTTTATTAGTATAATTAATTAATTAATTAATTATTAATTTATATTATTATTATTATTATTATTATTATTATTATTATTAATGTACTATTATTATTGTATTATTGCTATTATTTTTATTACTATCACTATTATAATTATATTTCCTTTCTATGCTTATTTATTTATTATTATATTTTGTATTATTATTACTATTATTATATCTCTATTTACTTACCTAAATTTTAAATATACTTTATTTTATTATATATTCTCATTATTTATTTACTTATATCCTTTTATGATTTCTAACTTTAAATTATTTGCTATTTTATTATTAATATTACTATTGTTATTTACTTATTTATACCCTTTTTCATATAATTTCAAACATTATTGTTATTTATTTATTAATGTTATTATTTAGCCAATTTACATCAGATTTATTTACGTATTTGTTTACCATTATTTTAGTTCTAGTTATTAATTTTCCTTAATTTGTAATCCGTTTATTTATTCTCGTCCTTTTTTTGTTATCGTCATTGTGTTTATATTATTTTATGCATATTAAGATCGTAATTCATTTTCCATTTTACTACAAAATCTCATTACATTAACCTTCACTCGATACATAAAATTGTGTTTTTAAAAAAAAAAAGTGATACTTCGTGTTTCAAGATTCGAAAAAGTCGTTCCCTAACTTATGGGGTTTCGATTTTCTCAATAAATCCGAATACACGAGTCCCTTTTTAAGACATAAGGTTTTTTTTAAATAATCTCAGGAATTAAGAAAAGATTGTGTTTTAACTTACGATATATGATTTCTTTCTAAAATCGAGATAATCAAACATCTTCCAAAATAAATAATTTTCGGTGTTTGTCCTCGTTTCGAGGATTTAAGATATTATGTCCTAACTTACAGGGCATAGTTCTTTTCCTCGATTAACGTGAAATACGCTATTTTCTCAAAAAAATTTAATTAAATAATATTTTAAAAAAAAGGATCGTACTTTTAAAATCTTCTCAATTCTCGACACTAAGAAATTGATTAATCAACTAGGTACCAATTTTAGGCGTTACAAGGATGCTAATCCTCCTCGTACATAACCGACTCCCGAACTCGTTTTTCTAAATTTCGTAGACCAAAAATCATCGTTTTAGCAAATTTAAACTTTTATTAAAATGATTTGGATTACTAGGTGATCCGATCACACCTAAATAAAAAGGATTGGTGGCGACTCTCCTTTTTTCTTTTTCGTTTTCAAAATCAAAGTTGACCTTTTTCAAAAAATGGTTTCAACAGCTTGGCGACTCCGCTGGGGACGACTAAAGAGAGTTAAACTACGAGTTGATTACTTTCTGTCTTTTTGTCGAAAATTGAAAACTTGGTTTAAAATTACAATCTTTTCATTGCGTTTCATCTGTCATTTTTGTGATCTTTGCTTTATCAATTCGAGTCTTGGAATGTCTTTGCATATTGCATTGCATGTCCATTTGATCTTACCCTTTTAAGTGGGAGTGAGAAGCTAGTCCTTCATGAGGTCTTCACCTCCGTATAGGATAGTGGATTGCCTTTGGGATACATCCGTACCCATGTCTTCGTGAGATTTTCATCTCCGTATAGCCATAGGGAAATGTATTCCCCTAAACTGAACTTGGTCCGTATGAGTCTATAATGGGTGAGGATGGAGGAATCTACTGGTTTTAGATCCGAACTACATATAGTGAGCCATAAGAGTCTACCCTAGGTAAAGCCACTGCGAACCATTAGTGGTTACCCGAATAGGTGCTTTAGTATTTCTTACTTACTTTATTTTTGTATAAAATATACTGACTTGTTTTGCTTTGATTATGATTGCATAACATCTCTATCATAATAAAGGTGTCGATTCACGTTCGATTACTAAATAGAGAGCTTGCCATGGAGAACGAATTTCTTGATAAAGTGGAGGATAATGCAGTTGTCCAAATATGGTCAGAGAAAATACAATTAGAAAAAAGTGATAGTTTGGCGGAGGGGTACACATCGGAATTATGGGACTTCACCCGTATCAGCGTGACACAAAATGATCTTCAGGAATTGAAAGAAATATGGGTCCATTGGGATGATGAGATCAAGCGGCTCTTTTACTGTATGGAGGTCTGCCCTATCTACTCGACTTCAAGGTGGACAAACATTTGTTTTGAGCTTTGACTCAATTTTGGAATCCTGCTTACAGTTGTTTCATCTTTGGGAATGTAGATTTGGTGCCCATAGTGGAGGAGTATACAGCCCTGCTTCATTGTCCAAAGATTCAAGTTGACAAGGCCTATTCTAGAGCCGTCAATGTCCCGACTTTCATGAAGAAGTTAATGAATATCACAGGAATGAGTGAATAGTGGGTCGCGGCTCGGATCAAGCAAAAGGGAGAAAGCAAATGTATTCCCTGGAAAAGTTTATGAGATCTGATTTTGGCACACCTGGATGTGAAGAAAAGGGTTGATGTTTTTGCTTTGAGTATTTACAGACTGATGGTTTTCCCTAACGCGCTGGGGCACGTAGATGAGGCGATTTTTGATTTGTTTGACTAACTTGATAAGAGAGTCACTCTTGTTCCCGCAAGTTTGGCCGAAACATTCAGATCCTTGAATACATGCCGAAGGGCGAGGGAATGAAGATTCATCAGGTGTGCGCAACTATTGCTAGCTTGGTTCCACAGTCATTTCTAGAAAGTAGAAGAATCAATGGCAACATCCCCGGGCCAAATCAAGAAGGCGCTCGATCAATGGAAGAATATCTGCAAGTGGTCCCCTCTGAGCTAGAAATCATAAGACAAGATTTCGAAAAGAGAAATTCAGAGCTAGGAAAGAAAATAGAACAATTGGAGGAGGAAAAAATAAATTTAAGATTAGAGGTTAATGTTCAGAAACTAGAGACTGAGAAATTAAGGAAGGAAAAGAATAAGGCCGAAAAAGATTTAGATAGCTTGAAAATGAATTATAAGAAGTTGCATTTATCAATGAGAATCACCGAATTAGGGAAAACGTCAGAGTAATGGTGACAAGAGATTCAAGAAGAAAAGACTAGAGCCGATCGATGGGAGAGAAAATTTCAAGAGGCTCAGGTTTGAAAAGAGGCCCTAGAAAAGAGTTTGTCAGAAAGCTGAAGTGAAAAAACTGAATTAAAGGCTAGAATAACAAAACTAGAAAGGTCGATTCATCAACATCAAATTTGCAACTCTGCAATAGAACTGAAGGCGAGCTTGAACAAGATTGAAGAGCTGAAAAGGAAGGTAGAAGAACTCGAGACTGAGTTACAAAATTGTGAACTCTGGGTTGAACTTCTTGAAGTAAATAAGGAGCGTTGGAAAGAGTAACTCCACCGTTCTCAGGATCAAGTTAGAAACAGAGATTACATTATAGGTAAGTTGCAGCTCAAATACGAGAGGTGGCCGACCATTTACAGACTCTAGCAGTTCAGGCTGATATACTAAGTGTGAAGTATGAATTAAAATCAGACCGAGGCCAAGAGCTAGCTTGATTGCTTAGGAAAATTAAAACTTTGAGCATTAGGGCTAAGCCATATATGTAACCCATTTTATGTAAAGAATTTTTTTTATAGTAAAGTTATTCTCAATGGAATTGAATCAGAGTCGACGCCTTTTTCTGCATTCATCCCATGCATTTGCATTTCACTGCATCATATGCATTAAATGTAACAAAAGGACCCTAATTAGTTAAAAAAATGTAACGCCCCGTACCCGAGATCGTCGCTGGAGTCGAACACGAGGTGTTAACAGACTTAATTCATTGCTTAAAAAGCTCAAACAATTTAATTTTACAAATTCCAGACAAGCTGGCTAACTGCATCACAGTTGCTTAAAAATTCATATCTCGACTGAAACTCAAAATCCAATTCTGTAAATTTTCCATGAAACTAGACTCATATATCTATTTACTAATTTTTTTCTAGAATTTTTGGCTTGGCCAATTAGTACAGTTTATTAGTTAAAGTCTCCCCTGTTTCAGGGTTCGGCTGCTCTGACCTCTGTGTATTACAAATCAGATATCTCTCTGTACAGACTTTCAATGATTATGAAGTTTGTTTCTCTTAAAACTAGACTCAATAAGAAATCTGTACATATAAATTATGAATTCTAATTATTTTTATACAATTTATGGTGAATTTCCAAAGTCAGAACAGCGGATCCAGAAATCGCTCTGTCCCTATTTCACAAAAATTTAAACATCTCATAAAATATAACTCATATGCCTATTTCGTTTCTTCCATATGAAAATAGACTCATAATTCTTCAATTCCATATTTTATTCATCATCTAATTATATCTCTACTATTTTTAATGATTTTTCAAATTCACGTCACTACTACTGTCTGAATCTATTTTATGGTAAATTTTACCTATTTCATGGTTTCCATGGATTAACTAGCAATTTGACATACATAACACCAAATATGATCATAATTAGCCATTCCAATGGCTAATCATTACCAAGCATTTTTATACTACTCAATAACCATATCATAAGACCATATATACAAAATGATTATAATGCTATACATGCCATACTCAAAATATACAAGCCATTATGCCAAGATGGTATACGGATAGTGTGAGCGTGCCTTCGACTGTTCCCAATTTCCGAGCTAGCTTGTCAACACTACAAGGAATGAAAAGGAGGGAGTAAGCATAAATGCTTAGTAAGTTCACATGCAAATAGCAAGTAACATAACCATATAAGCAAACATAAAACATCATTTGCATAATCATCACCAAGACATTCATATCATATTTTCATTTATCATCTTACCATATTGTTGTTATATCGATTTTTCAACCCGAGGGTTAAGTACATACCTGTTCAAAGTATCCATTTCACAACACTTACCAATACGTCCCTTTCATCTTCAGTATTCCTCCATTTGAGTAGAACTTTACCCGTTGAACACATCGGAATATAATTCGGATACATGGAAAGTTTGCACATAAGTGCCACATATGTAGCCAAGCTACTATGTAACCCGCCCATAAGCGAACCCGGACTCAACTCAATGAGCTCGGGCGTTCGCATCCATAATTGAACTCGGACTCAACTCAATGAGCTCGGATGCCTAGTTACATCTCACGAACTCGGACTCAACTCAACGAGTTCGGACATTTGCATCCATAAGTGAACTCGGACTCAACTCAACGAGCTCGGATGCCCAAATATCCCAGTGACATGTCACTTGTATCCTAATCCATTCCTAAGGTTCAACGGGAACTTTTTCCCAATCATGTGTCTCAACCATCTTCTACGGAATACCGATACCGATACTCAGTAGTATTTCACATTTTCCAAGTATATCACATAATTTGACATATTATCAAACAATTATCACGAGTATAATATTTCATAATAATTATCATATCATTTAAATAACATAAAAACATTTAAAATAATAACTATGTTACCAACATTTACATATGAACTTACCTAGTATGCGATAATGGCTACTTTTACCATTTCGTCCACAACTTGGTATTTTCCCCATTTTAGCCCGAATTTCAGTTTTCCTTGCTCTATCATTTAAAATATAGTCTAATTAGGACTCAAATTATTCAAATTGACCCAAAATCATATTTTGGAAAAATTACAATTTTGCCCCTAAACTTTTGCATATTTACACTTTTGCCCCAAAGCTCGTAAATTAAACTTCAGCCTATCTTCTTATGTTTTATGACATGCTGATCATTTTTACCTTCTATGGCAACATAAAATTCTCACTCTAACATGTACTTATGATTATTAGGTATTTTTACTGATTAAGCCCTTTTGCTCGTTTTCACTTAAAACCGAGTAGCACAAGTTGTCTAACATAATTTAAAACCTCATATTCTATCATAAAACACCAAAATACACAAATTTCACCTATGGGTATTTTTCCAAATATGAATCCTGGGTTGAATTATTGCTAGCATAAGCTTAATCGAGCTACCGGGACTCCAAAAACGTAAAGAACTTGAAAAACGGGGCTAGAATGGACTTACAATCGAGCTTGGAAGCTTGAAAAACCCTAGCCATGGTTTCTCCTTGCTATATTCGACCATGGGGTTGAAGATGAGCAAAATTAGCTTTTAATTTTGTATTTTAATTCATTTTACCCCTAAATGACCAAAATGCCCTTACTACTAAACTTTCCAAAAATTCCATCCATGTCCAATTTTTGTCCATAAACTTAGAAATTGGTAAAATTTCTATTTAAGACCTTCTAATTAATATTTCAAAACAATTTCATACTAGAAACTTCTAGAATGCAAGTTTTGCAAATTATTCGATTTAGTCCCTAATTTCAATTTAAACACTTTATGCATAAAATTTCTTCACGAAAATTTCACACAATCATGCAATCATATCATAGACCTCAAAATAATCATAAAATAATTATTTCTATCTCAAATTTTGTGGTCACGAAACCACTATTCCGATTAGGCCCTAATTCGGGATATTACAACTCTCCCCCCTTTAGGGATTTTTGTAACACCCCAAACCCAGCCCAGACGTTATGGCCGAATCTGACGTGCCACATAAGAGTTTGAAAATTCATGTTTCATTTTAGTGTTTAAAAATTGACTTTTAATAAATTAACAAGTGAATGGAAGTTGGGCACGTGTAGGTATCCAAAAAGCAGAGGAGGTGAGCCATGAAGGCTGCTTAAATACCAAGCTCTTCGATTGGATCCAATCCTAGACATGCCCACTGCCATTGCCAGACTTGGTTATAACGAGTTGAAGTTTATTTAAGTGAATATTCTTTAAAGTTGGATAATCGTGTCATTGTGTTACTCTAAAAACGAGTTCCATTTTGAAAACGCGTCCTAAGCCTAGCCCATTTATTATCAATCAGTTTAAAGTTAATAAAAAAATAGAATAAAATAATCCAGAAAAAAAGAAAAAAAATAAAAGGAAAGTTAAAATGGCCTTATTACAACCCAAAAATAAATAATAAGTAAATAAATAAAGAAATCTTAAAGGAAACCAAATACTTAATTAAAAAAAAAACCCAAAGGCAATCACCGTGGCCACTCTGAATCCCCTCCGGCCCAAGTCCCCACATCAAGGCTCACCTGCATGGTTAAGGAAAGGGGGTGAGCTTGGAAACTCAATGTGCAACAAGCCCTTTCAGAGCCCAAAACAATATGACTGTTGGGCCTAAGCCCAAATCCAATCTCAACATGTCTTTGGGCGTAGCCCTTTTCATATCTCATATTATCGGGCCGAAGCCTTTATCAGAATGTGGTATAGCCCATAGGCCCATTTCAATACCACATGTAATGTCAATGAAAGAATGAATGCAAGCCCATTTGGGGAGACTACTCGACCCACCATCCGCTACTCTCCACCCGTACCAACCAAGCTCTCCATGTGGGGAATAACTCAACCCACCCAGCCAAAACTCTCCATTTGGGCAAAGATATTTTGCTTTATCATATAACTGGAGGCCTTGCCTCTTTTTATTAACTAGGGCATAAGCCCTTTTCGATAAACTGGGGCATAAGCCCATTATCATAACTGGGGCATAAGCCCTTTATTAACTGGGGCATAAGCCCTTTTTTGCACTTCCTCCATCCATATATAAAAAACCCAACCCTATGTATTTATGAATTCATCATGTGCATATCATATATATATCATGTGCATATCATACATATCATGTGCATATCATACGTTTCATGTGCATATCATACATATCATGTACATCAAAATCCTATGTAACAAGTTCATAATTAAACCCTAGGGGTATAATGGTCATTTTCACCTAGGGGCAAAATGATCATTTTCATGCTATAAGGGTAATTAGTAATCCTACCAAATATTAGGGATTTTTCATGTTCAATATCAGTTACTAACCATTCGTTTGTTTTAACCGCGAATCTGGCCCATTTTTAACGAAACCGAGTTATTGGGCTAGAAATCCCTAATGGGCCCTACATAGCCGATTTGTCCTCTAGGCCCATTTAGCCTATTTTCCATATTGGTATTACCAGTCTTAACACGCAATTTAATAGGTTTTCAGTTTCTACCAATTTTTTTCCCAAATGGGCCCGAAAGCCCATTGGGCCCGATTTTAGCCCCTCGAGGCCCAACTTACCAAGAATGCCAGAAATCTCATTCTTACCGTTTCCATTGTTCTTGATCATCATCTCATGGATTTTAACTAACTAGTGAGCGTTCGCTTGCTCACAAGTTCTCGAAATGCCAGAATTTCGGCATTTCGGCTTTTCGGCATTTATCGCTTTAAGCTTATGAAAAAGGGTTCGTTACACACCTGTTTGGCGATATTCCTTGACGAGATCTCCTACACGATTTCTCCTATAATCCATCATTAATAATCAGCTTCCCATAATTGAACTAAACCAGAAATCATCTAATATTAATACTTACACATTCGACCACCATCCATAATGGCCTTAGGAATCTTACCTTGCCGCGATTGATGACTAGGCCTAGCCACTCCGGTGATCCAAGCTATTTCAAGTCGACACTACACCTTGCTGCTCCTTCACTAAATAAACCACAAAAATATTAAAAGAAGACCCCATAAGGCCTATACACATATTCGGCCATCTCCCTAAATTATGGGGTTTTGGCTTTGGCCAAAAGTTACTCTAGGAATTGTTTAGAGTTTGAGCGCTTACCACAGTCTTTCTTCTCTAGAATCCAAATGACGCCTAAAAGGTAAAGGAATTGAACGCCAACAATTGAAAAGGAAAGAAAAGGTTGCTGGTCACAAAGATTCGACACCACCCTATCTCTCGATTTTGGCTTTTGCAGATTTTGTGAAGTAGAGATTAAGGAAAGAAATAATGGGTGAATGCAGGAAATAATGGGCTGGTTTGAAAGAAAGAGAAAGAAGAAAAGATGGAGGAAGAGATGGTAGTTCTGGATTGCAAAAAGAAAAAGAGAGAAGAAGACTAACCTCAAGGGAAAAAAACGACACACCACTACCTAAGTGCCGAAAATCCCTAACTAAAACCCCTCTGCCGAAAATCCCCTCTGCAATCTCCCTTATTCGGCCAACTCTATCTCCATATCAAATCCCTAAAATCTCTCCCCTTATCCCTCCTTAATCTATGCATTTGACTTAATCCAACTCTCCTTTACAAACATCCCCTTAGGTTCCAACACTTACCCTTCCTGCACATAAAAATAAATACTCTTATTTGCCAACACAGGGAATCGATCCTAGGTCTTCCTCTATGCTCCACACGCCATCTTTTTAGGAGCTTAGTGACGTCACTCTTGCCACTTTACTAAAGCTCTTTTGTGATACATTTTACCCACAACTTTAAATACTTCTAAATTTAAAAACTAAATTTAAACACCACATTAATAATAATATCCTCTATATTTTTAAATAATAATAATAATAATAATAACCATAACAATGAAAATTTCAAATACAATAATAATAATTATAATTTCCATAAATCAATAAAAATAGATACAGTAAAATTTTCTAATAATAATTTAATTTAAACACTAAATTAACAACAACAATTTTATAAATATATTTGTATCTAATTATTTTAATTTTCATAAAAATATCAGTAATAATAACAGAAATATTTTATCAATATATATATTTAACACTAGTAATATATAAAACTTCTCAATATTCAGGTTTTCTTCTATCCGAACCCAGACTTAAAGCCCAATTCTTCTAGGCCCAAATTCAGGGTGTTACAATTTTTGTCCCCGAAAATCTTACCAGAAAAGTGGTCTTCACTTTTAATCTCATATTCGGTGCCAAAGAACTTTCACTTAGACTGTACCTCCAATACATCTCTTTAATTTCTCATATGATCTGAAAGCTTACAGTCTCAACTCTCAAACTGTTCTTAAATTTTCAACCCTTCGATTTCCCATGATATCATGACATAAAACCCGGATCTTAACTTGATTAATGGAAACCAGAATTCCAAGAAATCCAACAATTAAAGAGACCTGAATTTCCATGAATCTGATGAGTAGGAATTCATTCAATACAGATATGATTTATAGATCTCGCCAAACATTTAACAATAGGATACATCACATTTTCCTCTTTCTGCCATGGAAATAATTCTGATATGGCCTCAAGAATAATCCTTCTCATTTCCATCCCAATATCAACACTGACAAGGATAATTTTGATAGATCCCAATGTTCGGCTTTAACCTCTTTAACAACTCAGATTTTATGTAACATCGAATGCTCTAAACTATCACATTACCTCACTGTCTTGAAACACATCACAATTCATACCACAGTACATTACTGAAAGTCAGGAAGTCTTTACTCAATGTAGACTAGTCTAGTTCAGACGCTTCGGCTACAAATATTCTCATCTATCTGAACTTTGTCAACATGTAATAAACTTTTCAGCTTTCACAAAACGAAAACCTTATCATTCGTAGTGACTTTAACTAATATCAAACTCTTTCTAATAAATATACACTTCTCGTTCAGTCTATTTACTCTTTTTATCCGTACAAAATGAAATTCTATTATCAGACTTGGGAAAAATAATCCTGACATAATTGTCACATGAAATCTTTCAAATAAATAATTCACCATACCTACTGAAACTCGCGCTTTTATCACTTATGCCTTTACTGATGTCAAATCCTTACACAGAAATTAGAAAAAATCCCAATACTAAAATCACCACATTACCAAGATCAAATTAGAAGTATAGTCATATTTGACATGATTATCACGAGCTGAAGAACGCACTTCGAACACGAGTCATAATTGACAAATTATGGAACAAAGATAACAAGAAAATCGAATAAAGAAATCCAAAATAGAGAAATCCAAAATAAAGAAATCCAGAATAAAGAAACCCAAGATACGATACTATGTTGGAGAATCGAAAACCAAGCCGGAGAATCGAAAACCAAACTCATAGAGAAAATACGGAATACCCCGATAATTCTTCAAAGAAAGAAAGTCCAAAAGAAAACATCATTTAATCCCACTAGAATCAAATATAACAAGAACAATATATCTTCCCATACATATATATCAGATGAAGCATCGAGTAGAAGAAACAGAATCATAATATCATATGTATTCTCTCATCAATTCTTATCAGACGAAATGAAATAGAATACCCGATGAAATAGAGCAATATAAATTATAAACCAATCAGACTACCAATGCTTTCATCCAACACCAAAAATTAGAAGACATTCCCATATAACAAGAATTTCTTCAGAAGATCAATAGCCATAGAAATATTTCTGAGAACGGGTAAACACATAGAACATCTCAAAAGAGACTGCTAAATCTGTTCAGTCATAACTATCACACTCAGATAGTTCACATTTCAAATATCATTTCCCCAACTAGTTTCTGTAGTCACAAATTTCATATTAAACCATTCACTAAAGAAGGCCAGTTCTGAATAAATTTCGATTTACACTTTTCTCGACCTTGCACCGAGTAATTCGGTTTACCAAGGAGAATTCCTTTTCTAAGCGGAGCAGTGCATAATTTCAATAATCTTTACATCAATCTGATACTTTCATCGCTCGACTTTACTTATCAGCTCATTTTCAATCTCTCGATCATCATCTTATAATTATTCTATCTTTGAACTCTTTGGGTTCTCAACCGGAAACTTATTCAATACAAATCTCATGAAATTCCATTATAAGTACCATTTCGGTAAGGGGGAGGGGTTGTAGGACCTCTGACTCGACTTTCTTATACATACACATATGACACAACTTCCATCATCATAGCAACATCATCAAAATCATGTTATTCATTCATGTTGGCTTACACCAATTTTCCTATTGTCCCAGTTAGACAATATACTTATGCATACATTCTATGTTTTCTAGATAGCTTTACTTATCCATTCATTTAATTAAATTAAGTTATGCTCATGACATCATATAAGGCCAAATAAACATAGATATTTGCACCACAATCATAACTTTCATTTCGTGCATCATCATGTACATATCATTACAATCATATAATTCAGTCCAATAATTTAACATAGATAAGTTCATTTCATTATAATCCTTTATCTCATAAAAATTATATATCATTAGCATTCATCAACATTCGACGTCCAAATCAAAACAAGGGCATTTTCATTCGTATCATAATATTATGACTTTTATTCATACCTCTACTACTTTCTATTTATTCCGTTCATCTTATCAAGTAAGCCACATACACTACATCATATGAGCATTAAGCAAATATGGATATTTATCACAACATGAACTTTCATCTCACATATTATCACATATGTATCATATATCTTTATTCATACTTTTCTGAACCGAGACTTATCATAATCATAATTTTACTCAAATACCGTCACATAACATTGAGCATGGTCGGCGCAGCTCGGTTGGAGAGTACCCTGTCTAAATAAGACGCTACTCATACGCGTCGGAAGACATCACACTATCACAGATCAGTGACATGTATAGCTAAACTTTTACACATGCTAGGTTAGTCTGAGAACCGACTAAACCTACTCTGATACCACCAAATGTAACGCCCCGTACCCGAGATCGTCGTCGGAGTCGAAGACGAGGTGTTAACAGACTTAATTCATTGCTTAAACAGCTCAAACAATTTAATTTTAGAAATTCTAGACAAGCTGGCTAACTGCGTCACAGTTGTTTAAAAATTCATATCTCGAGTTTTGAAACTCAAAATCTAATTCCGTAAATTTTTCCTGAAACTAGACTCATATATCTATTTACTAATTTTTTTCTAGAATTTTTGGCTTGGCCAATTAGTACAGTTTATTAGTTAAAGTCTCCCCTGTTTCAGGGTTCAATTGATCTGACCTCTGTGTATTTCGAATCAGATATCTCTCTGTAAAGAATTTCAATGACTATGAAATTTTTTCTATTAAAACTATACTCAATAACAAATCTGTACATATAAATTATGAATTCTACTTATTTTTATACAATTTATGATGAATTTCCAAAGTCAGAACAGGGGATCCAGAAATTGCTCTAGCCCTATTTCACAAAAATTTAAACATCTCATAAAATATAACTCATATAGCTGTTTCGTTTCTTCCATATGAAAATAGACTCATAATTCTTCAATTCCATATTTTATTCATCATATAATTATATCTCTACTATTTTTAATGATTTTTTAAATTCACGTCATTACTGCTGTCTGAATCTATTTTATGGTAAATTTTACCTATTTCATGGTTTCCATGGATTAACTAGCAATTTGACATACATAACACCAAATATGATCATAATTAGCCATTCCAATGGCTAATCATTACCAAGCATTTTGATACTACTCAATAACCATATCATAAGATCATATATACAAAATGATTATAATGCTATACATGCCATACTCAAAATATACAAGCTATTATGCCAAGATGGTATACGGATAGTGTGAGCGTGCCTCTGACCGTTCCCGATTTCCGAGCTGGCTTGTCAACACTACAAGGAATGAAAAGGAGGGAGTAAGCATAAATTCTTAGTAAGTTCACATGCAAATAGCAAGTAACATAACCATATAAGCAAACATAAAACATCATTTGCATAATCATCACCAAGACATTCATATCATATTTTCATTTATCATCTTACCATATTGTTGTTATATCTATTTTTCAACCCGAGGGTTAAGTACATACCTGTTCAAAGTATCCATTTCACAACACTTACCAATACGTCCCTTTCATCTTGAGTATTCCTCCATTTGAGTAGAACTTTACCCGTTGAACACATCGGAATATAATTCGGATACATGGAAAGTTTGCACATAAGTGCCACATATGTAGCCAAGCTACTATGTAACCCGCCCATAAGCGAACTCGGACTCAACTCAACGAGCTCGAGCGTTCGCATCCATAATTGAACTCAGACTCAACTCAATGAGCTCGGATGCCTAGTTACATCTCACGAACTCGGACTCAACTCAACGAGCTCGGATGCCCAAATATCCCAGTGACATGTCACTTGTATCCTAATCCATTCCTAAGGTTCAACGGGACCTTTTCCCCAATCATATGTCTCAACCATCTTCTACGGAATACCGATACCGATACTCGGTAGTATTTCACATTTTCCAAGTATATCACATAATTTGACATATTATCAAACAATTATCAAGAGTATAATATTTCATAATAATTATCATATCATTTAAATAACATAAAGACATTTAAAATAATAACTATGTTACCAACATTTACATATGAACTTACCTAGTATGCGATAATGGCTACTTTTACCATTTCGTCTACAACTTGGTATTTTCCCCATTTTAGCCCGAATTTCAGTTTTCCTTGCTCTATCATTTAAAATATAGTCTAATTAGGACTCAAATTATTCAAATTGACCCAAAATCATATTTTGGAAAAATTACAATTTTGCCCCTAAATTTTTTCATATTTACACTTTTGCCCCAAAGCTCGTAAATTAAACTTCAGCCTATTTTCTTATGTCTTATGACATGCTGATCATTTTTCCCTTCTATGGAAACATCAAATTCTCACTCTAACATGTACTTATGATTATTAGGTATTTTTACCGATTAAGCCCTTTTGCTCGTTTTCACTTAAAACCGAGTAGCACAAGTTGTCTAACATAATTTAAAACCTCATATTCTATCATAAAACACCAAAATACACAAATTTCACCTATGGGTATTTTTCCAAATATGAATCCTAGGTTGAATTATTGCTAGCATAAGCTTAATCGAGCTACCGGGACTCCGAAAACGTAAAGAACTTGAAAAACGGGGCTAGAATGGACTTATAATCGAGCTTGGAAGCTTGAAAAACCCTAGCCATGGTTTCTCCTTGCTATATTCGACCATGGGGTTGAAGATGAGCAAAATTGGCTTTTAATTTTGTATTTTAATTCATTTTACCCCTAAATAACCAAAATGCCCTTACTACTAAACTTTCCAAAAATTCCATCCATGTCCAATTTTTGTCCATAAACTTAGAAATTGGTAAAATTTCTATTTAAGACCTCCTAATTAATATTTCAAAACAATTTCATACTAGAAACTTCTAGAATGCAAGTTTTGCAAATTATTCGATTTAGTCCCTAATTTCAATTTAAACACTTTATGCATAAAATTTCTTCACGAAAATTTCACACAATCATGCAATCATATCATTGACCTCAAAATAATCATAAAATAATTATTTCTATCTCAAATTTTGTGGTCACAAAACCACTATTCCGATTAGGCCCTAATTCGGGATATTACAAAAACTATTTCAGTTAATCTAAAAACCGATAAAAATCTGCCAACTAAACATAGTTACGATACTCACACCAAGACAAAAGTTATGGATCAAAGATTGGAAAGGCTAGAACATCTCTAAAAAGAAATGCAAGAGCAACTACAAACACAAATGCAAGAACAATTGGCCAAAGTCCAACAAGATATGAGTGACCAGATGCTAGAATCCTAGAGGAACATGATGAACCAATTAACACAACTGCTGACTGGCTGGATAGAAAAGGGAAAGAACCTTGTGGTCAATGCTGGAGATGATAATGAAGATCCTCTTTACCCCCTCGGGTTTTACCTCGACAAATGTTCAGACACAACCCGAGGTGTACCCGCGAAGGCCATCTGTTACAATTAGGCCCTAACAATTTCAGGTCGGTGTTTCAGCACCGATGAACTACCAAGCCGGCTTAGGTTCTAATATGAGGGATAACCCAACTAATCCTGTTGTCCCCAATCTAGATGATATGGCAGAAATGGAAAAAACAAGCGTGGAACTGCCAAGGCAACTCGAGGATCGATGTAGATGGCTGGAAGAAAAATTCAGAGCAATGGAGAACGATGATTATTATTGCGGAATTGATGCCAAGGACCTGAGTTTGGTCCCAGATTTAGTGCTCCCCCCGAAGTTCAAAACTCCAGAGTTTGAAAAATATAATGGGACTAGTTGTCCAGAAGCACATATCACCATGTTCTGTCGAAGGATGACAGGATACATTCACAATGATCAACTATTGATCCATTGCTTTCAGGATAGTCTGATCAGGTCTGCCACTAAATGGTACAATCAATTGAGTTGTGCCAAGATTAATTCGTGGAAAGATCTAGCACAAGATGTAACACCCTCTTAACCCCAAACCGTCGCAAATATAATAATATTCACAAATAAATAATAATATTCATAGTATAATATAATAGTTAAGTCCTAATAATAGACGTTCGAAGCCAAAACGTAAATTTAAAAGTGAAACGAAACTTGTTCAAATTATCCAGAAATTTTTCGTAATTTAATTTTTATTTTTATTTTTCGACAGTATTTCTGCTTATTTTTACATAAAACCCCCTGCAAACTTTAAACCCAAAAACCAACCAATATCAATACTCCAACCAATGATTAAGTATCATGTGCAAAGAAAAAGCACTATCATGTGCTTCTCGAAGAATTAACTCTTTTAGTTCAGAAGTAGCTGGAACACAAATCCGATTTTGAAACCTCAAACAATCATGCTCGTCAATACTAAAACTCTCGGTTGTACCATTCTAAACCATTTCTCTTTTCTTCAATAATCTATCATCTTTCATCTGAGCTACTCTAATCTGATCAAACATTATCGGCTTAACCCTTAACTCAACTAACAAGCTCCCATCATCATTAATACTGAGCCGAGCAAACATTGCCCGTAATTCAATTGCAGCTTTTCTACTCAATACATCCGTTACCACATTTGCTTTTCCCGGATGATAGTCTATAACACAATCATAATCTTTTAGAAGCTCGATCCATCATCTTTGCCTTAAATTCAACTCCTTCTGCGACAGAAGATATTTAAGACTTTTATAATCCGTGTAAATGTAGCATTTTTCACCATATAGGTAATGCCTCCAAATCTTCAAAGCAAAAATTACTGCAGCTAGCTCCAAGTCGTGCGTCAGGTAATTACGTTCATGTGGTTTTAACTGTCGAGATGCATAAGCTACGACCTTCCCTTCTTGTATCAATACACACCCTAGACCGCTCAGAGAAGCATCACTATACACGACAAAATCTTTCCCCGATTATGGTAATGTTAATACCGGTGCCTCTGTCAGCATTTGCTTCAAAGTCTCAAAACTCTTCTGGCATTGATCATCCTAGATAAAAGGAACATTCTTCTGCAGTAGTTTATTCATTGGTAGTGCTATCTTCGAGAATCCATTTACAAACCTCCTGTAATACCCAGCTAAACCGAGAAAACCACGCACCTCCGATACATTCTTTGGCACCTTCCACTGAACAATTGCTTCGATCTTCTTTGGATCAACTCTAATCCCGTCAGCAGATACTACATGTCCTAAAAATACAACCTCTGATATCCAAAATTCACATTTACTAAGCTTTCCATACAACTGTTTCTCTCGCAAAATTTGTAGAACTATTCGAAGATGCTGATCATGTTCTGCCTCTGTCTTCGAATATACCAATATATCATCAATGAAAACCACCACAAACTGATCTAAATACAGCTGGAAAATGCGATTCATCAGATCCATGAAAGTAGCTGGGGCATTAGTCAATCCAAATGGCATTACCAAAAATTTATAATGGCCATAACGAGTACGGAAGGCAGTTTTAGACACATCACTTTCTTTCACCTTCAGCTGATAATACCCAGATCTCAAATCAATTTTTGAAAATACTGAAGCTCCCTTAAGTTGATCAAACAAATCATCTATACGAGGTAACGGATACCGGTTTTTGATCGTCACTTTATTCAACTGTCAGTAATCAATGTATAACCGTATAGAACCATCTTTCTTTTTAACAAACAACACTGGAGCTCCCCAGGGTGAAATGCTTGGTCTAATAAATCCACGATCTAGTAAATCTTGTAACTGCACCTTCAACTCTTTCAACTCAGTGGGCGACATTCGGTACGGAGGTATAGAAATTGGTGTTGTACCTGGATACACCTCAATAGCAAATTCAACCTCTCTGTCAGGTGGTATGCCCGATAATTCTTCTGGGAATACATCTGGAAACTCGCATACTGATCCTAATCATCGCATCGACTCCCAACTGAATCAGAATTAATAACGTATGCCAAGTATGCTGGACAACCCTGCTGTAGTAATTTATTAGCCTTCATCGCTGAAATAATGCGTGTCGAACCACTGATACGGATGCCATTCACTTCAATTCTATCCCCATTTTCTGTCTGAATACTAAACCTCTTTTTATAGCAATCCAAAACTACCACATGTTCATATAGCCAGTCCATACCCAAAATGATATCAAAATCACCAAAAGGCATGATCAACAAGTCCACAAGAAACATTTTATCATGTATTATTAACGGGCACCTCCGACATACTCTATCTACTGACACCGCTTGTCCCAAAAGGCTAGACACTTCTATAGAAACTCTAGACATTTCAGATTCTAATTTCCCCGATTCAACTAGTTTTGAATTTATATATGAGTGTGACAAACCCGGATCAATTAAAGCATAAATAGGCTCAGAATACAATAGATATATACCTGTAACAACATCATGTGCATCGCCCTCTTCACGGGTCCAGACTACGTACGCTCTGGCCGACGCTCTGGCCTCTAACTGTTGTGTAACTATATCGCTGTTTCTTCTGACACCTCCACCTCTAGACACAGAACCCGAACCACCCCTACTAGATCCTCTGCCACGAACAGTAGGTACTGATCTTTGAGATGCTGCAGGTGTGGCACTTTCACCTTTCGGACAATCTCGGATGAAATGATCTGTGGACCCACATCGAAAAAATCGTCGAGTTATCCTCCAACATTCACCTAAATGTTTCTTCCCTCAGTGCTCACAGTCTAGAATTTTTATACTTCAGGATGGACCTCTCACACTACTAGTAGATATTGTCGTCTGTTTACCCCTGTTTCTTCCACTTCTATTAGATCTAAAACTGAATCTTCAATCATTCTGAGATTCTTTTCGTCTTTTCGGCTGAGGGTTCGAACTGTTAGTTCTCGTACGCTTCCCAGCTGGTCGATCAATTTCAGTCTTTTTATTGAAACCCAACACTTGTTCTACCATTTTAGCTCGCTCAATCAAGTCTACCATTTCAGTAATACGTTGAGATACCAGCTGTAATTTAATCTCATCTCGCAGACCCCGTAAAAATCTCTTACAACTATTAGCTTCAGTTGGAATAAACTCTGAGGCATATCTGCTAAGTCTCGAGAATTCTCTCTCATAATCTATTACTGACATGTCACCCTGTTGTAACGTCAAAAACTCCTGTTTCTTGTCTTCGATATACATTTCTCCGATATATTTCTTTTAAAACTCTTTCTGAAATAGATCCCAAGTTATCTGATTCTCTAGTAAATGTCGAACCACTGATTCCCACCATAAGTAAGCTTCTTCTTGTAGCAACGATACAACACAAATCAAACACTCTCGGGGGGTACAATCTAATTGTTGTAAAATTCTTTTAGTCGACTCCATCCAATTTTCAGCTACAGACGGATTGAATCCTTTCAGACCCAGAAATTCAGTGGCACCATACTTTCTCAATTCCTTTATCGGGGCCTGTCTTTGAGTTGGAACTGAAGTCGTAGCAGGAACAATTTCTGCTATTCTTTGTAGTGCATCGGTAATTTTTCTCCATATATCAGAATTATCTCTATCATTTCTTCTTTCTACTCTATGAGATTGGTTTCTTACAGGATTTATGCTAGGTGTTACCGACTCGGTTTCATCTAATCCATACGACTCTTCATCACCAGTATACATTTCTTGATCGGTATCTTCTATTCTTTCATCTGACATCTTTAATCTATAAAATAAAAACAAACAAATAGGTCAGCATCCAAAAATCCCAACTCAATTTTTGACTCAAAAGTGGCATGTACTATTAGACTCACTTCTGAGCTCGATTTAGCCCGAGAATCAGCTAACCCTGATAGCTCTGATACCAATAATTGTAACACCCCTTTAACCCCAAACCGTCGCCGAAATAGGGTTACGAGGCATTACCAGACATATCAGACAACTTACAAAATAATTCACAAATAAATAATAATATTCGTAGTATAATATAATAGTTAAGTCCTAATAATAGACGCTCGAAGCCAAAACGTAAATTTAAAAGTGAAACGAAACTTGTTCAAATTATCCGAAAATTTTTCGTAATTTAATTTTTTTTTCGACAGCATTTCTGCTTATTTTTACATAAAACCCCCTGCAAACTTTAAACCCAAAAACCAACCAATATCAATACTCCAACCAATGATTAAGTATACTCAATTACATCCAATTTATATTAAAATAATAATTTAATACCTTAGTTTAAACAATATAACATTGTTAGTATATATGTATAATTAATAATATTTATTTCATTTCAATTATTTAATACCAAACCTACCATTTCACAACTTTATATCATATTCATAATCCAAAACATTATAATCATTTATATACAACCAAAATCATTTAACTTAATGTATACACATAATTTATATGCAATTACCTAGTACATGTCACTTAACAAAAGGAAGAAATACATAACCAAAATCTTTTTGTTGGAGTCGGGTTTGTTTTGGATGCTGGATCGGATCCGAAACTCTAATGACTGCGCATGCGGAAACAATCGTGACATTTGAGTATTTCATACTCAGTGGTATTACTATAAATCAAGACTATTTAACATTAATAAATTACAAACATCAACCATAAATTTATTATTATTATTTTTAAACTAATTATATATATAATTATATTACTTCATAAATCTTAAATTCATAATTCTTTTTTTTTTCTCATACCAACTCAATTCATAATTTAGTTCATACATTCTTTCTCATACTTTTCAATAGTGCCAAAATAATTAATCTCATTTTCAAAATTTCATTTCAATTATTTACCCTATTAACAAGGCTCGAACTTTGACAGATACGCGGATTCCACTCAAACACACCAGAATATCCAACCCAAACACACCTGGAATATTATAAATCCTCCATAACACACCAGTAAGGCATTAAATGCCTCTTCGGATAAACCGAAGTATATAATAACAGAAACATCTTCTCGGCCGAACTACAATCTCCTCATCACATCACAAATCCAATGGCATGCCATTTGTATCAAATCTAGTCCGACAAGTTAATAGGGTATTATTTTACTTTTCTAATTTCAATTTCATTTACACAAAAATTTTCAGTACTCAATCAATTCAAATATCTATTATCTTAATTCATATACAAATTAATTTTCACACATACTTATATTTAAATTTAAATATAATACTTACCTTATCTTAATTATTTTATATCTATAAATTCAATATACATTTAATAAATAGTTTGAGTTATAGTAATACATACCCGGAATACGAGTTTACTCCTCAACGATCTTTTCTTTTCCTTTGGATGCCGATGCCTCGTTTTCCTTGTTAGCTACGAAAAAAATAATAACAATTTACATTATTAATTACAGCATTAATTTAATAATTAATTGAATTTTTATTCAATTTATTCCCTAATTCTCATTTAATCCTAATTAACTTTTTTTTATTTGTTTAACTTAATTTATACTTCATTTCTACTCAATTTCCTTCCATGTTCACCCTAACAATCTAATGTTCATTATAAAACCCTAATTTAAAATTTCTTTCAATTTAATTTCCTAAAACACAAAACTTATAGCTTCTTTTACAATTTAATCCCTTTTTCAATTTCTAACTTAAAATTCATTCAATTAAATCCCTAATTCTTATTTTTCTTCAACATGAACTTTGTTTAAAAGCTTTTAAATTTTCAAACTATCAAATTAATTTCATCAAAACCTTGTTTTAAGACTTCTAAAATATCAAAATTAAATAGAAAGGACTTAAATGACTTACCAATCAAAGCTTTAAACCTTAAACTCTTAGTTTTTCCTTTTTCTTTTCTTTCTCCTTTTCTTCTTGCTCTGTTTCGAATGTCTCTGTTCTTTCTTTTCTTTGTTTCTTTTTATTTCATTCTTTTATTCTTTTATTTACTTAATTAACATATATTAACATATATTTATTTTAAATATCTATTAAGCATTTAATTATATACACACAAGTGTACACCATCAACACCATAGATTTGTCACTATTTATTTTATTTATTATTATTATTATTATTTTTCACACAAGTATTTAATAATTTAATTATTTAATTAACAAATATCTTTTACTTTAATATTAAGTAACTTAATTATTTTATTACAAGTGTACATGTATCTATTTATTACAAATGTACCAATATTTTTATTACAATTGTCATTATTCAATTTGTTTGTCAAACAAAAAAAAACTCATAAATTAATTATTTAATTAATAAATATCTTTAACTTAATATAATAATAATAATAATAATAATAATATACTAATAATTAATAATAATAAAATCTTAGATTTTTTTTAATGCATATGGCGCCTGATCTTTTGTAAATGGTTTAATTACCATTTTAATCCTTTTTATTTTCTATTACTTTAGAATTAAACTTTTACCCCTTATTCAATTTAGTTCTTTTTACTAATTTCTCTAAATTAAGCTAAATTAACTTAATTAAAGCATAATTAGACACGCTACTAAACTCATAAATATTTCTAATAAGTATTTTCGAACTTATTGCACTAAGGCGGAAGCCCTATAACTCACTTTTCCGGTGCCCGTGAATTTTGGGTCATTACACAAGATTTTATGAAGCAGTATAGTCATGTAAGAAACATGATGCCTAACAGAATCACATTACAGAATATGAAGAAGAAGCAAAATGAGAGCTTCAGGCAATAGTCCCAACGGTGGAGAGAGGTAGCCATACAAGTCCAGCCACCCCTCCTAGAGAAAGAAACCACCATGCTTTTCATCAATACTTTGAAAGCCCCGTTCATCAATCATATGTTGGAAGCATTACTAAGAGGTTTTTGGATATAGTGATGTCCAGTGAAATGATCGAAAACGCGGTGAGAAGTGGTAAGATAGATGTAGGGAAAACTCTAAAAGATTTGCCCCGAGGAAGAAAGAGCATGAGGTAAACAATGTAAGCACATATAACAAAAATTATTCTAAACCAATTACGGTAGCTCAGCCAAGGACAGTAGCTACTGGCCATCAGGGCCCTCCAAGGCAAGACTCCAGTCCAAGGCCAAACACGAAAAGACTCCAATTTACGCCTATCCCAATGACATATAGGGAATTGTACTAGAGTCTATTCGATGCACATGTGGTATCCCCATTCTACCTGAAACCCATGCAACCCCCATTCCCTAAATGGTATGATGCAAAAGCTCAATGTGAGTACCATACAGGAATAACGGGGCACTCAATAAAGAACTGCACTGCATTTAAAAAGTTGATCGAACGATTCATTAGGATGGGGATTGTAAAGTTCGACGACCTCTCAGGACCTAACATAGCAGGAAATTTGTTGCCCAATCATTCTGATAAAGGGGTAAACGCGATAATCGAGAGTGGGGGTAAGAGAATCAAAGCTGACGTGGTGGAAGTGAAAACCCCATTGAAATGTGTTTGGAAACAAATGATAGATGGAGGTTTAATTACACAAGATTCAGAGGAAAGGCCCAGAGGAGTAAGAAAATACTGTGAGTTCCATGCTAAGGAGGTTCATAACATCCAAGAATGCACTGAGTTCAGGACCACAAAGCAAAATCTGATGGACAATAAAGAGATAGAATTTTATGAAGAGATCAAGGGATCAGAAGAATGAGAGGTTTATGCCTCAAAGGAAAGATCAACAGAAAGAGTCCAGAAAGTTAAGCACCTGGTAGTTATCATTTCGCGACCAAGGAACGATGGAGCAGGAATACGAATGGAACCAAGAGTTATAATCCAAAAACCTGTATCCTTTCCCTACAAGGATAGTAAAAAGGGTTCCTTGAAATTATTTCTGCAATGTGACAATCTCAGGAGAGGAGAACCCGGTTAATGCTTCAGAGGAGAGTTAAAATACTAATTTTTACATGCTTAGTAGGAAACACTACGACCCTACGAATACAAGAACCGAAACCGTTAAAGGAAAGGCCCCAATAGTTGAGCAAAAAAAGGAGAAGACAGTCAAGCTCGAATCGCTAGTTAACGAGCCACTAACTGAGGAAGAGGCTAGAGGATTCTTGAAGTTCTTAAAGCACAGTGAGTACAATGTTGTAGAACAGCTACAGAAGCAACCGGCTCGTAGCTCAGTGCTAGCTCTACTCTTAAGTTTGAAGACACATCGTAGTGCGTTGATGAAAGTGTTAAACGAAACTTATGTTGTGGATGATATCTCTGTCAAAAAGCTGGACCATCTTATCAATAATATAAGCGCCAGTAATTTCATATTTCTCAATGACAACAAAATACTGTCAGGGAGAATGGGGTCCACAAAGGCTCTACACATCACCACCCACTGTAAGGGATATACATTGCCAGGAGTATTGATTTATAATGGATCTACACTAAATGTCCTGTCCCTATCCACACTAAATAGGCTACTAGTGGATAGTTCCCATATGAAGACATGCCAAAATATAGTAAGGGCATTTGACGGCACCGAAAGGAAAGTAATGGGGAGAATTGAAATACCCCTTTTGATCAATCCAAGTAAATACGAAGTGGATTTCTTAGCAATGGACATCAAGCCTTCTTAAAATTGCTTATTGGGAAGGCTATGGATTCACTCAGCGGGGGCGGTGCCGTCATCGCTGCATCAAAAGCTCAAATTGGTAACAGAGGGTCAACTGGTAATGATAAATACAGAAGAAGACATCATTGCATCCGTAACTAGTGGCGAGCCATATGTATGGATAGATGATTAAGCGATAGAATGTTCCTTTCGATCGCTGGAATTTGTGAACGCAACTTTCATTGTCGAAGGGAACAAGATCTCGACTCCCAAAATCTCCAAGATTATAAGGATGGGCCTGCAATTGATGGTTGGGAAAGGAGCTTTGCTTGGGAGGAGGCTTGGAAAACGCCTACAAGGAAGGGTTGAGACACCCATGCTCATGGACAAACGAGACTACTTTGGCTTCGGATATAAGCCATATGCTAGGCTAAAGAAGAGAGAGCTAGAAAAAAAACAAGAAAGAAGAAAAGCACGACTGAATAGAGGAGAGGTCAAGTGGGAACTGATGACCTTTCCCCATATATCCATGACTTTCACATCAGGAGGAACTATTCACCCTGAATGAAAGATGACAAGAAAAGAAACAATGGAAGAAATGTTGAGAAGTTTGAGTATTAATGCCATATCTGAAGAAGGAATGGGAGAAGAAAACCTATCAGGCATTCGTCCTTACGTATTAGAGAGTGTTTTGAACAATTAGAATGCGGAGGAGATCCTTGTAATCTTTAGAATTAATTTAGAGTAATGTTTAAAACACGCTTATTGCTCTAGACCTAAGAGTAATAAGAACCTTTTTGTGAAATAGGCTTAATCCCAACGATCTTTATTTTAATAAAATGCATCTTCTATCCCACTTTGAGCAAATAATCTTTTATTTTTTCGTTCATAATCATACCATACAAATATTTATTCTTGGATTCTTTTGTTCTTTGGATCTTCCCTTGTTCCTATAACAGGTCTCTAGATATCAATGGTATGAGTGACGCTGTAAACGACTCAAATCTCATTTTGAGAAAGATATGTGTCTAGAGGAACCCCAGGATTTTGAAAATGGCAAAGACTATAGTCTATCTCCTGATTTGTTAAGGATGGTTGAACAAGATGAAAAATAGATCCTACCCTACAAAGAATCAGTGGAAGTTGTGGGTTTAGGAGAAGATAAAGAGGTGAAGATCGGAGCTTGCATCACCGTAGAGACAAAACGTGACCTCATTGAATTACTCAAAGAGTTCAAAGATGTTTTCGTATGGTCGTATCAAGATATGCCAGGGCTAAACACTGATATCGAGGTACACTGGCTTCTCATAAAAGAAGAGTGCAAACCAGTTCAATAGAAGCTCCGAAGAATGAGGCCTGGCATCTTGCTAAAAAATAAAAGAAGAGGTCAAGAAACAATTTGATGTCGGTTTCTTGCAAGTGGTTAAATACTCAAAATGGGTAGCCAATATCATCCCCGTCACTAAAAAAGATGGAAAAGTACGAATGTGCGTAGACTACAGGGACTTGAACAAAGCCAGCCCGAAAGACAATTTACCATTGCCACATATCGACACTTTAGTGGACAACACGATAGGTTATTCACTATTCTCCTTCATGAATGGTTTCTCGGGATACAACCAGATAAAGATGCATCCTGAATACATGGAGAAGACCACATTCGTGACCATGTAGGGAACATTTTGCTATAAGGTGATGCCATTTGGACTAAAAAATACGGGAGCAACGTACCAAAGAGCCATGGTAACCTTGTTTCAGGACATGATGCACAAAGAAATTGAGGTTTATGTTAATGATATGATCGCAAAGTCCTGAACAAAGAAAGAGCATGTGGAAGTCTTGAGGAAATTATTCTTGAGATTGAGATAATTCCAACTGAAGCTCAATCCAACGAAATGTACTTTCGGGGCTAGGTCGAGAAAATTGCTAGGATTTGTAGTCAATGAAAACGGGATCAAAATCAACCCAGATAAAGTGAAGGCTAAACAAGAATTGCCTCCACCACGCACTCAAAAAGAAGTTCGAGGTTTTCTAAGAAGACTAAATTACATAGCACGGTTCATTTCCCAACTGAGAAATGTAACCCCATATTTTGTCTCCTTAAGAAACACAATCCAGGTGTATGAGACGAAGAATGTTAGAAGACTTTTGATAAGGTCAAACATTACTTGTCTAATGCCCCGGTGCTAATGCCACCCAACCTAGATAAGCTACTGATACTGTATTTGGTGGTGTTTGAGAATTCTATGAGATGCGTGCTTGGTCAACATGATGAGTCAGGAAGAAAAAACAACGATATACTATCTCAGTAAGAAATTCACTGAATGCAAGACAAGATATTTGCCAATCGAGAAGTTATGTTGCACCTTGATATGGATAACCCAAAGATTAAGGCAGTACATGCTATACCACACAACTTGACTCATTTCAAAACTGGACCCTCTAAAGTATATGATGGAGTCGACTGCTTTGAATGGAAGAATGGCCCGGTGGCAAATTCTGCTATCTGAATTTAATATAGTCCATGTGAATCAGAAGGCAATAAAAGGGAGCGCAATAGCAAATTTTTTGGCCAATAGAGCTATAGAAGATTATGAGCCTTTGAGCTTTGATTTCTCGAATGAAGATCTAATGTATGTTGCAACTAATGAAGAAGATAATCCTTGGAAACTAAACTTCGATAGGGCCTCAAATGCTGCAGGTAAACAGAATTGGAGTAGTCCTGGTGTCTCCAAACAGAGATCATTATCCATTTACTAGTAAATTGGATTTTGATTGCACGAATAATATGGCAGAATACAAAGCATGTATCATAGGCATCCGTGCAACCATAGAGCGTAAGATCAAAGTGCTAGAGGTATATGGGGATTCTACACTAGTGATCTATCAACTCAAAGGTGAATGGGAGACAAGGGACTCCAAGTTGATTAATTATTGAAGGCTGGTTTTGGAGCTAACTGAAAAGTTTGATGACATCACCTTCTGCTATCTTCCATGAGAAGAAAATCAAATGGCTGACGCTTTGGCTACCTTGGCTACAATGGTTAAAGTGAACAAACAAGAGGATGTGAAACCTATCCAGATGAGTATTTATGAGACTCCGGGTCATTGTTACAACACCGAAGAAGAAGAAGAAAAGGATGATCATCCTTGGTATCACGATATATTGACATATGTAAAGAATCGTGAATACCTTGACCAAGCTATTGAGAATGACAAAAGGACGTTAAGAAGACTGGCCGGTAACTATGTCTTTGATGGGGAGATCCTATATAAAAGGAGAAAGGATCAGGTGCTGCTAAGATGTGTAGATGCTGTCAAGGCCAAGAAAATCTGGAAAGAAGTCCACGAGGGTGTCTGCAGAACACATGCTAATGGTTTCACAATGGCCAAGCAAATCATGAGATTCGGGTATTATTGGTCCACCATGGAAGGAGATTGCATCAGTTATGCCATGAAATGCCATAAGTGTCAAGTTTACGGAGATAAAATTCATGTACCTCGCTTACCTCTTCGTGTTATGACTTCTCCGCTGCCTTTCTCTATGGGAGGCATGGATGTCATTGGGCCAATCTCGCCTAAAGCTTCTAATAGGCATCGATTCATCTTTGTGGTCATCGATTACTTCACCAAGTGAGTAGAAGCTACTTCTTATGCCAATGTCACGAAGTCGGCAGTTAGCAAATTCTTGAAGAAAGAAATCATATGTCGGTATGGAATGCCAGAAAGAATCATCTCTGACAATGCATTGAACTTGAATAATAGTAAGATAGCAGAGGTCTGTAGTCAATTCAAGATCAAACACCACAACTCGTCACCATATCTCCCAAAAATGAATGGTGTAATAGAAGCAGCCAACAAGAACATTAAGAAAATCATGGGGAAAATGACCGAGACTTACAAAGATTGGCATGAGAAGTTACCATTTGCCCTCTATGCTTATCGAACATCTGTTAGGACATCAACTGGGGCAATGCTTTTCTCTCTGGTTTATGGAATGGAAGCAGTTTTACCCATTGAAATCGAGATTCTTTCTCTCTGAGTCTTGGTAGAATTAAAATTGGATGAAGCAGAATGGATCCAATCTCGATATGATTAGCTAAACTTGATCGAAGAGAAAAGGTTGAAAAACATCCGTCATGGTCAGATGTACCAAAATCGAATGATGCGAGCTTACAACAAAAAGGTTCATCCCAGAAAATTCCACGAAGGGGACCTAGTATTGAAAAAGATCCTGCCCATATAAAAGGACTTCAAAGAGAAATGGATGCCGAATTGGGAGGGACCTTATATGGTAAAGAAGGCCTTTTCTAGAAGAGCATTGATTTTGACTGAGATGGATGGCAAAAGCTTTCCCAATCTTGTGAATTTGGATTCGGTCAAGAAGAACTTCACCAAAAAAAAAAAGGAGAGGCTAAGGCGAAAACCCATAAAAGGGCGCCTTGAGACCAAAGGGGATTTTGGAAACCCAGGAATGGGCAATTCAAATTTTGATCAAAGGTGGGGGCATGCGATAGTCTTGCTATGCCTGAATTAGCAAGGAAGAGGGATGTTACGTCTTGGGGCATCAACAAAGTATTCTATGTAACACCCCTAACCCGTATCCGTCGCCAGATTAAGGTTACGAAGCATTACCGAACGGAACAAAACTCAAATCAACAATTAAACAATTTCTTTTTTTTTTCTTTGATTACTACGGAAATCATTCACATGAATACTCTCATCCTATTTAAGATTCCAGATTTTTAATTAGAAACACACATCATATACTGAGCATATAACAACTAACTCACTTATTATCTGAGTATCAAAACAATTTTATAGCTATTGCTCATGCACATGCTAACAACAATTTGTGCATACTCCTTGATTATTAACAATCGACACATATGGTTATTTAATAACTATGGTATTCAAAAATGTAACTATGATTCGAACAAGTACGTCTTTAATTAATCAGTATCATTACACTAAAATAATTCATGTCATATCTGTACAAATTAATAACTCAAATTCATAAGTAAAACCAACATTTCAAAAGGTTATATATAAAACCCATTTCATTTCCTTACCTATTCAGCTAACATAGTTCATTTGTACATAATCGTCAATTTTCAAGTAACTAACTAATTTATAAAGCCATACGCATTATATATTTTGTTTAACTAAACGTAAACATATGCCATTATACCCCATATAAATAACATACATTTTTCTAACTAACGCATTACATGCTGTAACTCAATATGCTATTATTATTATTCCAACTCAAACACATATCCAACCACATACACATACATAAATACATACCTTAAGATTATAAATAAACGCAAGTGTCAAATCTCTAAGATGAATATAGCCAATGTCCCTTAAAATATATACCAGTGCTGAACTATTAATCAAATATATATTCATTATCTCATTTCGACATTTATTTGAATATACTCTTAACTAAATTTGAAACCATTACTAACACCTATAAAACATAATCAAATCACTTCAATCAAGGGTAGCATAACATATATAATTCATAATATTATATACATGTCATAGTTGAATCACTCCTACCACCTTCAAAATCATCAATCAACCTCAATGCACAAAACACATATCACAAATTCCATTCATAGACTAAGCTTATTACCACCCGAATATAATCATGCATTTAGTTTATTTTACAACTAATCACATAATCATTACAACCTGTTTATAATATAATTACGAAATCAAATCATTTCATCCCAATTTATATATATATAAATGTTGAATCCCATAATGTTAGTTACACATATTAGGCATTATACCAAGATTTAACACAAAACCATTTATTTCTTACCAACTCAGATAGTAAAGTGATCCACAAGAAAATTATACAAATTTTGTATACTTTGTAATAAACCAGAACGTCACTTAATAAACCAATATATATATACACCATATTAAACATTTCCCATTGCCAAATCATATGATCAAACACTGCCACATATATGCTATGTATCGAGTATATCAATATGACTAATTTGTAAATTATGCATATCAATATTCAACTAAATCATATAACCAATTCATCATTCTAACATATCGTAGATTATACTTACCATAATACATATTTGTCTTTTTTCAAGATAATAAATCAACAACTAACCTGATATCCAAGCTGAACCATATTGCCGAATACCACACATTCAAAATTACCAACCAAACATATCTATAGCATAATCAAACTTAAACCAAATTTAACATGAATTAACAAGCCATTTTCGCATGGCTTTTATATATATATACAAATCCAAATCTAATGCTTCCAAATGTTACCTAGCCTATACATGCCATAAATCCAAAATTTAGCTTATAAAATATCGAATACAGTCGATAGTGTGATAGACCTTGCTGACGATCCCCGAGCTCGTAACCAACTTCCAAAATCTATAATCAGCGAACAAATACACACACAATAAGCTATCATAGCTTAGTAAGTCATAAGAAAATAAATAACTTAATATTACTAACAACTCAACTTAACCAAAATAAATTATTCTAACTTAATCACATTTATTTTCAAGGTCACGATTTCATATATAAGATATATTTCCACTTACAAATTTACCTTAGCTGAACATTTACATATATCTACTATCAAGGTAGTATTAAATTTCAAAACCTTAATACCATTTGATAGCCGAATATACATAAACCCACATACATATATGTATATATCCATGATCCATTACATAAATATTTACATGATATAATCTAAAAGGCCGAATACATTTTCAATATGCACATAAAATTTCCATTTACATTATACATGATTCATAACACATATCACGTAACTTACTTACCTTATTTCAAATAAGTAATAAGCTATCACAAACCTGATTACTTTAGCTCAGTTTATTCATTCCATCATAACATTCATTGCCCGTTGAACCACTCGAAATTGGATAGGACACTCGAATAATCACATATATCATACAATGCCAATGTCCCAAACGTGGTCTTACATGTAATCACATATCGATGCCACTGTCCCAGACAGGGTCTTACTCGCACACATATATCGATGCCATGGTCTTACTCGTACATCACATATCGAAATCCTATGTCATGACATATGTATCCTAGCTATTCGTAAGGTTCATACAGGGCTTCCAGACGTCGTAACTCGGTCGGAACAATTTCACAAACATTTCTACCAAGCTTATTCACATTCGACTATTACATATATATATTCACATATTCCAATTCAGCATATACAATTCACATTTAATTAAAATTAAGTACATCTATTTGCTTATAAACTTACCTCGGACGATGAAAAATGGAACGGGGCAGCTAGTCAACAACTTTCGTTTTTCCTCGATCCAAATCTGATTTCTTTAGTTCATGATATAAACATATTCAAATTTAACTCATTCAAACATATTTTCATTCAATTAGCCCAAAAAAAATCAATGGACAAATTACCATTTTTCCCCTGACATTTATAATTTTAACAATTTAGTCCCTATTGCATAAAACACAAAATACACTAAATTTCTCCGTACTCATGTTGTGCCAAATTTTACCCATGCTTATACAATTCCATATATTTCTTTTATTTCACATTTTAGTCCCTCAAATTATTATTTTTGCAATTTAGTCCTAATTACTCAAAATCATCAAAAACTCCAATACAAAACTCGTTAATCTAAAACATATTTTTCATATTTCACCATCAAACAACAAAAATCACAAGCTCTCAACAATGGAAGAACTCAAAATATTCATCAAAATAAAAAAATTCAAGGATGGGTATTGTAGTACTTGAAGCAACGATCAAAAACGTAGAAATTATCAAAAACCGAGCTAGATTTTACCTTGAATCAAGCTTGAAAGTGTCGAACTAGGTTTTCTTTTCTTTTCTTTTCTTTCTTATTTGATTTCGGCAATGGTGGAAGAAATATGAACATGGCTTTCTATTTTATTATATTATAACTTATTATAATTTTAAGTTTAATTACATATATATCCTTAATGATATAATATGAAAACCATATAATATATGTCTTATACCGTCCATCTATTATTTTAATGGGCTAATTGCAACATAAAGGCTTCCATTAATAAAGCCAATAGCAATTAGCCCTTTTTTAGAAATAACCACGAAATTTTTATTTTATGCGATTAAGTCCTTTTATTTAATCGGGTACCTAAACGACAAAATTAAATCACGAAAATTTCACAGATATAAATTCATACAAAATAAACACAGAAAATAATTTTTAAATATTTTTCTGACTCAGATTCATGGTCCCGAAACCACCATTTCGATTAGGGTCTAAATCAGGCTGTTACATTCTAAGACTTCTGAACATGTATCAAGTTCAAAGGGTCTTCGAAAAGTTTTGTTCAGAGAAGCTCATGCTACGATATCTGGGGCACCTATTTTCATCTTATTCATTTTTGTATTTTGGAAAAATGCACTATCTTGATTAATTTATCCTCATTTTGTACTTTAACAAATTTGTTATCGTGACTAATTCATTTCGAGCTTTGCTCTCAATAAAATTTCATCTTGTCTGTTGTCATAATCTTTTTCAAGCATTTTTCATTGAAATAACGATTAATGGACTAGTAATATTCAAACAAAAGGATTTTTGCGTATTACTCTGAAAAGTTTTCTAGATAGTACAAGGACCTGAAGAGGGACCATTGGTCAAAACTATCCAAAGTTAAGGATTGGTATCATTTGAGAAAAGAATAGTCTAAGTTGTAACTATTTATTTAGATTTTCTATTAAAGATATCAGCTGAACAAGAAGGCATGGTAACACATCAGTGATAAAACATTGATGAACGATAAGCAATGACAACCCAAACATTAAGAAGGGATCATTCTCATGACATTCTGCATTCATGCAAATATCATTTATACACATCTAGTTAGGAGCATTTGATTCATTTTGATCATGACATCCTAATCATTTGGCATAAGCATAATCCCATGAAATCGATTCTACAAGTCATGTCCCCTAGAGGATGATGTAGCAAGATCGGTGAATCCACAAGTCTTATTTCCCTGACGTTGCAATAGAACAGATTAAAGCTATAAATTATGGCAGATTTTATCTTCCTAAAGTTGCAGTGGAGTAGATTAAAGCCATAAACCTTATCTCTCTGAAGTTGCAGCAGAGTAGACTGAAGACAACAAATTTTATTTCTCGGACGTTGCAGTGGAATAGATTAAAGCTACAATTTATGGCAAATCTTATCTTTTTGAAGTTGCAGTGGAGTAGATTGAAGCCACCAGCCTTATCTCCCTAAAGTTGCAGCGGAGCAGACTGAAGACAGCGAATCTTATTTCCCTGACGTTGCAGTGGAATAGATTAAAGCTACAAATTATGGCGAATCTTATCTTCCTGAAGTTGCAGTGGAGTAGATTGAAGCCACCAGCCTTATCTCCCTAAAGTTGCAGTGGAGCAGATTAAAGCCACGAACCTTATCTCCCTGAAGTTGCAGTGGAGTAGGTTGAAGTTACAAGTCTTATCTTCCTGAAGTTGCAGCGGAGCAGACTAAAGCCACAAACCTTATCTCCCTAAAGTTGTAGTAGAGCAGGTTGAAGTTACAAGTCTTATCTTCCTGAGGTTATAGTGGGCTAGAGTGAGACTACTTGAAGGAGAGAAGCATCAAGAAGTCAAGATTTGATGAGACCCAGCAAAATTGGCCCTTTCTAGGGTCTTTGCTCCACTCTTGTTACACGAAAATAAGTAAAGAGGGGCAGCTGTAATGGGCCAAATTTGCCCGCGGCCCCAAACACAATTAAAACCAAATAATAATAGTTTAAACCCCTTACAAAAATCCTCAGCCCAATTACACTAGCCCAATTACAATAGCCCAAGTTACATTCAGCCCAAAAGGCCCAAAATTAACCTAAACCCTAATGGCTTGATAGGCCTAGCACCTAACTAGTTTCAGCAAAGCTGAAGCCCTAGATAGCATTCAGCGCCGCGCCTCCCTACTGCCATCTACGTGCTTCTGTAGCGCGCTCAGTGGTCGGGGGTTGACTCTGCCCACTCTTTGCACCAAAGTGGAAGCCCTCACTTGTTGACCTTCCCCTTAACCTGCAAACAAGTCAAAAGAAAAATGGAAGCAGCAACACGCAAATACAGACAACAATAGAAACAAACAAAAGGCACTAACAATATGTATTCGGCTATATAGTTAGAAGAACTGGAATGTAATATTTTACAGACAAAAATACACAGAAAAAACACTTCTTCTCTTTAAAAAATAGTAATCAAATTAAAAAAAATAGAAACACAAGATTTCTAAGGTGATTTATTCTTTTCGTTTTTTTCTTCCGAATCATTTTTATATATAAAAAATAAAAGAAAAAGAAAAAAGGGAAGGTTTTTACCTGCTTCGGTCGTCGAAGAAAGAGGAAATCGAAGGGTTTCTCACTTTTGGCCTGATTTTGTCGAGATCCCGATGTTTTTAACCCCAAAATGGGGCTCCTCGTGAAAAAGAGATTAAAAAGGGACATTTTCCGGTTTCCAGCCACCGTGCACTGCGGTCGATGGTGACAGACCGCGGTGGTCTGTGACCGGCCCCCATGACTAGAAATCGAAAGGAGGGAGGGAGTGTTGAGAGCTTTTTTTTTCTTTTTTTAAGGTTGGGAAGGATGAAATGATTTTTCTTCAAATTTTTTTTACTTATATAGGTCCCCAAAATGATGTCGTTTTGGGACCAGCCGTAAATGCCCAAAACGACGTCGTTTTACCAATGACCCGATCCGACCCGATCCATCCGGCCTAGGATCCGCGTGTTTTTTGAGCGGAAGGGTTATTTGCGCTTTTGGCCCTTTCGCTTTTCTATGGTTTTGCAATCAAGTTTTTTTTAATTTTAATTTTTGCCCTTTAATTTATTTTGTTTCCAATTTAGTCCACTCCGAAGCTGTGCGTTTTGGGGGAAAGGGAAAATTTCCCTTTTGGTCCCTCATTGTTATTCGCGCATTCAATGTGGTCCTTTTTCTTTTTTATATATTTCAGATTTGCCCCGAATTTTTGTTTTGAGTTCAATTTTAGTCCTTTTTCAGTTATTTTTGCTATTTTATTAGTAAAATTAATTAATTAATTATTATTAATGTATATTATTATTATTCTTATTAATGTATTATTATTATTGTATTAGTGCTATTATTTTTATTACTATCACTATTATAATTATATTTCCTTTCTATACTTATTTATTTATTATTATTATATTTTGTATTATTATTACTATTATTATATCTCTATTTACTTACCTAAATTTTAAATATACTTTATTTTATTATATATTGTCATTACTTATTTACTTATATCCTTTTATGATTTCTAACTTTAAATTATTTGCTATTTTATTATTAATATTACTATTGTTATTTACTTATTTATACCCTTTTTCATATAATTTCAAACTTTATTATTATTATTTATTTATTAATGTTATTATTTAGCCGATTTACATACCATTTATTTACGTATTTGTTTACCATTATTTTAGTTCTATTTATTAATTTTCTTTTATTTGTAATCCGTTTATTTGTTTTGTTTATTTATTCTCGTCCTTTTTTTTGTTATCGTCATTGTGTTTATATTATTTTATGCATATTAACATCGTAATTCATTTTCCATTTTACTACAAAATCGTATTACATTAACCTTCATTCGATACATAAAATTGTGTTTTTTTAAAAAAATAAGCGATACTTCGTGTTTCGAGATTTAAAAAAGTCGTTCCCTAACTTATGGGGTTTTGATTTTCTCAATAAATCCGAACACATGAGTCCCTTTTTAAGACATAAGTTTTTTTTTTTAAAATAATCTCGGGAATTAAGAAAAGATCGTGTTCTAACTTATGGGATATGGTTTCTTTCTAAAACCGAGATAATCAAACATCTTCCAAAATAAATAATTTTCAGTGTTTGTCCTCGTTTCGAGGATTTAAGATATTGTGTCCTAACTTACGAGATATAGTTCTTTTCCTTGATTAACGAGATATACATTATTTTCTCAAAAAAATTTAATTAAATATTATTTTAACAAAGGATCGTACTTTTAAAATCTTTTCAATTCTTGACACTAAGACATTGATTAATCAATTAGGTACCAATTTTGGGCGTTACGAGGGTGATAATCCTTCCTCGTACGTAACTGACCCCGGAACTCGTTTTTCTGAATTTCGTAACAAAAAATCATCGTTTTAGCAAATTTAAACTTTTATTAAAATGATTTGGATTATTAGGTGATCTGATCACACCTAAGTAAAAAGGATTGGTGGTGGTGACTCCTTTTTTTTTGTTTTCAAAATCAAAGGCTTGGAGCCCAATCTTTGAGTATTGGTTCGTGGCCCTGACGGGCATTGAAATAGACAATTCCAGCTGAAGGCCCTTGAGACAGGACCTTTAAATGATAAAATTGCTGGAATACGCCAAGCCATCCATATAAATAATCAAACGTCCAAAAAAAGCTTTGATTTCAAAAACTAATAAATTGTTTAGGTCCTCAAAACTACTTTTGACACCTATTGATCAAAGGAAGGGTTTTTCTTAAACCCCTTGATATCCAAAAAAGCAGGAAGATCCACCAGAGTTAGCTGATTGTAACACCCCTAACCCATATCCGTTGCCAGAACAAGGTTACAAAGCATTATCAGAGTTTAAAATTAATTTGTCTTTTACTATTCATATCCGAAACAATTCATAATTCAAACATGTTGTTCCTTAAATGGACTCTCGAAGTCCTATTTATACATTAGAAACAAGTCAGGACTAAATCAAAAACTCAGAGAATTTTTCACAAAATTTCAAAATTTTGCTTAGTTGTAGGGGACACACGCCCGTGTGGTCAGGCCGTGTCGCTGACACGACCAAGTAACACACTCATGTCTTAGGCCGTGTGGGCATTTGATGTAACGCCCCCACGCCCGAGACCGTCGCCGGAGTCGAGTATGAGGTGTTACTAAACTTAATTTAACATTTTTAGAACTTTGGATTATTTGTTTCTACATTCATAGCTTTCTAGCTACTTGCATCACAGTCACAAGAAAAATCATATCTCGAGTTACGAAACTTGAAATCAAGATCCATAAATTTTCCCTGAATCTAGACTCATATATCTATTTAATAATTTTTTTCTAGAATTTTTGGTTGGGCAAATTAGTACAGTTTATTAGTTAAATTTACCCCTATTTCAGGACTTAACTGGACTGACCTCTGTTTACTACGAACCATATTTCTCTCTGTAAAAAATTATTATGACTATGAAGTTTGTTTCTTATGAAACTAGACTCAATAAGGATTCTTAGAATATAAAATAAAACACCTAATTATATCTGTACAATTTATGGTGAATTTTTAAAGTTGGAACAGGGGATCCAGAAATCACTCTTCCCTGTTCCACTAAAATTAAAATATCTTCTAACATATAATTCCTTTACCTGTTTAGTTTGTTTTATGTAAAACTAGACATAATAAGCTTCAATTTGATATTTAATCCATCACCTAATTCGATTTCTATAATTTTTAGTAAATTTTCAAACTCACATTAGTGTTGCTGCAATGTTCTGTTTATGGCAAATTTCATCCTTTTTATGAGTTTTCATGAACTAGGTATCCTAATAACTTTCCATAACATCAAACATAATCTAAACTAACCATTTCCATAATTTATCATTATCAAGCATTTCCTCAACCATTCCATCACCATATCATAAGATCATTTACACAAAATAGGTATATTGCTATACATGCCATACTTAAATTTTACAAGCCATTTACCAAAAAGTCTTCCAGATAGTGTGACCGAGCCTTCGACCTATCCCGACTCCTGAGCTGGCTTGTCCAAAAATACAATGAGTAAAAAGAAGGGAGTAAGCATAAATGCTTAGTAAGTTCATATGCAAATAATAAGTAACATAACAAAGCAATCATACCAAACAACATTAGCATGGTATCACCGAAACATATATCACATTTCTAATCATTTTTCATCATTTTATTACCTTATCGTTGTTGTATCAATACTCAACCCGAGGGTTAAGTACATACCTGTCCAAAGTATCCATTTCACAACACTTACCAAAACATCTCTTTTCATCTCGAATATTCCTCCATTTGAGTGGAACTTTACCCGTTGAACACATCGGAATATAATTCGGATACATGGATAATTTGCACATAAGTGCCACATATGCAATCAAGCAACCATGTAACCCGCCCCTAAGTGAACTCGAACTCAACTCAACGAGCTCGGGCGTTCGCATCCATAAGTGAACTCAGACTCAACTCAACGAGTTTGGATGCCTAGTTACATCTCACGAACTCGGACTCAACTCAGCGAGTTCGGACATTCGCATCCATAAGTGAACTCGGACTCAACTCAACGAGCTCGGATGCTCAATCATCCTAGTGACATGTCACTTGTGTCCTAATCTATTCCTAAGGTTCAAACGAGATTTTCCTCGAACACATATGCTTGCTGTCTTCCGTAGAATGCCGAAACCAAAACTCGGTAACAATTTGTATTTATCAAGTAGCTCACATAATTTACATTTTATTCGAAAATAACCACAAAGCATATATTTCATGATAAAAATCAGCATATCATATAATTGACATCAATAACTTAAAAATAACAATTATGCTACATTATTTACACATGAACTTACCTTGGTACCAAAATACAAAGATTTTGCAATTTAGTCCACAATCTTTTCTTTTCCTCGATTGGGGTCGATTCCACGTCTTTCTTGATCTAAAATAACACATTTAGCTTATTTAATACTCACATTATCAAATTAATCCTTAATTCAAATTTTGGCAAAATTATAATTTTACCCCTAAACTTTTGCATATTTACACTTTTGCCCCTAGGCTCGGGATTAAACTTTATTCCTTATTATTATGTTTTATAACATGCTGATCACTTTTCCCTTCTATGGCAACATAAAATTCTCACTCTAACATGTACTTGTGACTATTAGGTATTTGTACCGATTAAGCCCTTTTACTTGTTTTTGCTTAAAATCGAGTAGTACAAGTTGTCTAACATAATTTAAAAACCTCGTATTCTATCATAAAACATCAAAATACACAAATTTCACCTATGGTTATTTTTCCAAATATAAACCCTAGGTTAAGTTATTGCTAGCATAAGCTTCATCGAGTTACCAGGATCTCAAAAACGTAAAAATCATTAAAAACGGGGCTTAGAATCACTTACTATGAAGCTTGAAAGTTGAAGAAACGCTAGCTATGGTGAGAGTAAAATTCGGCAGCAACTAAATGAAGAAGATGACCATTTTGTGTTATTTTTCCCATTTTATTTCATTTAATATCCAAATGACCAAAATGCCCCTCCTTACTAAACTTTCAAAAATTCCTTCCATGTCCTAATTTTGCCCATGAACTTAAAATTGGTAAAATTGCTATTTAAGACCTCCTAATTAATATTTCAAAGCAATTTCATACTAAAAACTTCTAGAATGCAAGTTTTGCAACTTATTCGATTTAGTCCCTAACTTTAAATTAAACTCGTTATGCTAAAAATTTCTTCACGAAATCTTCACACAATTATGAAATCATATCATAAACCTCAAAATAATTATAAAATAATTATTTCTATCTCGGATTTGTGGTCACGAAACCACTATTTCGATTAGGCCCTAATTCAGGATATTACAACTCTTCCCCCTTTAAGGATTTTCGTCCTCGAAAATCTTACCGGTAAACAGATGTGGATATTGATTTCTCATATTTTCTTCGGATTCCCATGTAGCTTCTTCTACTCCATGCTTTTGCCACAACACCTTCACAAGTGCAATATTTTTATTCCTTAGTTGTTTGACCTCTCGAGCTAAAATCTTAATCGGTTCTTCTTCATAGGTCATGTCTGGTTGTAGTTCAATTTCTACCGGTGAAACTACATGTGAAGGATCCGAACGATACCGACGTAACATAGATACGTGGAACACATCATGAATCTTCTCTAATTCAGGTGGTAAAGCTAGCCGATATGCTACCAGTCCAACTTTTTCAATTATTTCATACGGCCCAATAAAACGCGGACTTAATTTGCCCTTCCGTCCAAATCTGAGAACTTTTTTCCACGGAGACACCTTTAAAAATACTTTATCACCAACTTGAAATTCAATGTCCTTTCGTTTTAAATCTGCACAAGATTTCTGTCTATCTGAAGTAGCTTTCAAACAATCTCGAATTACCTTCACTTTTTCTTCGGTTTCTTTTATTAGATCAACTCCATAAATTTGATTTTCCTTGAGTTCAGTCCAATACAATGGCGTTCGACACTTACGACCATACAATGCTTCATAAGGTGCCATTTTCAAGCTCGTCTGATAACTATTATTGTAAGCAAATTCTACCAACGGTAAATATCTTTCCCAACTTCCTTGAAATTCCAATACACAACATCTGAGCATATCTTGAAGAATCTAAATTACTCTCTCTGATTGCCCATCAGTTTGTGGATGAAAAG
The DNA here is from genome assembly GCA_025698465.1 of Gossypium longicalyx. Lineage (NCBI taxonomy): Eukaryota > Viridiplantae > Streptophyta > Magnoliopsida > Malvales > Malvaceae > Gossypium > Gossypium longicalyx. The sequence goes on along the minus strand of CM047006.1, from coordinate 54,786,985 downwards.
CAGTACTGAAATTTAATTTGTACCTAACGCGTCTGGCAACTTTTGCCAAAATCGCGAGGTAAACCTTGGATCTCTATCCGAAATAATCGACAATGGTATTCCATGTAATCTAACAATTTCTCTAATATACAGTTCAGCCAACTTGTTAAGAGAATAATCCATACGTACCGGGATAAAATGAGCCGACTTAGTTAATCATCAACTATTACCCGGATGGCATCTTTCTTTCACGGAGTCAATGGCAATCGATACAAAATCCATAGTAATCCGATCCCATTTCCATTCAGGAACCATAATAGGCTGAAGTAATCCCGAAGGCACTTGGTGTTCAGCTTTCACCTATTGACAAATTAAGCATTTGGACACAAACTCTGATATATCCTTTTTCATTCCATTCCACCAATACATTTTCTTCAAGTCATTATACATTTTCGTACTACCCGGATGAATCGAGAAACAACTACTATGTGCTTCCTGTAGGATCTTTTGAATCAATTCCTCATTCTTTGGTACACAAATCTGATCTTTAAACATTAAGCACCCATCAGAATCGATTCGAAATCGACGACTGTATCAATTTCACACTGCTTTCTCTTGGCTTGCAAATCTTGATCATCTTTCTGAGCTTCAGAAATCTCTTGTAACAACATTGGTTTTACTCTTAACTCTGCTAGAATCGAACCATCATTTGACATTTTCAACTGAGTGTTCATAACTCTTAAAGCAAACAACAACTTTCTGCTCAAAGCATCGGCGACCACATCGCTTTTCCCGGATGATAATCAATAACAAGCTCGTAATCTTTCAATAACTCCAACCATCTTCGCTGTCTCAAATTCAAGTCTTTTTGTGACATCAAGTACTTAAGACTTTTATGGTCGGTATATACCCGACACTTTTTACCATACAAATAATGTCGCCAAATCTTTAAAGCAAACACCACCGCAGCCAATTCCAAATCGCGAGTAGGATAATTCCTCTCATGAGGTTTTAATTGCCTCGAAGCATAAGTCACCACTTTTCCTTCTTGCATGAGTATACACCCCAAACCATTTAGAGAAGCATCACTATACACCACAAATTCTTTACCTGATTCGGGCTGTACTAATACTGGTGCCTCTGTTAATAACTTTTTCAGTTCTTCAAAACTCTGTTGACATTCTTCCGTCCATTCAAATTTAACATCCTTTCGGAGTAGTCTAGTTATAGGAGCAGCAATTATAGAAAATCCATTTACAAACCGCCGATAATACCCAGCTAGCCCCAAGAAACTTCTAACTTCGGTTACATTTTTTTGGTGGTTTCCAATCAACAATGGCTGAAATTTTACTAAGATCAACCCGTATACCATCACCTGAAACAATATGACCCAAAAATCCAACTTCCCGGAGCCAAAATTCACTTTTACTAAACTTAGCATACAGCTGCTTATCTCTAAAAGTTTGCAAAACTATCCTCAAATGCTCAGCATGCTCTGTCTCATCTTTTGAATAAATTAAAATATCATCTATAAACACCACAACAAATTTGTCCAAGTATGGTCAAAATATGCGATTCATTAAATCCATAAACACAGCAAGAGAATTTGTCAACCCGAATGGCATAACTAAAAATTCATAATGACCATACCTTGTTCTAAAAGCAGTTTTAGGCACATCCGACTCTTTTACCCGCAATTGGTAATACCCAGATCTCAAGTCAATCTTTGAAAACCATGTCGCTCCTTTTAGCTGATCAAACAAATCATCAATTCTTGGCAACGGATACTTGTTTTTAATTGTCACCTTGTTTAACTACCGATAATCAACACACAACCTCATAGAACCATCCTTCTTTTTCACAAATAACACGGGAGCACCCCAAGGTGAAAAACCCAGTCTCACAAAACCTTTATCAGTCAACTCTTGCAACTGCGACTTTAACTCTTTTAACTTTGTTGGTGCCATTCTATATGGAGCAATCGAAATCGGAGCTGTTCCCAGTATCAAATCAATACCAAATTCTACTTCCTTGACTGGAGGCAAACCCGACAATTCTTCTGGAAATACGTCCGCAAATTCACACACAACCGGCACTGATTCAACTTTCTTTTCAACTTCTTTTGTATTAATTACATACGCCAAATAAGCTTCATAACCCTTTCTCAGATACCTTTGAGCCGACATTGAAGAAATCACACTAGGCAATGCCTCTGATTTATCTGATTCAACCCGCAGAGTTTCACCATTTCCACACTTTAATTCTATAACCTTTTCTTTGCAATTTATTATAGCATCATGCAATGTCAACCAATCCATACCCAAAATAACATCAAACTCATCAAACGGCAACAACATCAAGTCGACCGGAAAGTAATGACCCCGAATCATTAAAGGACATTTCTTACATACTTTATCAACAATCACACATTTGCCTAACGGATTCGACACTCTAATCATAAATTCTGTGTTCTCAATAGGTATATTCATACTAGACACCAGTTTCATGCACATATATGAATGAGTAGAATCGGGATCAATCAAAGCAATAACATTAACATTATAGAGAGAAAATGTACCGGTAATTACATCAGGTGAGGAAGTATCTTCGCACGCTTTAATAGCATAAGTTCTAGCCGGAGCCCTTCCTTCAGGTCTAACTGGTGCATCCTTGGCTACATTCTTACTGCTTGCTTCACTCCCAGTTTTTCTTGGATATCTTCCTCTCGAATCCACACCACTTGTTTTTGTATTCTGAAAATTTTCTTTTTCAACTCTCTCTGGGCAGTCTCTAATAAAATGATCCGGAGAACCACATCAAAAACATTCATTTGATCTGCACGGACCAAAATGATTTCTACCACACCATTGGCACTCAGGTTTAACAAATCTCGAGTTCCCTACACTGGCTGCCGAAGTAGTCTGGGACTTTGGACCCACATTTTGCTTCTTATAATTCCCATATGATTGCCCAGCTGAAACTTGGGAACGAGGATTCATATTTCTTGACTTTCCGGGTTGCTGTGAGAATGAACTGCTCGTCGGTCTTTTCTTCCAATTTCTAGTCTCAGCCTCTACCTTTTTCTTCTCTTTAAGTAGTTCTTCAGCCTTGCAAGCTCGATCAACCAGTACTACCATTTCTTTTAATTCAAGAATTCCAACAAATACCTTGATATCTTCGTTAAGCCCATCTTCAAATTGTCGGCACATCTTGGCCTCTGTAGGAACATACTCTCTGGCATACTTACTTAATAGAACAAACTCTCTTTCATATTCTGTAACTGTCATATTACCTTGCTTCAGCTCAAGAAATTCTTTACATTTCTGATCAATAAATCTTTCACTAATATATTTCTTCCGAAACTCTTCTTGAAAGAATTCTGTGTTACTCTCTCTTTCGGTACCACCGAAATCAAAGTCTTCCACCAATTATAGGCTGAATCCTCAACAAAGATATAGCGCATTTCAAACATTCTTCGTGTGTACAAGATAATTCATCAAATACCCGGATAGAATTTTCAAGCTAGAACTCGCTTCTCGGCATCATCATCAATATTTGCCTTAAATTCTTGGCCCCTTGTTTACGAATTCTATCAAGCTGGAGTTACGTGAAATTTTATCATATCCACACCCCGAGGCATCGAGTGCAGGTTGAGGAATTGGGGAGGTGGGGAGGTCGTACATTTGGGTTCGCATGCGAACGAACTCGATGTACCATGCACTTATCATTTGGAGAAAGGCTTCCCGATCCCTTTCTCCTCCTCACTGACCAACGAGTAGGAGGTGGATTTTCAGTCGTGCGCTGCTCCTTCAAATGAGCTGGCACATTACTCTCTACTTCATCTACCACACACTGGATCGGGATCCATTTACTATAAAAAAGATCATTTAAAAAGGTCAGAAGTCGTCACACTATCACAATTTATACATATGGTATGTATAGTAAAATCCGTACATACAACACGTAGTCCGAGAACTGACTAAACCTGCTCTGATACCACTAAACGTAACGCCCCCACGCCCGAGACTGTTGCCAGAGTCGAGTATGAGGTGTTACTAAACTTAATTTAACATTTTTAGAACTTTGGATTATTTGTTTCTACATTCACAGCTTCCTAGCTACTTGTGTCACAGTCACAAGAAAAATCATATCTCGAGTTAAAAAACTCGAAATCAAGATCCGTAAATTTTCCTTGAATCTAGACTCATATATATATTTACTAATTTTTTTCTAGAATTTTTGGTTGGGCCAATTAGTACATTTTATTAGTTAAAGTTACCCCTGTTTCAGGACTTGACTGGACTGACCTCTGTTTACTACGAATCACATTTCTCTCTGTAAAAAATTCTTATGATTATGAGATTTGTTTCTCCTCAAACTAGACTCAATAAGGATTCTTATAATATAAAACACAACACCTAATTATATCTGTACAATTTATGGTGAATTTCTAAAGTTGGAACAGGGGATCTAGAAATCACTCTGGCCCTGTTTCACTAAAATTCAAATATATTCTAACATATAATTCCTTTACCTGTTTATTTTGTTTTATGTGAAACTAGACATAATAAGCTTCAATTTTATATTCAATTCATCACCTAATTCGATTTCTATGATTTTTATTAAATTTTCAAACTCACATCAGTGTTGCTGTAATGTTCTATTTATGGCAAATTTCATCCTTTTTATGAGTTTTCATGAACTAGGTATCCTAATAACTTTCCATAACATCAAACATAATCTAAACTAACCATTTCCATAATTTATCATTATCAAGCATTTCCTCAACCATTCCATCACCATATCATAAGATCATTTACACAAAATAGGTATATTGCTATACATGCCATACTTAAATTTTACAAGCCATTTACCAAAAAGTCTTCCAGATAGTGTGACTGAGCCTTCGACCTATCCCGACTCCTGAGCTGGCTTGTCCAAAACTACAATGAGTAAGAAGGAGGGAGTAAGCATAAATGTTAGTAAGTTCATATGCAAATAATAAGTAACATAACAAAGCAATCATACCAAACAACATTAGCATGGTATCACCAAAACATATATCACATTTCTAATCATTTTTCATCATTTTATTACCTTATCGTTGTTGTATCAATACTCAACCCGAGGGTTAAGTACATACCTGTCCAAAGTATCCATTTCACAACACTTACCAAAACATCTCTTTTCATCTCGAATATTCCTCCATTTGAGTGGAACTTTACCCGTTGAACACATCGAAATAAAATTCGGATACATGGATAATTTGCACATAAGTGCCACATATGCAATCAAGCAACCATGTAACCCGCCCCTAAGTGAACTCGGACTCAACTCAACGAGCTCGGGCGTTCGCATCCATAAGTGAACTCAGACTCAACTCAACGAGTTCGGATGCCTAGTTACATCTCACGAACTCAGACTCAACTCAGCGAGTTCGGACATTCGCATCCATAAGTGAACTCGGACTCAACTTAACGAGCTCGGATGCTCAATCATCCTAGTGACATGTCACTTGTATCCTAATCTATTCCTAAGGTTCAAACGGGATTTTCCTCGAACACATATGCTTGTTGTCTTCCGTAGAATGCCGAAACCAAAACTCGGTAACAATTTGTATTTATCAAGTAGCTCACATAATTTACATTTTATTCGAAAATAACCACAAAGCATATATTTCATGATAAAAATCAGCATATCATATAATTGACATCAATAACTTAAAAATAACAATTATGCTACATTATTTACACATGAACTTACCTTGGTACCAAAATACAAAGATTTTGCAATTTAGTCCACAATCTTTTCTTTTCCTCGATTGGGATCGAATCCACGTCTTTCTTGATCTAAAATAACACATTTAGCTTATTTAATACTCACATTATCAAATTAATCCTTAATTCAAATTTTGGCAAAATTACAATTTTACCCCTAAACTTTTGCATATTTACACTTTTGCCCCTAAACAGGATTAAACTTTATTCCTTATTCTTATGTTTTATAACATGCTGATCACTTTTCCCTTCTATGGAAACATCAAATTCTCACTCTAACATGTACTTGTGACTATTAGGTATTTTTACCGATTAAGCCCTTTTACTTGTTTTTGCTTAAAATCGAGTAGTACAAGTTGTCTTACATAATTTAAAACCTCGTATTCTATCATAAAACATCAAAATACACAAATTTCACCTATGGGTATTTTTCCAAATATAAACCCTAGGTTAAGTTATTGCTAGCATAAGCTTTATCGAGTTACCGGGATCTCAAAAACGTAAAAATCATTAAAAACGGGGGCTTAGAATCACTTACTATGAAGCTTGAAAGTTGAAGAAACCCTAGCTATGGTGAGAGTAAAATTCGGCAGCAACTAAATGAAGAAGATGACCATTTTGTGTTATTTTTCCCATTTTATTTCATTTAATATCCAAATGACCAAAATGCCCCTCCTTACTAAACTTTCAAAAATTCCTTCCATGTCCTAATTTTGCCCATTAACTTAAAATTGGTAAAATTGCTATTTAAGACCTCCTAATTAATATTTCAAAGCAATTTCATACTAAAAACTTCTAGAATGCAAGTTTTGCAACTTATTCGATTTAGTCCCTAACTTTAAATTAAACTTGTTATGCTAAAAATTTCTTCACAAAATCTTCACACAATTATGCAATCATATCATAAACCTCAAAATAATTATAAAATAATTATTTCTATCTCGGATTTGTGGTCACAAAACCACTATTTCGATTAGGCCCTAATTCAGGATATTACATTTGATGTGAGGTAGACGGTCGTGTCCCAGCCCGTGCTCAAATTAGGGTTGCTACTGACTTGGGTCACACAGCTAGCTACACGCCCATGTGCTAGGCCTTGTGGACAATTTAATTTTCAAAAATTAGGTGCATGATTCACACGGCCATGACGCACGCCCGTGTGTTGGGCCGTGCGGTTTACACGACTGAGACACACTTCCGTGTCTTTGCCCGTGTGACCAATTCTGAGCATTCTGTTTCTCAATTTTTAAGATGCAGGGGACACACGACCAAACCACACGCTCGTGCGTATGGCCGTATGTCACACACGCCCGTGTGGACAGAATAAGGCCATTTTCCAAGCCTTATTTCTCACCCTTTTTACCTTGCACCTACATCAACACTTCAATATATTTACCAACCAATTCAAGACATTTAAAATGAATCTAATTATCAATTTTTATGCATGACATATCTACTCATGCTTTCAAGTGTCATTTTTACATTAATTTTATATACTTACCCAAACTTAATTGCATCTAATATATTAAACCAAACATATTCATATACTATATATAATAAACCTCATGCATAAGTATGTATTAAATTTACTATCACTAGTCATTCTAATGGCTAGTTACGACCAAAACATTTACATATCCTCATTTATTATCATTAGCCTATACATGCCACTACACCAAGGTAAGATTCCTATTTATACCAAAACGAGCTGGAGGATAGTGTGATGATGCTTCGACCAATCTCCAACCTTTACAAGCTTTCGAGTACTATAAAACAGAGGAAAGAAAACCGAGTAAGCATTTTAAATGCTTAGTAAGTTCGTATAATAGAAATTTAACTTACAATATATTTTCATTAAAGATAAGCACACAAAAATGCATCCAAGCAATTTGGCTAATAGCCTAAAACACAACTTCATCAATCATGTTAGTTAAGTAATTCACATAATACCAAGAACATGGATAAGCTCATCATTTAATGATTTTCATATATATATATATGCTTTTCATATCATTATTCCATATCACATGTACATTTCCATGACAAATCGTTTCAAGTTCATTTTAGCCATGCCAGAACTTTACCCGTTGAATTTATTTGAAATATCGATGGATACGCTCATGTAGTACACTTAAAGTATACAAAACTGAAATTCGTCATTCATATCCAAGGGTACCCAATTAGGGCACATAATCAGGAAGCACACTCTCGAGCCATATATTAGGATGCTCATATGAGCCATGTAACAGGATGTTTATCCAGGCTAAATAGGAAACTCCTAAGAGTTTGGAACAGGAAGCTCATTGAGCTTAATAGGTAACTCTGAAGAGTTATTAACAGAGAGCTCCGGATAGCATAACAGGGAGTTCAAGCGAGCCATGTCAAGAAGCTCATAAGAGCTTATATCAAGACACTCACGAAGAGCTGTATTTGTGTCCGCAATAAATGCTGGATCACAACCGATCAAATCATGTAACAAGACACTCACAAGAGCTACGGTAGTGCGCAACACATGCAAGATCACTACCGATCAGGATATTCGCAGGAACTACATAAGAGGATGCTCGAGAAGGCTTTTAAAAGGATTCTCGTCTGAGCTATAATGTCCGCAACATATGCAGGACTAAAATCAATACGAGAAAATGTTGTATCCATCGCATTTCATTATTCAAACGAGACTTATCAATTATCGAACAATATCGGGTATGTGATTAATTTTTACATTAAACATTTATGCAATTCACACAAATGCAACATTCACATCAAACATATTAATATACATAATTAAGTTACACGAACTTACCTCGTTACTTATTCGTATACAAAAATCTACTAATCCGACACATTTTCTTTTCCTTGATCTAACTTCGTATTTGAGTTTTCTGGATCTATATAAATGAGTTTAACATAAAATTAATCCATTTCATACTTAATTGAACTCAATTCACTTCTTAGGCAAAATTACTATTTTTCCCCTATACGTTTCATAAATTACAATTTTGTCCCTAGGCTCAGAAAATAAAATTTATGCAATTTAATCCTTATTACAAGCCTAACTGATTTTTTCATGTCTTAATAACAACCTATGAATTTCATAAAAATCAAAATTTTTCCATGGGTTTTACAATTTTTCAATATAGTCCATAAATCACAATTTCATGAGAATTCTCTTTGTAAAAGTTGTTTATCTATTAAAAACCTTTCATTTTCTACCATAAATTTCAAAATTTCAGCATTTACATCCATGAAAAAGTTTCGTACTTTGATAGCTTTACAAATTAATCCCTAAAATAGATAGATTAAGCTATCCTGAACTCAAAAATATAAAAATTACTAAAAACGAGACAAGATTACTTACCCAATTAGGCTTGCTTGATTTTTTTCTCTTTCCTAGGGTTTCCATAGAATTTGGGGATGAAGATGATATAAAATGATAATATTAAATATTTATTTAATTTATCATCTTTTATTTATTTCTATTTCCAATTTAGTCATTTTTTTTTCTAATTTTCCATGGATGAATCATCAAAAATACCTATTAACTTTTCTTAATGGTCTAATTACCATATAAGGACCTAAAATTTTGAATCCCATAGTTATTTGATACTTATAGCTACTAGAACTCAACTTTTTCATTTTATGCAATTTGGTCCTTTCCACAATTAAACATGAAATCAGTAAAATTTTCTTAATGACATTTTCATACGTCATTTCTATCATAATGCAATTCATGTAATAATATTAAAATAAATTTTCTTTTTGACTCAAGATTTGTGGTCCCGAAAACACTGCTCCGATTTCACTGAAAATGGGTTGTTACACTAACTGTCAAGTATCCACCAAACTGGTGTATGCTAGTGTAGAATAAATTAAGAAGCATTTAATTTTGGGACGTTTTGGCACCAAGTGTAAGCCGGAGACTCCGTCTAAATAACATCAAATTAATCATTGTGTAGCTGTTTGCTACATATATATTGTAGACAGATCTGTCATTCAAGTGGGATGGGTTTAAGGTAAGACTGAGCTTGAATGGTTAACCATGTGAAAGTGTAGAGGTGTAACACCCCTAACTCGTATCCATCGGCAGAATAGGGTTACGGAGCATCACCAGAACTTTTAGAACATTTACAAATAAATCATGTCAATCTATAATGCCCTAAAAATCCCGAAACCCAAAAATATCGAAACTCAAAAATCCTGAAATCCTGAACTTTCTTTGTTTTCAATTTTGATAAAAATTGTGTTTTATATTCATAGCCAAGTGATAATTATAGTAGGTCTTAATTAAGGTTTGAGTTCGAATCTATGGGTAGAAGAAATTATCGTTTAGTTATTAAAAGAATTAGGGTTGGCAAGCAGTTGGGCTTTTAAATAAAGATAGCGGAAAATAGCATCAAAAAGCCTTGTGGAGAAGTTGCTAAGTGACGCCACTTAGGGAGTATGGAGGTGGCGTTAGTGGCTAGCAAGGAGATTCAAGGTTCGAATCCTAGCTTAGTAATTTTTAGAGTTTAATTTTGGCCTTCTAGAAGGTTGAAAGTGGCGTGAAAATGGACTCCAAGGGAAGTGTTCATGAGAGAAAATTAAGGAAAGGATCAAGGGGTTATTAGGGAGAAAAACGAGGAGATGAGAAGTGAGGAGCAAGTGGAGCCGAAATGGGAACTTGGGCTTGTGGAATTCGGCCATAGGGGTTATAAATAGGTGCTGAATGCAAGGGTATGAGGCTAATGTCGAAATCTTTTTCTCACCTTGTTGCCAGAAACACTCTTCCCTAAAAGCTGAAAACTATTTTCTTTCTTTTCTTTCTGTCGATTTCTATTCTCCTATACGCAATCTTCTTTGCTGATTTCTTCTACTACTCTTCTTCTTTTATTCGTGCCAAATAAACCTTATTCACCATACTAAGTTGAAAGCCAGAAAAGCCAAATCCCCTAAGGGCCGAATAGTCTTTGACCAGATCTAGTATAAGTGTTGCTCTTTCAATCGGTTTTCCTTGCTAAGTATCGATTATTGTCCCTCACTTTTTCTAATCAACTGTGTTAGGGAATTAGTATCAGATATCGGATCTTAGCTCTCTACCGAAATTTCCTTTAGGTTCTTGCAGTTTTGGTAAGTATTCCTCTCCCATTGGCTAAGGTGGCCGAATGTTCATAGTTAAGGTAAGGAGACTTGTGTTGGATACGAGTCATCTATTATTTTGGTTTTATTAATTAAGATTGGTGCAGATCTAGGAGTTGATCGTGGTTAGTGATTTAAGAAGGGCTGATCGCACAAGGTAAGGTTAAGGTGAGGTTTCGGTTTTAGTAAAGATATGTATTAAGCAAGAATTAATTGAAGGGTGATATCGTTTGTAGGTTGGTGACTAAGGGAATCACAGGACGTTTGCTTACCAGGTGTGTACATACATTGCACACACAAGTAGATCGACAAAAGCCGAAATGTTGAAATGCCAAAAAGCCTAAATTTTGGCTGCAGTAGTCTTGTTAGTGCACGAACACTCGTGAGGAGGAAACTGACAGGTTGCCTGAGGCCCACGGGCAATTCCCTGGACTTGGGTTGTGATTTGGCCATATGGGCTATAATGGGCTAAATGGGCCCGATAGGCTGTTGGGCCCATAATAGGCAAAAACTAAATATTGATACTATGTGATAGGAATTTGTATGTGAGCATGAATATGAAAGTGACCGGGCCTAACGGGCTATATAAATATGATTTGGGCCTAATGGGCCAGATACAGGTATGTGAATTTGATTGGGCTTGTAAGGGGTTTTGGGCCTAGATTATGATGACTACATAAAACTTAATAATCATTTGCGACCGTGGACAAGTCATAGGGTTAAGGTGTGGCAACAAGTATATGCATGTCTAGGATTGGATCTAGGGAGAGCTTGGAACTTAAGCGGTCTTAATAACCCACCTCCTCTTCTTTGGAATCCTACTTGGTGCATAGTATTCATTCATCTTAGCTCACGGGACTTGTTAACGGGCCAAGGTAAGTGAAAACGTAATTAAGGGAAAATTATAGAAATGCCCCTAAGGGCGAAAATGACCAAAATACCCCTATGTGTTGAATGTAAGTGACATGCATACATATGATATTATGCTTAGGTTGCATATGGGTTGAGAATTATGGAACGGAGGAAGTATATGAGGATCGCATGGTTGCTTGACAATCGTGGATCCAACAGTGACTTTTAAAGCCCAATATGTAAATGGAGGTAGTTCCGCAACTAGGCTACCCTTGGTGTGTCGGTTGGATGGGTCGATATTTATATCCCCACATGGTGTGACGGGGGATGGAGCTGGTGTGTAGTAGATGGATAATTTGGATGAGATTGCTTTGCATGTTTGATGTATGATGGTTTTTGGAATGCTTTTTTTTTTTGTTGAGGGTTGTACACGCTGAGTTTGCGAAAACTCACCCCCTCTTTTATTTTATTTTCAGGTGATGCTTAGTAGAAGGTTCGATGTTTAGAGGGACTCTGGGTGGTGAACTAGCAAGATAATTTGGACTTGTTTTTTTTTTAAGCATATAAGTTTTTATTTTATTAAGTATGTTTCAGACCATATTGTAACAAGATTTCATTATGTTATTATTACTTGAATTATTATTATTATTTTCGTTGTAAATATGAAAAGTTGAACATGGGTTTCCTAAATTATAGTATGTTTTCTATGTTTCCGCAACTAAATTTTAAAATGACATGTTTTCATAAAATCAAATGTTTCAAACAAGTGATTGAAAGGAGTTTTTTTTCTTAAGTTAATTAAGGTTTCTTTTATTTTAAGAAGGGTTTTCAATGAAAACATGGTTTTCGCTAAAACACTTCAATGTAACATGCCGGATTCGACCATAACGTTTGGGCTGGGTTTGGGGCATTACATAATCACTGTTCTTTTTTCGAGATTATTCATAGCATCCCTTAAATGGACCCTCGAGGCCCAATATGAGCATTAGAATTGAGTCGGGACTTAATCGAAAACTCTAAGAATTTTTCATGAAATTTCAAATTTTTTCCTAGGTGTAGGGCTCACACACCCGTGTGGTCCAAGGGACACGCCCGTGTGACCCTGGGACAGGCCCGTGCCACAGGCCATTTTCGACCCTGTGTAACTTTCTGACTTATGCACACGGCCATGCCACACGCCCGTGTGCTAGGCCGTGTAGCACACACGGCTGAGACACACGCCCGTGTCTCTACCCGTGTACTCGATTTTGAGCATTCTTTTTTCTTAAATTTAAGGTGCAAGGGACACACGGCCTAACCACATGCCCATGTGGACAAAATAAAGCCATTCCTAGCTTCATTTCTCACCCAAATTCATACCAACTTCTTGCACCAAACTTACATCCAAATACCAACCAATCCAAGTAATGAATTCAAGCAATTTATAACATCTGATATGATATATTATTACATGCACTCAAGCTTTTAATCTTACCTTATATAAGCATACTCATTTTAACCTTTCTCAATAAATCAATAATAAACACTTATGTTATCTCCATAAAATAAAATAAAGTACATATATGTACATGTACCAAAACATAATCATCACTAGTCATTCCAACAACTAGATTATAATAACTATTTACATTTACATGCCAATATGACCAATATAACCTATGCATGCCATTGAAACCATAATTGATTTACCATCTTGTACCGACATGGGCCAATGGATAGTGTGAGTGATCTCCGCTAAGCTTCCAATCCAATGAGCTTTTGATTTACTCTAAAATAGGGAAATAAAACTAAGTAAGCATAAAATGTTTAGTAAGTTCGTATAATATGGTACTTAGCTTACCATTCATTCTATTTTGAGGTAACTATGTAAGGTATATTCAATCAATTTGACCTCAAGCCCTGCACACATCCTTATTGCCCTTGTTAGTCATATATTCTATAATAACATCAAAACATATATGTGCTCAACAACAATCAAGTTTCCATGCACATATGCTTTCCACAACATGTATTCATTTTAAAAGTATAAATAATCTCTTTATATTGCAAGTATAATTTCATAATAGTTCATCTAGAGTTCAAATTATTTCATGTCAGAACATTACTCATATCATTTGAAATATCAAGGTCACACAAGTAGTAGTACACTCAAGGTGTACAAGTCTATAGTCAATGATGAACATTCTCATCAAATAATTTTCATATACAAATATCACCATCTCATACTTTCATATATCACTTGTTATGTATCATCATTTTCTTGTATTTCAGATGGATACGTGTAATAACTCATTTTATTATTCATATCTTCTCATGTCTGGATTGTCACCCGTTGAATTTATTTGAAATATCGATGAATACACAGGTGGTACACTTAAGGTGTACAGATCAGGATCTATCAATTCATATTCAATGGTACTCATAAGGTACTATTTCAGAGAGTACACTCTCGAGCCACACATTTATACAACAGGATTACCAGTCCAGACTAAATCCTTTTTATGACATATGCTCTAAGGAGCTTGATCTGGATTACCCGTCTGGGCTAAATCCAATCCATAACATATGCTCGAGAGGACTTATATCAGGATTACCCGTCTGGGCTAAATCCTTTCTATAATGAGGTCAATAGGATTACTTGTCCGAGCTAAATCCTGTTAGTAACAAATGCAGGACATCATTCATTTCGAGAAATCACATATCCATCGATTTTCTATTTATCCAACTGGGATTTAAGCATTTTTCAAGCATTATCGGGCATGTGATTATTTCATACATCCATAACATTCGTATAATTAAAATAAACACATTTCACATTCATTTCAAGCATAAAAGTAACATTTTTATCATTTATCATTTTTCGGGCATTATCATTGATCGAGCTTTCTCAGATACAATTTCAATGTCACACACGCATATATATATATATGATCTTAATACAATTCACAACGCAACATTTAATTCAAACATATAAACATACACAAATTACTTACACAAACTTACCTCGACAAATGTTCGTGTACGTAAAATCTACTAATCCGATATTTTCCTCTTTCCTCGTTCTAGCTCTGAATCTAGTCTATTCGGATCTATACGAGTAAATTTGACATCAATTTATCACATTTCATATTCAAGTGAACTCAATTTACATCCTAGGCAAAATTACCATTTTTCCCCTAACTTTTCCATATATTCCCATTTCATCCCTAGGCTCGGAAAATGAAATTAATGCAATTTACTCCCTCTTCCAAGCCTAACCAAAATTTCACCTTAAAATTTACAGCACATACATTCTACAAAATTTAGAAATTTTCTTCAATTTTCACAAATTTACATTTTAGTCCCTAAATCATGTTTTCATCAAAAAATCACTTTGTAAAAGTTGTTTATCTATCAACAACCTTCCGTTTTCTACCATAAATTTCAAATTTTCAGCATATTCATCCATTTCCTAATTTCCATGCTTTAATAACTTCTCAAATTGATCCCCAAATAGATAAATTAAGCTATCCCGATTTCAAAAATATCAAAATTACTAAAAACGAGACAAGAAAACTTAGCCACTTTGGCCAAGAATGTTTCTTCTTTCTCTCCTAAGGTTTCCATGGAATATTTTTGGGAAGAAGATGATAAAAATGATTTTTAATTCTATTTAATTAATTTATCATCTTTAATAATTTCGATTTCTAATTTAGTCCTTAGCCTTTTTCTAATTATCCATGGATGAATCATCCAAAAATATCTACTAACTTTTTAATAATGGTCTAATTACCATATAAGAACCTTAAGTTTTGAATTCCATAGCTATTTGATCCTTCTAGCTACTAGAATTCAACTTTTACATTTTATGCGATTTGGTCCTTCTCGTAATTAAGCACATAATCGATAAAATTTTCTTATTAGAATTTTTACATGACATTTCTAACATAATACAGATTGTGTAATAAAATAAAAATAATTTTATTTTTGGGTCGGATTTATGGTCCCGAAACCACTATTCCGTTTTCATTGAAATTGGGCTGTTACAACACGCGTATTCCCCTAAGTTTTAAAGAGAGTTATCAAATAAAGGAATTATCGCCCAGACTTTGCTTATAGAAGTAGTTATGAGAGAGAATTTCTAGGGCAGAGTTTTTTTTAAGGGTGGGGGAGTTGTCACACCCGACCCTCTTTAAGGACCCGCAATTAAGATGGAATTGGGAGTATATTGAACTAAATAGCAAATTGGTGGGCTCTACTGGGAAATTCAGAAATGTAAGTGGCTAGATTGGGAATAGTTGCATTTTAATTCTAGCTTAGTTAGACTAGAATAGGCTAGTTACTTAGTGGAGGATAGAATAATTAGCAACGGATGGCTACAATGGACTAAGGAGACCATGAAATTTAGGATATATATATGTGGAAATTGTCCTTCGAGGTAGAGAATAACTATATGATCATGTGGTGAGTAGTAGAACAAGATGATCGTGGAGCATCTAAGAACGCGGACAAATAGGATAATAAGAGAATTCTCCAAATTATAGAGATAAGAAAAAAATGTATAAACGTTTGGAAATGCAAGTAAGTAGGTTAATAAGGGAAACCTGCCAAATTGAGACTGTAAGAGGACTTGGCACAAGTGAATCTAATGCGACAGATGTAATGGAAGGGATATATTCTTCGAGGTATTTAAGTACCGGTTAGTATGAGTCTGTTAGTGTTTGGCGAGTAAACCAGTTTTGGGTATGATAGTGAGATGAAAAAATGGATTATTATCCTAAGGGTCGTGGGTAAGAGGCAACAAGAGACAGGTAGGTCTGCCAAGAATTCTCCCAAGAGAGAGAGGTTTGCCAAGGATTATCTTTGGTGGAAAATCTATCAGGATTTAACAAAAGAAGAGCATACCAATCAGGTCTATTTTAGTATGAGGAATCCTCTCAAATTATCCGTAGTGGAATTCCACTAAGGGAAACTGAGAAAGAGATAGTCTGTAGGGGCTATCTATTTTTAGGAATATCTTAACCAAATGTTCCGAATGGGAATGATCCTACTAGACTATCTTACGGAGTACAAGTCCACAAGCAAAAGGTTGTCTATCTATTAGCTAGGTGCCATGTAGGAGACTGCAAATGAAGATGTTAGAATTAGGTCTTTCTTAAGGAAGGGGCTAAAACAAAATTATAGTTATCGGGGTATTAGAAGTCAACAATCTGAATGATTAGGTTATTTGACTATCCTTATGAGTCAAGCGGGGAAAGGTAATACAGATGTTTAAGAGGAAGTTGTATCAGATCAAATCTCTGAATATATTGATATTTGGAAGTGACATTTATGTCTAAAACCAAGGATTTAATTTCCCAAATGATTAACCCAGAGGTTTAAGGATTTCGTTACGTCACCAAATTAGCGGAACTTCCAAAAATGCTCAGGGGTTTTAAATTTGATGTTTTTATTTCATTCTCAAAAATATAGTACTTGTAACACCCCTTATCTGTATTAAATGCTGAATAGGAACGAGGCATTACCGGACTCACATCACAAGCAAACATACAAATCCGAGTCATAAATTTCTGACCTAATTAAAATTATTTGCATTCAATCATAAAGTCCATAATACAAGCCTACGAGGCCCAAAACATGCTTCGAAAGTGGTTTAGGACTAAACCGACAACTCGGGAAATTTTTACAAAACTTATAAATTTTTTGCTATAAACAGGAGTCACACGCCCGTGTGGTTTTGGGACATGCCCGTGTGGGCAGGCCGTGTTGTTACACATGCCCATGTCCCTAACCCGTGTAAAACTCTGACTTGTAGGTCATGAACAAATTGAAGTCACACAGCCATGGCACACGCCCGTGTGCTAGGCCGTGTGGTTAAGTTAATTTTCATAAAATAGGTGCAGACTTCACACGGTCGGGACACACGCCCGTGCTTGAGGCCGTGTCCCTCACATGGCTGAGACACACGCCTGTGTCTCTACCTGTGTGCTCAATTTTGAGAATTCTTTTTCTCAAAATTAAGGTGTAGAGGACACACGGTCGGACTACATGCCTATGGGGCAGACCGTGTGGACAAAATAAAGCCCTTTACCAAGCCATTTGTCACCCTTATTTACACCTACACATGCACAAGTTCAAGGCATAATTCATAACATACGTGGACAACCAATACATCCACACACAAGGCCAATTCATGTCATTTCATTATCACCCATAACATACTTACAACATCATATGCTACCAAACCAAATCAAACCAAACTCACATCCACAATTACCCACACTTACTTTTATCATGCACAATTCTTCATAAATTTCATAGCATACCAATGAGCCAACTTCAACCATTTAACAACACTACATTAAGCCACATTCAACCATTTATCAAGCATTTATAAACTACATCACACAAGAGATTGTTGCACATGCATGCATATATATATAAGCTTACAATAAATTCAACCAAAACAAGCCAAGTTACATTGCCAAACACCATATCAAGCCATTGACAATTACAAGCCAATACATTTGGCCAAATTCTTAATGATACATATAACAAAATATCCAAGTCCCTATACATGCCATATACTCAAAATGTTAAATTTCATCAATACCCAAAATGATAATTTTGATAGTGTGAGGTGAATCTCCAATGGTCCCAAATCCGAGCTAGCTTGGCGGCACTATAAAACATGGAAAATAAACAGAGTAAGCTATATAGCTTAGTAAGCGCATATGCAAGAAATAAGCAAGCAATACCATATAATCAACATTCAAAGAATAAAATATAAGATGATATAATTTATCATAAGTTTCATAATCATAATTCATTCCTTCACAAACTTACCTTGAATTCATTATTTCTCGAGATTCAATAAATAGAAGCTTTATGTACATACTTGTACCATCTCGAAATGAACTTACACATATTCTCATCTTTGACATACCCGTGAACCACTCGGAATAGTAATGTCAAATACTCGGGAATTTTGCACACTAAGTGCCACATATGTAGCCAATGCTACCTAAGTCTCATATCTCATAATTTCTCGCTCTCAAGCTATCAATGGGCCTACTCATACAAGCTGTCAGTCCAGATGTAGCTATACGGTGTTGCTTACATAAGCTGTCGAGTAACCGCAACATATACCGATATACTCAGCCATCGGTAGGACATACAGGACCAACACCCGGATCACATAATCACATAACACATGGTAACCCTAGTGACATGTCACTTGTATCCTAATCTATTTCTAAGGTTCAAACATGATTTCTTACTTGTCGAATCATCGCCTAACTCGTTCGTAGAATTAAACTCATCCATATAGTCAATCATACAGTTCATGTAATATTAAAGCATATAAATACAATTATATTAAAGCTTATTTAACATACGAACTTACCTCGGTTACAAAAACAGCTATTAGTTCGATTTAGTCCATAACTTTGTTCTTTCCTTGGTTTAAACTCGAACTTTGTTTTTCTTGATCTATAATATCAAATTTAACTTATTTAGTCATCACATTATTCAATTTAACCCAAAAACACACTATGGCAAAAATTATATTTTTGCCCTTAAACTTTTGACATTTTACATTTTAGTCCCTAGGCTCGTAAAATGATATTCATTCGATTTCTTCATTACCCAAGCCTAGCCAAACCTTTTTCATGCTCATGATAGTCCACATTTTCCATTTATTCACATTTTACCACACAATTTACAACCTTTTACAAATAGGTCCCATTTTTGACATTTCCATCAAAAATCACTTTGTAAATGTTGTTTAACTGACAACAAACATGCATTTTCTACCATTAAACATCAAAGTGCAAGCTTATTCAACATGGGTAAAATTTTTTACTTTGATTTTCTTTCAAATTAGTCCTTAGAATAGCTAGATCAAGTTACAACATTCACAAAAACGTAAAAATCATTAAAAACGGGACAAAGATGGACTTACAATCGAGCTTGGAAGCTTGGCCAAACCCTAGCTATGTCTTCTCTTACAATTTTCAGCTATGGGGGACTAAATTGAAGAAGATGGACACTTTTATTTGTTAATTTTGTCTTTATTTACTAGATTACTAAAATGCCCTTCACTTAAACTTTGAAATTTTTCCCTAACCATGTCCATTTTTGTCCATACTAAAGTATAATGATCTAATTACCATTTAAGGACCTCTAATTTAGAATTTCATAACAATTTACTACCTTTAGCCTATAAAACCCAAATTTTGCACCTATTACAATTTAGTCCTACTCAAATTGAGCACTCAATCGATAAAATTTCTTAATGAAATTTTCACACAATTGTTTTATCATGCTGTAGAACTTAAAGAAATAGTAAAACAAATATTTCTACTTCAGATTTGTGGTCCCGAAACCATTGTTCTGATTTGGCCCAAAAATGGATTGTTACAGTACTTTTTGTGCATTATTGTACAAAACCTTACTAAGTTCATATGAACTTATGTTTGTACTACATTGGATGTAGGAACAAGTTGATTCGAGTCATTGTGAGGGGACCAAGCCAAACACTGCTAGCAAAGCGCGAAGGGCGTGACAGTAGTATCATGCATATAGAGGGGAACCCTTAGAGGCCACGCCTCAGGGTTAAGTTGAATATTTTTGTATTACAGTTGTAATTTAAGATTGTAATTTATCGTTGGGTTTAATAAGGTATCAAATTTGTAAGAATATATTATTCGTATAATATTAGTTATAATAGAAGCTTTAAAAAATAAAATTGGACAGTTCTAAGTATGTAAATAAATTATATTAGAAATTTTGTTAAGATATTTGAGTTGATGGTGACACTCGATACTCGGACTCGGTGATTGAGCCAGGTATAGAGTGTTATACCATCAATCTAAGGGAGACATTAGGGGGTACGCATTGTATAAATACCATAATACCTGAAAGAAAGTTTCAAATTCCTTCTTATACTGAAAGATGTTCACCACTAAGGTTGAAATTCATGATAGACCTCATCTCCAACATTAAATTCTTTCTTTATCTATTTTCATAGAATTTCATTCTTTGTTGTGCCTTTTATAGCTAGTGAGTCATCATTTTACTCACTTGATTCGTTTCCTTCGGTAAGTCTTGCACTATTACCACTTTAGCCTACTCATTAGCATTCAAAAATAACTTAGGAGGAATGTAACCACACATAGTCTAGATAAATGTGAGGGTTAATGTAGCAAGATCATCTTTGTTATACCTCAATTATCTTAAAGGAAACCATTAGACCTATGTTTTTGCTTTGAGAAAACACAATGCAAATATTGCTCAATTGTTATGTGTGAATATGCTAAGAGAATTGTGCAAGTGTACATGTCAGATTTAGTAATAAAATGATAAGTGAGATCATCTTCACAGGAATTGGTTCGGTATAAATTGGTCAAGTTATTATAAAGCAGTGTTTTTGATGCTATGGCAAAAACAATAATAAGAATACATAGTTAATTAAGGAATAATGATATGTGTAATATGTGAATTCTAACAAATAAATAAAAATGCTACTGCAAGACAGTAGTAAGTATGCAATTGCAAATACGAGAATGTCTATGTGAATAATATGTAAATAAGTAAAAACTAAGGATTTGAAAATAGAGATGCTACAACAAAGGTTAAAGATCTAAGATGTTGAATCGTAAGGTTGGGATTACTGAGAACCTACCCTTATTAACCAATAATGCCTTGGCAAAATTAATCTTATTCTACTACTCGAAAGAGATCTAAAATGGCCTGCTTCTTTCGAGTGTAAGACCTCAAGTTACCTTGCCTAAAGTGATATATGTCTATAGGCCTTTGGCATGGTACCCAGCACTATTTTGTTTTCTTATCGTATGGAACGCTAGTCTATGTCTAAAGACTGCTACAAGAATTCAGTCGAATACTTGCTCATATAATTCAATTTCGATCTAACTAACCTAACCTTGTTAGTATTAGATTAATTTCATAAACATACTGCACATTCATCTATATCTAGAGATTATACGCATGCGATTCATAAATACCATTGAATTAAACAATAAATTAAAACTAATCTAGGCTTTAGCTATTAAAGGAAATAAAGGTTTCATCAAGCAATCCCAACCCTATGAGATTAACTCATGGGTTGGTAAATAACATCCAAATTCAAGATAAGATTCAACATCATTTTCATTAATTAAGATCACAATGAAACAAATAAAGAAGAAAAGGAAGAACTTAGGGAAGATAGCTTTCGCCTATCCAGCCCATAATTCTGGAGTTGCAGTATCTTCTGATTGCCTATAGAGATTGCCTTCTTGTTTTCCTTTTCTGACTCTACCTTGTTCTAAACCATTACCTTCTACTTTCGTCCAAGGATTTTTCCAATTGTCTCTCTAAAATTGTCTCTCCCTCTTTCCAAGGATTTTTCCAATTGTCTCTCTAAAATTGTCTCTCCCTCTTTCCTTTTTTTCCTTTTTCTTGTTGGGTTTTATACCTCTTCCTTTAGAGTAGGCCCATGATCCCATGATCACATGATCTTTTTCCTCTTTTTTAGGATGATTTTTCTGGTACACATACAAAATGGTTTATAATAGTTAAGTGTTGAATGGGTCACTTCCTGACATTGCCACTACATTAATGTCGATAAACTATCTAATTTTTTACCCCGACTGTGACACCCCAAACCCGACCGGGATGGACTAGCCTAAATTCGAATCGTTACATTAGCCACCTAAGTGACTCTCCTACTAATGACCACCCAAGACACACCCTGACCTTATAACACCTTAATCTTATCTAGATATTAATTATTTATTAACGCGAAAACAAATTATGAGCCAATTTTAAACATTTTTCGAGTAATTTAACCTGAGGGCATTTTTCTCATTTTACCACCTATGGTAAAACTAGCTCGATTTTAGATCTAAATGTATACCGGCCTTTTTTTAGCCAAAATTACACAAGCCTAAAAATTCCAGCTTAAATTGAGTTCGTTTCCAATGTCTAATTCAATTTTTACTATTAGGGACTAAATTGTAATAAATACCAACTATCAGGACCTATTCCGAATTACAAAATTAATTGTGTTTCTATCAAATTTTACCCATTACAAGACTAATCCTAAAATTTTACCAAGTTTCCTTATCATCTAGGCTTTAATTAGATTGATCAATTTTTAGGACTAAATTGTAAGTTAAACAAATTAGAATACCAATTTAAAAAGATAAAAATTTAAAACCACAAAAACCAACACACCTGTATCCCCTAGACCATGTGTCATTAAATGACCGTGTTTGTGTCGCAAAAAACTTTTAGGCAGATTGCATACACCTGTGTGTAAATCCCACACGCCCATGTGTAATATCTCCAACTTCTACACGCCCGTGTCACTTACCCACACGACTGTGTGCAACTCCTCACATGTCCATGTGGACAAGTACATGCCCATGTGAAAATCACTACTCCTATTTTTGTGAAAAACTCATTTTCAAACCTGATTTTGTATATTTTAATGGCTAATTAAGCCTGATTTAACTACGATTAATTAACATACATATAGATACACCTTAAATTGAATTTATTGACATCAATTAAGCCTCAATTATATAGAGTTAGGCAATCAATTTCATGCACATCAAACACCGATTAAATCATACAAGTGGCGTACCTTAGTTACTAGTAAACCACTCCATGGAAGCTTCATTTAAACAAGCGTTAGTAAAAATTTCATGCTTCACACACCATGTTATCAATCATTGTGTTATCAAGCAACAAAACACCGTAAACCATTCAATAATTAAACTCAAACATGCCTCAAAGTTATTATAAAACCATCCAAAATAAATGTCAAAAGTCCAATTACAAACAAAATTAAACTAATTCCTGGGAGTTCCACAATGCCCGACTACGGTCTCTAAAATACGTAACAAAGTCACCACCAAGACTAAATCTCTTAGAACTCACTTGCTTGACTCCTCACCTCCTTAAACCCGATGATTATCTATACGAATGTGAGGGTGTGAACTTTAAAACGCTTAGTGGATGTTAATAAAAATGACATGTTAATTAACATCAAATTCATGCTTAATTCACAACCAATCAATCACAAATTATCAGCCAAAATAATGAAACATGTCAATTAAATTTCCATAAGCATTTTCAATACCAAAAATCAATTATTCATGGCTTTCAATCATTAAATGATATAGCAAAAATCACACATAATTCATTTCTCACGGCTTAACCGGGTGATTATACATCGTATAAATGGATCTCTGAACTCTTACAAATATCAAATACAGTCCACTGAGTTGAGCGGGTTGAAGCACATGCTCCCTTATAACACCTCAAATAATCCATTGGGTGGAGACTCATGCTCAACACTCCCTTATCTACTCCAAAAAAAATTAGTCCAGCTAGAGCCATATGCTCATAATGTCACAAATAAATATGAGTAGCCACAATGTAACACCCCGATTTTGGGCCTAGTCAGAACAGTGGTTTTGAAACCACAAATTTGACACAGAACCACAAATTTGACATAGTAAAAATTTGGTTTTATTATATTTTTATGGTCTACGATTTTATGAAAATTTTTTGTAAAAATTTCGTTCAAAAATTTCGACGTTTGGACACTCAATTTAGTCAAAAGGACTAAATTGTAAAAAGTGAAAAAATTGAGTTCTAGAAGCTAGAGGTGTCCAATTGTTATGAAATTTTAAATTGGAGGTCCTTAAATGGTAATTAGAACATTGGTTAATTTGTTGGACAAAAGTGGACATGAAATAGGTAAAATAGAATATTTTTAAGTTAGGGGCATTTTGGTTATTTAGCAATTTAATGAATTAAAAACAAAATTAAAAGCCAATTTTTGTCTATCTTCAACCCCTTGCCGAAACTTGCATGGAGAAACCATGGCTATGGTTTTTCAAGCTTCCAAGCTCGATTGTATGTCCATTCTAGCCCCGTTTTTAATGATTTTTACGTTTTTAAAATCTCGTAACAAGATCTATCTATTTCTACCACTAATTTGAGATATGGTTAAAGTCTAGGGTTTGAACCATGTTAGAAATTTGTGTATTTTAATGATTAATGGTAGATTATGCATGTTTATGGTTAGAAAACAACTTTTACTAGGTGGAATGAAAATGCCTAAAAGGACTAAATCATAAAATAGTATAAAAAGTGTTGTAAAAGTGTGATAAAATGAAAAATTTTGGTTTCTATAGTTATAAAAAGGGTTCGGCTAGGCTTAAAGTACAAAGAAATTGAGTGAAAATCATTTTACGAGCCTAAGGGCAAAAGTGTAAATATGACAAAGTTTAGGGGTAAAAACATAATTTTTCCATAATATGATTTTTGGGTCACTATGAAGAATGTGACTAATAAGTGAGCTAAATGTGATGTTAAAGATCAAACCAAACGAGGTTCGGACCTAGAACGGGGGAAAAACGAGTAATTAACTGTTAGGTCCCTCTTTGCTATTTTTGGTGTCGAGGTAAGTTCATGTGTAAATAATGCAATGTTGTATCATGTTTTAATGTTTTATTAATGTATGAGTCTCTATGTTTAATTGTTATGATGAGTGTATGAATGACGTTATAGTCCATGAGAATGACATTGTGAACGAATTCGACGAATATGTGACATCGAGAAAATCCTGTTTGAACCTTAGGAATAATTTAGGATACAATGTGACATGTCATTAGGAACTATGTGATTATGAGCTCATGAGATTATACGTATATGTGACTATGTGAATCCGGGTACTAGTCATGTACGTCCTACCGGTGGCTGGGTAGCCCGGCATGTGTCGCGGGTACCTATCAGCTTGTGTGAGCAGCCCGTGTAGTTATGTCCTAAGTGTCAGCTTGTGTGAGCAGGCCCATGATTACCTCGGAAGTGAGCAATGTGTGATATGTGATATAAGGTAGCATGTGCTACGTATGAAGCACTTTGTACAAGCTTTCCGTGAATCTGATCATATTCCAAGTGTTCAACGTGTAAATCAGTGGGTTATTTGACAAGTAATTCAATGATGAGAAAATATGAGAATGTGCTACGAGTTAGTACATGTATGTACTTATAAATCATGAGTAAAGGACTCGACATCTATGAATATGTGGTAAGATTTCATACGAGAAAGTTATGCTTATGAAATATTGATAATCTTGTGACTAATGATTTACATTTATGATGAATGGATATATGATAAGATTTGAAAATAATCATGTGTTGGGCTTATGAGCCTAATTGAGTTATGATATAATAGAATGTACATAAGCTGCAATTCAATGGATAAGAGAAAAAGGAAAGACCAACATAATCGTCGATTAAAGTTATTATGAAAACATAGAGAGAAGTGAGCTATAGATATGTGAAAGATTGTTAATCTATAAGTTGAAATTATGATTACTAATAAATGATGTGCATGTTGTTAAGTGAGTTGAAATAACTTGTTAATAATGTGATATGCTATAATGGGGTTGCTAGTCTAATGCCAAGACATACAATTGGTGTTTTTAAGATAAAAGAGTAAGCATTATGAATGAATAAGTGGTAATCATGAGATTTAATGGAAACTGTAATAATAATACCCTTATGGAAGGATAAAGTAAATGAATGTTAAAAGTTTTTATTTATTTGCATGTGAACTTACTAAGTTTTGAAGCTTACTCCTTTTCCTTTCCCATCTCTTTTAGGTTAATTTAGCTAGCTCGGGTTGGAGGCCGCCAGAAATGCCATCACAATCAAGCTATCATGTGGGTATAAGTGAATGCAAGTATTTCAAGTTTATGGCATGTATAGGGACTTTTTCTTTTGATTAATTATGTCATTGTTAATGTGGCCAAATGTGTTGTCTTAGAGTGGTTTATGGTTCAATTTGTATATAGCCATGAATGATGGCTTATGTTGATTGTATGATTATGTTTGTGCCTATGCCTTTGAGATGTGGTTAGTGATTGTGTGTATGTGATGGGTTATGTGATTAGTGATGAATGCTCGATGGTTAAATTGAGATGTGTTGATAATGATAACTACGGTCTAAAGGTGTAAAATGGAAGTAAACCTATATTTCTTAATGCATGAGAATTGGTAAGTTTGGGCTTGACCAAATATGAAGTCTTATATATGTATAAATAAAAAATGAAATGATGAAGATCATGTCTTGTTTGTGTATGTTTAAGTGCTCAATTATACCATGTTAAGTGCCTTTGAAGTCATGTATGTGTTTGTGCAATTAAGGGTGACAAATGGCATGGTAAATAGTCATTTTCTGGGCCTCACGGGCAGAAACACAGCCGTGTGTCTTAGCCATGTAAAGGACATGACCTCATGACATGGGCATGTGCCCCGGCCGTGTGAAGTCTGCACCTGATTATTGGAATTTAATTTGCCACACGGCCTAAGCATAGGAGCGTGTGACTTGGTCGTGTAACCCTAGTTTGCTGATGATGTCATAAACAGAGAGTTATATGGGCTAAAGACACGGGCATGTCCCAAGCCACACGGGCGTATGTGACCACACGGCCTACCCACACAGACGTGTGACCCTCCAAAATAAGAAAATTTCTTTAAGTGCTGTATAAGTTCCAAAAGTTTTTAGTTTAGTCCCAAACCAAACCAAATGTATTTTTTGGGGGGCCTGTATAAAGGACAATATGCTAAGTATAAATGGTTTTAATTTGGGCGAAATTAATGTCTGAATTTTGAATGTTTGCTTGTGTTTAAGTCCGGTAAGGCCTCAGACCCTGTTCTAGTGTCGGATACTGGTAAAGAGTGTTATATTTAATGGTATCAGAGCTATGGTTTAGTCGACTCTCGGACTAACCTAGCGTATGTGAGCCTAACTATACATGCCATTTTACTACTCGTGATAGGGTGATATCTGCCGACTCTGACAAAATCATTTTGCTAGGATAGAGATGACTTCCAACCAAGCTATTTTTTGGTAATGCTAAAAATGATATTGAGATGATTGAAATGTGCCTATGATGTGTAAAAATTTGGAAAGGTATGAATAGAAATTCATGATATGTATGTGTTAGTATACGACATGAGATAACTATAAGTTGAGAAATGTGGAAAATGTGGAATGAAATGAAAGCTTATATGGTGATAAGCCCATCCATGTTTGTTTGTCATTCATATGATGTTATGTGCCCAACATATTTGATTAAGTGAATATGATAAGTACAATGTGTGTTTATGTACACTTGTTTGAATAAGTGTAATCAGTATGTTCATATGGTTGAATCTTATGTTTAATTGTTAAATTAGAGATAATATGATGTTTTGTTTTATGACTTTGTTATGGAACCATAAATATTATAACAATATGAAAATTGAATTGAAAGATCAAATTGAGTAGAACGTAGGAAATGAGTATGATCGTTCGATGATGAATTGATGGATAAGACCATGGTTGGACCATGGAAAAGTATGGAATGTAAGACCATAGTCGGGCTATGGCATTCCAGTGAATAGACCATAACTGGGTTATGGCATTGTGATACGTGTAAGACCCTGGCATGGCCATGGCAAAATATGTGTAAGGCCATAGTTGGACTATGGTGTCAAGTAAATGACGTACTCGAATCCGTAAGACGTTCTTTAATTTGACAAATGTTGGTAAGTAAAATTGAAGTTAAATGTTGGAATTTAATTAGATATTGATATTAAGTTCGAGTAAGTAAATTCATTGTTTGAAATGATGAATGGCAGATAACATTTGTAAAATAAAAAGTATGTTAACTTGCTTGGAGTGAATTATGTAATTATGATGATATTATATTAAGGATGAATGCTAAGTCATATGTTTGTATTTATGAGAGTCAAGTTAGAGGCTTTACGACCTTACCCCCTTACCAGTGTTGCTTTTATGACGAAAATTCGCGAGAATCCTATTGAATAAGTTCATAAGTGTGAAACTAAAGAGTTCAGTGGTGAAATAATTAGTAATGCATACAAAGATGAGAACAGTGTGGAAGGTGAAAACAGTTTTGGAAGAAATATCAGAATGTTTTAAAGATTATACAGATTATGCAATGTCACGGTAAAGAAAAAGTTAATTTCAGCTAATCGACTTATTCAGATATGATGTCTAAAGTATGTGTTTGCTGAAATTTTTCCCGAATTGGTTTTCGTTAGTAAATGGAATGATGTGGGGTTCATGATGATAGAATTAGTCAGAGAAATGATAATTAAGTAGTAAAGATGTCTATGTGTGATAGTTACAGTTGATATGAATATGATGATCTTTTTTGGGTATTCTATATATTGTTTTATCCTCAAAGATATGTGTGTGATTGTTCAGTTTCTAATGGAGTTCTTATGTTGTGAGAATGCTAGCTAACTATGATGTTAGATGAAAGCCTTGTTGGTCTAGTCAGTTTATGACTGGTATTTTCTTATCTTCCTTTGGAATTCTATTCTATTATGTTTGGAATAAAAGTCAACGGTGAAATTATAAGACGTTATTCTTCTATTTCTACTGGTTATTATTTTGTTTTATATGCATATATGGAAAAGATGTTATCTCTGTTACAATTGATTCCAGAGTGTGTAAGCATTGTTTTCTTTTGGTTTTGTCTAAGGAATCATCAGGATCTTTATTATTTTCTTATGAGTTATGTTCTCAGATTTCTGGTATGGTATCGTATCTTGGATTTCCTTATCTTGGTTTTCCCATCATTCATACTTCGTAAATTATTAATCATGGCTCACATTTAAAGTGTGTTCTTTGACTTGTGATGACTGTAACACCCCAAACCTGGCCTGGACGTTATGGCCGAATTTGGCGATGTCCCATTGAAGTGTTTTTCGTAAAGCGAGATATCATTGGAAAACCATTCAATATTTAACCTTTTTTGTGATCTTAACGATGGTTTTAGAATGTCTTGTTCATTTTCAAAATGTAAGTCGTATGGCATTAAGTTAATCATATTTAAAATGTTATTTCTTGCTGAAGCTCTTAAAACAGGTTCCGTATTCGTGGTATTTTTGAAAAGCAATTATCTTTTTGAAAACTCACAACTTTCCCTACTACTAGCAGTTATAAATCAAGACAAATAAAAACCCAAATTAAAGTAAAAATCCATAAAGGCCTTATTATAATAAAAATATCCAAAATGAAATTACTAATAATTTAAAAATCAAATATGAAGTATGTGCGATTGTGTGGCCACGTTTGAGTCCCTCGCAGCACCGATCTGCCTAAGCCCGGGGAGTACCTGTACAAACAAACAGATAGGTGAGTTATGGAAACTCAGTATGTAATCCCATATCAAATAACCAATCAGTAAGTATATCTGATGCTGGGCCTAAGCCCAATTTAATGTGATTCGATTTGATTAGGGCCTTAACCCATTACAATATCAGTATCAGTTTGGGCCTGAGTCGGTCTCAATAACAGTACAGTACAGGTATGCAATCAATAGATCCTACCCAACCAGCCTCTACACTCTATCTCCGTCCAACCCTACACTCCATGTGGGGATAAAATCAACCCACCCATCCCTACACTCTAAGTAGTACCGATTGGGCACTAAATAGTATTTGCAGCAGAGCTGCCAGTACAGTACACTTCCTCCCATCATAATAAAACCCATCCCTATGCAACATATCATGCATCATGTTATAATATCATACATGTGATCAATATATTTAAAATGGCATGCTCAAACATAATCATACATCTCATAGGGTCATAATAGTCACTTTACCATGTAGGGGCATTTCAGTCAGTTTATCAATTACAGACATTTCAGACATTTTATCAATTAGGGGGTCTAGGTAGACTTACCGACCCAACAGTAGGTCCACAGTCATCTCAGGCGACCCGTGCAACCTTAACAGTCAAACAGTGAACACGAGCCCATGGCCCATGTGGGCCCACACCCCCGTGTGGCCTACATAGCCCAGAAATGGCCTTGGCCATGGGGATAACACAGCTTGACCCAATGATCTCCACACGGCCTAGTTCGGCCCAAAGTTGCCCAATGTGGCCTTAGCCCATGAAATCATTCATGGCCGGCCTCAACGATCATTCACCCATGTTTAGGCGTACGAACTACCACACGAGCGAGCGCACGCCCATATAGTGTCGTTGTCACTTATTTCGGCTTTTGCCGATTACTATAGCCAAAGTTGCGTTTGTACACACCTATTAGGATTCTAGGTACGCAGCCCCCCTCTTGAGACGAATCGCACCTAAAACAAATGACAATTCCATGTCCAGCATTAGTCATGCTTAGAACCAACAGTACCAAAAACAATCCCCAAACGACAGCATTTAATGTTACTTACTTCCACTGCTTCAATCAATGTAGCCTACCACTCGTTAGGTAAACCAAGTTCAACACGATTTGATGCTATCAAAATAACATTTGACGCAAAAAAGGATTAGCACCTTAACAAAACTTAATCAAATGAAATCTTTCCCAAATCAATTGTGTCATTCTTTTTCCCCCTTACCCAAAAGACTTACCGAACCCACGAGAATAGGATTTGAGCGTAAGAGCAAGAATAGATTTGGCAAAAAGAAGTAAAGAAAGAAAGAGATTTGGCAACAAGAGACGAAGGTATTCGGCTCTAGTAATGGAAGAGGGGGAACTTGATGAAAGCTGAAAGAGTAGAGAGAGAAGAGAAAAGGGGTATTCGACCAATGCAGAAAAGAATGTGGTGACTGCTCAGAATCGATTGAGAGAGAGAAAAGAAAGCAATCAATCAACAAAGAACTCAAGAGAATAGCAAACTCGAAAAAGATCAAAATGATCAAAACCCGAAGGATCTCAAGCAACAATCGGTCCCAAAAAGAGAGAAACACGAGAGACAGAGAGGCAGCAAAATCGAAAGTAGAAATTCGGCACAAGGGAGAGAAGGTGGGCTAACTCCTAAACACTTCTCTTACTTGACTCCTCAAAACACTCCAACCACTCCCCTATTCAAATCCCCCAATATTTCCTCCTAAAATTCGGCTACACAATCCCACACCCTTCAGACACTCCAACTACGCACTAACATTAGAGTTCTATTGACATATAACCACTTAAATGACCTCCAACAAAATAAAACACTCCCCTGTATTGCCAAGACTCGAACCCCTGACCTCAGGCATCAACAACACACCACTTATCCCTCAGACCAGCAGGCCCTTTTGCTATGAAATACCCATATTTATTTAAAAGCCTACTAACTAGAGACAGGGTTTATTCATACTAAAACAAAATTTTATACAAGCCAAGGCTTGAACCCAAGACTTCTCAGACTTTTCCCAGAACACATAACCACTAAGGTAGACATATAATTGTGTGTCACAAACATACAAAAATAAATACTTTAAGATTTTTAGGGCATTACACTGACTATGCTTATTGTGATTGTATTTTAACTTGATCATAGGAATGTGATGATTCTGGTTTTTGGAATTCTAAAATTTTTGTGAAGAGAATTAACATCAGCAAAGGTATAAGTAGTGAAGTCACAAGCTTCAATTTGTATGATGGATTTCTTTTTTCAGGTAAGTTAATTAAATTTAGCGCATTCAATCGGGATGTCTTTGTTTATTTGAGCTAATGCTATTGTAAAGGCCTTTAATTAGCATGACAAGTGAACTTTGAAAGATTGTATGTTTGAGTTGTTTTAATAGCATAAAGAAAAGAGCATTTTGATATGTTATTATTTGATAATTGAAATCAAATCAGTTGTTTTTACTAGAGTGAATTGATTTGTTGAGATGTGATTTGATTTATACATATTTAAGCATGTCCTCAGCTAAGAGAAAAAGTTCTGTGCACTCACGAGTATGAAGACAGACAGTCGGAATGAAAAATCTATATTTTAGCAAGTATGATATAGAGATATACTTATTAGATTACTTTAACCGAA
Organism: Gossypium longicalyx; assembly: GCA_025698465.1. Taxonomy (NCBI): domain Eukaryota; kingdom Viridiplantae; phylum Streptophyta; class Magnoliopsida; order Malvales; family Malvaceae; genus Gossypium; species Gossypium longicalyx. The sequence goes on along the minus strand of CM047006.1, from coordinate 54,754,412 downwards.
TGATGTTGTTATGAGTTAAAGCTGTTCAGATTGATAACGTTATCACAGTTGTGAAAGTTTGAATGGTCTGTGGCATGTTAGCAAAGTTGAATACAGTTGAAGGTATTATTAACTGAAGCACTGGTTCTATGTTCAGTCTGAATTGAGAAAAGAATTTGTGATTTTTCAATGATGTACTATTGAACAGATTGGAATATGTTTTAATATAAGAATGTAAAGAAGTAGTTTGTACTTTCAGACAGTTAAAGTCACATTAAAAAGAATTGTTCGACTAGTGATTTAGAGACGACCACTTTTATGTCTATGTTGTGAATTTGATGATTTCGTATGTTCAACAAAAAAATGTCATATGCTTCCTGATCCTAATGGGTTAAAGTATCTAATGTCCTAGAAAGATCTAAAATTTAAGACGTTGTGAATGAATTGAGATATTGAAAGATTTCGAGTAATTATCGATTAATCTCTGAGAAAGTAGTTATATTTACAGGTGCCTGGATGGAAAATCTTTGATTATTTTTGAGAATACTGGTTAATTGATTGATCTTAGTTGATGATGGTCTAATTCCAACTAAATTAAATGCTAAAGCAAGGTTTCTTTGCGAAACTAAGTAACTCTGAAATGTGATAGTGAGTGGTAGCTAGTCTGTTCATCCTAAAGTAATAAAACGTGCAGTTATATAAAGTAGACGATCTGGTGATTGAGTATGTACCATGATATTTTTGAGTTTATGTTCAGATGTCTATTTGTTAGCAAGTAAGTTGAAAATCAAGTGTATTTAGGACTAATACAGTCTGTGATGGTACGGGGGGTGATAATGAGATAAAATTGTAAAAAATTTCGTATCGGGATTGTCATAATCTCCGAAAAGGAAGATGTTATTTGGATTGTGGTTGATTTTTTGGAATGCATGATTGTTTCAATGTGTACAGAGTTCTTATTTGATAGATCAACTGAGCTATGGGTTCCTGAGAGAGTAATTCAGAATTTTGACAATATGTTCTGACACTGTGTACTAAAGTTCAAATGTTATTGGAAAGAGATATACTAGGTTAAATCGATTTGTGATTCTGAGGGATTAGTGAATGTGATTCATGAGAGTTGGAAGCAACTTCTTTTGGTACGATTTTCGGGGACGAAAATCCCTAAAGAGGGGAGAGTTGCAACAGCCCAATTTTGGGCCTAGTCGGAATAGTAGTTTCAGAACCACAAATTTGACATAGTAAAAATTCATTTTCATTATAATTTTATGGTCTAAAATTTTATGAAATTGTTTTGTGAAAATTTTATTCAAAAATTTCGACGTTTGGGCACTCAAATTAGCCAAAAGGACTAAATTGTAAAAACTACAAAACTTGAGTTCTAGAAGATAGGGTGTCCAATTGTTATGAATTTTTAAATTGGAGGTCCTTAAATGGTAATTAGACCATTGGTTGATTTGTTGGACAAAAATGGACATGAAATAGGTGAAATAGAATATTTTTAAGTTAGGGGCATTTTGGTCATTTAGCAATTAAATGAATTAAAAACAAAATTAAAAGCCAATTTTTGTCCATCTTCAACCCCTTGGCCGAAACCTACATGGAGAAACCATGGCTAGAGTTTTTCAAGCTTCCAAGCTCGATTGTAAGTCCGTTCTAGCCTCGTTCTTAATGATTTTTATGTTTTTAAAATCCTCGTAACAAGATCTATCTATTTCTACCACTAATTTGATATATGGTTAAAGTCTAGGGTTTTATCCATGTTAGAAATTTGTGTATTTTGATGATTAATGGTATATTATGCATGTTTATGGTTAGAGAAACAACTTTTGCTAAGTGATTTTCGGTGAAAATGCCTAAAAAGACTAAATTGTAAAATAGTATAAAAAGTGTTGTAAAAGTGTGATAAAATGAAAAATGTGGGTTGCTATAGTTATAAAAAGGGTTTGGCTAGGCTTAAAGTACAAAGAAATTGAACGAAAATCATTTTACGAGCCTAGGGGCAAAAGTGTAAATATGATAAAGTTTAAGGGAAAAATGTAATTTTGCCATAATATAATTTTTGGGTAATAATGAATAATGTGACTAATAAGTGAGCTAAATGTGATGTTAAAGATCAAAGAAAATGAGGTTCGGAACTAGAACGGGGGAAAAACGAGTAATTAACGGTTAGGTCCCTCTTTGCTATTTTTGGTGTCGAGGTAAGTTCATGTACAAATAATGCAATTTTGTATCATGTTTTAATGTTTTATTAATGTATGAGTCTCTATGTTTAATTGTTATGATGAGTATATGGACGACATTATAGTCTATGAGAATGACATTGTGAACGAGTTCGACAAATATGTGACATCGAGAAAATCTTGTTTAAACCTTAGGAATAATTTAGGAAAATGTGACATGTCACTAGGAACTATGTGATTATGAGCTCATGAGATTATGTGTATATATGACTATGTGAACCCGGGTGCTAGTCATGTCCATCCTACCAGTGGCTGGGTAGCCTGACATGTGTTGCGGGTACCTATCAGCTTGTGTGAGAAGTCTATGTAGTTACATCCTGAGTGTCAGCTTGTGTGAGCAAGCTTGTGATTAGCTCAAGAGCGAGCAATATGTGATATGTGATATGCGGTAGCATGTAGCTACATATGAAGCACTTTGTGCAAGCTTTCCGTGTATCCGATAGTATTCCAAGTGTTCAACGGGTAAATCAGTGGGTTATTGGACAAGTCATTGATGAGAAAATATGAGAATGTGCTATGAGTTAGTACATGTATGTACTTATAACTCATTAGTACATGTATGTACTTATAACTCATGAGTAAAGGACTCGATATACTATGCATATGTGGTAAGAATGCACACGAGAAAGTTATGCTTGTGAAATATTGATAGTCTTCTGGTTAATGATCTAAATTTATGATGAATGGATGTATGATAATATTTGAAAATAATCATGTGTTGGGCTTATGAGCCTAATTGAGTTATGATATAGTACGATGTACATACTTAAGCTACGATTCAATGGATACGAGGAAAAGGAAAGAGAAGCATAATCGTCGATTAAAGTCATTATGAAAACATAGAGAGAAGTGAGCTATAGATATGTGAAAGATTGTTAATCTATATGTTGAAATTATGATTACTCGTAAATGATATGCATGTTGTTAAGTGAGCTGAAATAACTTGTCAATAATGTGATATGCTATAATGGGGAGATTATGGTTGCTGGTCTAATGCCAAGACATACAATTTGTGTTTGTAAGATAAAAGAGTAAGCATTATGTGTAACATCCCAAATTAGGGTTTAGTTAGAACAGTGGTTTTGAGACCACAAATCCAAAGTAAAAATAGTTATTTTATGATTTTTTGATGATCCATGATATGATTGCATGTTTGTGTGAAATTTTCATGAAGAAATTTTATGCCTAAAGTGCCTAATTTGAAGTTAGGGACTAAACTGAATAAGTTGCAAAACTTGAGTTCTAGAAGCTTTTAGCATGAAATTGCTATTGATTATAAATTAAAAGGTCTTAAATAACAATTTAACCATGTTCTAAAATTTTGGACAAAAATGGGCATGAATAGGAAAATTTTGAAAGAAAAGCCTTAAAGGCATTTTGGTTATTCAGTAATTAAACGAATAAAAAGGGAAAAAGAAGCAAAATTCATGTCTATCTTCTTCCCTAAGTGCTGCAATTTAGGTGGTCTACATAGATAGGTTTTTTCAACTTTTCAAGCTTGATTGTAAGTACCTCCAAGCCCGTTTTTAATGTTCTTTACATTTTTTAGATCCTTGAAGCATGATCTATCCATTTCTACCCTTATTTTGAACTAGGGTTAATGTTAAAAAATTTATCCATGTATGACATCCATGTATTTTGATGTTTAATGGAAGGATATGAAAGTTTGATGTGTCATAAACATGTTTTACAAAGTGATTTTGCATGAAAACACCTAAAAAGGGACCTATTTGTAAAAGTTGTAAAATGGGTAGTAAATATGTGAAATAAAGATAAATGAGAGCTGTAGGAGTAGGAATATGAATCGGCTGGGCTTGGGTAATAGATAAAATGAATGCATTTTGTTTGACGAGCCTAAAGACCAATATGTAAATAAGTGAAAAGTTAAGGGTAATAAGGTAATTTTACCAAAGTATGTGTTATAGGTCGATTTGAACAATGTATGTATTAAAAAAGTTATATTTCACATTATAGATAAAAAAAAATGAGATTTGGGTCTTGATCGGGGGAAAAACAAGTTTTACAAAGAATAGACTCATTTTCATCATTTTGTACCGAGGTAAGTTCATATACAAATAATGTGATGTTATGTTATATTTTCGATGCTTGAGTATTTTGTGAATTCAAATTCTTTAATGTTATCATAAGTTATGCGTTGATTGCTCCATGAGTAGGTGACTGGTATTATGGACATTGAGATCGACATTATGAGCAAGCTTGACAGAGATGTAATATTGAAGAATCCCGTTTGAACCTTAGGAATAGTCTAGAATACAAGTGACATGTCACTAGGAACCATGTGATTTAGGAGTTCATGAGATATGTCATATATGTTTATGTGGTTCCGGGTGTTGGTCTTGTACGTCCTACCGGTGGCTGGGTAGTCTGGCATGTGTTGCGAATACCCGACAGCTTGTGTGAGTAGCCCGTGTAGCTACGTCCTGACCAACAGCTTGTGTGAGTAGACCCGTAAGTAGCTCGAGAATGGGCTTTTATGTGTTATGTTATATGAGGTAGCTTTAGCTACATATATGGCACTTATGTGTGAGCCTTCTATGTTTCGAGTGTTCAATGGGTAAATTATCAAGTAACTTGACAGAAGACCCAAGAGGTAAGTCAATGAGAAGAATAAGTAAGAGGTTATGTTATTAGTTGGTACAGGTATGTATACCGAACTCATGAGTAATACCTTGGTATGTGATGAACTTATGACAAGGTTGTTTATGTGGTGAGTAAGTTTAAAGGATTTGATGAAATACAAATTTATGTTCATTATGTTAAATGTATGTTAAATACTTTTTTAGATAGCAGGTTATTTGCATATGGACTTACTAAGCTTTAATGCTTACCCCTTTCCTTTCTGCCTTTTATAGTGTCGCCAAGCTAGCTGGGGAATCGAAGACGCCGAAGACTCGATCACACTATCAATTGGACATTTGGGTATAGTTAGTCTCAACATTTTGAGTGTGGCATGTATTGGGGACTTGGTCATTTTGTTATGTTACACATTGATTAGCCAAATGAGTTGGCTCATGATGGTATTATGATTCATTTTGTATAAGGCCATGAGATGTGGCTTATATTTGCTTCTCGAGTTGTAACCCTAATTATTTATGCATGCATACAATGTGCTTATGCTTTGTGATGTGGTTGGTGGTTGCTTGTTGGTAATGGAGGTGATAAATGGCACATATGCTTAATGAATGAATTGGGACTAATAGATACGACCATAGCTATGGTACAATTGAGTAGATTGAAGGTAGGTTTATAAGGTTGAATAAATATGAAATTGCTGTGGAACGCCATATGAAAGCATGATGGTTTGAGCATGTGATATGTTGACATTACAAAGTCATGGTTTAATCATGATTGTGAGTATTTGAGGGACTATACCATCAAAAATGTATAAGTGAGTGAGCATTTAAGGGTGGCAAATGGCTTTGAAAATAGCCTCAAACTTGTCCACACGGGTAGACACACGGGTATGTGTCTAGGCCGTGTATGACACACGGTTTGCCCCATGGGCGTGTGATCCAGTCGTGTGTCTCCTGTATCCTAATTAGGCAAAACAAAATGCCCAGTAGTAAACACACGGGCTAAGACACGGGCGTGTGTCTTGGCTGTGTGAGGGACACGGCTTGGAGACATGGGCGTTTGCCCAGGCCGTGTGAAGTCTGTACCATGTTATGAAAAATTATGAAATTTTAATAAACCACACGGTCTAGCCACACAGGTGTGTGACACAGCCGTATGACTATATTTCGGTGTTGACGTCATAAACAGAGAGTTACACGGCCTGAGGACACGGGCGTGTCGAGGGCACACAGGCGTGTCTCCTATCTCCACATGGGCGTGTGCCCTTGTTTCATGAAATTTTTTTTAAATTTTCCAAAGTTTTCTAATGTTCTCGGTTTAGTCCTAAAGTACTCCCGATGTATGTTTTGGGCCTCATAGGCCATATAAAGGACAATTTTCATATGTATGAATAATTTTGAGTTGAACAAAATTTTATGGCCCAGTTTTGTATGATTGCTTGAGTTTAAGTCCGGTAACACCTCGTACCCTATTCTGGCATCGAATACAGGTAAGGAGTGTTACATTTAGTGGTATCAGAGCTACAGTTTAGTCAATTTTCAGACTACATAGTATTTGAGTCTAGCTATACATGCTATACATAAATTGTGATAGTGTGATGACTCCTGACGATTTTAAACTGTGTTTTTCATATAGTAATGGATCCCAAACGAGCTATGGCAGATGATGTGGAAAGTAACGCACCAGCCCCCACCCAAGAGACGGTGCCAGAGGAGAGTAGACAGGTAACTGTGAGTCAAGGGGGAGAGGCTCGAGAGGCCCTCATCCACGCTATAAACGAATGGTTTGCTAAGATCGTTCATACGAACTCAGTTGTTCAGCAACAACCTCCACCCCCTCAAAATCCTCAACCCGTACACTTAGTGCCATAAGGTATGGACTTTATGAGATTTCATAGAACCTTTATTAATAAGATTCGGAAACAAGGGGCGGAAGAGTTTAGAGAAAATGCTAAGGATGGTGCTAAGAAAGTAGAAATTTGGCTTGAGAATTCGATAAGGGTATTTGATGAACTATCATGCACACCCGAAGAATGTTTGTAGTGTGTTATTTCCTTGTTGAGAGAGACAGCATATCACTGGTGGAAGACACTAGTATCTCTGGTACCTCTAGAGAAGGTCACATGGGAATTCTTCCAAGAAGACTTTCGAAAGAAGTACATCAGTGAACTATTCATTGACCAGAAGCGCAAGGAATTTTTAGAATTGAAGCATGGCCGCAAGTCAGTGACCAAGTATGAAATAGAGTTTGTTCGGCTCAGCAAATATGCTCGGGAGTATGTATCCTTCGAGGCTAAAATGTGTAGAAGGTTTGAAGACGGACTTAATGAGGATATTAGAATGTTGTGGGTATTCTTGAGCTGAAGGAATTTGTTGTGCTCATTGATTGGGCTTGTAAAGCTGAGGAACTGACCAAGGAAAAGAGAAAAGCCGAGGTTGAGGCTAAAGATATAAGAAAGAGGCTGATGAGCAAGTTATTCCCCTCTCAGTCTAAGAAATCTAGAGATATGTATTCCCGTTCTTATGTTTCGAACGGGTATTCGCACGAAAATCGTAAGAAGCAAAAATTGGGTTTTAAATCTCAGGCTACATCTATGGCTAATGTAGTTAACGCTAGACCTTTTAAACTCGAGAGCCAACATTGCGGAAGACATCATCTTGGTGTGTGTAGGATGAATGACAGATCTTGTTTCAGATTTGGTTCTCAAGAACACTATATCAAGGACTGCCCCGAGATGATCGAGAAAGAAAAATTTCAGAGTACAAGGCCAAGTAGTACGGCTACAAAAGGGAGACCCTCGAGAAATGCCAGTAATGGGGCTAGTAGCAAAAATGTAGCGACGGATACAACTATGAGATTCGAAGCTAGAGCTCCGACTAGGGCCTATGCCATACGTACGCGTGAGGATGCATCTTCTCCTAATTTGATCACTGGTACTTTTTCTTTTTATGATACTACTGTTATTGCCTTAATTGACCCTGGTTCTACTCATTCTATGTGTTCATGAAATTGGTATTTAGCATGAATATGCCTGTTGAGACTACGGAATTTATGATTAAAGTGTCAAACCCGTTAGGCAAGCATGTTTTAGTTGATAAGGTATGCAAGAAATGTTCCTTGATGATTAGAGGTCATTAATTTCCAGCTAACTTGATGTTGTTGCTGTTTGATGAATTTCATGTTATATTGGGTATGGATTGGTTGACACTTCATGATGCTATAGTAAATCATAGACAAAAAGTTATTGAATTGAAATATGAAAATGGTGAAATTCCCTAGGTTGAATTAGATGACTCAGATAAGTTGCCAATCGTGATTTCTTCGATGTCTGCTCAGAAACGTATGAGAAAAGGGTGTAAAACTTATTTGGCTTATGTGTTGAATACAAAAGAGTCTGAATTGAGAATTGAATCAGTGCCTGTTTTATGTGAATACCTGGATGTATTTCTGGAAAAATTGTCAAGTTTACCTCCAATTAGAGAAGTGGAATTTGGTATAGATGTAATGCCAGGGATGACACCAATTTCAATTGCTCCGTATAGGATGGTCCTGACTGAGTTGAAAGAACTAAAGTCATAGTTGCAAGAATTGACCGACAAGGGTTTTGTGACAACGAGCTTTTCACCGTGGGGTGCTCTGGTATTATTCGGGAAAAAGAAAGATGGTTCTATGAGATTGTGTATAAACTACCGACAGCTCAATAAGATAACAATCAAGAACAAGTATCCTTTGTCAAGGATTGATGACTTTTTTGATCAATTGAAATGAGCGTCATGGTTTTCTAAAATAGACATGAGGTCTGGCTACTATCAGTTGCGAGTTAAAGAGTCAGATGTGCCTAAAACTGCTTTTAGAACGAGGTATGTCCACTATGAATTTCTTGTTATGCCACTTGGGTTAATGAATGCTCCTACTATATTTATGGATTTGATGAACCGTATCTTCCGTCCATACTTGGAAAATTTTATGGTTGTTTTTATTGATGATATTTTGATTTATTCTCGAGATGAACCCGAGCATGCTGACCACTTGAGAACTATTTTACAAACCTTGAGAGAAAAGTAGTTGTATGCTAAGTTTAGTAAAAGCGAGTTTTGACTTCGAGGAGTTTGATTCTAGGGCCACATTGTTTCAGGTGATGGTATTTGAGTTGATCCTAGCAAAATTTTTGCTATCGTCGAATGGAAACTGCCAAGGAATGTATCTGAGGTTAGAAGCTTTTTGGGCTTAGTTGGTTACTACCGATGGTTTGTGAAAGGATTTTCTATGATTGCCACTCCCATGACAAGATCGCTTCAAAAGGATGTTAAGTTTGAGTGGTCGGAAAAGTGTCAAAAAAGCTTCGAGAAATTGAAGATGTTATTGATCGAAGCACCAATTTCGGTACAACCCAAGTCGGGTAAAGAATTTATGATTTATAGTGATGCTTCCTTAAATGGTTTGGGATGTGTACTTATGCAAAAGGGTAAAGTCGTAGCTTACGCTTCAAGGCAGTTGAAGCCTCACGAGAAGAACTATCCGACACATGACTTAGAGTTGGCTGCCATAGTGTTTGCTTTGAAGATTTGGCGACATTATTTATTTGGTGAGAAATGCCATGTCTATACCGATCACAAAAGTTTTAAGTACTTAATGACTCAAAAGGACTTGAACTTACAGCAACGAAGATGGTTAGAACTGTTAAAGGATTATGAGTTTGTGATTGACTACCATCCAGCTAAGGCAAATGTGGTCACCGATGCTTTGAGTAGGAAGTCGTTTTTTGCCTTGAGGGCTATGAATACACAACTAACTTTGTCTGATAATGGTTCGATTCTAGTCGAGTTGAGAGCTAGACCAACTTTTCTTCAATAGATTTGTGATGCTCCAAAAGTTGATAAAGAGTTGCAAGCTAAGATAGTTCAGTGTGAGTCCAGCAGTGAACCAGATTTTCTGAGTGACTCTGATGGTTGTTTGAGATTTCGTTGTAGGATTTGTGTTCTGAAGGACACTGAGTTGATTCAGAAATTTTAAATGAGGCACACAGTGGTTGTTTGACAGTTCACCCAGGTAGTACGAAAACGTACAATAACTTGAAGAAATTGTATTGGTGGTCGGGAATGAAAAGAGACATTTTAGAGTTTGTTTCTAAATGTTTGATTTGTCAGCGAGTGAAGGTCGAACACCAAGTACCTTTGGGTTTGCTTCAGCCCATGATAGTTCCCAAGTAGAAATAGGATCGAATTACTATGGATTTTGTAATAGGGTTGCCTTTAACTCTGAGAAAGAAAGATGCCATATGGGTCATTGTTGATAGATTAACTAAAACAGCTCATTTTATACCGGTACGTACTGATTACTCATTTGAAAAGTTAGCTGATTTGTATATTGGTGAAATTGTCAGACTTCATGGAGTACCTATATCGATTATTTCGGATAAAGATCCAAGGTTCACTTCACAGTTTTGGAATAAGTTAGAAGAAGCTTTGGTTACGAAGTTAAACTTTAGTATCACTTTCCATTCGCAGACCAACGGTCAGTCGGAGAGAGTAATTCAAATACTTGAAGACATGCTCAGATGTTATGTGTTGGAATTCCAAGGTAGTTGGGAAAAGTACATACCGTTGGTAGAGTTTGCCTAAAACAATAGTTATCAGTCGAGTTTAAAAATGGCACCTTATGAGGCATTTTATGTGCATAAGTGCCGGACACCTCTGTATTGGACCGAACTTAGAGAAAATTAGATTCACGGGGTTGATTTAGTCAAAGAAACCGAAGAAAAAGTGAAGACAATTTGTAATTGTTTGAAAGTTGTTTCGGATAGATAGAAATCCTACGCGGATTTGAAACGGAAAGAGATTGAGTTTCAGGTCAGTGATAAGGTATTTTTGAAAGTGTCTCCATGGAAAAGAGTTTTGAGATTTGGTAGAAAGGGCAAGTTGTGCCTGCATTTTATTGGACCGTATGAGATCACCGAGAGAGTAGGGCTAGTTGCCTATCGATTAGCCTTACCATCCGAATTAGAAAAGATTCATGATGTGTTCCATGTGTCTATGTTGCGCCATTTCTGATCTAATCCTTCACATGTCATTTTGCCGATAGATGTTGAGATTCGATCGGGTATGACTTATGGTGAAGAACCAGTTAAGATTGTGGCTCGGGAAGTCAAACAATTGAGAAAAAAAAGTACTGCCCTTGTAAAAGTGTTATGGTAAAGACATGGAGTTGAAGAGGCTACATGAGAGCCTGATGAGGCCATGAGAAACCATTACCCAAACCTTTTTATCGGTTAGATTTTCGGGGATGAAAATCCCTAAAGGGGGAGAGTTGCAACATCTCGAATTAGGGTTTAGTCAAAAAAATGGTTTCGAGACCACAAATCTAAAGTAGAAATAATTATTTTATGATTATTTGATGATCCATGATATGATTGCATGTTTGTGTGAAATTTTCATGATGAAATTTTATGCCTAATGTGTCTAATTTGAAGTTAGGGACTAAACTGAATAAGTTGCAAAACTTAGTTCTAGAAGCTTTTAGCATGAAATTGCTATGGATTATAAATTAGAAGGTCTTAAATAACAATTTAACCATGTTCTAAAATTTTGGACAAAAGTGGGCATGAATAGGAAAATTTTGAAAGAAAAGCCTTAAGGGCATTTTGGTCATTTAGTAATTAAAAGAATAAAAAGGGAAAAAGAAGTAAAATTCATGTCCATCTTATTCCCTAAGTGTCGAAATTTAGGTGGTCTCCATAACTAGGGTTTTTCAACTTTTCAAGCTTGATTGTAAGTACCTCTAAGCCCGTTTTTAATGTTCTTTACATTTTTGCGATCCTTGAAGCATGATCTATCCATTTCTACCCTTATCTTGAAGTAGGGTTTATGTTCAAAAATTTACCCATGTATGACATGCATACTATAACGCCCCAAAAATCCCAAAACCTAAAAATCCTAAAATCTCGAATTTTTCTTTTAGTGCTTAGCACTTTCGGTTAAGTGTTAATTACGTGATGGTACGTCTTGGTCAAGGTTTGAGTTTGAATCTAGGGGTGGAAGAAATTATAGTTTAATTATTAAAAGAATCAGGGTTGGCAAGTAGGTGGGCTTTTAAATAAAAATACGGGAAAATGGCATAAAAAAGCCTTGTGGAGGACTGGCTAAGTGAACCACTTAGGGAGTAGAGAGGTGGCATTAGTAGCTAGCAAAGAGATCCAAGGTTTGAATCCTAGCTTAGTATTTTTAGAATTTAATTTTGGCCTTCTAAAAGGATGGAAGTTGCGTGAAGATGGACTCCAAGGGGAGTGTTCAAAAGAGAAAAATAAGGAAAGGATCAAGGGGTTATCAAGGAGAAAAACGAGGAGATGAGAAGTGAGGAGTAAGTGGAGCTGAATTGGGAACTTGGGCTTGAAGAATTCAGCTATAGGGCTATAAATCGGTGCTGAATGGGAGGGTTGAAAAGTTAATGACGAATTTCCCTTCACTTTGTGCCAGAAACCCTTTTCTCTTCAAGATCCAAAAAGCCGAAAACCCTCTATTTTACTTTCTTTTCTTTCTGCCGATTTCTATTCTCTTCTACACAATCTTCTTTATCAATTTCTTCTACTGCTCTTCTTCTTTAATCTGTACCAAATGAACCTTATTAATCATACTTAGTTTGAAAAGCCGAAAAACTGAATCTTCTAAGGGCCGAATACTTTTTGACCAAATCAAGTGTAAGTGTTGCTCTTCCAATCGATTTTTCTTTGTTTAGCATCGATTATTATCCCTCACTCTTTCTAATCAACTTTGGTAGGGAATTAGTATCGGATCTTGGTTTTTAGCCCTCAGCCGAATTGCTCCTTAAGGTGTTGCGATTTTGGTAAGTATTCTTCTCTCATTGGCTAAGGTGGTCGAATGGTCATAGTTATGGTAAGGAGACTTGTGTTGGATACGAGTCACCTATTATTCTGGTTTTAATAGTTAAGATTTGTGCAGATCTAGGAAATACGTGATCAAGGAAAAAGCGGTTAAGGGTTGGGCTCAAGGTAAGGTTAAGGTGAGGTTTCGATTTTTGAGTAAATAAGTATTAAAGGTAAGATTAATGATTCGGCAAAAGTCAAAAAGCTGAAAAGCCGAAAAGCCGAAATGCCAAAAAGCCAAAAGTTTGGCTACGGTATTCTTGCGAGTGTGCAAAAACTCGTAAGGGGAAACCGATAGGTTGCCTGAGGCCCACGGGCGATTCCGTGGACTTGGGTTGTGATTTGGCCATATGGGCGGGAATGGGCTAAATGGGCTCGATGTGCTGTTGGGCCCATAATATGCAAAAATTGAATATTGATGCTATGTGATAGGAATTTGTATGTAAGCATGAATATGAAAGTGACTTGGCCTAACGGGCCATATAAATGTGATTTGGGCCTAATAGGCTATATACATGTGATTTGGGCCTAATGGGCCAGATACAGGTATATGAATTTGATTTGGCTTTGTAAGGGGTTTTGGGCCTAGAATATGATAACTACATAAAACTTAATAATTATTTGCGACTGTGGACAAGTCATAAGGTTAAGGTGTGGCAACGGGTATGTGCATGTATAGGATTGGATCTAGGAAGAGCTTGGTACTTAAGCGGACTTAATGACTCACCTCCTCTTCTCTGGAATCCTACCTGGTGCATTGTATTCATTCATCTTAGATCTCGGGACTTGTTAACGGGCTAAGGTAAGTGAAAACTGTAATTAAGGAAAAATTACCGAAATGCCCCTAAGGGCGAAAATGACCAAAATACCCCTAGGTGTTGAATGTAAGTGACATGCATACATATGATATTCTGCTTAGGTTGCATACGGGTTGGGAATTATGGAACAGAGGAAGTATATGAGGATCGCATGATTGCTTGACGATCGTGGATCCAACGGCGGCTTTTAAAGACCAATATGTAAATGAAGGTAGTTCCGCAACTGGGCTACCCTTGGTGTGTTGGTTGGGTGGGTCGATATTTATATCCCCACATGGTGTGACGAGGGACGGAATTAGTGTGTAGCGGATGGATAATTTGGATGTGATTGCATTGCATGTTTGATGTATGATGGTTTTTGGAATGCTTTTTTTGTGTTGAGGGTTGTACACACTGAGTTTGCGAAAACTCATCCTCTTTTTTTATTTTATTTTATTTTCAGGTGAAGCTCAGTAGAAGGTTCGATGTTTGGAGGGACTCTGGGTGGCCAGCTAGCAAGATAATTTGGACTTGGTTTTTTTTAAGCATATAAGTTTTTATTTTATTAAGTATGTTTCAGACCAGGTTGTAAAAAGGTTTCATTATGTTATTATTACTTGAATTATTATTATTTTCGTTGTAAATACGAAAAGTTGAACATGGGTTTCCTAAATTATAATATGTTTTCTACGTTTTCGCAACTAAATTTTAAAATGACATGTTTTCATAAAATCATATGTTTTAAATAAGTGATTGAAAGGAGTTTTTTTTAAGTTAATTAAGGTTTCTTTTATTTTAAGAAAGGTTTTCAATGAAAATATGGTTTTCGTTAAAACACTTCAATGTGACACACCAGATTCAGCCATAGCATCTAGGCCGGGTTTGGGGTGTTACACATATATTTTGATGTTTAATGGAAGAATATGAAAGTTTGATGTGTGATAAACATATTTTACAAAGTGATTTTGCATGAAAACACCTAAAAAGGAACCTATTTGTAAAAGTTGTAAAATGGGTAGTAAATATGTGAAATAAAGAAAAATGTGGGCTGCTAGGAGTAGGAATATGAATCGGCTAGGCTTGGGTAACAAAAAAATGCATGCATTTTGTTTTACGAGCCTAAGAGCCAATTTGTGAATAAGTGAAAAGTTAGGGGTAAAAAGGTAATTTTACCAAAGTATGTGTTATGGGTATGTGTTATGGGTCAATTCGAACAATTTATGTATTAAACAAGTTAAATTTGGCATTATAGATAAAGAAAAACGTGTTTTGGGTCTTGATCAAGGGAAAAACAAGGTTAACGAAGAATTGGATCGTTTTCATTATTTTGTACCGAGGTAAGTTCATATACAAATAATATGATGTTATGTTATATTTTCGATGCTTGAGTATTTTGTGAATTTAAATTCTTTAATGCTATCATGAGTTATGATTTGATTGCTCCATGAGTAAGTGATTGGTATTATGGACATTGAGATCGACATTACGAGCAAGCTTGACAGAGATGTAATATTGAAGAATCCCGTTTGAACCTTAGGAATAGTCTAGGATACAAGTGACATGTCACTAGGAACCATGTGATTTATGAGTTCATGAGATATGTGATATACCTTTATGTGGTTCCGGGTGCTGGTCTTGTACGTCTTACCGGTGGCTGGGTAGTCCGGCATGTGTTGTGGATACCTGACAGCTTGTGTGAGCAGCCCGTGTAGCTATGTCCTAACCGACAGCTTGTGTGAGCAGATCCGTGAGTAGCTCGAGAATGAGCTTTTATGTGTTATGTAATATGAGGTAGCTTTAGCTACGTATATGGCACTTATGTGCAAACCTTTCGTGTATCCAATAGTATTCTGAGTGTTCAACAGGTAAATTATCAAGTAACTTGACAGAAGACCCAAGGGGTAAGTCAATGAGAAGAATAAGTAAGAGATTATGTTATGAGTTGACATAGGTATGTATACCGAACTCATGAGTAATGCCTTGGTATGTGATGAACTTATGACAAGGTTGTTTATGTGATGAGTAAGTTTAAGGGATTTGATGAAATACAAATTTATGTTCATTATGTTAAATGTATGTTAAATACTTGTTTAGATAGCATGTTATTTGCATATAGACTTACTAAGCTTTAATGCTTACCCCCTTCCTTTCCATCTTTTATAGTGTCGCCAAGCTAGCTCGTGGATCGAAGGACGTCGGAGATTTGATTGCACTATCAATTGGACATTTGGGTATAGTTAGTATCAACATTTTGAGTATGGCATGTATAGGGGACTTGGTCATTTTGTTTTTTGTCATATTGATTTGCCAAATGAGTTGGCTCATGATGGTATTATGATTCATTTTGTATATGGCCATGACATGTGGCTTATATTTGCTTTTCAGGTTGTAACCCTAATTATTTAAGCAGGCATGCAATGTGTTTATGTTTTGTGATGTGCTCGGTGGTTGCTTGTTGGTAATGGACGTGATAAATGGCACATATGCTTAATGAATGAATTGGGACCAATAGATATGAACATAGCTATCATATAATTTAGTAGATTGAAGGTAAGTTTATAAGGTTGAATGAATATGAAATTAGTGTGGAATGCCATATGAAAGCATGATAGTTTGAGCATGTGATATGTTGACATTACAAAGTCATAGATTAATCATTTTGTGAGTATTTGAGTGACTAAATATGCTATGTTGCATGCCATAAAAAATGTATAAGTGAGTGAGCATTTCAGGGTGGAAAATGGCTTTGAAAATAACCTCAAATTTGTCCACATGGGTAGACACAAGGGCATGTGTCTAGGCCGTGTGTGACACACGGTCTGCCCCTTGGGCGTGTGATCTGGTCATGTGTCCCCTGCATCCTAATTAGGCAAAACAAAATGCCCAGTAGTAAACACACAGGCTAAGACACAGGCGTGTGTCTTGGCTGTGTAAGAGACACAGCTTGGAGACATGGGCGTGTGCCCAGGCTGTGTGAAGTCTGCAGCATTTTATGAAAAATTATGAAATTTTAATCAAACATATGATCTAGCCACACGGGAGTGTGACACGGGCGTGTGTCTTGGCCGTGTGAGAGACACAGCTTGGAGACATGGGCGTGTGCGCCACACGGGAGTTTGACACGGTCGTGTGACTATATTTTGGTGCTGACATCATAAACAGAGAGTTACACGACCTGAGGACATGGGCATGTCGAGGGCACACGTGCGTGTCTCCTATCTCCACACGGGCGTGTGCCCTTGTTTCATGAAAATTTTCTATGTTTTCCTAAAGTTTTCTAAAGTTCCCGGTTTAGTCCCGAACTACACCCAATGTATGTTTTGGGCCTCGTAAGCCCACATAAAGGACAATATGCATATGTACGAATGATTTTGAGTTGAATGATATTTTATGGCTCGATTTTGTATGTTTGCTTGAGTTTAAGTTCGGTAATGTCTCGTACCCTATTCCGGCGTCTAATACAAGTAAGGGTGTTACTTTATGAATAAGTGGTAATCATGAGATTTAATGCAAACTGTAATAATAATACCCTTATGGAAGGATAAAGTAAATGAATATTAAAAGTTGTTATTTATTTTCATATGAACTTACTAAGCTTTGAAACTTACTCCCCTTCCTTTCCCATCTCTTATAGGTTAATTTAGCTAGCTTGGGTTGGAGGCCGCCGGAGATGCCATCACACTATGAATCTATCATGTGGGTATAAGTGAATGCAAGTATTTTATGTTTATGACATGTATAGGGACTTTGCCTTTTGATTAATTATGTCATTGTTAATGTGGCCAAATGTGTTGTCCTAGAGTGGTTTATGGTCCAATTTGTATATAGTCATAAATGATGGCTTATGTTGACTATATGATTATGTATGTGCCTATGCCTTTGAGATGTGGTTAGTGATTGTGTGTATGTGATGGGTTATGTGATTAGTGATGAATGCTCAATGGTTAAATTGAGATGTGTTGGTATGATGATAACTAAGGTCTAAAGGTGTAAAATGGAAGTAAACCTATATTTCTTAATGCATGAGAATTGGTAAGTTTGGGCTTGACCAAATATGAAGTCTTATGCATGTATAAATAAAGATGAAATGATCATGATCATGTCTTGTTTGTGTATGTTTAAGTGCTCAATTATGCCATGTTAAGTGCCTTTGAAGTCATGTATGTGTTTGTGCAATTAAAGGTGGCAAATGGCTTGGTAAATAGATATTTTCTGGGCCTCACAGGCAGAAACATAGCCGTGTGTCTCAGCTGTGTGAAGGACACAGCCTCAGGACATGGGTGTGTGCCCCAGCCGTGTGAAGGTTGCACTTGATTATTGGAATGTAATTCGCCACACGGCCTAAGCACATGGGTATCTGACTTGGTTGTGTGACCCTAGTTTGCTGATGACGTCATAAATAGAGAGATACAGGGGCTGAAGACACAGGCGTGCCCCAAGCCACACGGGCATGTGTGACCACACGGCCTACCCACACGGGCATGTGACCCTCCATAATAAGAATTTTTTTAAGTGTTGTATAAGTTTCGAAAGTTCTCGATTTAGTCTCGAACCACACCAAATGCCTGTTTTGGGCCTCGTGGGCCCGTATAAGGGATAATATGTTGTGTATAAATGGTTTTAATTTGGATGAAATTCATGTCCAACTTTTGAATGTTTGCTTGTGTTTAAGTCTGATAACGCCTCGGACCCTGTTCCGGTGTCGAATATGAGTAAGGAGTGTTACACACAAATCCAATGGCTAGCCAACTATATCCAATGGATCCACCATGCATGTTGCCAATATATTCAGTCGAGCATAGCATATAAATCAATCATTATTGTACTCAATTTAATGTGACAAGATGCTTATGTGTAACTTGTAACATAATCATTTAGCATCCAATTAAATCAAGCAATTCATTTACCAATTTCTCATATTCAATTACCAATTGTAACACGAACATATCATGATCAGGAATTTCAATATACATGTAACACCCCTTACCGGTATTCGACGCTAGAATAGGGTAAGAGGCATTACTAGACTTATACATGCAGAATCAAGGCATAAATTTCCACTCAAATTTAAAACTTTTCAAAAACATTCGTATCGTCCCTTAAACGAGCCTACGAGGCCCAAAACACACATTGAGAGTGGTTTAAGACTAAATCGAGAACTTTCAAAACTTTTACAACACTTAGAAAATTTTCATTCTTTGGAGGGTCACACGCCCATGTAGGTAGGCCGTGTGGTCACACACGCCCATGTGGCTTGGGACACGCCCGTGTTCTCAGCCCGTGTAACTCTCTGTTTATGATGTCATATGCTAAATGAGGTCACATGGCCAAGGCACACGCCCATGTGCTTAGGCCGTGTGGACGATTAAATTCCATAATTTTTCACAAAATAGGTGCAGACTTTACACGGCCAGGGCATACGCCCATATCCGAAGGCCATGTCCCTCACATGGTCAAGACACACGGCTGTGTCTCATACCCATGTACTCAATACTGAGCATTCCATTACTAAAATTAAGGTGTAGGGGACATACGGTCAGATCACATGCCCATGGGGGTAGACCGTGTGTCACACATGGCCTAGATACATGTCCGTGTGTCTACTCGTATGGACAATTTTGAGGCCATTTTCCAAGCCATTTGCCACCCTTATATACTCAAACACATACATAACTTCAAAGGCACTTAACATGGCATAATTGAGTACTTAGACACCATCAAACAAGTCATGATCATGACAATATCGTATCAACTAGTACATGCACAAGACACCACACATTGTCAAGCCCAAGCCTACAAATTCTCATGCATTAAGAGTTATAGGTTTGCTTCCATTTTACACATTGGGACCTTAGCTATCATCGTACTAACATCTCTCAATTAAATCAACAAGCATTCATAACCAATAACATATTCCATCGTATACTCAATCACAAACCACATTTCAAAGGCATAGGCATGTGCATGCATGTATAAATAGGCTTACAACCCAATAATCAATATAAGTCATATCTCATGGCCATATACAAAATGAATTATCAAATCATTATAAGCCAACACACTTGGCCAAATTAACATGACACGTAAACAAAAAGACCAAGTCACATATACATGCCATACTCTAAATGTGAAATCATGAATACCCAAAAGATTAATTTGATAGTGTAAATCGAGCTCCGATGCCCTTCGATTCCTGAGCTAGCTTGGCGATACTATAAGAAAATGGAAAGGAAGGGGAGTAAGAATAAAGCTTAGTAGGTTCACATGTAATAGTAAACAATATTAAGCAACATTTAGCATGAATACCATACAATTTAACTTAACATAAATCATATATTTATCAACATAGTTTAATAAGCATAACTTTATCATTCTTAATCTTACCAAAAGCTCATCACTTAACAAGCTCATTCTTATGAGTTTTTTGTACATACCTGTACCAACTCATGACTTAACATACTCGTTCTCGTTTTTGACATACCTGTTGAACACTTGGAATACTAAACGGATACATGGAAGGTCTTTGCACACAAGTGCCACATATGTAGCCAAAGCTACCTCATATTTCATATCACATAAAGGCTCACTCTTGAGCTAATCACGAGTCTACTGATACAAGCTGACAGTCAGACATAGCTACATGGGTTGCTCACACAAGCTGACAGGTATCCGCAATACATGCCGGACTACCTAGCCACCGGTAGGACGTACATGACCAGCACCTAGATCATATAATCATATATATCACATGGGGTCCTAGTGACATGTCACTCGTATCCTATTCTATTCCTAAGGTTCAAACGAGATTTTCTCTCACTTGTCGAAACTTGTCGAATGTGTTCATCGAATCAATTATACAATTCATACAATATTAATGCATTAAAAAATATGATCATAATATTGCATTATTTACATATGAACTTACCTCAGTACAAAATATAGCTCACTAATTCGATTTAGTCCACAACCTTGTTCTTTCCCCGATCTAGGTCCCGACTCCGTTTTTCTTGACCTATAATAGCAAATTTAGCTCATTTAATTACCACATTGTTCAAATCAGTCCAAAAACCATACTTTGGAAAAATTATAGTTTTGTCCGTAAACTTTCACATATTTATAAATTAGTCCTTAGGCTTGTAAAATGAAATGCATTCAATTTCTTTGTTACTCAAGCCTAGTCGACCCACACACATGCTCATAACGTCCCACATTTTTCATCAAATCAAATTTTTACTACACATTTTATAACTTTTACAAATAGGTCCTTTTTGGGTGTTTTCATGAAAAATCACTTAGTAAAAGTTGTTTATCACACATCAAACTTTCATAATCTACCATGAAACATCAAAATACATGCATGTCACACATGGGTCAAACCCTAGACATCAACCCTAGCTCAAATAAATGGAAGAAATGGCTAGATCGGTTGATAACAACTTCAAAAATGTAAAGAACATTAAAAACGGGGCTATAATGCACTTACTATCAAGCTTGAAAGTGACAAAACCCTAGCTATGGAGTCCCTTATAAAATTCGGCCAAGGGTTGAAGAAGATGGACAAATTTTTAGCTTTGTTTTCCCTTTTTATTCTTTTAATTACCAAATCACCAAAATGCCCTTTTTACTAAACTTTGAAATTTTACCTATTCATGTCCATCTTTGTCCATAAAAATAGAAATTGGTAAAATTGCTATTTAAGGACCTCTAATTAAAAATCCATAGCTATTTCATGCTTAAAGCTTCTAGAATCACACAATTTGCAACTTTTGCAATTTAATCCTAAAAATCAAATTGGACACTCTATCAACAAAATTTCTTAACGAAACTTTCATACAATCATGCAAACATATCATAGACCTCAACACATTCATAAAATAGTTATTTCTACTTCAGATTTGTGGTTCTGAAACCACTATTTTGACTAAGCCCAAAAACCAGGATGTTACAATACATGCTTTAAATCATCCCTAAAATTAATTTAATTAAATAGCACAAACACCAGCCAAAGCTTACTTACCATTTTTCAACACAAACTCAATTTTTGCACATTTAATATCAATCTTGCAAAATCAGCCATTCAATCATAAATAATTAATTGAAATAATTAATTAAGCTACTAATTAAACATAATTGAGGGTCAATACACCAAATCGACCTTAAAAACACTCACCACACAATTTTATTCTATCACAACAAGTGATCAACTAAGCAATTCCAAACTTAAATTTCAGTTATCTCAGTTCTCTTCAAGATTCAGAGCTTCAATAGAGGTAAAGTAGACATTACCACCTTTCCAATGCTATAATAAACATAAATTTTAATTAACTATGCTAACCGAAATTCTTTCTTAAATCAAGTCGAAAACTCGATTCCTCACAAAATCGATCTCTCTAACCCCCTAATCACTTCCAAACATCAATACTAAATCAAATACACATAAAATAAGCATCAATTTCACATTTAAATTAATTTCAAAAAAATTCAGAAAATAGGTTCTTGAAGATGGAGAAATTCAGATTTCTTTAAATTACCTCTCAAAATTCAAGATCCACCATTAAAGCACCTTAAGCTTTTGAAGAATACGACATTGATAAAAAAAATTTATTGACTCTCAAATCATGTAAAATGTTTCTAATCTTCATAGAAACAAGTTTAGGATTGAAGATTACCTTTGATTAGCTTTAAATTCGTTAATTGGAAATCTTGATTTAAGAAGCTTGAGAAATTTTAGAATATTTTTGGCTAATTTTGAGAATAATTTCAGGTGAATTGAGAGAGTATTTTAAGAAGAAAATTGGTTGGATCTATTCTCTTATGGTAGATCTTTAAAACCATGCAAAGAAAACAAAAATTATAACTCTCTAATCTGATGTAGATGATGTGAAAAGTAGGCTAGATGCACTGTATTTAAAACTGAAACAACCCACCAAATTTAAAAATTGGGGCATTTGCCTAATTTTAAGGTTTGTTTTCCAAATAAATACTCTAAATTTTCCCTTATTTTATAATTAAACCCAATTTAATTAATATTTAAATTTAACTCAAATTAACCCCCAACAAAATTATTTTAAATTTCTTTTTCGACCCAAATTAATTATTTTCACTAATAATTATTTATTTACTTTAAAATTAATTTTCCAAAAATATTTTTATTTTTCAAATTATTGTTTAATCGATTTTAGATTAAATTAACGTCCTAAATTAAATTAAGAATTACTAAGAACCCCATAAATTCCTAGTTTCACACTCAAAACCCAAAAAATATATCCGAAACTACTAGACCCGGTTTAGGGATATTACAATAACAAACCTTCACTCCTTTACTTCTTTTCCTTATTTTGCACCTACCACTTAACAAACAAATCATTACCACAAACAATTAGAAGTAACTCTATTAACATTTAAGCATAGTCCAAGCATTTTAATGCAGTTTCCTAAACACACTAATGGAAAATCCTAAAGTGCAACTAAACTTACCTAAGTATAGGCAATTAATCAAGTCTAAGGGCATAAAATATAACTGTTTTCAAGAGTTATCACACCCCCAAGCCTGAGTTATTACTTGTCTCAAGCAATATATGCATGAGTACATATATGCAAGACTTTGTCATCTCACATAACCACCTTGAACTACCAGTCTACTCAAAGAACAATATATACATCAGTTTTCAGCAACTTTGTTTCTTTGGAAACTTTTTTAAGTGTCAAAGGATTGCTCAACAAAAGTAGTGTAGAAAATTTCATCCTAGAAAAAAAAAATTCCTAAGTGCTCATGTGTGCTTTCTGGCCATAGCAAGCATCTCCTAATTCACTTAGTTCATTTCTTACCTAAACTCAAGTTGCTCTAAGCCTACTCAAAATGTATATATATTATTTATATATTTTTTTCAAATAAATGTAAGGGATTTAACATGTCACAAAATTCTTTGACTCGATAATCAAAATGGAACAAACACTGAATTACCGAGTACTCAATCATGTCACAATTTAAATAAAAATCACTCTTGAAGCTAAGGCTTTTAATTAGAATATGGATGGAGCAAACAACTACCTCCTTACCTACTCAGTCTATTATTACAGTGGAGTGCCCCCTTTTTTATTTCATTACACACTCTTACCTAAACTCACCTTTCTAGTTAATGGCACGATGGAGCAAACAAAGTAATGCTAACTTACTTGGCAATTCTAAGCCTTCGAATGCCTACTATTCTTTATTTAAGTAATGCTTTGGAAATTTGACTTAGTTTGGCTTCAAAAGTCCCTAAGTTTATAAAAAGACACTCGTTATAGTCCAAAACTAACTAAGTTTAGGACATCTCATGCTTAGGAGTTAATTTTCAAGCAACTCTCTTAAACGAAATTTACATAATCCACTGTCACTTGTTCTAGGTGTATTGAAGAATTTAAACTAATCATCAAACATCATAAGTAAAGATTGTACTCATCATAGGCAAAACAAACTGCAACAATTATGTGTGATATGGCAAAATGAATGACAGGTGAACCAAAAATAAAAAATTAAAACATGCTCAACTAACTATTTAATGCAATACTAAATGCTCAACACACCCTCAAACCTAAGGGATGCATTGTCCTCAATGCATATACAAATATGCAATAGAAAATGTCATGGAAAAATAAATGCAACGCATGATGTATGGAAGGGAATAGAACTTCCCTGGCTTAGACCGAAGTGTAGTTACTTCATTCTGTCCTGCTAGTGGATTTACATGCATTGTGTTTATAGCACATTTTCCTTTTCAATGATTGGAGTGGCGCGTCCTCTTGTTCATCATTGGATTTGGTGATTTCATCAATAATTCTATTAATCTCATAATCCTGTTCAGTCATAGGTTCAGTAAAGGGAGGTGGAATAGCTGTAATGTTGTTGTAGCATGGAGGAGGGAAAAACAAAGGGATTTTGGGGGGGAATTATGAAGTAACCTAGCCCTAAAACAAGAAGTTTTACTTTTTCACCATGGGTTACCCAAGTAATGTAATGGGCCCGACTATTCAAAAATCTATCCCTTGGACTTTTCTGTCCGGTCAACCCATATTACCTCGTACCTCAACATCCATTTCCCAGTTTTTCGCGGCATAACTCTCTTTCACAATGCTAGAACAGACTCTTCTTAGTAGCATGACTAATAAGTTCGCATTGTTTATTCTGTATCAGGAATTCATGAAAGAACTATTTAAACATAAAAACAAAATTAGAACTAATAAGAAATAATAAAAATAACTAATAATAAAAACTAAATTAAAGTAAACCAATTAAGGAAAATAAAAATAGAAAATATAATTATTAGCTCAAACATCTCAGAGGTTAATGGATTGCTTGTCTCAATCCACATGAGCACTCTAGTAGTGTTTCAAGTGTTGTCCATTAACTTTAAATGTGACCCCCATTTTCATATCTTTGACATCAATAGCTCCATGAGGATAGACTTGAGCTACTTTAAAGGGACCTAACCAGCGAGATTTTAATTTATTAGGGAACAATTTGAGCCTAGAGTTCAACATCACCTGTTATCCTAGTCAAATTAACTTAGTATAATCTTCTTATCATGCCACCGCTTGGTCTTCTCATTGTACAGTTTAGCATTCTCATATGCCTGTGCTTGGAATTCTTCCATTTTATTCAATTCTAACAACCTATTATGGCTAGCAACTTTCCAGTCCATATTTAGCTTTTTAATAGCCCAAAATACTTTATGCTCTAACTCAACAAGTAAGCGACATGACTCCCAAAAAATAAGCTTAAAAGGTGACATCCCCAATGATGTTTTAAATACCGTACGATAAGCCCACAAAGCTTAATCCAATTTGGAGGACCAATCTTTTTGAGTTGGGTTCACCACTTTTTCCAGAATTTGTTTAATTTCTCTGTTAGAAATCTCCGCTTGTCTATTTGTTTAGGGATGATATGCCATGGAAATATTATGTTTCAACCCATACTTGTGGAAAGCATTAACAACTAATTTACAATCAAAATTAGAACCTTCATCAATGATAATTACTCGAGGTGTACCAAATCTTGTGAAAATGTTCTTGTGCAAAAACATCAGCACTGACTTGGCATCATTTATAGGGAGGGGTACTGCTTCGGCCCATTTAGAGAGGTAGTCCATTGCCAAGAGTATGTATAGATTGCCAAATGATGGTGGAAATGGACCCATAAAGTCGATTCCCCAAACATCAAACAACTCAATCTTCAAAATATTTTGTAATAGCTTTTTGTGTCTCTTAGATAGATTTTTTGTCCTCTGACAATGGTCACATGACTTCTAAAATTCATGGCCATCCTTGAAAAAACTAGTCTAATAAAAACCAAATTGGAGTACCTTGGCAGCAGTTCTCACTCCTCCAAAGTATCTTCCGTAAGGCACTGAGTGACAATGTTGCAGGATGCTATGTACTTCGTCATAAGGGACACACTTCCTAATTATCTGATCAACATAATGCTTGAACAAGAAAGGTTCATCCCAATAAAAATGATTGGCACCATTAAGGAACTTTTGTCTTCTTTGGCTGTTGAGATCAAGTGGTAGTAACCCAATTACTAAGTAGTTCACTATATCGGCATACCAAGGTAATGCCCTGGCAACCAACAGTTGCTCATCTGGAAAATCTTTTTTAATAAGTTGAATTTTTCCATCTTCATTTCCAACTTCTAACCTTGACAGGTGATCAGTCACTTGATTTTTAGTCTCCTTTCTATCTCAAATTTCTAAATCAAACTCCTATAGCAGTAGTATCCACCAAATTAATATTGGCTTGGCATCTTTCTTGGTCAACTTAATAGCTGAGTGGTCTATATTTGGTGCCAACTAAATAAGATCAAAATTTATCAAATGCGAACACCACAACCAATAACTATTTTTCTATGGTGGTATAGTTCAGCTATGCATCCATTAGGGTCCTACTCAAATAATAAATTTCATGAAATACCTTATTTTTTCATTATCCCAACACTGCTTCCGCAGCATAATCGCTAGCGTGACACATGATTTCAAAAGATAGTGTCCATTCTAGAATGATTACAATTATTGTTACCAATCGCCTTTTTAGCTATTTGAAAGCGATCAAACAAGGTTCATCAAAATTGAAAGGTTTATTCTATTCTAGCAAGGCGAACAAGGGTTTATGTATCTTCAAAAAATCCTTAATGAACCTTCTTTAAAATCCTGTATGACCTAGAAAACTTCTAATACCCTTGACATTGGTCGGAGGTGACAATTTGTCTATCACCTCAATTTTCGCTTTGTCAACTTCAGTTCCTTACTGCGATTTCTTATGCCCTAGTAAAATACCTTTACGAACCATGAAGTTACATTTCTCCCAATAAAACAAGATTTGTTTCTTCACAATGGCACATAACCAATTCTAGATTTTTCAAGCAATCGTCAAAATCATTACCAAACAAAAATAAATTGTCCATGAAGACTTTAAGAAAATTTTCCACCATCTTTGAGAATATGGCTATCATAAAACGCTTAAAGGTTACTTGTGAATTACATAACCCAAATGGCATCCGTCTAAACGCAAAAGTACCATATGAACACGTGAAAGTTATCTTCTCTTGGTCATTTGGAGCTATGGCAATTTGATTATATCCTAAATAACTATCCAAAAAAGTAGTAGAAAGCTTTCCCAGCTAATCTATCCAATATTTGGTCAATAAATGGTAAAGGAAAATGGTCCTTCCGAGTTGCCTTATTAACCTTGCAGTAATCCATGCATACTCTCCATCCCATGACAGTGTGAGTTGGAATAAGCTCATTGTTATCATTGATGATTACTATGACACCTCCTTTCTGAGGCACACATTATACAGGGCTCACCCACAAGCTGTTAGAGATCGGGTAAGTAATACCAACATCGAGCCACTTGATAAACTTTTTCTTAACAACTTCCTTCATGATTGGATTCAACCACATTTGTTGTTCAATAAAGTTGCTATGGCAATCCTCTAATAAAATTTTATGCATATAGATAGCAGGGTTGATTCCCTTGATGTTGGTAATTGACCATCCTAATGCCTTCTTACATCATTGGAGTACTTTCAACAACCTCACCTCTTGATTGGGTGTCAACTCGGAAGAAAGAACTATTGGCAAAGTGTTGTTTTCTCTTAAATAAGCATATTTTAAATGATGTGGCAAAGGCTTCAACTCCAATGTGGGAGGTTCCTCTATAGAAGGTTTAGGAGGCTTAAAAGAGTGATCTGATAAATCTAAGGATTCAAACCTCTTCCCTAGTCTATCCACAAACTACTTCACTTCCGCTAGTTCACCAAGGTCCTCAAAAGTTATTGCGTCACTTCACTCAAGTGAGTCTTCATCACTATCAGAATTGTTGTGGCAAGATCTTGTGAACTCTTTCTCCACTATTGTTTCTATCAAATCAATGGCATGAAATTCTTCATTCTTATTAGCATATTTCAAGGAATCGAATACATTGAATGTAATCTGCTATTCATTTACCCTCACAATTAGTTCACCTTTCTACACATTAATTAAAGTCTTGCCTGTAGCAAGAAAAGGTCTTCCAAGAATAATTGGCACATCATGGTCAGCTTCATATTCTAAAATAAGAAAATCTACTAGAAAAATAAAATTATCTACTTTTACTAGTACATCCTCAATTTTACCTTCTAGATTGTACGTAAGATCGATCAACCAGTTGCAACGTAACCATAGTAGGTCTTACTTTCCTAATTCCTAGCTTCTTGAAAATAGACATATGCATTAGATTTATACTTGCTCGTAAATCACATAATGTCTTCCAATTGAACATGGGATAGTGAAACTCTCTAGGTCTTTCAACTTTGGAGGCAATTAATAAGTCAGCATCACTATGCACCTTTCAATGCGAGCAACAGTTTCAAATTCAAATTCTCCCAATCTGCGCTTTTTTTTATAGTATATATTTCATAAACTTCACAAAATTGGGCATTTGCTCCAAAGCTTTTACTAGTTGTATGTTGATGTGAAGTTGCTTAAGGGCATTTAGAAATCTCTTGAACTGAGTCTTTTGTTTACAATTGTGAAATCATTGAGGAAATGGCAGAGGTGGCCATCATTTAAGTTGTTGGCATTGCTTTGCCATAACATTTCCATCAATAAGATGACTGATTCTTCTAGAATAGTCTTTTATTTAGCTTTTCTAGACGCTGTGTGATTTTCAGACGTTTCTGAGATCCTTCGATTGTTGCAATTTGATTTGCCCTCTTCTGCCATGGCATCTTTAACAATTTCATTCAGTTGAGTCCCACTTTTGAGAGTAATTGCCTTATAATTCTCCTTCCTTTATGCTCTTGAATTCTCAGTATCACTTGGTAGAACTCTTTCTGGTCTCGAACTCAAGGCATTTTCTATTTGCCCCATTTGATTCTCAAGGGCTCGAAGGGATGTAGCTTGAATCTGAATTATAGCATCATTCTTAGCCATATACTTTTTCAAAAAAACTTCAATAGATGATGATGATGAAGTCAATGTCTAACCTTATTGGGCATTTTGCCTCGGCATAGGTTGAGTATAACCGGGCGGTGCACTGATGGCATTTTTTCTTACAACATTGATAAAATTCCTCACACCTTGATTGTTATAACTGAAGTTTGGATGTTGCTTCCACCCTGGATTATACGTGTTGGAATAGGGGTTATTGTTCTGATTGAAATTACCCATGTAACACACGGATGCTGGATTTGATGAGCATTCGTCAAACAAATGGTCTTCACCATAATAAACACACGTTGACTCGGCTAATTTCATCTCCTGAACTGCAATTGGCCTCTTCATTGTTTTAATCATATTAGTTAAAGATGATACCTGGGCAGTCAATGAAGTGATTGCATTAAGCTCCATGGTGCCATTAGCTCTCCTGCTAGTCCCAACTCGCGTGGTAGGATATTGATAATCATTGTTGGCAATCTGTTCCAAAATCTCATAAGCTTCATTGTAAGATTTATCCAACAAGATACCATTGACAGAAGCATCAACTACCATTCTTGTATGTGTATTCAACCCGTTATAAAACATCTCCATTTGTGTTCAGTGTTGAAATCCATGCATTGGACATTTTCACAATAATTCTTTAAATCTTTCCAATATTCGTATAGTGTTTCATCCTCTGATTCCAGAAAAGATGTGATGCCATTTCTAAGCTTGGCATTCATGTTTGGCGAATTATACTATAGCAAAAACTTCTGGCAAAAATCATTCTATGATGCCACTGTCCCCGACGGTAAAGCATTCAACCATGCTCTTGCTTGATC
Organism: Gossypium longicalyx; assembly: GCA_025698465.1. Lineage (NCBI taxonomy): Eukaryota > Viridiplantae > Streptophyta > Magnoliopsida > Malvales > Malvaceae > Gossypium > Gossypium longicalyx. The sequence continues at coordinate 54,724,640 of CM047006.1, read as the reverse complement.
TCTTAAGGAATGTGGAAACAACTTAAGTTTCAGGGTGTCTTCAGGAACAACCTGTTGTCTAAAAGAGTCACAGACTTTTAGAAAAAGTCTTAAATGCAATCATGGATCTTTAGTAGGCAACCTGCTGAACTGTCCCCTGTTTGAAACATTTGAAACATCACGGGTTTCAATTCAAAATATTGAGCTGGAATGTATGTTCTAACTATCCCTGGATTTAGATCATCCAAAATTGGCACAACATATTCATGAATTGGCCTATCTCAGTCATCTATCACATGATGAATAGGAAGATCAATATCCTAACCATTTTGATTTAATAGATTATTCAGACCAGGATCATTCCTATCCCTAGCCATGTTACGCACTTCTTTTCTTCTTTGCAAAGTTCTTTCGAATCTAGGGGCAAAGAGATACTTTTCGTTAGTAGGAATATCTCTATTCATGCACTCATAACAAACCTATAGGAATTAAAAACAAGTAAGTTAAATAAAACTAATAGAATTTGAGAAAAAAATAATAAAACCAAATTTCACCAAATTATTGATCCCCAGCAAAGGGGCCAAAAACTTGTCACGTGTGAATATGCTAAGCTAATTTTGCATGTGTACACGTCAGATCAAGTAATAAAGTGATAAGTGAGATCGTCTCCATAGGGATAGATTATGTATAAATTAGTAAAGTTATTACAAAGGAGTGTGTTTAATGCTATGGAAAAAAAAATAAGAATGTAGAGTTAATTAAGGAATATTGATGTGTGTAATATGTGAATTCTAACAAATAAATGAAAATGCTATGGCAAGACAAATGTAACAGCCTATGTTTTAGTGGTATCGAAAACAGTGGTTTCGGGGCCACCAAATCCAACGAGTAAGTTCGTAAATATTATTATTTAATAATTATAAGTCAAATATGGTTTTAAAAAGATTTTTGATATAGTGATTTTTTATATAAGCGATTTATTAAGTTCAAGTGGTATGGTCCTGAGGTTAAATGGTTTTCAAAAATGAGGTATCGAGACCTCGTTTCTATAAATTGAGTCATAAATATTTTTATAAATATTTACGAAGTGTCATTAAGGTGGTATTAAAGTTTTGTTGAAAAATTTTAAGGTTTCGATGGTTAATTAATTAAAAAGGACTAAATTATAAAATATGTATAATTTGATCACTACATGATTTGAGTGATTAAATGGATTATTGAATAAAGAAAAAGGGACTTAAATGGTAATTAGACCATTCAAGGTTAGTGGACAATAATGGAAATGAATTTGATGTTTTATTTAATTATTAACTAAGGTTAATATGGTAATTTGATAATTATATTAAATTAAATAAAACAAAGTTTGCATCATCTTTTCTATTCCATTTTTTTCAACGAATTGTGGAGAAGAAAACCATTTTTATAGACTTTGAAGCTTCGGCCAAACTTCATTGTGTGCATGTAAGTCCGATTTAGCCCCGTTTCTTGTAATTTTTTTATGTTTTTGAGATCATTGCAACTAGGTCCAGCTAGCCCATACCTTCGATTTTGAAATTGTTAAAGATTTTGAATGTTACAATTGATGAATCTTGTGATATTCGATGTTAAATGATGAATTTGAAATATTAGTTGGTATTTAAAAGTATTTTGTTAAGTGATTTTTGATGAATTTATCGATTAGGGACTAAATTGTTAATATAATAAAAGTACAAGGATTTGATGTGAAAGTTTCATAAATATGGGCTGTATTGGGAGCTATGAACATTCGGCTAAGCTCAATTTTGGGTAAAAATGGTTGATTTGCATGTTTTAGGCTCACGGACTAAATTGAATAAAAGTAAAATTTTAAGGGTAATTTTGTAAAATGTAAAAATAACCGAATTGTATAAAATGAAATTTTTTTATTGTCTAAATTAATATATTGTAATAAATTATTAATTTAGATCAAGATTAGGTGGAAAATCGAGGAAAATGAAAAATTACAAAAATGCCCCTAAACTTTGGTATTTCTGCAATTTAGCCAGGTAAGTTCGTATGAGTTGTATTCTGTATAATTTTGATTAAATTAAATGTTAATATGTGATTATATTATGATTAAATCAATATATATATGTTAGTATGCAGCTTACCGTGTTATAAAACGACGTAAATCCAATAACTTATGATAATCACCGAGTCTCGTTTCAACCTTAGGAATTCGTAGGATACAAATGACATGTCATTAGGGATTACCAATTGTAGTTCATGAAAGCTTACTGATTCTCAGCTCGTATGAGCTTACTGATTGTAGGTCGTGAGAGCTTACCGATTATCAGCTCATATGAGCTTATCGATTTATAGCTCGTGAAAGCATACCGATTCATAGCTCGTATGAGCATACATGTACATGAATTGACGGATTACAGCTTAGCACACTATGTGTGAGCTATCTCGAGTATCTTATGGTATTCTAAATGGTTCAACGAGCAATATTCTGACTCAAACTGGTAAGAGTTCAAGACGGACAATTACAGGGACATATATGAATTACATGGAAATGTTGTTACATGGTATATGGAAAATTGAATTGGATGATACATGTATATGAAAATTAATCAATTTTTATGATTATCCATGATTATTGGTTTATATATATTTACATGGCTAACATGTGTTGTTGTTTGATGCTTAGACATGTGTCAAGCTATTGATTGAATGGTATTATGTTTAATTGTAAGTTGCATTGATATGGTAAGTGCTCCAATGGAAATATGCTTGTGTCCTTGAAAGAATGGTAAGGTTTAAATTATGTAATTTATTATGAAATGGTTTATCATGTGACTAATTTCAAAATGAACTATGTTTTAATGCACTAGCTTGTGGCTATGATTGAATGATATGCTTATGTCTTGTGTGTTATGCATATGAAACGGGTGTGGAAAAGTAATGAAATAGTAAGTTCATACCTGAAGTGTAGAATGATGAAAAAGGAATGATGAATTGAATTGATGTTGTTATTTGAGCTAATGAGAGTAAATGCAATAGAAAGTAATGAAATGCAAATGAAAATAAGAAAATTTGAAAGGGTTTAAAGTTTTATAAAGTCTTACTATGCTAGGGATGATATGTATATGTGATCCTGTGGATTTTTTCACTTTGTGAGTTGTTGGATATGGTTTCATGAACCTTACAGTATTGTTATATGATTATTCTTGATATGTATAAATTTCATATTTGAAATGGATTGATATGACTAAAGTTTATACGAGCTTACTAAGCATTCATTGCTTACATAGTTGCTTTTCTATTACTTTTCAGATTATCGGAAGCTCGATCGGGTTGGAAGTTCATTAGAGATCTATCACACTATCCAGTAGTTATATCGGTAGTTTTTGATGTCTTGATTAAGGTTATAGTGGCATGTATAGGTGGACTTATCGTTGATGATATTTGAATGTTAGTTAATGAGTTTGGCATGTATATGTCATTTTGTGTGGTGAAGCATTGGTACATTTGGTGCCTTGTTGATATGTGTTAATTTGATAATGTGTGAAAGCATGTTTGAATGGTCAAAGTGATATATGATGAATTAAACTCAAAACGGTCAAGATATGGTATGTTTTGGAAAGGTTTTAAATAGATGTGTATGGTTGAAATATAGTTTGTAAACATGTTAATTGTTGGAACCATCTAAATATGGTTAGATTTGTGTCATTTAGATGGCTTTGGTGGTTGGAGTTGATATGGTCATTTGATTTTTTTTTTTTTTTGAATAACCAAATTGGTATGTTTGAATGTAATTTTGGCATAAAGTCAATTATGGTTTAACTTGGTATGGAATTAAACTATAAATATATATGGATGAGTTATGGTCAATTATGTGTAAGTTAGATATATGTATATTTGAGATGCATAATAACTATCTGATGGAAGTTCAAATGGTAAATAAAAATGTATATTATAAATGGTCTTTTGATATGTTTAAATGTGGTGAATTGGTATAATTGTTATAGATGACATGTATGGCTATTGGTGCTAGATGTAAAATGGCATATTTGGTACTTTTGGTGTGAAATTTGATAGGTAAACAAAGTGGTAAGTTATGATATAATTTCAGTTATAAGTTAGTTGAACTTTGGGCCAATTTATGTATATGGATAGACATGTTTAATGGTTGTGATTGGGGCATCTTTTGGGGACATTGTTTTTATGCTTATGTACCTTAATTGGATAGCTTATTACAGCATGGTTTGGTGCACTTTGGAGTGCTTGATTACATGTGGTAAATTGGTTATAGGTGTGTGTATGAATGGGTGAGAAAATGGCTTGGAAATGTCCTATTTTTCGTCCATACGGTCAGAGACACGGGCGTGTGTCTTAGCCGTGTGTGACACACGGCTAAGCGACATGGTCGTGTGTCCCTACTTTGAATGTCCACACAGCTTCAGACATGGGCGTGTCTCTCAGCCGTGTGAGTCACATTGCCAATACGACCATGTGACCCCTGCAATTTCGAAAATTTTCACATTTTCTTGAAAAACTGTATGATTCTGATTTAGTTTCAACTTGCTTCCAATGTGTTTTTAGGGCCTCGAGGGCTCGTCTATGGGACGACATGCATGTTATTGTTTGGTTTTGCAATGGTTAATGATATGGATTAATATGTTTAAAATTTTTGTTTGTTTTGAAATGTAAACTCCAGTAATGCTCCGTAACCCTATTTCGGCGATGGATACGGGTTAGGGGTGTTACAACAAGAGTAAGTAAGCAATGGAAAATACAAGAATGACTACGTGAATAATATGTAAACAAGTAAAAACTAAGGATTTCAAAATAGAGATGCCACAGCAAAGGTTAAAGGATCCATGATGTTGAATCGTAAGGTTGGTATTACTGAAAATCTACCCTTATTAACCAATAATGCCTTGACAAAATCAATCTTATTCTATTACTCGGAAGAGATCTAAAATGGCCTGCTTCTTTCAAGAGCAAGACCTCAAGTCACCTTGCCTAAAGCGATATATGTCTATAGGCCTTTAGCACAGTACCCAGCACTATTTTGTTTTCTTTCTATACAGAACGTTGCTCTATGTCTAGAGACTACTACAAGTATTCGATCGAATACTTGCTCATATCATTCAATTTCGATCTAACTAACCTAACCTTGCAGTATTAGATTAATTTCATAAATACACATGCAATTCATAAATAACGGTTTAGAGATTATACACATGCGATTCATAAAAAACATTGAATGAAATAGTAAATTAAAACTAATCTAGGCTTTAGCTATTAAAGGAAACAAAGGTTTCATCAAGCAATCCAAAACCTATGAGATTAACTCATGGGTTGGTAAATAACATCCAAATTCAAAATAACATTCAACGTCATTTTCATCAATTAAGATCATAAAGAAATAAATAAAGAAATAATGGAAGAACTTAGGGAAGATAGCTTTCGCCTATCCAGCCCACAACTCTGGCGATGTAGTATCTTGTGATTGCCTATAGGGATTTCCTTCTTCTTCTCCTTTTCTGACTCTTCCTTGTTCTCAACTTTTATCCTTTACTTTCGTCCAAGGATTTTTCCAATTGTCTCTCTAACCGTTTCTCCCTTTCTCCCTTTTTTCCTTTTCTTATTGGGTTTTATACCTCTTCCTTTAGAGTAGGCCCATCATCCCATGATTCCATGATATTTTTTTCTCTTTTTTAGGCTGATTTTTTTGGTACATGTACAAAAATGCTGATAATAGTTAAGTATTGACAGGGTCACTTCCTGACATTGCCACGACATTCGTGTTGACAAACTGTCCAACCTTTTTGCCATGACAAACCGTCACTCATTTACTTCTTTTCCTCATTCTGAACCTGCCACTTAACAAACAAATTCTTCTTACAAACAATTAGAAGTTACATGTAATTACTTTTAAGCACAATCCAAGCCTTTTAATGTAATTCCCTAAAAACACTAATGAAAAATCCTAAAATGCAACTAAACTTACCTAAGTATAGGAAATTAATCAAGTCTAAAGGCATAAAATATAACTCTTTTCAAGAGTTATCATCAATACACTAGTAAAGCCTGTTTGTATGACTTTCATACTCTAGATGATAAATTGCGCTCAATTCAATAGTTACCCCTATAACAACATTTACTCATTTCGGTAACCAGTACGAATGGGAGATGCGACCAGAGCACATACTGGCAAGAAACCTTGAATTCGTTTAAGAGTTGTGTCTTAAAAAAATTTTAAAAATCATTTAAGTAATTTTCAAGTGATTAGGTCTTTAAAAACAATTTCAAGTCACTTAAAAATGGTTCAAAATTGATCGAATGTGCAGAATTGAAAATGGGCCTTGAAAGGCCAAAAAGGCTCAAAACAGGGTAATGGTCGAAACCTTGTACTATGGTATCAGTTCAAGTAGGGAGAAATATTGATACTTCTCCCTGTTATTGAGGTTTTGGCATTCTATCTCACTTTTTGCAATACCACAAGAGTCAAGTATCGATACCCCTCTACCCTTGAAGAAAAAAATTGAATTAAAATTCACTTGTTTGGATACCTAGAAGCCTAATGCTAAAACATAGACTTAAGGGACTCAAAAATCAAGTTTAAAATATCATAAACAGCTACATAAACACCTCCTAACATAGTAAACATAAAACATGCTTGAAGAACCAACATGACCAGACATATTTGTAGCACAAAACAAGTTCAACCATACTTCAAAGACATCTTGAGAAGCAAGTTCAATAACCTCCAATACATTGCTCAAGGGACGAAATGGTACCATGAATGCCAACGCAACTAGCACTTCAAACACAATTAGCTTAACGATAACCATTTCAAGCTTTTAACATAACATCTCCATAATAGCACCTCAAAATACCTAATAGCAAAAGAAATTAGCACACTTATACACAATAACACCCTAGATACGTGCCAAAAGTAAAAAATACATTAAGTTCATACTCTTGCTAGTCTTGTTAACAGTACATTGATTCTGAGTCAACAGGATTTCAATTATACAAAAGCGATAACCTATATGCAAAAGTAATAGTTCGTAAGCCTAAAATACTTGGTCCATTCAATTGGAAATAACTATGCGTACCTTTCCCTAGAGGGTAATCTTTTCACATGGTTCAACAACTTTTGCATACATACTAATATGACAACATGGCAAGACACTAACAAATGAGTCAAATGAATATAAGACATATAAGTAATCATCATCTATATATACTAGCATACATATTTTACAGTTAACTCACATTATCAAATCTTATAATGGTTATTATGATCATACATTCCTTAACAATATTCGTAATTCCTTTTTGGTTATTTATTAATTTTTTGATTTTGCCCATTGTAATCTTAGTAAAATAGGCTTTGGACATTATGAGAAAACCATATACACTAAATGAGCATTGTGGTTCAATACCTAAGAGAAATAGGACTCTAGTATAACATAAAGACCTCTGAAGAGGTAGTGTATGCCTAATGTGTAACACCCCTAACCCGTATTCATCGTCGAAACAGGGTTTCGAAGTATTACCGAAACTTTCAAAAACATTTACAGATAAATCATACAAGTTACTATTCAAAATCCAAATTCATTCATAACATCCCTTAAATGGACCCTTGAGGCCCAATACGAGCATTAGAATCAAGTCAGGACTTAATCGAAACCTCTAAGAATTTTTCACGCAATTTTAAATATTTTCCAAGGTGTAGGGCTCACATGCCCGTGTGTTCCAAGGGACATGCCCGTGTGACCCTATGACATGCCCGTGCTGGAGGTCGTGTTCAACCCCGTGTAACTCTCTAACTTGTGCACACGGTCATGCCACATGCCCATGTGCTAGGTCGTGTGGTTAATTAATTCAATTTGAAATTAGATATAGGTTTTACACGACCAAGACACAAGCCTGTGTTCTAAGCCGTGTTGCACACACGGCTGAGATAGATGCTCATGTCTCTGCCCGTGTGCTCAATTCTGAGCATTCTGTTTCTCAAAATTTAGGGTGCAGAGGACACACGGCCTAACTACATGCCCATTTACCTGGTTGTGTGTCTGCCTATGTGGACAAAATAAAGCCACTCCTAGCTTTATTTCTCACCCAAAATCACACCCACGGCCTGCACCTGAACCACACATCCAAATACCAACCATTTCAAGCATTCAAATTCAAGAAAATTCCATCATTCATCATGGCATATCATTTCATGCATACATGTTCATAATCTTGCCTTAGTTTAGTCCATATGTTAGACATAATTTGGTTAACTACTTAACACATATGCTGTAATATCCCAGTTTTAGTCAAATCAAAACAGTGGCTTTGAAACCACAAATCTGAGGTCGTAAAATTGTTTTACTATTATTTTTTGTGTTTATAGCATGTGAATATGTATGTTTGAAAATTTCGTGAGCTAATTTTATCGTCTAAGTGATTAATTTGAGAAAATGACTTAATCGCGTAAAATGCAAAAGTAGCATGCTATAAATTAAATGTGCTTAATTGCTATGGTTTATTAAATCAGAGGTCCTTATGATGTTATTATGCCATTGATAAGGTTAATGGACATTAATGGCCTTATATTATGTGAATTATTAATGTTTTAAACCAAGGTTAAATTGGTAAATTAGTTATTAACTTATGTTTTAATTAAACAAAACAGAAAGATTAATTTCATTCATCTTCTTCAACCATGAATAGAAAAAGAGGAAGCCATTTTAGGGGTCAAACATTTTGGCACTTTCCTTACTTGATTAAGGTACGATTTTAGCTCAATGTTTAATGATTTCTATGTTTTAGTGATCATTGCTTTAAGTACTAGCTAGACCGTGTCATAATTTTTGAAACTGTTAAAGATTTTGAAAGTTTCCATTGATGAATTTATGAGTTTTATGATGTTTGATGATGAATTAGGAAAGCTTGGTGCTTGATATACATGTTTTGTAAAGTGATTTTGAGTAAAAATGCATATTAGGGATTAATTTGTGAAAATATAAAAATTTAGGGTTAAATGTATAAATAAATGAAAGATTAGGCCTGCTAAAGGTCCCTATTAAATTCAGCTAGCATGTGTTTAAATTGAATTGTGTGCATTTTATGTTTTATGAAAAAGGGACTAAATTGTTAAAATGTGAAAGTTTAGGGGCTAAAGTGCAAAAATGCCCAAATGTATATTTTTGGATGAAATTGAATGAAAATTAAATTAAATGAGTTAATTTTGAATTCATATAGATCGAGAAAGAAAGGAATCAGAGTTAGATCAGGGAAAATCGAAAGTTATTGAGTAATTGATCTGATTCGTCAATTCCGAGTACGAAGTAAGTTCGTATGTGATAAACATTGTTACAATTATGTTTTTAATGCTTTGATAATACATAAATTGGATATTTACGACTATGACTGTGTACGATAACAAGTCTATTATGTTTGGCACTTAGTGTGTGTTTCGAGATAGCTTCGGCTATATACAGGACTTAGTGCATGAATTGAAATAGCTTCGGTTTTATGTGGCACTAAATGTGTGATACCGAGATAGCTTCAATTCAATGTGCGGGCACTAGGTGTGCGATATTGTTATAGCTTCGGTTAAATATTTATGCACTAAGTGTGCGAGTTCTTAAAGCACTGAAAGATTTTCGAACAATTTAACGTATTGAATAAAGAGGTGAGGATGAAATAAATAAATACGGGAAAGTAAAGGTATGTACGATACATATGTGGTAGTTGATACTATGTGTATGAAGCTTGATGAAATGGTATATACATGATAAATGGCTATGGATTAAAATTGAATGATGAGATGAGAACTACTAAGTGTCTATTAGTTGATGATTTAGATAATATGAACTATTGAGTATTTTTGGTACGAACTTACTAAGCTATGAAGCTTACTATGTGTTATTTGTCTTTGTTTTATAAAGTATCAAAGCTAACTCAGACATCGGGGATCATCGGGAACCATCATGACACTATCGAATCAACTCGTTGGTATTTTTGGAAGCTTTGTATATATGGTATATGGCATGTATAGGCTAGTGAATTGATGTTATATTTTGAGATTGATATAGCCATGATATTTGGCTTACTTTTGTTGAAATGTTAGTTTGTATTTGGCCATTTAATTTGGCTGAGATTATGTGTTTGGTAAGTGTTATATGTGATGCATATAATACTTTATAAATTGGTTTGGTTTGAGATGATGATATGATGAGTTTTGTGATATGAAATAGGTGTTGATGAAATGCATTTAGAATTCATACAAGTTTAATGATTTTGGTTATAGAATTGAGTAGTTGAAATGTTGTGTAAAGATGACATAATATGAGTATGAATTGGTTGGTTTTGGTTGTTTATAAATGTCTTGAAATGGCACCATTTAGGTTGATTGATATGCATGAGAAAAGGGTGGCAAAAATTGCCATTTCAAATGGCCTATTTTTGTCCACACGAGCAGAGACATGGGCATGTGTCTCAGCCCTGTGCGACACACAGTCATGTTACACGGCCATGTGACCCTTGGAGTAGTTCTACAATTTAAAGTGAGTCTCGAGCACGGCCTAGACACATGGGCGTGTCTGGTGGCACATTGGCATGTGTGGCCATTTCGAAGGGTACACGGACTAGACACACGAGCGTGTGGTTAGCCGTGTTACCCAAGTCAGTTTCGACCACGGCCAAGGCACACGGACATGTCTCCGGTCGTATGGTATAGGTCAGTATGTATGCCCCGTTTTCACACGGCTTGTGCCACGGGCTTGTCGGGTGGCTGTGTGAGGTACACGGCCTATTCACACGGGCGTGTGACCTATGATTTCATGAATTTTTTTAAGTGTTTGGAAATTTTTATATGTGATTGGTTTAGTTCGGAACTACTCTTAAGCATGTTTTAAGGTCTTATAGGGCCTCATAAGGGACAATGTGAATAAATTTTGTTTATGATTGTATAAATATATGTGACTAAGATGTATTGTCTGGTAATGCCTCGTAACCCTATTCCAGCTTCGGATATGGCATAGGATTGTTACATTTAATTGGTATCAGAGCCAGGTTTAGTCGACTCTTGGACTAACGTAGCGAGTGAAAGTTTAGCTATACATGCCATATATATAAACTGCGATATTGAGATGATTCCTAACGGTTAAAATGTGGTTTTCATATACTAAATGGATCCCAAACGAGCAATAACCGACGATGTTGAAAGTAATGCACCCACTCCCGCTCAAGGGGCAGTGCAGTCTGATTCTAGACTTATATCTAGTATTCAGAGAGGAGAGGCTAAGCAAGCCTTCTTCAAAATGATGAGTGAGTGGTTCACGAAATTCGTACGAATGAATCCGACTACTCAACAACCTCTACCCCCACCTGTTCCTCAATAAGTTGCGGTCGTACCACCAGTAATAGATCTTATTCGATTGAGTAAGCCACCTATTGATAAGATTCGTAAACATGGGGCTGAAGAGTTTTGAGCTACAATTGATGATGATGCTGAGAGAGATAAGTTTTGGCTTAATAACACTATCCGAGTATTCGATATATTGTCTTGCACTCTAGATGAATGTATCAAATATGTAGTATCTTTTCTTAGAGATAATGCATATCACTGGTGGAAAATGTTGACATCGATAGTTCCTAGAGAACAGGTTACTTGGAAATTCTTTTAGATCGAGTTTTAGAAAAAGTACATAGGCCAGAGATTCCTCAATAAGAAACATAAAGGGATTTTAGAATTGAAGCAGGGTCGGATGACTGTCACTGAGTACGAAAGAGAATTCGTACGGTTAAGCAGATATGCCCGGGAATATATGTCTACTGAGAAGATCATGTGTAAATGATTTGTTGATGGATTAAATGAAGATATAAAGTTGTTAGTCGGGATACTTGAATTGAAAGAATTTGTTGTATTGGTTGAGAGGGCTTGTAAAGCCAAAGATCTCAGCAAAGAAAAGAGAAAAGCTGATTCAGAGGCAAGAGATTCGAGGAAGAGATCGATGAATAAATCTTATCATTTTTTGTCGAAGAAATCTAGAGACTATTTTAACCGATCGACAACTTCTGGGGGATATTAGAATAGAGATCATGGAAAGTAATATACCAACCCTAAAGCTCAAGTTACATCGGTATCGAGTGTTGCTAACATAAAAGATGTTAAGCTAGAGTGTCAATAATGTGGAAGATGACATTTTGGAGATTGTTGGGGGAAAAGTAATAACAAAACTTGTTACAGTTGTGGTTCAAGAGATCACTTTATTAAAGACTGCCCAGGGTTAGCTGAAAAATATAGTGCTCAAAACACGAAACCGAATAACATTGCAATTAGAGGTATACCACCTAGAAACACGAGAAATGTGAGTGGTGGTAGAGGTGGGACATGAGACACTGCTACAAGATCTGATGCTAGAGTACCTGTACAAGCCTACACTATTCGCGCTCGCGAAGAATCGTCATCTCTAGGTGTTATCATCGGTACTTGTACTCTCTTTGATACTAAAGTTATTGCATTGATAGATCTAGGATCAACTCATTCATATGTATGTGTGAAATTAGCATTCAGTAAGACTTTGTCTGTAGAGTCTATTGAATTTGTAATTAGAGTATCGAACCTTTTAGGCAAGTGTGTTTTGGTTGATAAAGTGTGCAAGAATTATCCATTGGTGATTAGCGATAGTTGTTTCCCAGCCAATTTGATGTTGTTGCCATTTGATGAGTTTGATATAATTCTGGGTATGAATTGGCTAACGTTGCATGATGCTGTTGTGAATTGCAAAAGAAAGATGATTGATTTGAGATGTCAAAATAATAAGATTATTCAAATTGAGTCAAATGTTCTGAATGATTTGTCAGCAGTGATTTCTTCGATGTTAGCTCAGAAATCTTATTTTGCTTATGTGCTTGATACGAAAGTAACTGAAAAGAAGATTGAGACAGTGTCAGTTGTGTGTGAATATTCAGATGTGTTTCCTGAAGAGTTACTGAGTTTATCACCAGTTCGAGAGGTTGAGTTTGGCATTCAGTTAATGCTGGGTACAAAATCAATATCGATAGCTCTGTACAGAATGGCTTTAACAGAGATAAAAGAATTAAAAGCTCAGTTGTAAGAATTAACTGATAGAGGATTTACACGACCGACTTTTTCACCCTTGGGTGCTCCTGTATTGTTTGTGAAAAAGAAAGATGGCACGATGAGAATGTGTATAGACTATCGACAGCTTAATAAAGTGACGATCAAGAACAAATATCCTCTACCCAGAATTGAAGATTTGTTTGAACAATTGAAAGGAGCTTTAGTGTTTTCAAAGATAGATTTGAGATCGGGTTATTACCAGTTGTGAGTTAAAGACTCCAATATGCCAAAGACTGCTTTTAGAACGAGGTATGATCATTATGAATTTTTGGTTATGCCTTTTGGACTAACGAATGCACATACTATTTTTATGGACTTAATGAACCAGATTTTTAGACCATACCTATATTGATTGTTGTTGTGTTCATTGATGATATATTGATATATTCGAGAGATGAAATTGAGCATGCCGAGCATTTGAGAATCATATTGTAGACTCTGCGTGATAAACAGTTATATGCAAAGTTCTGTAAATGTGAATTTTGGTTGAGTGAAATTGATTTTCTGGGGCATATTGTGTCAACATCGGGTATTCAAGTCAATCTAAGCAAAATTTCTGCAATAATGGATTGGAAGCCTCCAAGAAATGTATCTAAAGTTCGTAGTTTTCTAGGACTAGATGGTTACTATAGATGATTTGTGAAAGACTTTTTGAGGATTGCGACCTCGTTGACGAGACTACTTTAGAATGATGTTAAGTTTAAGTGGTCAGACAAGTGCCAAAAAAAGTTTTGATCAACTAAAAGCTATAGTGATCCATCGTTGAATGGTCTGGGCTGTGTTTTGATGCAAGAAGGAAAAGTCATAGCTTATGCCTCAAAACAATTGAAGCCACATGAAAAGAATTACCCGTCGCATGATATAGAGTTAGCAGCTATTGTATTTGCATTGAAGATTTGGCGTCATTATCTGTTTGGTGAGAAATGCCATGTTTATTCTGATCATAAGAGTTTGAAATATCTGATGACTCAGAAAGATTTGAATTTGCAACAGCGGAGATGGCTAGAATTTTTAAAAGATTACAAGTTAATAATTGACTACCATCCAAGAAAAGCGAATGTTGTTGCCGATGCTTTAAGCCAGAAATCTTTGTTTGTTCTACGTGTAATGAATACTCAGTTGACTCTTTCTAATGATGGCCCGATTGTAGCTGAGTTGAAAATGAGACTGTTATTTTTACAACAAATTTGTGAAGCTTAGAAAATTGATAATGAATTGTCAACAAAACGAGCTCAGTGTGATTCAGACCCTGATTTAGAGTTTAAGTTGATTTCGATGATTGTTTAAGATTCAGAGGCTGAATATGTGTTCCGATAAATTCAGAGTTAACTCAGTTGATTTTGAATAAAGCACATAGTAGTCGATTGTCTATTCATCCGGGAAGCACGAAAATGTATAATGATTTGAAACAACTTTATTGGTGGCATGGTATGAAACGTAACATTTCAGAGTTCATTTCCAAATGTTTGCTTTGTCAGCAAGTTAAAATTGAGCATCAAGTGCCATCAAATTTATTGCAACCGGTCATGATTCCTGAGTGGAAATGGGATAGAATAATTATGGATTTTGTTTAGGGTTTATCCTTATCTCCGAGTAAGAAAGATGTAATTTGGGTTACTGTTGATAGGTTAACAAAATCAGCTCATTTCATTCCTGTGCGTATAGATTATTCACTTGATAAGCTTGCTAAGTTATACATCTATGAGATTTTGAGATTGCACTAAGTACCTATTTCTATTGTTTTGGATAGAGATCCAAGGTTTACATCGAGGTTTTGGAAGAAACTACAAGATGCACTAGGTACAAAGCTACACTTTAGTACTGCATTTCACCCGCAGACGGATGGTCAATTCGAATGAGTTATTTAGATACTCGAGGATATGTTGAGATGTTGTATTCTTGAGTTCGAAGGTACGTGGGAAAAGTATTTGTCATTGATTGAATTCGCATTTAACAGCAGTTTTTAATCGAGCAGCACCGTACAAAGCTCTTTATAGTCATAAATGTCGAACACCATTGTGCTGGATAGAGCTTAGTCAGAATAAGATTCACGGGGTTGATCTGATCAGAGAAACAGAAGAAAAAGTGAAAGTAATACGTGATAGTTTGAAAGCAGCTACGGATCGTCAGAAATCATACGCAGACTTCAAACGGAAAGATATTGAGTTTCAGATCGGGGACTGAGTATTTTTGAAAGTGCCACCATGGAAGAAAATACTCAGATTCGGCAGAAAAGGAAAGTTGAGTCTGAGATTCACCAGACCGTATGAGATTATCGAGCGGGTTGGACCAGTGGCTTATTAGTTAGCATTGTCATCTGAGTTAGAAAGAATACATAATGTATTTCATGTATCGATGCTACAAAGGTACAAATCTGATCCTTCGCATGTTATATCCCCAACCAAAGTTGAAATTTAGTCAGATTTGTCCAACAGTGAAGACCGATTTAAATCTTAGCTAGTGAGATCAAAGAGCTGAGAAATAAAAGAATAGAGTTAGTAAAAGTATTATGCAATCGACACGGGGTCGAAGAAGCTATGTGGGAACCTGAGAATGCTATGAGAAAACATTATCCAAACTTATTGGCTGGTAAGATTTTTGGGGACAAAAATCCCTAAAGGAGGATAGTTGTAACAGCTCGATTTTAGTCAAATGGGAACAGTGGTTTCAGAACCACAAATTCGAGGTCATAAAATTATTTTAATATTTTTTTTGTGTTTATAGCATGTGAATATGTATGTGTGAAAATTTTCTGAGCTAATTTTATTGTCTAAGTGATTAACTCGAGAAAAGGACTTAATCGTGTAAAATGCAAAAGTAGCATGCTATAAATTAATATGTGCTTAATTGCTATGGTTTATTAAATCAGAGGTCCTTATGATGTTATTATGCCATTGATAAGGTTAATAGACATTAATGGCCTTATATTATGTGAATTATTAATGTTTTAAACCAAGGTTAAATTAGTAAATTAGTTATTAACTTATGTTTTAATTAAACAAAACAAAAAGATGAATTTTATTCATCTTTCTACAACCGTGAATCTCAAAAGAAGAAGCCATTTTAGGGCTCAAACATTTGGCACTTTCCTTACTTGATTGAGGTATGATTTTAGCTCAGTTTTTGATGATTTCTATGTTTTTGTGATCGTTGCTTTGAGTACTAGCTAGCGTGTATCTTAAGTTTTGGAACTGTTAAAGATTTTGAATGTTGTAATTGATGAATTTATGTGTTTTATGATGTTTGATGATGAATTTGGAAAGCTTGGTGCTTGATATACATGTTTTGTAAAGTGATTTTGAGTAAAAATGCATATTAGAGATTAATTTGTGAAAATAAAAAAAGTGGGGTTAAATGTGTGAATAAATGAAAGATTAGGGCTACTAAAGGTCCCTATGAAATTCAGCTAGCATGTGTTTAAATTGAGTTGTGTGAATTTTGTGTTTTATGAAAAAGGGACTAAATTGTTAAAATGTGAAAGTTTAGGTGCTAAAGTGCAAAAATTCCCAAATGTATATTGTTGGATGAAATTGAATGGAAAGGAAATTAAATGAGTTAATTTTGAATTCATATAGATCGAGAAAGAAATGGATCAGATTTAGATTGAGGAAAATCGAAGGTTATTGAGTAATTGATCCAATTCGTCAATTTCGAGTACGAGGTAAGTTCGTACGTGATAAACTTTGTTACAATTACGTTTTTAATGCTTTGATAATGCATAAATTGTATATTTACGATTACGATTGTGTACGACGACAAGTCTACTATGTTTGGCATTTAGTGTGCTTTTTGAGATAGCTTTGGCTATATATAGCACTTAGTGTGCGAATTGAAATAGCTTCGATTTTATGTGGGACTAAGTGTGCGATACCGAGATAGCTTCAGTTCAATGTGATGGCACTAAGTGTGCAATATTGTTATAGCTTCGGTTAAACATTTATGCACTAAGTGTGCGAGTTCTTAAAGTATTGAAAGATTTTCGAACAATTTAACGTATTGAACAAAGAGGGAAGGATGAAATAAATAAATACAAAAAAGTACAATTATGTACGATATCTATGTGGTAATTGATACTATGTGTATGAAGCTTGATAAAATGGTATATACATAATAAATGGTTATGGATTAGAATTGAATGATGAGATGAGAATTACTAACTGTCTATTAATTGATGATTTAGATAATATGAACTGTTGAGTATTTTTGGTACGAACTTACAAAGCTATTAAGCTTACTGTGTGGTTAGCCGTGTGACCTAAGTCAGTTTGGACCACCGCCAAGGCACATGGGCATGTCTCCGGCCATGTGGTACAAGTCAGTATGTCTGCCCTATTTTCACATGGCCTGCGCCACTGGCGTCACATGGCCTTTTCATGAAATTTTTCTACGTGTTTGGAAATTTTTATATGTGATCGGTTTAGTCCCGAACCACTCTTAAGCATGTTTTAAGGTCTTGTAGGGCCTCATAAGGGACATTGTGGATGAATTTTGTTTATGATTGTATAAATATATGTGAATGAGATGTATTGTCTAGTAATGCCTCGTAACCCTATTTTGGCATCAGATACGGGATAAAATTGGTATCAGAGCCAGGTTTAGTGATTCTAGGACTAACGTAGCGAGTGAGAGTCTAGCTATACATGCCATATATATAAACTGCAATAGTGTGATGATTCCTAACAGTTAAAATGTGTTTTTCATGTAGTGAATGGATCCCGAATGAGCAATAGCTGACGATGTTGAAAGTAATGTACCCGCTCCCACTCAAGGGACAGTGCAGCCTGATTCTGGACTTGTATCTAGTAGTTAGAGAGGAGAGGCTATGCAAGCCTTCTTCCAAATAATGAGTGAGTGGTTCATGGAATTCATACGAATGAATCTAGCTGCTCAACAACCTCTACCCCCACTTGTTCCTCAATAAGTCCTGGTTATGCCACTAGTAATAGATCCGATTCGATTGAGTAAGCCACCTGTTAATAAGATTCGTAAACATGGGGCTGAAGAGTTTCGGGCTGTAGTTGATGATGATACTGAGAGAGCTGAGTTCTGGCTTAAGAATACTATCCGAGTATTTAATGAATTATCCTGTACTCTAGATGAATGTATCAAATGCATATTATCTTTTCTTAGAGATAATGCATATCACTGGTGGAAAATGTTGACATCGGTAGTTCCTAGAGAATAAGTTACCTAGGAATTCTTTCAGACCGAGTTTCAGAAAAAGTACATAAGCCAGAGAGTCCTCGATCAGAAACGTGAAGAGTTTCTAGAATTGAAGCAGGGTCAGATGATTATCACTAAATATGAAAGAGAATTTGTACGGTTAAGCAAATATGCCCAGGAATATGTGTCTACCGAGGAGATCATGTGTAAACGATTTGTTGATGGATTGAATGAAGATATAAAGTTATTAGTCGGGATACTTGAATTGAAAGAATTTTTAGTATTGGTTGAGAGGGCTTGTAAAGTCGAAGATCTCAATAAAGAAAAGAGAAAAGCTGATTCAGAGGCAAGAGATTTGAGGAAGAGATCAATGAATATATCTTATCATTCTTCGTCGAGGAAATCTAGAGACTATTTTAACCAATCGGTAGCTTCTTAGGGATATCAGAATAAAGATCACGGAAAGCAATATACCAACCCTAAAGCTCAAGTTACATCGGTATCGAGTGTTGCTAACATAAAAGATGTTAAGCTCGAGTGTCAACAATGTAGAAGATGACATTTTAGAGATTGTTGTGGGAAAAGTAATACCAGAACTTGTTACAATTGTGGTTCAAGAGATCACTTTATTAAAGGTTGCCCAGGGTTAGTTAAAAAAGATAGTGCTCAGAACACGAAACTGAATAACACTGCAACTAGAGGTAGACCACCTAGAAACACGGGTAATATAAGTGGTGGTAGAGGTGTGACACGAGACACTGCTGCAAGATCTAAGGCCAAAGTACCTACACGAGCCTACGCTATTTGTGCTTGCGAAGAAGCATCATCTCCAGATGTTATCACCGGTACTTTTACTCTCTATGATACTAAAGTTATTGCATTGATAGATCCAGGATCAACTCATTCATATGTATGTGTGAAATTAGCATCCAGTAAGACTTTGTCTGTAGAGTCTACTGAATTTGTAATTAGAGTATCGAACCCCTTAGGCAACTATGTTTTGGTTGATAAAGTGTGCAAGAACTCTCCATTGATGATTAACGATAGTTGTTTCCCAGCCAATTTGATGTTGTTGCCATTTGATGAGTTTGATATAATTCTGGATATGAATTGGCTCACGTTGCATGATATTGTTTTGAATTGCAAAAGAAAGACGATTGATTTGAGATGTCAGAATAATGACATTATTCAAATTGAGTCAAATGATCTGAATGATTTGCCAGCAGTGATTTCTTCGATGTTAGCTTAGAAATATGTGAGAAAGGGTTGTGAAGCATATTTTTCTTATGTGCTTGATACGAAAGTCACTGAAAAGAAGATTGAGACAGTGCCAGTTGTGTGTGAATATTCAGATGTGTTTTCTGAAGAGTTACCAGGTTTACCACCAATCCGAGAGGTTGAGTTTGGCATTGAGTTAATGCTGGGTACAACTTCAATATTGATAGCTCCATACAGAATGGATCCAATAGAGGTAAAAGAATTAAAAGCTTAGTTGCAAGAATTAACTGATAGAGGATTTGCACGACCGATTTTTTCGCCCAGAGGTTCTCCTGTATTGTTTGCGAAAAAGAAAGATGGCACGATGAGAATGTGTATAGGCTACCAACAACCTAATAAAGTGACGATCCAGAACAAATATCCTCTACCCAGAATTGACGATTTGTTTGATCAATTGAAAGGAGCTTCAGTGTTTTCAAAGATAGATTTGAGATTGGGTTATTACCAATTGCGAGTTAAAGACTCTGATATGCCAAAGACTACTTTTAGAACGAGGTATGGTCATTATGAATTTTTGGTTATGCCTTTTGGACTAACGAATGCACCTGCTATCTTTATGGACTTAATGAACCAGATTTTAGACCGTACCTAAATTGATTTGTTGTTGTGTTCATTGATGATATATTGATATATTCAAGAGATGAAACTGAGCATGCCGAGTATTTGAGAATTGTATTGCAGACTCTACCTGATAAACAGTGATATGCAAAGTTCAGTAAATGTGAATTTTGGTTGAGTGAAGTTGGTTTTCTGGGGCATATTGTGTCAACATCGGGTATTCGAGTCGATTCGAGTAAGATTTCTACAATAATGGATTGGAAGCCTCCGATAAATGTATCTGAAGTCCGCAGTTTTTTGGGACTAGCTAGTTACTATAGACGATTTGTGAAAGACTTTTCGAGGATTGTGACCCCGTTGACGAGACTACTTTAGAATGATGTTAAGTTCGAGTGGTCGGACAAGTGCCAGAAAAGTTTTAATCAACTGAAAGCTTTATTGACCAAAGCTTCAGTGTTAGTTCAACCAAAATTGGGTAAAGAATTCGTAATCCATAGTGATGCATCCTTGAATGGTCTGGGCTGTGTTTTGATGCAGGAAGGGAAAGTCATAGCTTATACCTCGAGACAGTTGAAGCCGCATAAAAAGAATTACCCGACGTATGAGTTAGAGTTAGCAGCCATTGTTTTTGCGTTGAAGATTTGGCGTTGTTATCTGTTTGGGGAGAAATGTCATGTTTATTCAGATCAGAAAGATTTGAATTTGCAACAGCGAAGATGGCTAGAATTGTTAAAAGATTACGAGTTAATAATTGACTACCATCCAGGAAAAACGAATGTTGTTGCTGATGCTTTAAGCCAGAAATCTTTTTTTGCTCTACGTGCAATGAATACTCAGTTGACTCTTTCTGATGATGGCTCAATTGTAGCTGAGTTGAAAGCGAGACCGTTGTTTTTACAATAGATTTGTGAAGCTTAAAAAATTAATAATGAATTGTTAACAAAATGAGCTCAGTGTGATTTCGACCCTGATTCAGAGTTTCAAGTTGATTCTGATGATTTTTTATGATTCAGAGGCCGAATATGTGTTCCGAGAAATTCAAAGTTGACTTAGATGATTTTGAATAAAGCACATAGTAGTCGATTGTTTGTTCATCCGGGAAGCATGAAAATGTATAATGATTTGAAACAACTCTATTGGTGGCATGGTATGAAATGTAACATTTCAGAGTTTATTTCTAAATGTTTGCTTTGTCAGCAAGTTAAAGCTGAGCATCAAGTGCCATAAGGCTTATGGCAACCGATCATGATTCCTGAGTGAAAATGGGATAAAATAACTATGGGTTTTGTTTCGGGTTTGCCCCTATCTCTGAGTAAGAAAGATGCAATTTGGGTTGTTGTTGATCGGTTAACAAAATCAGCTCATTTCATTCCTGTGCATACAAATTATTCGCTTAATAAGCTTGCTAAGTTATACATCTCGAAGATTGTGAGATTACATGGAGTACCTATTTCTATTGTTTCGGATAGATATCCAAGGTTTACATCGAGGTTTTGGAAGAAACTACAAGATGCACTAGGTACAAAGCTACACTTTAGTATTGCATTTCACCCACAGACGGATGGTCAATCCGAATGAGTTATTCAGATACTCGAGGATATGTTGAGATGTTGTATTCTTGAGTTCGAAGGTACATGGGAAAATTATTTACCATTGATTGAATTCGTGTATAACAATAGTTTTCAATCGAGCATCAAAATAGAACCGTATAAAGCTCTTTACGGTCGTAAATGTTGAACACCGTTGTACTGGACAGAGCTTAGTGAGAATAAGATTCACGGGGTTGATCTGATCAAAGAAACAGAAGAAAAAGTGAAAGTAATACGTGATAGTTTGAAAGCAGCTTCAGATCATCAGAAATCGTATGCAGACCTGAAACAAAAAGATATTGAGCTTCAGATCGAGGATCAAGTGTTTTTGAAAGTGTCACTATGGAAGAAAACACTCAGATTCGGCAGAAAAGGAAAGTTGAGTCCAACACTCATCAGATCGTATGAGATTATCGAGCGGGTTGGACTAGTGGCTTATCAGTTAGCATTGTCATCTGAGTTAGAAAAGATATAGAATGTATTTCATGTATCGATGCTACGAAGGTATAGATCTTATCCTTTGCATGTTATTTCACCAACCGAAGTTGAAATTCAGTCAGATTTGTCGTACAGTGAATAACCGATTCGAATCTTAGCTCTTGAGATCAACGAGCTGAGAAATAAAAAAATAGCGTTAGTAAAAGTATTGTGGCATCGACACAGGGTCGAAGAAGCTACGTGGGAACTGAGAATGCTATAAGAAAGCATTATCCAAACCTATTCGCCGGTAAGATTTTTGGGGACGAAAATCCTTAAGGAGGGAGAGTTGTAACAACCTGGTTTTAGTCAAATGGGAATAGTGGTTTTGGAACTAAAAATCTAAGGTCATCAAATTATTTTAATATTATTTTTGGTGTGTATAGCATGTGAATATGTATGTGTGAAAATTTCATGAGCTAATTTTATCGTCTTAGTGATTAATTTGAGAAAAGGACTAATCGCGTAAAATGCAAAAGTAGCATGCTATAAATTGAATGTGCTTAATTGCAATGGTTTATTAAATGAGAGGTCCTTATAATGTTATTATGCCATTGATAAAGTTAATGGACATTAATGGCCTTATATTATGTGAATTATTAATGTTTTAAACCATGGTTAAATTGGTAAATTAGTTATTAATTTATGTTTCAATTAAACAAAACAAAAAGATGAATTTCATTTATCTTTCTTCAACTGTGAATAGCAAAAGAGGAAGCCATTTTAGGGCTTAAACATTCGGCACTTTCCTTACATGATTGAGGTACGGTTTTAGCTCGATTTTTTTATGATTTCTATGTTTTTTCGATCGTTGCTTTGAGTACTAGCTAGCCTATGTCTTAATTTTTGAAACTGTTAAAGATTTTGAAAGTTTCCATTGATGAATTTATGTTTTTTATGATGTTTTATGATGAATTAGGAAAGCTTGGTGCTTGATATACATGTTTTGTAAAGCGGTTTTGACTAAAAATGCATATTAGGGAATAATTTGTGAAAATATGAAATGTGGGGTGAAATGTGTGAATAAATGAAAGATTAGGGCTGCTAAAGGTCCCTATGAAATTCAGCTAGCATGTGTTTAAATTTAATTATGTGAATTTTGTGTTTTATAAAAAAGGAACTAAATTGTTAAAATTTGAAAGTTTAGGGGCTAAAGTGCAGAAATGCTCAAATGTATATTTTTGGATGAAATAGAATAAAAAGGAAATTAAATGAGTTAATTTTGAATTCATATAGATCGAGAAAGAAAGGAATTGGATTTAGATCGGGGAAAATCAAAGGTTATTGAAAAATTGAACCGATTCATCAATTTCGAGTACGAGGTAAGTTCGTACGTGATAAACTTTTTTACAATTATATTTTTAATGCTTTGATAATGCATAAATTGTATATTTGAGACTACGACTATGTACGACGACAAGTCTACTATGTTTGGCACTTAATGTGCGTTTCGAGATAGCTTCGGCTATATACAACACTTAGTGTGCAAATTGAAATAGCTTCGATTTTATGTGGAAGTAAGTGTGTGACACCGAGATAGCTTTGGTTCAATGTGATGGCACTAAGTGTGTGATATCGTTATAGCTTCGGTTAAACATTTATGCACTAAGTGTGCGAGTTCTTAAAGTATTGAAAGATTTCTGAACAATTTAACATATTGAACAAAGAGGTGAGGATGAAGTTGTAACACCCAAATTTCGGGTTTTCTGTGTTTCTGTGTTTTTTTAAAATTTGGGTGTGTTCTGGTTGGTTAAAATATATATTTTAGTAGGTTAGTGGGCCTTTGGAAGGCCCAAACTTAAGTTAAATCCGTGGTAGTCTTCGGAATTTTGATTTTAAGAACAAGTGATGCAAATGGCGTTTGGGCTTTTAAGAGTAAAGGGGTAAAAGTTGACACAAAAAGGAGTGTGGTGTAGTGGCAAGGTAGCACCACTTAGGGGACAAGGAAGTGACGCCATAGAGGAAGCAAGGGGTCCAAGGTTCAAGTCTTGGCTCTTGCAATTTATTTTGGTTTTTCTTTTCAATAAATCTGGAAGCAAGTAGGTGCGCTTTAAAGTTTAATGTGTTGGACTTATGACACAAATGAGTTGATGGCCTAGTGGTGGTGACGTGATTTGGCATGTGAGAGGACTTTGGTTTGAATCCCTTGCCACGCAAAGGTTGATTATTTTGCTATGTTGGGACGGCAAGAGTTGGTGTTGGTTTTAAACTCTGATGATAGAGGGATCCCACATCACGAAGCTAACATAAGAGTAGATGGAGAGCTGGCTTTAAATAGAGCAAGCATGAGGAGAGTTGGCATACCCTTCTGGGCTGATCCCTTTTGTTTGGTGGCGTGCTCGTTTTGGTTGGGCGTCAGCTAAGAGTGTGGGAGCGGATGGATTAGCTGCAGATCTCCTAACAGTGTGTATTTCTCATTACTTACTCTAGAGATGGGGCGGCTATTTCGGGCCATGTAGTCCCAATGGGTCCGTAGGCCCAAGTGGATAAGTTGTAGAATTACTAAAATACCCCTGTAGGGTAGGACTACCGATTTACCCCTGGAGGGTAAAATGACTATTTTACCCCTCGTGCGTAAATGACTAACTTGTGTGATGATTGGGTTAGTTGACGTGGATTTATGGTAGTTATCATTAATTCATAAGTCTAATGTGTTAGTGATCGATCGTAGGATTATCGCGTAGGAGATATCGTCATTAATCGTCATCAACCAGGTGTGTAAATGACACCCTCCCTTAGACTGAATCGGTAAAAGCCGAAATACAGAAACATTGGTATTTTGTGAACTCACGAGCGTGCGAGCGCTCGTGAGACAGTTGTTCATGAATACGGTGCATTTGGATGATTAGAGTGCAGAGTGTGCATTTTCGTGCACAACGGTATATTTGGGCTTAATGGGCCGAAAACAGGCCAATAGGCCAACAGGCCCACTTTGGTAAAAAGACGAGGTAAGTACTTCTGATTACTTGGTAAATGTTAGAATGAGCATGAAACCCTAGCAATAGGTAATAATTACTGATATACCCTTATACATGAAAAATTACGATTTTACCCCTAGGGATATTTTATTTTATCTGAAAAGCATGATGTTCTGTTTCGATGCCATGACATATTATTCTGTTGCAAGGGATATGGGTTTATATTGATGGAAGAAGCGTTACGCGACCTCATTTGCAATCCGTGGCCTCGCCACATATATATCTATTCTGCTTCGTGACTGACCGTCACAATATCCGCGACCTCATTTGCAATCCAGTGGCTTCGCCACATATATAAACATATATATCTGTTCTGGTGGCCTCGCCACAATATTTGTATCTGGTGACTTCGTCACAATATCTGGCAGCCTCGCTGCAATTTCTGTGGTGTGTAGCGATTGGGTGGGTCGAGTTGTCTCCCCACATGGTGTAAGGCTGGTACGGGGGTGTTATGGATGGCTCTGGGTTGGGATTTTTGCATTCATGATATATTTGTTTTGTATCTGCTATGGACCTATGAGTTTCATTTTGATTTCTGTACTGGGCCAAAGCCCAGATAAGTCTGACTCTGAGGTTTGATCTGTTTTGGGCTATGGTTGGGTTATGTTACACACTGAGTTTACCAAACTCACCCTTTATTTTCATCTCTATAGGAAATCCCCAACCATAGTGGGCTTGGAGCTGTGAGGGATTCGGAGTGGCCACATCATCTGCAAAGTTGGTTTTTCTAAGTTAGTTTATTTTTTATTATTTTTATTTTCTGATTATATTTATACTATGTCGAAACTGCTAGTGTTAGGCTGCGCGGGTTTTCAAAATTAATGAACGTTTTCAAGACTCAACAAGCACGACAAATGGATAGCCTAAAGATTGATAAACCGGCTTTTCATTCAATTGCTGTTTTTACAAAGACCACCTGAATCACTTAAACCAACAAATCCATACTAAGCCGTAAGTCCATGCGACACGTCAGATCTGGCCATAACGTCTGGGCCAGGTCTGAGGTGTTATATTTAGTGGTATCAAAGCTAAGTTGCAACAACTCGGCTGTGGAACAGGTCTAAAAACGGGAGTTTTAAAGAAACGTTGAATAAAGTTTTTTGAAAATCGTTTTTTTAGGAACTTGATTATAAATTGTCTTCGAGAATGTTTCAAATATTTTCTCTTTACAAATAGATGATTTTAAAGATTAAAATTAGTTTTCTAAAATTAGTTTTCTAGAAGGTGGCACACCGAATCTCCGGCCCAAGTCTGTAAGTTTTCTGAGCCTTTCTGATTTTTTCTGAAATATATGTTATATGCTTGTACAAAACCTTATCATGGTACTTTAGTTAGGGTAACACTGGAACTATAGAAAACTCTGATAAGTAGACTGAGACTGTAGCTAGGCTACCGCGAAAGAAAACAAACTCAAACTCTAAATTATTGTTATTCATAAGACATTTGTAATAAACACTGAAATATTAAACTGATTCATAAAATTCTTAGTCAGATAATACAAAATGAGTACATGAGCAACTCGTGGAAGAGGCCGTGGACGTGGCCGAGGTAATGCTCAAGCTAAATCTTCGTCTTCAGGACATGTGCCGACAACAAATGCACCAGTACCACCAGCAACGGACGTAGAGTCTCATGATCGAGGTGTCGGGGATGATGCTCTGTCCCAGGCGATGCTCCGAGTTTTAGAAAGGGTTGCTGGGGCAAGTACGGGAAACAAAATTCGAGGGTCTATTTCTGAGCGGCTCCGGGCCAATGGGGCAGAAATATTTAGGGGCGTATCTGGTGTAGCTCCGAATGTGGCTGAGTATTGGTTAGAAGCCATAGAGCAGATTATGGATGATCTGGACTGCTCTATGGAGCAGAAACTGAAGGGAGCCATATCGTTACTCAATGATGAGGCTTATCAGTGGTGGCTCACGGTGAGAGATGGAACTCCTGCTGACAGTGTGACTTGGGAGCTGTTTACGATAGCCTTCAAAGGAAAGCATGTTGGGGCTAGTTACGTGGACGCTCGCCGGAAAGAATTTCTGAACCTGGTGCAAGGGAGTAAGTCAGTGGCTGAGTATGAGTCTGAGTTTCGAGATCCGAGCCAAGTATGCTTTCGGGATTGTCGCTACAGAGTATGAGCATAGCATACGCTGCGAGGATGGTCTGAGAGATGAACTTAGGGTGCTGATTGCTCCGCAGAGGGAGCGTAACTTCGCTGCTTTAGTGGAGAAAGCTAAGATAGCTGAGGAAGTGAAGTGTACAGAAAGATAGAATCGTGAGAAAGATCGAAACCGTTTTAGGAGGGATTTAGGACTTTCAGGTGGTATGAACAGGAATGTTAAGAGAGCAAGGGTAATGGAGCCAGTTCGAGCAGTACCGATGAATGTTGTTAGACCGCAGGGTTGTAGAAGTTGTGGGAAGATACATATGGGCGAGTGTCGAAAACGTTCTGGTGCTTGTTTCTGATGCGTATCTATGGAGCATAGGGTTAAGGACTGTCCCCAGGAACTAGATCAGGTTCAAGTTTTAGAGCAGAGGGTCGCTCAACTAGTCAGGGGTGGGCCACAATTTTTGAGAGGACGTGGGCAAGGCAGAGGTGGTAATGGAAATGGTCAAGGAAGAGGAGCGCCTGGTAGGGGTGCTGGATTTGCTGAGGCTAGTCAACCGGCGTTGGTGTATGCAGCTCGTCGCTGAGAGAAGAGTGATGCACCTAACGTCATAACTGGTACATTTCTGATTTCTAGTATGCCATACACTGCGTTGATATATGTTGGATCTACCCATTTGTATGTTGCATGTACTATATCTGGGTCGCTGGGTGTGCGCTCTTAGGTAACCGTGAGTGGGGTATCTGTACTAAGTCCTTTGGGTCACTCGGTTAGGGTAGATAAACTGTATAGAGATGTGCCTATAGAAACTCAAGGAAAAGTTTTCTCTGGAGATTTGATGGAGCTACCTTTCGGAGAATTCGATCTCATTTTGGGAATGGATTGGCTTGTTAAGCATAGGGCTACTTTGGATTGTGCTACTAAGAGAATCATGTTAAAGACCACAAAAGATGAGGAGGTTTTGGTGATAGGCGAGCGTAGGGATTATCTGTCTAATGTGGTGTCGGCATTGAGAGCTGAGAAGTGGATTCGAAAGGGATGTGAGGCTTATTTGGCATTTGTAAGCCAATCAAAAACTGAGGGTCTGATAGTGGATAAAGTTAGAACCGTCAAGGATTTTCAAGATGCTTTTCCAGAGGAGCTTCCGGGTTTGCCCCCGAACCGAGAGGTTGAGTTTGGAATTGACTTGTTGTCTGGAACGACACCGGTGTCCATTGCACCTTATAAGATGGCACCGAAGGAGTTGGTGGAGCTGAAAGCCCAAATTCAAGTGCTATTGGATAGAGGCTTCATTAGACCAAGTGTGTCTCCGTCGGGAGCACCAGTGTTGTTCGTTAAGAAGAAGGATGGGTCAATGCGGATGTGCATCGATTATCGGCAGTTGAACAAACTGACGATTAAGAACAAGTACCCACTACCGAGAATCGATGATTTATTCGATCAACTTAGAGGAGCTTCAGTATTTTTCAAGATTGACCTTCGATCTAGGTATCATCAGTTAAGGGTTAAAGAGGTGGATATTCATAAGACGGCATTCAGAACTCGGTATGGTCACTATGAGTTCTTGGTTATGCCATTTGGGTTGACGAACGCACCTGCGACATTTATGGATCTGATGAATCGAGTGTTCCAGCCATACTTGGATCGATTCGTAGTCGTCTTTATCGACGATATTCTAGTTTATTCTGAAACTGAGGAGAAGCATGATGAGCATCTTCGTATTGTCTTTGCAAGTCTTTGAGGAGGAGAAGGAGCTTTATGCGAAATTCAGTAAGTGTGAGTTCTGGTTGAGAGAGGTAACTTTCTTGGGGCATGTTGTCTCTGCTGAAGGGATCAAGGTGGACCCTCGAAAGATTGAAGTGATTCTGGAATGGAAGCCACCGAGGTCAGTGTCGAAAATTCAAAGTTTTCTAGGATTAGCTGGGTACTATAGAAGGTTTGTGGATGGATTTTCTGTTATGGCAGCGCCTTTAACAAAGCTTATAAGGAAGGGAGTACCGTTTGTTTGGACTGAGAAACAACAAGAATCTTTTGAGAAGCTAAAGAAAGTTTTGACCGAGGCACCTGTACTGATTCAGCCGGAGTCTGGAAAAGATTTTACCATATGCAGTGATGCATCACATGTAGGGTTGGGCTGTGTGCTGATGCAAGAGGGTAAAGTGGTTTCTTATGCATCGCGACAGCTTAAACCACATGAAGTTAACTATCCTACTCATGATCTGGAGTTAGCAGCTAGAGACATTACCTGTACAGAGAAAGGTGTATTATATACACAGATCATAAGAGTCTTAAGTACTTGCTGACTCAGAAGTAGCTGAACCTTAGGCAGCGGAGATGGATAGAGTTACTTAAGAATTATGACTGCGCGATTGAGTATCACCCAGGCAAAGCTAATGTGGTGGCTGATGCCCTAAGTCATAGAACTGTATCTGATCTGAGAGCCATGTTTGCTCGTTTGAGTCTGTATGACGACGGTAGTTTGTTAGCAGAACTGCAAGTTAGGCTGACCTGGGTGGATGAGATTAAGGAAAAACAGTCAAGTGATGAGTCCCTGGTTTCTCGATTCCAGCAGGTTAAGAATGGGGATACTTCTGAGTTCAGGCTGAATAGTGAGGGAGTTCTGTGTTATCGAGGTAGAGTTTGTATTCCAAAGGACTCTGACTTGAGGCAAGCAATTCTGAAAGAAGCTCATGGAGGTCTGTGTGCTATGCATCCTGGAGGGAATAAAATGTATCGCGACTTAAAGGAGTTGTATTGGTGGCCTAGATTGAAGCGAGAGGTAACGAAATTTGTGGGAAAATGTTTGACTTGTTAGCAAGTGAAAGCTGAACATCAATTACCTTCCGGACTTTTGTAGCCAGTGAAAGTACCACTTTGGAAGTGGGAGAGGGTAACCATGGATTTTGTGAGTGGGTTACCCTTGACTCCGTCGAAGAAGGACTCGATTTGGGTAATTGTGGATAGGTTGACCAAATCTGCTCATTTTATACATGTCCATATTGATTATTTACTTCAGAAGTTAGCCAAATTGTATATGGCGGATATAGTACGACTTTACGGAGTGCCAGTGTCGATTATCTCTGATTGAGATCCTAGATTCACATCTCGGTTTTGGAAAAAAGTTGCATGAGGCGTTGGGTAGGCGGTTGAACTTTAGTACAGCCTTTCATCCTCAAGCTGATGGTCAGTCGGAAAGGGTTATTCATATTCTGGAAGACATGTTGAGGGGATGCGTTATCGACTTTCAAGGCAGTTGGGAGGATTACTTACCGTTGGTAG
The DNA here is from genome assembly GCA_025698465.1 of Gossypium longicalyx. Lineage (NCBI taxonomy): Eukaryota > Viridiplantae > Streptophyta > Magnoliopsida > Malvales > Malvaceae > Gossypium > Gossypium longicalyx. The sequence goes on along the minus strand of CM047006.1, from coordinate 54,694,123 downwards.
AGTTTGCATACAACAACAGTTATCAGGCAAGTATTCGAATGGCTCCTTATGAGGCACTATATGGGCGAAGATGTTGTACACCTAATTATTGGACCGAGTTGGGTGAACGACAGGCTCTTGGACCTAAATTGGTGGCAGATACTGAGGATAAGGTCAAGTTGATTAGAGACCGATTGAAGAAAGCATCTGATAGACATAAGTCATATGCAGATTTGAAGCGCAAGGGAATTGAGTACTCTGTGGGTGATATGGTCTTCTTGAAGGTTTCACCTTGGAATAAAATATTATGGTTTGGGAGGAAAGGCAAGTTAAGTCTGCGGTTCATTAGGCCTTATCAGATTCTTAAGCGGGTGGGTCCAGTGGCTTATCAGTTGGAGCTACCTCCAGAGTTGGATAGGATTCATGATGCCTTTCACGTCTCCATCTTAAGGCGGTATCGTTCTGACCCTACTCATGTTGTGCCGGTTGCAGAGATCGAGGTCCAAACAGACTTGACTTTTAAGGAGGAGCCTGTGCAGATTTTGGATCGAGATGTTAAGCTTTTGAGGAGGAAATCAGTTCCGCTAGTAATGGTGCTGTGGTGTAATCATGGCAGAGAGGAAGATACTTGGGAGCCAGAAATGGCGATGCGTCAACAATATCCTCTTCTGTTTGATTTAGGTAAAATTTTGAGGACAGAATTTCTTTAAGGATGGTAGAGTTGTAACGCCCAATTTTTGGGTTTTCTGTGTTTCTGTGTTTTTTTAAAATTTGAGTGTGTTCTGGTTGGTTAAAATATATATTTTAGTAGGTTAGTAGGCCTTTGGAAGGCCCAAACTTAAGTTAAATCCGTGGTAGTCTTCGGAATTTTGATTTTAAGAACAAGTGATGCAATTGGCGTTTGGGCTTTTAAAAGTAAAGGGGTAAAAGATGACACAAAAAGGAGTGTGGTGTAGTGGCAAGGTAGCGCCACTTAGGGGACAAGGAAGTGACGCCATAGAGGAAGCAAGGGGTCCAAGGTTCAAGTTTTGGCTCTTGCAATTTATTTTGGTTTTTCTTTTCAATAAATCTGGAAGCAAGTAGGTGCGCTTTAAAGTTTAATGTGTTGGACTTATGACACAAATGAGTTGATGGCCTAGTGGTGGTGACGTGATTTGGCATGTGAGAGGACTTTGGTTTGAATCCCTTGGCACACAAAGGTTGATTATTTTGCTATGTTGGGACGGCAAGAGTTGGTGTTGGTTTTGAACTCTGATGATGGAGGGATCCCACATCGCGAAGCTAACATAAGAGTAGATAGAGAGTTGGCTTCAAATAGAGCAAGCATGAGGAGAGTTGGCATACCCTTCTGGGCTGATCCCTTTCGCTTGGTGGCGTGCTCGTTTGGGTTGGGCGTCAGCTAAGAGTGTGGGAGCGCGGATTAACTACAGTCTCCTAACAGGTGTGTATTTCTCATTACTCTAGCAGTAGGACGCCTATTTCGGGCCGCAATGGGCTGAAATGGGCCATGTAGTCCCAATGGGTCCGTAGGCCCAAGTGGATAAGTTGTAGAATTACTAAAATACCCCTGTAGGGTAGGACTACCGATTTACCCCTGGAGGGTAAATGACTATTTTGCCCCTTGTGCGTAAATGACTAACTTGTGTGATGATTGGGTTAGTTGACGTGGATTTATGGTAGTTATCGTTAATTCGTAAGTCTAATGTGTTAGTGATCAATCATAGGATTATCACGTGGAAGATATCGTCATCAATCGTCATCAACTAGGTGTGTAAACGACACCCTCCCTTAGACTGAATCGGTAAAAGCCCAAATACCGAAACGTTGGTATTTTGTGAACTTCATGACGTCTGCGAGCGCGTCGTGACAGATTGTTAATGAATATGGTGCATTTGGATGATGATTAGAGTCTGAGTGTGCATTTTTAAATGCGCAGCGGTATATTTGGGCTTAATGGGTAGAAAATGGGCCAATAGGCCAACAGGCCCACTTTGGTAAAAAGATGAGGTAAGTACTTCTGATTACTTGATAAACGTTAAAATGAGCATGAAGCCCTAGCAATAGGTAATAATTACTGAAATACCCTTATACATGAAAAATTACGATTTTACCCCTAGGGATATTTTATTTTATCTAAAAAGCTTGATGTTCTGTTTCTATGCCATGACATATTATTTTGTTGCATGGGACATGGGTTTATATTGATGGAGGAAGCGTTCTGGCAGCCTCGCTGCAATCTGTTGGCCTCGCCACATATATCTGTTCTAGTGACTTCGTCACAATATATGGCAGCCTCGCTACAATCTGGTGGCTTCGCCACATATATAAACATATATATATACATGCGGTGGCCTCGCCACGATATATCATATCTGGTGACTTCGTCACAATATCCGCGACCTCATTTGCAATTTTACGTGGTGTGTGTAGGTTGGGTGGGTCGATTGTCTCCCCACATGGTGTAAGGCTAGTACGGGGGTGTTATGGATGGCTCTGGGTTGGGATTTCTGCATTCATGATATATTTGTTCTGTATCTGCTATGGGCCTATGAGTTTCATTCTGATTTATGTACTGGGCCAAGGCTCAGATAAGTCTGACTTTGAGGTTTGATCTGTTTTGGGCTATGGTTGGTTTATGTTGCACACTGAGTTTACCAAACTCAACCTTTATTTTCATCTCTGCAGGAAATCCCCAACCATAGTGGGCTTGGAGCTGTGAGGGATTCGGAGTGGCCACATCATCTGCAAAGTTGGTTTTTCTAAGTTAGTTTATTTTTTATTATTTTTATTTTCTGATTATATTTATACTATGTCGAAACTGCTAGTGTTAGGCTACGCGGGTTTTCAAAATTAATGAACGTTTTCAAGACTCAACAAGCACGACAAATGGATAGCTTAAAGATGGATAAACCGACTTTTCATTCAATTGTTGTTTTTACAAAGACCACCCTAATCACTTAAACCAACGAATGCATACTAAGTCATAAGTCCATGTGACACGTCAGATCTGGCCATAACGTTTGGGCCGAGTCTGGGATGTTACAGAAGTAATTAAATACGAGAAAGTACAGGTATGTACGATACCTATGTGGTAGTTGGTACTATGTGTATGAAGCTTGATGAAATTTTATATACATGGTAAATGGTTATGGATTAGAATTGAATGATGAGATGAGAACTACTAAGTGTCAATTAGTTGATGATTTAGATAATATGAGCTGTTGAGTATTTTTGGTACGAACTTACTAAGCTTTGAAGCTTACTGTGTGTTATTTGTCTTTGTTTTATAGAGTATCGAAGCTAACTCGAATATTAGGGATCATCGAGAACCATCATGACACTATCGAATCAACTCGTTGGTATTTTTGGAAGCTTTGTATATAAGGTATATGGCATGTATAGGATAGTGAATTGATGTTATATTTTGAGATTGATATAGCCATGAGATTTGGCTTGCTTTTGTTGAAATGTTGGTATGTATTTGGCCAATTAATTTGGCTTAAATTATGTGCTTGGTAAGTGATATATGTAATGTATATAATACTTTATAAATTGGTTTAGTTTGAGATGATGATATGATAAGTTTTGTGATATGAAATAGGTGTTGATGAAATGCATTTAGAAGTCATACAAGTTTAATGATTTTGGGTATATTTTGGTTATAGAATTGAGTAGTTGAAATGTTGTGTAAAGATGACATAATATGAGTATGAATTGCTTGGTTTTGGTTGTTTATAAATGTCTTGAAATGGCACCATTTAGGTTGATTGATATACATGAGAAAAGGGTGGCAAAAATTGCCTTTTCAAATGGCTTATTTTTGTCCACACGGGCAGAGAGATGGGCGTGTGTCTCAGCTGTGTGCGACACACGGTCATGTTACACGGTCGTGTGAACCCTAGAGTAGTTCTACAAATTAAAGTCCATCTCAAGCACGACCTAGACACACGGACGTGTCAGGTGGCCGTGTGAGACACACAACCTTGGCAGATGGGCATGTGTGGCCATTTCGAATGGTACACGGGCTAGACATACGGTCGTGTGGTTAGCCATGTGACCCAAGTCAGTTTCAACCACGGCCAAGGCAAACGAGCATGTCTTCGGCCATATGGTACAAGTCAATATGTATGCCCTGTTTTTACACGGCCTGCGTCACGGTCGTGTCGGGTGGCCATGTGAGGTATACGGCTTGTTCACTCTGGCGTGTGACCTAAGGTTTCATGAAACTTTTCTAAAGGTTTGGAAATTTTTATATGTGATCGGTTAGTCTCGAACCACTCTTAAGCATGTTTTAAGGTCTCGTAGGGCCTCACAAGGGACATTGTGAATGAACTATGTTTATGATTGTATAAATATATGTGAATGAGATGTATTGTCTGGTAATGCCTTGTAACCCTATTTCGGCATCGGATACAAGATAGGGGTGTTACATATGTAGCTACCATAGTATGACATTACAAACATATCAAAACAAACCATTACCATCCATTCCAATGGCTTGATTACAAGCATCAATTATATTTACATGCCAGTATGGCCAATATAACCTATATATGCCATTACGACCATAATTGATTTACCATATATACTGATATAGGCTGATGGATAGTGTGAGTGATCTCCGCCAAGCTTCCAATCGTACGAGCTTTCGATTTACTCTAAAATAGGGAAATTAAACTAAGTAAGCATAAAATGCTTAGTAAGTTCGTATAACATGGTACGTAACTTACAATTCAGTCTATTTTGAGGTAACCATGTAAGGCATAATCAATCAATTTGACCTCAAGCCCTACACACATTCTCATTGCTCTTGTTAGTCATATATTTCATAAAAACATCAAATCATATATCGGCTCAACAACAATCAAGTTTCCAAGCAGATATGTTTTTCCACAGCATGTATTCATTCAACATGCATTATACATCTCATTATTTCAAGTATAATTTCATACTAGTTCATTTCAAGTTTAGATCATTTGTAACGCCCCAAAAATCTCGAAATCCAAAAACCTTGAAATCCAAAAATCCTGAAATCTCGAATTTTCTTTTTTTTGATTTTGATAAAAATTGTGTTTAATATTCTTATCCAAGTGATAATTTTAGTAGGTCTTAGCTAAGGCTGAGTTTGAATTAAGGGGTAGAAGAAATTATAATTTAATTTTTAAAAGAATCAGGGCTGACAAATAGGTGGCCTTTTGAATAAATGAAGAAACAATTGGACACAAAAAGAGCATGTGGTGGTGTGGCTAAGTAACGCCACATAAGGTGTAGTGAGGTGGCGTTAGTAGCTAGCAAGGGGGTCCAAGGTTTGAATCCTGGCTTAGTATTTTTAGAGTTTAATTTTGGCCTTCTAGAAGGATAGAAGTGGCGTGAAGACAGACTCCAAGGGGAGTGTTCAGAAAAGAAAATTAAGGAAAGGATTAAGGGGTTATCAGGGAGAAAAACAAGGAGATGAGAAGTGAGGAGTAAGTGGAGTCGAATTGGGAAATTGGGCTTGAAGAATTCGGCTATAGGGCTATAAATAGGTGCCGAATGGGAGGGTTGAAAAGCTAATTACGAATTTCCCTTCACTTTGTGCCAAAAACCCTTTTCTTTAAAAAGCCGAAAACCCTTTATTCTTTTCTTTCTTTGTGCCGAATTCTTATCCCTCCTCTACTCAATATTTTCTTTGCTTTAGCCGATTCTTCTTCCTCTCTTCTTTGGTGCTGAGTAATCAATTGTTGCCATTCAAATTTTTAAGAGCCGAATACCCTTGGTGCTGCCACTACTTTTTCCACCCAGTCGATTCTAGTGTAAGTGTTCGCTCTACTAATCGGTTTTTGATAAGTATCGAGTATTTAGTCCCTCACTTCTTTCTAATTGACTTTCGTAGGGAATTAGTGTCAGATCTCAGTTTTGGATTCCTGCTAATTTGCTCTTCAGATCTGAGAAATACGTGTGTTTAGTGATCAAAATAAAAGTTAGTAAAGGCTTGGCGTTCAGGAAAGGTTAATGTGAGATTTCGACTTTTGGTAAAGTAATCGATAAGTACGTGTGATTAATCTTTGAGTGATATCAATTGTATGTTTGGGCTAAGGAGATCGCATCACGCTTGCTTACCAGGTGTGTACATACACTGCACACACACAATGAATCGGCAAAAGCCGAAAAGCCAAAAAATCGAAATGCCGAAAAGCCAAAAGATTGGCTACGGTAGTGTTGCAAGTGCGCAAACACTCGTAAAGGGGAAACTGATAGGTTGCCTGAAGCTCAGGGGCGATTTCGTGGACTTGGGTTGTGATTTGGCCATACGGCTAGAATGGGCTAAATGGTCCCAATGGGCTGTTGGGCCCATAATAGGCAAAAACTGAGTATTGATGCTTTGAGATAGGAATTTGTATGTGAGCATGAATATGAATGTGACTGGGCCTAACGGGCCATATAAATGTGATTTGGGCCTAATGGGCCATACGAATATGATTGGACTTAATGGGCCAGATATAGGCATGTGAAATTGTTAGGCATTGTAAGGGGTTTTGGGCCTAGTATATGATATCCACATAAGACTTAATTAATATATTACGACCGTGGACAAGTCAAGGGTTAAGGTGTGGCAACGGATATATGCATGTCTAGGATTAGGCCTAGGGAGAGCTTGGTACTTAAGCGATCTTAATGACCCACCACCTCTTTTTCGGAATCCTACCTGGTGCATAGTATTCATTCATCTTAGCTCATGGGACTTGTTAACGGGCCAAGATAAGTGAAAGTCGTAATTAAGAGAAAATTATCGAAATGCCCCTAAGGGCGAAAATGACCAAAATACCCCTAGGTGTTGAATGTAAGTTTTGTGGATGCGACATGCATACATATGGTATTCTGCTTAGGTTGCATATGGGTTGGGAATTATGGAACGGAGGAAGTATGTGAGGATCGCATGGTTGCTTGACAATCGTGGATCCACCAACGGCTTTGAAAGCCCTATATGTAAATGAAGGTAGTTTAGCAATCGAGCTACCATGGTGTGTGGGTTGGGTGGGTCAATATTTATATCCCCACATGGTGTGACGGGGGACGGAGCTGGTGTGTAGCGAATGGATAATTGGATGGGATTGCATTGCATGAATGATGAACGATGAATGATGTTTTTTTTTGAATGCTTGTTTTCTTCGAGGGTTGTACACACTGAGTTTACGAAAACTCACCCCCGCCTTTATTTTATTTTCAGGTGATGCTCAATAGAAGGTTCGATGTTTGGAGGGACTCTGGGTGGCCAGCTAGCAAGATAATTTGGACTTGTTTTTTTTAAGCATGAAAGTTTTTATTTAATTAAGTATGTTTCAGATCAGATTGTAATAAGGTTTTCATTATGTTATTATTACTTGAATTATTATTATTTTCATTGTAATTTACAAGAAGTTGAACATGGGTTTCCTAAATTATAGTATGTTTTCTACGTTTCTGCAATTAAATTTTTGAATGATAAGTTTTATTAAATCAAATGTTTCAAACAAGGTTTTCGCAACTGAAATGTGTGTTTTATTTTGAGTTAATTAAGGTTTCTTTTATTTTAAGAAGGGTTTTCAATGAAAACACGGTTTTCGCTAAAACACTTCAATGTGACACACTAGATTCGGCCATAGCGTCTGGGCCAGGTTTGGAGTGTCACATTTAATGGTATCAGAGCCCAGGTTGTAAAACTCGAGCTGTGAAGTGGGCCTTATTATTATTTGGCTTATTTTTGGATTTTAAAAAAATTTGGATCGCGATGCTTTGGAAAAAGAAAAATCTTGCTAAGTAGCACACCAAGTCTCCGATGTCAAACCAAGTAAGTACTTTTATTTTTAAGTTTGTTTAAATCGTTATACAGTGGATAGTTAGGGGGCTACTTTAGATGATGGTTAGAATGGAACTAAAGCCCGTAGGATCTGGAAACTGTAGAGGATTTTCGAAAACAATCTTCTCTTTAAATATTTTCATAAAACATCGGCGTAATTATTAAAGTAACTAAAACTTCATAAAATTTCTAATCCAGATAATACGCGAATCGAAGATGAGTGGTAGAAGAGGTGCAAGAGGCCATGGCTGAGGCCGCGGAAGCGTTAGGGCTGAATCATCGGCATTGGGCCATATGCCCGATGTTGGAGTAGAAGAGGCTCCAGCCTCACCGGTGGCTGGGAATGAACCATATGATCGGGCTATGGGAGAAGATGCATTGTCGCAGGCAATGCTAAGGATTTTGGAAAGGGTCGCTGGGCCCAATAATGGCAGCGAAAATCGGAGGTCACTGAAAGGATAATGGAGGCGTGGCTGGTGTGGCTGAGATTTTCAAGGGCGTTGCTGGCATGGCTTCTAATGTGGCGGAATATTGGTTGGAGGCCACTGAAAGGATAATGGAGGACCTAGACTGTTCACCGAAACAAAAGTTAAAAGGATCTGTGTCACTACTTAGGGAAGAAGCCTACCAGTGGTGGCTGATAGTGAAAGAGGGCACCCAATCGGAGCGGGTCACCTGAGAGTTTTTCAAAGCTGCATTCCAAGGGAAGTATGTGGGTGCAAGCTATGTGGATGCTAGGAGGAAGGAGTTCCTGAACTTGACCCAAGGCAATAAATCGGTGGCGGAGTACGAAGTGGAATTTCTATGCCTTAGTAGGTATGCAAGGGTAATGGTGGCAACGTAGTACGAGCGTTGCGTTAGGTTTGAGGATGGGCTTAGAGATAGCCTCAGGTTGCTGATAGCTCCACAAAGGGAATGAGTTTTCTCAGAGTTGGTGGAGAAAGCAAAGATAGTGAAGGAGGTAAAGCGGACTGAGCGCCTAAACCGGAAGAAGGAAATGGGTAAGAATAAGAAGGAGGCTAAGACCCCGGCTGTTGGATAGAGGCCTACGGTTAGGGCCAGAAATAATGGGCCAGTTAGAGCAAGGCCCCCTATTGCTAATCCAGGGGTGCCACCTTGTGCTGTTTTTGGGAGAAGGCATGGGGGCAAGTGTTGGAAGAGAATGAGAGCTTGTTTCGCTTGTGGGTCTATGGAGCATAGGATCAAGGATTACCCTCGAGCGCTAGGTCGAAAGCCAGTAGTGGGTCAAGGAGGTGCTCAGCCACCAAGGGGTGGACAGCTACCGCCAAGGGGTCATGGACAGGCCAGGGGCGGTAACTGCAATGGATGTGGACGCGGAGCACCAAGCGAAAATACGGGCCATGCTGTCCCAGATGTGATAACGGGTATGTTCTTTCTATATGAGTTATCTTACACAGCCTTGATTGATATTGGATCGACGCATTCATATGTTGCATGCAATAAGACTGAGTCTTTCGGTGATATGTCTGAGATTATTGCAAATGAGATGACTGTGATAAGTTCGTTAGGGCAGTTGGTAGGAGTGAATAAGATGTTTAGGGAGGTACCCTTAGTCATCCAAGAGGTTACCTTTTTAGCAGATTTGATGGAACTGCCGTTTAGCGAATTTGACTTAGTCTTAGGTATGGATTGGTTGGTGAAGCACCGAGCCACTTTAGATTGTGCTGCAAAGCGGATGGTGTAAAGAACGGTGGAGGATAAGGAAGTAGTGGTGATTGGTGAACGTCGAAACTATCTGTCGAACGTGATTTTCGCATTAAGGGCTGAGAAGTTAGTACGAAAGGGATGCGAAGCCTTTTTGGCTTATATTAGTGATACGGAGGCTAAGAGCCTTACTGTTAAGGAGTTAAGAGCAGTTAGGGAATTTCCGAATGTCTTTCCCGAGGAGCCGCCTGGGTTGCCACCTAGCATAGAAGTAGAATTTGGAATCGAGTTGTTACCTGGGATGGCACCGGTGTCTATCACTCCTTATCAGATGGCACCAAAGGAGTTGGTGGAACTTAAGGCATAAATTCAGGAATTGTTGGATCGAGGGTTCATATGACCTAGTGTGTCCCCATGGGGAGCACCGGTGTTATTCGTGAAGAAGAAGGATGGAACCTTACGAATGTGCATCGATTATCAACAGTTAAACAAGTTAACTGTTAAGAACAAGTACTCTCTATTGAGAATCAATGATTTTTTTGATCAGTTTAGGGGAGCTTCAGTGTTCTCGAAGATTGACCTGCGTTCGGGATATCACCAACTAAGGGTTAAGGAGGCAAATGTTCATAAGACAGCTTTCAAAACTCGTTATGGGCACTACGAGTTCTTGGTAATGCCATTCAGGCTGACGAACGCACCTGCCGCTTTCATTGATCTCATGAATCGGGTTTTCCAACCCTATTTGGATCGATTCGTGGTAGTCTTTATAAATAACATTTTGGTGTACTTAAAAGATGAGGATGGGCATGATGCACACTTAAGGATTGTGTTGCAGACTTTGAGGGAGAAGCAGTTGTATGCCAAATACAGTAAGTGTGAATTTTGGCTAAGGGAGGTTACTTTTCTAGGACATGTGGTGTCAGCCGAGGGGATTAAGTTGGATTCTCAGAAAATTGAAGCGGTGTTAGGCTGGAAAGCACCCAAGACGGTATCGAAAATCTAAAGTTTTCTAGGCTTGGCAGGATACTATAGGCAGTTTGTTGAGGGGATGTGTGATTATGTTTCGAGGTAGTTGGGAGGACTATTTACCGTTAGCCAAATTCGCATACAATAATAGCTACCAAGCAAGCATTGGGATGGCTCCATATGAGGCACTGTATGGGCGAAGGTGTCGAACTCCAACATGTTGGACAGAGTTGGGCGAACAGAGAGTTTTGGGCCCTGAGTTAGTAGCCGATACTGAGGATAAGGTAAAATTGATTCGGGGTCGTTTGAAGGAGGCCTCGAATAGGTAGAAGTCGTATGCTGACCTTAAGCGTTGAGAAATAGAGTATGCAGAAGGAGACTTGGTTTTTCTAAAGGTCTCTCCGTGGAAGAAAGTGTTAAGGTTTGGACGAAAGGGGAAGCTAAGCCCAAGGTTCATTGGGCCATATCGGGTGGTAAGAGGAATTGGGCCAGTTGCTTATCAGCTGGAGATACCTCCTGAACTAAGCCAAATCCACGACATGTTTCATGTTTCCATGCTAAGGCGGTATCGCTCAGATCTATCACATGTCGTGGCGGTGGAAGAAATTGAGGTTAGGCCAGACCTGACTTTCGAGGAAGAGCCCATACAAATAATTGGTCGAGATGTCAAAGTATTGAGAAGGAAGTCCATTCCATTGGTCAAAGTACTTTGGCGAAATCACAAGGCTGAGGAAGCTACTTGGGAACATGAAGAAGTGATGCGACGTCAATATCCTCAACTATTTAAATCAGGTAAATTTTGAGGAAGAAATTTCTTTTAGGGGGTAGAGTTGTAACGCCCCAAAAATCTTGAAATTCAAAAATCTCGAAATCCAAAAATCCTGAAATCCTGAATTTTCTTTATTTTCGATTTTGATAAAAATTGTGTTTAATATTCTTATCCAAGTGATAATTTTAGTAGGTCTTAGCTAAGGTTGAGTTTGAATTAAGGGGTAGAAGAAATTATAATTTAATTATTAAAAGAATCAGGGTTGACAAGTAGGTGGGCTTTTGAATAGTAAAGAAATAATTGTTCACAAAAAGAGCCTGTGGTGGAGTTGCTAAGTGACGCCACATAAGGTGTAGTGAGGTGGCGTTAGTAGCTAGCAAGGGGGTCCAAGGTTTGAATCCTAGCTTAGTATTTTTAGAGTTTAATTTTGGCCTTCTAGAAGGATGGAAGTGGCGTGAAGATGGACTCCAAGGGGAGTGTTCAGAAAAGAAAATTAAGGAAAGGATCAAAGGGTTATCAGGAAGAAAAACGAGGAGATGAGAAGTGAGGAGTAAGTGGAGCTGAATTGGGAACTTGGGCTTGAAGAATTCGGCTATAGGGCTATAAATAGCTGCCGAATGGGAGGGTTGAAAAGCTAATGACGAATTTCCTCTCACTTTGTGCCAGAAACCCTTTTCTCTGAAAAGCCGAAAACCCTTTTTTCTTCTTTCTTTGTGCCGAATTCTTATCCCTCCTCTACTCAATATTTTCTTTGCTTTAGCCAATTCTTCTTCCTCTCTTCTTTGGTGCTGAGTAATCAATTGTTGCCATTCAAATCTTTAAGAGCTGAATACCCTTGGTGCTGCCACTACTCTTTCCACCTAGTCGATTCTAGTGTAAGTGTTCACTCTTCCAATCGATTTTTGATAAGTATCGAGTATTCGGTCCCTCACTTCTTTCTAGTCGACTTTGGTAGGGAATTAGTGTCAGATCTCAGTTTTGGATTCCTGCCGATTTGCTCTTCAGATCTAAGAAATACGCATGTTTAGTGATCAAAGTAAAAGCTAGTAAAGGCTTGACATTCAGGTAAGGTTAAGGTGAGATTCTGACTTTTGGTAAAGTAATTGATAAGTACGTGTGATTAATCTTTGGGTGATATCAATTGTAGGTTTGGGCTAAGGAGATCGCATCACGCTTGCTTACCAGATGTGTACATACACTGCACACACACAATGAATCGACAAAAGCCGAAAAGCTGAAAAGCCGAAATACTGAAAAGCTTAAAGTTTGGCTATGGTAGTCTTGCGAGTGCGTAAACACTCGTAAGGGGGAAACCGATAGGTTTTTTAAGGCCCACGGGGGATTCCGTGGACTTGGGTTGTGATTTGGCCATATGGGCCGGAAGGCCCAATGGGCCGGAAGGCCCAATGGGCTGTTGGGCCCATAATAAGGAAAAACTGAGTATTGATGCTTTGTGATAAGAATTTGTATGTGAGCATGAATATGAATGTGACTGAGCCTAATAGGCCATATAAATGTGATTTGGGCCTAATGGGCCACATACAGGTGATTTGGCCCTAATGGGTCGTACGAATATGATTGGGCTTAATGGGCCAGATACAGGTATGTGAAATTGTTAGGCTTTGTAAGGGGTTTTGGGCCTAGTATATGATATCCACATAAGACTTAATTAATATATTGCGACCGTGGACAAGTCAAGGGTCAAGGTGTGGCAACGGGTATATGCATGTTTAGGATTGGATCTAGGGAGAGCTTGGTACTTAAGTAGTCTTAATGACCCACCTACTCTTTTCTGGAATCCTACCTGGTGCATAGTATTCGTTCATCTTAGCTCACAGGACTTGTTAACGGGCCAAGATAAGTAAAAATCGTAATTAAGGGAAAATTACCGAAATGCCCCTAAGGGTGAAAATGACCAAAATACCCCTAAGTGTTGAATGTAAGTTTTCTGGATGCCACATGCATACATATGATATTCTGATTAGGTTGCATATGGGTTGAGAATTATGGAACGGAGGAAGTATATGAGGATCGCTTGGTTGCTTGACAATCGTGGATCCACCGACGGCTTTTAAAGCTCAATATGTAAATGAAGGTAGTTCCGCAACCGGGCTTCCATGGTATGTGGGTTGGGTGGGTCGATATTTATATCCCCACATGGTGTGACGGGGGACGAAGTCGGTGTGTAGCAGATGGATAATTGGATGGGATTGCATTGCATGAATGATGAATGTTGAATGATGTTTTTGTTGAATGCTTGTTTTCTTCGAGGGTTGTACACACTGAGTTTGCGAAAACTCACCCCCCTCTTTTATTTTATTTTCAGGTGATGCTCAATAGAAGGCTCGATGTTTGGAGGGACTCTGGGTGGCCATCTAGCAAGATAATTTAGACTTGTTTTTTTTCTAGCATATAAGTTTTTATTTAATTAAGTATGTTTCAGATCAAATTCTAATAAGGTTTTCATTATGTTATTATTACTTGAATTATTATTGTTATTTTCATTGTAATTTAGAAGAAGTTGAACATGGGTTTCCTAAATTATAGTATGTTTTCTATGTTTTCGCAATTAAATTTTTGAATGATAAGTTTTCTTAAATCAAATGTTTCAAACAAGGTTTTCACAACTGAAATGTGTGTTTTTTTTAGTTAATTAAGGTTTCTTTTATTTTAAGAAGGGTTTTCAATGAAAACACGGTTTTCGCTAAAACACTTCAGGGTGACACACCAGATTCGGCCATAGCGTCTGGGCCGGGTTTGGGGTGTTACATCATTTCATATTAGAACTTTATTCATGTTACTCAGAATATTAAGGTCACGATTAGCACACTCAATGTGCAGAAGTCTATAATCAATAATGAACATATATTCATCAAATAAAGTCCATGTACAAATTTCATCATCTTGTGTTTTCATATGTCATTTGTCATATATCATCATTTACTTGTATTTCAGACAGATACATGTAATAACTCATTTTATCATTCATAACTTCTCATGTCTAGAGTTGTCACCCGTTGAATTTATTCGGAATATCAATGGATACGCAGGTAGTACACTCGAGGTGTACGAATTAGGATCCGTCAATTCATGTCCAATGGTACCCATAAGGTACTATATCAGAGAGTACACTCTCGAACCACACATGTATAAAATAAGATTACCAGTCCAGGCTAAATCCTTTTTATGACATATGTTCTAATGAGGTTGATCTGGATTACCCGTCTGGGCTAAATCCACTCCATAACATATGCTCGAGAGGACTTATATCAGGATTACCCGTTCGGACTAAATCCTTTCATAAATGAAGTCAATAGGATTACTCGTCTGAGCCAAATCCCATCAGCAACAAATACAGATCCCATTCATTTCAAGAAAATTACATTTATCCATCGATTCTTCTTTTACTCAAACAGGATTTAACATTTCTCAAGCATTAACAAGCATGTGTTTATTTTCTATAACATCCCGAATTAGGGTCTAGTTAGAATAGTGGTTTTGAGACCATAAATTCGAAATAGAAATAATTATTTTATGATTATTTGATGATCCATGATATGATTGCATGTTTGTGTGACATGAAGAAATTCTATACCTAAGGTGTTCAATTTGACTTTAGGGACTAAATTGAATAAGTTGTAAAACTTGTGTTCTAGAAGCTTTAAGCATGAAATTGCATTGGATTATTAATTAGAGGTCCTTAAATAGTAATTTGACCAAGTTCTAAAATTTTGGACAAAAATAGGCTTGAATAGGAAAAATTGGAAAAAAAGGCCTTAAGGGCATTTGTGTCATTTGGTAAATAAAAGAATAAAAAGGGAAAAATCAAGTCAAAATTGTGTCTATCTTCCTCCTTGTGTGCCGAAATTTGTAGGGGTTCAATAGCTAGGGTTTTCAACATTTCAAGCTTGATTGTAAGTGCTCCCAAGCCCTGTTTTTGATGTTCTTTGCATTTTTGAAGTCCTTCAAGCATGATCTATCCATTTCTAGCCATATTTTGAGCTAGAGTTCATGTATGAAATTTGACCCATGTGTGACATGTTTGTATTTTGTTGATTAATAGAAGATTATGAAAGTTTGATGTGTGATGAACATCTTTTACTAAGTGATTTTTAGTGAAAACACCGAAAATGGACTTTTTTGTAAAAGGTGTAAAAATGAGTAGTAAAAATATGAAATAAAGGAAAATGTGGGCTAATGTGAGCATGGTGTAGGTTCGGCTAGGCTTGGGTAACAAAAAAAATGCATGCATTTCATTTTACGAGCCTAGGTATTAAAGTGTAAATAAGTGAAAAGTTAGGGGTAAATGGTAACTTTACCAAAGTATGAGTTATGGGTCAATCAAACAATGTATGTTTTGAATTATGGGTCAATTCAAACAATGTATGTTTTGAACAAGTTAACTTTGGCATTATAGATTAAGAAAAACGTGATTCAGGTCTTGATCAGGGGAAAACAAAGTTTACGAGGATTAGGATCGTTTCTATCATTTTGTACCGAGGTAAGTTCATTAGCAAATTATGCAATATATACCATACTTTAAATGCTTTAATATTGCATGTATGGTAAGTACATATATAATTAATGTAATGTTGTACCATGTGTTTAATGCTTAAATTTTATTATGAATTATGTTTGATTATCCCATGAGTATGTGATTGGTGCTAAGGATATTGAAATCGATATTAAGAGTAAGCTCAATGGAAATGTGGTATCGAAGAATCCCATTTGAACCTTAGGAATAGTTTAGGATACAAGTGACATGTCACTAGAAACTATGTGATATGAGCTCATGAGTTGTGGTTTGAGTTCATGATATATGTGACACATGTATTGGCATTCCGGTTACTGGTGTTGTATGTTCTACCGGTGGCTGGGTAGTCCAGCATGTGTTGCGGATACCTGACAGCTTATGTGAGCAGCACATGTAGTTACATCCTGACCGATAGCTTGTGTGAGCAGCCCTGTGAGTAGCTTGAAGGCAAGTAACATGTGATATGTGATATGAGATAGCATTGGATACATATGGGGCACTTAGGTGCGAGATTCCAATGTATCCGATGGTATTCCAAGTGTTCAACGGGTAGTCCAAGAGAAGCTTAATGGGTAATCTCAATGAATACATCAATGACGAGAAAGTAAGTTATTTTGTACATGTGGGCACATGTATGTATATCAAACTCATGAAAATGCCATGAGATATGATGAACTTGTGGTAAGAATGTATATGTGAAAGTTATGCTTATGGGACTTGATGACATTTATGAAACTTTTCCTTATGTTAATTGTATGATTTATGTTGCTTATTATTTGCATTGAACTTACTAAGCTTTAAAGCTTACCCCCCTTCTATTCCTTTTCTTATAGTGTCGCCAAGCTAGCTTGAGGATCGGAGAATGTCAGAGTTTTCGATCACACTATCAATTGAATATTTGGGTATAATTAGTCTCAACATTTTGAGTATGGCATGTATAGGGACTTGGTGTTTTTGTTATGTGTCATATTGATTAGCCAAATGTGTTGGCTCATGAAGGTATTATGATTATTTTATATATGGCCATGAGAAGTGGCTCATATTGATTATTTGGGTTGTAACCTTAATTATTTATGCATGCATGCAATGTGTTTATGCTTTGTGAAGCGGTTGGTGGCTGCTTGTTGGTATGGATGTGATAAATGGCATATATGCTTAATGAATGAATTGGAACTAATAAGTATGACCATAACTATGGTAAAATTTAGTAAAATTGAAGGTATGTTTATAATAATGAATAAATATGAAATTGGTGTGGAATGCCACATGAAAGCATGATGGATTGAATATGTGCTATGTGACATTATAGACATAATTTAACCATGAATATCTATGCTTAGAGTAATCAAATGTGTCATGTTGCATGTCATGAAGTGGGTCTATGTAACAGCCCAATTTCAGTGAAATCGGAATAGTGGTTTCGGGACCACAAATCCGAGTACGAAAAATGAAATTATTTAAATTTCATAAAATGATAGGTATTATGATAGGAATATTGCATGAAAATTTTTATAGAAAATTTTTTTTATCAATTATGTGTCTAATTGCAAAAAGGACTGAATTGAATAAAATGTTAAAGTTGTATACTAATAGCTATAAGGATTATATGGCTAGAGAATTCAAAATGTGAGGTCCTTATATTGCAATTAGACCATTGAAGAAAAAATATGTAGATATTTTTAGTGAGTCATCCATGGAAAAATTGAAACAGTTTAAGGACTAAAATGGAAAGTGAATAAATTAATATATGATAAAAGATTAAATAGAATAAAACTTATTTTATATCATCATCTTCTCCATAAAATACATGGAAACCCTAAGAGAGAGAAAGGAAATTTCTCAAGCTTGATTTGGTAAGTTCTATGTCCCGTTTTTAGTAACTTTTATATTTTGGAGATCGGGAAAGCTTAATTTCTTTATTTGGGTGATTAAATTGAAAGAAAACCAAAGTTTAGAAAATTACCCATGGATGAATATGCTGTAAATTGAAAGTTTTTGATAGAAAATGAAAGATTATTGATAGATAAACCATTTTTACAAAGTGATTTTTAGTGAAAGTATGTGTAGGGACTAAATTGCAAAGCAATGAAATTCTTGGAAAATTTTTGAAATTTATGAAATGCATGTGCTGTAAAAGTTATGTTGAAATTTTGAATAAGCTTGGAATTAGGAGTAAATTGCATAAATTTCAAGAGCTTAGGGACGAAATTGGAATTAATTAAAAGTTTAGGGGTAAAATGGTACTTTTGCCTAAAATGTGAAATGGGCTTGATTGAATGTAAAAGTCATAGAATTGATGATTAAATTTATTTATATAGATCCAGCAGTGTCAAACAAAGAAAAAGATCGAGGGAAAGAAAAAGTTTCAGACAATTGTCAAGGTAAATTCGTATAACTAAATTAAGCATATAAATGTGTTGAATTGATGGTTGAATTATGTGTATCATGATTTGCAATTGGTATGTACATGTAATAAACCAATGTTGATTTGTGATTTACATGTAAATGATGAAATATTACATGAATTCGTTTGAATATTGATTTCCTATTGGATAGGTGATTACCGTGTAGATGAGATCTTGCATATGTTACAGTAAAGGTTGTTCTGAAAGGATAATCCTTTGATCTCATCATGAAAAGGAATGTGATCCGAAAAGGTGATATGGAAAAAGAAAGGTATATTTTGTGTATACCACTTGAAAAGGAAAGGTACACTATTTGTGTACACTTGAAAAGGTTATGTGCACTTTGTGTGTTCAAATTGAAAAGGGTATGTATACTTCATGTGTACCACTTGAAAAGGGAATGTGCACCTCGGGTGTACAATTAGAAAAGGAAAGGTCCATTGGAAATTCAAAGATTCAACGGAAATGTATTAACAAGTGAAATAAGAAGAAACGACATGATGAGCTCATCTATGCATATTAATGTTTTTGTATTAACCAATTTGGTTGAATGATTGTGAATAGGCCATATTTTCTAGTTTGCTAAATTGATGGATAAATTGTCTTATGTGTGATTTTACTTGTTATATATGAATGATAAGTGTAGTTTGGTTATATGAACTTACTAAGCATATAACATTTACTTGGTTTATTTTCTTTGTTTTATAGTGCTCGAAGCTCATGAAGGTTGGATTGGGTCAGAGCTATCATCACACTATCATCTCCTTAATTTTGGTATAAACGATAAATTCATTTTGATATAATAGCATGTATAGGCTAATGAGGCCAAATGATGAAGTAACATGTTTGTTTACAACCTAGACATTGGAATGACTAGTAATATGTATTTTGAGGTAATATGGTATGTTCATGTTCAACAAGATATAAATCACCTTTATTAAAACATGATTTACAAACCAATGTAAAGGTAAGCTTCAAGTATGGTTAAGAGTTGGAAATGTTAGATTGAATGATAGAAATTGGCTGAAATGGATGGTATATACTTGTAAGTTTTCATGCAAGAAAATGGTTAAGTTTGGGTGAGAAATAGGGCTAGGAAATGGCCTTATTTCGTCCACACCGGTAAGACACACGGGCATGTGTCTAGGCCGTGTGTGACACACGGACGTGTCTCTAGGCTGTGTGTGACACACGGGTGTGTGTCTAGGCCGTGTGTGACACACGGGCGTGTGTCTAGGGCGTGTGTGACACACAGACAGCCCACGGGTGTGTGAAATGACCGTGTGTCCCCGTATCCTTAAATATGAAGTCAGGATAGTACACGGGTAAAAGACACAGCCGTGTGTCTTGGACGTGTGAAGGACATGGGTTTCACGCATGGTCGTGTGTCAAAATCATTTGAAAATGGCTTTAAAATAGGGAAAAATCAGTTTACCACACGACCTAGCCATATGGGCGTGTGCCCAGGCCGTGTGCCCCTTTGATGCTTAAGAAATTGCAAGTGAGAATTCCACAGAGCTGGCCACATGGCCATGGGAACCCCACGGGCTGGCCACACGGCCATGTCCCAGGCCACACAGGCGTGTGTGTAACACCCTTTACCCGTATCCAAGGCTGGAATAGGGTACGAGGCATTACCAGACTTAACTATACACAAAGATGAAAACCGGGCCATAAAATTTCATTTAATGCAAAACTTCTCAAACACATGCATATCATCCCTTAAACATCCATGTCCAAGGCAACATCACTCATCTCCGTATTACACATTTAATTCATAATCCATACGCATGCATTCAACTTACAGGATATCTTACTATCATGCATAACAAACAAACCTAACTATATCATCACATCAAAAACATAAGACATAACATGTTTAATGAAATTTACAACCTATAATGAATAAAGGTCATATCTCATGACCATATATGATAGCTCAATGCAGACCAATATGGTTTGCCAAAGTCATAATAATAATACATATCACAAACTAACTTTCTATACATGCCACTCACTTGATATTTCAAATATTGAATTAATTCTCCCAAAAGTGATAGCTTGATAGTGTGATTCTGCCTCCGACGATCTCCAACCTTGAGCCGACCTGCCAAAACTGAAGAAGTGGAGAGGAAGGGGTAAGCTTTACGCTTAGTAAGTCCATATGAAATTAATAAGCAATTACCATCATGCTTTTCTAAGATAAAACACCAAAATTGTACAATTTACACATGTTCAGGTTAAGTTGTTTTACCAAATTACAGTTACTAAATCATTTATATTTGGAGCTATGAAACTCCAAATTAAGTTCCGTTAATTTTCCTTGAAACTAGACTCATATAAATTTCTCCCATAAAATTTCTAGAATTTTTGGTTTAGCCAATTGGTACAGTTTATTCATTAAAGTTTCCCCTGTTTCAGTTTTTAGCTACTCTGACCTCTGTTCACTACGAATCAATTTTCTCTTTGTACAGAATTCCAATTTATTTATCCTAAAAATAGATTCATTAAGGAATCTATACATGTAAAGTATAACTCCTAATTATTTTTTTAAAATTTTTAGTGAATTTCTCAAATAGGAACAGAGGATCTCGAAGTCATTCAGACTATATCTCACAACAATTTAAATATCTCATAACATAAAGTTCAATTGTATGTACCGTTTCCTCTATGTAAAACTAGACTTATTGAGATTTAATTTAATATTTTATTCAGTCCGTAACTCAATTTCCACAATTTATTGTGAATTTCCAAAGTTGCACCACTGCAGTAACCCAAAACTATCAAGGCTGAATTTACTCATTCACCACTATTATTCACCAAATCCATACAATATCATTTCATCTGTAACATCCTGATTTTCGGGTTTTCGTAATTTTTGAGAATTTGGTAAGTTTTTAAAATTTGGTATTTGGTAGTGAAAATTCATAGTTGGAATATGTAAATGGGCCTATGGAAGGCCTACGTGCTGGCCAAAACCCGAAAGAATTTTTGAATTTTGGACTTAAGGAATTAGGGGCGTTGGATAGGTGCCCTTATTAAAAGATGAGGGTTAAATGTAAAACAAAAAGGGCCCTTGGCAAAGTGGCTAAGTGACGCCACTAAGGAGCTAAAAAAGTGGCGTGTAAGTGGTTGAGGAGAGCCAAGGTTCGATTCTCTAAGCTGGCAATTGTGGTGTTCTTTTTATGTCTTTAACAGGCAGGAGTTGGAAGTTGAATGAAACTCTGTTGGAGAGAGTTTGAAACAGTCAAACACATGGATTAAGGAGTGATAAGGGGAGAGATTTTAGGGATTTGGAGAGAAGCTAAGAGTTGGCCAAATAGTGGGAATTGGAGAGGGGATTTCGGCAGAGGAGTATTTGGCTAGTATTTCGGCATTTAGGGACTTATTTGTACTGTTTTTCTTTTGTTTAAACATCATAGGGTCATTCTTTTCTTCCATTTTCTTCTCTAGCCAAAATCACCACTCTCTTTATCCAGTTTTCTTTCTTTTTATTGCCAAAACCAAACCAATACTTCCTTTCTTTTCTTCACCTTTGCCGAATAGTCACAAGAACCGAAACCTTTGAAGATAGGTTGTGCCATTTGCTTTTAGACCAGTATCTTTCCTGTTCTCTTTATTTGTGGTGACCGATCCCTTCATCTGGTAAGTACTCAAAACTTTCGTTTTATTCACTATTTCAGGATTTAGAAGCCGAAATCTCTGAAGGCATAGGGAGGCTGTCGACTTGTCTAGATTGATTATAACTTTGGATTGATTCGTATATGTGTGTTAGTTTACAAAGGAGGTGATCAACGAGGAGCGTTGGATTAAAGGCGTGGGCGCAGCTAGATTTAGATCTAGTGCATCTAAGTTGACAGAGGTAAGGTTTCATGACCATTAAGGTATTGGCCGAATATGGTAAGAGGTTATTGCATTGGTTTCATGGATTCATAGTTTAATCGGTTAAGTGGTGGATTGTAGGAATCGTCGCATAGATGATCTCGTGGTGATAGTCGCAAATCAGGTGTGTAACAAACCCTCTTTCGTAGCTTAACTCGATATATGCCGAAAAGCTGAAATGCCAAAAATTCTGGCATTTTGAGGACTCGTGAGCATGCGAATGCCCATAGGTTAGTTAGATACGCTAAGTTTGATGAACGGGATTGTTGGAACCGGTAAGGGCACGATTTCCTGCATCACGATAAGTTGGGCCTCGAGGGGCTAAAATCGGGCCCAACGGGCTTTTCGGGCCATTTGGGTAAGTTTGGTAGAAAATGGAATCCAGATAAATTGCACATTAAGACAGTTAATACCGTTATGGAATATAGGCTAAATGGGCCTAGATGACTAAATCGGCTATGAAGGGCCCATTAGGGGTTTTTAGCCCAATAAATCGGTTTTGCTAGAATGGGCTAGAATTGTTGTTTAAACACTTGAAATTGTTGATAATTGATAATGAGCATGGAAAACCCTAATAATTGATAAAATAATGAAATTACCCTTATAATGTGAAAAAGACCATTTTGCCCCTAGATGGAAATGACCATTATACCCCTAGGGTTTTGTTATAATTAAGATGCATGTGATATTGTTTTTGTACATGATATGCCATGATATGCACATGATATGCCATGATATATTCATATATGCATGGGTTGGGTTTTATATGAACGGAAGAAGTGCTAAAAGGGCTTTGCCCCAGTTTACCGAAAAGGGCTTTGCCCCGGTTATTAAAAGAGGCTAGGCCTCTAGTTATATGATAAAGCAGCTACGCTGCCAGTGGAGAGTATTGGTTGGGTGGGTTGAGTTATTCCCCACATGGAGAGCTTGGTTGGTACGGGTGGAAAGTAGTGGTTGGGTGGGTTGATAGTTTCCCCACATATGGATATGGGTTTGCATACATGCATTGAGATTTACATATTTGATTGTTATGAAAATGGGCCAGTGGGCCATACCATTTACAGAATAAGGCTTCGGCCCAGTGATATGATTTATGAAAAGGCTTCGGCCCAGTGAGTTTATATATGAACAAGGGCTAAGGCCCAGTAACCGTTAAACGGAAGGCTTCGGCCCAGTAACATGATTAATGAGGAGGCTTCGGCCCAGTATGCTTGTGTTGATTTGGGCTCTGAAAGGGGCTTGTTGCATACTGAGTTTCCAAACTCACCCCTTATTTCTTTAACCTTGCAGGTGAGCCTTGATGAGGAAACTTGGAGCCGGAGGGGATTCAGAGTGGCCATGATGATCGCTTTTGAACTTTGAGATCAGTAGACGGTTTTATATTACCTTAACTGTTAGCATTATTTGTTTTGGGTTGTAATAAGGCCATTTTAACTATTCTTCTGGGATTATTTTTATTTTTAATAACTCTATATTTTTCTGATAATAATTCAAAATGGGCTAGACTTAGGGCGCGTTTTCAAAATGATACTCGTTTTCAAAATAGTGCAACGATACAATTAATCGGTTTATCAAAAATATTTACTTGAATGAACTTCTACTCGTTTATCAAAGTGTGGCAATGGTTGTGGGCATGTCTAGGATTGGATCCAATCGAGAGCTTGGTACTTAAGCAGCCTTCATGGCTCACCTCCTCTGTTTCGGATACCTACCTGGTGCACAGCTTCCATTCACTTTGATTACTTAGCAAAAACTATCTTTTAAAAAAAACTAAGAAGGACAATGTAAGAGGCATAGGTTTTCTTAAAAACTTCCATGTGACATGTCGGATCCAGCCATAACGTCTGGGCCGGGTTTGGGGTGTTACATCATCCATCATGGTAAGAACACATAATTATGCTTCATAAGCATGGACTTATAATCACAAGGTCATCACAAAAGCATTCTCATGAACATTCTTACCACACCATTACAACATATCGAGTTTTCTACTTGAGAATTTACGCACATACCTATTCATCGTACTCATTTCACAACACTTACCAACATGTCGCTTTCATCTGGAGTATTTCACTTCGTTCACTTGAGATTTACTGGTTGAACACATCAGAATATAATTTAGATACACGAAATTAAGCTACCATAATTTCACCCATAATGAACTCAGAACGCAACTCAACGAGTTCAGGTGTTCACATCCATAATGAACTCGGAACACAACTCAACAAGTTCGGATGCTTGCATCCATAAGTGAACTCGGAATGCAACTCAATGAGTTCGGATCTCAATTTCCTAGTGACATGTCACTTGTATCCTAATCTATTCCTAATGTTCAAACGGGATTTTCCTCGATCATACGCCTTTGCCATCTTTCTCATGATGTCAATATCGATACTCCGGTGGCAACTCATATTTTTCAAGTATTCTATATAATTTGTATAATAATTCAACAATAATCATAGAATGCAACAATTCATAAACAATAATCATCATACAATTATAAAGACATCAACAACATATAGTAATGTTACATCATTTACATAATATCAAATTATTCACATATATGTATACTTACAATTCATATAATATCATAACATTAACATTAAAATACACATTGCATTATTAATATCATATGAACTTACCTCATATGCGAAAATGGTCATTTTTACTATTTTGATCACAACTTGGTATTTTGCCGATTTTAGTCCAAATTTTGATTTTCCTTGGTCTATCATTTCAAATATAGCCTAATTAGGACTCATATTATTCAAATCAACCCAAAATCATATTTTTTAAAATTACAATTTTACCCCTAAACTTTCACATATTTACACTTTTGCCTCAAATCTCGTAAATTAAACTTCATTCTATTTTCTTATGTATTATGACACGCTGATCATTTTTCCCTTCTATAGCAACATCCAATTCTCACTCTAACATGTACTTATGAACATTAGGTATTTTTACCGATTATGTTATTTTACTCGTTTTCACATAAAATCGCTTATCAAAAGTCGTTTATCTAACACCCAACCTTCATTTTCTATCATTAGACATCAAAATACATGCATATTATTCATGCGTAAATTTTTAGACATGAACCTTAGCTCAAATTAATGGTAGAAATAAGTAGAACAAGTTACTGGGATTTCAAAAATGTAAAGAACTTTAAAACCGGGGTTAGGGATCACTTACAATCGAGCTTGGGAGTTTGAACAAACCCTAACCATGGCTGCTGCTGGTAGAAACGGTTGAATGAAGAAGATGATAGTTAATTTGGCTTATTTCCCTTTTTAATTCTTTTAATTATTAGTTTACCAAAATACCCCTAACTTAAAAATATTTTATTACACCCATTTCATGTCCATTTTTGTCCAACAATTAACCAATGGTATAATTACCATTTAAGGACATTTAATTTAAAAAATCATAACAATTTGACACTTCTAACATGTAGAACTCAACTTTTGCACTTTTTACAGTTTAGTCCTTTTGACTAAATTAAGTGCCCGGACGTCAAAATTTTCGAACGAAATTTTCACAAAATTATTCCGTAAACTCGTAGACCATAAAAATATAATAAAAATGAAATTTTTATCGTCGAATTTGTGGTCCCGAAACCACTGTTTCGAATAGGCTCAAAATCAGGGTGTTACAGTGTGTCCCTATCTTCAAGGTAAAATTTCCAAAGTTGCCAGTTTAGTCCCGAATCACTTCTAAGGCATGTATTGGGCCCCATAGGCCCATATTATGGATTTTATGGTGAAATATGAAAAGATTTGATCTGGAATGCAAATTTATGACTCGATTTTGTACAAATGTTAGTGTATAAGTCCGGTAATGCCTCGTAACCCTATTTCGGTGACAGATATGGGTTAGGGGTGTTACAGCTAATTGTGTGAGTGCTTAAGGGTGGCAAATGGCTTAGAAAATAGCCTAGGATTTGTCCACATGATTAGACACACGGGTATGTGTCTAAGCCGTGTGTGACACATGGTCTGCCCTATGGGCATGTGATCCAGCCGTGGGTCCCTTACACCCTAATTATGCAAAACATAATGCCCAGTAGTAAACACACAGGTAGAGACATTACATGTGTCTCAACCGTGTGGAGGACACGACCTTAGGACATGGGCGTGTGCCCTGGCCATGTGAAGTCTGCACTTGATTTTTGGTTGCTTTGACCTTTTCTTGGGCAACTTGTAAGCCACGGGCACTCACCACAAAACCTAAGAACACATCCTCATCAGTGCAAAAAGAACATTTTTTAAAGTTAGTGTAAAGTACCTCTTTTAACAAAACTTCTAACACCGCACCCAGATGCTGAACGTGATCTTCCAATGACTTACTATAAATCAAAATATCATCAAAATATACAACAAAAATTTTTCCAATAAAGGCACGCAACACATGATTCATTAAACGCATAAAAGTACTAGGTGCAGTCGTAAGACCAAATGGCACTACCAACCATTCGTGCAAACCATACTTAGTCTTGAATACGGTCTTCCACTCGTCTCCCTCCCGCATATGGATTTGATGATAGCCACTATTTGGATCAATCTTTGAGAAGAGTTGGGCTCCACTGAGTTCATCGAGATAGGGAATGTAACACCCTCAACTCACATTCGTCCCCAAAACGGGGTTACAGGATGTTACCGGAGTTTACAGAATAATTACATATAATTCCACTATTTTCTCATATTCCAGTCAAGTTGTCTTCTCAAGTTATAGTTACTAAATTATTTATATCTGGAGCTACGGAACTCCAAATTAAGATCCAATAATTTTACCTAAAACTAGACTCACATATCTTCTTACCATAAAATTTTCAGAATTTTTGGATTAGCCAATAAGTACAGTTTATTCTTCAAAGTTAACCCTATTCTGCTATTTGACAGCTTCAACCTTTCTTCACTAAAAATTAATTATCTCCTCATACATAATTTAGGTGATGTTTCCGTTTGTTTCTTTTGAAAATATACTCATTAAGTATTTTAATCATATAAATTATAATCCATAATTATTTTTTTACAAATTTTAATGATTTTCCAAAATCAAAATAGGGGATTTTGAAATCATTCTGACTCTATCTCACAAAAATTCAAATATCTCATAAAATAAGATTCTTTTGCTTACACCGTTTGTTCTATGAAAAACTAGACTCAATAAGATTTAATTTAATATTTTATTCAACATCCAAGTCGATTTCAAAAATTTTTGGTGATTTTTCATATTTGGACTACTGCTACTGTCCAAAACTGTTTAAGTGAAAAATGTTGATAACTAAGTCTATAACACCTTTACTTCCTTTCAATTAAACTCTATACATTCCATATAAACCTTAAAATGCACAATAAATTTTACCAAAGTAATCTGGATAGTGTACCCTGATGTGTTGATCCGATCCACCAATTTCACGTCAATCTACAAAGAACATTTAACACACAGGAGTAAGCTTATGAAAGCTTAGTAAGTTCATGGGCATAGAAAATAATTCTTACCGAAAATATTATAACAATTATACAATATCTAAATTCACTAACTCCTCCTGTCAATCACAAAATTAGTGATAAGTTCACTTGCTTGAATTCAATGTCACTTATTAACCAACTTTTAATCTCTTGGGTCCCTTTATCATTTACCTTTCTTAATCAAATTAGGGAACAATTAAGGAATTGAGTACTTCGTTATCACAATACCATAGTAAAACTATGGTCTTGCACATAGTCACATATCACACACTGAAGCCATAGCTCAGCCATGGTCTTACACAGATCACATATCACACTGATGTCATATCCCAGATATGGTCTTACACAGAAGCACATATCACACTGATGCCATATCCCAAATATGGTCTTATACGAAAGCTCATATCACACTGATGCCATGGTCCAATCATTGTCTTTACCGTCAATTCGTCTTAGTCACTAAACAGAAGTACTCAAATCTGTCGTTCCACCTAATTTGTACTTTTACTCCAACATTATTTCACAATTATCATAATTTAATAGCATTCATATGAAATAATATACCATAACATTCATGAAATTTTCATAACAAAACATTAAATTTAGCCATATGAACTTACTTGGGCAAATTCGCAAAAGTCATACAAGTTCAGGGACTAATCGACTATTTTCTCTTTTCCACGATTCACTTCGGGTTCTTGATCTATAATTGTAAAATCATTAATTTATTAGCATTTATTTCAATTTTACTCTACTTTATAGTTTATACCCTTTTATTCCTGAAATTACACTTTTGTCCCAAATTTTATAGTTTTTACAATTTAGTCCCTGCTCAATTAACCCATCAATTGAGCTAATTTTTCTCAATTAACACTTTATTTATTCATTATAAGCTACTACACAACCTTTGAAAATCAGAATTTTAGTACCAAACCTTAATTCACAACTTTTTCACAATTAGGTCCTAAAATTAATTTCTATCAAAATCACTTAATAGAATCATCATATAATAAAATAAGAACTTTAATTCCATAATAATTCACCATAATCATACATCACTTATTCATGGTAACTTTTAAAGTCACCCATAAAATAAAAAACTAATGAATTAGATAGTTGGACCTAATTGCAAAAGTCTTAAAAATACAAAAATTATAAAAAAAAAGGGCAAGAAATAAACTCACATGCAATAAAATTGTGTAAAACTAGCTTAAAAGCTCTCTCCCATGGCTGTCTGGCCGAAATTATGAGAAGAATGGCCTAGAAATCTCTTTCAATTTCTATTTATTTGTTTAATTTTGTAAAATTTATCATTTTACCCTTAGTTCACCTAATTTCATATTTTTTTCTTGCTTATGCCGCCTCATCCATTCCCTTTAGGCTAATTTTCCTTTTAAGTCCTCCCTCATTTAACACTTGAGCTATTTAATCATTTTAGCATGTTTTGCACCTTTTTCAATTTAGTCCTTTTTAATTAATTAACTATCCAAACGTTAAAATTTTCTAACGAAACTTTAAAATTAACTCAATAACACTCCATAAATATTTATAAAAATATTTATGGCTTGAATTATACATTAGAGGTTTTGATACCTCATTTTAGACCTAATTTACTTATTAAATTTTCAAACTTACTTATCGGAATTAGTGATCCCAAATCATTGTTTCCGACACCACTAAAAATCGGAATGTTACAGGGAATAGGATGTCTATATTTTACGGTGATTTTATTGATGGCGCGGTAGTCAACACACATTCGCCATGAACCGTCCTTTTTGGGCACTAACAAGACAGGAACCGCACACGGACTTAAGCTTTCGCGGATGTAGCCCTTTTCCATTAACTCGACTACTTGCTTTTGCAACTCCTTTGTTTCTTTGGGATTACTCCGATAAGTCGGTCTATTTGGAATAGTCACACCAGGCACAAATTTGATTTGGTGCTCGATGCCTCGAATGAGAGGCAACCCGTTCGGCACTTCATCGGGAAATACGTCTCCAAATTCGTACAACAAAGAAACAATAGGAGAAGGCAAAGATCTTTCAATCTCGTTAGTTTCCAACAAGCATTCTTTGTACATAAGTACAAGAATGGGTTGCTTTGTCAATAATAACTTTTGAATTTCTTGCTTTCTTGCAAAAACACTCGTTTTTTCATTCTCACTCTCACTTTCTTTCTCTTTTGTCACTCGTGTTTTTAACTCGCTTTTCTCACTTTTTCCACTTTTTTTTTCTTTTCATTCTTTTTATTTTGCTCTTTTAATTTTGATCTCCACAGATTGCTTCATTTTGAGCTAATCTTCATAAACTTGCTTTAGTGTGAGAGAGGCTAACATGACGTTTCTTCCAAGATGCTTGAACGAATACCTATTCATGTAACCATCATGAACTACTCTTCGGTCAAATTGCCAAGGGCACCCAATAGAAGGTGTCCCGCATGCATCGGCATAACATCGCAAATCACCTCATCTTGGTATTTGCCTATTGAAAACGCCACCTTCTCTTGTTTGGTTACTTTGAGTTCACCACCGTCATTTAGCCATTGCAATTTTTAAGGATTTGGATGTTTCATAGTTGTTAAACTGAGTCTTTCAATGAGCATGGTACTCGTAACGTTGGTGCAACTCCCTTCGTCCATTATCAAGCTTCACACTTTGCCTTGAACGTGGCAGCGAGTATGAAATATGTTTTCTCATTGTTGTTCTTCTTCAACTCCTTGGATATTTAGGCTTCGTTTTACAATGAGAATCTCTCCTTCGACGGGCATCTCAAGTTCTTCATCTTCGTCAGTTGGAATTTCAGGCTCCTTCTCCTTTTCATCTTCGGATTCAATTTCCCCATTAGGTCACACCATAATCACCCATCGGTTGGGACATTGACTAGCAATGTGGCCCCTTCCTTGACAGTTAAAACACGTGATATCTCGAGAATGGTTAGAAGCAGGCTCGTTCTTGTTCTTGCTAGTTTTGCCACTTGATTGATTGGGCTTGGTAGCAACGAAAGGCTCCTTGGGAGGAATAGGAACTTTGCTCATGCCATGACTCCATTTATTGGCAGAAGATGATGGATAGGGTCGATTGGCTCTCTTCCGCTTCAATTGTTTCTTGACTTTTATTGCCATATGGACTATGTCCATCACTTCAACGTAGCGCTAAAGTTCAACGATGTTGGCAATATCACGGTTCAAACCAGCTAAGAACCTCGTCATCGTCGCTTCACGATCTTTATCCACATCAGCTCGTATCATTGCAACCTCAATTTCTTTGTAGTAATCTTCAACGCTACAGTTTCCTTGAGTGAGATTTTGTAGCCGTTGGTACAAGTCTCTATGGTAGTATGAGGGAATGAATCATTTCCGCATGACAACCTTCATTTCGACCCACGTCGAGATAGGCCTCTCGCCGTTCCTCCTTCGGCTAGTCATGAGTTGATCCCACCATACGATTGTGTAATCAGAAAACTCTTTGGCTGTAAGCTTCACCTTTTTGATCTTCAAGTAATTATGACACTCGAAAACGAGCTCAACTTTCTTTTCCCACTCTGGATATGCTTCTGGATCATTTTTGCCTTGGAATGACGGTATGGACATCTTAATGTTTTTGAGGTTGTCGTTGGGACGATCTCTTTCTTGATGACCCCGATTATATTGGCCTCGATTCTGCACACTCCGAGTAGATGACTGGTCACTCTCTTGATCACTTGACTCATAAGGTTCCTCCCGATTCTGATTAGGACGCCCATGCCCACGCCTTACATCCTCGGGGGTTCTTTCTCATTGTCCTCATGTCTCCACTTGGTAGAGTTGATCCTCAATGGGCTCAAGCTTATGATCAAAATGCCTTTCCATCTCAGGCATCAAGTCTTGTATATTCAAATCCAGCACTCCTCCACCCGTAACATTGTGAATTGGTCACAATCCTCCTCCCTCCATTTGATTACTCCCGGGACTTCTAGACATGGAAAGCTAATCACACAACAAAGCTCACGTGTCACTCACAAAGAAAAGTCACTCAATTTTGGCTTTTATTTCTCTCGAATAGTCTCAACACTCTCTTGCCTTTTACCGCTAAGTTTTCGCCTCTCGAAGTTCTCCTCGGACTACGTAGACGAATCAATATCGTTGGGGTCGATTTATAAAAGTGATGTGGTTAGATGATGAACAATGTAAGTATTAAGGGTAGGCTAACAACAAAGAAAAAAGGGTTAAGTGTGGCTATTTGGTATGAAGAAGATCTAAAAGGATTTCGGGCAGAAAAATAAAATTGAAGTAACTGAACTTCACTTTCTTTCTTTTTTTCCTCTTGTTTCTTTTTTTTAATTTTTGAATTTTACACTTCAATGTATATTCTTTTCCTTTTTTTCAAATACTTTTTTTCGATTTATTTTTGCTAATATTCAATCCTGGGGTACAAAAACATCGATTCTTACCTCGATTTAACCAGCTCTGATATCAACTTGATACAAACTCACCTCGGTTGAGATTTGAGTCGTAACGGTTGCCTGATCGTAAATCGAGTAAGTTAAGGTTCTTTCGAGAATGGTTGTATGGAAAGAAAGAATTAGGCTCAAAGTGGTTCAATATGGTTATGGGATAATTTAAGAATTGGTGGATGGGATTCGGCTAAGGGTTCAAGTCTGAACTAACACAATATTGGTGTGTTAACCCGTAACTTATGAGAACACCTAAGTTGGGAATGCAATGGATGGATAATTGGATAGTTGATAAAGACCTCAACTGCTATCAAAGATGATAGGAACCTCGGTATAATTTGAATGCCACACTTTGGGAACAAAGTGGTAAGTTCGAACAAAGACGAGTTGACACCACAAGGGTTACTTGATAAGTCAGACAAGTCTTTGGAAAACAATGAGAGTTGAAAACAAACTCACAATCTAAGCAAAGTTCATAAAATGTTCATTAGCCTTTTACAAGAGACAAGCTACACATATTTATAGCCTAAAAAAGAGTAGTCGAATGGCCATATGGGATGTTGAATGGACGGCTTAATTAAGCTAGAAAGGGGCTGGAAGTTCCCTTGTAGCTTCTTGGATGTCCCTAGATCCTTCTTACCTTGGAAAACATCAATGGACACCTTCTAGATGGTGGTTATTCAGTTGAATATTGATGGAGTTGTTGGGGTAGCTAAATGGTGTTGTTCATGTTCGGCCAAGATGTTTAAAACCAGCTTAATTGCTCCTTAAATGTGCTGTTTGGTTGAGCTAAAAGGACTCAGCTTTAATGAGCATTTTTGGGCACTCCAACAGCCCTTAAAGTGTGAAAGGCCGAATATGTATAGTCCTTAGGTGTGAAAACATGGAACCAATCAGCCCTTGGTGTAAAAAAAACCTTCAACAAAATGTGAACACAAAAGATGCTGCTTGGGGGAGTTGGCTGGCCATCCTTGAGGAGATAAATCACCACCACCTTTGGCCCTTGGTGTCCACGAAGAGGTGCATTTGTTGGCTGCACATTCCATGTCGTCCCATACATGCTCCTAGACAAATTAAATGGCAGCAAATTAATTGAGTTAGGACACCATTAATTCGGCTAAGGTAAATTTAATTAGTAGCAACTAATAAGGTAAATTTAATTAGCAGCAGCTAATTAATTTGTCCCTAAACTAGACACATTAAAATGATGTCCTAAACTAGACACATTAAAACTATGTATAAATATAAGACATATTTAATACATTAAATTAAAATGTCCAGATTTAAGACACATTAAATTAATTAATTATTTGAGCTAAAATTTAACTACTTAACTAACACAACTAGTTAAATTTATTCCAGCAACATAAATGCATTAAGTAAAATAAATTGAAATTAGCTCAATGAGCTAGCTTTGTGTCGAATTGAGCTCCCATGAGCTGGAATAAACTAAGTTAGCTTGTAAAACGTTGCAAAATTAGCTACTTGAGCTGGTCACTTCATGTTCGACCATTCCTTCTATCCTAAATCGAGCAATGTAACTTGATAAAGCTTCTTGAAACCTTTTGGCACCAGCTCGAGTGCTTGGCCCCAATGGTTGCTCCATAGGTTCGGCATCTAACTCATTGGTCGAGCTCGCATAAAAAACTATGGAGTTTTGCACTTGTGACCATATAAAACCTTATACAGTACAATCTTATACTTGACTGTTAACTGTTATAATAAGCAAATTCAACCAGAGGCAAATAATTTTCCCAGTTACCTTCAAATTCAAGTACACAACATCGAAACATATTGTCCAAATTCTGAATTGTATGTTCAGATTTATCATCCGTCTAAAAATGAAATATGGTACTAAAATGTAACCTTATACCCAAAGTTTCTTGTAAGTTGTTTCAGAATTGGAATTTAAACTGTAGATCTCTATTAGACATAGTAGAAACTAGCACATCATTTAATCTAACAAATCTCAAAAAAACAGATCATTCAAGCAATCTATCAAGTGTGAAATCCACTCATTCCAGAATGGAATGTGCAGGCTTTGTCAAACAATCGACAATTGCTCAAATAGTATCTTTCTTTTTCATAGACAAGGATAACCCTGATATAAAATTCATAGTAACTTTGTCTCATTTCCATTTCGGTATTTTCACTGACTATACCCATCTTGAAAGTATCATCCTTATCTTGCTGACACATCCAACATTTAAATACAGATTCAAAAATACCATGTTTCATTCCGAGCTACTAGTACATCTTTTTCAAATCATTATGCATTTTGTCATCTTCCAGATAAATAGACATAGTACTACTGTGATCATTCATGTAAAATTTTTTGTAAAAGTTCCAAATTCTTCAGTGCACAGACTCTATCTGTGAATGACAAACATTTATCAGATCTATTCTGAAATTCTAAATCAAAAATTATTTCACACTGTATTCATTTAACTTACAACTCATTACCACTTTTCTGGGATTCACAGATCTGTTGTAGAAACATTAGTTTAGCTCTATACTCAACTAAAATTAAGCTATTATCAGACAATCATAATTGGTATCCATGGCTTGCAACTACTCAGAATGTCTGCAATCACATTCTTTCTTTCCAAGTGGTATACAATTGTCAAATAATAATCTTTCAACAATTCAAGTCATATACGCTATCTCAAAGTCAAATCTTTTTGCAACATCAGATACTTCAACTTTCTATAATCGGTGAATATATGACATTTTTCACCAAGTAAGTAATGTTATTAGATTTCAACACAAAAACAATAGCTGGAAATTCTAGATCATGCATCAAGTAACTCTTTCCATGTGGTTTTTAACTGTCTGAAAGTACAGGCTATTACCTTGCCTTATTACATCAAAACACAGTCTAATCTTGTTCAATAGTGCAGTACTGTAACAACGAATTCCTTACCCAATTCAGGCTGAACCAGAATTAAGACTTTGATCAATAGAACTTCCAACTGGTCAAAACTTTACTAACATTTGTTAGTTCATTCAAATCTTACATCTTTCTGTAATAACTATGTCGTCAATGTAGCTATTTCAATTATTAACATTAAAGCTTTGAGTTTTTCCAAAATCACAACCATTAGCTAGATTTAAAACCATTGTGCAATAATATGACTGACATTTCAGCTGTATAGATAAGCAACACTTTAACATCAATAGTGCACTTCAACTTAAGAGAGGGAAAACCGAAAGTGGCCCCAGTAATGACCAATGTAGTAATACAGTTTCTATAATCTGTGATCTCTATCACCATACTTCATGATCAAGTTAATATTTATAACGATAATAAATGTAATTACCTTCGAGCAAAGAATATCTTTCACGAGTAATCCATGTTTACATAATAAAGAGATTGATGATATCTCGGAGAAAATTCAAAAGGGTAATATCACGCATACTCAATAGAAACAACTATGATAAAGACAATATAACTTGCACATTCGCAATTCAGGGCTTCAATCAGTAGAAATAGAAAATAACATCATATGAATCTCATCCTCAAGTCTTATGTTAATCATGATGAATTAGAAAACCCACATAAGGTAGAGCAATACCGCTCATAAATCAACCTAACTTACAGTAATTCCATCTATCATGATTTACTAGACTTTCAATACGATGAATATTGCATCTGAACATGAACAATTTCATATGCCTCTGAGAATAACAGAACTTATAGAGTACCCAGGAGATGTCGCTGTAACATACTCAATTATAACAGCTGCCTTCAAATATCTTTGCAATTTCATCACTAATCTACTGACTAATTAAGTCATCATTAATCTTACATTATTCAGTTCACTGAAAGAGTCAATTTGGAAGAATTTTCGGCTAATCCGTTCTGTAAATATCATATCTAGATAAATCGATTACTCATGAATAACTTCTTCCTTAACAATGACATCACATATTCAGAGTAATCTTCAAAAAAATTTGATATCTCTTTTAATACTGCCTTTACTTACTAACCCATTATCATTCTGACAACAACATTATTTATTCAGTCTTTGAACTCTTCTTTCACACTTATGAGCTTAATCCATATAAATCTTATAAATTTCATCGTATAAAACTGTACTAGAAAGGGATAAAGATCGTAAGCCTCAAAATTCAACTTTCATAAATACACACACATATCACTTAACATTTATCATTAACATGTCTATTATAAAACATTTATTTCATACCTTTACAAGTCCCCTTTTTATCATAAGAAACATATTTCAAGCACGTGTGTATCACTTTCAGCAGTATCGAAATTAGCTCGGTCGGAAAGCATCTCTGTATATTTCTAAAATAATTTTCATCAAAGTTGGGAGATATCACACTATCACAGGTTATATAATGGCATGTATTTCTAGACTCCACATATGTTACATTAAGTCCAAGAATAGACTAAATCGTAACTCTGATACCACTAAATATAACACTCCTAACATGTATCACTCGCCGAAACAGGGTTTCGGAGCATTACTAAAACTTTCAAAAACATTTATAGATAAATCATGCAAGTTACTATTCAAATTCTGAATTCATTCGTAACGTCCCTTAAATAGACCCTCGAGGCCTAATACGAGCATTAAAATAGAGTCAGGACTTAATCGAAACCTCTAAGAATTTTTTGCAAAATTTAAAAAAAAATTCAAGGTACAGGGCTCACATGCCAGTGTGGTCCACGGGACACGCTCATGTGTGTAACACCTCTATCCCGTGTTTGTACCGAAAAAGGTTGCGAGGTATTACCAGACAAGATACGACTTTCAGGCTATCACAAACATAATCAAGCATATAGTTCAATTACCAAGCAGATTCACGCATAATTAATCAACTTAAGAACTTTACTAACCATATTATAAAATTTTACAATACGAATATTCTATGTATAATCACGAACAATTAATGTCAAATATATATATCTCACCATATAGGTTATATATCACATTTTTAAACTTGCTACCCATTTAAACCAATTACAAATGAGCATGAAATAATACATTTCTCAAAAGCATAAAATTTATGCGCAAAAGTCAACTTTGCATGCTAACAAATATGCATATTTAAACTAAAACACTATTCATTCGGTACTTTACAAAATCCTTAGCCGAACTTAATTATGCATATACTCATGCATATTTAATGACCATTTTCAAATTATTCATTCTCATTCCAAGCATATAATTTTGCATAAAGCCAATTCATATATTATGCAAAGATTTCATGTCACATAAAAAAAAAAATCAATACTATGCACTCTCACAAATGACTTAGCAATCGTTTGGCTAATACATTAAACTTTCCAACTGAATCTAACATACTACTAGGCACAAGATATATTTGAATCATTAGATTCAAAAGAAAAAAAAATACCAAGCATAACCATAAATATATTTATATCAAAACCGAATCAATCAAACCACAACCACGCATAATCATCAAACCAAAGCATAAATTTCAAGATTTACAAAATGACAAACCAACTTCGCATGGCTTATTATATACATATCCAAGATCGGACAAAATACATATTAGCCTATACATGCCATAAGTTTGAATCAAAACTTTTAAAAGTACCGAAGATTCACGATAGTGTGAATGACTTCACTGACGATCCTCGAGCTCGTAACTAACTTCCAAAATCTATAAGAACAAAGAATAAACATACACACAGTAAGCTATCGTAGCTTTGTAAGTTATAATCAATTTAAACAAATTAATGACCTCGATAGATCAATAAATAAAACCGAAACATACTATCAATTTCATATATATATATAGACATTTCCATTCTTTAAAAAAAAACCATATCAAACATATATTTATACTCAAAATATACCATGGCTGAATATACACATATATAAATTATCACTATATTCTTCAATTTCAAAGTCATAATATCATATATAATTTATTATACATATGCATTCATTTATACATACTCATAAATCAAGCTTTTAAATTACATACTTATACCTATCATAAGACCGAATACACTACTCATAATTACATACATTTTCAATAGCATCACATAACATTTTTATCACATATCTTTCAGTCAATTTACCTTCATTTCAAATAAGTAAACCACATTCACATACCTGGTCACTTTAGCTCATTTAACACATTTGATTACTTTTACCATTGCTCACATAAAATTTGCTAGGCATAAAGCCTAGTATAATTCACCGACACAGAGCCTGCTAGGCAATAAGCCTAATATAATACACCGGCATAAAGCCTGCTAGGCAATAAGCTTGATATTACACACCGGCATAAAGCTTGCTAGGCAATAAGCCTAATATTATACACCAACAGAAAGCCTGCTAGGCATAAAGCCTGATATTATACACTGGCACAAAGCCTGCTAGGCATAAAGCCCGAATATCACTGATACAAATTCGGTCTTACACATAATTCATATTTCAGAAATCCTAATTATTCCTTAAGGTTCATACGAAGCTTTTCAATCATCACATCTCAATTGAATCGAACTTGTTCCCAAATCTCATAAACATTTATACATTCGGCTATACCTAATAGAAATTCACACAATTAAATTCAGCATATAAAGATCATATACATTCAAATTTAACGATGTTTATTGCTTATAGACTTACCTTGGATATCGACGAACAATGTAAATCAACTATTCGACTATTTTTGCTTTTCCCCGATCCAAGTCTGATTTCTTTTGCTCTTGATCTATACAATTTCAAATTAAACTCATTCAAACACAATTTCATTCAATTTAATCTAACAACACATAAATGGGAAAATTACCATTTTAACCCTGATATTTCATACTTTTACAAATTAGTCCTAATTACATAAAACACAAAATACACAAAATCCTCATGCAACATGCTTAGGCTGAATGTTCCTCTAGTACATACAAATACACACATTTCATTTATTTTGCATTTTAGTCCTTCAATTTATTATTTTTGTAATTAAGCCCTAATTACTCAAATTTATCGGAATTTCCAATAAAATACATATTAACCCAAAACTTATCTTCTATATTTCATTTTCAAACACCACAAAACACAATTACTCATCAATGGCATATCTTAAAATATTCATCAAAAAAAATTCAAGCATGGGTCGAATAGTACTCGAAGCAACTATCTCAAAAACATAAAAATTATCAAAAACCAAGCTAAATACATACCTTAATCAAGCTTGTTAATGGTCGAACCCTTTAAAGCTCTTTTTCTTTTCTTTTTTATTACAACAATCGGCTAAGACAAAGAATGAAAGCATTTGTTTTTGTTTTATGTTTTATGTTTTATTATTACTAAATAATTTGTTTAATACCTAAAACAACCTTTGTAATTATTTCAACTCCACTAACCCATGACCAAATGTGTCCATGCATAAAACCATTGGTTTAATTGCATCATAAGCACTTCAATTTAAAAAGACAACATTAA
Source organism: Gossypium longicalyx (assembly GCA_025698465.1). Lineage (NCBI taxonomy): Eukaryota > Viridiplantae > Streptophyta > Magnoliopsida > Malvales > Malvaceae > Gossypium > Gossypium longicalyx. The sequence continues at coordinate 54,654,752 of CM047006.1, read as the reverse complement.
TTAGGTCCTTGCAAATTAATCCACCAGATTTTTAATTTATGCAATTAAAGCCTTTTTTTATTAAATTTGGCATCCAAACGATAAAATTTTTATACAAAAATTTAGCACACAAATATTCACACATTAAAAACACCAAAAATAATTTTAAAAAATATTTTTCTAACTCGGATTCGTGGTCCCGAAACCACCGTTTCGATTAGGGTCAAAATCGGGCTGTTAAAACTCTCCCCCTTAGGGATTTTCGTCCCCGAAAATCTTATCGGTGAATAAGTTCGGATAATGTTCTCTTATTGCATCTTCTGGCTCCCACGTTGCTTCCTCAACTCCGTGTTTATGCCACAGTACTTTAACCAACGAAATTTTCTTATTTCGCAACTCTTTAATTTCACGAGCTGGAATGCAAATCGGTTCTTCTTCATACGTCATATCAGGCTTAATCTCAATCTCAGACAGATTAATCACATCTGAGGGGTCAGATCGTTATCTACGAAGCATCGAAACATGGAATACATTGTGGATCTTTTCTAACTCAGATGGCAACAATAATCTGTAAGCAACTGGTCCAATACATTCTATAATCTCATATGGCCCAATGAATCTCGGACTCAATTTGCCTTTACGACCAAATCTGAGTATTTTCTTCCATGGTGAGACTTTCAAGAAGACTTTATCTCCTACCTGAAACTCTATATCTTTACGTTTCAAGTCTAGATATGATTTCTGAAGATATGATGCTACTTTCAGACTTTCACGTAACATATTCACTTTCTGTTCAGTTTCTCTAATAAAATCGACCCCGTGTATCTTATTTTCATTGAGCTCAGTCCAATACAATGGTGTACGACATTTACGATCGTACAAAGCCTTATAAGGTTCCATTTTGACACTCAATTGAAAGCTATTATTATACGCAAATTCAATTAGAGGTAGATATCATTCCTAGTACCTTCGAACTCGAGAATGCAACATCTCAACATATCCTCAAGTATATGAATGATTCGCTCAGACTGACCATCTGTTTGTGGATGGAAAGCAGTACTAAAATGTAATTTCGTACCTAGTGCATCTTGCAGTTTCTTCCAAAACCGCGATGTAAACCTCGGATCTCTATCTGAAACAATAGATATAGGCACACCATGTAACCTCACAATCTGAGAAACATACAATTCATCTATCTTATCGAGCGAGTAACCTGTACGAACTGGAACAAAGTGAGCAGATTTAGTCAATCTATCTACAATCACCTAGATTGCATCTTTCTTGCTCGATGTCAATGGTAAACCGGATACAAAATCCATCGTAATTCTATCCCATTTCTATTCAGGTATCATAATCAGCTGAAGCAATCCGGAAAGTACCTGATGTTTGGCTTTTAGTTGCTAACAGGCTAAACACTTCGAAACAAAGTCAGAAATGTCTGGTTTCATACCTTGCCACCAATAAAGTTGTTTCAGATCATTATACATCTTAGTACTACCTGGGTGAACAGATAACCGACTGTTGTGAGCTTCATTCAAAATCATCTGAATCAACTCCAAATTCCTCAGGACACATATTCGGTTTTTGAATCTCAAACAGTCATCGGCATCAACTCGAAACTCTGAATCAGCATTTGAATCACATTGAGCTCTTTTTGTTATCAACTCATTATCAACCTTCTAGGCATTACAAATTTGTTGAATGAATAACTGTCTTGCTTTCAATTCAACTATTATCGAACCATCATTAAACATAGCCATATGCGCATTTATTGCACGCAAAGCAAACAGTGATTTTCGGCTTAAAGCATCAGCAACAACATTAGCTCTTCCTGGGTGATAGTCAATCACAAGCTCGTAGTCTTTTAGCAATTCTAACCATCGACGTTGTCTCAAATTCAGATCTTTCTGAGTCATCAAGTATTTCAGGCTTTTGTGATCAGAATAAACATGACATTTCCCACCGAACAGATAGTGGAGCCAAATTTTCAACACAAACACGATAGCTGCCAATTCTAGGTCGTGTGTCGGATAGTTCTTTTCAGGTGGCTTTAACTGTCTCGAGGCATAAGCTATAACTCTGCCTTTCTGCATCAAAACATAGCCCAAACCATTAAAAGATGCACTACTAAAGATAACAAATTCTTTACCCAATTCTGGCTGAACTAACACTGGAGCTTCTGTCAAAAGGGCTTTCAACTGATCAAAACTTTTCTAGCAGTTTTTTGACCACTCGAACTTAACATCTTTCTGTAATAGCTTCGTCATCGGGGTTGCAATCATAGAGAAACCTTTCACGAACAATCTATAGTAACCAGCAAGTCCCAGAAAACTTTAGACTTCAGAAACATTTCTCGGAGGTTTCCAATCAAGTATAGCTGAAATTTTACTCGGATCAAACTGAATACCCGATGCTGATACAACATGGCCTAGAAAACTGACTTCATCTAACCAGAACTCAAATTTACTGAACTTCGCATACAACTACTTATCTCGTATGTAACACCCCTCACCCACATCCGACACCGGGATAGAGTTTGAGATGTTACCGGTATTTCACCTTTACAACTTACTAAATCGGGTCACCAAATTTCGCCCAAAATTTAAAACTTTTCAAACATGTACCTCTAGTCCCTTACACAGGCCTTCGAGGCCTAAAACACACCTAGAGGCAGTACGGGACAAAATCGAAATCATTCGATAAACTTTGAGCACCTTAGAAAATTTTCTCTTACTTTGAAGTGTAACACGCCCATGTGGTGGGGCCGTGTGGTCACACGCCCGTGTGGTGGGGCCGTGTGGTCACACACGCCCGTGCCCTCAGCCCGTGTGCAACACTGACTTTAACCTCATCATACAATTAGGGACACACGGCCAAGACACACACCCGTGTGCCTGGCCCATGCACAACACTGACTTAAAAATTTAGGTGTAGGGGACACCGGCCATACCACACACCCATGAGGGTGAGCCGTGTCACACACGGCCTAGACACACACCCGTATGTCTACCCGTGTGGAACTTATTAGGCTATTTTCCAAGTCTTTGATCACTCCCTACCAACCAATCACCCATATAGGTTACTTTTACACATGATAAAGCCAAATTATACACTTGTATCAGACCATGATAAATCTTATCGTATGACAACCTCATATCATCGGTTTTATACATGCTAGGTTAATTCCCACCTTGTATTTAAGGGGATTCCATGTCTCATTGGAACATTCAAAATTGGCTCATTTTCATAACTCATTGCCAATTATAACCAAGCCATCGCATATGAACATAAACATGCATAGGTTTGTAGGTCATAGCCTACTTCAAAATAAGCCAATTTCCATAACCATATACAAAAAGATAAGTATAACTTTACATGCCTTCATTTTGGCAAATTAAATGGCACATATAACAAAATACTCGAAACCTCTATACATGTCATTAAACAAAACATAAGTGTCTATATACCAAAGTTGAAATAGTTGATAGTGAGTAGACTCTCCAATCGACTTCCAATCTTTACGAGTCCTCGAGCTCTGTAAACGGGGAAAAAGATAGGGGTAAGCATTTACATGCTTAGTAAGCTCGAATAACTAGAAAGTAAACTTACCAATTATTTAACATACATCCTTATTAGATAATGAAACCAACGAATATGGAAATGGTTTCCCTATCACATGCACTCAATCAATGAGTTAGTCACATAACAAAACACCATGTAATTTATCTTAGATGAGCTCATCATTCAACATGTCATTTGTGCATATACCTTGTGTTAGTCCCGTTGAGTTTTTAGGGAATTTCGATGAATTATCCAATCACCGTCAATTCATACAAATGATCATTTTAGGTATGCACTCCTGCGAACCTCACATCTCATGGCGGGATTACTAGTCCAAGCTAAATCCCCCGTAATATAAACTCAAAAAGTGATGTCGGGATTACCAGTCCAGGCTAAATCCCTTGTAATGACAAACACCCTCAGTGAGCTCGAATCTGAATCACCAGTCCAGGCTAAATTCAGACCCTAATCAGATTGCCCATCCGGGCTAAATCCATAATGCACACATATTCTTCGGGGGGCTCGATCATTCAAGGAACACCCGTCCGGGCTAGATCCTTTTTATACTTGAGATCATCAGATTACTCGCCCGGGTTAAATCCTTTCTGCAACACATGTAAGATCTCAGTTCACATGTCAATCATGGTTTATCCATCGAATTCCCTTTTTAACCTCAACCGAGACATTTTCCTACAAATCATTAACAAAGATGCATTTCATATGATTTTATGCCATTAATAAATACAATCATCATGCATTCATAAATCATATAATTAGATACATTTTGAGTTTACTTTAAGTTGTCTGAACTTACTGGTACTCATTTCGGTGTTGTGTTTCGATTATTCCGAAAACTTTCGGTTTCCTCAGTCGACCTCTGGAATTTGTTTCTCGGGGTCTATAACAATAAAATAGAATCATTAACATATCGTATTGTACTTTTTGAGCCTAAATTTCACCCCTGGTCCAAATGACAATTTTGCCCCTAACCTTTTTTACGATTTAGTCCCTAGGCTCGTATAATGAAACACATGTAATTTCTATCTTACCCAAGCCTAGCCGAACACTTTTCCCTCTTATGGAAGCTCACATTTCCCATTATTTTCACATTTCTACCACATATTTAATAACTTTTGCAAAAAGGCCCCTTTAGGGGTTTTTCATGAAAATCACTTAGGAAAATATGTTTAACACACCTTGAACTTTCATATTCCTCCATAAACCATCAAAATACAGGTAACTCATCATGGGTAGATATTTAAACATGAACCCTTGCATGAAATATGGGTAGAAATGGAGAGAGTAAGCTACCAGGATTCCAAAAATACAAAGAACATTAAAAACGGGGCTAGGGTGCATTAACTATTGAGCTTGAAAATGTTCAAAGCCATAGCTATGGAGTCCCTTGAAGTTTTGGCAGCATGGAGAAGAAAATGAGCTGATTTTGGTTCATTTTTCCCATTTTATTTAATTAAAATGCCAAATGACCAAAATGCCCTTAAGCCCTTTCTTTAAAATTTCATCCATGCAAGCCCATTTTTGTCCAAAAACTTGGAAATTGGGAAAATTGCTCTCTAAGACCTTCTAATTTATAATCTAAAGCAATTTCATACAAATTTCTTTTAGAATCCAAGTTTTGTAATTTATTCAATTTAGTCCCTAATTTCCAAGTGGACACCTTACTCAAAGAATTTCTTAATGAAATCTTAACACATGCATATTCTCATATTCTAGACCTCATAATAATCATAAAATAAATATTTTGATGTCAAATTTGTGGTTTCGAAACCACTATTCTGACTAGGCCCTATTTTGGGATGTTACATCGCAAGGTTTGTAACACAAGTCTCAAATGTTTGGCATGTTAATTTCATCATGGGAGTAGATCAAAATGTCATCTATGAACACAACTACAAATCGATCCAAATACTGTCTGAAAATCTGATTCATCAAATCCATGAAAATAGCAGGTGCATTAGTAAGTCCAAAAGGCATAACCAAGAACTCATAGTGTCCGTACCTCGTTCGGAAAACAATCTTTGGCACGTCGGAATCCTTAACTTGCAACTGATAGTAGCTTGATCTCAAATCTATCTTTGAAAATAATGTAGCCCCTTTCAGCTGATCAAACAAATCATCAATTCGAGGCAATGGATACTTATTCTTTATAGTCGCATTATTGAGCTGTCTATAATCGATGCACATTCTCATAGTTCCGTCTTTCTTTTTTACAAATAACACAGGCGTACACCAAGGAGAGAAACTCGATTGCGCGAAACCTCTATCTATCAACTCTTGCAATTGAGCTTTCAACTCTTTTAATTCAGTAGGTGTCATTCTGTACGGAGCTATCGATATCGAAGTCGTCCTAAATATTAAATTAATACCAAACTTTACCTCTCGAACAGGTGGCAAACCCAACAATTCTTCAGGAAACATATCCGAATACTCGCAGACAATAGGTACTGATTCTATCTTTCTATCAGCCACTTTACTGTTAAGCACATATGCAAAGTAAGCTTCACAGCCTTTACTCACATATTTCTGAGCTAACATCGAAGAAATCACAGCTGGTAAGCCATTCAGATCACTAGATTCAATCCGAATAATCTCATCATTCTGGCACCGTAAATCACTAGTCTTCCTTTTGCAATCTACGACATCATCATGCAAAGTCAACCAATCTATACCCAGAATTATGTTGAACTCATCGAATGGCAACAACATCAAATCAGCCGGAAAGCACGAATCTCGAATCATCAAAGGACAATTCTTACACACTTTGTCAACCATAACACACTGGCCCAAGTTGTTTGACACTCTAATCACAAACTCAGTAGACTCAACAGGCAAAGTCTTACTGATTACTAAATTTTCACACACATAAGAATGAGTCGAACTAGGATCAATCAATGCAATTACATTAGTATCATGAAAAGTGATTGTACCAGTAATGACATCTAGGGATGAAGCCTCTTCTCGTGCACGAATAGCATAGGCTCTAGCAGGTGCACGAGCCTCGGATCTAACTGTTGTATCTTTAGTCCCTCTCTGACTGCCACTCACATTACCTGTATTTCGAGGTGGTCTACCTCGAGCTGTAGTGTTACCCGATCTCTTATTCTGTATTGGATTTTCTTCAGCTAACACTAGGCATTCATGAATATAATGATCCATCGATCCCCATTTAAAACAAGCCCAATCATGCAATCTGCAACTGCCAGGATGTTGTTTATCGCAATGTTTACACTCAAGTCTATTCTGCCGAACATTTCCAACACTAGCAATCGAATTGGCTCGTGAACTCACAGGAGGTCGGTCTCGATCTCATCTAGAAAAGTTTGAAGTATCCTTAGATTGACTAGAATCATCTCTGAACTTCTTAGATTCTGAGTGAAAAGTCTTACCCGATGATCTTTTACGAGAATCTCTAGCTTCAAAATCAGTTTTTCTTTTCTCTTTCTCGAGCTCTTCGGCTTTGCAAGCTCGCTCAACAAGTACCACGAACTCTTTGATTTCAAGTATGCCAACCAGCAATTTGATATCTTCATTCAACCCATCTTTGAATCTTTTACACATTATGGCTTCAGTAGAAACACACTCTTGGGCATACCGACTGAGTCTCACAAATTTTCGCTCATACTCTGTCACGGTCATCTAACCCTATTTTAGCTCCAAAAATTCTTTGCGTTTCTAATCAATAAATCTCTGGCTGATATATTTCTTACGGAACTTGGTCTAAAAGAATTCCCAGGTAACCCGCTCCTTCGGAACCACTCATACTAGAGTATTCCACCAGTGATAGGCTGTGTCTCGAAGTAAAGATATGGCACATTTTAAACACTCATCCAGGGTACAAGATAACTCATCAAACACACAGATAGTATTATCAAGCCAGAATTCAGCTCGCTCAGCATCATCATCATCAGTAGCTTTGAACTCTTTGACCCCGTGTTTTCTGATTTTATTAATATGAGGCTTATGTAATCTTAACGGATCACTCACTTGAGGTATAACAGGTATCGGAGGAGGATTAGTCGGGGTGGAGGTTGTTGTGCAGCCGGATTAGTCCGGATATATTGAGTAAACCAGTCGTTCATTACTTAGCCTCTCACTCTTGGATACTCGAGGTCGGTCGAGAATCAACCGGCGCTGTTCCTTGCGCGAGAGCAAGCGCTATGCTCTCGACATCATTAGCTACAGCTCTATCGGGATCCATATACTATACGAAAACACATTTTTAATTGTCAGAAGTCATCACATCATCACAATATATAATATGGCATGTATAGCTAGACTCAAACGAGCTACGTTAGTCCTATAACTGACTAAACTGTAGCTTTGATACCAATAAAAATGTAACACCTCTATCACCTATTTGTCGCCGGAAAGGGTTACTAGGTATTACCAGACAATACACGGCTTTCAGACTATCATAAACATAATCAAGCATATAGTTCAATTACCAAGCAGATTCACGCATAATTAATCAACTTAAGAACTTTACTAACCATATTATAAAATTTTACAATACGAATATTCTATGTATACTCACAAACAATTTATGTCAAATATATATATCTCACCATATAGCTTATACATCACATTTTTAAACTTGCTACCCATTTAAACCAATTACAAATGAGCATGAAATAATACATTTCTCAAAAGCATAAAATTTATGCGCATAAGTCAACTTTGCATGCTAACAAATATGCATATTTAAACCAAAACACTATTCATTTGGTACTTTACAAAATCCTTAGCCGAACTTAATTATGCATATACTCATGCATATTCAATGACCATTTTCAACTTATTCCTTCTCATTCCAAGCGTATAATTTTGCATAAAGCCAATTCATATATTATGCAAATATTTCATGTCACATAAAAAAAATGAACACTATGCGCTCGCACAAATGACTTAGCAATCGTTTGGCTAATACATTAAAATTTCCAACCAAATCTAACATACTACTAGGCACAAGATATATTTGAATCATTAGATTCAAAAGGAAAAAAAATACCAAGCATGGCCATACATATATTTATATCAAAACCGAATCAATCAAACCACAACCATGCATAATCATCAAGCCAAAGCATAAATTTCAAGATTTACAAAATGACAAGCCAACTTTGCATGGCTTATTATATACATATCCAAGATCGGATAAAATACATATTAGCCTATACATGCCATAAGTTCGAATTAAAACTTTTAAAAGTACCGTAGATTGACAGTAGTGTAAATGACTTCACTGACGATCCCCGACACCATAACTAACTTCCAAAATCTATAAGAACAAAGAATAAACATACACACAGTAAGTTATCGTAGCTTTGTAAGTTATAATCAATTTAAACAAATTAATGACCTCGATAGATCAATAAAATAAAACTGAATCATACTGTCAATTTCATATATATATAGACATTTCCATTCTTAAAAAAAAGAAACCATATCAAACATATATTTATACTCAAAATATACCATGGCTGAATATACACATATATAAATCATCAATATATTCTCTAATTTCAAAGTCATAATATCATATATAATCGATTATACATATACATTCATTTATACATACTCATAAATCAAGCTTTTAAATTATATACTTATACCTATCATAAGACCGAATACACTACTCATAATTGCATACATTTTCAATAGCATCACATAACATTTTTATCACATTCTTTTAGTCAATTTACCTTCATTTCAAATAAGTAAACCACATTCACATGCCTGGTCACTTTAGCTCATTTAACACATTTGATTACTTTTACCATTGCTCACATAAAGTTTGCTAGGCATAAAGCCTAGTATAATACACCGGTACAGAGCCTGCTAGGCAATAAGCCTGATATAATACATCGGCATAAAGCCTGCTAGGCAATAAAAGTAATAAGCCTGATATTATACATCGGCATAAAGCTTGCTAGGCAATAAGCCTGATATTATACACCGGCACAAAGCCTGCTAGGCATAAAGCCTGATATTATACACCGGCACAAAGCCTGAATATCATTGATACAAAGTCGGTCTTACACATAATTCATATTTCGAAAATCCTAATTATTCCTTAAGGTTCATACGAAGCTTTTCAATCATCACATCTCAATTGAATCGAACTTGTTCCCAAATCTCATAAACATTTATACATTCGACTATAACTAATAGAAATTCACACAATTGAATTCAGCATATAAAGATCATATACATTCAAATTTAACGACGTTTATTGCTTATAGACTTACCTTGGATATCGACGAACAATGTAAATCAACTATTCGACTATTTTTGCTTTTCCCCGATCTAAGTCCGATTTCTTTTATTCTTGATCTATACAAGTTCAAATTAATCTCATTCAAACACAATTTCATTCAATTTAATCCAACAACACATAAATGGGAAAATTACCAGTTTACCCCTGATATTTCATACTTTTACAAATTAGTCCTAATTGCATAAAACACAAAATACACAAAATCTCCATGCAACATGCTTAGGCTGAATGTTCCTCTAGTACATACAAATACACACATTTCATTTATTTTGCATTTTAGTCCCTCAATTTATTATTTTTGCAATTAAGTCCTAATTACTCAAATTTATCAAAATTTCCAATAAAATACATATTAACCCAAAACTTATCTTCCATATTTCATTTTCAAACACCACAAAACACAATTATTCATCAATGGAATATCTGAAAATATTCATCAAAATAAAAAATTCAAGCATGGGTCGAGTAGTACTCGAAGCAACGATCTCAAAAACGTAAAAATTATCAAAAACTGAGTTAAATACATACCTTAATCAAGCTTGTTAATGGTCGAACCCTTTAAAGCTCTTTTTCTTTTCTTCTTTATTACAACAATCGGCTAACACAAAGAATGAAAGCATTTGTTTTTGTTTTATGTTTTATGTTTTATTATTACTAAATAATTTGTTTAATACCTAAAATAACCTTTGTAATATTATTTCAACTCCACTAACCCATGACTGAATGTGTCCATGCATAAAACCATCGGTTTAATTGCATCATAAGAAATTCAATTTAAAAAGACAACATTAATTCGGTCATTGCACATTAAACCACCAGATTTTTAATTTATGCGATTAAGCTCTTTTTTATTAAATCGGGCACCCAAACGACAATTTTTATACTAAATTTTAGCACACACAAATTCACACATTAAAAACACCAAAAATATTTCTAAAAAATATTTTTCTAACTCAGATTCGTGGTCTTGAAACCATCGTTCCTATTAGGGTTAAAATCGGGCTGTTACAGTGTGACCCAAAGACACGCCCGTGCTGGAGGCCGTGTTCGACCCTGTGTAACTCTCTGACTTCTGCACACATCCATGTCACACGCCCATGTACTAGGCCATGTGGTTAACTAATTTAATTCAAAATCAGGTGTAGGTTTCACACGGCCAAGACACACGCCTGTGTTCTAGGCCGTGTAGCACACACGGCTACGACACATGCTCGTGTCTTTGCTAGTGTGCTAAATTCTGAGCATTTTGTTTCTCAAAATTTAGGGTGCAGAGGACACACAGCCTAACTACACGCCTATGTACCCGGTCGTGTGTCTGCCCGCGTGGACAAAATAAAGCCACTCCTAGCTTCATTTCTCACTCAAAATTACACCCATGACCTGTACTTGAATCACACATCCAAATACCAACCATTTCAAGCATTCAAATTCAAGCAAATTCCATCATTCATCATGGCATATCATTTCATGCATATATGTTCATAATCTTGCCTTAGTTTAGTCCATATGTTAGACATAATTTGGTCAACTACTTAACACATATGTAGCTACCTTAGTATGACATTACAAACATATCAAAACAAACCATTACTATCCATTCCAATGGCTAGATTACAAGCATCATTTACATTTACATGTCAATATGGCCAATATAACCTATACATGCCATTATGACCATAATTGATTTATCATATATACCGATATAGGCCGATGGATAGTGTGAGTGATCTCCGCCAAGCTTCCAATCCAACGAGCTTCTGATTTACATTAAAACAGGGAAATAAAACTAAGTAAGCATAAATGCTTAGTAAGTTCGTATAACATGGTACTTAACTTACCATTCATTCTATTTTGAGGTAACCATGTAAGGCATAATCAATCAATTTGACCTCAAGCCCTATACACATTCTCATTGCCCTTGTTAGTCATATATTCCATAATAACATCAAATCATATATCGGCTCAACAACAATCAAGTTTCCAAGTAGATATGTTTTCCACAACATGTATTCATTTAACATGCATAATTCATCTCATTATTTCAAGTATAATTTCATAATATTTCATTTCAAGTTTAGATCATTTCATATCAGAACTTTATTCATATTACACGGAATATCAAGGTCACGATTAGCACACTCAAGGTGTATAAGTCTATAATCAAGAATGAACATATATTCATCAAATAAAGTCTATGTACAAATATCATCATCTCGTGTTTTCATATATTATTTTTCATGTATCATCATTTACTTGTATTTCAGATGGATACATGTAATAACTCATTTTATCATTCATAACTTCTCATGTCTGGAATTGTCACCCGTTGAATTTATTCGGAATATCAATGGATACGCAAGTAGTACACTCGAGGTGTACGAATCAGGATCCATCAATTCATGTCCAATGGTACCCATAAGGTACTATATCAGAGAGTACACTCTCAAATCACACATGTATAAAACAGGATTACCTGTCCAGGCTAAATTCTTTTTATGACATATGTTCTAATGAGCTTGATCTGGATTACCCGTCCGGGCTAAATCCATTCCATAAAATATGATCGAGAGGACTTATATCAGGATTACTCATCCGAGCTAAATCCTTTCATAAATAAAGTCAATAGGATTACTCGTCTGAGCTAAATCCTGTCAGCAACAATGCAGGACCTCATTCATTTCGAAAAATTACATTTATCCATCGATTCTTGTTTTATTCAAATGGGATTTAACATTTCTCAAGCATTAACAAGCATGTTTTTATTTACTACATCTAAATCATACATATAATTCAAATAGATACATTCCACATTCATTTCAAGCATATAAGTAACACTTTTATCATTTACCATTTATTGAGCATTATTATTGATCGGACACTTTCATTTATTGGGCTATAATGAGTATGTGATCATTTCACATATTTATGGCATTTATACAATTCACAAAAACAACATTAAATTCAAGCATAAAAACATATACAATTTAGTTACACGAACTTACCTCGATAATGTTCGTGTACATAAATCTACTAATCCGACATTTTCCTCTTTCCTCGTTCTAGATCCAAATTTGGTCTATCCATATCTATACAGTAAATTTTACATCAATTTATCATATTTCACATTCAAGTGGACTCAATTTTTAACCTAGGCAAAATTACCATTTTGCCCCTAACTTTTCCATAAATTCCCATTTCGTCCCTAGGCTCTGAAAATAAAATTTGTGCAATTTACTCCCTATTCCAAGCCTAACCAAAATCCCATTACAAAATTTACAGCACATGTATTCATAAAAATTCAACATTTTTCTTCAATTTCACAACTTTACATTTTAGTCCCTAAATCATGTTTTCATCAAAATTTTTTTATAAAAGTTGTTTATCTATCAACAATCTTTCATTTTCTACCATAAATTTCTAATTTTCAGCATATACATCCATGATCCATTTTCCATACTATGATAACTTCTCAAATTAATACCCCAAATAGATAGATTAAGCTATCCCGGTTTCAAAAATAACAAAATTACTAAAAACGGGCCAAAAAAGCTTACCCAATTTGGTCATGAAAGTTTCTTCTCTCTCTCCTAGGGTTTTCATGTATTTTTAGGGAAGAAGATAATAAAATAAAATGATATTTCTTTTTTTTTATCATCTTTTAATTAATTAAATATTTTAACTTTCCAATTTAGCCCTTGCCCTTTTTTCTAAATTTACATGGATGAGTCACCAAAATATCTACATACTTTTCATTAATGGTCTAATTACCATATAAGGACCTTAAGTTTTGAATTCCGTAGATATTTGATCCTTCTAGGTATTAGAATTCAACTTTTACATTTTATGCGATTTGGTCCTTTTCGTAATTAAACACTTAATCGATAAAATTTTCTTATCAAAATTTTCACATGACATGTCTATCATAATACAGACCATATATTAAAATAAAAATAAATTTTATTTTTCAGCTTAGATTTGTGGTCCCAAGACCACTGTTCCGATTTCACCAAAAGTGGGCTATTACATAATGGTCCACATAACATGCCAAACCAAGAGGTAACACATCAGAATTCCAAGTATCAAATGCATAACTTTGATCCCCAAATAACCCTAATACAGAACTCTAGGAAAGATCACATATAAGACCCTAATTGGCATTCAGTCGTATCCTAACCTTTCTACAAAGTTTACACGAGCTTAATAGTAAATTAAGTTCAATTGATTTTTCAATGTGATAATGCAATCAAACTCAAAGTCTTAAAATTGTCACAGGTATAGTTTATCATTTTCACAATCCAATCTTATTTTGCATTCTAACAACTCATACCCGACCTGATTGTCAAGTCCGAGCTACAGGATGTCACATTCGTTACCGGAGCAACTATGATAAATTATATTTAATATTCAACAATAAATATTCATATACGAGCCTTTCATGCATAAAATATGTTATATAATCATTTTCAGGTCAAATACGAGCTTACGAAAGCTCAATACCATCCCGGGATTGAATAAGGACTAAACTGTAATACTTTTCAAAAGATCTCAAGTGGATGTCGCGATTTCCAAAGCTTGGTTTCACGACATTGAATAGAGTAGCTAAGCTTCCCAACCTAAGGACCAATTTGTAAAGTTTTCAAAATAAAATAAAGCCTAAGGACCAATTTGTAAAGTTTTCAAAATAAAATAGAATCGACGTCACAACCTCAAACAAGGAACGTCACAACAAGGTAGCTTGATGTCGTGACATTCAGGGTGTGAAGTCACAACTTCCACGGCAAACCCCTAATTTCCAAATTTCCCGTTATTCAACCTAAAGTATGCCAATAATGTTTGACCTTAAGGCCCATCCATCCTTCGAGCACAAATAGACGTGATTAATAAACCATTTTCAAGCCATTAATATTAAATTCATATATGACCAAAACCATTTTCATAACTTCACCATTCATGTACATCAGTTTAATCATTTTCAACGTTTAACAAGATAATTTTATGTACATGCCATTTGATCAAAATAAGATGAACTATACAAATTCAGTCAAGTAAAAAATGATAATTTGGATGCTAACTTCACTTCTTGAGACTTCGAACAATACATGTATCTGCGTACGGAATAAATAAACCACACGTTGAGCAATAGAACTCACATTATGTGTTCTCCACCTATGCTACCACCGAATCATATTATGATTCACTTAAAATTTTTCCCATCACATTTGATAAAGCTTATTAAGACTCTATTGCTAACTCCAGAAGAATAGCGCTAGATCCCACAAGATTAACTGTATGAATCCCCATCGTCTCAAAAAGAAATTCCAAACACAGAACACCTTACCAAAATTCTACAATCCCAAAACCTCGATTACATCTCCTGCTAACTTTCGGCAGATCACTATAAGTCGCATTAGATTACCGTGGTCTCCAAAACCATGTATCAACCAATATATTTGAGCCAACTAATTTCTACTATAATTAACAAATAAACAAATACAAATTTAATTGTCGGCATTTCTGCTCCCAAGCTTTAGCAATCTCATTAAAAAAAGAAAAAGAAAAAAGAGGGCTTCTAGAAAAGGTAATATCGTTTTCAAGTTGCAATTAATATATTATGAAGGTTTTTTATAAATGATGATGGCTTCCTTTGAATACAGAGGATCATTGACGTCTAAGGCACAGCACTTGAATATCCATGTCACTGGCAATTAGGAAAAGGTTGGTTGTCTTCGTGTTGCGGCATTTTTATTTTAATATAAAATAGTAAGAGTTAGTCCTTTATATTCTAACAGTATAAAAAAAATATGTATAATAAATTTTATTTTATTTTTGTAAAATTTAAAAGATTCTATAAAATAATTGTTCTAATATTAATATTTATTTATTAAGTAACAAATATAATTAGTATGATTAGATTAATTAGAATTGCATTTTTCCTTTATCCAAATCTTCCTGTACCCCAAATGGAAATCTAATCATTCTTAATCCAATCTTAATCATATTAATAAGCATAAAAACAAAAATAAGAATGTGCATTAATCCTTTTCATATATATAAAATATTATTTGGTAAACTCTCTATAAATTAAACGGGGACTAGACATATTAAAAATAAATATTAAAAAAAAAACACCTATCAAAATTTTAAAACTATTTATAAAATAAAATAATACCGGGGGGATTAAATGTTCACTTTTTCTATTTTTAGATGCAAAAAGATTAGAACATCATAATGAAACCGAGAAACAATGTCATTTTACTTAGATTTCAAGGAAATAAATATAGTATATGCTATATAAAGTTATAAATTTCTTTGGGCAGGTTTTGCATCATCTCATCAAGCCTCTCACCTATCTTTTCAATCATGTGCTGCTTAATTAATGTTGGAAATGTCAAATGAATTGGTTCTTAATTTTATTTATTTTCTTGTGCTTTTTCCCTATCAACCACCTAAAATAGATCATATTTGTTTGCAAGACGACAGGATTTCAATTTTTATTCCCCAACTTAATTACTAGGAAAAAGAATGCAATGTTTGTGTAGTTTTCAAATTTATATTATTATCAGTCTTAATTTAGGGTTTATGTCTGTAATTAGTTAATCAATGATGTTAATTCAGTAAAAATAAACTATTAACGAAAGTATAAGATTAAATGTAGTTGTTTATTTAGAAAAGAGGCTATTATTTAAGATTACAAAAACTACTTCTATCACAAAAATAATTTATTATCTTTTATTTTTATTTTTATGTTTAGAAACTTGCAGATATACTACAATAATTTTAATTTGATGAATTTTTATCAATTAGCCATTTGGTAAGGCTTATGTTGTTAGCATTCACATAATTTTGAGTTTAAAACTTAGACAATTCTGTTCCTCTTATATAATAAAAATTTTAAGAATAAATTTAAATTTTACCTAAAATTATATTGCATTCTAGTTATACATGTTAACTTTGAATCCATTTTTTTATTTTTAAAAATTGAAATCCTTAGGTATAAACGACCAAAATGCAAACTATCTTTCAAGTTGGATTAAGTCAACATTACAAATCATACATCATTGTCGCTATTATTATCATTTTGTGTTGCATTACCTAAACTAATTAAAAAAATGTGATTACATTTGATGTGACGTTAAATAATATTAATTTAATGATAAGCTAGTTTAATTGATCCAAGACTCATTTACACTTTGACAAATTTTCCTAATAACCCCATATAATTTAACCAATAAAAATATATATTTAATGGTGAAATAAAAAAATTTCATAAATTTACAATATGTCAAATAATGAAATTGAAAGAAATGAGGAAAAAAAGCATGATTATTTGAATTCATATTATTTAGATAGTAGACGAATTTTAACCATAATTCCAAACAAATATTAGCATTATATAACATTTTCTAAAACCATTTTCACCAGCAATAATCATAACTCACTCTAATAATTATAAGTTTCAAAAAAATATAATACTACTTATTAACAATAGTTGTTATAAGGTTAAACTCAAATTTTTTTTTTATGAAGTATTACAAGTAATCACAAAATAGAATTAAATCATAAAGGGATCAAAAGATTAAATTTGAGATTAATGTTTTTTTTCTATAAAGTGTTACAAGTAATCATGGAGTAGAATCAAACAATTACAGTATAAATAGACTAGAAATTGATACAATCGAAACTAAAGCTAAAAAATTATACTAACAAAATTAAAACCCACACATGACAACTGTACATGATAAAACTCATAAACTCATACATATGATTCACATGGTAGGTCTTAAACCTGGGCCTTCACCTTTGTCAATGATGCCAAGGCTTCAATGGCTAAACTCAAGATTAATGTTAATTATTTATTATTTTACCTTTGAATTACATTAAATTTTTTTAGTTTGATATTTAATTTTTTTTAATCATTTTAATACTTCAAATTTAATTTTCATCCATCAATTTAGACTTTCGAGATAATAACGTTTAAAAAAATGGGAGGCCTTATAGAACCTAAATGCGTTATGTGGCTTTTTTGCTTATGTCAATACTGTGGCATCACATGAATTTAAAACTTTAAAAAATATTTTTTAAATTTAAAAATATGTAAAAGAAACTATAAAAAATAAAAAATAAGTAAACTTTTAAAAATAAATTATAAATGATAAAAAAAAAAGTTACCTTGCTGGACTTAGCCATGTTGTTTGAGCTTTTTTCTTTTCTTTGTTTTGTTTTTCATTTCTCTTTTCCTATTTTATCCCAAAATTTTCTAAATGTTTAATTAAATTTTTAAATTTTTGTTTTTTTATATATTTTTTGATATTTCTAAAATATAAACCGGTGAATATAGATAAACTTTAAGTAATAAAATAAGTTAAAAATATAAATATAGCTTATGAAATTGTTAAAATATATATTGAAATTCAAATTTTAAATGCATTAGAAGGAAATCGGTTTCCCATAAAACTTGACCTAAAAATAAAATAAGTAGCAAAGACAATGAAAGAGAGTTTGACATATCTTACCAGAAAAAACAGACCAAAGGGTAAGTTGAAAGGGCTCTTTCACCGGCCAGGCCACCTAAAGCCAACAATCCCCCAAAAAACAATTGCTTAGGCTTCGGCTTTGGCGTTGGCGTTGGCCTTGGCCTTGGTCCCTCGAAAAAAGTTTATTCACCCGCATGCATAAAACTGCCCCTATTCTGCCTCTCTTTCATTCATCTTCCTAGTTCCTCCCCGTTCAAGGCAGCTCAGCTGGGTCCCTCTATTATAACCCCATCTCCATGTCCTTTCTCAAACTTCATACATCATAGCTGTTATTCTCTCTTTGAAGCCACCAGACTTTTTCTTTTGGTGGGGTTGGGGGAGGGCCTCAAAGGGAAAAGATTAAGAATATGGCTCCAGATAACAAGCAGTTCTCAGCTTTCTCAACCACCCATTTCTCTATAATGGGGACTGATGAGACCAGATTACCCTTCCATTCATATTTCCCTTTGTAATCCACTTGGATACAACCAGCATTAAAGCTTCAAGACTGCAATCTTATGTAAACTCTTTCTCTTTCTTTGTCTATCTCAGTACACACCAGTTACGATAACATTGCTTCGTAGAATAGAAAAACAAAATAGGCAGACAGGATGGAGCCAGGCAATTGTAAAAGTTATGGTTTTCAGTGCTTAGTTTTAGATTATTCTCATCATCATATTTATATACTTCTTTTGGATAAATGATCTATGTTAAGCAGTCCTATAGTTTCTAAGAAAAAGGAAAAGCAACAAACAACTTACACGAAGAAGAACCCATCTCCTTATCTTTGTATCCCTGCAAGAGAATCTGGCTTTTAATTCTCATGCTATTCAAACGAGGATGATGATGGATGATTCATGGTATTGATGTTGCATTTTTCTTCCCTTCTTTTCAATAGATTGTATTTATTTTCATACATATAATGATATGAAAGACCCTTTTCTATATCTTGCTCTCTAGTTTTTTTTTAAGGCTATTTTCTGTTTACATTCCCCTTCTTTTTTATGTAGCTTTTCATATGTTGATGACAAGATATAAGATATTCCTATCTATAATTCTGCCAACTGCATTCTTCAATATATTCAGGGCTAAGATTTTTCTATGTTCCTCGCAAAATTAATTTGGTAGCTCTTTAGTATCAAAGCCTGGGGCTTCTCAGTTTATTACATTTCCACTTCCACTGATTCTTTTTTTTTCCTTCTTTTTATTTAAAAAAATATTAGAGTTTTGCTAGCTTGTTCTTCTTGTGTTAAATGGAGAAGCTCGATCGAGTTTGAATAATATTTGAAGTTAAATTAGAGTTCAAAGTTAATAATAAAAGATTTTTTTGATATTTATATTTAGGATTTCTAATTATTATTTTTAGTAATATCGCCTGTAACAAGGAAGGATAGATTAAAAGAGTAGTAAGTGTTGAATTTTTTTATTTTTTTTATTTTGCTTTTTCGTTTCTTCTATCCTTTTCTAATTAATCTCCAATTTTCGTTGGCATTAAGAATAGTTTTTTCAACCTGAAAGTTACCCTAAAATTTAGTATCTAAATCTTTAATATATATTTGTCTCGCATTTATATGCACTATACATTATGTTCAGTTTAATTTAAAGCATTCGTATAAAATGTATGCACATTTCCTTAATATAAAAATAATTTTGGCATATATAATTCAATCTAATAATTTTATTTAATATAAGTGATGATGTCTCGTTTTTCCCCAAAAATAAAAACTTTTAAATTCAAAAATTTGAGCTGTCGTTGGTTGCTGCATGGTTCCGAAGACGTGTTTAATTTATGTCTACTTTAAAACCGGCTAATTCAAAACTTGGTTTGCGGTGTAAATAGAGATAAACTAGAGACAACAGGTAGCATGTGAACAGTTAAATGTCAAGTACTTAACAAAAAATTTCGTTCCCAAAACGCAACTAAACCGATATAATTCCTTGATCATAAATATGTTCATTTTAAACTAAAGATTATGCTAGTTTGAATAAAAAAAGTAGGATCATACATGAGGATCCTAGTTTTCACATAACTCTCGAATACTTACTTTTCGTAACGTCATTAGTAAATTTACTACAAATTCCAAGGAGTGGCCATTCATAAAGTCTTCAAAGCTTTGCTTTTTATGGAACATTTTATACACCTCCGCCATTGAGAAATGTATCAACAGCGTAAACAGTGTAGACCCTTTGCTGACTTGACTTGAGAAAGTGCTTTCCTCGGCCACCCGTTCTGGATAAGGGTGCATTAACACCCACTTTCCACCATCTGCGATATAAAAATGGCCCCAAATCCTTGTTTTTTTAATGGTTAACCACCAGTTTTCAAGTATGATCACTTTTCAAATGAGACCTACTTGAATATAAAAATCTTAAATTCATGAGAGATTTAGATAAGCATAATAACCTTGTACTGATTGAATGCATAACAGAATGAGCTCCACAGTGTGCATCCTTCATGTATCAGATGATGATAACTTTCTTTGTAATAATCTGTCACATCACATTAGTGGAAAAGAGGGCTTCTCCTATAAATATCTACTTGCAATCAGTCTGTCCTCTTGTTCTTGTTTCGACTCTTCACCTCTTTAGGAGAATCGATCTCCACAAAACTACAACCTACTATTCCCTACCTCGTTCTTACTCTCCTCTCTTGTTGTACCCTGTATCAACAATTAGGTGCAGGGAGCGTGCACCTAACAATGTCTCAGATTCAGAATAATGCTACCCACAACCCCCTAGCCCAACCAACAACACCAATCCCACCAACTCCTCCACTTTAGCTGTAGACAACAACCTCGCCAACACAAAACTTCCTACAAATCAAACTCATCCCCCCAGCACTCAAACAATAACTCGCCTAGATGTTAACCCTATTTAGGCTCTCTCTCTCAGTTCATAGTTATTGGATTTTGTGCCTTAAGTGTAGTATTTTTGTTTGTAAACATATAATTTGCTCGAATAGATTGGTGAATAAAAAAATTAATTGATTACATTAATATATATTGTATAATTGTCATCATATGGTTTTTGCACACAAAGAAAAATAGAAGCAAATATTGATCATTGATTGTCTAATGTTTAACAAATGCTAAGTGGTATTACGTGGTTGGGTCGTAATACAAAAAGGCAACTCATATTAGTATACGAATCTAAACATGTCCTTAGTCTAATAAAAAATGAGCAAACCAATTGAAAGACTAATATGTTGTCTACCAAGTCCAATTAGGAAGATGCTTTGTCTTGGGCATCAGAGCAGATGACTCCCAAAAGATAGAGAAATAGATGTGATTGACTGGACTGACAGATTGGATTGGACCCATGAATACTATACAAGGCCATAGTGATGGAGAAATAAGGAAAGTGAGAGCAGTGGATATAAGGTAGTGAGATTATTCAAAATTGGGGGAGTACTGAGGACAATATAATATGCCAAACTAGTATTGTGCTTAACTTGTTTTGTCGAGCTTGTTCATTGAAATCTGAACCAACTTAAGCCGCAGAACGTTACAAGCCGAAAAGTCTTATGTGACTTAGGTAGTACTTTATATGGATGACATTGTGCCATGTTTTGATATTTTTACCACGTATATTCATTTGAACATAATTGTATATATGTATATCTATTTTGATGGAAACCAACACTTAGTATTCTTTTATTTGTTTACTTTGTAATTTATTGAACTAACTAACCTGTTTAGTTTTAGAAATTGTGAGTTAATTGTGTATCATACTAGAGTTATATGTTTATTTGCATTATCTTGTTAAAACATTTTTGTCCAATTTCTTGTATTAAGCTAGCTCAAGTATTTTTTCTCTTCTTGCATGTTTATTTCTTGTGTTTAGTTTGTTTTGTTTTCTATTTCTACTTTTGTTTTTTGTTTAGTTTGCTTGAGGGAAAGCAAAGACTTAAGTGTGGGATATTTGACTTGACGTCAAATGTAGTAGTTATTTTAGGTCATTTCTACACTTAATGAGCTTGTTTTCTTGGCATTTTATAATTAATTATTACATTTTCAGTATTAGTAGGTTAAGAATTCAATATTAATAAAATAATCATTTTTATGCATTTTTTACTATTTCAATAACCTGTAAGGTCAAATTGGGCATCTGGAGTGACTAATGGGCTATTTAAGTGTGTAGGATGTCAATTTAGGTCCAAGAATACAAGGGAAGATGATCGGGCCGTGAGACAAAGGAGCCGGATAGAATAGCAAAGCTACCAAGGCTAGAAAAGCACTCGATGTAGTAACGAGAAGTTTCCTCTCGTCACGACGACGTGCTGAAGATGGGAAGGATTTCATAGTGGTGACGTCATGACGAAGAGTCTTCCCATGTCATGATGATGCGATGATGGTAGGCCAAAATAGAGTCGAATTCTTGGATGACACTCTTGGGATATTTCTATATATGGACCCTGGTATTTATCAGAATATTACATTAATTGGTATCAAATGTATCTAGGATTGAGTGGTCACTAAGTATGCGATTACCTAAATAAGTAACCTTAGGGTCACCGAGATTTATTGTAGGCTTAGACAAATAGTTTTTCCTATTCAATTTTCTTTGTATTTTGTTGTCATGTTCGCTTAGTTGGAACTTTTCTATTCTAATATGAAGACAATTGCACGTAAAGATTGCTCTGGAATCGCACTTTAATATATATATTCATGAGCTGTAACAGCCCAATTTCAGTGAAATCAGAAAAGTGGTTTCAAGACCACAAATGCGAGTTGAAAATAAAATTTATTTTAATTTTATTATATGGTCCGTATTATGTTAGAAATGTCGTGTGAAAATTCGAATAAGAAAATTTTACCAATTATGTGCTTAATTACAGGAAGGACCGAATGGCATAAAATGCAAAAGTTGAATTCTAGTAGCTAGAAGGATTAAATAGCTATGGAATTCAAAACTTGAGGTCCTTATATGGTAATTAGACCATTAATGAAAAGTTAGTAGATATTTTTGGATGATTCATCCATGGAAAATTAGAAAAAGGCTAAGGACTAAATTGGAAATCAAAATAATTAAAAGATGATAAATTATTAAATAGAAATAAAAATCATTTTATATCATCTTCTTCCCCAAATATTCCATGGAAACCCTAGGAAAGAGAAAGCAAGCTTTCTTGGCCAAATTGGGTAAGTTTTCTTGTCCTATTTTTAGTAATTTTGATATTTTTGAAATCAGGATAGCTTAATCTATCTATTTGGGGGATCAATTTGAGAAGTTATCAAAGTATGGAAATTAGGTCATGGATGAGTATGCTGAAAATTTGAAATTTATGGTAGAAAATAAAAGGTTGTTGATAGATAAACAACTTTTAGAAAGTAATTTTTGATGAAAACATGATTTAGGGACTAAAATGTAAATTTGTGAAAATTGTAGAAAAATTATGAATTTTTTAGAATATATGTGCTGTAAATTTTATGGTGAAATTTTGGTTAGGCTTGGAATAGGGAGAAAATTGCATAAATTTTATTTTCCAAGCCTAGGGACGAAATGAGAATTTATGGAAAAGTTAGGGGTAAAATGGTAATTTTTCCTAGGATGTAAATTGAGTCCACTTGAATATGAAATGTGATAAATTGATGTAAAATTTACTCGTATAGATCTGGATAGACCAAATTCGGAGCTAAAACGAGGAAAGAGGAAAATGTCAGATTAGTAGGTTTTACGTATACGAGCATTGCCGAGGTAAGTTCGTGTAACCAAATTGTGTTTATTTATATGCTTGAATTAAATGTTGTGTTTGTGAATTGTATAAATATCATATATATATGACATTGAAAATATATCTGACAAAGCCTAATCAATAATAATGCCCGATAAATGATAAATGATAAATGATAGAAATGTTACTTATATACTTGAAATGAATATGGAATGTGTTTACCTGAATTATATGAATGTTATGGATGTATGATGTAACACCCCTAACCAGTATCCGACACCGAAATAGGGTTACAAGGCATTACCAGACAATACATCACATTCTCATACATTTATGCATTCAATATTATAAACCATTCACAAACATTCATATTGTCCCTTAAAAGGTTCTACGAGACCTTAATCATGCTTAGAAGTGGTTCGAGACTAAACCGATCACATATAAAAAATTTCGAATACTTAGAAAAATTTCATGAAATCACAAGTCACATGCCCGTGTGAACAGGTCGTGTGCTTCACACGGATACCAAATATGCCTATGTCATAGGCCGTGTGAAAACAGGGCATACATACTGACTTGTACCACATGGCCGAGGACACGCCCGTGTGCCAGGCCGTGTGAAATCTAGGGGGGTTACTGACTTGGGTCACATGGCCGACCACATTCCTATGTGCCAGCTTGTGTGCCACACATGGCTAGTAGACACGCCCGTGT
This sequence comes from Gossypium longicalyx, assembly GCA_025698465.1. Classification (NCBI taxonomy): domain Eukaryota; kingdom Viridiplantae; phylum Streptophyta; class Magnoliopsida; order Malvales; family Malvaceae; genus Gossypium; species Gossypium longicalyx. The sequence goes on along the minus strand of CM047006.1, from coordinate 54,630,013 downwards.
GTCTGGGCCATGTCAAAACTGTAAGGTTTACTGACTTTGAATCAAAGGGTACCCCAAGGGATACACGGCCGTGTAACATGACCGCGTGTCACACAAGGATAAGACACACGCCCGTGTCTCTACCCGTGTGGACAAAAATAGGCTATTTGCAAAGCCAATTTGCCACCCTATTCACAAGCACACATAGTAACCAATATAACACCATTTCAATACATCTTTAAGCAACCAAAAACCTATCAATTCATGCACATATCATGCTATCTATTCACAACCATTTCTACTACTCAATTTCCACAACCAAAACATACCATTTCACTACACCCAAATCATTAAACATACATAATTTCTAATTGCATTTATCCATCAACTCATCACCTATTTTATACTTCAACATTTACCATATAGTCATACACATCAACATTTACAAGCCAAATAAGATGGCCGAAATCATATCTCAAAACATCTCAAATTGACACTAGTCTATACATGCCATATACCAATATATACAAAGCTTCCAAAAATACTAACGAGATGATCGATAGTGGGATGATGTTTCCCGACGATCCCATACTTCGACCTAGCTTCGATGATCTAAAAAAATAAAGAATGAACACACAAAGTAAGCTTTAAAAGTTTAGTAAGCCATATACAAATAAAGCTATCATATAAATCACCATATTTACACCACTAAGCCAAGTACAAGTAACATACATATATATATACACAAAACTTTCTCTTTGGATACATATTCATTCTCTCATGTAACTCATCACTTACTTCTCTTTTCAATACTCATATAAACTTTGTACGTACCGAAGTCGTTTAGCTCATTAACACATTCTTTCTCAACTTATCTTTGTCCATTGAACCATTCGAAATCGTTAAGGATACTCATAAATCACATAAACTCGCACAATGCCATATACCAGATATGGTCTTACAAGTTAATACATATCGATGCCATTGTCCCAGACAGGGTCTTACACAAAATCAATTAACGATGCCAATGTCCCAGACATGGTCTTACATGTAATCTCAATACAATACCAATATCCCAGACATGGTCTTACATGTAATCACATCTTTATATCCTAATGTCATGACATCTGTATCCTATACTATTCCTAAGGTTTGTATGGGACTTTCAGATGTCGAAACTCTCTCGATTCTTGCTCGTAAGTGCTCGTTCAACATTTATTTCAATTCAATGGCAAGTAAACACATATAATTCAATTTAAATACATTTATTTGCATATGAACTTACCTCGTAGTCAGAATAGATGAATTAGATTGATTACACGATAACTTTCGATTTTTCCCGATCCAAATTTGATTTCTTTCGTTCTTGATCTATATACATTCAAAATTAACTCTTTTATTCCTCAATTCATTCAATTTCATCCACAAACACATATTTAGACTGTGACAGCCCTAATTAGACCCAAGTCGGAATGTGGTTTCGGGACCACAAAACTGAGTCATAAAAATTTAATTTAAATTTAACTACATATATTCTATGTGTGGTGGTGCATGTGTGCAAATTTGATGTATTAATTTAGTCTAAGAAATGTGAATTTTCATAGTAGGACTTAGTTGAGAAACTTAGAAAAATTATGATAGGTAAATTGTAAGGATTAAGTAATTACAAAGTGTGAAAGTTTGGGTTTGCATGTTAAATTGCCCAAAATTCAAGTAATGGCCGGCCAAGTAATGATGCTTCTTCCACTAAGTTGAATTTGTTATAATTTTATATTAGCTAATGGTTAAAATAAATTAAATAAAAGAAATAAATTAATAGGAAAAGATGAATAAAATAAGAAAGGAGAGAGAGTAGTCATCTTCTTCCTATTGCAAGTGCCATAACTAGGGGAAAGAAGGAGGAAATTTTCTAGGACATTCGGCCTTCCTAAGGGTTGATTAAGGTAAGGTTCATGTTAATTCTATTAAACTTTGTGAAAATCTAGTTAGTAGTCAATGTCTTATTATAACCCATATGTTGATATTCTACTTAAATAGGTGATTAAATGGGCATACAATTAGATGGAGTAAATGCTAAGAGGATGGTGTTTTTGATGTTGTGAATGGAAATAGTAGAAAGGTGAAAGAAAATTTAGCTAGATATATAGATATATGTGGATTTATATGATGATATAAATAGATGTGAGCTATGCTAGTTTAGGAGAATTCGGTCAAAGTGTTCATGAGATGAAGCTGTGTGTTTAAATGAAATAAAAATGATATTATAATTAATATTGTATATTCGGCCATCTAATTAAGTACATAGGTGATGTTGAATTTGATCTTGCACATTCGGTTATATAGGTATGCACATTTGTGATATTATCTTTGATTGTATATAATCGATTAAATGAGTGAGGTTGGCTTATAAATTGAGTTTGATTCATGATTATGTATATTTGAATGTGAACATATTTGAAAAAAGGTTATTTTGGAAGGTGATAATGCATTCGGCCTTGAGGCATTAGATGAATATTTATTGAAGTTTTAATGTCTTGATCAATTACGGATATAAAGTGTTGTGAAAATCATTAAACTATATATGTGGGAAATTAGCAAGGGTAGTTACTGTATATACAAATATATATATATATGTGTGTGTTATATATGTATGTGTAATTGAAATATTGATTTGATTATTGATAGTAATGTGATATTATGTGGTTATTAGCCGAATAACTTAAAAGCATAAAGTAGAAAGAAATCAAATTTTACCATGTGTTTCTCATGATATAAAAATCATTTTTTTTATTTGGATACAAATAACTAGCAAGGCGGTTAAACTAGTTAATTTATTTTGATTAAGCTCAAGAACTTAAAGGAGGGGAATCAAGCAAGGGCAAAGCGAAGAACATCGAGTAGCCTATTGGAACTGTTTTTATCCAACAAGAGGTAAGTCTATAAGCAATTAAAGTTGGCTATTCTATACATAATTGATATATACATGTCATAAAGGAATTACTCTCGTTCATGTATTCTTGATTGAAAGATTTGTCGCCGGTTATATTTAGTTAATTAAATCAATTATTTATTTATAAAGAAATGACTTTGGTTACTAGATATGTGTATTTGTATGGCACTATGTGTGCGTATTTGTATGGCACTATGTGTGCGTATATGTATGGCACTATGTGTGCGAAATTATTTGGCACTATGTGTGCGAAGTTAAACCGTAGATTCGCGTCTGGATTACTAAGGCACTTTGTGTGCGGGTTAGCATGGTACTATGGGTACAAAATTCCTTAATTGAGCCCTACGTGTGCGAAATCGGTTATGTAATACTTTGATTTAATAGTAGTAGTTGACTAGTATTGAATTAATGGTCTAGGTAATATATGAACCTTTTAGTTCTATTTCGACACTCTCTGAGTCAATTATTGCATTTTATTGCTTACGCCTACTGAGTTGAAAACTCATTTGGTGTTTTTACTTGTCTCTTATTTAGATTTTCCTTCGATCCATTTTGCGTACTTGGAACCATCGTCGAAGTCATCACACCTACCTGCAACGTTTTGGTACCCTTTTTAGTTGATCTTAAGTTAACATTATGGCATGTATAGGCAAATATGTATTTTTGTTTGAACTTTAATATGTAAAATTTCAGCCATGCGAATATGGCTTAACTACTAAGTTTGAATTTGGTTATGTGTAGTCATGGTTTGATTCGTTTTGGATATAATGCTATATGTTATTAATGAATGGTATATATGATTGGTGCTATACGTTTTGGACAATGTATGAGTTCTTTCAGACTATCATGTCATGTGTTTTGAATGGAAGTTATATGTAGTATATATATATAAGTGATTATTCGTAAATTGGCATTCTCTATATGATTATAGTATATAATTTGAGATAGTATTATGGATTGCCTGGATCAAATCGTATGATAGGGTTATTATAAGTTTAATACATATTTAATTGTTTTGATTAAATTTGATGATGATTAATGATGTGTTTCGGCTATGTATGAATAAGGAAAGTATATGGTGTTACATAGACATTTTTACACTTTAGCCCTAACCTTTCACATTTATTATAATTTAGTCCTTATTTCATAACAACACAAAATACTCAAAATTCCCTTATACAAATGCTTGGCCGAATATTCCCTTAGTTCATATAAGCCCATATCTTTATTTCACATTTTTACCCTTCAATTTGCAAATTTCACAATTTAATCCTTAATAGGCATTTTTGTCAAAAATCACTTAATTAAACATAATAATCTATCATCAAAGATTTAGTTTTCATAATCAAACCATAAAAAATCTCAAGCTATCAACAATGAAAAATAAAAAAATCCACAAAAAATTCAAAAATTCAAGCGTGGGCTAGCTAGTATTCGAAGCAATGACATCAAAAACGTAAAAATCATTAAAAACGGAACAAAAACGAACCTTCAATTGAGCTTTAACATGGCCGAACCCTAAAGCTTCCTATTTGTTTTATTTTCTTTTGATTTTCGGCTAGGAAGGTTAAAAGATGATAGGAAATTTGATTTTGTTTTATTAATATTAACTTAATAACTAATTTACAAAATTAACCCTAATTAAAAGCCACCATATTCCATCTTATTAAACCCATTTATGTCAATTTCCACTTTCAATGTATAATAACAACATAAGGACCTTTCATTTAATAGCAATTAGACACCTTTATCAATTAGAATGCAACTTTTTCATTTTACGCGATTAAGTCATTTTTCTCTAATTGAGCTATTAAATGATAGAATTAGCTCACGAAATTTTCACACATACTTATTCACATGCTATAAACACATAAAATAATATTAAAATAATTTTACGACCTTGGATTTGTGGTTCTGAAGCCACTGCTCTGATTTAGCTAAAACCGGGCTATTACAACTCTCCCCCTTAGGGATTTTCGTCCCCGAAAATCTTACCAGCGAATAGGTTTGGGTAACGTTCTCTCATAGCATCCTTGGGCTCCCACGTAGCTTCTTCAATTCCGTGCCAATGCCATAAGACTTTTATTAAAGAGATTTTCTTATTTCTCAATTCTTTAACCTCGCAATCTAAAATCTAGATCAACTCCTCTTCGTATGTCATATCAGACTTAATTTCAATCTCAAACGGAGAGATCATATGCGAAGGATCAGATTGATAACGTTGAAGCATGGATACATGAAATACATTATGAATCTTTTCTAGCTCAGATGGCAACAACAATCTGTAAGCAACTTGTAAGACCCCTCACCTGTATCCTACGCCAGTATAGGGTTCGAGGCATTACCGGTATTTTACCTTTACAAACTTACTAAATCGGGTCACCGACTTTCGCCCAAAATTTAAAACCTTTCAAACATGTACACCTCGTCCCTTACACAGGCCTTCGAGGCCTAAATCATAGTTGGGGGCGGTTCAGGATAGAACCCGAAACTTTCGATAAACTTTGGGCACCATAGAACATTTTCCCTTACTTTGAAGTGTAACACGCCCATGTGGTGGGGCCATGTGGTCACACACCCCATGTGGCTTAGGACACGCCCGTTCCCTCAGCCCGTGTGCAACACTGACTTCAACCTCATCATACAATTAGGGGCACACGGCCAAGACACACGCCCGTGTGCTTAGCCCGTGTACAACACTGACTTGAAAATTTAGGTGTAGGGGACGCACGGCCATACCATACACCCATGGGGGTGAGCCATGTGTCACACACGACCTAGACACACGCCCGTGTGTCTACCCGTGTAGACCTTATTAGGCTATTTTCCAAGCCTTGGGTCACTCTCTACCAACCAATCACCCTTATAGGTTACTTTTATACATGATAAGGCCAAATTATACACTTGTATAAGATCATGATAAACCTTATTGCATGACAACCTCAGATCATCGGTTTTATAAATGCTAGGTTAATTCCCATCTTGTATTTAAGGGGATTCCATGTCTCATTGACACATTCAAAAGTGGATCATTTTTACAACTCATTGCCAATTATAACCAAGCCATCAAGTATGAACATAAACATGCATAGATTTGTAGGTCATAGCCTACTTCAAAATAAGCCAATTTCCATGGCCATATTCAAAAAGAATAGTATGACTTTGCATGCCTTCATCTTGGCAAATCAAATGACACATATAACAAAATACTTAAAAGTTCTATACATGCCATTGAACAAAACATAAGTGTCTATATACTAAAGCTGAATTAGTTAGTAGTGTGTAGACTCTCCAACCGTCTTCCAATCTTTACGAGTCCTCGAGCTCTGAAAATAGGGAAAAAGAGAGGGGTAAGCATTTACATGCTTATTAAGATTGAATAACTGGAAAGTAAACTTACCGATCATTTAGCATATATAGATAATGAAACCAACGAATATGAAAATGGTTCCCCTATCACATGCACTCAATCAATGAGTTAGTCACATAACAAAACACCATGTAATTTATCTTAGATGAGCTCATCATTCAACATGTCATTTATACATATACCTCGTGTTAGTCCTGTTGAGTTTTTAGGAAATCTCAATGGATTATCCAATCACCGTCAATTCATACGAATGATCATAAGCATGCACTCCCACGAACCTCACATCTTATGGCAGGATTACCAGTTCAGGCTAAATCCCCCGTAATATAAACTCATAGGGTGATGTCAGGATTACCAGTCCAGGCTAAATCCCTTATAACAACAAACACCCTTAGTAAGCTCGGATCTGAATTACCAGTCCAGGCTAAATTTAGACCCTAATCGGATTACCTGTCCGGGCTAAATACATAATGCGCACCTATTCTTCTGGAGGCTCGATCACTCAAAGAACACCCTTCCGGGCTAGATCCTTGTCATACTTGAGATCATCGGATTACCCGTCCGGGCTAAATCCTTTCTACAACACATGCAGGATCTCAATCCACATGTCAATCATGGTTTATCCATCGAAATCCCTTTTTAACCTCAACCAAGACATTTTCCAATAAATCATTGTCAAAGATGCATTTCATATGATTTCATGCCATTAATAGATACAATTATCATGCATTCATAAATCATATAATTAGACACATTTTGTGTTTACTTTAGGTTATTCGAACTTACCTGGTACTCATTTTGGTGTTGTATTTCAGTTATTCCAAAACCTTTTGCTTTCCTCGGTCGACCTCTAGAATTTATTCCTCGGGTCTATAACAATAAAATTAAACCATTAACACTCCACATTATACTTTTCAATTCTAAATTCCACCCCCAGCCCGAATGACTGTTTTGCCCTTAACCTTTCACATTTTTACGATTTAGTCCCTAGGCTCGTATAATGAAACACATGCAATTTATATCTTACCCAAGCCTAGCCAAACACTTTTCCCTCTTATGGAAGCCCACATTTTCCATTATTTTCACATTTCTACCACATATTTAACAACTTTTGCAAAAAGGTCCCTTTAGGGGTTTTTCATGAAAATCACCTAGGAAGAGATGATTAACACACATCCAACTTTCATATCCCTCCATAAATCATCAAAATGTAAGTAACTCATGCATGGGTAAATTTATAAACATGAACCCTAGCATGATATATGGGTAGAAATGGAGAGAGTAAGCTACTGAGATTTCAAAAATACAAAGAGCGTTAAAAATGGGGTTTGGGTGCACTTACTATTGAGCTTGAAAATGTTGAAAACCCTAGCTATAGAGTCCCTTGAAGTTTCGATAGCATGAAGAGGAAAATGAACTGATTTTGGTTCATTTTCCCATTTTATTTGATTAAAATGCCAAATGACCAAAATGCCCCTAAGCCCTTTCTTTAAAATTTCATCCATGCAAGCCCATTTTTGTCCAAAAACTTAGAAATTGAGAAAATTGCTCTCTAAGACCTAATTTATAATCTAAAGCAATTTCATACAAATTGCTTCTAAAATCTAAGTTTTGCATTTTATTCAATTTAGTCCCAAATTTCCAGTTAGACACCTTACTCAAAGAATTTCTTCGTGAAATCTTAACACATGCATATTGTCATATTCTATACCTCATAATAATAGTAAAATAAATATTTTAATGTCAAATTTATGGTCCCGAAACCATTATTTTGACTAGGCCCTATTTCGGGTTGTTACACAATCGGCCTGGTACACTCAATATCTCATACGGCCCAATGAATCTCGAACTCAATTTTCCTTTACGACTGAATCAGAGTATTTTCTTCCACGGTGAGACTTTCGAAAACACTTTGTCTCCAATCTGAAACTCAATATCTTTCCGTTTCAAGTCTGCATACGATTTCTGACGATCTGAAGCTGCTTTCAGACTATCGCGAATCACTTTCACTTTTTGTTCAGTTTATTTAATCAAATCAACCCTGTGTATCTTATTCTCATTGAACTCAGTCCAATACAAAGGTGTTCGGCATTTGCGACCATACAAAGCTTCGTAAGGTGCCAGTTTTATATTTGATTGAAAGCTATTATTATACGCAAATTCAATCAATGGCAAGTATTGTTCCGACGTAACTTCGAACTCAAGAATACAACATCTCAACATATCGTCAAGTATTTTAATAATCTTCTTAGATTGACCATTTGTTTGCGGATGAAAAGTAGTACTGAAATGTAGGTTCGTATCTAATGCATCTTACAACTTCTTCCAAAACTGTGATGTGAATCTCAGATCTCTATCTGAAACAATAGAAATAAGTACTCCGTGCAATCTCATAACCTTGGAGATATACAACTCAGCAAGCTTATCGAGTGAATAATCCATGCGTACCAGAATAAAAAGGGCAGATTTAGTTAATCTATCAACCACTACCCAGATCGCATCTTTCTTACTCAGTGATAGCGGCAAACCCAAAACAAAATCCATCGTAATTCTGTCCCATTTCCACATAGAAATCATGTAACACCCTAAACCCGGCCTAGACGTTATCACCGGATCCGACGTGCCACATCAAAAAGTTAAAAATATTTTTTATTTTCAATCCAGAAAATCGTACTTGGTGTCTAATGGATGAATTCGTTATATGCTAAAGTGAATGGAAGCTGTACACCAGGTAGGAAACTAGAAAAAGAGAAGGTGAGTCCATCGGACTGCTTAAGTACCAAGCTCTCTTCGGATTCAATCCTAGACATGCACACCACCATTGCCACACCTTAACTTAGGGTATATTTTTAAGAATCAATTCGATTAAATTCATTTTAGGAAAAAGTGATTAATTTTTGGAAAACATTTGCATGGCGGAAGCTTTGCTTATTGTCGTGTTATTTGCAATCAATTACTATTTTGTTTTTTTTTTTAAAACGCCTTAAGCTAATCAATTTCGACAGTTAAAAATTAAGCATATCTATCTTATCAAAACTTATCAAAGCCATAAAAAAAAATAATTAGAGCGGCCTTATCAAAGCCAGAACAGATTTCAGAAAGAGACCCGTAGGCCCATAACAGAACGGAACAGATATTACATGTTTATGCAGAAAAATCCAACCCATATCCATCCGTATACACCCCCGTGCCAACCTTACACCATGTGGGGAGACTACTCGACCCACCAATCCGTCTGCACGTCACAAGTATGCAGCAAGGCTGCCAGAACAAATATTCTGACAGAGTCACCAGATACAGATATTTGTGGCAGAGCCACCAGAATCAGATATTTGTGGCAGAGCCACCAGAAACAGATATTTGTGGCAGAGCCACCGGAACACTTCCTCCAACATCATAACCCATATCCCATGCAATAGATATACATGTCATGGCATATAACAAACAGAATCAGAATATCATGCATATGACATACATCATACAGAATCAGAATATCATGCATTTCAGTCACAATTAACCCTAGGGGTAAAATTGACATTTTGCACCTAGGGGTATAATGGTAATTTTTTGCATACTTAGGGGTATTTTCGTAATCCAACTACTTTAGGGTTTACATTCTTACTACAGCCATTAACGCATCCACAGAAGTACTTACCAAGCGTTCTTACCGAATTGGGCCCGTTGGCCCATTATCCCAATTTCTGGCCCATTAAGCCCAAAATATCGAAAATGCACGAAATTGTGCACTCTGCAGTCTTATCACTTTAGTTAACCAAATAAGTTAATCGATTTATCTCACGAGCATTCGCACACTCGCAAGTTCACAAAATACCGACTTTTCGGCATTTCGGCTTTCTGGCTTTTACCGATCAAGTCTATGAGAGGATGTCAGTTACACATATGATTTAGAACGGTACGCTGGCGAGATCCACACACACGAACTGCCTACGATTGGATTTCTACCACGTCAATCTAAATATCAAGAACAAACTACGTATTTAACCCCTTACCATATTCAGCTAACACAGCTTTAGATCCCAAAGTTCCTTACCTTTTTGCCGAGATATGGGTTAGATCTGGAGAGCCAATCAAATAAGTCCTCAAGCCCTTTGCTGTATGTCCCCTCGTCCACGCTACCACTTTCACAACCAACAGAAAAAAATGCGAATCCCTTAGTCAAAAAACGCTAGCCACCCCTAAGGGTTTCGGCTTTTCCTTCCTAAAAGCAATGAGACTAAAGACAATTTGTTCAAAAGACTTACCTATCGTTGATCGGTTCAGAAGAATGTTCCTATCTATGATTTTTTTATCTCCAATCCATCGCAGCCAAAAGAAGAAGCAGATTCAAACAACTGAAGATTTGGCCTCCTTCACCACAGGTATGTAGGTTCGGTTTTTAAAGAAGTAAGAGAAGAAAAGTTCGGCTACCACAAGATTCGGCTATTGAAGAATATTGAAGATGGAAAAATACAGGATGAGACAGAGGAAGAAGGGTATAGATTCGATTATGGAAACGAAAAGATGGAAGAAGAAAGAAAAAGATGAGAGGTAATATTCGGCTATGGAGAAAACGGCACAATGAGGCTTTTAGGCTCGGCTATTAGCAAAAAGGGAATAAGAAACCCTAAGCCTAACCTATTTCGGCAAACCAAAGAAAATAAATACGAATTAGAAGGAAAAGGAATTGCTAGGGACGGCACCACTCATCCCAAATGCCGAAATTTCCCTCTTCAAAGGCCTAGCCGAATCCCTATACTAGAGACCCTTGGCCGGCCAACTCTTGTTCCTCAAGAGTCCACCATTCGGCCACCACTGCTCTCCTTAATCCGCTCCTAAATCTTCTCCCTTATCCCCTCCTTACTCAAACTCTTGAGCAGCTCACACACCTCCTGACAGACTTTTACTTGCGTTCCAATACTTACCATTCCTACTCATAAAAATAATTCCCTTGATATGCTCTTATTGTGACTTGAACCTCAGTTCCCCCCTAGCCATCCACACACCACTTTAATAGCCTTCCCTGTGGCGTCACATGCCACCTTGCCACTTGCTTCCTTGTGATTTATTTTACCCATTAAATTCTCAAAAGCCCCAATTACCAAAACCCATTTTTTCTAGTAGAATTATGATTAATTAAAACTGCCGGTTTTTAACCTAGACTTGGGCCTTCTAAAGGCACACTAACATGCTTAGACTTACATCAAGCAGTCAAAACATAGAAATTCAAAAATTCGCTAAAACTCTCTGAAATCCCGAAGATCTTGAAAATTGGGGCGTTACAACTCTTCCCTCCTTAAAGAAATTTCGTCCTCAAAATTTACCTGATCCAAACAGATGAGGGTATTGCTGTCGCATCGCCTCTTCTGTCTCCCAAGTAGCTTCCTCTCTGCCATGATTACGCCATAGCACTTTTACTAAAAATACAGATTTCCTTCTCAATACCTTGATGTCTCGGTCCAGTATCTGCACCAGCTCTTCCTCGAAAGTCAAGTCAGGTTGCACCTCAATCTCTGCAACCGGCACGACATGAGTAGGGTCAGAACGATAACGCCTTAACATGGACACGTGAAAAACATCGTGAGCCCTGTCTAACTCTGGAGGTAATTCCAATTGATATGCCACTGGTCCCACTAGCTTCAAAACCCGATAAGGCCCAATGAACCGCGGACTCAACTTGCCCTTCTTACCAGACCTTACAATCTTCTTCCAAGGAGAAACTTTCAAGAAGACCATATCACCTACTGAGTACTCAATCTCCTTCCGCTTCAAATCTGCATACGACTTTTGTCTAGCGGATGCTTCTTTTAACCGATCCCTGATTTCTTTGACCTTAACTTCAGTATCTGCTACCAACTCAGGTCCAAGAACCTGTCGTTCTCCCAATTCGGTCCAACAACTAGGTGTTTGACACCTTCGCCCATACAGCTCTTCATACGGTGCCATTTGAATACTCGCCTGATAGCTGTTGTTGTACGCAAATTCCGCCAACGGCAAGTAATGCTTCCAACTACCTCGAAAGTCAATAACACATCCCCTCAACATGTCCTCTAGAATCTGAATAACCCTTTCCGACTGACCATCAGTCTGGGGATGGAAAGCCGTACTAAAGTTCAATCGCGTTCCCAACGCCTCATGCAACTTTTCCAAAAACGAGATGTGAATCTGGGATCCCGATCAGAAATAATTGAAATTGGGACACCATGAAGTCACACGATCTCTGCCACATACAACTTGGCTAACTTTTGAAGCGAGAAGTCCGTGCGGACAGGTATGAAATGGGCCGATTTGGTCAACCTATCCACAATCACCCAAACCGAGTCTTTCTTTGCTGGTGTCAAGGGTAGCCCACTCACAAAATCCATGGTTACCCTCTACCACTTCCAAAGTGGTATCTTTACTGGCTGTAAAATTCCAGAAGGTACTTGATGCTCAGCTTTCACTTGCTGGCACGTCAGACACTTCCTCACAAACTCCGTTACTTCTCGTTTAAGCCCAGGCCAGCAATACAATTCTCGCAAGTCGCGATACAACTTATTCCCTCCAGGATGCATAGCACAAAGTCCTCCATGAGCTTCTTTCACTATTGACTGCCTTAAGTCAGAGTCCTTCGGAATGCAAACTTTTCCTCGAAAACACAGAATTCCTTCACTATTTAACCCAAACTCAGAAGTTTCCCCTTTCTTAACTTGTTAAAATCGAGAAACTAAAGACTCATCCTTCAACTGTTTTTCCTTAATCTGATCCACCCAGGCTGGCCTTACTTGCAACTCAGCCAACAGACTGCCATCCTCATACAGACTCAGACGAGCAAACATTGCTCTCAGATCAGATACAGCTCTACGGCTTAGAGCATCGGCTACCACATTAGCCTTGCCTGGGTGATACTCGATCGAACAGTCATAATCCTTAAGCAACTCTATCCATCTCCTTTGCCTAAGGTTCAGCTCCTTTTGAGTCAGCAAATACTTAAGGCTCTTATGGTCTGTGTATATAACATACCTTTCTCCATACAAGTAGTGTCTCCAAATCTTAAGTGCAAAAATCACTGCTGCCAACTCCAAATCATGAGTAGGATAGTTTCCTTTGTGAGGCTTAAGCTGTCGTGACGTATAAGCAACCACCTTACCCTCTTGCATCAACAAACAGTCCAAACCCCATGTGTGATGCGTCATCTGTACAAAGTGAAATCCTTCCCGCATCTCTATTTGAATTAATACAGTGCTTCATCGTAACTTTCTTTAACTTCTCAAAAGCTTCCTGCTGTTTCTCAGTCCACACAAATGATACTCCTTTCCTTACAAGTTTTGTCAAGGGCGCTGCCATCACAGAAAAACCTTACACAAACCTTCTGTAGTATCCTGCCAACCCTAGGAAACTCTGAATTTCTGACACCGACCTAGGTGGCTTCCATTCCAAAATTGCTTCAATCTTTCGAGGGTCCACCTTAATCCCCTCAGCAGAGACAACATGTCCTAAGAATGCTACCTCCCTTAACCAGAATTCACACTTGCTGAATTTCGCATAGAGTTCCTTCTCCCTTAACACATGCAGTACAATGCGGAGATGCTCATCATGTTTCACTTCAGTTCCCGAATATACCAGAATATTGTCAATAAAGACGACTACAAATCGATCCAAAAATGGCTGGAACACACGATTCATCAGATCCATAAACGCTATAGGAGCGTTCGTCAGTCCAAATGGCATAACCAGAAACTCGTAATGACCATACCGAGTCCTGAATGCCGTCTTATGGATGTCTGCCTCCTTGACCCTTAACTGATGATATCCAGATCGAAGGTCAATCTTGGAAAATACAGAAGCTCTTCTAAGTTGGTCGAACAGATTGTCAATTCTTGGTAGAGGGTACTTATTCTTAATCGTCAGTTTGTTCAACTGGCGATAATCAATACACATCCGCATCGTCCCATCCTTCTTTTTCACGAACAACACCGGTGCTCCCCACGGAGACACACTTGGCCTAATAAAGCCCCTATCCAACAACTCTTGAATCTGTGCCTTTAACTCCACCAGCTCCTTCGGTGCCATCCGATACAGTGCGATGGACACTAGTGTCGTTCCAGGCAGCAAGTCGATTCAAAACTCGACTTCTCGGTTCGGAGGCAATCCCGAAAGCTCCTCCGAAAAAACATCTTGGAACTCCTTAATGGTTCTAACCTTATCCATTGTCAGTCCCTCAGCTTCCGACTAACTTACAAATGCCAAATAGGCCTCACAACCTTACGAATCCATTTTTCGGCTCTTAGTGCCGACACTACATTGGACAAATAATCCCTTCGCTCACCTATCACCATAACCTCCTCACCCTCTGTGGTCCTTAACACCATTCGCTTGGCAGCACAAACCAGAGTTGCCCTATGCTTAACAAGCCAGTCCATTCCCAGAATGAGGTCGAATTCTCTGAACGGTAACTCCATCAAGTCTCCTGAGAAAATATTACCTTGAGTTTCTAAGGGCACATCCCTATACAGTTTGTCTACCCTAACCGAGTGACCCAAAGGACCTAATACAGATACCCCACTTAGAATCTCCTCAGATTGCACACCCAACGACCTAGATATGGCACATACAACATAGGAATGAATAGATCCAATATCCACCAAAGCAGTATACGGCATGCTAGAAACCAAAAACGTACCTGTTATGACGTCAGGTGCATCACCCTCCTCTCGACGACGAGCTGCATACACCAACGCTGGCTGTCGAGCCTCAGCATTTCTGGCACCCCCGCCAGGTGCTTCTCTCCCCCAACCATTTCCATTTCCATTACCTCCCCTTCCTTGACCACGTCCTCTCGGTGGTTGTGGCCCACCTCTTGCTGGTTGGGCAACCCTCCATTCTGCAACTTGAACATGATCTATTTTCTGAGGACAGTCCTTGACTCTATGCTCCATAGATCCGCATCGGAAACAAGCACTGTAGCATTTCCTACACTCGCCCAGATGTACCTTACCACAGTCCCTACAAACTTGTGGTCTGGAAATATTCATCGGAACTGCTCGCACTGGTTCCTCTACTCTTGCCCTTTTAGCACTCCTATATGCTTCACCCAAGGGGCCTGAATCCCTCCGAGAACGATTCCGATCCTTCTCACGATTCTGTCTCTCCACACGCTTCACCTCCTCAGCTATCTTAGCTTTTTCCACCAAAGCAGCAAAGTCACGCTCCCTCTGTGGAGCAATTAGGACTCTAAGTTCATCTTTAAGACCATCCTCAAAACGCACACTACGTTCATAATCCGTAGCGACTATCCCAACGGCATACCGGCTCAGCCTTAGAAACTCAGCTTCATACTCAGCAACTGTCTTACCCCCTTGAACCAGATTCAGAAATTCTTTCTTGTTGGTGTCCACATAACTCGTCCCAACATACTTCCCCTTGAAGTCCGTCTTAAACAGTTCCCAAGTCACCCTATCAGCTGGGGTCCCATCTCTCACAGTGAGCCACCACTGATAAGCCTCCTCTCGTAGTAGTGATATGGCCCCCTTCAACTTCTGTTCTACAGAACAGTCCAAATCATCCATAATCCGTTCCGTAGCCTCTAACCAATACTCAGCCACATTCGGGGCTACACTAGACACACCCCTAAAGATCTCCGCTCCATTAGCCCGGAGTCGCTCAAAAATAGATCCTCGAATTCCGTTACCCGTGCTTGCCCCGGTAACCCTTTCCAGAACACGAAGCATTGCCTGGGATAAGGCATCATCCCCTACACCTCGATCTTGAGATTCCACTTCTGTTGCCGGTGGTACCAGTGTATCTACCGCCGGCATATACCCTGAGGACGAAGATTCAGCCCGTGTACTACCTCAGCCACGTCCACAGCCCCTTCCACGTGCTGCCCTCGTACTCATGTCGTATTATCTGATTTACAAATTTTATGCATCCATTAGATATTCCAGTGTTTAGCACAGATGTTTTATGAACAGATAATAATTCAGAGTTTGTTTCTGCAGAGTCGTAGTCTAGCAACAGTCTCAGTCTGTTTATCAAAAACTCCTATAGTTTCAGTACCATTCTAACTAGAGTATTCTAAAGGATTCTAGTGCAGACAGGTAATTCAGAAAAATATCCAGAAAAGTTCAGAATAATACTTATAGACCTGGGCCGGAGACTCGGGTGCCACCTTCTAAAGATCCCAATTTTTAAAAATCGAGTTTTACAATCTTTATAGAATTTTTGTTTTCGAAATTCTTTATTTTTGTAAACCCATTCCACAGCTGAGTTGTTGCAACCTGGCTCTGATACAACTAAATGTAACACCCCAAACCCGGCCTAGACGTTATGACCGGATCCGACGTGCCACATCAAAAAGTTAAAAATATTTTCTATTTTCAATCCAAAAAATCGTACTTGGTGTCTAATGGATGAATTCGTTATATGCTAAAGTGAATGGAAGCTGTACACCAGGTAGGAAACCGGAAAAAGAGGAGGTGAGTCCATCGGACTGCTTAAGTACCAAGCTCCCTTCGGATCCAATCCTAGACATGCACACCATCATTGCCACACCTTAACTTAGGGTATATTTTTAAGAATCAATTCGATTAAATTCATTTTAGGAAAAAATGATTAATTTTTGGAAAACATTTGCATGGCGGAAGCTTTACTGTTTTGTTTTTTTTTTGAAAACGCCCTAAGCTAATCAATTTTGACAGTTAAAAATTAAGCATATCTATCTTATCAAAACATATCAAAGCCATAAAAAAAATAATTAGAGCAGCCTTATTACAACTTAAAACCCAAATCATAAAAATAATTGAAGAGATGTCCAATTCACCAGAAGAAAACCAAATTTTTCAGAACATGTGGCCACTCCGAACCCCTCACAGCTCCAAGCCCACTATGGTTGGGGATTTCCTGCGTGGATGAAAATAAGGGGTGAGTTTGGGAAAACTCAGTGTGTAAAATAACCCAACCATAGACTATATCAGTTTAAACCACAGAAACAGATCAGATTGGCCATAGCCCAAAACAGATTTTAGAAAGAGACCCGTAGGCCCATAACAGAACAGAATAGATATTACATGTTTAGGCAGAAAAACCCAACCTATATCCATTCGTATACACTCCCGTGCCAACCTTACACCATGTGGGGAGACTACTTGACCCACCCATCCGTCTACACGTCACAAGTATGCAGCAAGGCTGCCAGAACAGATATTGTGACAGAGTCACCAGATACAAATATTTGTGGCAGAGCCGCCAAAAACAGATATTTGTGGCAGAGCCACCGGAACACTTCCTCCAACATCATAACCCATATCCCATGCAATAGATATACATGTTATGGAATACAACGAACAGAATCAGAATATCATGCATATGGCATACATCATACAAAATCAGAATATCATGCATTTCAGTCACAATTAACCCTAGGGGTAAAATGGTCATTTTGCA
This sequence comes from Gossypium longicalyx, assembly GCA_025698465.1. Taxonomy (NCBI): domain Eukaryota; kingdom Viridiplantae; phylum Streptophyta; class Magnoliopsida; order Malvales; family Malvaceae; genus Gossypium; species Gossypium longicalyx. Next base: position 54,612,293 of record CM047006.1, on the reverse strand, counting down.
CCTAGGGGTATAATGGTAATTTTTTGCATACTTAGGGGTATTTTCATAATCCAACTACTTTAGGGTTTACATTCTTACTATATCCGTTAACGCATCCACAGAAGTACTTACCAAGCGTTCTTACCGAATTGGGCCCGTTGGCCCATTATCCCAATTTCTGGCCCATTAAGCCCAAAATATCGAAAATGCACGAAATTGTGCACTCTACAGTCTTATCACTTTAGTTAACCAAATAAGTTAATCAATTTATCTCACGAGCATTCGCACACTCGCAAGTTCACAAAATACTGACTTTTCAGCATTTCGGCTTTTTGGCTTTTGCCGATCAAGTCTATGAGAGGATGTCAGTTACACACCTGATTTAGAATGGTACACTGGCGAGATCCACACACACGAACTGCCTACGATTGGATTTCTACCACGTCAATCTAAATCTCAAGAACAAACTACGTATTTAACCCCTTACCATATTCAGCTAAAACAGCTTTAGATCCCAGAGTTCCTTACCTTTTTGCCGAGATATGGGTTAGATCTGGAGAGCCAATCAAATAAGTCCTCAAGCCCTTTGCTGTATGTCCTCTCATCCACGCTACCACTTTCACAACCAACAGGAAAAAAACGTGAATCCCTTAGTCCAAAAATGCTAGCCGCCCCTAAGGGTTTCGGCTTTTCCTTCTTAAAAGCAATGAGACTAAAGACAGTTTGTTCAAAAGACTTACCTATCGTCGATCGGTTCAGAAGAATGTTACTATCTATGATTTTTTTATCTCTAATCCACCGTAGCCAAAAGAAGAAGCAGATTCAAACAACCGAAGATTTGGCCTCCTTCACCACAGGTATGTAGGTTCGATTTTTAAAGAAGTAAGAGAAGAAAAGTTCGACTACCATAAGATTCGACTATTGAGGAATATTGAAGATGGAAAAATACAGGATGAGACAGAGGAAGAAGGGTATAGATTCGATTATGGAAACGAAAAGATGGAAAAAGAAAGAAAAAGATAAGTGGTAGTATTCGGCTATGGAGAAAATGACACAATGAGGCTTCTAGGTTCGGCTATTAGCAAAAAGGGAATAAGAAACCCTAAGCCTAACCTATTTCGGCAAACCAAAGAAAATAAATGCGAATTAGAAGGAAAAGGAATTGCTAGGGACGGCACCACTCATCCCAAATGCGAAAATTTCCCTCTTTAAAGGCCTAGCCGAATCCCTATAATAGAGACCCTTGGCTGGCCAACTCTTGTTCCTTAAGAGTCCACCATTCGGCCACCACTGCTCTCCCTAATCCACTCCTAAATCTTCTCCCTTATCCCCTCCTTACTCAAACTCTTGAGCAGCTCACACACCTCCTGACAGACTTTTACTTGCGTTCCAATACTTACCATTCCTACTCATAAAAATAATTCCCTTGATATGCTCTTATTGTGACTTGAACCTCAGTTCCCCCTAGCCATCCACATGCCACTTTAATAGCCTTCCCTGTGGCTTCACATGCCACCTTGCCACGTGCTTCCTTATGATTTATTTTACCCATTAAATTTTCAAAAGCCCAAATTACCAGAACCCCTTTTTTCTAGTGGAATTATGATTAATTAAAATTGCCGGTTTTTAACCTAGACTTGGGCCTTCTAAAGGCCCACTAACATGCTTAGACTTACATCAAGCAGTCAAAACACAGAAATTCAAAAATTCGCTAAAACTCTCCGAAATCCCGAAGATCCCAAAAATTGGGGCGTTACAAATCATAATCGGCTGCAGTAACCAAAATTGTACCTAATGCTCAGCTTTGACTTGCTGATAGATTAAACACTTTGAAATAAATTCAAAGATATCGTGCTTCATACGAGGCCACCAATAAAGCTGTTTCAGATCGTTATACATTTTTGTACTTTCTGGATGTACAGATAATCGACTGCTATGAACTTCATTTAAAATCATCCGAATCAACTCTGAGTTTCTCAGAACACAAATTCGACCTCTGAATCTCAGACTATCATTAGCATCAATCTAAAATTTTGAATCAGTATTCAAATCACATCGAGCTCGTTTTGCTAACAATTCATTATCAACTTTCTGAGCTTCGTAAATCTGCTGTATAAATAATGGTATTGTTTTCAATTCAACTACAATCGAACCATCATTAGATAGGGCTAATTGAGTATTCATCGCACGTAAAGCAAACAAAGATTTACGACTCAAAGCATTAGCAACAACATTGGTTTTCCCCAGATGGTAGTCAATCACAGGCTCGTAATCCTTTAACAACTCTAACCATCCTCCCTGTCGTAGATTCAAATCTTTCTAAGTCATCAAATATTTTAAGCTTTTGTGATCGGAATAAACGTGACATTTCTCACCGAACAGATAGTGGCGCCAAATCTTTAATGCAAACACAATAGCTGCCAATTCCAGATCGTGTGTCAGATAGTTCTTTTTGTGCGGCTTTAATTGTCTTGAGGCATAAGCTATGACTTTGCCTTCCTACATCAAAACACAACCTAGACCATTCAAAGATGCATCACTATAAATGACAAATTCTTTACCCGACTCTGATTGAACTAGCACCGGAGCTTCGGTTATCAAAACTTTCAACTGATCAAAACTTTTTTGGTACTTTTCTTTCCACTCGAACTTAACATCTTTCTGAAGTAGTCTCGTCATCGGGGTTGCAATCATAGAGAAACCCTTTATGAACCATCTGTAATAACCAGTGAGTCCCAAAAAACTTCAGAATTTGGATACATTTCTCGGACGCTTCTAATCTAGTATAGTTGAAATCTTGCTCGGATCAACCCAAATACCTGATTCTGATACAATATGTCCTAGAAAACTGACTTCTCATAACCAAAACTCATATTTAATAAACTTTGCAAAAATCTCACAAAATCTATAGTACTATTCTCAGATGTTCGGCATGCTCGGATTCATCTCGTAAATAAACCAAGATATCATCAATAAACACAACAAAAAATTGATCCAAATATGGTGTAAAGATTCGATTCATTAAGTCTATAAAAAATAGCAGGTGCATTCGTTAATCTGAAAGGCATAACAAAAAACTCATAATGCCCGTACCTCATTCGGAAAGTGATTTTTGGCACATCAGAGTCTTTAACTCGTAGCTGATAGTAACCTAACCTTAAATCTATCTTTGAAAACACCATAGCCCCTTTCAACTGATCAAACAAATCATCTATTCATGGCAGAGGGTATTTATTCTTGATAGTCGCTTTATTAAGGTGCCGATAGTCGATGCACATTCTCATAGTTTCATCTTTCTTTTTCACAAACAAAATCGATGAACCCCAGGGAGAATAACTTGGTCATGCAAAACCTCTATCAGTCAACTCTTGCAACTGAGCTTTCAACTCTTTTAATTCGGTCGATGGCATTCTATACGAATCTATTGATATTGGAGTTGTTCTCGACACTAATTCAATACCAAATTCAACCTTTCGGATCGGTGGTAAACCTGGTAACTCTTCAGGAAACACATCTAGGTAGTCACACACCATTGGCACTAATTCGATATTCTTTTTGGTCACTTTCGTATCAAGCACATAAGCTAAATAAGCTTCACAATCCTTTTTCACATATTTATGAGCTAACATCGTAGAAGTTACTGTCGGCAAACCATTCAAATCATTAGACTCAATCCGAATTATCCCATCATCCTGACATCCCAGATCAATTATCTTTCTTTTGCAGTTCACTATCGCATCATGCAGTGTTAACCAATCCATACTCAGAATCATATCAAATTCGTTGAATGGCAACAACATCAAATCAACCGAAAAACATGAATCTCAAATCATCAATGGACAATTCTTGCATACTTTATCAACCAATACACATCTGCCTAAGGGGTTCGATACTCTAATCACAAATTCAGTAGACTCTACAGGCAAAGTCTTACTGGATACTAAATTTTCACATATATATGAATGAGTCAATCCAGGATCAATTAATGCAACAACACTAGTACCATAGAGAGTGAAAGTACCGGTAATAACGTCTAGAGACGAAGCTTCTTCGCGAGTGCGAATAGCATAAGCTCTGGCAGGTGCACGAGCCTCAGATCTAACGGTAGTGTCTTTAGTTCCCCTCTGGCTATTACTCACATTACCTGTGTTTTTGGGTGGTCTACCTCGAGCTACCGTATTACTCGGCCTAGTATTCTGCACTATCTCATGCTCAATCAACTCATGGCATTCACGAATTAAGTGATCCAATGATCCACATTTGAAACAAGCCTGATCATTCAATCTACAGTTGTCGGGATGTCATTTACCGCAATGTTTGCACTTGGGTCAGTTAGGCCTGATGTTACCAACTCTAGCTATTGAGGTAGCTTTCGAACTCACAGGTTGTAACGCCCTAATTTTTCGGGATTTTTGGGATTTTTGTGATTTGCAATGAATTTTAGAAATACTGTGTTTTGACTGTCTGATGTGGGTCTGAGTATGTTAGTGGCCTTTAAAAGGCCCAAGAGTAAAGTTAATTTGAGGCAATTTCTGAAATTTTTAATTTTGGAGAGAGAGGGTTCTGGCGTTATGGGCTTTTAAGATTGAAGTGGTAAAATAGGACACAGAAAGATCTGTGGTAAAGTGGCATGTGACGCCACCTAGGTGTTTGGGGGAGTGACGTGTGGATGTTTAGGGGGGAGCCAGAGTTCAAGTCACAAGGTAAGCGTGTTGTCACTTTTATTTTTGTGTGCATGTGCCGGGCATGTGATAGAGCTTAAGTGGAAGTTCGGCTAGGGCTTTAGAAAGGTTGCGCCATGGGTCTGATTTGAAATCACGATAGCTCGATTTAGCTTGTGCTAGCAATAATTCAACCTAGGGTTCATATTTGGAAAAATACCCATAAGTGAAATTTGTGTATTTTGGTGTCTTATGATAGAATATGAGGTTTTTAATTATGCTAGACAACTTGTGCTACTCGGTTTTAAGTGAAAACGAGAAAAATGGCTTAATCGGTAAAAATACCTAATAGTTATAAGTACATGTTAGAATGAGAATTTGATGTTGCCATAGAAGGGAAAAATGATCAGCATGTCATAAAACATAAGAAAATGGGATGAAGTTTAATTCCCGAGCCTAGGGGTAAAAGTGTAATTTTGTAAAAGTTTAGGCGCAAAATGGTAATTTTTTCAAAGTTTGTATTGGGCTGTTTTGATGAATGTATGTATTAAATAATATTAATTTTGCGTTATAGATCAAGAGGAACGATATTCAAGTCGTGATCGAGGGAAAAACAAAGTTTACGAGGAATAGGCTTGATTGCTAATATTTTGTATCGAGGTAAGTTCATGTGTAAATGTAGTAACATAATTGTCATTTTAAGTAATTTAATGTTGTTTATGTGATATGATGATTAATATCATGAAATATTATGCTTTATGATTATTATTGAATAATATGTAAATTATGATTTGCTACCGAGTATCGGTTTCGATGTTCCGTGGAAGACGGAAAAGATGTGTAATCGAGGAAAAATCCCGTTTGAACCTTGGGAATATATTAGGGTACAAGTGACATGTCACTAGGATGGTTGAGCATCTGAACTCGTTGAGTTGAGTCCGAGTTCACTTATGGATGAAAATGTCCGAACTAGTTGAGTTGAGTCCGAGTTCGTGAGATGTAGCTAGGCATCTGAGCTCGTTGAGTTGAATCCAAGTTCACTTATGGATGCGAACGCCTGAGCTCGTTAAGTTGAGTCCGAGTTCACTTATGAGAGGGTTACATGGTAGCTTGGCTACATATGTGGCACTTATGTACAAACTTTTCGTGTATTCGAATTATATTCCGATGTGTTCAACGGGTGAATCTTAAGAGAATAAGGAGAATGCCTAAAACGAAGGTGACATGTTGGTAAGTGTGGTAAATGAGAAAATTTGACAGGTATGATGAAATCGTAGCATGATATTAAATGCAAATGTAACATGAATGTCTTGGTGTTGTTTATGCAAATGATGTTTTTATGCGTAATTGCATGATTATGTTACTTACTATGTGCATGTGAACTTACTAAGCATTTATGCTTACTCCTTCCTTTTCCTTCATTGTAGTTTTGACAAACCGACTTGAGAATCGGGATAGGTCGAAGACTCGTTCACACTATCCGAAGGCCTAAATTGGTAAAATGGCTTGGGTATCTTGAATGTGGCATGTATGGCAAAATACTCAATTTGTGTAAATGATCTTATGATATGACTATGCTTTGGCAAGAAAAGAGTTTGTGAATGATTAGCCATTGGAATGGCCAATCTAAATCATATTTGATACCATGTATGTTTAAAATGCTATTTAGTCCATGAAAATTTATAGTAAAGTAAAATTTGCTATAAAATAGAATATTGCTGCAGTAATGATGTGAATTTGAAAAATCACTAAAAATAGTAGAAATGGACTTAAATGATGAATAAGTTATAGAATCGAAGATTAATGAGTCTATTTTCATATGGATGGAACAAAACAGGTATATGAATGATATTCTATGAGATGTTTAAATTTTTGTGAAACAGGGACAGAGCGATTTCTGGATCCCCTATTCTGACTTTGGAAATTCACCATAAATTGTATAAAAATAATTAGAAGTCATTCTTTATATGTAAAAGTTTCTTATAGAGTCTAGTTTTAATAGAAACAAACGTCATAGTCATTAAAACTTTGTACAGGGAGATATCTAATTCGTAATACACAGAGGTCAGAGTAGTCATACCCTAAAAAATGGGAGACTTTAACTAATAAACTGTACTAATTGGGCCGACCAAAAATTCTAGAAAAAAATTATTAAATATATATACGAGTCTATTTTTAGGGAAAAGTTATGGAATTGGATTTCGAGTTTTGAAACTCGAGATATGAATTTTTAAGTGACTGTGACGCAGTTAGCCAGCTTGTCTGGAAATTTTAAAAATAAATTGTTTAAGCTGCTTAATTGATGAAATTAAGTTTAGTAACATCTCATGCTCGACTCCAGCGACGTTCTCGGGTACAGGACGTTACATTTGGTGGCATCAGAGCAGGTTTAGTCAATTCTCGGACTAACGTGTTGTATGTATGGATTTTGCTATATGTGCCATATATATATTGTGATAGTGTGACGACTTCTGACCTTTTAAATGATTTTTTTATAGTAAATGGATCCCGATCCAACTGTGGCTGATGATGTAGAGAGTAATGCACCAGCTCCGGTTGAAGGGGCGGTGCCAACCGAAAATCCACCTCCTACTGTTGGTCAAGGAGAAGGAGAAGGGGCTCGAGAAGCCTTTCTCCAGATGATGAGTGCCTGTATACTAAGTTCGTTCGTACGAACCCGAATGTACAACCTCCCCCACCTCCCTCGATTCCTCAACCTGTACCCCCGATGCCTCAAGGTGTGGATCTGATGAAATTTCATAGAACTCTAGTTGACAGAATCCGTAAGCAAGGGGCCGAAGAATTCAAGGCAAATGTTGATGATGATGCTGGGAAAGCAGAGTTTTGGCTTGAGAATTCTATTCGGGTATTTGATGAATTGTCTTGTACACCTGAGGAATTCTTGAAATGTGCTATATCATTGTTGAGGGATTCAGCCTATCATTGGTGGAAGACATTGATTTCAGTGGTACTGAAAGAGAAGGTGACTTGGGAATTCTTTCAAGAAGAATTTCGGAAGAAATACATCATTGAAAGATTTTTTGATCAAAAGCGTAAAGAGTTTCTTGAGTTGAAGTAGGGGAACATGATAGTTACTGAATACGGAAGGGAGTTCGTCAGGTTGAGTAAGTATGCTAGAGAATACATTCCTATAGAGGCTAAAATGTGCAGACGATTTGAAGACGGACTCAATGAAGATATCAAAGTATTTGTTGGGATTCTTGAATTTAAAGAAATGGTAGTACTTGTTGATCGAGCTTGCAAGGCTGAAGAACTACTTAAAGAGAAGAAAAAAGTAGAGGCTGAGACTAGAAGTTGGAAGAAAAGATCGATGAGCAGTTCATTCTCACAACAATCTAGAAAATCTAGAAATATGAATCCTCGTTCTCAGGTTTCGGCTGGAAAATCATATGGAAACTCTAAGAAGCAAAATGTGGGTCTTAAATCTTAGACTACTTCTGCGGCTAGTGTGGGAAATACGAGATTTGTTTAGCCCGAGTGCCAGCGGTGTGGTAGGAATCATTTTGGCCCATGTGGAGCGAATGAATGTTTTCAGTGTGGTTCTCCGGATCATTTTATTAGAGACTACCTAGAGAGAGTTGAGAAAGAAAAATTTCAGAGTGTAAAAGCTAGTGGTGCAGACTCGAGGGGAAGATATTCGAGAAAAGCCGAAAATGAAGCAAGCAGCAAGAATGTAGTCAGAGATTCAGCAGTTAAACCTGAAAGAAGAGCTCCAGCTAGAACTTATGCCATAAAGGCACTTGAAGATGCTTCATCACCCGACGTAATTACTGGCATATTTTCTTTTTATGATGTTAATGTTAATGCTTTGAATGATCCCGGTTCTACTCATTCATATGTGTGCATGAAACTGGTGTCTAGTATGAATATACCTGTTGAGAACATAGAATTTATGAGTAGAGTGTCGAATCCATTAGGCAAATGTGTGATAGTTAATAAAATATGCAAGAAATGCCCTTTAATGATTCGGGGTCATTACTTTCTGGCCGACTTGATGTTGTTGCCGTTTGATAAATTTGATGTTATTTTGGGTATGGATTGGTTGACATTGCATGATGCTATAGTAAATTGCAAATAAAAAGTTATAGAATTAAAGTGTGAAAGTGGTGAAATTCTACGGGTTGAACCAGGCAAATCAGAGGCACTATCTAGTGTGATTTCTTTGATGTCGGCTTAGAGATATTTGAGGAAGGGTTATGAAACTTATTTCGCGTATGTAATTAATACAAAAGAAATTGAAAAGAAAGTTGAATCAGTACCGATTGTGTGTGAGTTGGAGGATATATTTCCAGAAGAATTCTCGAGTTTGCCTCCAGTCAGGGAAGTAAAATTTGGTATTGACTTGATACCGGGAACAGCTCCAATCTCGATTGCTCCGTATAGAATGGCACCAGCAGAGTTGAAGGAATTAAAGTCGCAATTGCAAGAATTGACTGACAAAGGCTTTGTGAGACCGAGTTTTTCACCTTGGGGTGCTCTCGTGTTATTTGTGAAAAAGAAGGATGGTTCTATGAGATTGTGTATTGACTATCGGCAATTAAACAAGGTGACAATCAAGAACAAGTATCTGTTGTTGAGAATTGATGATTTGTTTGATCAGTTAAAAGGAGCAACATGGTTTTCAAAGATTGACTTGAGATCTGGGTACTACCAGCTGCGAGTAAAAGAGTCGAATGTGCCTAAAACTGCTTTTAGAACAAAGTACGGTCATTATGAATTTTTGGTCATGCCATTCGGATTAACAAATGCTCCTGCTGTGATTATTGATTTGATGAATCATATATTTTGGCCATACTTGGACAAATTTGTTGTGTTGTTTATTGATGATATCTTAATTTATTCAAAAGATGAGACAGAGCATGCTTAGCATTTGAGGAAAGTTTTGCAAACTTTGAGAGATAAGCAATTATATGCCAAGTTTAGTAAAAGTGAATTTTGGCTTTGGGAAGTTAGATTTTTGGGTTACATTGTTTCAGGTGATGGTATATGGGTTGATCCTAGTAAAATTTCGGCCATTGTTGATTGGAAACCACCAAAAAATGTAACTGAGGTTAGAAGTTTCTTGGGGCTAGCTAGGTATTATCGGCGGTTTGTAAATAGATTTTCTATAATTACTGCTCCTATGACTAGATTACTCTGAAAGGATGTTAAGTTTGAGCGGACGGAAGAATGTCAACAGAGTTTTGAAGAATTGAAAAACTAATTAACTGAAGCACTAGTGTTGGTACAACCCGAATCAGGTAAAGAATTTGTGGTGTATAGTGATGCTTCTCGAAATGGCTTAGGATGTGTACTTATGCAAGAAGGAAAAGTGGTGGCTTATGCTTCGAGGCAATTAAAATATCCCGAAAGAAATTATCCGACTCATGATTTGGAATTGGCTACTATAATATTTGCTTTAAAGATTTGGCGACATTATCTGTATGGTGAAAAATGCCGAGTATATATCTACCACAAAAGTCTTAAGTACTTGATGTCACAAAAAGACTAAGATGGTTGGAGTTATTGAAAGATTAAGAGCTTGTTATTGATTACCATCCGGGAATAGCAAATGTGGTTGCCGATGCTTTGAGCAGAAAGTTGCTATTTGCTTTGAGAGCTATGAATACTCAGTTAAAGGTATCAGATGATGGTTCGATTTTAGCAGAGTTAAGAGCAAGACCGATGTAATTACAAGAGCTTTGTGAAGCTCAGAAAACCGATGAAGATTTGCAAGCCAAGAGAAAACAGTGTGAAGCTAATACGGGGTTAGATTTCAAAATTGATTCTGATGGTTGCTTGATGTTTAAAAACCAGATTTGTGTACCGAAAAATGATGAGTTGATTCAAAAGATTTTGCATGAAGCACATAATGGTTGTTTGGCAGTTCACCCGGGCAGTACGAAAATGTATAATGATTTGAAGAAAATGTATTGGTGGAACGGAATGAAAAGAGATATCTTCGAGTTTGTATCAAAGTGCTTAGTTTGTTAACAAGTGAAAGCTGAACACCAGGTACCTTTGGGACTACTCCAGCCTATCATGGTTCCTGAATGGAAATGGGATCGGATTACTATGGATTTTGTATCAAGATTGCCATTAACTCCGGGGAAGAAAGATGCCATCTGGGTAATAGTTGACAGACTGACTAAATCGGCTCATTTTATTCGTGACGCGCATTTAATTATTCTCTTAATAAGTTGGCCTAATTGTATATCAGTGAGATTGTTAGACTTCACGGAATACCTTTGTCAATCATTTCGAATAGAGATCCGAGATTTACTTCGCGGTTTTGGCAAAAATTGCAAGAAGCATTAGGTACAAAGTTAAATTTCAACATTGCTTTTCATCCACAAACTGATGGACAGTCAGAGAGAGTGATTCAGATTCTTGAAGACATGCTCAGATGTTGTGTATTGGAATTTCAAGGTAGTTGGGAAAGATACTTACCGTTGGTAGAATTTGCTTATAATAATAGTTATCAGACGAGTTTGAAGATGGCACCTTATGAAGCATTGTATGGTCGTAAATGTCAGACACCATTGTATTGGACTAAACTCAAGGAAAATCAGATTTATGGAGTTGATCTAATAAAAGAAACCGAAGAAAAAGTGAAAGTGATTCGAGATTGTTTGAAAGCTGCTTCAGATAGATAGAAATCTTATGCAGATTTGAAACGAAAGGAAATCGAGTTTAAAGTTGGTGATAAGGTATTTTTAAAAGTGTCTCCATGGAAGAAAGTTCTTAGATTTGGACGGAAGGGCAAGTTGAGTCTGCATTTTATTAGGCCGTATGAAATAATTGAAAGAGTTGGACCAGTAGCTTATCGGTTAGCATTGCCATCTGAATTACAGAAGATGCATGATGTGTTCCCCGTATCTATGCTATGTCAGTATCGTTCGGATCCCTCACATATAATTTCACCGATAGAAATTGAGCTACGACCGGATATGACTTATGAAGAAGAACCGATTAAGATTTTAGCTCAAGAGGTCAAGCAACTAAGAAATAAAAGCGTCGCTCTCGTGAAAATAATGTGGCAAAAGCACGAGGTAGAAGAGACTACATGGGAACCTGAGAAAACTATGAGAAATCAATACCCACACCTGTTTACCGGTAAGATTTTCGAGGATGAAAATCCTTAAAGGGGGGAGAGTTGTAATATCCTGAATTAGGGCCTAATCAGAATACTGGTTTTGTGACCACAAATTCGAGATAGAAATAATTATTTTATAATTATTTTGAGTTTTATGATATGATTGCATGATTGTGTGAAAATTTCGTGACGAAATTCTATGCATAAAGTGCTTAAGTTGAAATTAGGGACTAAATCGAATAAGTTGCAAAGCTTGCATTCTAGAAGTTTTTAGTATGAAATTACTTTGGAATATTAATGAGGAGGTCTTAAATAGAAATTTGACCAATTTCTAAAATTTTGGACAAAAATGGGCTTGCACATGAAAATTTTCAAAGAAAGGTATTAATGGTATTTTGGTCATTTGTATATTAAATGAAATAAAATGAGAAAAATAACGTCATCTTCTCCATATAGTTGCTGCCGAATTTTTCTCTCTCCATAGCTAGGGTTTCTTCAACTTTTAAGCCTTGATTGTGAGTGATTTCTATGCCCGTTTTTAATGTTCTTTACATTTTTGAAATCCCGATAGCTCGATTTAGCTTATGCTAGCAGTTATTCAACCTAGGGTTCATATTTGGAAAAATACCCATAGGTGAAATTTGTGTATTTTTGTGTTTTATGATAGAATATGAGGTTTTAAATTATGCTAGACAACTTGTGCTACTCGGTTTTAAGTGAAAACGAGAAAAAAGGGCTTAATCGGTAAAAATACCTAATAGTTATAAGTACATGTTAGAATGAGAATTTGATGTTGCCATAGAAGGGAAAAATGATTAGAATGTCATAAAACATAAGAAAATGAGATGAAGTTTGATTCCCGAGCCTAGGGGCAAAAGTGTAATTTTGCAAAAGTTTAGGGGCAAAATGGTAATTTTTTCGAAGTTCATATTTGGGGCTGTTTTGATGAATGTATGTATTAAATAAGATTAATTTGACATTATACATCAAGAGAAACGAGATTCAAGTCGTGATCGAGGGAAAAACAAAGTTTACGAGGAATATGCTTGATTGCTAATATTTTGTATCGAGGTAAGTTCATGTGTAAATGCAGTAACATAATTGTCATTTTCAGTAATTTAATGTTATTTATGTGATATGATGATTAATATCATGAAATATTATGCTTTATGGTTATTATTGAATAATATGTAAATTATGATTTTCTATCGAGTATCGGTTTCGATGTTCCGTGGAAGATGGCAAAAATGTGTAATCGAGGAAAAATTCCGTTTGAACCTTGGGAATAGATTAGGGTACAAGTGATATGTCACTAGGATGGTTGGGCATTCGAACTCGTTGAGTTGAGTCCGAGTTCACTTATGGATGCAAATGTCCGAACTCGTTGAGTTGAGTCCGAGTTCGTGAGATGTAACTAGGCATTTGAGCTCGTTGAGTTGAGTCCGAGTTCACTTATGGATGCAAACTCCCGAGCTCGTTGAGTTGAGTCCGAGTTCGCTTATGGGCGGGTTACATGGTAGCTTGGCTACATATGTGGCACTTATGTACAAACTTTCCGTGTATTCGAATTATATTCCGATGTGTTCAACGGGTGAATCTTAAGAGAATAAGGAGAATGCCTAAAACGAAGGTGACATGTTGGTAAGTGTGGTAAATGAGAAAATTTGGCAGGTATGTTGAAATCGTAGCATGATATTAAATGCAAATGTAACATGAATGTCTTGGTGTTGTTTATGCAAATGATGTTTTTATGTGTAATTGCATGATTATGTTACTTACTATTTGCATGTGAACTTACTAAGCGTTTATGCTTACTCCTTCCTTTTCCTTCATTGTAGTTTTGACAAACCGGCTTGAGAATCGGGATAGGTCGAAGACTCGTTCACACTATCCGAAGGCCTAAATTGGTAAAATGGCTTGGGTATCTTGAATGTGGCATGTATGGCAAAATACTCAATTTGTGTAAATGATCTTATGATATGACTATGCTTTGGAAAGAAAAGAGTTTGTGAATGATTAGCCATTGGAATGGCCAATCTAAATCATATTTGATACCATGTATGTTTAAAATGCTATTTAGTCCATGAAAATTTATAGTAAAGTAAAATTTGCTATAAAACAGAATATTGCTGCAGCAATGACGTGAATTTGAAAAATCACTAAAAATAGTAGAAATGGACTTAAATGATGAATAAGTTATAGAATCGAAGCTTAATGAGTCTATATTCATATGGATGGAACACAACAGGTATATGAATGATAGTCTATGAGATGTTTAAAATTTTGTGAAACAAGGCTAGAGTGATTTCTGGATCCCCTATTCTGACTTTGTAAATTCACCATAAATTGTATTAAAATAATTAGAAGTCATTATTTATATGTACAGATTCCTTATGGAGTCTAGTTTTAATAGAAACAAACGGTATAGTCATTGAGACTCTGTACAGGGAGATATCTGATTTGTAGTACACAGAGGTCAGAGCAGTCATACCCTGAAACAGGGGAGACTTTAACTAATAAACTCTACTAATTGGCTTGACCAAAAATTCTAGAAACAATTTAGTAAATAGATATATGAGTCTTGTTTCAAAGAAAATTTATAGAATTGGATTTCGAGTTTCAGAACTCGAGATATGAATTTTTAAGTGACTGTGACGCAGTTAGCCAGCTTGTCTGGAAATTTTAAAAATAAATTGTTTAAGCTGTTTAATTGATGAAATTAAGTTTAGTAGCACCTCATGCTCGACTCCGGCGACGGTCTCGGGTACGGGGCGTTACATGATTTATACATGTTAAATGAATACACGTTGTAAAACATATGTGCATGGAAACTTGATTATTGTTGAGCCCATATATGTTTGATGTTATTATGGAATATATGACTAACAAGGGCAATGAGGATGTGTGTAGGGCCTGAGGTTAAATTGATTGAATATGCCTTACATAGTTACCTCAAAATAGAATGAATGGTAAGTTAAGTACCATGTTATACGAACTTACTAAGCATTTTATGCTTACTTAGTTTTATTTCCCTGTTTTAGAGTAAATCAGAAGCTCGTTGGATTGGAAGCTTAGCGAAGATCACTCACAATATCCATTGGCCCATGTTGGTACAATATGGTAAAACAATTATGGTTACAATGGCATGTATAGGTTATATTGGTCATATTGGCATGTAAATGTAAATGATTATTGTAATCTAGCCATTGGAATGACTAGTGATGATTATGTTCTTGTACATGTATATATATGTATTTAAGTTTACTTTATGGAGATAACATAAGTGTTTATTATTGATTGATTGAGAAAGGTAAGATTTAAGCATGAATGCATGTAACAATATATCATGTTAGATGTAATAAATTGCTCGAATTCAATGCTTGGGTTGGTTGGTATTTGGATGTAAGTTTGGTGCAGGAATTTGGTATGATTTTGGATGAGAAATGAAGCTAGGAATGACTTTATTTTGTCCACACGGAAGACACACGGGCATTTTTCTAGATCGTGTGTGACACATGGCCTAGTACATGGGTGTTTGGTTAGGTCATATGTCCTCTGCATCTTAAATTTGAGAAAATAGAATGCTCAGAATTGAGCACACGGGCAGAGACACGAGCGTGTGTCTTAGCCGTGTGTGCTACATGGCATGGAACATGGGTGTGTGTCTTGGCCGTGTGAAATTTGCACCTAATTTGGAATTTAATTAACCACACGGCCTAGCACACGGGCGTGTGGCCTGGCCGTGTGCATAAGTCAGAGAGTTACACGGGGTCGAACACGGCCTGTAGGACGGCCGTGTCCCAGGGTCACATGGGCGTGTCCCTTGGACCACACGAGCGTGTGAGCCCTGCACCTTGGAAAAATTTTAAAATTTCACGAAAAATTCTTAGAGTTTTTGATTAAGTCCTGACTTGATTCTAATGCTTGTTTTAGGCCTCGAGGGTCCATTTAAGGGATGTTATGAATAAATCTCGAGGAATGAATAGTAATTGTTTGAATTATCTGAAAATGTTCTGAAGGTTCCGGTAATAGGCGAAAACCCTGTTCCGGTGATGGAATACTGGTTAGGGGTGTTACATGAGCACTCTCTTATATCTTCTATTCTATTCTTTTATTTATATTTCCTTGATTTGGCTAATTAATCGTTGTATAAATATTATAATCGATTATTTTACTTTATTTATATCTTGCATAATTTGATTAATAAACTGATTTATCTGTTAAGTGATTATTTATCTAAAATTGGTTGTTTATTTGAGAGTACTTAGTATATTAGGAAGTGATGCCCCTTCTGGTTATGCTATCGTGTATAACTTGTGTCAAGCGGTGAGACCAAAAGGGTATCTATATGCCTAGAAAGAGTGTAGAAGGGTATTCTTAGCTATGCTTGATAAATAACTCAATCGAGGATAATTAATTGTTTAATTAGATAATTAGGGATTTAATCGATCATAGGCTAAAGGCTCGCATTGTTGACACTAAGAATATAAAATTTCATTAGGTTAATTAATTTAATTAGTTTAAAGACTATTTTAATTTGGATTAACACTACTAATTCATAACTCGATTAGATTAGTGATTATTTTTTGTATTAATTTAATACTAATTTCTCCAATCTACAATCCCTTGGGAACGACCCTCGGAATACTTATTGGTGTTCTGTTGTAACATGTCTACTTTTCAATTTGACCTATATACTTGTAAATACTGCACTTAAATATTTATAATTTTATTTGCACGATTTAAATTATAAACAATAACACTTTTATAAGTGATCATCCTCCATGAAGCTTGTAACAGCCTATTTTTTAGTGGTGTTGGAAACAGTAGTTTCGGGGCCAACAAATCCGACGAGTAGGTTCATAAATATTATTATTTAATATTTCTGAGTCAAATATAATTTTAAAAAGGTTTTCGGTTTGATAATTTATGTTATATAAGCGATTTATTAAGTTCAAGTGGTAAGACCCTAAGGTCAAGTGGTTTTAGAAAATAAGGTATCGGGACCTTGTTTCTATAAACCGAGTTATAAATATTTTTATAAATATTTAAAGAATGTCATTAAGGGGGTATTAAAGTTTCTTTGAAAAATTTTAATGTTTCAATAGTCAATTAAGCAAAAAGGACTAAATCGTAAAAGTTGAAAAAAGTCAATCGCTATTAGTTTAAAGGTGTTAATTGCTTAAATAATTATAATTGGATGGACTTAATGAGTAATTTACCCATATATAAGATAGTAGGACGGTGGATTCTTTAATTTCTTCTAATTTTATAAGTTTTATAAGTTATTTTATTATTAAAGGAATGAATAAAGGTTAAAATAATAATGAAAATAAGAAAACATAAGTATCTTCTTCATTTTTGCTTGTTCATCACCGAAATAAACCATAAGAAAAGCTTCAAGATTTGGTTCTTCTTTGGATGATGCATGATCAAGATCAAGTGGAAAGTCGAGGAGAATAAAAAATTACCAAAATGCCCTTGAACTTTGTCATTTCTACAATTTGGCCAAGTAAGTTTTGAACTTGGTTAGTACAATTAATTATTGTTTTGATAAATTATTATCTATTTGTGTATATATGTGAATCAAATTTGTCAGCTTGAAAGAAACGAATAAAACCAAGGTTGAAATACATTATGACAACACAACATAAAAATGTAGAAAACCATGGTTGGACCATGACAATGTTTACATAAGACCATAGCTAGGCTATGGCAGTTTTTTAGACTTAAGACCATGGTTGGAGCATGACAGTTTATATATATATGTAAGACAATAGCTAGGCTATGGAAACCTAATGATAAGACCGTAATCGAGTTATGGCACTATGAGCTTAACACCATGGCAAGGCCGTGGCAGTGCACATGTAAGACCATAGTTGGACTATGTCACAATATGAAACATGAACTGGGGTTTCAATCATCTTTACAATGTTCATCGAATATGAAAATGGAAGGTTTCGACCATCGATTAAAGAAAAGGGATGGTTTCAACCATCGTTTAGCACACTTTGTGTAAGCTTCGGTAAGGGTTTCGATTGATTTCACTACGACAATTATCGAAAGGTATGACGCATTGATGATTAAAGTATGAACATTCATTTTTATGAAAAGTATGATTTAATTCATGTTATGTTTATGTACCATATCTTACCATATGATGATATTGTTAAGTTATGTATTTAATCACTAGCTTGTGGCTATGGTCAATGTTATGTGTTATGCAAATGAAATGGTAAGTGTTCAATATGAACCAAGACATGTATAAATGAAAGACTTTGAAATGGTGAGCTACATGAAAAATATGTTATATTGAGATGGACGATAAATCCAATTAAATCATGCTCAAGTATAATGGTTATCCATGTCAAATCCATATGAATCATGTTTAAATGAACTAACATGTGTTGTTGATGTGCTTAGGCTTATGCCAAGTTTGTAGATATGATTGATGTTTATGATTATGCTTGTACTATGCATATGAAATGGTAAGAAAAGAGAATGAAACACTAAATACGTAATTGGGATGTGTTATGATGTTATAAAGGGATTAATATGATAAAAAATGTAATTGCGTGTAAGCAAATTGCTTACGCTATGGATGAATCTACCTATGTCATGGATAAACACACTGAATCGAGAATTAATAATGTTGTTTAAGCTTATGATAAACATTGGGAATGGAATAGAAAGTAAGTAAATAAAAGGAAATATAATCTTATGAAAAGGTTGATGATTCTATATTATGTCTTATGAAATCCTATCATGTTATGAATGGTCAATAAATATCCGACATTAATGAACTTATTCATTTGTGAGTTGATGATTATGGTTTGATAAGTCTTGAGGCATTGATATAAGTTTATATTTAACCTATAATTTTTATTATTGAAATGGAATGCTTTGTTTAAGTTTATATGAACTTACTAAGCATACATTGATTTCGTAGTTATTTTCCTGTACTTTACAGATTATCGGAAGCTCGATCGGGTTGGAAGCTAGTTAAATATCCATCACACTATCCATCGATTTTATCGGTAGATTTTGATGCTTTAGTCGTGGTTATAATGGCATGTATAGGTGGACTATGTCTAATGTTTAGTTGATGATATTGGCATGTAATATTGTAATGAATTTATGAAACTTATGTTATTTTGATGCCTTGATGGCAGGTGTGCTTTTGGCACTCTGATGCTTAATGGTTGGTGTTTATAAGATCAAATTGTTGCATGGTTTTTATGGCCAAAGTGGTAAGTGTTGGCATGTTTACAAAATGGTCATTTAAGGCATGGCTTGATATGGAATTTATCAAGTATAATTGGTTGAATTATGACCCATTTGGTATGTTTGAATGTGAATTTGACTTGTGGTCAATTATGGTATAACTTGATATGAATTTAAGCTAAATATATATATGGATGAGTTATAGTCATATATATATTTAAGATAGGCATATGTGTATTTGAGATGCACGTAAATAATGATTCAAATGATAAGTTCTATTGAGATGGTATAAGCCAAGTATGGTATGCTTAAGCATGCACATGTTTAGGTATGTTTGGAATGACCATGTTTGGTATGTTTATATAAGTCTAAGTGGAGTTATGCTTTCAGGTAAATATGAACTAATTGTAAAAGTATAAATGTGGTCAATCTATGATGAGTTTTGAAATGGAAAATGAATTAAGTGTTCTTGAATGGAATGTGTTAAGTACATGTATATGTTTAGATAAAATGTATGTTTGCATTTGAAGTGCTTATATGGCATATTGGTTGTAAGGATAAATGACCTAACGAATTTGTCTTAATATGCATGCTTCGGTATGTTTGAAAGCTTGATTGTATGTGCAAATGTCTTGTAGGTGTGAGCTTGAAATAGGTGAAAGGAGTGGCTTGAAATTGGCCTATTTCTTGTCCACATTACCAAGGCATGGGTGTGTGTCTCAGCCGTGTGTGACACACGGCCATGTGACACTGTCATGTGTCCCCTGTAGGTTTTTAAAGGTTGTATTTTGAGAGTTGCATGGCCTAACACACGGGTGTGTGGCTTTGCCATGTGACCCAAGTAAGAGAGTTATACGGGCACGGACATGGGCTGGGACACGGCCGTGTGTTTATACTTCGAATGTCCACACGGCCTGAGACACAGGCGTGTGTCTCAGTCATGTGAGTCACACGGTCGTGTGACCCCTGCAACATGAATTTTTCCATCTTTTTCCAAGAAGTTTTAAATGTTTTCGATTTAGTCTTGGATCGTTTCTAAATTGTATCTAAGGCCTCGAGGGCTCGAAAAAGCGACGTTATGTATGTGTTTGATTGGATTTTTCAGTGACTATGAAATGTTGGAAATGAATGATTTAAGCTATGTTTTTTTACAGTACTGCTCCGTAACCCTATTTCAACGACTGGTATGGGTTAGGGGTGTTACATTTAGTGCTATCAGAGCTACGATTTAGTCTATTCTCGGACTGAATGTTGCATGTTTGAAGTCTAGAAATACATGGCATTATATAACCTGTGATAGTGTGATTGTAACACACTTTACTCGTACCCAAGGCCAGGATAGGATAAGAGGCATTACCGGACTTAAACATACACAATTTCTTGTTTTGGAGAACTTTAAAAGATTTTGGGCAACTTAACAAATTTTCTTGTTTTGGAGAGTCACACGCCTGTGTGGATTAGGCCGTGTGGTCACACACGCTCGTGTGGCTTGGGGCACGCCTGTTTCCTCAGCTTGTGTAACTCTATGTTTATGATGTCATCAACAAATAAAGGTCACACGGCCAAGTCACACGCCCGTGCGCTAGGCCGTGCCCTACACACAGTTGAGACACACGGTCGTGTCTCTACCTGTGTAGTTGAGAAAATGGCTATTTACCAAGCCATTTGTCACCCTTATTTGCACATACTTAAACACAGCTTCAATAGTACATTTCATGGCATAAATAAACTAGCATCAAGCAATAACATATCATTTTCATACCATCATCTATCATGCATTAAACATCATGCCTTACCAAATCATTTCATGCTAAATTCACACGCAAAAAACATTAACATATGAATAAATTCATATCAATTATATATATCAAGCAAATATAAACCACATCACAAAATATTGTCGTATGCACATGCATAATTATATGGGCTTACAACCAGTTAGCCAATATAGCCAATTTGCATGGCTACAAATTACATCCAACCTTTAGCCTTCACAAGCCAATACATTTAGCCAATTCATAATGAATCATACAGAAAATAAATAAGTCCCTATACATGCCATAAACTTAAAGGAGTTTGCATTTACTTATACCCAACATGATAGCTTGATAGTGTGATAGTATCTCCGGCGATCTCTAACCTGAGCTAGCTAAATTAAAGTATAAAAGATGGGAAAAGAAGGGGAGTAAGCTTTAAAACTTAGTAAGTTCGTATGAAAATAATAAGCATTGTATTAACATGTTTCTACCAATTTTCACAACATGATATCAAGGTAATACAATGATATTTGCACCTTTTTTTTTACTTATATTCATGACAAGCTGTCCACTCTAGTCATGGTCACTCAATTATTTATAACTTGAGCTACAAAATTTTAAATTAAGATCAGTTAAAAACATATGAAACTAGACTCATATATCTTTCTACCATGAAATTTTTAGATTTTATGGATTAGTCAATAAGTACAGTATATTCTTCAAAGTTACCCCTATTCTGCTATTTGACAGCTTTAACCTTTCTTTACTAAAAATTAATTATATCTTAATATGGGATTTTTATGATGTTCCTATCTATTTCTCTTGAAAATAGACTCATTAAGAATTTATTCATATAAATTCTAACCAATAATTATTTTTTTTAAAAAATTTTTAGTGATTTTCCAAAGTCAGAACAGGGGAATCTGAAATCAGTTAGACCTTGTCTTACGAAAATTCAAATATCTCATAATATGAAATTCTTTTGCTTACAAAGTTTCTTCTATGTAAGACTAGACTCAATATCGTACTTTATTCAGTCTCTAATTCGATGTCCATAATTTTTGGAAGATTTTCAAAGTTGGACTACTGCTGTTGTCCAAATCTGTTTTAGTGCAATATAATGATAACTATCATAAGTTCATTTTCAACTAATCATGAACTCACCATTTCATGGATTCCATGTTCAATTACACAATGTAGTTAGCATGATATTGCAAAAAAACTCATAATCATAATTCATACATCTTAGCTCATCGAGGTCTCGACATTTCAAAATCTCAATAACCATAAGCTTAGCGTAGATACCTATACCCTTTCAACATTTTTCACATATTCATTCCTGCCTTTGACATACCCTTTTGGGGCTATCATCAAATCCTTCTTTGAACTACCCGTTGAACACTTGGAATACTATTAGATACGCAAAAACCTTGCACATAAGTGCCACATATACATACGTAGCCAAAGCTACCTCATAACAAGTAACGCTCGAAACGGAGCTACTCACGGGCCCGCTAGCATAAGCTATCGATCAAGGTGTAACTACGCGGGATGCTCACACAAGCTGTCAGGTATCTGAACCACTCAGGACTACCTAGCCACCGGTAGGACACAAAAGACCAGTACCCAGAACCAAATTACATGTATCTTGTACATCATGAACTCAAATCACTCAATGAGCTCATATGTCACATATATATCACGAACCTAGACCGCTCAACGAGTTCAGATTCCTTAATTCCTAGTGACATGTCACTTGTATCCTAGACTATTCCTAAGGTTCAAACGAGGTTTCCTTGCTTACCACATCACTACTGAACTTGCTCGTAATGTCGTTTACGATATCAATAATACCAACCATATACTCATGGAATATCAAGGCATATAATTCATGATAGCAAATAAACATTTAAATTCATATAACATTAAAGCATTAAAATATGTACACATCACATTATTTGCACATGAGCTTACAATTCATTTGATATCAAGCATTAACATTCAAGTATAACATTGCATTATTATTATCGCACGAACTTACCTCGATACCAAAAATGGTGGAAAAAGGACTTAACCGTCAAATACTTGTTTTTCCCCGATCTAAGTTCGAATCTCATTTTTCTTGATCTATAATATCACATTTAGCTTACTAATTAGTCACATTATTCATTGTGACCCAAAAATCATATTATGGCAAAAATATATTTTTGTCCCTAAACTTCATCATTTTTACATATTTACCCCTAGGCTCGTAAAATGAAATTTATTCAATTTCTTTGCACTTTAAGCCTAGCCGAATCATTTTAATAACTATAGCAGCCCACAATTTCCACTAAATCACACTTTTATGACAATTTTTATAACTTTTACAAATTAGTCCTTTTTAGCGTTTTCATCGAAAACTACTTAGTAAAAGTCGTTTAACATACAACAAACATTCATATTCCTCCCTTAAACATCAAAATACACACATGTAGCAGATGGGTAAATTTTTAAATATTAACTCTAGCTCAAAAAAATGGTAGAAATAGCTAGATCTTGTTACAAGGATTTCAAAAACGTAAAAATCATTAAAAACGGGGCTAGACTGGACTTACAATCGAGCTTGGAAGCTTGAAAAACCCTGGCCATGGTTTATCCATGCAAGTTTCGGCCATAGCTTAAATATGGACAGAAATTGGCTTTTAATTTTGTTTTTAATTCATTTTAATTATTAAATGACCAAAATCTCCCTAACTTAAAAATATTCTATTTCACCTACGTCATGTGCATATTTGTCCAACAAATTAACCAACGGTCTAATTACTATATAAGGACCTCCAATTTAAAATTTCATAACAATTAGACACCACTAGCTTCTAGAACTCAAGTTTTGCACTTTTTACAATTTAGTCCTTTTGACCAAATTGAGTGCCCAAACGTCAAAATTTTCGAATAAAATTTTCACGAAATCATCCCATGAAAATTTAGACCATAAAAATATAATAAAAATAAAATTATTTACGTCAAACTTGTGGTCTCAAAACCACTGTTCTGACTAGACCCTAAATCGGGATGTTACAACTCTCCCCCTTTAGGGATTTTCGTCCCCAAAAATCTTACTAGAAGAAGTTGCTTTCAACTTTCTTGAAACACTTTTGCTAACTTCTCAGAATCACAAATCGATTTAAATTCGTATATCTCTTTTCAATAACCTTTGAACTTTAGCACACAGTGCCAGAGCATATCGTCAAAAATCTGAGTTACTCTCTTAGACTCACCATCAATCTACAGACGTATTATAATGCCAAGATACAACTACGTACTCATAGTTTCCTGTAGCTTTTTCCATAATTGGGATATAGCCTTCGGTTCTCAAGTCGAAAAAAATGGAGACTGATACTTCGCATAATCGGATAATCCCAAAAACATCTTACTTGACTGGTTTGTTAAACAAGAAATCTGTACACGAACGACCAATCAAAATCTGATAACATATTCCTTTTCAGAGATAAAGATATTTTGAATACGAAATCTATAGTGTTTCCATCTTATTTTCATTCTAGAATCATCACTGACTGTAATAGTCCTGAATACTCATGAAGTTCAGCTTTTACCTGTTGATGAATCGACATTTGAATACAGATACAAAATATCATGTAACATCCACAATCACTAGCACATCTACTCTATATAACTGCACATTTTATTACTCTTGGATGAACAAACTAGCTACTATTGAGCCTCGTACAAAACTTCTGCATAAATTCTGGATTCATCAATACGCAAATTCTATCTCGAAATAACAATAATAGCAGGAACCATGTCTGACCTGACATTCAACATCAGAAGTAAACTCATTCTGAATCCATTTAAATTATAATTCACTATCACATTTCCGAGCTTCTCAGTTTCGCAAAGAAAACCTTGCTTTAACATTTAATATAGCTACAATTAGACCATTATCAAATAAGATCAATCAAGTAACTAATACTCACAAAAATAAACAAAGATTTTCCATCCAGGTATCTGTAACTATAACTGCTTTCTGCATGATTGATCGATAATTTCCCGAAATCTTTCAATATCTCAAGTCATCAACACTGTCTTAAACTCAATTTTTTTCTGTTCCAACTGATACATTAAACTCTTAAGATCAAGAAACATGTAACAATCTTTGTCGAACAAATAATGTCGTCAAATTCTCAATACAAACATAGTAGGGATCGTCTTTAAATCACTAGTCGAACAGTTCCTTTTTAATGTGACATTAACCGTCTGAAAATCAGAACCATCACTTTACATTCTAGTAATAAAACACATACCAATCCATTCGATAGTGCATCACCGAAATTCATAAATTCAATTGACCAGTTCACTCTGATAAAACAACTGAGTTAATTTCAACTGTCAAATAATAACATACCAAAGTTCTCTTTTCTTCATGTTGATAAAGCAACTCAAACACACAGTCTTTCAAATTTCTCTTAACATGCTAATCAAAGGTCTAACAACCATATTAACTCAAGGAAATAGAATATCCGATTTAATTCATTGACTTTAATCAGACTTACCTGAGGGAAGAGATCCATCATATAATTTTGAGCTTGTGCTCTCATTGTTTATACCTTTGCCAAAGACAATTCCTTCCATGAAAATCAGAGAAATCCAGAGACCAGAATCACCCCATTCTTATTGTCGAATCCAGGAATATAATCATAATAAACATAGTCATCACAGACTAAAGAACATACTTTAAAGATGAGCCATGTCTGATAATTTACATAGTAAAGACGATAAGAAAACCCAAATATGATATCATAATAGAAATCTGAGAACATAACGTATAAGGAAATAATTATAAAGATCAGGATGATCCCCTAGAGAAAACTAGAAGAAAAACACTGCTTACTAGCTCTAGACTTCCTTTGTAATAGAGATAATACATTTTCTGTATATACACATAAGACAAAGTAATATTCAGTAGAAACAGAAGAATAACCTCACATAAATTTTCACCATCATCTTTATCCCGTCATATTAGAATAGAATCCCAAAGAGATAAGAAAATGTCTATTGTAATTCAAATAGACTCATAGTGCTTTCATCTAACATTAGAGTTAGCCAAAATTTTCACAACATAAGAACTTCATCAGAAAATAAGCAATCACACACATATCTCTGAGGATAAAATAATATATAGAATACCTAGAAAAGATCATCATATTCATTTCAACTATAATTGTCACACACAAACATCTTTACTACTTAATTATCATTTCTTTGACTAATTTTTTCATCAATAGCCTTGTATTATTCCATTCACTAACGAAAACTAATTCAGGAAAAATTTCAGCATACTCATACTTTAGACATCATATCTAAATAAGTCGATTAGCCGAGATTAAATTTTTCTTTAACCGTGATATCGCGTAATTCAAATGATTTTTAAAACAAACTGACATATCTTATGGAACTGTATTCACTTGCAAAACTATTCTTGACTCCGTATGCTTTACTAATTATTTCACCACCAAACTCTTTAGTTTCCCACTTATGAATTTATTCAACGTAATTTTCGTGAATCTTCATCATAAAGCAACACTAGTAAGGGGGTGAAGTCGTAAAGCCTCTAACTTGACTCTCATAAATACACACATATGACTTTGCATTCATCATTAACATAACATTATCCTAATCACATAATCACCTCAGGCAAATTAAACTTACTTGTTGCATTTATTTAAACAATTGCACATAAACACACATTTTGTCAATATTAAGTAACTCTATTTATCATTTTCACTTAATAAAGCTTGCTGAGCACACAACATCATATGAATGCTAAACAAACAAGGATGGACATTTCATCATATGAGCTTTCATTTCATTTCATATTTCCACATTTCTTAACTTAGGGTTATCCAATTTCATACTTTATCACATACATATCATGAACTTCTATTCATACCTTTCCAAATTTTAACACGTCACAAACACATTTCAATCATCTCAATATCATTTTTAGCATTATCGAAAGCAGCTCGGTTGGAAGTCATCTCTGTCTTAACAAAATAATTTCGTTAGAGTCGGGAGATATCACACTATCACAAGTAGTAATATGGCATGGATAGCTAGACTCACATACGCTAGGTTAGTCTGAGAATCAACTAAACCATAGCTCTGATACCACTAAATATAACACCCCTTACCTGTACCCAAGGCTGGGTTAGGATATGAGGCATTATCGGACCGAAACATACACAATTTCATAAAATCGAGCCATAAAATTTTTCTTCAAATCAATTTCATTCATACATACACAAATCGTCCCTTGTATGGGCCAACGAGGCCCAAAACATCTATTGAAAGAGGTTTGGGACTAAATCGAAAACTTTAGAAGATTTTGGGCAACTTAACAAATTATCTTGTTTTGGAGAGTCACACGCCCGTGTGGATTAGGCCGTGTGGTCACACACGCCCGTGTGGCTTGGGACACACCTGTCTCCTCGGCCCGTGTAACTCTCTGTTTATGACGTCATTAACAAATAAGGGTCACACGGCCAAGTCACACGCCCGTGCGCTAGGCCGTGTCTCTACCCGTGTGGCCGAGAAAATGGCTATTTACCAAGCCATTTGTCACCCTTATTTGCACATACTTAAACACAGCTTCAATAGTACATTTCATGGCAAAAATAAACTACCATCAAGCAATAACATATCATTTTCATACCATCATCTATCATGCATTAAACATCATGCCTTACCAAATAATTTCATGCTAAATTCACACTCAAAAGGCATTAACATATGAATAAATTCATATCCATTATATATATCAAGCAAATATAAACCACATCACAAAACATTACCGTATGCACATGCATAATTATATAGGCTTACAACCAATTAGCTAATATAGCCAATTTGCATGGCTACAAATTACATCCAACCTTTAGCCTTCACAAGTCCCTATACATGCCATAAACCTAAAGGGGTTTGCATTCACTTATACCCAACATGATAGCTTGATAGTGTGATAGCACCTCCGGCGATCTCCAACCCGAGCTAGCTAAATTAAACTATAAGAGATGGGAAAAGAAAGGGAGTAAGCTTTAAAGCTTAGTAAGTCCATATGAAAATAATAAGCATTTTATTAACATGCTTCTACCAATTCTCACAACATGATATCAAGGTAATACAATCATATGTGCACTTTTTTTTTTACTTATATTCATGACAAGCTGTCCACTTGAGTCATGGTCACTCAATTATTTATAACTTGAGATACAGAATTTTAAATTAAGATCTGTTAAAAACATATGAAACTAGACTCATATATCTTTCTACCATGAAATTTTTAGAATTTATGGATTAACCAATAAGTACAGTTTATTATACAAATTTATCCTTGTTCTATTGTTTGACAGCTTTGTCCTTTCTTTACTAAAAATTAATTATATCTTAATACGAGATTCGGATGATGTTACCATATATTTTTCTTGAAAATAGACTCATTAAGAATTTATTCATATAAATTCTAACCCATAATTATTTTTTTTACAATTTTTAGTGATTTTCCAAAGTCAGTACAGGGGAATCTGAAATCATTCTGACATTATCTTACAAAAATTCAAATATCTCATAATATGAAATTATTTTGCTTAAAAAGTTTCTTCTATGTAAGACTAGACTCAATAATATTTAATTTCATATCTTATTCAGCCTCTAATTCGATTTCCATAATGTTTGGAGGATTTTCAAAGTTGGACTATTGCTGTTGTCCAAAACTATTTTAGTGCAATATAATGATAACCATCATAAGTTCATTTTCAACTAATCATGAACTCACCATTTCACGGATTCCATTTTCAATTACACAATGTAGTTAGCATGATATTACAACAAAATTCATAATTATAATTCATACATCTTAGCTCATCGAGGTCTCGACATTTTAAAATCTCAATAACAATAAGCTTAGTGTACATACCTGTACCCTTTCAACATTTTTCACATATTCATTCTTGTCTTTGACATACCCTTTTGGGGCTATCATCAAGTCATTCTTTGAACTACCCGTTGAACACTTGGAATACTATTGGATACGCGAAAACCTTGCACATAAGTTCCACATATACATACGTAGCCAAAGCTACCTCATAACATGAAACGCTCTAAATGGAGCTACTCACGGGCCCGCTAGCATAAGCTATCGGTCAGGGTGTAACTACGCGAGCTGCTCACACAAGCTGTCAGGTATCCGAACCACTCAGGACTACCTAGCTATTGGTAGGACATACAAGACCAGTACCCAAAACCAAATTACATGTATCTCGTGCATCATGAACTCAGACCACTCAATAAGCTCAGATGTCATATATATATCACGAACCCAGACCGCTCAATGAGTTCGGATTCCTTAATTCCTAGTGACATATCATTTGTATCTTAAACTATTTCTAAGGTTCAAATGGGGTTTCCTTTCTTACCGCATCACTGTCAAGCTTGTTTGAAATGTCATTTACAATATCCATAATACCAACTATATACTCATGGAATATTAAGGCATATAATTCATGATAGCAAATAAGCATTTAAATTCATATAACATTAAAGCATTAAAATATGTAACACATCACATTATTTACACATGAGCTTACAATTCATGTAATATCAAGCATTAACATTCAAGTATAACATTGCATTATTATTATCACAGGAACTTACCTCGATACCAAAAATGGTGAAAAAAGGACTTAACCGTCAAATGCTTGTTTTTCCCCGATCTAAGTCCGAATCTCATTTTCCTTGATCTATAATATCGTATTTAGCTTACTAATTAGTCACATTATTCATTGTGACCCAAAAATCATATTATGGCAAATTTATGTTTTTGCCCCTAAACTTTTTCATATTTACATTTTTGCCCCTAGGCTCGTAAAATGAAATTTATTCAATTTCTTTGCACTTTAAGCCTAGAAAATTTATTTTCATAACTATAGTAGCCCACAATTTCCACTAAATCATACTTTTATTATAAATTTTATAACTTTTACAAATTAGTCCTTTTTAGCGTTTTTGCCGAAAACTACTTAGTAAAAGTCATTTGACATACAACAAACATTCATATTCCTCCCTTAAACATCAAAATACACACATGTAGCAGATGGGTAAATTTTTAAACATCAACCTTCGCTCAAATAAATGGTAAAAATAGCTAGATCTTGTTACAAGGATTTCAAAAACGTAAAAATCATTAAAAACGGGGCTAGAACGAACTTACAATCGAGCTTGGAAGCTTGGAAAACCTTAGCCATGGTTTCTGCATGCATGTTTCAGCCATAGCTTGAAGATGGAAAAAAATTGGCTTTTAATTTTGTTTTTAATTCATTTTAATTACTAAATGACCAAAATGCCCCTAACTTAAAAATATTCTATTTCACCTATTTCATGTGCATATTTGTCCAAAAAATTAACCAATGGTCTAATTACCATATAAGGACCTCCAATTTAAAATTTCATAGCAATTAGACACCTCTAGCTTCTAGAACTCAAGTTTTGCACCTTTTCCAATTTAGTCCTTTTGACCAAATTGAGTGCCCAAACGTCAAAATTTTCGAACGAAATTTTCATGAAATCATCCCATGGAATTGTAGACCATAAAAATATAATAGAAATGAATTTTCTTACGTCAAATTTGTGGTATCAAAACCACTGTTCTGACTAGACCCTAAATCGAGATGTTACAGTGATATCTCCTGACACTGATGAGATTTGTCTCATTTTAGACAAAGATGCTTTCTAACCGAGCTAATTCTGATAATACTGAAAGTGATACTCAAGTATCTGATTAAAAAGTTTCTTTGGATAAGTAGAAACTCATAATGGTAAGAGAAAATGTTCATAATATTATGTTGTTAATGATTGTTATGTTATGTGTATATGTGATAGTTAAATTTAGAGGCTTTACAATCTCCACCCCCTCACCCTCAAAGTCTTATACAATGGAATTTTCAAGATTTATGTTGATTAAGTCTTCAAAAGAGAAGCTACAGAATTCAATGATTGAATTAGTAATACTGTGGTCAGAGCCGAGAAGGGGTTAGTAAGTAAAGAGAGTTCTAGAAGAGATATCAAATTTTTTTTTCTGAAGATCATTTGAGATGTGCAACGTTGCTGTTAAAGAAGAGGTTAATCATGGATTATTGACTTATTCAGGTATGGTAAAACATCATAGAATCTGGGATTAGAAGTTTTGAGGTTTGTGGTTAAGATCAGTGAGTGGGTTGAACATTTAGGTTCAATTTCGCATTTTAATGTCAAAATGGGCTTGCTGGTCTAGTGGATAGCTGTGTTTTAGTGTATCTCTGGGTCTCGTGTTTGAATCCCTATGAGTGTTTTTGATATTTATTTGTTTTTATGTCATTTTATTTTACTTTTAAAAAAATAAGTTATTTTTTAAAGAGAAAAGAAAAGTTTACGTTCTTCATCTTTTTTTTTTCTTTCCCATTTTCCCATCATTCTTTTTGTTTCTATTCCTTCCAAATTTTAGTTCTTTTGATTTCTTGTTTCTTCCATTTTACACTCACATTACATGTTGTCTGTCAAGATTGATCGTCCTTGTGCATTTTGTTATATCAGAGCTACTGCTTGATATCGCGTTTTAAAGTGTGTGTTCTGAAACGGTTTAACTTTGGTATCAAATAACGGTGGAATTCGATAATGCCTTGTGTGTTTATGAAGCTAATTATTTGAAGAGTCATATTGTTACTGAATTGCATGGAATTTTGTATGTTGTGGCATAATTCTGGGTTACAAAGTGTTGGGGATCGTTTTGACATCAAAAACACAAATTTGTGGCTATTTTGGTGTTATTTTTTGACCACACGAGTGGCCACAAGGGTGTGTGTAACATCCCTTACTCGTATTCGACACCAGAACAGGGTACGAGACATTACCAAACTTATCACATAAACAATCATACAATTTTGAGTTATAAATTTGAGTCCAAATTAAAACCATTCACATACAATCATAAAGTCCCTAGCACGAGCCTACGAGGCCCGAAACATGCTTTAGAAATGGTCCGGGACTAAACCGAGCATTTAGGAAATTTTTACAAAACATAGAAAATTTTTGACCTAAACAGGGGTCACACGCCCGTATGGGCAAGCCGTGTGGTCACGCATGCCCGTATGTCGACCCCGTGTAACTCTTTGACTTGTAACCCATTAACAAATTGAGGTCACAAGGCCAAGTCACACTCCCGTGTGCTAGGCCATGTGGAAAATTAATTTTCATAAAATAGGTGCAGACTTCACACGCCTAGGGCACACGCTTGTGCCAGAGGCTGTGTCATCCACACAGCTGAGACACATGCCCGTGTCTCTGCCTGTGTGCTCAATTCTGCGCATTTTGTTTCTCAAAATTAAGGTGCAAGGGAAACACGGCCGGAGCACACGCCCATGTGGCAGACCATGTGTCACACACGGCCTAGACACATGCCCGTGTGTTTACCCATATGAACAAAATAAAGGCTATTTACCAAGCCATTTGCCACCCTTATTCACACAAACACTTACACCAATTCAAACGCACAAAACATGGCATACTTAGGCAACCAAACATTCACAATCATGGCTAAATCATATCAATACAATACCATCCACTATCATACTTACAATATTTATCAAACCATAATTGACTACTTTCAAGATACCAATTTATACACAAATTTTATCATTTCATCCATATATCATATCACCAAACATTTCACATTCATGCCTTAAGTCACAATTCCATCCTTCACCAAGAATTCATGGACCATATCACACAAGGATGATTGCACATGCATGCATACATAAATATATATATCCTTACAACCATTCCAATCAAAATGAGCCAAGTTAGATTGCCAAATACCACATCAACCTTTGACAATTACAAGTCGATATTTTTGGCCAAAACAGAATGAAACATATAATAAAATGACCAAGTATCAGAGCTACAGTTTAGTCGGTTCTAGGACTAGCGTAGCGTGTGTGAGTCTAGCTATACATGCCATAATTATATTCTGCGATAGTGTGATGAATTCTGACATTTGAAATGTGTTTTCATATAGTAAATGGATCCCGACAGAACTGTAGCTGATGATGCCGAGAGTGTAGCGCCTGGTCCCGTGCAAGGGATAGCGCTGGTTGATTCTCGATTGATTTCGAGTAGCCAGGAAGGAGAGGCTAGACAAGCCTTTTACCAAATGATAAATGGCTGGTTTACTCAGTATATCTAGACTAACTCGGCTGCACAACAACCTCTAGCCCCGATTAATCCATCTCCGATGCCTGCTGTACCTCAAGTAAGTGATCCGTTGAGATTGTATAAGCCACTTGTTGATAAAATCAGAAAACATAGGGCTGAAGATTTTAAAGCTACTGATGATGATGACGCTGAGCGGGCTGAGTCCTGGCTCGATAATACTATCTGTGTGTTTGATGAGCTATCTTGTACCCCAAATGAATGCTTGAAGTGTGCCATATCTTTGCTGCGAGACACATTATATCACTGGTGGAATACCCTAGTATTAGTGGTTCCGAGAGAGTGAGTGACCTGGAAATTCTTCCAGACTGATTTCCATAAGAAGTATATCAGCCAGAAATTTATTGATCAGAAGCGAAAAGAATTTCTAGAGTTGAAACAGGGTCGGATGACCGTGACAGAGTATGAGTAGAAATTTATGAGACTCAGTTGGTATGCCCGAGAGTGTGTTTCTATCAAAGCCATAATGTGTAAAAGATTCGAAGATGGACTGAACGAAGACATTAAACTATTAGTTGGCATACTTGAGATAAAAGAGTTTGTGGTACTTATTGAGTGAGCCCGCAAAGCTGAAGAGATCGGGAAAAAGAAGAGAAAACCTGATTTTGAAGTTAGAGACTCGCGTAAAAGATCATTCAGTAAGTCAATTCAGTCAACACCAAAGAAGTTTCGAGATGATTTCAGTCGTTTTAGAGCCACTTCAAGTTACACCAAACGGGATCAGAATAGACGACCTACGAGCTCAAGAGCTACTTTGGTAGCTAGTGTGGGGAATGTCAGATCAAATCAACCCGAGTGTAAACATTATGGTAAATGACATCCCGACAGTTGCAGATTACATGATCGGGCCTGTTTTAATTATGGATCGACAGATCATTATATTCAAGATTGCCTAGGGTTAGTTGAAGAAAATCCAGTACAGAACACAAGATCGGGTAATACTGAGGGTCAAGGTAGACCACCGAGAAATGCGGGTAATGCGAGTGGCAGACAGAGAGGAAATAAAGATACATCAGCCAGATCTGAGGCTCGTGCACCTGCCAAAGCCTATGCCATTCGCGTGCGAGAGGAGGCTTCATATCCAGATGTTATTACTGGTACATTCACTCTTTATGATACTAATGTAATTGTATTGATTGATGCTGGTTCTACTCATTCTTATGTGTGTGAGACATTAGTATTCAGCAAGACTCTGCCTGTTGAGTCTACTGAGTTTGTGATTAGAGTGTCAAACCCTTTGGGTTGGTGTGTTATGGTTGACAAAGTGTGTAAGAATTGTCCCTTGATGGTTCGAGATCTGTGCTTTCCGGCTGATTTGATGTTGCTGCCATTTGATGAGTTCGACATAATTTTGGGTATGGACTGGTTGACATTACATGATGCTGTTGTGAACTGCAAGAGAAAGACCATTGATCTATGGAGTTAGAATGATGAGGTTATTCAGATTGAATCTAACGATTTGGGTTGTTTATCAGTAGTAATTTCTTCGATGCTAGCTCAGAAATATGTGAGAAAAGGGTGAAAAGCTTATTTTTCCTACGTGCTTGACACTAAAGTGGCCGAAAGAAACATTGAATCAATACCTGTTGTATGTGAGTATCCAGATGTGTTTCCTGAAGAATTATCGGGTTTGCCACCTATTTGAGAAGTAGATTTTGGTATTGAGTTAATGCCTATGACGGCTCCAATATCCATACCTCCGTACAGATTGGCACCTGCAGAATTAAAAGAATTGAAAGCTCAGTTGCAAAAGTTGATAGATAGAGGTTTTGCACGACCGAGTTTCTCTCCGTGGGGTGCACCTATGTTGTTTGTGAAACAGAAATACAGAACTATGAGAATGTGCATTGATTATAGACAGCTTAATAAGGTGTGTAACACTCCTTACCCGAGACCGTCGCCGGAGTCGAGCACGAGGCGTTACTTGACTTAACTTACTAATTCGGGGCATAAAGTTTGCTTTTAAAATTAATTTATTTACATTCATTCAATATGTCCCTAAAAAGGGCCCTCGAGACCCTAAAACATGCAATTGAAACAGTTCGAGACCAAACCGGGAACATTAAAAATTTTCCGAATACTTAGACAAATCAAAACAATTTATTCAATTATTCCTTATAAAACTACCCACCTGCGTCATAGTCACTAAATAAATCATAACTCGAGTCACAAAACTCAAAATTTAAATTTGTGAAGTTTCCCTGAAACTAGACTCATATATATTCTTACAAACTTGTTTCCAAAATTTTTGGTCTAGCAAACTAGTACAGTTTATTAGTTAAAGTTTCTTCTATTGTACTGTTTGACTACTCTGACCTCTCCTCACTACGAATCAATTTTCTCCCTGTACAAATATCAAATAACCATGCTGTGTATTTCTCTTGAAAGCAGATTCACTAAGGAATCTAGAAATATAAACTATAGCTCCTAATTATTTTTTTACAATTTTTAGTGAATTTATAAATTCAAAATAGGGGATTCAGAAATTGCTCTGACCCTGTCTCACTAAAATTCAAATATCTCTTAATATACACTTCTTTTGCTCACTCTGTTTCTTTCATATGAAAATAGACTCAATAATATTTAATTATATATTTCATTCATCACCTAATTCCATTTCTACTATTCTTGGTGATTTTTAGGGATCACATCATTTGTTCTTTGTTCAATCTTTGTTTTAATGCTAATTTCACTTGTTCATGATTTTTTTGTATTAACTACCATGTAGGCATACATAACACCGAAATATGTTCTTCATTAGTCATTTCAATAGCTATTCATTATCAAATATTTACATAACATTGTTTAGCCATATCATAAGAACATACACACAAAATGGCTAAGTCCTTATACATGCCATAAACTAGAACGTTTGTAAACGAAGATACCCATTTGGTAACTTGATAGTCGATAGTGTGAAGTGGTCTTCGACGACCTCCAACCCGAGCTTGCTTTTAAGTAATCTGAAACATGGGAAAGTGAAAGAAGTAAGCTTATAAAGCTCAGTAAGTTCACATTTAAAATAATAAGCATTAGCAATCACTTTAGCTTACTACTATGCTGTCATAATTTGCTTAAATAATGTTTAGTTCTTACTTTCCCATCTTACTCATCGGTAACCTTACCAAAGGCTCAGAATACAAAAGGCACCTTACTTAATAGCTTGCTTACATACCTGCAACATCTCACTTAACACATGAGTACTCTTTCATAATATAGGCATATTGCCAATCATGTCAAAAAGTCTTACAAGCATAACTGAAAACTCATCACTTACTTAATACTTGATAATCTCAATTACTTACAATCTCAATATTAAATAAGCCTTAAATGCATACCTGTACTCTTTCTTCATATTCTCACCTTATCATTTCTTTGACTTACTTTTTGGATTACTAGGGAACCTTTTTCCTTTTTGAACTTACCATTGCCATGTCTTGACATGCTCTTTCGTGGTATCCTTGACTTATGAACTCACCAATGCCATGCCTTGGCATGGTCTTACATGAGACCTTTGCCTTATAGTAACTCATCAATGCCATGTCTTGACATGGTCTTACATGATTTCCTTGTCTTATAGAACTTACCAAGGCCATGCCTTGGCATGGTCTTACATGATTTCCTTGCCTTATCGAACTTATCAATGCCATGCCTTGGCATGGTCTTACATGATTTCCTTGCCTTATAGAACTTATCAATGCCATGGCTTGGCATGGTCTTACATGATATCCTTATCTTACCAAATGCCATGTTCAAAACATGGTCTTACATGGTATCCTTGTCTTACCAAATGCCATGTTCCATGGTCTTACATGGTATCCTTATCTTAGTGCCAATGCCACATCTTGATGTGGTCTTACACAGAGTCCTTAATCAATGCCGATGCCATGTCTTGACATGGTCTTACATGGTATCCTTAACCGTCAGTTCCTCCTTAAATGCCATGTTATGAACATGTAATTTTCCGTAAATTCTTCCTTAATTGCCATGGTACAACCATGGAATTTTAAATATCAATGCCTTGTCAAGTCATAGCTGAAACATACTTACTCAAATTCTCAAGGTTAGTCGCATAACTCAATAATGACAATACTAATGACAATACTAATTACAATAATTGCATAATAATAAAATGCTACTCAACTTACATACTTACATTCTCAATCTCATCATATCATCAACTTAACTTATTCTCATCAAACTATGCTAGTCAATACTTTTATGTTATCATACAAAGCCATAATACAAAATATGGTCTTACGTATAAATTATACAAGTTCTCTTTCCAATATCGAATTATTATCGAACATTAATCATTATATCTGAAACTCAATACTAAATTATTTATGGCCGAAATATCAATTTATCATTCAAATATGCATAATTAAATGCTTATTAAACATATGAACTTACCTAGATACCAAAACGACCATTTTACCAACTTTCTCGATTTTCAGTTTTTCTCTCGTTCTAAGTCCAAATCTCACTTTTCAGGATCTAAAACATCATATTTCACTTATTAAATTAATGTACTATTCAAAACATTCCCTAACTCAAACTTTGGCAAAATTACAATTTTGCCCCTAAACCTTTGCAGAATTATGATTTTTTCCCTAGGCTTGGAAATTAAAATCTATCCATTTTTTCTCATGTTTTATGGCATGCTGAACATTTTTCCCTTTTATGGCAACATCAAATTCCCACTCTATCATGTACTTATGAACATTAGGTATTTTTACCGATTATGTCGTTTTACTCGTTTTCACTTAAAATCGCTTAGCAAAAGTTGTTTAACACAATTTCAAGATTCATATTCTACCATAAAACATCAAAATAAACACATTTAACCTATGGGTATTTTTCCAAATATGAACCCTAGCATGAATTATTGCTAGAATAAGCTAAATCAAGTTACTAGGACTCTAGGCTAGAACGGACTTACTATTGAGCTTGGAAAGCTTGGAAACCCTAACCATGGCTTCCCCCATGCTATATTCGGCCTCCATGAAGAAGATGGACCAATTCTGGCTTTAGTTTCCTTTTTTAATTCTTTTAATTACTAAATGACCAAAATGCCCTTAAAAGGCTTTTCTTTCAAATTTGTCCTATTCTTACCCATTTTTGTCCAAACATAAATATAATGGTCTAATTCTAAATAAGAACCTCCATTTTAAGAACCCATTTCAATTAAATCCCCATTATTATCTAGAACACACATTTTGTTAATTTTACAATTTAGTCTTGATTATCAAATTAGGCACTTATACATAAAATTTCTTCATGAAATTTTCACACAATTATTCAATCAATGAATAAACATCAAAACTTAATCGAAATAAATTTTTTTGACCTCAGGTTCGTGGTTTCAAAAACTATTATTCCGTTTAGGCCCTATTTCGAGATGTTACAAGGTGACTATAAAGAATAAGTATCCGTTGCCACGGATTGACGATCTGTTTGACCAACTGAAAGGGGCTACAGTGTTTTCAAAGATAGATTTGAGATCGGGCTACTATCAGTTGCGAGTTAAAGACTCTGATGTGCCAAAGACTGCTTTTAGAATGAGGTACGGGCACTATGCGATTTTGGTTATGCCATTTGGACTCACTAATGCACCCACTGTTTTCATGGATTTGATGAATCAAATTTTCAGACTATATCTGGACCGATTTTTGGTTGTGTTTATAGATGACATTTTGATCTACTCTCGTGATGAAGCTGAACATGCTGAACATGCTGAACATTTGAGACTTGTGTTATAGACATTACGAGATAAGAAGTTGTATGCGAAGTTCATTAAATATGAGTTTTGGTTAAGCGAAGTCAGTTTTCTAGGTTATGTGGTATCAGCATCGGGTATTCGGGTTAATCCGAGTAAAACCTCAACTATACTTGATTGGAAACCTCTGAGGCACGTTTCTAAAGTCTGAAGTTTTCTAGGACTTGCTGGTTATTATAGACGGTTCGTGAAAGGTTTCTTTATGATTGCAGCACCGATGACGAAGCTATTGCAGAAAGATGTTAAGTTCGATTGGTCAGAAAAGTGCCAGAAAAGTTTTGATCAGTTGAAAACCCTTCTAACTGAAGCTCAAGTGCTAGTTCAACCAGAATCGGGTAAAAAAATTGTTATTTATAGTGATGCATCTTTGAATGGTTTTGGCTGTGTTTTGATACAGGAAGGCAAAGTTATAGCTTATGCCTCGAGATAGTTGAAGCCACATGTAAAGAACTATCCGGCACACGACCTAGAATTGGTAGCCATTGTGTTTGCATTGAAATTTTGGCATAATTATCTGTTCGATGAGAAATGTCATGTTTATTCTGATCATAAAAGCCAAAAATACTTGATGACTTAGAAGATCTAAACTTGAGACAACGCTGATGGTTAGAATTGTTAAAAGACTACGAGCTTGTGATTGACTATCACCCGAGAAAGGCTAATGTTGTTGCTAATGCTTTAAGCCGAAAGTCACTGTTTGCTTTACGTGCAATGAATGTGCATATGGCCATGTCTGATGATGGTTTGATAGTAGCAGAATTGAAAGCAAGACCATTATTTATTCAACAAATTTGTGATGCCTAGAAGGTTGATAATGAGTTGATCGCAAAACGAGCTCAGTGTGAGACGGATATAGATTCAAAATTCAGAGTTGATGCTGATGACTGTTTGAGATTCAAAGACCGAATATGCGTTCTGAGGAATTCAGAATGATTCAGATGATTTTGAATGAAGCTCACAACAGTCGGTTATCTATTCATCTAAGTAGTACAAAGATGTATAATGATCTGAAACAGCTTTATTGGTGGCATGGTATGAAACGAGACATTTTTTATTTTGTTGCAAGATGTTTAGTATGTCAGCAAGTAAAAGCCGAGCATCAGGTACCTTCTGGATTACTTCAGTTGATTATGATACCTGAGTGGAAATGGGATAGAGTTACTATGGATTTTGTATCTGGTTTACCGTTGACACCGAACAAGAAAAATGCAATCTGGGTTATTGTGGATAGATTAACTAAGTCTGCTCATTTTGTTCCGATACGTACAGACTACTCACTTGATAAGCTGGCTGAATTATATATTTCTCAGATTGTGAGATTACATGGTGTGCCTATATCTATTGTTTTGGATAGAGATCCGAGGTTTACATCGCAGTTTTGAAAGAAATTGCAAGATGCGCTGGTACAAAATTTCATTTCAATACTACTTTCCATTCGCTAACAGATAGCCTGTCTGAGCGAATCATTCAGATACTTGAGGATATGTTGAGATGTTGCATTCTTGAGTTTGAAGGTACATGGGAACGATACCTACCCCTGATTGAATTTGCGTATAACAACAACTTTCAATCGAGTATCAAAATGGCACCTTATGAGGCTTTAATTGTCGTAAATATCGTACGCCATTGTACTGGACTGAGCTCAATGAAAACAATATACACGGGGTCGACTTGATCAGAGAAACTAAACAGAAAGTGAAAGTGATCCGTGAAAGTCTAAAAGCAGCGTTAGATCGTCAAAAATCTTATGCGGACTTGAAACGTAAAGATATAGAGTTTCAGATCAGGGATAAAGCCTTCTTAAAAGTCTCACCGTGGAAGAAAATACTCAGATTCGGTCGTAAAAGCAAATTGAGTCTGAGGTTTATTGGGTCGTATGAGGTAATAGAATGTATCGGGCCAGTTGCATACAGACTATTGTTGCCACCTGAGTTAGAAAAGATCCACAATTTTTTTCCAATTTTGATGCTACGTAGATATCGATTTGACCCTTCACATGTGATTAGTCTGTCTGAGATCGAGATTAAGTCTGATATGACGTACGAAGAAGAACCGATTCGCATTTTGACTCATGAGATTAAAGAGTTACGAAATAAGAAAATTCTGTTAGTTAAAGTATTGTGGTGTAAACACGGGGTTGAGGAAGCAACGTGGAAACCAGAAGATGCAATGAGAGAATGCTATTCGAACCTGTTAACAGCCCGATTTAGACCTTAGTCAGAATAGTGGTTTCGGGACCACAAATCCGAGTCAGAAAAATATTTAAAAATTATTCTCTGTGTTTATTTTGTGTGAATTTATATCTGTGAAATTTTCGTGATTTAATTTTTCTCGTTTAGGTATCCGATTAAATAAAAGGACTTAATCGCGTAAATTGAAAACTTGATAGTTTAAAGTATAAGGGCTAAATTGTTAGTGGCTTTCTAAGTTGGGGCATTTATGTTGTAAGTATCCCATTAATACATTGGTGGGACAGTTTAAGGATTATATTATATGGTTTTTATATTAAATCATTAAGGGTATATAAGTAAATTAAACTTAAGTTATAATATGTTATAATATATATAATAAAACATAAAATAAAGTTAATATGTGTGTTTTGTTCTTGTTCTTACCGAAACTAAAACAAAGAAAAGAAAGAAATAACAAAGCTAGGGTTCGACACTTACTCAAGCTCAATCAAGGTTCGTTTTTGTTCGGTTTTTGATAATTTCTACGTTTTTGAGATCGTTGCTTAGTAATCTTCAAAACCCAAGCTTTAATTTTTGATTTTGATGAATATTTTGAGTTATGCCATTGTTGATAGTTTGTGATTTTTATTGTTTGATGATGAAATATGAAAGATATGTTTTAGATTAACATATTTTGTATTGGAGTTTTTGATGATTTTGAGTAATTAGGACTAAATTGTAAAAATAATAATTTGAGGGACTAAAATGTGAAATAAATGAAATATAAGGGCTTGTATGAACAGTAGGAATATTCAGCCAAACATGGGTATCTTGAAATTTTGAATATTTTGTGTTTGTGTAATAGAGACTAAATTGTAAAAATTGAAAATGTTAGGGGTAAAATGGTAATTTTCCCATTTATGTGTTTTTGGACTAAATTGAATGAAAATATGTTTGAATGAGATTAGTTTGAATTGTTTAGATCAAGAATCAAAGAAATCAGATTTGGATCGGGGAAAAACGAAAGTTGTCAACTAGTTGCCCTGTTCTGTTTTTACATCGTTTGAGCTAAGTTTATAAGCAAATAGACGTACTTAGTTTTAAATAAATACAAAATATATATGATGAAATGAAATTTATGATTTTATTTAACCTATAGCTGAATATGATTGAGCTTAATTACTATGTTTTCGAATTGGTTTCGACCGAGTTACAAAGTCCGGAAGCCCCGTATGAACCTTAGGAATAGTTAGGATTCATATGTCATTACATAGGATTTCGATTTATGTGTGCGAGTAAGACCATGGCATCGATATGTGATTTTGATATGTGTTTACGAGTAAGACCCTGTCTGGGACAACGGCATCGATATGTGATTACATGTAAGACCACGTCTGGAACGTTGGCATTGTACGATTTGTGTGATTATCCGAGTGTCCTATCCAATTCCGAATGGTTCATTGGGCAAAGGTAAATTGTGTATGAGTGTGTAATACGAGTTAAACGGCCAGGTATGGATTAGCTTGTTGGCTACTAGTGATAAGGTAAGCTTGTACTTGATATTTGTTTGTTCATGTGTTATTGATGACAATGAACTTAAGTGAGGTTGGCATGTGTATTCGACTTTGTGGTTATATAAGTTGAGTTTCATGAAATGATTCATAATCATGTGCAAGTGTGTGATTAGGTATAATTGGCCTTGTAGGTGATATATATATGTGATGCTATTATGTGATTTTCGAGCTTATGTATAAAAGTATATGTAGGCATGATTTTATTATAACTAATTGTTTTTGGGAAGTTGATTATTAATATGCTTAAACGATCATGTAAGTATTCGACCAAATAAAAAGTGTAAGTATATGTGTATTTGATAGTGTAAAGACATTTTGGTTGGAAAGTTGAATGGTAATAAGACAATTTGGTTATTTGACCATTTGGCCAAGATAATATTCATGTACCAATGTATACATATGAATATATTACAAACTATAAGTTGGAGACTAAATGGTATATAATTAATATAAATATTGGTTAACCTAATTGAGTCAAATATTTTGTTAGGTTAATTATTTGTTTATAACTTACTAAGCTATGATAGCTTACTCTGTGTGTTATGTTACTCTGTTTTATAGATTTTGGATTCAAGTTACAAGCTCGGGGATCGTCAGCAAGTTCATCACACTATCTGTTGTTTAAGTATTTAAATAGTCAAACTCGAACTATGGCATGTATAGGCTGGATTTCATTTTGAAATATTAGATTTTTGGTTGTGTATAATCTAGCCATGCGAAAATGGCTTAAGTGTTATGTTTGAGTTTGGTTTGACTAGACTATGGTCGAGCTCGTTTTCAATTATTATACTATGTGCCATGGATTGGAAGTAATTATGGTATGCGTTTTGAGTATTGAATTTGATTATAAATCGTGGATGTGGTATGAATATGGCTAGCTTAAATGTGTATTAAACTAAGATAAAGTATGCATGTGAATTTTGTTTATTATACTTAGTTTTGATCTAACATGCTTTTAGTAATAGTGATTATGAGATTGGTTTGATAATTCGGTGATGAAAATTTTGGATAGGTGTGTGGATTAAATAATGTAATTCTCTTTGCATGGAATTGAATAAGGAAAATGTTCCATGATTGTTTTTGTCATTTACTTGGTATAAATTCAATTATTAAAGTGTGGTTTTGGAACCTAGGGTAAATGCGCACTAGTTTAAACATTGAGGCATATTCGGTTATGTTATATTGAATTAAATTGTATGTGTAATTGTTTGCTAAATTATGAAATAAGTTTTCAATTAGTTATATTATGAGCTTATACTGAAGTTGTTAAATGTGTCCGAAAGTAGTATAGTTAAAGTGTTGTAATGTACTTGACCTTCATGTAACATGTTACATCTCTTATATATTAGTTATTTATTTAACCACAAATATGAATTTCTATTAAGCTCTATTCGAAAATGCTAGATGTCTTTATTTATGCAAGTACTTATATGTGTACGAATGGATTCATTAAATTTTACTAATGTACAAAATATGAATTTCATATAGATTAACAGTATGGTGTTGCATATAGGAATAAAGAGGTTAATAATGAAATTTGTTTTCCATTAATGTATAACCTATGCAAGCGCATGATTTATTTAAGATTAGGTCTAATATTCAACAATAAAGGTATTGATGAGTCATATGTTTAGTATATGTATAAGTTATGCTGATGTACTTTGATATATATTTATTTACACTATGTGATGAATGATAAAATTTTTAGGTTCTGATATATGAAATGATTATACCCAGTGATGTGATATTAATGTCGAACTGTAATTTATAATGCATAATTATATGAATTGTAATATGATCAGTAATGCCTCATGACCCTAATCTGGCAACGGATACGGGTTAGGGTGTTACACCAAGCCCCTATAAATGCCATACTTTCAAAATACTAAGATCATCAATACCCAATATGAAAGCTTTGATAGTGTGAGGAAAATCTCCGACGATATCCGATCCGAGCTAGCTTGGCGACACTATAAAAACTTGGAAAATAAACGGAGTAAGCTATATAGCTTAGTAAGCTCGTATGCAAGAAAT
This sequence comes from Gossypium longicalyx, assembly GCA_025698465.1. Lineage (NCBI taxonomy): Eukaryota > Viridiplantae > Streptophyta > Magnoliopsida > Malvales > Malvaceae > Gossypium > Gossypium longicalyx. Next base: position 54,567,721 of record CM047006.1, on the reverse strand, counting down.
AAGCAACCTTATCATGCATATAACATTCAAATAATATAAAATAATTAAATATGAATTTATCATAATCTCATGATCATAATTCATTCCAATACCAAACTTACCTCATTATCATCATTTCAAGCAATTAATACACATGAGCTTTACGTACATACCTGAACTATCTCGAATTGAACTTACACATATTATCATCTTTAACATACCCATGAACCACTCGGAATAAAAATGTCAGATACTCGAAAAATTTGCACACTAAGTACCACATATGTAGCCAATGTTACTTCAATCTCAAATCACATAGTTGCTTACTCTCGAGCTATCAACGAGCCTACTCACACAAGCTATCAGTCAAGACGTAACTACATGGTGCTGCACACACAAGCTATCCAATATCCGCAACATATGCCGGTATACTCAGCCAACGGTAGGACGTACAAGACTAGCACCCAAAGCACATAATCACGTAACACATACTAACTCTAGTGACATGTCACTTGTATCCTACCCTATTCCTAATATTCAAACGGGATTTCTTACTTGTCAATTCATCTTCAGACTCGTTCATAAGATTAATCTCATCCACATTTATCAAACATGCAATTTATGTAATATTAAATCAATAAAATACAATCATATTAAAGCTTATTTTTGACATACGAACTTACCTCAGTACAAAATGGATAATTGTTCAATTTAGTCCACAACTTTGTTTTTTCCCTGGTCTTGGTCAGAACCTCGTCTTTCTTGATCTATAATACCACATTTAACTTATTCAATCATCACATTATTCAATTTAATCCCAAAAACACCTTATGGAAAATATTACATTTTTGCCCTAACTTTTCAACTTTGTACATTTTAGTCCCTAGGCTCGTAAAATGATTTTCATTTGATTTCTTCATTACCCAAGCCTAGTCAAATATTATTAGTACACATATCAGCCCATGTTTTCCATTTATTCACATTTTTACACACATTTTAAAACTTTTACAAATAGGTCCCTATTTGACATTTTCATAAAAAGTCACTTGGTAAATGTTGTTTTTCTAACATCAAATATATAATTTCAACCATTAGACATCAAAATACACAAATATTCTACATGGGTAAAATTTTAGACTTTGATTTTCTTTCAAATTAGTCCTTAAAATAGCTAGATTAGGTTGAGACAACTTCAAAAACATAAAAAATCATTAAAAACGGGGCAAGAACGGACTTACAATCAAGCTTGGAAGTGGCCAAAACCCTAGCTATGTCTTCCTTGAAAATTTTGGCAATGGGGAGACTAATATGAGAAGAAGACATCTTTTTATTTGTTTTATTTGTCTTTATTTACCAAATAACCAAAATGCCCTTAATGCCTAACTTAAAAATTTTACCCATCCATGTCCATTTTTGTTCAACTTAAAGTATAATGGCCTAATTACCATTTAAGGACCTCCAATTTAAAATTTCATTTCAATTAGACACCTTTAGCATTTAGGACACACATTTTGTACTTATTGTAATTTAGTCCTATTAATCAAGTTGGACACTCTATCGATAAAATTTCTTAAAGAAATTTTCACACAATCATTCAGTCATACTGTAGACCTTAAAAAAAATAAAATTAACATTTCTACTTCAGATTTGTGGTCCCGAAACCACTATTCTAACTTGACCCTAAAACGGGTTGTTACAACTCTCCCCCCTTTAGGGATTTTCGTCTCCGAAAATTTTATCGGAAAAGAGGTTTGGTTACTATTTTCTTATAGCTTCCTCAGTTTCCCACGTAGTCTCTTCGACCCCATGTCTTTGCCATAAAACTTTTACTAGGGCTATACTTTTATTTCTCAACTGTCTAACTTCCTGAGCTAAAATCTTGATTAGTTCTTCACCATAAGTCATATCTGGTTGAATCTTAACCTCTGTCAGTGAAATCACATGCGATGGATCTGATCGACATCTTCGCAACATAGACACATGATGTAACAACCCGATTTAGACCATATTTGGAACGATAGTTTTGAGACCACGAATCTGAGTTAGAAAAATATTTAAAAATTATTTTTTGTGTTTACTATGCGTGAATTAATATCTGTGAAATTTTTGTGTTTTAATTTTGTCGTTTGAGTGTCGATTTAATAAAAGGGCTTAATTGCGTAAAATGAAAATTTGATGGTTTAATATGTAAGGGCCGAATTGAATGTGTCTTTATAATTTCAAGTATTTATGTTGCAATTAGGCCATTGAATATATGAATGGACGGTAATGGCATGCATTATTAAGTTGTTATATTAAATTATAAAGTTTAAATTTGTAAAATGTTCAATAATATATGTTATAATAAAACATAAAATTTGAAAGCCATGCATTTTGTTCATAATTTTGACTGAAAAATTAGAAAGAAATAAAAGAAATAAGCTTAGGGTATTTGGCCATTGTTGAGCTTGACTAAGGTATGTAACTAGCTTGGTTTTTGATAATTTTTACGTTTTTAAGATCGGTGCAGTGTAATGTACAAAAGCCCATGCTTGAATTTTTTATTTTTATGAATATTTTGAGTTATTCCATTGATGAATAATTGAGCTTTGTGATGTTAGATGATGAATTATAAAAGATATGTTTTGGATTAATATGTTTTGTATTGGAATTTTTGGTGATTTTGAGTAATTAGGGCTAAATTACAAAAATAATAAATTGAGGGACTAAAATGTGAAATAAATGAAATGTATGGACTTGTATGAGCATGGGTAACATTCGGCCTTAGCATGGTGTGTGCAAATTTTGCATGTTTTGTTTTTTGTGCAATCTGGACTAAATTGTAAAAAGTGTAAAATGTCAGGGCAAAATGGTAATTTGCCCATTTATGTGTTTTTGGACTAAATTGAATGAAATTATGTTTGAATGAGTTCAATTTGAAAATGTTTAGATCAATAACTAAAGAAATTGGATTTGGATTGGGGGAAAACTAAAGTTGTCAAATAATCGTCCCGTTTCGATTACTGTTGTCTGAGGTAAGTTTATAAGCAAATAAATGTTATTTATTTGATTAAATATGAACTATATATGCTGAAATAAATAATTTTATAGTATATATGTGGAAGCCAAATATGTATAAGCTTGAAAGCTATGTGTACGAGTTCGATTTGATCGAGTTACGATGTCCGAAAGCCCCGTATGAACGTTAGGAATAGCTAGGATACATATGTCATGACATAGGATTTCTGATATGTGTTCTCATGTAAGACCACGTCTGGGGTGTTGGAATCGATGTGTGATTATGTGTAAGACTATGTCTAGGACATCGGCATCGTATTTGATTCGTGTAAGACCCTATCTGGGATAGTGGCATCGATATGTGATTACATGTAAGACCACATCTGGGACTTTGGCATTGTACAATATGTGTGATTGTTCGAGTATCCTATTCAATTCCAAATGGTTCAATGGGCAATGATAAGTTGTGATAGAATGTGTAATTGAGCTAAAGTGATCAGGTATGTGATAGTTAATTTCCTATTTTAAATTAAGGTAAGTTGGCTATTTGGTATGTGATACAAATTGTAGATGATGCAAATGAATATATATGTGATCTTAGAAGTGAAAAATTAATTATTTTATTTTCTATATGTGCATTCGGCCAATTTGAATTTGAGGCATAGTTATATGTTTGATAAATGTAATTGCAAGTTTGAAATTGTATATAAACATAATAGCATAATTCGATTTTGTTGTATTAAATTATAAATGTCATTGAGTTGTTATTTGCTTATAACTTACTAAGCTAAGTTAGCTTATTGTGTGTGTATGTTTGCCTCTATTTTATAGATTTTGGAGATTAGTTATTGGCTCAGGGATCGTCAGCGAAGTCTATCACACTATCGATTGTTTTTGGTACTTTATAAGTTAAACTTAAACCTATGGCATGTATAGGCTAGTTTATTTTTATGTTTGTTTTTGGGTTATGTAAATATGAGCCATGCGAAAATGGCTTAATCATTATGTTAAGTTTGGTTTTGATGGTTCAGCCATTATATATTTATATGTGAATCATGGTTGATATATTTGCTAATGGTGATGAAGTTATGTCAAAGTATATGTGCATGGTATAATTGGTATGATGTGAAATTATGGTTGAATATTATTGTTGAGTGAAATGCATGATATATAAGTGGGATGTATTAGGTAAATGGCTATAATTTAAAGTATTGATATTCGGTTATGTGATGAAGTAGATATGTATAATATTTATATGTCTTTGATCATTGGTTGTAAATGAGACTTTAAGTATAATGAATAGCTCGTGAAATGACCGTGTTTTGATTCGACAAACAAGGTGAATTAGCTTTCGGTTAATATTAGATAATTGGGGTAACATGTATTTGTGATTTAAAAGTGGGTTGTTTTGGCTTATAAGATTAAATCATCATACATATATGTTTTTGTGTATTTGGTTATGTATTACTTTAATAATTATACATTAGTTGAGATATATTTGCAATATGTTTGACATGATATAAATTTTGGCTATATGTATATTTATGTACTTAGCTGAATATGTGATCATTAAACCTTAACTAGGCAAATTACCAAATTCACTTATATACTTTATTTTCATATAAACCACATTTAAAACAATCAAAAATACCTATGCATATATTGTGGCCAATTCATTCATATCACATCCAAAATTCTTTAACCAACTTCAATGCACAAATACATATCATAAATACTAGTTATCCAAAGCATATAGCATTTTAACAAAAACAAAATGAAATTGAACCATAATCAAGCAAAGTTAAATTCGAGCTTAGGAGTCAAGCCATATTTGCATGGCTTAAATTATACATATCCAAGATCGAACAAAATACATATTAGCCTATACATGCCATAAGTTCGAAAATAGACTTTTAAAAGTACTGAAGGTTGACGATAGTGTGGATGACTTCAATGACAATCCCCGAGCTCGTAACTTACAACTAAAATCTATAAAACAGAGTAACAAAAACACACAAAGTAAGCTAACTTAGCTTAGTAATCATTAAGCAAACTAAATAACTCAAATGAATAATCAAAACATTTCAAACAGGCCAAATTGTATCATTAATGTTATACTTTAACATAAATAAGTTACCTTGGCCAAATGTTAATATTTCTCATTTAGCATAATATTATTCAACTTTTCATTCCCAAAATAACACTATCTAATTTATGCTTACATTCAAATATAATATCACATATATATACACACCTATTTGGCCGAATATTCAAGGTCAATTATAACACCACATAAATACTTACCTATATAACTGAATATACAAAATTCAATATATAAATATCATCTCATAAATACTTACTTGTATGGCCAAATACACAAGGTTCATTATATCATCACATATGGTCGAATATACAAGTTCAATATATCATCATATATGGCCGAATATACAAGTTCAATAAAACATTACATGTAGCCAAATATACAAGGTCATTTAGATCAACTTACTTGCTCAATTTCCACATCAATGTGAAGCCTTATAGACATAGGCTTGAAAATAAATCACTGGCGTAAAACCTGCTAGGCATAAGCCTGAATCACACACTGGCACAAGGCCTGCTAGACTCAAGGTCTGATTCTTATTTATTCACCGGCAATAAGCCTGCTAGGCACAAAGCCCGATCAAATTCACCAGCACAAGGCTTGCTAGGCTTAAAGCCTTAATATCATTATTATAATTTCATTCCATAAAGAGTTCATATATCGAATCGTCTAAATATGCTATGCAGTTCATACAAACTTTCAGAGGTTTTGACTAAATCGAATAAAACTCAACCACATAACTTCAATGTTAAACCACATTCGGCTACCCTATTATACAACTATAAAATTTGAGTCATCATAGTAAATCATTTTATATTTGAAATAAATGATGTTTAATTGCTTAAAGACTTACCTCGAATATCGAAGAACGTTATAAATCAACTATTCTACTATTTTTGCTTTTCCCCGATCCAAGTCTGATTTCTTTTGTTCTTGATCTATATAATTTCAAATTAACCTCTTTTAAACACAATTTCATTCAATTTAATCCAACAACACATAAATGGAAAAATTACCATTTTACCCCTGATATTTCATACTTTTACAAATTAGTCCTAATTGCATAAAACACAAAATACAAAAAATCTCACCACATCATAGTTAGGCCGAATCTTCCTCATACTCATAATAGTCCATATATTTCATTTATTTTGCATTTTAGTCCTTTAATTTTTTATTTTTGCAATTTAGTCCTAATAATTCAAAATTATCAAAAACTCCAATATAAAACATGTTAATTTAAAACATATTTTTGATCTTTCATCATCAAACATCACAAAAAACAAATATTCATCAATGGCATAACTCAAAATATTCACTGAAATAAAAAATTCAAGCATGGGTCGGGTAGTATTCGAAGCAACGATCTCGAAAACATAAAAATGATCAAAAACCGAACAAAAACTAACCTTTAATCAAGCTTCCAAAGTGCCGAATGCTTGAAACTTTCTAAAGCTTTATTTTTCTTTTAGTTTCGGTCAAAATGAACTAAAATGCATGGCTATATTATGTTTGTTTTATTTAATATAAATAATATTTCATAATTTACTTTAATAACCTTTATAATCAAATAATAAACCATAATTTAATAAGGCTACAACCGTCCAAGGCATAATATCATGGGAAATTTGCAACATAAACACCCCATATTAAAAAGCCACTAATAATTCAGCCTTTATGATTTAAACTATCAAGTTTTCAATTTACGCGATTAAGTCATTTGCACACAAACAACCAAATTTTCGTACGAAACTTTCACACATGAAAATTCACATATAATAAACACATAAAATAATATTTAAATATTTTTCTGACTCAGATTCGTGGTCCCAAAACCACTGTTCTGATTAGGGTCTAAATCGAACTATTACTATAATATTAACATGTTAAAATTCGGTTATATTATGCTAAAGTGTTAGACAAATAGTTGCTATGTATTATGCATAAATATATATTATTGATGTGTTGATGTGAAAGGTAAAATATGCTTGACATATTGGTTTGGTTATATGAAATGTTATATGCGCGTATAGTAATAGAGTATAATGGAAGTAGAGATTAAATAAAGCATAAGTATTTAGCATGTTTAATATTCGGCTAAAGCTTTAGAAATTGACCATACGAATAGTAACTTATGTTTTTAATAAACAAGATGGCTTGATGCAAGTTTAGTATGTGGCTTTGTTATTATGCTTTAATTATTAAGTATATATTATATGATGTTTTATGTGTATTAATGGAATAGCAATTAGGTAAGCTTGGTTTAGTCAAAACTTATACTGAGGTTGCATGTTATTTGGTCTTGAATAATGAGTAATAAGTTGTTTAATTTTTATGCTTATATTTGGCTTGTTGATAAAAAATTATGTTTGAATGTTTATTGATTAAAGTGTAACCTATAATGTTTTGGTTTGGTTAGTATACGTTTTTATGTGATGAATTAAATGATTAATTTCTATGTGTATCCATGAATGTCCGGAAGTTGTGTCTTGTTCAGTAATACCTCGTAACCCCATTTTGGTGATGGATATAGGTTAGGGGTGTTACACATGAAACACGTTGTGGATCTTTTCCAATTCCGACAATAAAGCTAATCGATACGCCACTGGCTCTATTCTTTCAATAATCTCATACAGACCAATAAAATGCGGACTTAGTTTACCCTTATGACCGAATCTAAGAATTTTCTTCCACGGAGAAACTTTCAGAAATACCTTATCCCCGACTTGAAACTCAATTTCCTTTCGTTTTAAATCCACATACGATTTCTGTTTATCTGAAGCTGCTTTCAAACAATCACGAATTACTTTTACTTTTTCTTTGGTTCCTCTAACCAAATCAACCCCGTGAATCTGTCTCGCATTGAGCTTAGTCCAGTATAACAGAGTTTGACACTCGCGGCAATACAATGCCTCATACGGTGCCATCTTTATACTTGACTAAAAATTGTTGTTATAAGCAAATTCGACTAAAGGTAGATATTTTTCCCAACTACCTTTGAGCTCTAAAACACAACAGCGAAGCATATCTTCGAGTACCTGAATCGTTCTTTCAGACTGACCGTCAGTTTGCGGATGGAATGCGGTACTAAAATTCAAATTTGTGCCCAAAGCCTCTTGCAACTTCTTCCAAAATCGTGAAGTAAATCTCAGATCTCTATCTGAAATAATAGAAATAGGCACTTCGTGCAATCTAACAATTTCAGCAATGTACAACTTTGCTAGCATATTAAGGGAATAGTCGGTACGTACCAGAATAAAGTGAGCCTATTTTGTAAATCTATGAACAATGACCCAAACAACGTCTTTCTTCTTCGGAGTCAGAGGTAATCCAATTATGAAATCCATCGTAATTCTGTCCCATTTCCACTCGGGAATCATCACAGGCTGAAGTAAACTCGAAGGTACTTGGTGTTCAGCCTTTACTTGTTGGCAAATCAAACATCTTGATACAAATTCAGAAATATCTCTTTTCATACCTAACCACTAGTACAATTTCTTCAAGTCGTTGTACATCTTTGTACTTCCCGGATGAACAGACAGACAACCACTGTGTGCCTCATGAAGAATTTTCTGAATAAGCTCAGTATCTTTCGGTACACAAATCCTACCTCGGAACATCAAAAAATCATCAGCCCCAATTTGAAAATCTAAATCACTAGTTGATTCGCACTGAACTCTTTTAGCTTGAAGTTTTTTGTCACTTTTCTGAGCTTCACAAATCTGCTGAAGAAATACTGGTCAAGCTTTCAACTCAGCTATAATCGAGCTATCATCAGATAAGGTCAGTCACGTATTCATCACTCTCAAAGCAAAAAAACTATTTCCTACTCAAAGCATCAACGACTACATTCAGCTTTCCTGGATGATAATCGATTACTAACTCATAATCTTTTAGTAGCTCAACCATCTCCGTTGCCTTAAATTCAAATTCTTTTGAGTCATTAAATACTTCAAACTCTTGTGATCGGTAAAGATTTGACACTTTTCATCGAATAAATGGTGTCTCAAAATCTTTAAAGCAAATACAATGGTAGCCAATTCTAAGTCATGCGTCAGATAATTCTTCTCGTGAGGTTTCAACTATATCAAGGCGTATGTTATCACTTTGCCCTATTGCATCAACACACATCCAAGACTGTTCAATGATGTATTGGTGAAAATTACAAACTCTTTTCCTGATTTGGGTTACACTAATATCGGTGCCTCAGTCAATAACGCTTTCGCCTGTTCAAAACTCTTTTGGCATTTCTCTGACCACTCAAACTTAACATTTTTCTGTAACAATCTTGTCATAGGTATTGCGGTCCTTTGACAAATCGTCAATAATACCCAGCTAAGCCCAAAAAGCTTCTAACCTCAGATACATTCCTCGGCGATTTCCAATCAACAATTGTTGAAATCTTACTCGGGTCAACCCTTATAGCTTTCGCGGAGACAATATGTTCCAAAAATCTGACTTCTCGGAGTAAAAACTCACTTTTACTAAATTTAGCAAACAATTTCTTATCTCCCAAAGTCTGTAATACAATTCTTAAATGTTTGGTATGCTCTGCCTCATCTCGAGAATAAATCAAAATGTCATCAATAAACATAACCACAAACTTATCTAAATACGGTCAGAAGATCCAATTCATCAAATTCATAAAAACAGTAGGAGCATTAGTTAATCCAAAAGGCATAACAAGAAATTCATAATGCCCATACCTTGTTCTAAATGCGGTTTTCGGCATATCCAATTCTTTTACTCTTATTTGATAGTAGCCAGATCTCAAATCTATCTTCAAAAACATTGTTGCCCCTTTCAACTGGTCAAAAAAATCATCAATCCTCGGTAATAGATACTTGTTCTTTACCGTAACCTTGTTGAGTTGACAATAATCAATACAAAGTCTCATGGATCCATCTTTCTTCTTGACAAATAATACCGGTGCACCCAAGGGAGAAAAACTCAGTCTTGTAAAACCTTTATCTGTCAACTCTTGCAACTGAGATTTCAATTCTTTCAACTCAGTTGGAGCTATGTAACGCGTAGGTTTATACAAGTGTACACAGTCGTTATCAAGTAATAAGTAAGTATCAAGTTATCATCTCCACAGGGATTGTATTTGTGCTAAGTCACTTAATTTGTAAAATTATATTAACAATTTTGGTAAATAAAAACATAATTTAGTTAAGAAGTGATGATTAAAACATATTAGACTAAATGCAATGATAACAGAGACGTGTTAGGTTTGAAACAATTTAATCACACAAATCTAAAAACTATGCAGATAACAGAGCCTGGTTAGGGCTGTTATGCAACTTGCAATTTAATTGGGTTAGGATCTAAATTGAGTATGCACATTTCAATTATGCGTCCACTAGCCATCGTCTGGTTAGGATCAGTCAGCTAATTCAGCTGCATTTCAATCACGTATGAACGAAATACAAACTTGATTTAATTGAAAACATGATCGATTGAGGCACAAACATTATAAGCATGAATCGAATAAATATTATTTAATCAAAGCAATCATCCTAGCTTAAATAAAATTAAGCTAACATTGTTGTAAACAAGAACAAAGAACACATAGCAAACATATTTAAATTAAATTAAAGAAAACAAAGATTAAACCCAATTTAGAGTGGCTGTCACCCAAGACTCTGACTGACGAGGCTCCTTTGTTCCTTTGCTTCGCTCCTTTGTTGATGGTTCTCCAAGGTGGCCGACCAAGGGTTCTTAAAAAGGCTCAAATGCTAAAATCTTTACGAAAAGATGATGATAGGCGTGGGGAGAAAAGAAGAATGCTAAGAGAATTTTGAGAGGAGAGAATGATGATTGATGAGGGATTAGTAGAAATGTGAGAATGAGGTCTTATTTATAGGTGAGGAGAGGGGGATAGTTTACTAAAAATAGGGGTTTTCATCTTTTGAAGAATCTTCCATGGGTGGTCGGCCATAAATGGAGGAAGTTGAGCTAATTTTTGCTTGATTTTTGGTCAATTTGAGTGCCACAACAACTCAGGACTCAGACTTGGTCAAGTGCAAATATTTAGATAAATCTCTAATTTCTTCAACTCTTCAAGGACCTTGTGCAATTAAACCAAATAATGGTTTATGGACAGCCATGTACAGTCAAATTTTGGGTTGACTTGGTCCCTAATTTGGACAGTTTTGTAATCCAACAAAGTTATCAGACTTGTTTAGAATAAATCAACAAGTTAGAGGACCAAAGAATAAAATTTATCAAATTTAATTAAGTAATTTAAAACCCAAATTATTAATGAACTATTTTAAAATAAATTATTAAATATAATTATATATTGTATTATTTAATTTAATCATGCATGGTCCACTTTATGTCTTAAAAATATAATTTATTCAAATTAATATAAAATAAACTATTTATTGCATGAAAACTATATAATAAAGCATAAAATCACACTTTAATAATTTCTATGTCCTAATTTCATATTTTCACATATTTCATTAATTTATTAAATAATTATTTAGTTTTAACAACAATTTTAAGTAAAAAAGTGATAAATGACATAGGAAAATGCTATATATTTTTCTGTTTACAAGTCATTCTATATGAGCTATCAATATTGGTGCAGTCCCTGGTACTAAATCAATAGCAAACTCCACCTCTCTGACCAGTGGTAACCCTGGCAATTCTTCTGGGAACACATCTGGATATTCACAAACTACTGGCACAGATTTGATCTTCAATATAGACACCTTAGTATTCAACACATAAGCGAGAAATGCTTCATAACCCTTTCTTACATACCTTTGAGCCGACATCAACGAAATCACAATAGGCAATTCACCTGACTCAACTCGAAGAATTTCATTGTTTTGACACTTCAATTCCACACCTTAGGAATCTACAGGAACCGATTGGGGGTTAGGTGGGGGTGGAGGATGTTGGGCAACCAAATTTTTCTGAACAAACTCGGCAAACCACTCATTCATTCTTTGGAAGAAGGCTTCCTTAGCCTCTCCTCCTTGACTAATTGTGACCGGTCTACTTTTAGGTGGCGCGGTCCCTTGAGTGAGAGCCCGCGCATTACTTTCTACATCATCAGCTTTTTCTCGGTCGGGATCCATTTACTATATGAAAACACAGTTTAAATTGTCAGGAGTCGTCACACTAACAAAATTTATATATGGCATGTATAGCTAGACTCGTACACATGCTACGTTAGTCGAGAATCGACTAAACTATAGCTTTGATACCACTAAATGTAACACCCCTTACCTGTATTCGACATCGAAATAGGGTACGAGCCATTACCAGACTTATACACAAACAATCATACAATTTCGAGTCATAAATTTGCGTCCAAATTAAAATCATTCACATTCAATAATAAAGTCCCTAGCTCGAGCCTACGAGGCCCGAAACATGCTTTGGAAGTGGTCCAGGACTAAATCAAGCATTTAGGAAATTTTTACAAAACATAGAATTTTTTTCCCTAAATAGGGGTCACACGCTCGTGTGGGTAGGCCTTGTGGTCACACACGCCCCCGTGTAACTCTCTTACTTGTAACCCATGAACAAATTGAGGTCACATGGCTAAGTCACACGTCCGTGTGCTAGGTCGTGTGAAAAATTAATTTTCATAAAATAGGTGCAGACTTCACACGCCCGTGTCTTTGCTCATGTGCTCAATTCTGAGCATGCTGTTTCTCAAAATTGAGGTGCAGGGGACACACGGCCGCAGCATATGCCCATGTGGCAGACAATGTGTCACACATGGCCTAGACACACAATTGTGTGTCTACTCGTATGGACAAAATAATTGCTATTTACCAAACCATTTGCCACCCTTATTCACACATACACTTACACCAATTCAAAGGCACAAAACATGGCATACTTAGGCAACCAAACATCCACAATCATGGCTAAATCATATCAATACAATACCATCCACTATCATGCTCACAACATTTATCAAACCACAATTGACTACTTTCAAGATACCTATTTATACACAAATTTTATCATTTCATCCATAGATCATATCACCAAACATTTCACATTCATGCCTTAAGTCACAATTCCATCCTTCACTGAGCATTCATAGACCACATCACACAAGGATGATTGCACATACATGCATACATAAATCTATATATATAGATATGCGTACAACCATTCAAATCAAAATGAGCCAATTTACATGGCCAAATACCATATCAACCTTTGACAATTACAAGCCAATATTTTTTGCCAAAACACAATGACACATATAACAAAATGACCAAGTCCCTATACATGCCATACTTTCAAAATACCAAGATCATCAATACCCAAAATGAAAGTTTTGATAGTGTGAGGCAAATCTCCGACGATATCCGATTCGAGCTAGCTTGGCGACACTATAAAAACATGGAAAATAAATGGAGTAAGCTATATAGCTTAGTAAGCTCGTATGCAAGAAATAAGGAACCTTATTATGCATATAACATTCAAAGAATATAACATAATTAAATGTGAATTTATCATATTCTCGTGATCATAATTCATTCCAACACCAAAGTTACTTCATTATCATCATTTCAAGCAATTAATACACATGAGCTTTACGTACATACCTGAACTATCTCGAATTGAACTTACACATATTCTCATCTTTAACATACCCGTGAACCACTCGGAATAAAAATATCAGACACTCAAAAAATTTGCACATTAAGTGCCACATATGTAGCCAATGCTACCTCAATTTCAAATCACATAGTTGCCCACTCTTGAGCTATCACCGGGCCTACTCACACAAGCTGTCAGTTAAGATGTAACTACACGGTGCTGCTCACACAAGCTATCAAGTATCCGTAACATATGTCGGTATACTCAGCCACCGATAGGACGTACAAAACCAGCACTCGAATCACATAGCACATACTAACCCTAGTGACATGTCATTTGTATCCTACCCTATTCCTAGGTTCAAACGGGATTTCTTGCTTGTCGATTCATCTTCGGGCTCGTTCATAAGATTAAGCTCATCCACATTTATCAAACATGCAATTCATGCAATATTAAAGCAATAAAATAAAATCATATTAAACCTTATTTTTAACATATGAACTTACCTCGTTTTAAAATGGATAATTGTTCGATTTAGTCCATAACTTTGTTCTTTCCCCGGTCTAGGTTAGAACCTCGTCTTTATTGATCTATAATACCACATTTAACTTATTCAATCACCACATTATTCAATTTTATCCCAAAAACACCTTATGGAAAAAATTATATTTTTGCCTCTATCTTTTCAACTTTTTACATTTTAGTCCCTAGGCTCGTACAATGATTTTTATTCGATTTTTTCATTACCCAAGCCTAGCCGAATATTATTAGTACTCATATTAGCCCACATTTTTCATTTATTCACATTTTTAAACATATTTTGCAACTTTGAAAAATAGGTCCCTATTTGACATTTTCATCAAAAGTCACTTGGTAAATGTTGTTTACCTAACATCAAACATACATTTTCTACCATTAGACATCAAAATACACAAATATTCTACATGGGTAAAATTTTAGACTTTGATTTTCTTTCAAATTAGTCCTTAAAATAGCTAGATTAGGTTGAGACAACTTCAAAAACATTAAAAATCATTAAAAACGGGGCAATAACAGAGTTACAATTGAGCTTGGAAGTGGCCAAAACCCTAACTATGTCTTCCTTGAACATTTCGACTATGGGGGGAGACTAATTTGAGAAGTTGACATCTTTTTATTTGTTTTATCTGTCTTGATTTACCAAATGACCAAAATGACCTTAATGCATAACTTTAAAATTTTACCCATCCAAGTCTATTTTTTCCAACTTAAATTATAATGGGCTAATTACCATTTAAGGACCTCCAGTTTAAAATTTCATTTCAATTAGACACCTCTAGCATCTAGAGCACGCATTTTGCACTTATTGAAATTTAGTCCTATTAGTCAAATTGGACACTCTATTGATAAAATTTCTTAAAGAAATTTTCACACAATCATTCAATCATACTTTAGACCTTAAAGAAATAATAAAATTAACATTTCTACTTCGGATTTGTGGTCCCAAAACCACTGTTCTGACTTGACCCTAAAACGGGCTATTACAGCGTGTGCCCCACATGGGTGGCTCACACGGACGTGTGAAATCGGGAATTAGGGTTTTTTGGTGAGTTTTAGTGCCACACATCCTGGCCACATGGGCATGTGTTCCACACGAACGTGTGAGATCTCCACACGGCCGTGTCTTTTCTGTTATTAATTTTTAGCATTTTTGGACAGTGAGTTACACGGGATGCTCACACGAGCTTGTGTGGCCTCCACATGGGTGTGTCGACCCCCACACAACCTGGGTACTTCCACATTGCCGAGGCACATGGTCATGTGGTCATATTTTGTAGAATTTTTGTTTTGAGTCATAAACTGCCTATTTTATGTTTTTGTGTAATTCAACCCTCGTTCAAGCCTCAGTAAGTGTGTTTGGGACTTGTTTTAGTTTTGTTCATGTATATACGTGCATTTATGAGCTTTGATTTTATTGATTGTTTATGTGATGAATAAGTATGAGTTTATTACTTTTGTCGTAACTGAACATTAGAATACAAGTGCAATCAAATCTAAATCTGTTCAACTAGAAATGTTAATGTCCGTTTCTATATATTGTCTGCATAATATGTGCATTGTTACATAGCATGAAAATTTTGAGATCTAGCTATGAAGAGAAGCAAGACAGACTTAACAGTTTTAACTGCGATACTTTTGTATAGCTGTTTACCGCACTATCCTATACATATATCAGCTTAGCTATATACAGTTACTCAAGTGGCATAGTTTCGCGTTATGATGTGTTGGGTGGATGAATCTATTATGGTTTTATGTGCTGTGCATAGTGGATGGGCCTACCATAGCGCTTATGTGGGGTGTTGGATGGACGAAGTGGTGTTTGGTTGGTGGGGTGGGATTTTGAATTATGCATCTGTTCACATCTAAATATACGTCTATTTTTCAAAACATTCTAACTATTTGTGTGAACTTCTGGTAATTGACAATACAGTTAATGTCAATTAATATGATATAATTATTGCGTATGACTGGAAAATCATTTTTGTGGTTTGATATTGTACTTGACATATCGATTGAGACTTTCGTAAGTGATATTTTTATGCACATACTTGTTAGAAGTATTTATTGTGTCACTCAATCTTCTACCGTCTATTCATGTTTCAGACTCACACTAAGCTTACGTAGCTCATCTCTATAGTGTCTTTCTTTTCAGGTACTTTTCGCGTTTTGAAGCTGGACTCGGCATACCGGAGGTCTTAGACAGAAATGACTTGATTCGATTTAAGTAAAATTTCACAAGTTTTATATGGTAAACTTTAAGTTAGTTTGTAAAACAATTATACAAACTGTGGACTGAACTTTAGAAATTGTGGATTTATTTGTGAATGTTTGACGCCGATTTAATATTGTTTCAAACACAATAAATGAAAATTTTTTCTTGGTTTGAATTAAATGTTTTGTTTTCGATCACTTTGGTGATCAATGTAACCTCTGAGATTCAGTCTATACTTCTAGGTCGGGTTTTGGGGCGTTACATATGGTATCGAAAGAACGAATTAACCAAAATTTCTTCTGAATTGATTTCTTTAATGAATGGGTTAATGTGGGATCCTCGATGACTTTAGTAGTCAGTGAGATAGTGTATGAGTTACAAATATATTTGATGTAGCGGTTATAGTCAAGTATCTTTCGAAGATCTTTTCTAAGTATTCTACATGTTCTTTTATCCTCACAGGCATATGCAATTGTTTATCTTCAGATGTGATTCTATTCATATGAGAATGCTAGCTAACCATAATGTTAGATGGAGGTATTGTTAGGCTGGTTGATTAATGATTGATATTGCTTTATTTTTCTTTTGCATTCTATTCAATTATGTTCGGTAGAAGACTCGACGGTAAGACTCGTATGATGTTATTTTATTTCTTCTACTGGTTGATACTTTAAATTATATATAAATAAAGTTTATGTTGTCTCTGTCACAACTGGTTCCAATGCGTATGAGCGATTTTCTTCTTCTGAATTTTCCCTGGGGTATCATTGATCTCTTTATCATTCAATACGGGTTGTATTCTCGAAAATACAGCTTCACATCTTGGATTTCATTATCTCAATTTTCTTATCATTTTTATTGTTTAATCTATCAAACATGGCTTATCTATAAAGGATATTTATTAGCCAGGGGTAATTACATCTACTACAGTTATAATTCCTGATTCGACCATGAGAGCACGATGATAGCACGATGATATAGATCTTAGATTATAGAAGTTGTATGACTGTACTTGTTGTTATTGGGACTACCTTCAGTTTTTCTCTTTTATCTCAGACTGCACTATTAATATTTGAGGTATTGTTCTATCTATAAGGTTGAAACGTTCGTCATATTATAACACTATGATTTTAATTCATCTGATGGTTGTGGCTTTGGTATGGTTCGAATTTTTTATGTTAATAATTGAAATTGTCTCATTATATATCCCATTTCTAGCTTTCATGAAAGGGATAAGTAACGAAAAAAGTGTAGATGGTGGAAGATCGAGCTTAAACTTGTATATTGATTCTCATTCTCAAGTAATCTCGAATTATGTCAACAAGTTAAAACGGGATGTTATGTTTCGTTTGAGTTAATGTAGTTTGTAGAGATCTTTGATTGGTATTCTGAGGGAATTATGATAGGTGGTATATCTGGATTATCTTGATAACAAAAAGATATTATTCTGAAATGTTATTATTTGATTGATAGATAGACTTAAATGTGTTATTCTGAAACAAGTTATTCAATTGAAAATTTGGGTAAGTTATTTATATTCGAGCTTATTTCTCGATTCGAGAATAAATTTTTATGGATCAATGGGTAAATAGACGGACAGTCAGAATGAGGGATTCAATTTCTAAAAGACATGATATAGAATTAAGTCCATCAGATTTGTTATAATTGGAAAGTGTCATTAGGGGTTTAATTCGTCTCGATAGTTGAAGCTATTGCGCTTGTGTTAAATAATATTGCTTGATGCTTTACATAAAAGGGGAACAAATATAAGTTGAAAGTTACAAATGCAAACATGTTAGAAGCATCAGTCAGAATTTGATAATCCGAGTTTCCCGGTTATGTTTCGACAGATGATCACCTAGAGTTTCTTGGTAATTATACTACTAATGATAAAATTATGACAAAAGAACATCATAATTGTTCAGTTAAGTTCAAATATAGTATCAAGTTCTAATGTAAGTCTAGATAGGAGTTCTGAATCGAGATGAGTTATAAAGGATTTATCTGTCGATTACCATTAAGAAGATGACAGAAAGATTTGATGTGATGACTTTTATTAGGTGTGACATTTTGAGGACGAAATTTTTGTCAAGGAGAGAGTGGTAACATCTCGTTTTTCAGTGGTGTTAGAAACACTAGTTTTGGGGCCACCAAATCCAACGAGTAGGTTCATAAATATTTTTATTTAATATTTATGAATCAAATATGGTTTTAAAAAGGTTTTCAATTTGATAATTTAAGTTATATAAACAATTTATTAAGTTTAAGTGGTAAGACCCTAAGGTCAAGTGGTTTTAAAAATAAGGTATCGGGACCTCGTTTTTATAAACCGAGTCGTAAATATTTTTATAAATATTTATAAAATGTCATTAATGTGGTATTAAAGTTTTGTTGAAAAATTTTAATGTTTCAATATTTAATTAAGCGAAAAGGACTAAATAGTAAAAGTTGAAAAAAATCAATTGCTATTAGTTTAAAGGTGTTAATTGCTTAAAGAATTATAATTGGATGATCTTAATGACTAATTTACCCATACCTAAGATAGTGGGACGGTGGATGCTTTATTTTCTTTTAATTTTACAAGTTTAATATGTTATTTTATTATTAAAGGAATGAATAAAGGTTAAAATAATAATGAAAATAAGAAAACATAAGTTTTTTCTTCATTTTGGCTTTTTCATCACCCAAATAAACCATAGGAAAAGCTTCAAGCTTCGATTTTTCTTTGGATGATGCATGATCGAGATCGAGTGGAAAGTTGAGGAGAATATAAAATTGCCAAAATGCCCATGAACTTTGTCATTTCTACAATTTCGCCAGGTAAGTTTGTAACTTGGTTAGTATAATTAATTGTTGTTTCGATAAATTATTATCTATTTGTGTATACATATGAATCAAGTATGTTAGCTTGAAAGAAACGAATGAAACTAGGGTTAAAAATACACTATGGAAATACAACATAAAAATGTAGAAGACCATGGTTGGACCGTAGCAATGTTTACGCAAGACCATAGCTGGGATGTGGCAGTTTTTCAGACGTAAGACCATGGTTGGACCATGACAGTGTATATATATGTAAGACCATAGCTGGGCTATGGCATTCTAATGATAAGCCTATAACCGAGTTATGGCACTATGAGCGTAAGATATTGGCAAGGCCGTGGCAGTGCACATGTAAGACCATAGTTGGACTATGTCACAATATGAAACATGTACCAAGGTTTCAATCGTCTTTACAGTGTTCATCGAATATGAAAAGGGAAGGTTTCGACCATCGATTAAAGAAAAGGGATGGTTTCAACCATTGTTTAGCACACTTATGTAAGCTTCAATAAGGGTTTCAATTGATTTCACTATGATAATTATTGAAAGGTATGATGTATTAATGATTAAAGTATGAACATTCATGTTTATAAAAAGTATGATTTAAGTGATGTTATGTTTATGTACCATATCTTACCATATGATGATATTGTTAAGTTTTGTGCTTAATCACTAGCTTGTGACTATGGTTAATGTTATGCGTTATGCAAATGAAATGGTAAGTGTTCAATTTGAAACAAGACATGAATGTATGAAAGACTTTGAAATGGTGAGCTACATTGAAAATATGTTATATTGAGATGGATGATAAATCCAATTGAATCATGCTCAAGTATAATTGTTATCTATGTCAAATTCATAGGAATCATGTTTAACTGAACTAACATGTGTTGTTGATATGCTTAGGCTTATGCCAAGTTTGCGGATATGATTGATGTTTATGATTATGCTTGTACTATGCATATGAAACGATAAGAAAAGGGAATGAAATGCTAAGTACATAATTGGGATGTGTTATATTGTTATAAAAGGTTTAATGTGATAAATGATGTAATTGTATGTGAGCAAATTGTTTATGCTTTGGATGAATCTACCTATGTCATGGATAAACACACTAAATCGAGAATTAATAATGTTGTTTAGGCTTATGATAAGAATTGGGAATGGAATGGAAAGTAAGTAAATAAAAAGATATATAATCTTATGAAAAGGTTGATGATTCTATATTATATTTTACGAAATTCTATCATGTTATGAATGGTCAATAAATATGCAACATTAATGAACTTATTCATTTGTGAGTTCATGATTATGGTTTGATAAGTCTTGAGGCATTGGTATAAGTTTATATTTAACCTATAATGGTCATTATTGAAATGGATTGCTATGTTTATGTTTATATGAACTTACTGAGCATACATTGCTTACGTAGTTATTTTCCTTTGCTTTACATATTATTGGAAGCTAGTCAAAGATCCATCACATTATCCTTCGTTTTTATTGGTAGATTTTGATGCTTTGGTTGTGGTTATAATGGCATGTATAGGTGGACTATATTTAGTTGATGATATTGGCATGTAATATTGCTATGAATTTGTGAAACTTATGTTATTTTGATGCCTTAATGGTTTGTGTGCTTTTGGCACTTTGATGCTTAATGGTTGGTGTTTATATGATCAAATTGATGCATGGTATTTACGGCCAAAGTGGTAAGTGTTGCCATGTTTTCAAAATGATCATCTAGGGCATGAGTTGATATGAAATTTAGTCAAGTATAATTTGTTGAATTACAACCCATTTGGTATGTTTGAATGTGAATTTGGCTTGTGGTCAATTATGGTATAACTTGATATGAATTTAAGCTAAATATATATGGATCAGTTATGGTCATATATATATTTAAGTTAGGTACATTTATGAATGTGTATTTGAGATGCATGTAAATAATGATTCAAATGATAAGTTCTATTGACATGGTATAAGCCAAGTATAGTATGTTTAAACATGCACATGTTTAGGTATGTTTGGAATGACCATGTTTGGTATGTTTATATAAGTGTTATGCATTTAGGTAAATATGAACTAATTGTAATAGTATAATTGTGGTCAATCTATGATGAGTTTTGAAATGGAAAATGAAGTAAATGTTGATGAATGGAATGTGTTAAGTACATATATATGTTTAGATAAATTGTATGTTTGCATTTGAGGTGCCTATATGGCATATTGGTTGTAAGAATAAATGACCTGATGAATTGGTCTTAATATGCATGCTTTGGTATGTTTGAAAGCTTGATTATATGTGCAAATGCCTTGTAGATGTGAGCTTGAAATGGGTGGAAGTAATGGCTTGCAATTGGCCTATTTCTTGTACACACGACCTAAGACACGGGCATGTGTCTCAGCCATGTGTGACACACGACTGTGTGGTACGGTTATGTGTCCTCTGTAGGTGTTTAAAGGTTGCATTTCGAGAGTTACATGGCTTAACACACGGGTGTGTGGCTTGGCCGTGTGACCCAAGTAAGACTGTTACACGGGCAGAGACACGGCCGTGTGTCCCTACTTCGAATGTCCACACGGCCATGTGATCCCTGCGTGCGAATTTTTCCATCTTTTTCCAAAAAGTTTTAAATGTTTTCGATTTAGTCCTGGATCATTTCTAAAGTGTATTTAAGGCCTCGAGGGCTTGAAAAGGGGACGTTATGTATGTGTTTGATTGGTTTTTGCAATGATTATGAAACATTTGAAATGAATGATTTAAGCTGTGCTTTTTAAAGTAATGCTCCGTAACCCTATTACGGCGACAGATACAGGTGAAGGTGTTACATTTAGTGATATCAGAGCTAGATTTAGTTAGTTCTCAGATTGAACGTAGCATATACGAAGTCTAGAAATACATGGCATTATATAACCTGTGATAGTGTGATATCTCTTGACACTGATGAGATTTGTTTCATTTTAGACAAAGAAGCTTTCTAACCAAGCTAATTCCGATAATGCTAAAAGCAATACTCAAGTATCTGGTTAAAAATTGCTTTGGATGAGCAGAAACTCATAATGGTAAGAGAAAAAGTTCATAATGTTATGTTATGGTAGTTAAATTTAGAGGCTTTACGATCTCCACCCCTCACCCTCAAAGTCTTACACAATGGGATTTTCTAGATTTATGTTGATTAAGTTTGCAAAAGAGAAGCTACAGAATTCAACTATTGAAATAGTAATAATGTGGTCAGAGCTGAGAATGGGTTAGCAAGTAAAGAGAGTTCTAGAAGAGATATCAGAGTCTTTTTCTGGAAGATCATTTGGGATGTGCAACGTTGCTGTTAAAGAAGAGGTTAATCATGGGTAATTGACTTATTCAGGTATGATATCTAAAGAATGAATTAACTAGAATTTCTTCTGAACTGATTTCTTTAGTGAATGGGTTAATGTGGGATCCTTGATGACTTTAATAGTCAGTGAGATAGTGTTTGAGTTGCAAATATATTTGAATGAAGCAGTTATAGTTGCGTATCTTACGAAGATCTCTTCTAGGTATTTCACATGTTCTTTTATCCTTATAGGCATATGCTATTGTTTATATTCATATGTGATTCTATTCATATAAGAATGCTAGCTAACCATAATATTAGATGGAGGTATTGTTAGTCTGGTTGATTAATGATCGACATTGCTCTATTTTTCTTTTGCATTCTTTTCTATTACGTTCGGTATAAGACTCGACGAAAAGACTCATATGTTGTTATTTATTTCTTCTACTGGTTGATACTCTAAATTATATATAAATGCAGTTTATGTTGTCTCTGTCACAACTGGTTCTAGTGCGTATGAGCGATATTCTTCTTTTGGATTTTCTTTGGGGTATCATTGATCTCTTTATCATTCAATACAAGTTGTCTTCTTGGAAATTCGGTATAGCTTCACATTTTGGATTTCATTATCTCAATTTTCTTATCATTTTTATTGTTTAATCTATCAAACATGGTTCATTTATAAAGGATATTCATTGGCCAGGGGTAATTACATCTATTACAATTATAATTCCTGGTTCGATCATGAGAGCATGATGATATAGATCTTAGATTACAAAATTTGTATTACTGCACTGGTTGTTATTGGGACTACCTTCGGTTTTTCTTTTTTGTCTCGAATTGCACTATTGATATTTGAGGTATTGTTCTATCTATAAGGTTGAAACGTTTGTCATAGTATAGCACTATGGTTTTAATTCATCTGATGTTTGTGGCTTCGGTATGGTTCAAAGTTTCGATGTTAATAATTGAAATTGTTTCATTATATATTCCATTTCTACCTTTCATGAAAGGGATAAGTAACAGAAAAAGTGTAGAAGATGGAAGATCGAGCTTAAACTTGTATATTGATTCTCATTCCTCAAGTAAACTCAAATTATGTCAACAAGTTAAATTGGGATGTTATGTTTCGATTGAGTTAATGCAGTTTGTAGAGATCTTTGGTTGGTATTTTGAGGGAATTATGATAGATGGTATATCTAGATTATCTTGACAATAAAAAGATAAAATTATTCTGAAATATTATTATTCGATTAATAGATCGACTTAACAGTGTTATTCAAAAATGGGTTATTCAATTGAAGACTTAGGTAAGTTGTTTATATTCGAGCTTATTTCTCGATTTAGGAATAAATTTTTATGGATCTAAGGGTAAATAGACGGACAATCAGAACGAGGGATTCATATTCCAGAGATCATGACATTGAATTAATTCCATCAAATTAGTTATAATCTCGAAGTGTCATTAGGGGTTTAATTCATCTCGATAGTTGAAGTTGTTGCACTTGTGTTAAATAATATTGCTTGTCTCTTTCCTTCAAAGGGAAACAAATATCAGTTGAAAGTTACAAATGCAAACATGTTAGAAGCATCAGTCAGAGTTTGATAATCTAGGTTCCTCGGTTATATTTCGATAGATGATCACCTGGAATTTCTTGGTAATTATACTACTAATGATAAAGTTATGATAGAAGAACATCATAATTGTTCAATTAATTTCAAATATAGTACCAAGTTCTAAGGTAAGTCTAGATACGAGTTTTGAATCGAGATGAGTTATAAAGGATTTATCTATGGAATACCATTAAGAAGATGACAAAAAGATTTGATGTGATGACTTTTATCAGGTGAGAAATTTCGAGGACGAAATTTTTGTCAAGGGGAGAGTTGTAACTGCCTATTTTTCAGTGGTGTCGAAAACAGTGATTTTAGGGCCACCAAATTCAACAAATAGGTTTATAAATATTATTATTTAATATTTATGAGTCAAATATGATTTTAAAAAGGTTTTTGGTTTGATAATTTATGTTATATAAGCGAATTATTAAGTTTAAGTGGCAATACCCTAAGGTCAAGTGGTTTTAGAAAATGAGGTATCGGGACCTCGTTTCTATAAACTGAGTCATAAATATTTTTATAAATATTTATAGAATGTTATTAAGGTGGTATTAAAGTTTCGTTGAAAAATTATAACATTTCGATAATTAATTAAGTGAAAAAGACTAAATAGTAAAAGTTGTAAAAAGTTAATTACTATTAGTTTAAAGGTGTTAATTGCTTAAAGAATTATAATTGGATGACCTTCATGAGTAATTTACCCCTAACAATGATAGTGGGATCATGGATGCATTAATTTCTTTAAATTTTATAAGTTTTATAAGTTATTTTATTATTAAAGTAATGAATAAAGGTTAAAATAATAATAATAATAATAATAATAATAATAATAATAATAATAATAAGAAAACATAAGTTTCTTCTTCATTTTGGCTTGTTCATCACCGAAATAAACCATGAGTAAAGCTTCAAACTTCAGTTCTTCTTTGGTTGATGCATGATCAAGATCGAGTGGAAAGTTGAGGAGAATAGAAAATCACCAAAATTCCCCTGAACTTTGTTATTTCTACAATTTCGCTAGGTAAGTTCGTAACTTGGTTAGTACAATTAATTACTGTGTCAATAAATTATTATCTATTTGTGTATATATGTGAATCAAATTTGTCAGCTTCAAAGAAATGAGTAAAACCAGGGTTGAAATACATTATGACAACACAACATAAAAATGTAGAAGATCATGGTTTGACCGTGGCAATATTTACGTAAGACCATAGCTGGGCTATGGCATTCTAATGATAAAACCATAATCGAGTTATGGGAATATGAGCTTAAGACATTGGCAAGGCCGTCGCAGTGTATATGTAAGACCATAGTTGGACTATGTCACAATTTGAAACATGTACCGGGGTTTCAATCGTCTTTACATTGTTCATCGAATATGAAAAGGGAAGGTTTTGACCATCGATTAAAGAAAAAGGATGGTTTCAACTAACATTTAGCACACTTTGTGTAAGCACACTTTTTGTAAGCTTTGGTAAGGGTTCCGATTTATTTCATTATGACAATTATCGAAAGGTATGATGTATCAATGATTAAAGTATGAACATTCATGTTTATGAAAAGTATGATTTAAGTGATGTTATGTTTATGTACCATATCTTACCATATGATGATATTGTTAAGTTATGTGTTTAATAACTATTTTGTGGCTATGGTAATGTTATGCGTTATGCAAATGTAATGGCAAGTGTTCAATATGAACCAAGATATGTATGTATGAAAGACTTTGAAATGGTGACCTACATGAAAAATATGTTATGTTGAGATGGATGATAAATCCAATTAAATCATGCTCAAGTATAATGGTTATCCATTTCAAATTCTTATGAATCATGTTTAAATGAACTAACATGTGTTGTTGATGTGCTTGGGCTTATGCCAAGTTTGCAAATATGATTGATGTTTATGATTATGCTTAAACTATGCATATGAAACGGTAAGAAAATGGAATGAAACGCTAAGTACGTAATTGGGATGTGTTATGATGTTATAAAAGGTTTAATGTGATAAATGATGTAACTGTATATGAGCAAATTGTTTACGCTATGGATGAATCTACCTATGTCATGGATAAACACACTGAATCGGGAATTAATAATGTTGTTTAGGCTTATGATAAGCATTGGGAACGGAATGGAAAGTAAGTAAATAAAAAGACATATAATCTTATGAAAAGGTTGATGATTCTATATTATGTCTTATGAAAACCTATCATGTTATAGATGGTCAATAAATATGCATCATTAGTAAACTTATTCATTTCTGAGTTCATGATTATGGTTTGATAAGTCTTGAGGCATTGATATAAGTTTATATTTAACCTATAATGTTTATTATTGAAGTGGAATGCTATGTTTAAGTTTAGATGAACTTACTAAGCATACATTGCTTTCGTAGTTATTTTCCTTTACTTTATAGATTATCGAAAGCTTGATCAGGTTAGAAGCTAGTCAGAGATGCATCGCACTATCCATCAATTTTATCGGTAGATTTTGATGCTTTGGTTGTAGTTATAATGGCATGTATATTTGGACTATGTCTAATGTTTAATTGATGTTATTGGCATGTAATATTGCTATGAATTTGTGAAACGTATGTTATTTTGATGCCTTAATGGTTGGTGTGCTTTTGGCACTTTGATGCTTAATGGTTGGTGTTTATATGATCAAATTGATGCATGGTTTTTATGGCCAAAGTGGTAAGTGTTGCCATGTTTTCAAAATGATCGTTTAGGGCATGAGTTTTTATGGAATTTAGTTAAGTATAATTGGTTGAATTATGACCTATTTGGTATGGTTGAATGTGAATTTGGCTTCTGGTCAATTATGGTATAACTTGATATGAATTTAAGCTAAATATATTTATGGATGAGTTATGGTCATATATATATTTAAGTTAGGTATATGTGTATTTGAGATGCATGTACATAATGATTTAAATGATAAGTTCTATTGACATGGTATAAGCCAAGTATGATATGCTTAAACATGCACATGTTTAGGTCTGTTTGGAATGACTATGTTTGGTATGTTTATATAAGTCTAAGCGAAGTTATGCTTTTAGGTAAATATGAACTAATTATAATAGTATAAATGTAGTCAATCTATGATGAGTTTTGAAATGGAAAATGAATTAAGTGTTGATAAATAGAATGTGTTAAGTACATATATATGTTTAGATAAATTGTATGTTTGCATTTGGGGTGCCTATATGGCATACTGGTTGTAAGGATAAATGACCTAATGAATTGGTCTTAATATGCATGCTTTGGTATGTTTGAAATCTTGATTATATGTGCAAATGTCTTGTAGGTGTGAGCTTGAAATGGGTGAAAGGAATGGCTTGAAATTGGCCTATTTGTTGTCCACATGGCCTAAGACACGGGCGTGTGTCTTAGCTGTTTGTGACACATGGACATGCGACATGACCGTGTGTGTGCTGTAGGTTTTTAAAGGTTGCATTTCGAGAGTTACGTAGCCTAACACACGGGTTGGCTGTGTGACCCAAGTTAGCGAGTTACACGGGCACGGACACGGGCTGGGACACGGCCATGTGTCCTTACTTCGAATGTCCACACAGCCTGAGACACAAGTGTGTGGCCCTTGCATTGTGAATTTTTCAATATTTTTCCAAGAAGTTTTAAATGTTCCTGATTTAGTCCTAGATTGATTCTAAAGTGTTTCTAAGGCCTCGAGGGCTCGAAAAAGGGATATTATGTATGTGTTGATTGGATTTTGTAATGATTATGAAATGCTGGAAATGAATGATTTGAGCTATGTTTTTTTTACAGTAATGCTCCGTAACCCTATTCCGGCGATAGATACAGGTTAGGTGTGTTACAAAGCTTGCTCCTTACGCGAATGTACTTATGGCAATTCAGATGGAGATTTGATGCCCAATCCTAGCGAATGGGCTTGTAGCCAATGTTGGTACTAAAGTAGACCATTTTGTTTGAGGCATGTTGGGTGATGAACTTCAACTAATAAATGTGTTGGCATATGTCAATAAAGGGTGACTCGCATCAATTGCTACAACTGATGAAGTAGGCCACTAATGTCAACCATGAGAGACCAGCAAGTTGCTCCGGTGCAATTCCATAGTCATTTAGCACCACGCAGAAAAAAGGATGTAGAGGAAGATGGAAGCATGCTTCTAGTAAAAATAGAGAGAGAATAAACCCATCATTGGAGACACTCAATCAACACTCCCCCTTAGTGACTTCAAAATCATAGGCAAAGTTGCGCAGACTAATTCCTTTATTGCCAAGTGTCTAATCATTTCCTCTTTGGTGGTTTACATTTATAAAATGGGGTTTCTACTGGCGTATTGGCTTCGAAATTATGTGGCTTGTCACCACATTCTACAGTAGACCATCCCCATGGCCTCTTTGAACTCAACCACCACTGCCACTAGCCCTACCCCTTATGCCTATTCTAACTTTAGCCATTCGAAGAAAAAAATGAAGCAAAGGAAGATGGAGAATGGAGGATTACCTTAATGATCGGTTGAGTTTTGGAAGGAACAATAGTAATGCTCCGATGAAGAGATAAAGAAGAACAAATAAGAAGACAAAGTAAAAAAAGAAAAGAAAAGAGATTATGGTTCTAAAAGAACTTGAGCAGTGAGAAAATTTGGGGAAAATAATTTAAATAAGTGATAATTCCACTTTTTTACGATCAGTTATAAAGCCAATCATCCACAAGAAGTTTCAAGTTTAAAAAGAATTGTAATAAATTGTTCAAATCCTCCAATCCGTGCTCGACAACTATTAGAGGCTCATAAGGGTTCTATTGAACCCTTGTTATTCAGAAAAGCGAGAACATCTACCAATATAAGTCACGTAGTTAAATATCTGCCAAACTGGGTTTGCCTATTATGTACCCCCCAAAATGAACTCTGAAAGGCAGCTATCTGTTAAGGCTATATATTTTGACACTCCACAAGACTGCATCTTATAGCTCTATGATAAGATTATCCACCAAAGCATATAATTCCATAATCTCTTTGTAAAGCTACTGCTCGATTCAAAAAAGCATTCCACGCAAAGACTACGTAGCTCAACTATATTACATTTTGTATGGATTAATTCAATAGAAAAAAAGGGTACGAAGATTAGTTAGAGTATCTTGTTTGAGATTAATCCCTATTATATGTTGTCTTAGTGTGATTTATCTCTTCCCTGATTGTAAGTAAGAAATTTCAAGGATGAAAATTTCTTCAACGATGGGAGAGTTGTCACACCCCGAAATGTCAAAATTAAGTTGGAATGGTGATTGCAGGTACTAAATTTAAAAACTTAAAATTGAGGGGGCTCTAGTGGAAATAAGAGAAATTGGCGGACTGGTTATGAAAAGGTTGGGTTTCAACTTTGTTTCTGTTGAGTTTAAACTAGGACTATATTTTAGTGGGAGACATGATGACTAGGGATGTACATTTGGCCGTTGAGTTTGGGATTGGTGAAGGAAATGTTTGAGTAGTATCATTTTTCTGTTATTTCTTCATCTTTGTCATTGATTTGGTTGAAGGAAAAAAAGATTAAGAGTTATCTGCATGGAGGAAAGAAGCTAAAGTTTGTGCATAAGTAATTGATAATTTGACCTTTCTGTGTTACAAATTTAAGAAAAGAAAAGAAAGTTTAGGATTTCAACTATCCATCAATTTTGTTTTGTTTTGGATAAAGTTATAGATAATCATACAAAAAATTATGGTTTTTATGATGATAAAATATCTTCATTGGAGATTTCGAAATGGTTGTTATGTTTTGTAAGTTGGAGGCTCAGGTAGCAAAGGAAAAAACTACGTAGAAGGTTTTGGTGTAAATTTCCTAGTGAGTTCTAGAAATCAGGTCTTAGACGGTTACTTATTTATTCTAGTATCGTTTGCTAGTCATGTTGGTTGAGTGTTGACCAAATGATATGTCATCCTATGACTGGATGTTGTGTAAGTGATGAGTTAATCCATAATTGAATATTGATGTACTATTAGGCTTGTTGTGTTGATATAAAAATACTTGAAATGTTTGGCATAATGTGTGTCGTGCATGAATAATAGTGTTGGAGGAGTGCTTGTGTATGAAATGCATGTATATGAATTATGCAGAGTCATGGAAGGTTGTCAAAATGTGATTGATATGGAAGATAGAGAAGGGAATATGACAAGTGATTTGTTTCCAGTATGGCATGTAAATGCAAACCTTGATTGGTGAATGCCACGGGCTTGTAGGGGAACACACAAGTGTGTGAATTAACAAGGAGGATTTGTGGAGGTTCAGGCATAGTATATAAAAAATAAATATCATTGATACATGGCTCTGTGAAGGTTTAGATGGATTGTACAGAGAAAGGTGCTTACCAATATATGAGATCCATTTACAGGATGTTTGAATGAATGCAGGTCCATGACCATGGCAAGATCCAAGTAGATCCGCAAAGCAGTTTGAGTTATGAATTCACTTGACTTGCCGAGGTAGCATAACCCAGTAGAGGTTCATAAGATAAAAAAAATTGAGCATGTGAATTGGTATATATATGTTCGCGTCCATGTCTTTGCAAATATGGGATCCGTTTGATAAGTCCATCAAGAATGAGATATCTGTTTGTGCAAGTCCATATGTGCAAGATATGATAGTCCGTCAAGACTATCTTACATGTATGATTCAACAATAGGGGATCCGCTCTTAAGAATCCACCTAGATGTTATTTGTTTCTAAAAGTGGACCATTATAAATGGGTTATCTATTATTATGAGACAGAGGCAAGATACGATGGTCCGCCAAATTTGTTGGCTTAATTGAGATTGATTGATCTTCTTATTAATCCATAATGTGTGTTTTCCTTATGAACTTGCCAGTATATTTTTGTAAATTACGAGTCAGTATACTTGGGTCTAGAACATGATTCCATAAGGATTGTGCTATGAATTTGAGTTTGTCAAGACAAGCTATTAACAATAGCCTGCAATAGGAACTATTCCCTAAGATTTGTCTTATTTGGTTATCTATATTTTATTGAGGCAAAAAGTTACATGGGAGTGATCTGCGAGTTTTCTTTCATAAGTCTGCAAGTAAGAATCCAGAAAGTTTTCCTCTCATGGAAGTAGTTGCATATAGGTCTGCATAGGCAACTAATAAAGATAATGTTCTCCGATATAATTCACCAAGAAGTCAAACGTTGATTTACATTTTGATATTATATCTGTGAAGTCTCATTAGTGGGAGCTTTTATGTGCAAGGCTTTGATAGTCGAATATTTTTTTTTCAAGTTGTTAGTAATAAATTTAAGGAAGATAAATTATCCTCTAGGATGTGCAAGCAAATAAGCGATGTTATTTTGAGGATAATGTACCAGGCACAAGTGAGCCAGTTCATTTGATATAGATACTACACCACTGAGATTGACGAACCGTAACAGTCAGACTTTAATTCTAAATCATGGAAAGCCAACTTGTTAGCGTTCTATTGATGCAAGTTATGGATAACTCACTAAGTTCATTAGAAATTATGTAAGTGTTATTATGTATTGTAGGTAATAAGGGCAATTCGATAGTTCAGGGAGGGACTAGGCCAAAATCTGTTGTGTTCAGGCAGTTGTGCTTCCTAGTTGTAATATACATACAGTGGGGTAACCCAAAGGGGAGTCTCGGGGTCAAAGTTGTAATATTACAACTAAGCAAATATTTTGTAATATTTTACAAGGTGGTTTAAACATATTGAATATTTTCTTAGTTATCTAGCTGTAATATTAGCTTTAATAAGAATATTGTTTTCAAACTAAGAAAATGTTCAATATGTTTAAACTACCTTGTAAAATATTTTGTGTCTTAGATTAAGGTTACATAATCGAAATAAATTCATGTGGCATGGTCAATTAGATAACTATGATTTAATAATAACTGCACTAAGTATGAATGGTGGAATATACATTAAAGAATGTGTTAGTTAAATTTCAGTTATGAAGTGTAGCACCCTGTAGTCTAGATCTGGCATTCGGGACGAGTGTGGGGTGTTATAGAATTTCTGATGCTCTAGCCACTCAAACCTTTATGGTTGGGACGACTCATCAGTTCTTCCAATTCCACATCATCAATGACCTTATGAAGAAGTTGTCTTAGTTGTATGAGATGGTACATCATTTCACTGTAACCTTCCAAACTCGAGTTAGTCATTATGGCCAAACTCTGAAGGTTACATTAGCCATCGAAATGGCTAAGTAAAAACGTCCAGTTGTAAAATCACTATTTTGTTTAATTCTCGAAAAACTTAGTGTGGTTGCATAAAGTAAAAACACCAGTTTGTTAGGTCATCCATTGTTTTCAGTTTATTAAAAAGTTGTATCCTTTGAAATAAAGCTCAATTTTATGTCGAAAAATCCCATTTAAAACCTTTGTATTACCGTTATGTGGTGGAAAATTATCACATTTGATTTTCGTAGAAAACTTCATATTTTTATTCTTTATTGAGTTGATTTTTAAATTTGTTCAGTTTCTGTCAAAACTTATGCATGCAAAAATCTCAGTTAAAAATATCAGAGTCCATACGTAAATAAGAACTACAGTCCCAAATTAAGATTATACCAAAAATAAATAGAGTAATTTAAAAAACATTAATGCTAGAAAATCCATACTGAGACTTTCGTGTGCCGAATCTTATCCTAATCCTAAGGGTTATGTAACATCCCGAATTAGGGCCTAGTCAGAATAGTGGTTTCGAGACCACGAATCCAACGTAAGAAAATTCATTTTTATGGTCTTCAATTCTACGGAATTTTTTTGTGAGAATTTTGTCCAAAAATTTTGACGTTTGAGCACTCAATTTAGTCAAAAGGACTAAATCGTAAAAAGTGCAAAAATTGAGTTCTACATGCTAGAGGTGTCCAATTATTATGAAATTTTAAATTGGAGGTATTTAAATGGTATTAGACCATTGGTTAATTTTTTGGACAAAAATGAACATGAAATGGGTGAAATAAAATATTTTTAAGTTAGGGGCATTTTGGTCATTTAGTATTAAAATGAATTAAAAACAAAAGTAAAAGCCATTTTTTGTCCATCTTCAACCCCATGGCTGAAACTTGCATAGAGAAGACATAGCTAGGGTTTTTCAAGCTTCCAAGCTTGATTGTAAGTCCGTTCTAGCCCCGTTTTAATGATTTTTATGTTTTTGAAATCCTCGTAACAAGATTTACCTATTTCTACCATTTATTTGAGTTATGATGAAGGTATAGGGTTTGAACCATGTTATAAATTTGTGCATTTTGATGTTTAATGATATATTATGCATGTTTATGGTTGGAGAAACGACTTTTACTAAGTAGTTTTCGGTGAAAACGCTAAAAAAGGACTAAATTGTAAAAGTTATAAGGTCATAAAAGTGTGTTTTGATGAGAATTGTAGTTTGCTATAGTTATGAAAACGGTTCAGCTAGGCTTAAAGAGTGAGGAAATTGAATAAAAATCATTTTACGAGCCTAGGGGCAAAAGTGTAATTTTGACAAAATTTAGGGGCAAAAATGTAATTTTTTCAAAATATGAATTTTGGATCACATTAAATAATGTGACTAATAATTAGACGAAATGTGACATTATAGATTAAGGAAAATGAGGATTGGACCTAGAATGGATAAAAATTGGGAAACCAACGGTTAGATCCCTTTTTGCTATTTTGGTGTCGAGGTAAGTTTGTGTGATTTAATAAGCATGTTATTCATGTTATTATTGTTATACGTTAAATATATCTTGCTATGATTGTATTGATTTGATGTTAATGGAAATTTAATGAAGAATGACATTTAAATGAAATGAGTAAATTTGTATGTAAATAATATATCGTTTTTATTTATGATATAATATTTTGTTATTATATGAGATGTGGTTGTATATTGAATGATCACTTGATGTAAATTATGAATTGAAATTGATTAAGGATGAATTGGTAAAATGTTAAAAAGTGAGGAATTTCTCGGTTTGACTTCGGAATAGAAAAGATATGAATGATCCGTTGTGAGAACACATGTGTAGTACTATGTGCAGGCTACTATGTGATTAAGATGGTTTTAGGTCACGTGTGTAGTACTATGTGCACCAGATAGCTTCGGTTACAAGGGTGGTAATATGTGCAGGCCAACGCATATCTGTTATTATTCCGATGAGTTCAACGGAAAATTGACTAAGTGAAAATACATGTAAGTGAAAATACATGTGATCATGTACTGATTAAGTGTAAATGAATATGACTATATTCAAATACAATTAATAATGGTTAGGAGATGTCACACTATCATAACTTGTATAATGGCATGTATAGCTATACTCAATACATGCTATGTTAGTCTTAGAACCAACTAAACCGTAGCTCTGATACCACTAATGTAACACCCCTTACCCTTACCTAAGACTATGACGAGGTACGAGGCGTTACTGGATACACACACGGACACTTTTAGAAAATACGGTTTATAAAATTTCAATCTAATTTAAAACCAATTAAACAACATCATGACGTCCCAGTTATGAACCTACAAGGTCCAAATCATACATTAAAAGAGATCCGGGACAAAACCGAGAGCTATAGAAAATTTTAGTAAAATTTCTAGGGTTATGCCTCACACGCCCGTGTAGAGGCAAAGCACACGCCCATGTGCTTGGGGACACTCCCGTGTCCCCCACCCGTGTTGAATTATTTGGATTTATTTTTCATTTCGAACCTACAGGAGTTTTCACACGGCCAATCACACGCTCGTGTCCCTGGCCCATGTCCCTCACACGGCCTAGACACGCCCGTGTCATCACCCGTCTCCAAAAATCCGGACATTCAGTTTATGATGTCATAATTCACTTTGAGGCACACTGCCAAGCACACGCCCATGTGTTAGGCCGTGTCCTCCACACGGTTGAGACAAACGGACGTGTTTCTGGTCGTGTGTTTACTATCATGCAATCTGACCTATAATTCTAGGTGCAGAGGACACACACCGCATAACATGCCTATGGGGCTAATCGTGTGTCACACACGGCCTAGACACACGCCCATGTGTCTACCAGTGTGGACCTTTTTAGAGGTTATTATCCAAGCCAGTGGTCACCCAACGTCTACACACATTTGTGAATTTCAATGGTATTCAAAATGGCTTAATTGTGCCCAATACCTTCAACGGTCTATTGCATGTTAACCTCATCTCATTGGTTTTGTACATGCTAAATTATCCTCTTTGTATTAAGGACTACCATATCATATAATACATTTAAACATGGCTCATTTTATAACTCATTGCTAATTATGACCTAGCCATTTCCAAGTGATTTGGCCACATTCCACTTGTACATTCATGATATACCATATTTAACCATTTCATGAACATTTAAACACCAACATGCACAATTAGTAGGTTACAACCTATATCAAAGTGAGCTATATCTTATGACCATATACAAAATGAATAGGTATATCATTTAAGCCATTACATTGACTAACCAATGACATGCATAACAAAATAACCAAAAACCTATACATGCCATTGTAACAATGTATAAGTATTTATATACCAAAGCAATATAAGCTGATAGTGTTGACAATACTCCAATCGTCTTCCAATCTTCACGAGTCCACGAGCTTTATAAAACATGGCAAGGAAAAGAGTAAGCATTAACATGCTTAGTAAGTCCGGATAACAGGAAGGTAAACTTACTGGTTATTTAGCATGCAACCATAAAAGATATTCATGCCAAGCATGCATAGTATAAATCCCCTATCACATACACCCAATCATCAAGTTAGTTTCATCTTAAGCAATATAGCATTAATCTTAGGTGAGCTCATCAATTCAACATTTCCATTCTCATTTCTCTTTATAGTGCAGTTGAATTTCTCGAAAATCTCGATAGATTGCCATTTACCGTCAAAATCATACAAGTGGTCATCTCAAATATGCACTCCCGCGAGCCTTACATCTTACGGTGGGATTACCAGTCCAGGCTAAATCCCCCGTACTATAAACTCATAGAGCAATGTCGAGATTACCAGTCCAGGCTAAATCCTTTTCAACAACAATTGCTCTCATAAATTCAGATATGAATTGCCAGTGCAGGCTAAATTCAGTCATCAATTGGATTACCCGTCCCGACTAAATCCTTAATGCACCTATATTCTTCAAGAGGTTCGATCACTCAAGGAACACTTGTCTGGGGCTAGATCTTATTTATATTGAGATAAACAGATTACCTGTTTGGGCTAAATCCTTTTCTGCAACACATGCAAGATCTCGTGTCATGTAAGCCATAATTTATCCATCGGATTCCCCTTTTTTTTTAACCGGAACATTTATCATCTTTTCAGTTATATTACCACATTTCATGGATTATCATATAGTGAATATCTAAAATTTTCAGACATTCAAAACATACATTTTATGTATACTAAGAGTTTACTTCGGGTTATACGGACTTACCTGGTAATTGTTTCGGTTTCGTATTTCGGTTATTCCGAAACCTTTCGTTTTCTACGGCCAACCTCTGGAATTTGTTCCTCAGGGTCTATATCAATAAAATTAGATTATCAATACATCACATTATTCATTTTTAAGCCTAAATCTCACCCTAGAGAAAAATGACCATTTTTCCCTAACCTTTCACAATATTTACAATTTAGTCCTAAGCCTCGTATAATGAAATGCATGTAATTCCTTGGCTACCCAAGCCTAGCCGAATGTTATTCACACTTATAGCAGCCGATTTTTTCCCTCATTCCATATTTTTCTACCCATTTCCAAAACTTTTACAATTTAGTCCTTTAAGCCATTTCCATGAAAAACTACTTTGTAAAAGTTGTTTATCATCCTTTAAACTCTCATATTCCTCCATAAATCATCAAAACACAAGCATCTCATGCATGGGTAATTTTCTAAACATGAACCCTAGCATGAAATATGGGTAGAAATAGAAGAGCATGTTACGAGGATATTAAAAATAAGAAGAACATTAAAAATGGGGCTAGGGAGCACTTACTATTAAGCTTGAAAATGTTGAAAACCCTAGCTATGGAGAACCCTAAATTTTTGGCAGCATGGAGAAGAAGAATGGCTGATTTTAGCTTGATTTTTCCCTTTTTTTTTCATTTATTACCAAATAACCAAAATGCCCTTCCTTAATAACCTTTCCAAATTTTTTTATGTACGCCCATCTTTGTCCAAAAACTTAGAAATTGGGAAAATTACTCTTTAAGGACCTCTAATTAATATTCCAAAGTAATTTCATACAAATTACTTCTAGAACCCAAGTTTTGTAATTTATTCAATTTGGTCCCTAATTTCCAATTGGACACCTTACACATAGAATTTTTTCATTAAACTTTAACACATGCGTGTTTTCATATCCTAGATCTCATAATGATCATAAAATAATTATTTTAATTTTAGATTTGTGGTCCTGAAACCACTGTTCTGACTAGGCCTATTTCAGAATGTTACATTTCTTCCCCGCTTAGGGACTTTTGTCCTCGAATGTCTTACCAGTAAACAGTTTAGGATATTGAATTCTCATGGTTTCATTGGGCTCCCATGTAGCCTCTTCCACACCGTGTCTGTAACGCCCTAAAAATCCCAAAATCTTGAATTTTTTTTCGATTCTGATAAAAGTGTGCTTAGTATTCCCGGTTAAGTGTTAATTATGTGATAGTAGGTCTTGGTTAATGTTTGAGTCAAACTTAGGGGTAAAGGAAATTATGGGTTAATAATTAAAAGAACCTTGATGGCAAGTAGGTGGGATTTTGAATAAATGAAGGAAGAATTGGACACAAGGAAGCCTTGTGGTGGAATGGCAAGTGGCGTCACATGCAAGGTAAGGCAAGGGGGTATGGGGTTCGAATCCCACCTTGCACAAAAGAGGGATTTATTTTTGCTTAAGAGTTGGACAGAGGTAGCGTTGGAATGAACTCTGTAAAGAGTGATAAGAGGAGAAATTTGAGGAAGGGATTAAGGGGTTATCGGGGAGAACAACTAGGAGATGAGGAGTGAAGAAGAGGTGGAGTCGAATTGGGAATTTGGGCATGGGAAATTCGGCTATAGAGGCTATATATAGGTGTCGAATGTAGGGTTGCCAGGCTAATGCCGAATTCTCCTTCACCTTGTTGCCAGAAACCTTTTTTTTTCTTTTTCTCTCCAAGATCCAAAAGTCGAAAATCCCTTGTTCTTCTATTGTATTCTTGTGCCGATTTTCCATTCTTACTTTACTCAAATCTTTTTGATTCACTTTCAGTCTAGCTGACTTCTTCTTTTCTTTTCCCTTGGAGCCGAATAACCCTCTTTTTGCCATACAAATCGCAAAGGTCGAATAGCCACTGCTATTTCTAATCGGTCAGTCCTGGTGTAAGTGCTTTGTTCTTCCAATCAGTTTTGCTAAGTATCAATTACTCTGTTCCTTACTTCTTCTAATCGGTTTTTGTAAGATTAGTATCGAATCCCAGTCTTTTGGATCCTTGTCGATTTGCTCCTCAGGTGTAAGACTTTGGTAAGTGTTCTTCACTTAGTAAGGGTTGGCCAAATAGGCTTTAGTAGAAAAGGGTGACATATGTTGGATACAAGTCACCCATTATGCTTCTAACGATAAAGGTTAATGCAGATCTGAAAAGTACTCATGGTTAGTGATCAAGGGAAGGCTATTAAGGCTTGGCATTTCAGGAATGGTTAAGGTGAGATTTCGGCTTTTGGTAAAGTATTCAATAAGTATGTGAGATTAATTCTTGAGTGATATCGATTGTAGGTTCGTGGCTAGGAAGATCGCAGCACGCTTTCTTACCAGGTTTGTACATACACTGTACACATACAATAAATCGGCAAATCTCGAAATGTCGAAAAGCCGAAAAGTCAAAAGTTTAGCTACAACAGACTTGCGAGTGCGCAAACACTCGTGAGGGGGAAACCGATAGATTATCTGAGGCCCCATGGGTGATTCCATGGACTTGGGCTGTGAATTGGCCAACTGGGCCAGAATGGGCTTAATAGGCCCGATGGGCTGTTGGGCCATAATAGGCAAAAATTGATAATTGATGCTATGTGATGGAAAATTCGTATGAGAGCATGACTATAAATGTGATTTGGGCCTCATGGGCCATATGAATGTGATTTGGGCCTAATGGGCCATATAAATATAATTTGGGCCTAATGGGCCATATAAATATAATTTGGGCTTAATGGGTCATATACATATGATTGGGCCTAGTGGGCCATATACAGGTATGTGGATTTGTCTGGGCTTTGTAAGGGGTTTTGGGCCTAGTTTATGATGACTGCATAAAATTTAATTAATTAAATGAGACCGTGGACAAGTCATAGGGTTAAGGTGTGGCAACGGGTATATGCATGTCTAGGATTGGATCTAGGGAGAGCTTGGTACTTAAGCGGTCTTAATAACTCACCTCCTCTTCTCTGGAATCCTACCTGGTGTATAGTATTCGTTCATCTTAGCTTACGGGATTTGTTAACGGGCCAAGGTAAGTAAAAACCCACAATAAAGGCAAAATTATCGAAATGCCCCTAAGGGAAAAATAACCAAAATACCCTTATGTGTTGAATATAAGTTTTATGGATGTTACATGTATATCTGCTGCATACATACGATATTCTGCTTAGGTTGCATTTAGGTTGGGAATTATGAAACGAAGGAAGTATATGAGGATCACATGGTTGCTTGACAATCGTGGATCCACCGATGGCTTTTAAGCCCAATATATGAATGAAGGTAGTTCCGCAACCGGGCTACCATTGATGTGTATCAGTTAGGTGGGTCGATATTTATATCCCTTCATGATGTGTATTAGGGGACAGAGTTGATGTGTAGCGGTTGGATTATTGGGGTGGGATTGCACTGCATTGCATTGCATGTATGATTTTATAGTGGTTGATGTTTGCTTTATGTTTGTTGAGGGTAGTACACACTGAGTTTGCAAAAACTCACCCCCTCTTTTATTTTTCTCAAGTGATGCTCAGTAGAAGGTTCAATGTTTGGAGGGACTCTGGGTGGCCAGCTAGCAGGACAACTTGGACTTGTTTTCCTTTTAAAAGCATATAAGTTTTTAGTTTATCAAGAAATTTTCAGACCAGATTGTAATAAGGCCTTCCCTTTTTGTTATTATTTGGATTAATATTTTTATGCATTGTAATTACGAGAAGTTGAACATGAGTTTCCTAAATCATAATATGTTTTTCTACGTTTTCGTAACTAAATTTTCAGATCACAGGTTTTCATAAATCATATGTTTTAAACAAACTTTTGCGATTAAAAAGAGAGTTTTTATAAGTTTATCAAGGTCTCATATTTTAAGGAAGGGTTTTCAATGAAAACAAGGTTTTTCGCTAAAACACTTCAATGTGACACTTCAGATTCGGTCATAACGTCTGGGTCGGGTTTGGGGTGTTACAGTGTCGATGCCATAAAACTTTTACCAAGGCTATTTTTTTATTCCTCAACTGTTTGACTTCTCGAGCCAAAATCTTGACCGGTTCTTCACCATAAGTCATGTCTGGGCCAATTTCAACTTCTGTCGGTGAAATCACATGGGAGGGGTCTGATCAATATCGCCTTAACATGGATACATGGTATACATCGTGGATCTTTTCCAATTCAAATGGTAATGTCAAACGGTAGGCTAATTGTCCAACTCTTTCAGCGACCTCATATGGTCTAATAAATCTTGGACTCAGTTCGCCTTTTCGACCAAATCTCAATGCCTTTTTCCATGGAGATACTTTTAGGAACACTTTATCTCCAACTTGAAATTCAATCTCTTTTCTTTTCAAATCAGCATATGAATTTCGCCTATCCGTTTCCGCTTTCAAGCAATCACGTATGACTTTAACATTTTCTTCAGTTTCCTTGATTAAATCAACTCCGTGGATCTGATGCTCCTTAAGTTCTGTCCAATACAATGGGGTTCGACACTTTCTGCCATACAAGGCTTCATAGGGTGCCATTTTCAGACTCGTCTGGAAACTGTTATTGTAGGCAATTTCTACTAATGGTAAGTATTTTTCCCAACTACACTGAAATTCAAGGATGCAACACCGTAACATGTCCTCAAGAGTCTGAATCATCTGCTCAGACTGACTATCAGTCTTCGGGTGAAAAGCCATGCTAAAACTCAACTTCGTACCCAGGGCTTCTTGCAGCTTCTTCCAAAATCTCAAAGTGAATCTTAGGTCCCTATCTAAAATAATTGATAACGGTACCCCGTGTAATCTCACAATCTCTGATACATACAAGTCGACAATTTATCAAGTGAGTAGTCAGCTCGTACTAGAATAAATTGAGCCGACTTCGTTAGCCTATCAACCACGACCCAAACATCATCTTTCTTTTTTAGGGTTAACGACAATCCCATTACAAAATCCATAGTAATCCTGTCCCACTTCCATTCGGGGACCATCACAGGTTGTAACAAACCTGAAGGTACTTGGTGTTCAGCCTTGACTTGTTGACATATCAAACATTTCGATACAAATTCGGAGATGTCTCTTTTCATGCCATTCCACCAGTACATTTTCTTCAAATCATTATACA
This sequence comes from Gossypium longicalyx, assembly GCA_025698465.1. Classification (NCBI taxonomy): domain Eukaryota; kingdom Viridiplantae; phylum Streptophyta; class Magnoliopsida; order Malvales; family Malvaceae; genus Gossypium; species Gossypium longicalyx. Next base: position 54,526,012 of record CM047006.1, on the reverse strand, counting down.
TCTGGTACTTCCTGGATGAATAGACAAATGGTTATCAAGTGCCTCTTACAAAATTTTTCGAATAAGCTCATCGTCTTTCAATACACAGACCCTATCTCTGAACATCAAGCAACCATCGGAACCGATCCGAAAACCTGATTCAGTACTTGACTCGAATTGAGTTCTCTTAGTTTGTAGATCACTATCATTGATCTAAGCTACACAAATTTCTTGCAGAAATGTTGGTCTGGTCCTTAACTCTTCCAAAATCAAACCATCATCTAACAAGTCCAACTGCGTGTTCATGGCTCTCAAAGTAAACAAGGATTTTCTCCTTAGTGCATCTGCGACCACGTTCGCCTTTCCCAGGTGGTAGTCAATGATCAATTTATAATATTTAATTAACTCTAACCATCTCCGTTGTCTTAGATTCAATTCTTTTTGGGTCATCAAGTACTTCAGACTCTTGTGATCGGAGTATACACGGCATGTTTCACCATACAAATGGTGTCTCCAAATATTCAAGGCAAAGACAATGGCAGCTAACTCCAAGTCTTATTTTGGATAATTTTTCTCGTGTGGTTTCAATTGCCTCGAAGCATAGGCTATCAATTTTCCTTCTTGCATCAGTATTTAACCTAGTCCATTCAAGGACGTATCACTGTAGACCATGAATTCTTTTCCCGGTTTAGGCTGTACTAAAACTGGAGCTTCTGTTAGCAACGTCTTTAACTTCTCAAAGCTCTGCTAACACTTTTCTGACCATTCGAACTTAACATCTTTTTGCAGCAACCTCATCAAAGGAGTTGCAATCATCAAAAATGCTTTCACAAAATGTCGATAGTAACTCGCTAAGCCCAAGATGCTTCTAACCTCGGTTACATTCTTTGGTGGCTTCCACTCAACAATGGCAGAAATTTTGTTTGGATCAACTCATATGCCTTCACTCGAAATAATATTACCCAAAAATCCAACCTCTCGAAGCCAGAACTCACTTTTCCTGAACTTAGCATACAATTTCTTGCATCACAAAGTCTGTAAAATAGTCCTCAAGTGTTCAGCATGCTCAGACTTATTACGGGAATAGATCAAGATTTCGTCAATGAATACCACAACAAACTTGTCCAAGTATGGTTGGAAAACACAATTCATTAAGTCCATAAACACAGCTGGGGCGTTCGTTAGACCAAAAGGTATGACCAAGAACTCGAAATGACCATACATTGTCTTGAGAGCGGTCTTAGGCATGTCCGGCTCCTTAACTCGCAACTGGCAGTAATAAGATCTCAGATCTATTTTTGAAAATACATTGGATCCTCTCAATTGATCAAACAAATCATCAATCCTTGGCAACGAATACTTGTTCTTAATAGTTACCTTGTTAAGTTGTCAGTAATCTATACATAGCCTCATCGAACCATCTTTCTTCTTTACAAATAATATGGGAGCACCCCAAGGTGAAAAGCTCAGTCTTGCAAAACCTTTATCCGTCAGTTCTTGGAACTGTACTTTTAACTCTTTCAGCTCGGTTGGTGCCATCCTATACAGAGCAATAGAAATAGGAGTTGTTCTAGGCACCAGCTCAATACCAAACTCTATCTCTCTAGTGGGAGGTAATCCAGGTAGCTCTTTCGAAAACAGATATGGATACTCGCATAATATCGGTACCAAACTCCATCTTTAACTCAGATTCTTTAGTATTCATCACGAAAGCAAGGTAAGTTTCGTACCCTTTTCTTATATACATTCAGTTAAAATTGAGGTAATTATAACTGGCGATGTATCCAACTCACTTGAATCAATCCAAAGAATCTCACCATCTAAGCATTTCAATTCGATATACTTTCTACCACAATTTACAATCACATCATGCACAGCTAACCAATCCATGCCAAGTATACATCAAACTCATCAAATGGCAATAACATAAGGTTAGCCGGAAAATAATGACCTTGAATCGTCAAGGGACAATTCTTACAAACTTTATCAATTAGGACTGACTTGCCTAGAGGATTTGAAACCTTAATCACAAATTTCGTAGGTTCTACCGACATATCCATGCTAGACACCAGTTTCATACAAATGTACGAATGGGTTGATCCTGGGTCAATTAAGGCAATGACATGAGTATTATAGATAGAAAATGTACCCGTGATGACATTGAGAGTAGAGGTTTCCTCTCTAGTACGTATTGCATAAGTTCTTGCCGGGGCTCGAGCCTCTGATTTTGCAGTAGCATCCTTGGCAACAGTCCGACTACCACTTGCACTTCCTAGATGTCTCGGAGGTCTACCTCGAGAGATAAGAGCATTATGCTGCGAGGCTGATTCAACCTCTTTATTAGCTCGCTCTGGGTAGTCTCTAAGAAAATGGTCAAGAGACCCACATCTAAAACACGCATCACTCTTCATTCGGCACTCTCTGAAGTGGAATTTGTTGTAGCTTTTACACTTCAGCTTCTGTTCATCTACGCTTCCCACACTAGTTACCATAGGGGAAAAAGACTTCGGGTTATGTCATTTGGAGCTTCTAAATCTACTTGAATATCCTACTGATGAAGTGGATTGTTCTTGCTGACTTCTCGATTTCTTTGTGGGGAAGGAGTGTGTTCTGTCACTAGATCTCTTACTCGCAACTTGAGCTTCTCTCTTAGCTTATTTTTTTTCATTATTTAGTTCTTCAGCCTTCTTGGCTCGATCAGCTAACGCGGAAAATTCTCGTATCTCAAGGATCCCGATTAGTAACTTAATTTTCTCATTCAAGCCTTCGTCGAAGTGCTTACACATTTCTGTCTCTGATTGGATCCACTCCGTTGCATACTGACTTAACCTTACGAATTCTCTTTCGTACTCTGACACAGTCTTATTTCCTTGCTTGAGTTCCAGGCACTCCTTTCACTTCTAGTCTAAAAACCTTTGACTGATGTATTTCTTTTTAAACTCAACTTGGAAGAACTCCCATGTAATGTCTTCCTTCGGTAGCACTGAGGATACAGTCTTCCACCAGTGATATGCAATATCTTTCAGAAGAGATACAACACACTTTAAACACTCCTCAGGTGTATATGACAACTCGTCTAAAACTCACGTAATGTTCTCGAGCCAGAACTCAGCTCGTTCAGCATCATCCTCAACCTTAGCCCTAAAGTCTTCAGCCCATATTTTTTAAGTTTGTCCACTGGGCCTTTACCAGTTCTCACAGGTGCCATACCTAGTGGCACTTCTCCATCTGGCCGAACAGGGGGTAGAGGAGGTCATGGTATATTGGGGCAGTTTCTCAAATAATACCCAAACCATTCATCTATCATCTCGAAGAAGGCAGCTTTTGTCTCTTCCCGGCCTTCAGACATAGGCCTTCTACTACTACTAGCAGTACCTTGCTGAACGGAAGCTGTAGCATGACTCTCAGCTCCCTCGGACTCATCTTGAGCTTGATTGGAAGACATTTACTATATTCAAATACAATTAATAATGGTTAGGAGATGTCGCACTACCATAACTTGTATAATGGCATGCATAGCTGTACTCAATACATGTTACGTTAGTCCTAGAATCGACTAAACTGTAACTCTGATACCACTAAATGTAACACCCCTTACCCGTTCCCAAGACTAGGACGAGGTACAAAGCGTTACCGGATACACACACGGACACTTTTAGAAAGTACGGGTTATAAAATTTCATTCTAATTTAAAATCGATTAAACAACATCATGATGTCCCAATTATGAACCTACAAGGTCCAAAACATATATTAAAAGAGATCCGGGACTAAACCGAGAGCTATAGAAAATTTTAGTAAAATTTCTAGGGTTATGCCTCATACGCCCGTTTCCCCAACCTGTGTTGAATTATTTGGATTTATTTTTCATTTTAAACCTACAAGAGATTTCACACGGCCAAGCACACGCCCGTGTCTCTGGCCCGTGTCCCTCACATGGCTTAGACACGCCCGTGTCATCACTTGTCTCCAAAAACCATGAGATTATGTTTATGACATCATCATTCACTTTAAGGCACACGGCAAACGCACACGCCCGTGTGCTAGGTCGTGTCCTCCACACGGTTGAGACACACGGTCGTGTCTCTACCCGTGTGTTTACTACCATGCAATCTGTGTAACAGTCCGGTTTTGACCCTAGTCAGAATAGTGGTTTTGGGACCACAAATTCGAGTCCAAAAAATATTTTAATATTATTTTTCTGTGCTTGTGATATGTGAATTTATATCTGCTAGATTTCTGTAATTTAATTTGTATGTTTCTGTGCTCGATTTGCAAAAAGGACTAAATCACGTAAGTTGTAAAAGTTGCCTGCTAGTTGCTAAAGTGCCTAAGTGCTATGGTTTGTTAAAGTTGAGGCCCTTGCATGTCAATAAGACCATTATATAATAGTGGGAGACATGGTTTGGCAATATAGTAAATAGATAAATTTTTAAAGGATGGTTAGGTAATTAGATAATATATGTTATTAAATAAAACAAATGCATGAAAATTTGTTTATTCATGCACATCCTTGTCGAAAATACAAAAGAAAAAGAGAGAAAAAGAACAAGCTAGGTTTTGGCACTTTGATCCTTGATTAAGGTATGGATTTTTGTCTGTTTTTGATAATTTCTACATTTTTGTGATCGTTGCTTCGTGTTCTTCAAAGCCCATGTCTGAATTTCAATTTTTGGTTAAGATTTCATGAAATTTCATTGTTGATATCATGACCTTTGTGATGTTTTTGGATAAATTATAAAGGCTTGATAGATGATTTGTAAGTTTTGTCTTTGAATTTTGGTGAAATAGAGTAAATTGAGGTAATTTGTGAAAATGTTATTTTGAAGGACTAAAATGTGAAATAAATTAAATGTTTGGACTTGTATGAGAGTCATGAAAATTTAGCTAAGCTTGTGTACAAACAAATTATGTGTATTATGTGATTTTGTGAAAGAGGGACTAAAGTGTCGAGATGTGAAAACATGAGGGCTAGTTTGCAAATTGCCCTAAATGTGTGATTACGAATTGAATTAGATCATATGGTAAATAAAAGGATTAATTTTGAATACTTATAGCTCAAGAAAAGAGGAGTTCAGATTTAGATCGAGGGAAGTCGAAGATTATAGAATAAACGTTCGAGTAGACAACTTCAAGTACGAGGTAAGTTCGTACTTAAAATATGATCTTAAGTAAGCTTTGATGCCTTAATTATACATGGTTTGTATATAATTAAATTGGATGATATGATGATGAATCGGAAGTTTTGGCACTAAGTGTGCGATTTAAACTATCTTAGCACTAAGTGTGCGATTTAAATTAGCTTCGGCTATTTGAGGCACTAAGTGTGCGATACCGACTTAGTCTCAGTTATTTGAGATGGCACTAAGTGTGTGAAAATATATATTTTGGGCTAACCATATAGCACTAAGTGTACAGATGTCTAAAATACGAATAAGTTATGGAAAGTCTTATAACATTCACAAGAGGTGAGTATGAAAGTGTATAAGTACAGGAATTTTCAGGTATGTATAAAACCTAAGTGGTAGATGATGTTATGTATATGAATTTCATTGAGTTGATATAGATTTATGGATTGAAATTATGCAAATACATATATGTTGTTATATTATGTTTCATATATTATGAATGACTTGAGTACGAGCTTACTAAGCTTTTGAAAGCTTACTTTGTGTGTATTTGCATTGTCTTATAGATATCGTAGCTACTAAAGGCTCGGGATAGTCGAGGATCATCACCACACTATCGATCTCATTTTGGTACTTTTGAAAATATATATATTTTAATGTATGGCATGTATAGGCTAGAAGGATTATGTTTATAAGTTTTGATATGCATATATATGCCATGAGAGTTAGCTAACAAATGATAAGTTGTGTATGGTTTTGGTGTATGTTTGCAATGTGCTAGGTTTTAATGTGTTTTGGTCATTCTTAAACATGGAATTGGTTGGAAATTTTGGTATGAATGTTGTATATCCTTGCTTGTAGGTTTGACCCAATGAGAAATGGCAAATTGGCTAAAACCAAGCCTACATTATGCCACACGGTCAGGGGACACAGGCGTGTCTTCTGGCCGTGTAAGAAAAATAGTATTCACCTAAAAATCACACGGCCTCGACACGGGCGTGTCATATGGCCGTGGGCTAAAGTCAGTAGCTAGCTAAATATCACACGGCCATAGTACACGGGCGTGCCTATTGGCCGTGTGAAAAAGTCAGTATGCATGCTCTATTTTGGCATGACTGATTCACATGGGTGTGTCTGATGCCCGTGTGAGGCACACGGCCTGGATGCATGGGTGTGTGACCTCAACAGAATTGTAAAATTTTCTATGCTCTGAATTTTTATGAATGTGTTCGGTTTAGCTCTAACCGTTCTTAAATGTATGTTTTAAGTGTAGTAGACCATCTTATGAGATAAATTACTTATGAAATGATATTAAATAATATCTGTGATTCTAAATTGGTCTGAGATGTTCTGTCTGTCTGGTAATGCCTCGTAACCCTAATTCGATATCGGTTACAGGTTAGGGGTTTTACATTTTAGTTGGTATCAAAGCTATGGTTTAGTAGTTCTAGGACTGCCATAGCGTATATGAGTCTAGCTATACATGGCATATATTTGAAACTGCAATAGTGTGATGAATCCTGTCATTGAAATGTACTTTTGTATAGCAATGGTTCCCGATAGAGCTGTAACTGATGATGTTGAAAGCAATGCGCTACTCCCGCGCAAGGGACGGTGCAAGCTAATTCTAAACCGGCTACGAGTAGCCGTGATGGTGAGGCTAAGCAAGCCTTCTATCAAATGATGAATGATTGGTTCACCCAATACATTAGAACTAATCCGGCTGTACAACAACCTCCACCCCCGGTTAATTCTCCTCAAACTCTTGTTATGCCACCAGTAAATCTGATACAGTCGAGTAGACCACCGGTTGATAAGATTAGAAAACACGGGGCTGAAGAGTTCCGAGTTACAACAAAGGATGATGCTGAAAAAGTCAAGTTCTGGTTAGAGAACACAATAAGAGTATTTGATGAATTATCTTTGAGCCCTAAAGAATGTATAAAATGTGTTGTTTCTCTTTTGAGAGATACGGCGTATTATTGGTGGAAAACTTTGACATCCGTGGTTTTGAGTGAATGAGTTACATGGGATTTCTTCCAAGCTGAATTCTGGAAGAAATATATCAGTCAAAGATTCATTGATCAGAAACGCAAAGAGTTTCTTGAGCTTAAACAAGGCCGTATGTCTGTCACAGAATACGAGCGAGAATTTGTAATGTTGAGTCAATATGCCTGTGAATGTGTATCTTCGAAAGCAATTATGTGTAAGAGAATTGAAGATGGTTTGAATGAGGATATTCATTTGCTTGTTGGTATTCTAGAAATCAAAGAATTCGTGGTACTTGTTGGACGAGCATGTAAAGCGGAAGATCTTAGGAAAGAGAAAAGAAAGGCTGAGTTTGAAGTCAGAGATGTACGAAAGAGATCATCGGGCAAATCATTTCAATCTGGATCCAAGAAGTTTAGAGATGATAGCAGTCGTTCAAAGGCTAGTGCGGGATATTCAATTAGAGACTGTGTTAGATCGCATTTGAATTACAAATCTTCAGCCATGTCTGTTGCTAGTGTTGGTAATGCAAAGAATGAAAGGTTGAATGTGATCAGTGTGGAAGACGACACTTTGGCGAATGCTGGGGAAAAAGTAATAACCGAGCTTGTTATAACTGTGGTTCAAGAAACCATTTTATTAAAGACTGTCCAGATTTAGCTAAAAAAGATAATGTTCAGAATTCGAGACCGAGTGGTAATGTTTCTTGTGGTAGACCTCCCAGAAATACGGGAAATGTAAGCAGTAGTCAAAGAGGAACGAAAGACACAACTGTTAGATCTAAGGCTCGTGCACCTACTAGAGCGTATGCTATCTGAGCTCGAGAGGAAGCTTTATCGCTAGATGTAATTATAGGTACATTTACTCTCTATGATACTTATGTAATTGCTTTGACAGATCCTGGATCAACACATTCATTGTAACGCCCCAAAAATCCCGAAATCTAAAAATTTAGAAATCCCAAATTTTCTTTATTTTTGATTTTGAAAAAAATTGTGTTTAATATTCTTATCCAAGCGATAATTTTAGTAGGTCTTAGCTAAGGTTGAGTTCGAATTAAGGGGTAGAAGAAATTATAATTTAATTATTAAAAGAATCAAGGCTGACAAGTAGGTGGGCTTTTGAATAAATGACGCAAAAAGAGCCTGTGGTGGAGTGGTTAAGTGACACCACATAAGGTGTAGTGAGGTGGCGTTAGTAGCTAGCAAGGGGGTCCAAGGTTCGAATCCTAGCTTAGTATTTTTAGAGTTTAATTTTGGCCTTCTAGAAGGATGGAAGTGGCGTGAAGATGGACTCCAAGGGGAGTGTTCAGAAGGGAAAATTAAGGAAAGGATCAAGGGGTTATCAGGGAGAAAAACGAGGAGATGAGAAGTGAGGAGTAAGTGGAGCCGAATTAGGAACTTGGGCTTGAAGAATTCAGTTATAGGGCTATAAATAGGTGTCGAATGGGAGGGTTGAAAAGCTAATGATGAATTTGCCCTTACTTTGTGCCAGAAACCCTTTTCTCTAAAAAGCTAAAAGTTTGGCTACGGTAGTCTTGCGAGTCCGCGAACACTCGTAAGGGGGAAACCGATAGGTTGCCTAAGGCCCACGGGCGATTCCGTGGACTCGAGTTGTGATTCGGTCATAGCATCTAGGCAGAGTTTAGGGTGTTACATTTAGTGGTATCAGAGCCCAAGTTGGAAAACTCGGGCTGTGAAGTGGGCTTTATTATTATTCGGCTTCTTTTTGGATTTTAAAAATATTTTGGATCGCGATGCTTTGGAAAAAGAGAAATCTTGCTGAGTGGCACACCGAGTCTCCAACGTCGAACTAAGTAAGTACTTTTATTTTTAAGTTTGTTTAAATCGTTATACAGTAGATAGTTAGAGGGCTACTTTAGATGATGGATAGAATGGAACTAAAACCCGTAGGATCTTGAAACTGTAGAGGATTTTCAAAAACGATCTTCTCTTTAAATATTTTCATAAAACATCGGTGTAATTATTAAACTAACTAAAACTTCATAAAATTTCTAATCTAGATAATACGCGAAACAACGATGAGTGCTAGAAGAGGTGCAAGAGGCTGTGGCCGAGGCCACGGAAGCGTTAGGGCTGAATCGTCGACATCGGGCCATATGCCCAATGTTGGAGTAGAAGAAGCTCCAGCCTCACCGGTGGCTGGGAATGGACCGTATGACCGGGTTGCAGGAGAGGATGCATTGTCGCAGGCAATGCTAAGGATTTTAGAAAGGGTCGTTGGGCCCAATAATGGTAGCAGAAATCGGGGGTCCAACAACTTATATCGAAAGGGGCTGAGATCTTCAAGGGCGTGGCTGGCGTGGCTCCTAATGTGGCGGAATATTGGTTGGAGGCCACTGAAAGGATAATGGAGGATTTGGACTGCTCACCTAAGCAAAAATTGAAAGGGGCGGTGTCATTGCTTAGGGAGGAAGCCTACCAGTGATGGTTGACAATGAAAGTGGACACCCAACCGGAGCGGGTCACCTGGGAGTTTTTCAAAGCTGCATTCCAAGGGAAGTATGTGGGTGCGAGCTATGTGGATGCTAGGAGGAAGGAGTTCCTGAACTTGACCCAAGGTAATAAATCGGTGGCGGAGTACGAAGCGGAGTTTCTACGCCTTAGTAGGTATGCAAGGGTAATGGGGGCAACAGAGAATGAGCGTTGCGTTAGGTTTGAGCATGGACTTAGAGATAGCCTCAGGGTGCTGATAGCTCTACAAAGGGAACAAGCTTTCTCGGAGTTGGTGGAAAAAGCAAGGATAGCAGAGGAGGTAAAGCGCACTGAGCGCCTAAACCGAGAGAAGGAAAGGGGTATGAATAAGAGGAAGGCTGAGACCTCGAGTGTTGGACAGAGGCCTAGGGCTAGGGCTAGAAATGATGGGCCAATTAGGGCAGGGCACCCTACTGCTAATCCAGGGGTGCCACCTTGTGCTGTTTGTGGAAGAAGGCATGGAGGCGAGTGTTGGAAGAGAATGGGAGCTTGTTTCACTTGTGGGTCTATGGAGCATAAGATCAAGGATTGCCCTCGAACGCTAGGTCGAGAGCAAGTAGTGGGTCAAGGAGGTGCTCAGCCACCAAGGGGTGGACAGCTATCGCCAAGGGGTCGTGGACAGGCCAGGGACGGTAACAGCAATGGACGTGGACGTGGAGCACCAGGCAGAAATACGGGCCATGCTGAGGCAAGATGGCTAGCTTTGGTTTATGTTGCTTGTCGTCGAGAAGACGGGGATACCCCAGATGTGATAACGGGTATGTTCTTTATGTATGAGTTATCTTACATAGCCTTGATTGATATTGGATCAATGCATTCATATGTTGCATGCAATAAGACTGAGTCTTTGGGTGATATGATTGAGATTATTGCAAATGAGATGACTGTGATAAGCCCGTTAGGGCATTCAGTAGGAGTGAAAAAGATGTTTAGGGAGGTACCCTTAGTAGTCCAAGGGGTTACCTTTTTGGCAGATTTGATGGAACTGCCGTTTAGTGAATGTGACATAATCTTAGGTACAGATTGGCTGGTGAAGCACCGAGCCACTTTAGATTGTGGTGTAAAACGGATGGTGTTAAGAACAGTGGAGGATAAGAAGTAGTGGTGATTGTTGAACGCCGAAACTATCTGTCAAATGTGATTTCAGCGTTAAGGGCTGAGAAGTTAGTACGAAAGGGATGCGAAGCCTTTTTGGCTTATATTAGAAATATGGAGGCTAAGAGCCTTACTGTTAAGGAGTTCAAAATAGCTAGGGAATTTTCAGATGTCTTTCCCGAGGAGCTGCTTGGGTTGCCACCTAGCAGAGAAGTAGAATTTGGAATCGAGTTGTTACCTGGGACGGCACCGGTGTCTATCGCTCCTTATCAGATGGCACCAAGGGAGTTGGTGGAACTTAAGGCACAAATTCAAGAATTGTTAGATCGAGGGTTCATACGACCTAGTGTGTCCCCATCGGGAGCACCGGTGTTATTCGTGAAGAAGAAGGATGGAACCTTACGAATGTGCATCGATTATCGACAGTTAAACAAGTTAACTGTTAAGAACAAGTACCCTCTACCGAGAATCGATGATCTTTTTGATCAGTTTAGAGGAGCTTCGGTGTTCTCGAAGATTGACCTACATTCGAGATATCACCAACTAAGGATTAAGGAGGCAGATGTTCATAAGACAGCTTTCAGAACTCGTTATGGGCACTACGAGTTCTTGGTGATGCCATTCAGGCTGACGAACGCACCTGCCACTTTCATGGATCTCATGAATCGGGTTTTCCAACCCTACTTTGATTAGTTCATGGTAGTCTTTATAGATGACATTTTGGTGTATTCAAAAGATGAGGATGAGCATGATGCACACTTAAGGATTGTGTTACAGACTTTGAGGGAGAAGCAGCTATATGCCAAATTCAGTAAGTGTGAATTTTGGCTAAGGGAGGTTACTTTTCTAGGACATGTGGTGTCAGCCGAGGGGATTAAGGTGGATCCTCGGAAAATTGAAGCGGTGTTAGTCTAGAAAACACCCAAGACGGTATCAGAAATCTGAAGTTTTCTGGGCTTGGAAGAATACTATAAGCGATTTGTTGAGGGCTTTTCCGTAATTGCTGCACCCTTAACTAAGTTATTAAGGAAAGGGGTACCATTTGTTTGGATGGAAAAGCAGCAAGAGAGTTTTGGAAAACTTAAGAAAGTTTTAACTGAGGCCCCTGTGTTGATTCAGCCAGTGCCTGGGAAAGAGTTTACAGTTTATAGTGACGTGTTGCATGTAGGCTTGGGTTGCGTATTGATGCAAGAAGGAAAGGTGGTTGCGTATGCGTCACGACAACTTAAGACTCACGAGGTGAATTACCCAACCCATGATTTGGAGCTAGCTGCGGTGGTGTTCGTGCTCAAAATATGAAGGCATTACTTATACGGGAAGAAGTGCATAATCTATTCGGACCACAAGAGTTTGAGGTACCTTCTTACCCAAAAGGAGCTAAACCTTAGGCAACGTAGGTGGGTGGAGTTATTGAAGGATTATGATTGTACAATTGAATACCACCCTGGCAAAGCGAATGTGGTAGCTGATGAGTTGAGTCGTAGGGCTAGGTTAGACTTGAGAACTATGCTCGCCCGTTTAAGCTTGTTAGATGATGGTAGCTTGTTAGCCGAGCTTCAAGTAAAGCCGGTGTGGGTCGAGCAGATAAGGAGTAAGCAATTAGTGGATGAGACTTTGAGTGCTCGCTTTAAAAAAGTGGAGAGTGGGGAGACATCAGATTTTGGGATAAATGGTGAAAGAGTATTGTTTTTCCGTGGGAGAATGTGTATACCAAAGGATGATGATCTAAGTCAGTCTGTTCTACGGGAAGCACATAGCGGTCTCTACGCAATGCATCTTGGCGGAAACTAGATGTATCAGAATTTGCATGAACTTTATTAGTGGCCTGGACTTAAGCACAAGGTTATGTAGTTCGTAGGTAAATGCTTGGTTTGTCAAAAGGTGAAAGCGGAACATCAGTTGCCTTCGGGATTGCTTCAGCGAGGGAAGATTCCATTCCAGAAGTGGGAAAGGATCACTATTGACTTTGTTAGTGGGCTACCCTTGACGCCTGCTAAGAAAGACTCGATATGGGTTATAGTGGATCGATTAACCAAGTCTGCCCATTTTGTACCGGTTAGCACCGATTACTCGTTGCAAAAGCTGGCTAGGCTGTATGTGGCAATGATTGTAAGATTGCATGGAGTGCCAGTCTCTATAATATTTGATAAGGACCCACGTTTCACTTCGTGGTTTTGAAAGAAGCTGCATGAGGCGTTAGGTACTAGGTTGAATTTCAGTACGACTTTCCACCCTCAAACTGATGGACAGTCGGAAAGGGTGATCCAAGTGTTGGAAGATATGTTGAGAGAATGCGTGATTGAGTTTCGAGGTAGTTGGGAGGATTATTTACCGTTAGCCAAATTCACGTACAATAATAGCTACCAAGCAAGCATTGGGATGGCTCCGTATGAAGCACTGTATGGGCAAAGGTGTCGAACTCCAACATGTTGGACGGAGTTGGGCGAACGGAGAGTTTTGGGCCCTAAGTTAGTAGCCGATACTGCGGATAAGGTAAAATTGATTTGGGATCATTTGAAGGAGGCCTCGAATAGGCAAAAGTCGTATGCTGACCTTAAACGTCAAGAAATAGAGTATGCAGTAGGAGACTTAGTTTTTCTGAAGGTCTCTCCATGGAAGAAAGTGTTAAGGTTTGGACGAAAGGAGAAGGTAAGCCCAAGGTTCATTGGGCCATATCGGGTGGTAAGACGGATTGGGCCAGTCGCTTATCAACTGGAGTTACCTCCTGAACTAAGCCAGATCCACGACGTGTTTCATGTTTCCATGCTAAGGCGGTATCGCTCAGATCCTTCACATGTCGTGGCGGTGGAAGAAATTGAGGTTAGGCCAGACCTGACTTTCAAGGAAGAGCCCATACAATTAATTGGTCGAGATGTCAAAGTACTGAGAAGGAAGTCCGTTCCATTGGTCAAAGTACTTTGGAAAAATCAGAAGGCTGAGGAGGCTACTTGGGAGCCTGAAGAAGTGACGCGACATCAATATCCTCAACTGTTTAAACCATGTAAATTTTGAGGACAAAATTTCTTTTAGGGGGTAGAGTTGTAACACCCCTAAAATCCCGAAACCAAAAATCCCGAAATCCAAAAAAATCCTGAAATCCTAAATTTTCTTTATTTTCGATTTTGATAAAAATTGTATTTAATATTCTTATCCAAGCGATAATTTTAGTAGGTCTTAGCTAAGGTTGAGTTCGAATTAAGGGGTAGAAGAAATTATAATTTAATTATTAAAAGAATCAAGGCTGACAAGTAGGTGGGCTTTTGAATAAATGAGGAAACAATTGGACAAAAAAAGAGCCTATGGTAGAGTGGCTAAGTGACGCCATATAAGGTGCAGTGAGGTGGCGTTAGTAGCTAGCAAGGGGGTCCAAGGTTCAAATCCTAGCTTATTATTTTTAGAGTTTAATTTTGGCCTTCTAGAAGGATGGAAGTGGCATGAAGATAGACTCCAATGGGAGTGTTCAGAAGGGAAAATTAAGGAAAGGATCAAGGGGTTATTAGGGAGAAAAACGAGGAGATGAGAAGTAAGGAGTAAGTGGAGCCGAATTTGGAACTTGGGCTTGAAGAATTTGGCTATAAGGCTATAAATAGGTGCCGAATGGGAGGGTTGAAAAGCTAATGACGAATTTCCCTTCACTTTGTGCCAGAAACCCTTTTCTCTAAAAAGCCAAAAGTTTGGCTACGGTAGTCTTACGAGTGCACGAACTCTCGTAAGGGGGAAACCGATAGGTTGCCTGAGGCCCACGGGCGATTCTGTGGACTTAGGCTGTGATTCGGCCATAGCGTTTGGGCCGGGTTTGGGGTGTTACATTCATATATATGTATGAACTTAGTGAATAGTAAGACTTTGTCTGTAGAGTCTACTGAATTTGTAATTTGAGTTTCAAACCCCTTAGGCAGATGTGTCTTGGGTTGATAAAGTCTGCAAGAATTGTCCGTTAATGTTTCGAGACAATTGTTTTCCAGCTAAATTGATGCTATTACCTTTTGATGAGTTTGATATTATACTGGGAATGGATTGGTTAACTTTGCATGATGTTGTGGTGAACTGTAAACGGAAAACTATTGATTTAAGATGCAAGAATGATGAAATAGTCATAATTGAATCTAGTGATTTGAATGGATTGCCTGTTGTAATATCTTCGATGAAAGCTTTGAGTATTGTGAGAAAGGGTTGTGAAGCTTACTTTGCATATGTGATTGATTCGAGAGTATCAGAAAAGAAGGTTGAATCTGTGTCTGTTGTTTGTGAATTTCCTGATGTATTTCCTGAAGAACTTCCGGGATTACCTCTGGTTAGAGAGGTAGAGTTTGGCATTAAATTGGTACCTGGTACTACTCCGATTTCAATAGCTCCTTATAGAATGGCTCCGACCGAGTTAAAGGAATTGAAATCTTAGTTGCAAGAATTGACTGATTGAGGGTTTGCTAGACCGAGTTTTTCACCTTGGGGTGCTCCGGTTCTATTTGTGAAAAAGAAAGATGGTACGATGGGAATGTGTATAGATTATCATCAGTTGAACAAAGTGACTGTCAAGAATAAGTATCCCCTACCCCGAATTGATGATTTGTTTGATCAGTTGAAAGGAGCTACTATGTTTTCGAAAATAGATTTGAGATCGGGCTACTATCAGCTACGAGTGAAAGATTTGGATATTCCGAAGACTGCTTTCAAAACGAGGTACGGGCATTATGAATTTTTAGTTATGCCTTTTGGATTAACGAATGCACCTGCTATATTTATGGATTTAATGAATAGAATTTTTAGACCGTATCTTGATCAATTTGTTTTTGTATTCCTTGATGATATTTTGATTTATTCATGTGATGAATTTGAGCATACTGAACATCTGAAATTAGTGCTACAAACTTTGCGAGATAAACAACTGGATGCAAAGTTTAGTAAATGTGAATTCTAGTTGCAAAAAGTTGGTTTCTGGGTCATATTGTATCAGTATCTGGTATCCGAGTTGATCCGAGCAATATTTCAGCTATTCTGGATTGGAACCCTCCGAGAAATGTATCTGAAGTCCACAGTTTTTTGGGACTTGCCGGTTATTATAGACGATTTGTAAAAGATTTCTCTGTGATAGCAAATTCGTTGACAAAATTGCTTCAGAAAGATGTGAAATTTGAATGGTCTGAGAAATGTCAGAAAAGTTTTGATCAGTTAAAAGCTCTTTTAACTGAAGCTCCGGTATTGGTACAACTTGAGTCAGGTAAAGAATTCATTGTTTACAATGATGCTTCGTTGAATGGACTCGGTTGTGTTTTAGTGCAAGAAGGAAAAGTTATAGCTTATGCCTCGAGACAATTAAAGTCGCATGAAAAGAACTATCCGACTCACGACCTCGAGTTAGCTGCTATTGTGTTTGCTTTGAAAATTTGGCGTCACTATCTATTTGGTGAGAAATGTCACGTGTTTTCTGATCATAAAAGTCTGAAGTATTTAATGACACAAAAAGATTTGAATTTGCAACAGAGAAGATGGTTAGAACTGTTAAAAGACTACGAACTTATGATTGATTATCACCCGGGAAATACAAATGTGGTTGCTGATGCTTTGAGTCGAAAATCGTTATTTGCAATGAATGCTCATTTAGTTCTGTCTGAAAATAGTTTAGTTTTAGCTGAATTAAAAGCGAGACCTTTGTTTTTACAACAGATTATTGAAGCTCAGAAAGTTAATAATGAGATTATGGCTAAACGAACTCAGTGTAATTTTGATTCTGATTCTAAATTCCAGATGGATGTTGATAACTGTCTGAGGTTCAGAAATAGACTTTGTGTTCCGAGAAATCCAAAGTTGATTCGGATGGTTTTGAGTGAAGCTCACTATAGTAGATTTTTTGTACAACCGGGAAGTACGAAAATGGATAATGATTTGAAACAATTATATTGGTGGCCAGGAATGAAAAGAGATATTTCTAACTTTGTTTCCAGATGTTTAATCTGTCAGCAAGTTAAAGCTAAGCATCAGGTGCCATTTGGGTTATTACAACCGATTATGATTCTGGAGTGGAAATGGGATCGAGTGACCATGGATTTTGTTTCGGTTTGCCTCTGTCTCTGAAAAAGAAGGACGCAATTTGGGTTGTAGTTGATCGTTTGATGAAATCAGCTCATTTTATTCTGATTCGGTTTGATTATTCACTTGATAAGCTAGCTGAGTTGTATATTTATGATATTGTCAGATTCCATGGTGTGCCATTGTCGATAGTGTCTGATAGAGACCCGAGATTTATGTCGCAATTTTGGAAGAAATTGTAAGATGCTCTGCGTACTAAATCACACTTTAGCACTGCTTTTCATCCGCAAACGGACGAACAATCTGAACGGATTATTCAGATACTTGAGGATATGTTGAGATGTTGTATTCTTGAGTTTGAAGGACGTGGGAACAATATTTACCTTTGATTGAATTCGCTTATACTAATAGTTTTCAATCGAGCATTAAAATGGCACCGTACGAAGCCTTATACGGCAGAAAGTGTAGAACTACGTTATATTGGACTGAGCTTAACGAGAATAAGATTTACGGTATTGATCTGATAAAAGAAACAAAACAGAAAGTGAAAATAGTTCGAGATAGTTTGAAAGCTGCCTCTGATCGTCAGAAATCATATGCAGATTTGAAAAGAAAAGACATTGAATTTGAGATCGGCGACAAAGTGTTTCTGAAAGTGTCTCCGTGGAAGAGAGTGATTCGGTTTGGTAGAAAAGGCAAGTTGAGTCTGAGGTTCATTGGGCCATATGAAATCATTGAGCGAGTTGGGCCAGTTGCTTATAGATTGAGGCTACCATCTGAATTAGAAAAGATACATAATGTGTTTCACGTATCGATGCTTCAACGGTACAGATCTGATCCTTCCCATGTAATTCCTTTATCTGAGATTGAAATTCAGTCTGATATGACTTACGAAGAAAAGCTGATTATAATCTTAGCTCGAGAGGTTAAAGACTTACATAATAAGAAGATTTCGTTAGTTAAAGTGATGTGGCATCGACACGGTATTGAAGAGGCAACGTGGGAGCCTGAATATGCTATGAAACAGCAATATCCAAATATGTTTAATGGTAAGATTTTCGGGGACGAAAATCCTTAAGGGAGGAGAATTACAATAGTCTGGTTTTGACCCTAGTCAGAATAATGGTTTCGAGAACACAAATCTGAGTTCAAAAAATATTTTAATATTATTTTTCTGTGCCTGTGATATGTGAATTTATATCTGCTAGATTTCTGTAATTTAATTTGTATGTTTCTATGCTCGATTTGTAGAAAGGACCAAATCGCGTAAGTTGTAAAAGTTGCCTACTAGTTGCTAAAGTGCCTAAGTGCTATGGTTTGTTAAAGTTGAGGCCCTTGCATGTCAATAAGACCATTATATGATAGTGGGAGACATGGTTTGGCAATATAGTAAATAGATAAATTTTTAAAGGATGGTTAGGTAATTAGGTAATATATGTTATTAAATAAAACAAATGCATGGAAATTTGTTTATTCATGCACATCCTTGCCGAAAATACAAAATAAAAAGAGAGAAAAAGAACAAGATATGTTTTGGCACTTTGATCCTTGATTAAGGTATCGATTTTTATCTGTTTTTGACAATTTCTACGTTTTTGTGATTATTGCTTCGTGTTCTTCAAAGCCCATGTCTGAATTTTTGTTTTTGTTGAAGATTTCATGAAATGCCATTGTTGATATCATGAGCTTTGTGATGTTTTTGGATAAATTATAAAGGCTTGATAGATGATTTATAAGTTTTGTGTTTGAATTTTGATGAAATAGAGTAAATTGAGCTAATTTGTGAAAATGTTATTTTGAAGGACTAAAATGTGAAATAAATGAAATGTGTGGACTTGTATGAGAGCCATGAAAATTCGGCTACGCTTGTGTACAAACAAATTATGTGTATTTTGTGATTTTGTGAAAGAGGGACTAAATTGTTGAGATGTGAAAACATGAAGGCTCGTTTGCAAATTGCCCTAAATGTGTGATTATGGATTGAATTGAATTATATGGTAAATAAAAGGATTAATTTTGAATACTTATAGATCAAGAAAAGAGGAGTTCGGATTTAGATCGAGGGAAGTCGAAGATTATAGAATAAACGTTCGAGTAGACAACTTCAAGTACGAGGTAAGTTCATACTTAAAATATGATGTTAAGTAAGCTTTGATGCCTTAATTATACATGGTTTGTATATAATTAAATTGGATGATATGATGATGAATCAGAAGTTTTGGCACTAAGTGTGCGATTTAAACTATCTTAGCACTAAGTGTGTGATTTAAATTAGCTTCGGCTATTTGAGGCACTAAGTGTGTGATACTGACTTAGTCTCGGTTATTTGAGATGGCACTAAGTGTGCAAAAATATTTATTTTGGGCTAAACATGTAGCACTAAGTGTGCAGATGTCTAAAATACGAATAAGTTATGGAAAGTCTTATAACATTCACAAGAGGTAAGTATGAAAGTGTATAAGTACGGGAATTTTCAGGTATGTATAATACCTAAGTGGTAGATGATGTTATGTATATGAATTTCATTGAGTTGATATAGATTTATGGATTGAAATTATACAAATACATATATGTTGTTATATTATGTTTCATATATTATGAATGACTTGAGTACGAGCTTACTAAGCTTTTGAAAGCTTACTTTGTGTGTATTTGCATTTTTTTATAGATATTGTAGCTACTGAAGGCTCGGGGATAG
The DNA here is from genome assembly GCA_025698465.1 of Gossypium longicalyx. Classification (NCBI taxonomy): domain Eukaryota; kingdom Viridiplantae; phylum Streptophyta; class Magnoliopsida; order Malvales; family Malvaceae; genus Gossypium; species Gossypium longicalyx. The sequence goes on along the minus strand of CM047006.1, from coordinate 54,506,601 downwards.
TTGAGGATCGTCACCACACTATCGATCTCATTTTGGTACTTTTGAAAGTGTTTATATTTTAATGTATGGCATGTATAGGCTAGAAGGATTATGTTTATAAGTTTTGATATGTATATATATGCCATGAGAGTTAGCTAACAAATGATAAGTTGTGTATGGTTTTGGTGTATGTCTGTAATGTTCTAAGTTTTAATGTGTTTTGGTCATTCTTAAACATGGAATTGGTTAGAAATTTTGGTATGAATGTTGTATATCATTGCTTGTAGGTTTGACCCAATAAGAAATGGCAAATTGGCTTAAACCAAGCTTGTATTGTGCCACACAGTCAGGGGACACGGGCGTGTCTTGTGGCGGTGTAAGAAAAATAGTATTCACCTAAATATCACACAGCCTTGACACGGGAATGTCATATGGCCGTGGGCTAAAGTCAGTAGCTAGCTAAATATCACACGGCCATAGTACACAGGTGTGCCTATTGGCCGTGTGAAAAAGTCAGTACGATGCTCTGTTTTGGCACGGCTGATTCACATGGGTGTGTCTGATGCTCGTGTGAGGCACACAGCCTGGACGTACGGGCGTGTGACCTCAACAGAATTGAAAAATTTTCTATGTTCTGAATTTTTATGAATGTGTTCGGTTTAGCTCTAACCGTTCTTAAACGTATGTTTTAAGTCTAGTAGACCATCTTATGAGATAAATTGCTTATGAAATGATATTAAATAATATCTGTGATTCTGAATTGGTCTGAGATGTTCTGTCTGTCAGGTAATGCCTCGTAACCCTAATCCGATGTCGGTTACGGGTTAGGGGTGTTACAATCTGACCTATAATTCTAGATGCAAGGGACACAAGGCCGTACAACACGCCTATGGGGCTGACACGGCCTAGACACAGGCCCATGTGTCTACCCGTGTGGACCTTTTTGGAGGATACTATCCAAGCTAGTGGTCACCCTCAACGTCCACACACATTTGTGAATTTCAATGGTATTCAACATGGCCTAATTATGCCCAATGACTACCTTCAACGGTCTATTGCATGTTAACCTCATCTTATTGGTTTTGTACATGCTAAATTATCCTCTTTGTATTAAGGACTACAATATATATAATACATTTAAACTTGGCTCATTTTATAACTCATTGCTAATTATGACCTAGCCATTTCAAAGGGATTTGGCCACATTCCACATGTCCATTCATGATATACCACATTTAACCATTTCATGAACATTTAAACACCAACATACACAATTAGTAGGTTACAACCAACATCAAAGTGAGCCATATCTTATGACCATATACAAAATGAATAGGTATATCATTTAAGCCATTACATTGACTAACCAATGACACGTATACCAAAATAACCAAAAACCTATACATGCCATTGTAACAATGTATAAGTATCTATATACCAAAGCAAGATAAGCTGGTAGTGTTGAAAATACTCCAATCGTCTTCCAATCTTCACGAGTCCACGAGCTCTATAAAACATGGCAAGGAAAGGAGTAAGCATTAACATGCTTAGTAAGTCCGAATAACAAGAAGGTAAACTTACCAGTTATTTAGCATACAACCATAAAAGATATTCATGCCAAGCATGCATAGTATAAATCCCCTACCACATACACTCAAATCATCAAGTTAGTTTCATCTCAAGCAATATAGCATTAATCTTAGGTGAGCTCATCAATTCAACATTTCCATTCTCGTTTCTCATTATAGTCTAGTTGAATTTCTCAGAAATCTCGATGGATGGCCATTTACTATTAAAATCATGCAAATGATCATCTCAAATACGCACTTCCACGAACCTTACATCTTATGGCGGGATTACTAGTCCAAGCTAAATCCCTCGTAGTATAAACTCATAGTGCAATGTCAGGATTACCATTCCAGGCTAAATTCTTTTCAACGACAATTGCTCTCATAAATTCAGATCTGAATTACCAGTCCAGGTTAAATTCAGTCCTCAATTGGATTACCCGTCCAGGCTAAATCTTTAATGCACCTATATCCTTCGAGAGGTTCGATCACTCAAGGAACACCCGTCTGGGCTAGATCCTTTTTATATTGAGATCAACGGATTACCTGTCTGAGCTAAATCCTTTTCTGCAACACATGCAGGATCTCGTGTCATGTAAGCCATAATTTATCCACCGGATTCCCTTTTTTGTTTCAACCAAAACATTTATCATCTTTTCATTTACATTACCACATTTCATGGATTATCATACAGTGAATATAAAAAATTTTCATACATTCAACACATACATTTTAAGTATACTAAGAGTTTACTTCGGGTTATACGGACTTACCTGGTAATTGTTTCGATTTCGTATTTTGGTTATTTTGAAACCTTTTGTTTTCCACGTTCGACCTTCAATATTTGTTCCTCAGGGTCTATATAAATAAAATTATTATCAATACATCACATTATTCATTTTTAGGCCTAAAACTAACCCCCGAGCAAAATGACCATTTTGCCCCTAACCTTTCACAATGTTTACAATTTAGTTCTAAGCCTCGTATAATGAAATGCATGCAATTCCTTGGCTACCCAAGCCTAGTCGAATGTTATTCAAACTTATAGTAGCCCATGTTTTTCCCTCATTCCATATTTTTTACCCATTTCCATAACTTTTACAATTTAGTGCGTTAAGCCATTTCCATGAAAAACTATTTTGTAAAATTTGTTTATCATCCTTTAAACTCTCATATTCCTCCATAAATCATCAAAACACAAGCATCTCATGCATGGGTAGTTTTCTAAACATGAACCCTAGCATGAAATATGGGTAGAAATAGAAAGAGCATGTTACGAGGATCTTAAAAATACTAAGAACATTAAAAATGGGGCTAGGGAGCACTTACTATTAAACTTGAAAATGTTGAAAACCCTAGCTATGGAGAACCCTAAATTTTTTGCAGCATGGAGAAGAAGAATGGCTGATTTTAGCTTGATTTTTCCATTTTTTTTCATTTATTACCAAATAACCAAAATGCCCTTCCTTACTAACCTTTCCAATCTTTTTTATGTACGCCCATCTTTGTTCAAAAACTTAGAAATTGGGAAAATTACTCTTTAAGGACCTCTAATTAATATTCCAAAGCAATTTCATACAAATTACTTCTAGAACTCAAGTTTTGTAATTTATTCAATTTGGTTCCTAATTTCCAATTGGACACCTTACACATAGAATTTTTTCATGAAACTTTAACACATGCGTGTTTTCATATCCTAGGTCTTATATTGATCATAAAATAATTATTTTAATGTCAAATTTGTGGTCCCGAAACCACTGTTTCGACTAGGCCCTATTTCAGGATGTTACATACTCCCTCCTTTCCATTTCCTTTATTATTGTTTGGTTAGCTCGAGGTTGGAGATCGTCAGAGGTAGTATCACACTATCAAGCCAATACCCGTGGAATATTGATACATATATTAGAAATATCAAGTGAGTGGTATGTATAGGAACCTAGTTTTATAACATGTGTTATCATAACTTGGCCAAATGTATTGGCCTATATTGAGCTATTGTATATGGCCATGAGGTGTGGCTCATATTGATTATGACTAGTAAATCTAGCTATTCATGTTATGTCTAATAATTATGATGTGAATATGTTTGTTTGCCATGCATTGTTGGTAAAATGTTACATGTGTTGAATGCATACTTTGTGATCAATCGAGGTGGTTATGATCATGAATTAAATGTGTAATATGGTAATAAGATGATAATGCCTTGAACATGGATGTTAGATGGATAAGTTGGTAACCATGGTATAATGGTATAAAGTTAGAATAAATAATAATGTTAATTGAATATGAAATTGGTGTGGAATGTCTTAGCCAAGCATATTGTTCTATGTATGTGAAATGTCGACACTCTATAAAGACATAACTTGGCTAGAATATTTATGCTTAATGATAACTTATAATTAATTAGCATGATGATAACTATGGTATAAAAGTATAAGTGGTAAGGTATTTGGCAAAGCCAAATGAATAAGGTATGGTATGTCTAGACTTGGTTTAATGTGAGAAAGGGGTAATACATGTATGATGATTTGTAAATGTTATATTTGTTTCATAATTGAGGATGTTGAATGCCATTGGAATCACGTATGTGTGTGTGCATGTAAGGATGAAAAAAAGGTGTGGAAAATACCCTAAGTTTTGGCCACACGAGAGAGACACGGCCGTGTGTCCCAGCCGTGTGGAGGACACAGCATCTGGCCATGGGCGTGTGCCTTGGCCGTGTGCCCTTAAATGGTTGTTGACGTCATAAACAGAGAGTTACACGGGCTAAGGACATGGGCGTGTCCAGAGCCACACAGGCGTGTGACTCTCCAAAATATTAAAAAAATTTCCTAAGTATTGTAAAACCTTCAGAAGTTTACAATTTAGTCATGAACAACCCCTGAAGTTTGTTTTGGTCTTCGTAGACCCAGATAAAGTACTATGTGTATGTGATTGAATGTTTCGAAATATGAATGAAATTTTATGGCCCAGTTTTCATGATTGATTGTGTTTATGTCCTGTAATACCTCGTATCCTGTCCCGGTGTCGAACACGGGTAATAGGTGTTACAGGTTATCTGTAAAGAGTAAACTAGGGGGTGAGCTTAAAAAGCCTAGTGTGAGTCTAAACTATATAAGCATTTAATCAATCAAATAGACATACAATTATTACACAATTCAACCAAATTGCATGGCATTACTACATATGAATATGGTATGCTAAATTATTCAATGCAATAATCCTACCCATTCATCTGCTACACACCACGAGTTCCTTAGAACTCGTCATCCAAACTCCAAAACAATAAGGGCTTAATCCCATTTTGGTTAAAACCACCAATAACAGTATGCAAACAAAACTATTGGTAAAAAATACAAACTTTCTAATTAATTATGTACCTTGCTTGAAACCTCACTTATTTGCATTTAGGACATTTAGTCAAACCAAAATCAACAAGCAATTTTCATCATTTAAATATATTTTATATAATTTTCAAGTTAATTAGTCATAGAGGAGACCCACACTTAACAAGCGTAAATACAAAGCACTACTTAAACCTGCAACTCTTAGGACTCAAATCCAACTAGAACTTGATTAAATCTGTACACAACAAAGATTTTTCATCAAAAATCAACCCCCTAATACCCCCATATGGTTTGACCATGGAGCAAATTTTAACTGAAAACTTCATATCTGAAATGGATAATTAACACTTACCTTAACTAGCTTATGACAGCTTGCAAACAAACTTTCCAATGCTACGGTTGATCCATTTGATTTGGATTCAGATCTTGAACATTTAAACACCAAAGAAAAGATTACTCATAACATAATATATATAAATAAAATTACTCATATTTGATTAAATTAACCAAAAATTTTGCCTTTACTCAGATTCGTGATGTTAGAAAAGCAACGTGGAGTAGAGAAAGAATATAAAAATGATGGTTATGGTAAAGATGCTGGCTTGCAGGGGATTGTAGCAATGGAAGAGAAAATGACTAATGATATGCGGTAATGATAGTAAAAAACTAGAAGGTTTGGCTTTTAGGAAAAATAAAGATAAGCAGAAAAATTAAATCAGATGGGAGGAGTAAGTAACAATGGGCGGCATAATGGAGGAGGATGAAGAGGAGAAAAAAAAGAAAGAAAAGAAAAGAAAATACATAGAACAAAGGGAAACACTAGAAAGGAGGACAAAAAGGAAGGAAAGAAAGAAAAAAGGAAAAAAATCTGAAGATAGAATTAGTTTAATCTTTCTTTTTTAATAAAAATGATAGATTTTAAATAATTTAGATAATTTTTTCTTCTTCTGTTTTGAATAATCAAGCTAATAAGATTTTCCAAAAGTTTGCGTCAGACTAAAATTTGACAATTGATAGGGGGATGGGCGTCATAGGCTTAAAGGAAAAAAAATGGTGCGAAGGAAGGGATTCAAACTTGGGTTTCAAAGACCATTTCACTAACACATAAAACAGACCAATAACTCATTTATTTTCTAAAAATGCAAAGATAATCTCAAAAATCAGTGTGACCACTCTCTCTGTCCACAAACTCGATTTTGTTGTCCCTTGATTTCTGGGATGTGACATTCAGAGATGAACATTGATTAGGCTAAACCCTGAGGCCCTGTGACTCACTTGCCCACTTCATGAGGAGCTCTTCACCTCCATCCCAATACCATTATCAATAGAGGACTTGTCCCCTAGTAGGTGATGAGATAGTATAATCCCTCACAACAAGGGAGTAGGCGGGTAGTTAATACTATAGCCCTCTTTTCCCGTCACTTAGGACTTATTAAGGAAAGTCGTCCAAGCTAGCATCAGCTGAAATGGGTTCCATTTAACTGCCATCGGACCTACAACCAGCTCAACTATTCACCAGCTATTATCTTTTACCAAATTGAGTATTAAGGAATCATGTCTCATCCACCAACCATGACTTTCAACCCAATTCGAGGTGAGTCCCCATTTCATTGTTGATACCATAATGTTGCGGGCCATAGTACAGGCTATTGCATCCAACTGAAAGATGTAACAGAGGATGTCATGTATAAGGGATAGTTACGATAATATGTACCTCGAGATACCTTTCACTTGAATAAAGCAAATAATCAAAAAGCCAAGCCTTCCAGGAACTGACACGAAGAAAAAGGGAAGTAACTGATACGAGAGGGTTATTGATGTTTTAGTTGGTGGCAAAATAAGAAGGTTGCCTCCAATTATAAACATAAAGTGCATCTTCAAAGTATTATGTTTGCATGTATGTCTATAAATAAGTCTTTATCTTATCCTTGGAATTTTGGAATTTCCAAAGGTGGATGAGCGGAAGATACTAGATGCAGAAGGGGGATAACCCCTTTATAGTTTCCGAGTTTATTGGACATTTTGATTGCTAAATCATTATACAAGATGGGCCATAAAGATTCAATGTTGGCAAGCACCAGTCCCATTTATAGCTTCGTAAATCAATCGATCATAGTTAAGGGATCAGTCACCCTTCCTGTAGTTTTGGGAAATGGGCAACAAACAATCACGGATGTCTTAGTGGTAAACCACCCGATGGCATATAATGTAATTTTTGAAAGGCACGTAATGCGGATGGCTAAGTTGGTTGTAACGACCCCACTTTTGCCAGTGTTAGAAAATGCAGTTTTGAAATCCCATTTTCATAAACCGAGTCTGTAATGATGAAATAGGAAGATTTACAGAGTTAAAATGGAAATATATTAAAGATTGGTTAAGTAATTTAATTGATAAAATTGTTAATTAAAGCTTAGTGACTAAATTGTAAAAGTCAGATCTCTATAGAGTTTTAATTTAGAAAATGCTTTAGGACCTAGATAACAATTATCCATGGGACCAAAATGGTTATTTAACCAATTATAAACATGATATAGTGGAGAATGATGATGCTTTCTGCTTAGCCTTAATTTTATCATTAAATAAACATATAATCCTTAATTAATGAACTAATCATGTTTAGTTATGTTAAGTAAAGTAATTAATCAACATATATAAGTAAGTGTTAGTGGAAAAAGATGAAAGAATCACCTTTTTTCCAAATTGGTCATCCATGATTGAAGAAAAGATAAGGTTTTTATTTCTTCCAATTTGATCCAAATTGCTAAGGTAATTGTAAACTCAAAATTGTATAGGTTTTTTCTAGCAGTTTTTACCACCTTTTTACTTAAAAATAATACTAATTCCAAATATTTGTTAATGAATTAAGTGAATTTTGTTTGTATTCCATTTATGGGCATGAATTTATAAAAAATGAAAATATGAGATGCATTGTATTATTTTGGTGTATATATTATATTATTTCATGTTATTTATTAATGTGTTATATTTTATTATGCAGAGGACCATGAAGTTGATTTGATAAAGAGCCTACTATAATGTTGCATGCACATAAGCTATTTTCTTCCTATGTTGGACGGCAAAGCCATGTTAAATGGGTCATTAAGATGTTACTTTGACCAAGAAAAAAAAGATTATACATGATGGACAAGTCTGATAAGTTTAGTGGGTCGTGAAACCATCCAACCCAAGAGAAGAGAGGCGCAGATTCAACAAAGGTAATTGGGAAGCCAAGAATCAAATTTTGGGACAATTATTTGGAGGTCCTTAAATTTGGAGAATCATTGGAAATCAACACACAAAGATTTCCATTGAAACCGTCCAAACCATGCCAAAATTTAGCATGATTCTATGCTTAAATAAAGGATCCATCATCCACCTTCTTCCAAAAAATGTGGCTGGCCAAGCAATGGAGAAAATTGAGGAATTCCAATTCCTATTTTTAGTAAACTCTACCATCTACTTCAGGTATAAATACCCCCACTCATTCCTCATCCTAACATCCCTTACTCATTTCCCTCATCTCTCATTTCATAAGCATTCTTCCTCTCATTCTTTCCTCTCATCATTCCCACGTATAGCATCCCATATTTTCATCCTCCCTTAGCCAGTAAAGCCTTCAAAAGATCATCTCTTGGCTGACCACCTTGAAGAGCCATTAGAAAAGAAGCAATACAGGGATCGAAGGAGAACATCTTCAATCAGAGTCACAAGACTTCTGATTCGACAGAGTTTATTCTTCATTTACTTTGTTATTGTAATTTAACCATGTTTGCAATGTGCTTTATTATCTTTTCATCAACAATGATAGCTTAAATCTGGTTAGCTAGGATGATTGTATTAATTCAATGAAGTTTGTTCAAATCATGTTTATCATGTTTGTGCCTCAGTCGACCATGTTTTCAATTAAACTTAAGTATGTATATCATTTATATGTGAATGGTTGCACTACAATTAGTTGAGTTGTTCGAACTAGATGATGACTGGTAGACACAATAATTAAAATGTGCATGTTTAATTAATGTCTGACCCAAAATAAATTAAGGTTCATAATAACTCGACTGAGCTCTATTGGATGGCTTTTAGGTTTATGTGATTAAATTGTTTCAAACTGACCAAATCCTTGTTACTTCACATGAATTCTAAGAAACCCTTAGTTTAATATGATCAATAAAATGCATGTTTTACCAAGTAAATGATTCTAAAAGGACTTAACTTGGTTTCAAGCCCATGAAAGATCGAGTTGCCATGGAGTATTTTCTAAACTCTGTTAAGTATGAGAAAAATGAATTAATTTGAATGATGTAATTATCCTAGCCTATTCATCTTATTAATTGTTGAATTTTTTGTCTTTGTTGCTAAACACATTTCATCTTACACTTTGCATTTAGATTAAAATTGCATTAGGGATCATATTATATTTAGAAATTATTTCTACATCACACCACTTAGAAATATTGTGTTTTTATTACCAGATTGTTAACTTTAATTTTACAATTAATTGATTAACATACACAATCCTTGTGGAGATGATAACTCTTTTACTTACTTATTACTTGATAATGACTGTGTACACTTCCACAAATTGAGCATTATATCATTGTCGAGGATTATTGCCTTAATCATTTTTTTTGAAATTATTATTTTTAATTTGGTTTTTATTTTATTTTTATTTTAACTTCTAACCTTACTTATTTATTCTTTATTTTTGGGATTCATTTTTTAGGTGTTTATGAGCATAGATCGAATTATCAATTCATTACCTGTAGACCTTGAGATCGAACGAATAATTAGACAGAGAAGATACGAAAGATTAGCTGAAAGACAAGCCGAGATATACCTTGGAAATCAAAATGATGGACAATGAAATGAAGCCAATCATGTGCACAATCCCATCCTTATTGCTAAGGATAGGGATCGTGCCATAAGACAGTATGCTGTGCCACTCTTCAATGAATTAAATCTAGCAATTAGGAGACCAGCGATTGAGGCACCGTAATTTGAATTGAAACCAGTGATGTTTTAACTACTCTAAACGTGGGTCAGTTCAGTGGAATGCCCACGGAAGATCCACACATTCACTTTTGATTATTCATAGAGGTGAGTGATTCATTTAAAATAGCCGGTGTGACTGAAGACGCATTGAGGTTGAAGTTGTTTCCATACTCGTTGCTAGATCAAGAATGAGCATGGCTTAATTCGTTTCCACCAAGTTCAATATCTACATAGCAAAAATTCGCAAAAAGATTTTTGGTGAAGTATTTTCCACCTAGCAAAAATGCTAAGTTACGAAATGAGATAACCAATTTTCAACAATTGGATGACGAATCTTTGTACGATGCATGGGAGAGGTTCAAAGAATTACTACGTAAGTGCCCACATCATGGGATTCCACACTGCATTTAGTTGGAGACGTTTTATAATGGTCTCAACGCACACACAAGGTCGATGGTAGGTGCTTCTACAAATAGTGTGATTTTGTCTAAGTCTTATAACGAGTCTTACGAGATCATTGAGAGGATCGCTAGTAAAAACTATCAATGGCTAAAAAATCAAGCAACTTCAAGAAGACGAGTATCTAGATTGCACGAAGTGGACGCACTTACATCACTCTCAGCTCAAGTATCTTCTATTTGTTCAATGTTAAAACAGTTTGCCACTAACAATTTGAATAATTTTGCAGCTTAATCACCAAGTCGATGCAATGTAGTTTCCTGTGTATACTATGAGGATGGTTATTCTTTTGAGAATTGTTCGTCAAATCTTGAGTCAGTTTATTACATAGGGAGTCAACACCAAAATAGAAGTGGACAAGGACAACAGTCTAACTTCAAAAATCCTTCATGGCTCAACCATCCAAACTTTTCTTGGAGTAAGTAGATAAATGGACCGAACAACACTTACATGTAGTATAAACCTAACCAATCCCAAGGGTTCAATCAACAAGCTTCAAAACCAAAACAAGCTGAGTCATCCAACAGTTTGGAGAACTTGTTGAAGGCGTACATGGTGAAGAATGACACATTAATCCAAAGCCAAGCAGCAACACTGGAAAATTTGGAGAACCAAATGGGTCAGTTAGCTACGAAGCTTCGTAATATACACAAGAAGCCTTGCCGAGTGATACAAAAAATCCAAGAAATTTGGATAAGAAACATTGCAAGGTAGTTGCCTTATAAAGTGGTAAGACTTTGGAACCCAAGGAGATTTTGGTTGAAGATGAACCCATTGAGAAGGAAAAAAGTCAACCAACAGTTGAAATTCCTATACTAGCTGAGCCAGAACGTACAAAGTCTGATGAGGTAAAATCTAACCCAGTGAATTCTGAAAAAGTAACATCTTTTTTAGATGTAGATTTATCTCCTCAGAAAAGTTGTCCATCCAACCCAAAGTTCTATCACCTTCGCACCCTCAAATGTTCCAACCAAATAAGCAGAAGTAGGACATGCAATTCAAGGAGTTTTTAGATGTTTTAAGGCAATTTCACATCAAAATCCTGTTGGTGGAGGCTTTAGAGTAAATTCCCAATTATGTGAAGCTCATGCAGGACATCCTATCCAAGAAGAAAAGACTCAGTGAGTATGAGACTGTAGCACTAACGAAGGAGTGCAGTGCGTTTTTATAGAACAAGCTTCCTCCAAAACTGAAGGACCTTGGAAGCTTTACTATACCATGTAATATTGGAGAATCTTACTATGGTAAAACTTTATGTGATTTAGGAGTGAGCATCAACTTGATGCCCAAGTCTATTTTCAAACTGTTGGGAATAGGCGAAGTAAGACCCATGACTTGACACTTCAATTGTCGGATCGATCTTTAGCATAGCCCGAAGGAAATATCGAGGATGTTTTGGTAAGAGTTGATAAATTCATTTTTCCTACTGACTTTATTGTCTTAGATTTTGAAGTAGATAAGGAAGTACCGACCATCCTTGGGAGATCTTTCCTAGCCATGGGAAGACATTAATAGACATGCAAAAAGGAGAACTCATGAAGAGAGTTCAAGATGATCAGGTAACATGTAATGTTGTTAAAGCGGTGAAATTTCCCAATTTGACGAAGGAATGTTCAGTAATAAAGGAACTAGAAACCTTATTTTCTATGGAATGGAAAATCAATTTTAAAGAAGGCTTGTTGGAGAACAGTTTAGGAGCTGAGCCTTTGGAAGATGAAAAAGGTAATGAAAATATGGCTTTGATAGAAGCCACTCTGAGAAACTATGTTCAACTAGCACGATTTGAACCATTAGAGTTGGAAGTTTGGGAGTTTGTGTGAACCAAGTTGTCAATCAAGAAACCACCAAAACTCGAACTTAAGGTACTTCCTTCCTATTTGAATATGTTTATTTAGGTAAGCATTCTACTTTGCCTATGAATATTTCAGCAGAACTAACAAAATAAAAAGAAGAGCAACTAATTGCAGTTTTAAAGAAATTTAAAAAGGTAATCGGTTAGACCATAGCTGATATTTGAGGTATAAGTGATAACTCTTGAAAACATTATATTTCATGTCTTTAAACCTAGATAATTACTTGTACTTAAGTAAATTTAGTTGCATTTTAGGACATTCCATTCATAATTTTCAGTGCATTACATTAAGAAGATTAGACTGTGCTTAAATGTTATTTTATGTTACTTTTACTTGTTTGCGGGAAAGATTTGTTTGGTAGTAATTAGGAGGTGCAGAATACGGAGAAAGAAGTAAAGGAATGAAGGTTTGTTGTGGCAAAAGGTTGGATAGTTTGCCAACATGAATGTCGTGCCAGTTCCAACAAGACCAAGTCAACACTCAATGCATAACAGTGTTAGCCCAACTTTACTTGTATCAGAAAAATTTGCCTAAAAAAAGGGGAAAAATCATGGGCTGATTGGATTTATCCTAGGGAAAAAGCTTATAAAAAGTCAAAGGATGAAACTATTGCGTGTAAGAAATGCAAATATGCAAGTGTACACATATATTCAAGTAATATAATGATGAGTGAGTATCGTCTCCACAGGGATCAGAAGTTTATTTCAATTGGTGAGTATTACTAAGGATTTAATGAATGAAGTTGTACAAAAGAAACATAGTATAAATTGGTGAAAGAAATTGATGAATGAACTAATAGTATCAATTATAACTGAAAAATGACCAAACAATCTAAAGGTCGTGACAATTCAAAAGGAACAAGTAGAGAATATTTCTACTATTGAATGATAAAGGTTGGAATTACTCAGGGAATATTTTCATGACATAATAATGCCATGGCAAAGTTATGACTAAACTACTGGCTAGAGATTTACTACTGCAATCTACTTCTTTCGAGAGTTAAACTTTAATTATTATTAGGAGTCTATGTATGTCTACAAGGCTCATGAATGATAACCCAACTAACGTTCTACACTTGTACAAATCGCATCTTTTATTTCTAGAGTGCTATAAATATTCTTTCAAGTACTCGCATGTATCAATCGATTAATTATCTAATGTATTTAATCCTTTCAGGTTCCAATCCATCTAAATTCTTAACATGCAATCAACTATTTCTAGAGCTTGCATGCATGTATTTCAAATAAACAAGAGTTGAATGAAACAATAATCTTAACCACAGTCATATCATGGGCATCATAGATAATTCAATATTCACCCAAATAATTCCAACCTGAAGATAATTAGCTCATGAGTTGGGCAATGAAATCCAAAATCAAATCATTCATCAACATACTTCAAGTTTTACGAATCATAGAATTAAAAACCAAGAAAACAAAACAAATGAGGAACTGTAGGAAGTTCTTGTTGCACTCTAACTTCTTACCAAGATTCTACGCAAAACCTAAGGCAGATTTCTCTTCCCCTTCTTCGCGTCTGTGATCTCCCTTTTCTTTTAGTTGTTCCTCTATTTTTCTCTTTTGAATTACTCCACTGGATTCTATTTTAGAGAGAGTGATGGCTCTCTTTCTTTTATTTTCTCCTCACAATCCATGTGTGTTTTCCTCTCTTCTCTCTCCTCCTTTTATAGGGTAGTCTTGTCCCTCTCAACACACATATTTTACTCCTCTTTTTTTGGGTGATCTATCTAGTACATGTACAGCTAGCTGAGAGTGACGTGGACTTAGTGTTGCGTCATCGTTCTAGAATTGCCATGGCATTTCTGTTGGCAACCTATCCCACTATTTGCCTTGACAATGTTTCAACTCCTTCATTCTCTTTTCCTCTTCCTCTTTTCCTTCTTCTTGCCTCTTTCATCCTACTTGCACCTACTACCAAAGACTACCAAACCTCTTTCCAGCAATTAAAAGTAACATAAATTTACTGTTGAAACACAATCCAAGCTTTAGTATGTAATGCTCCAGTAATAAGTCTAAAATGTGAACATATTTTCTTAATTACAAGCAAATGCTTCAGTTTAGAGGCATGAAATATAACTCTTTTCAAGAGTTATCACAAACCTAAAAAGGGGAACAAAAAAGAACAACTAGAAGGAGGAAACCCTAAAGTTGCGACAACAAAAAAGAGATCTGGAGGCAAAAAATAGATGGTAGCGGCTCAGTAGACACAGAAAGAGAAAGCCGAAGGTAGTCCCCCTCAGTCACCATAGGATAATGTTCTGCTCGATTGTGGATTGGTTTGTTGGCAACCATTTTTCCTATGTTCTTCCATTATTTCTTAATTTGTCCTCCTGTGAATTTATTTGATTGAAACAGTGTTGGATGATATTTTGGATTTGAATTTAAGTTACCAACCCATGAGCTAAATCTCATAGGGTTGGGATTACATGATGAAACCTTTATTTTTTTAATGGTTGAAGCATATATATAATTTAATTTACCGTTTCATTCAAAAAAAAATATATTTCTAAATTGTATACATACAATCCCTAAACATAGATGTCTGTGCAAGACACCCATAAACTAATCTTATTCAGAAAAGGTTGGAGTAGTTCGACCGTAATTGAATGATATGATCAAGTACTCAATGGATACTTGTAGTAGACTCTACACATAAAGTAACGTTCATATAGAATGAAGACAAAACAGCGCAGGGTACCATGCTAAGGCCTGTAGACACATGGCAGGTAACTTAAGATCTTGCTTTCGAAAAAAGTAGATCACTTTAGGTCTCTTTTGAGTAGTAGAACGAGTACGATTTTGCTGAGGCATTACTAAATGTAAGGGCAGATTCTTAGTAATCCAAACCTTCCAAATGGACATCGTAAACGCTTATTCATTTTTCGTAGTATCTTTACCATAGCATTTTTAGTTGTTTATTTATTTTTCTACATATTATTCACGTAGTTATTCTCGTAATTTCCATTGAAATTTAACTCTAGCTTTGTCTTAGCATTTCCCAGTATTAGTTAGTATACATTTTGCGCACATCATTGCTTTTTTAATTTACCACTTCATACTTTTCTTGATTTTGTCATAGTATTAATCATAATTCATTATAATAACTTAAACACTTTTATACCTAATCCGATCCCTATACAGACAATCTCACTTATCACTTTATTACTTGATTCGACGTGTATACTTGCACAATTCACATATCATTTTACACGCTACAAGTTGTTGGCGTCATTGCTAGGGATCAACAATTCGGTGAAATTTGGTTTTGTTATTTTACT
The DNA here is from genome assembly GCA_025698465.1 of Gossypium longicalyx. Taxonomy (NCBI): domain Eukaryota; kingdom Viridiplantae; phylum Streptophyta; class Magnoliopsida; order Malvales; family Malvaceae; genus Gossypium; species Gossypium longicalyx. The sequence goes on along the minus strand of CM047006.1, from coordinate 54,491,105 downwards.
TAGTCCCATTTGTTTTACTTAACTTAGTTGTATTTAACTTTTACAATGCCATCAATGTATAAGAAAAGGCATTCTTGCTAATAAAGAGTATCCTTTTGACCCAGAGATCAAAAGAACTTTGCGAAGAAGTAGAAAAGAACTGCAAAACATGGCCAGGGAATGGAATGATCCTGGTCAGAATGAACACGGCCTCAATGATAATCCAAATGGTCAGAATGTTAATCCTTCTATTCCTCGTGTGATAGATGATCGTGACAGACCAATCTGAGAGCATGTTGTGCCAATTTTGGATGGCCTGAATCTAGGGATAATCTAACAACAAATACAAGCTCAGCAGTTGGAGTTGAAATTGGTAATATTTCAAATGTTGCAAATTGTAGGATAATTTGGTGGATTACCCACTGAAGATCCAAGACTACATTGAAGACTTTTTTCTAGAGGTCTATGACTCGTTTAGACAATAGGGTGTTCTTGAAGACGGTTTGTAGCTTAAACTGTTTCCATATTCTTTGAGAGATCGTGCAATAGCATGGCTAAATACTTTGCTGTCAGGAATAGTGGCATCATAGAATGATCTTTGCTAAAGATTTTTGCTACAGTATACTCCCCCAAATATGAATGCCAAGCTTAGAAAGGACATCACATCTTTTCGACAATTAGAGGATGAAATGCTATATAAAGATTAGGAACGATTTCAAGAATTACTTCGAAAATGTTTGATGCATAGATTTCAACACTGGAAATAGATGAAGATATTTTATAATGGAATGAATGCGTGTATGAGGATGGTAGTTGATGCCTCCACCAATGGTACTTTATTGGATAGATCATATAATAAAGCATATAAGATTTTGGAAAAGATAGCCAACAATGATTATTAATATCCTACCATGAGAGTTTAGATGGGTAAGAAAGTTGTTGGTACCATGGAGCTGGACGCAATCACTTCATTGATTGCCCAAGTATCATCTTTAACTAGTATAATCAAAATAATGAAGAGACCAACTACAGTTCAGGAGATGAAAGCAGTCGAGCCAACATGTGTTTATTGTGGTGAAGACCATGTGTTTGACGTGCCCAGTAAATCCAGCAGTTGTATACTACATGGGTAATTTTAACTGGGATAATAACCCTTATTCCAACACCTACTGTTTAAGGAGGAAGCAGCATCCGAATTTTAGTTGGAATAATTAAGGTGTGGGGAATCTTAAGAATACGACAAGACAGAACACCATCAGTGCATCGCCTAGTTATACTTAACCTATAACGGGACAAAATGTCCATTAAGGTCAAGCATCAACTTCATCATCACAATCTATTGAAGCCTTGCTGAAGGAATATGGATAAGAATGATGCTCTAATTTAGAGTCAAGTTGTATCCCTTTGAACTTTTGACAATCAAGTGGGGCAAATAGCGAATGTTTTAAATTCGAAACCACGAGGAGCCTTGCCAAGTGATACCGAGAATTCGAGATCACAAAGGAAGGAATAGTGTAGGGCCATCACTCTTAGAAGCAAAACTCATCTTGATGACATTGCTTAAGATTCCACGGTAGGAGAGAATAACTTGAACAACAACCATGTAAAGATCCCAGAGCCATCTGAGAAACATACTGTACTTAAAAAGGGTAAGCAGCAGAATGCTGTGGCAGAATCATATCGTGTTGCCAACAAGAATGCCATAGCAAAACAATATCAGAAACCTAAAGGAAGACCACCTTTACCTTTTCCTTAGTGATTCCATAATTCTAAACAGGATGTTCGGTTCAAATTATTTTTGGAGGTTTTGAAGCAACTCCATATCAACATACCGTTAGTAGAAGCTTTGGAGCAAATGCCCAATTATGTGAAATTTATGAAAGACATGCTGTTAAAGAAGTAAATTGGGAGAATATGAGATTATTACTCTCACTAAAGGGTGCATAACAATGTTGACGAATAAATTACCTCCAAAGCTATCCCATGTTTATTTGGAAATCATTATGTTGGTAAGGTGTTATGTGATTTAAGAGTAAACGGAAATCTAATGTCTCTGTCTATTTTCAGAAAGCTAATAATTGGGAAGGAAAGATCCATTAAAGTCATGCTACAGCTAGTTGATCGGTCTTACGCATATCCAGAAGGTAAAATTGAATACGTGCTAGTAAGAGTAGATAAGTTTATTTTTCCAGCTGATTTCATTATTTAGAATGTGAAGCTGACAAAGATGTACCGATTATTCTTGGAAGAACTTTTCTTGCTATAGATAGAACTTTAATCGATGTGTAGAAAGGGGAACTGACCATAAGGATGAATGATCAGCAGGTTACGTTTAATGTATTTAATGCACTGAAATGTGCTGATGAGAGTGAAGAATGTCATGCCATTGACTTGATCAGAGCAGCAATGGAGGAAGAGTTCACGAGATTTTGCCACAGCAATTCTGATAGGGATGAAGATTCATTTGAGCAAAAACCCTTGTGCACTTTGTTGAAGCAAAATAAACCTTTCAATTTTGATGAACAATGCTTGGTATCTTAGGTATATCCACGTGGAGCTATTAATATCAAGGACATGAAAATAAAGGGCACATTTAGAGTTAATGGACAACGCTTGAAGCACTATTGGGATTCTCATATGAGCGAGACAAACAATCCATAGGTCTTCGAGATGTTTAACTTCAACATCTTGATAATTCTTTTTATTTTTATTTCATTTTGTCGATTTAAATTTCTCTTAGTTATTTCATTTCCTTTATTTAATAAACTGTAGGAGAGGAAGGGGTCGGTGACGCAGAGCCCGTTGAGAAAAATCTAGGCAATGAAAAGAATGCACCTAAAGCACCATAGGAAGAACTAAACAAAATAGAGTCTGTCAGTATTGAAACTGACCATGAGGATGAAAAAGAAGCAAATCCCTCAATTGTACCACTAGTGGACAACACTACGATTGTTCCACCTCTTTCTACTGAACTGATGATTGAACAAGATTGTGAGATCGATCGGGTTATTGATGAACTCACTAGATTTGATAATGAAGATGAGGATGTACCACTCAATTTACTTAAAAGGCCGATGTGTTATAAGATGAGTGCACGAAAGACCACTCACCATAACTAAAGTACCACTAGTAAGTTCCAAGCTCGTGAAGTTTTTCTCCCTTTATTATATCTCATTATGTTCATATATATGTTCTTGCATTTATGATTCATATCTGTACATTCATTGAGGACAATGCATCCTTTAGGTTTGGGGGTGTATTGTGCATCTAGACTTCATTAGATATTTAGTTGAGCATGTTGTTTTAGTATTTTTTATTCATTTGTCATTCATTTTGCCATAACACACATAACTACCAAGAAATTGTTTAGACTATGATGAGTGTATTTTTGTCTGTGATACTCAATGAGGAACTTAGTTCATCTATAAACTTAAAAAGTTGCGACAGTGGATTAAGTGACGTTAGATTAGGATAGTTTGCTTGCAAGTTGACCCCTAAAATAGGATGTCCTAATTCCAATTACAATTGATCTATAGTAAGTTTCTTTTAATAAACTTAGAGATTCTTGAAGCTAAATTCAGTGCAATGGCAATACTCAACAATGAATAAAGTGGCAATGTTTAAGAAAATTCAAAGCAAAAAAAAATCTAAAAAATACCATAAATACTCCAATGCTTAGAATTGCCAAATAAGTCAGCACCCCTTTGTTTGCTCCATCATGCTATTGACTAGAAAGGTGAGTCCAAGTAAAAGTGTGTAATAAAGAAAAAAAATAATTTAGAGGCACTCCATTGTAGTAATAGGTTGAGTAGCTAAGAGGGTAGTTGTTTGCTCCATCCATCTTTTTAGTCAAAAGCCTTAGCTTCATGAGTGAGTATTTTAATTGTGATATGATTGAGTACTCGGCAATTTAGTGTATGCTCCATTGTAATTGTCAAGTCAACAAATCATGTGACAAGTTGAATCCCCTAGTAAAAAAAAATAGGCATAATAAATGGATATGTATGTATTTGAGTATGTATAAGGCCAGATGAAAAAAAGAAAAACTGAGATTAATTAAAAGACGAACCAAGTAAATTAGGAGATACTTGCTATAGTCAAAACTGCATGAATACTTAGGATTTTATCTTTTAGGGAAATATTTTCTGCACTGCCTTTGCTAAATAAACTTCTGAAACATGATCAAAATTTTAAGACATAAAAGATTGATGAGAAATGAAGTATAATATGCTCTTTAAATGGTCTAACGGTCCAAAGGTAATTATGTTGCGATGGAAATTCTTACATTCATACATATTTTGCTTGAGAACAAGCAATAACTCAGGTTTGGGGATGTGATAACTCTTGGAAAGAATTAATTTTATTTAACACCCCAAACCTAGCCTAGAAGTTAGGCTCGAATCCAGCATGTCACATTGAAGCGTTACTAGGAAAGTCACGTTTTATCTAAAGTCTTTCTTAGTGTTTAAAGAATATCCTCGTAATAGATTGAGGTGAATGGAAGTTGTGCACTAGGTAGGATGCCAGAAAAGAGGAGGCGAGTCAATTAGACTGCTTAAGTACCCAGCTCTCCACGCATCCAATCCTAGACATGCACACAACCATTTACAGAGTGATTGTTCAGGGAAAACCAATTCGTTTAAAACCATTTGAAAAGGTTATTAATTTTGAAAACATTTTTGTTGCGGAAGCTTTGCTTTGTTAATGCGATATTTTGAAATCAAGTAACCTTTTTAAAATGCGCCCTAGAGCTAATCAATTTCAAACAATCAAAACAATATCACATCCAAGCTAACAAAACATACTAAGAACAAATAAATAAACCTGCCTTATTACAACTTAAAAACCCAAAACAATTTAAGTAAGTAACTGCTGATTAAAACACATAAAGAAAAACGCATTTGCAGAATATGTGGCCACTCCGAATCCCTCACGACTCCAAGTCCACTATGGTTGGGGATTTCCTGCATAAATGAAATTAAAGGGTGAGTTTGGAAAAGTCAGTGTGTAAAGTAAACCCAACTAGAGCTTAAATCGGTTCAAGCTTTACTGGGCCTAAGTCCTATTCAGAAATTAGAGTTAACTGGGCCTTAGCCCATATCAATATTAATATGGGCCATAGCCCCTTACAGTATTAGAGTATACTGGGCCTAGCCCATATCAGTATCAATCTGGGCCGTAGCCCTATTATAAGTCGAGATATATTGGGCCTTGCCCATATTAACACGGTTGGACCCATTTCAATACAGTTGGCCCATAACAAAACAGTCTCATATGATTAATGCATGATAACCCCATCCAACCCTGCACTTGCCTCCATCCATCCCTACACTTCCTGTGGGGACTAAATCACCCACGCCATCCCTACACTTACAGTGTTAGCACCGGTTGCAGCACTAGCTATAATCCATAGCAAAGCTGCTTATATCAGAATATGTGGCACAGCCACCAGAACGGGTTCTTCCTCCATAACAAAACCCAACCCGATGCAGTAAGACATGTATGCAGAATATATATAATTAACAAAGCATGCTTCAGAAAGGCAGTCAGATTATAGTGTGAGAACAGTTATTTACCCTCGAGGGGCGTAATCTTAAACATACCCCTTTAGGGGTATTATGGTAATTCTACCTTACAGAGGTATTTCAGTAATTTTATCAGTCTTTTTAGGGTTTCATGCTCATTACAGATAATAATGTGTCTTCAGAATCCTTACCGGACGTTTTTACCGAAATGGGCCCATTAGCCCATTACCCAATTTCGGCCCATCGAAGCCCAAATTCACCGAGGTGCACGAAATTGCACACTTTGCAATCTTACCATTGAAGTTACCAAAGTTATCAATACAAACAATCCCACGAGCGCTCGCACGCTCACAAGTTCTCGAAATGTCGGCTTTTTGGTATTTCAGCTTTTCGACTTTTGCTGATCTAGTCTACTAATGGGTGTGGTTTACACACGTGTTTTATGACGAAATGCTGACGAGTTCCACACATGAGCAGCCTACAATCGGTTACTATAACATTAGATTAAAACTCGATAATAACTTAACACATCAAACCCTTACCATATTCAGCCATAGTCTATATCTTTAACCCTTACCTTTATCGATCTCCAACTACCAGATCTAGATGCTCCAACAGTGTCAACCCTCTATGCTCCTTGATTGCTTGTCCTTAAATCTGCACTAAATACATATGAAACCAAAAGAAGAGGCTATCAAAGCCTTTAGTCTAAAACGACAGTCTCCCTAAGTGATTAAGGACTTGTCAGCTTTTCATAATAAACCCGAAATAACGAATGGATAGAAAGATCTGAGCAGTTACCGATGATCTACTTGCCAGTAACGTTCTGAAGTACCTTCTGTAACACCCCAAACCCGGTCCAGACGTTATGCCCGGATCCGACGTGTCACATTGAAGTTTTTAAGAAAACCCATGATTCATTTTAGTGTTTAAAAATGAACCCCTTTTTTGTTATTTATTATTATTATATATATATTTTTGTTAAGTTAACAAAGTGAATTGAAGCTGTGCACTAGGTAGGTATCCGAAACAGAGGAGGTGAGCCATGAAGGCTGTTTAAGTACCAAGCTCTTTAGTGGATCCAATCCTAGACATACCCACAACCATTGCCACAATTTGATAATCGAGTAGAAATTCATTTGAGTAGTTATTTTTGATAAACCGATTAGTTGTATCGTTGCGTTATTTTAAAAACAAGTATCATTTTGAAAATGCGCCCTAAGACTAGTCAATCTTGAATTATTACTAGAAAAGTTTAGAGTTATTAAAAAATAAAATAAAATAATCCCAGAAAAATAGTTAAAATGGCCTTATTACAATCCAAAAACAAATAATATTAACAGCTAAGGTAAAACTTAAAAAGAAACCGGTTACTCATTGGAAAGTTCAAAAGTGATCACCATGGCCACTCTAAATTCCCTCCGGCTCCAAGTCTCCACATCAAGGCTCACCTGGAAGGTTAAGGAAGGGGGTGAGTTTGGAAACTCAGTGCGCAACAAGACCCTTTCAGAGTCCAAACCAATATCAGCATACTAGGCCTAAGCCAAAATTCAGTCTTAACATATACTGGGCCGAAACCTTTCATGTAACGGTTACTGGGCCGAAGCCTTTTCATAATTCAAATCACTGGGCCGAAGCCTTTACTGTATACGGTATGGCCCATAGGCCCATTTTAATAACACATGCAATATCAATGAACATATGCAAGCCCATTTGGGGAGACTACTCAACCCACCAACCGCTACTCTCCACCCGTACCAACCAAGCTCTCCATGTGGGGAATATCTCAACCCACCCAACCAAACTCTCCACTGGCAGCATAGCTGTTTTATCATATAACTGGAGGCCTAGCCTCTTTAATTAACTAGGGCAAAGCCCTTTTTGATAGACTGGGGCAAAGCCCTTTTGCACTTGCTCCATTCAAATAAAACCCAACCCATGCATATATGAATATATCATGGCATATCATGTGCATATCATAGCATATCATGTACAAAACAATATTGCATGCATCCTAATTATACATATCCCTAGGGGTATAATGGTCATTTTCACCTAGGGGCAAAATGGTCATTTTTCATATTATAAGGGTAAGTTTATTATTCTATCATTTATTAGGATTTCCCATGCTCATTATTAGTTATCAACAATTTCAAGTGTTTAAACAGCGATTCTAGCCCATTTTAGCAAAACCGAGTCACTAGGCCAAAAAAACCCCTTATGGGCTCCACTTAGCCGATTTCGTCATCTAGGCCCACTTAGTCTATATTCCATAACGGTATTAACTGTCTTAATGTGAAATTTATCTGGATTCCATTTTCTACCGAATTTACCCAAACCGGCCCGAAAGCCCATTGGGCCCGATTATAGCCCCTCGAGGCCCAACTTATCGTGATGTTGAAAAATCGTGCTCTTACCTGTTCCAACGATCCCGATCATCAAAATTAGCGAATCTACCTAACCTATGAGCGTTCACATGCTCACAAGTCCTTGAAATGCCAAAATTTCGGCATTTCGGCATTTCGGCTTTTCGACATATTTCGATTTAAGCTATGAAAGAGGGTTCATTACACACCTGCTTTGTGACGTTCACTAATGAAGTCTCCCATGGCAACCTACAATTAATCACCACCATTATTAGTCTACAATTCATGCCAATCGTCCCACATCTTGCCTTACCAAAATCGGCCAGGGAACCCCTAATGGCCATAGTTCACTTACCTTCACATGGTTTGACGATATGGTTCAAGCTTATCCAACACTGACACTCCAAGCCTTGCTGTACCTCCAAAGTTATCTATTCTACACAGTCTTCCTTCTTGCACCGCTTAAAGCTTAGCAGATGAAGGAATTGGCCACCAAAAAGTGAAGGGAAAAGAAGGTTACTGGTCAATAAGAAGTCGGCACCACCAAGTTTCACAGGTTTTGGCTTTTGTGGCTTTTCGGCAAAAGTGGAGATAAGAAAGGGAGTAGTAGATGGGAAGAAAGGAATAGTAGACTAGTTTTGGAGAAGAAAAAGAAAGAAAGATGAATGGGAAGGGTGGCAGTTTCGGTTAGAGAAGAAAATAAAAAGAAAAGAATGGTTCTATGGTGCTCAAATAGAGGAAAATCGGCACAACTATAGCCTAATGCCGAAATACTACCCTCAAAATCCCCCTAGCCGATTTCTCCTCCCTAATCCTCTCTATTCGGCCAACTCTAATCTCTCTTTCAAATCCTTAAAATCTCTCCCCTTATCACTCCTTAATTCAAGCATTCAACTATTCAAACTCTCTCCAACAGAGTTCCATTCGGTTTCAAACTTCTGCATGTACAAGGCATAAAAAATATAACATCACATTTGCTATCACAGAGATTCGAACCCAGGCTTCCCCCCAACCACTTACACGCCACCTTTTTAGCTCCTTAGTGGCGTCACTTAGCCACTTTGCCAGGGGCTTCTTTTTGTGATACATTTTACTCACAACTTTTAATAAAGCCATCTACCCAAAGCCCCTAACTGCTTAAGTCCAATGTTCAAAAATTCTTCCGGGTTTTGGTCATCACATGGGCCTTCCATAAGCCCATTTACATATTCCAACTATGAATTTTCACTACCCAATACCAAATTTTAAAAACATTACCAAGTTCTCGGAAATTACGAAAAACTCAAAAATCAGGATGTTACAACTCTACCCTCCTTAAAAGAAATTTCGGCCCCGAAATTTTACCTGATCCAAACAGTTGAGGATATTGTTGACGCATTGCCTGCTCGGACTCCCAAGTAGCTTCTTCTTTGCCATGGTTTCTCCAAAGTACCTTAACCAATGGGACTGATTTCCTTCTTAGCACCTTGATGTCGTGATCAAGTATCTAAACAGGTTCTTCTTTGAAGGTCAAATCTGATTGTACCTCAATTTCTGCAACTAGAACGATATGAGTTGGGTCAGAACGATATCGCCTTAGCATGGACACATGAAAGACGTCGTGAATACGATCCAGCTCCGGAGGTTACTCTAGTTGATAAGCCACCGGCCCTATCCGCTTAAGGATCCGATAAGGCCCAATGAACCGTGGACTCAACTTGCCCTTCTTACCAAACCTCAATATCTTCTTCCAAGGCAATACCTTCAAAAAGACCATGTCCCCTACAGCATATTCAATATCCTTACGCTTCAGATCAGCATAAGACTTTTCTCGATCCGCTGCCTCCTTTAATCGATTCCTGATCACCTTAACCTTGTCTTCAGTATCTGCTACCAACTCTGGACCGAGTACTTGCTTTTCCTTAACTTTCCCAACAAGTAGGCGAACGACACCTTCACCCATATAGTGCCTCATAAGGAGCCATCTGAATACTTGCTTGGTAACTGTTGTTATACGCGAACTCCGCCAATGGCAAGTAATCCTCCCAACTGCCCCTAAATTCAATAACACAACCTCTCAACATGTCTTCTAGAATCTAAATGACCCTCTCTGACTGCCCATCCGACTGAGGGTGAAAAGCCATACTAAAATCCAATCGCGTTCCCAACGACTCGTGCAATTTCTACCAAAATCGAGATGTAAACCTTGGGTATCGATCAGAAATTATGGATACTGGCACCCCATGCAACCGCACTATCTCCGCTACATACAACTTAGCTAACTTTTGAAGTGAGTAATCGGTTCGAACAGATATGAAATGGGAAATTTTCGTTAGCCTATCCACAGTTACCCAAACTGAATCCTTCTTGGAAGGTGTCAACGGCAAACCACTTACAAAATCCATAGTTACCCTTTCCCACTTCCAAAGTGGTATCTTTACTGACTATAACAATTCTGAAGTTAGTTGATGCTCGGCCTTTACTTGTTGACACGTCAAACATTTCCTCACGAATTCGATCACTTCTCGCTTAAGCCCAGGCCACCAATATAGCTCTTGCAAGTCTCGATACAACTTACTCCCTCCTAGATGCATAGCACAAGTTCCACTATGTGCCTCCCTTAAAATCATCAATCTCAAGTTAGAGTCCTTCGACACACAAATTCTTCCTCGAAAACAAAGAACCCCATCATTATTTAACCCAAAGTCTGGATTCTCCCCCTTCTCAACTTGCTGAAACTGAGAAACCAACGACTCATCCATCAACTGCTACTTTTTAATCTACTCCACCTAAGTCGGTCTCACTTGTAACTCTTCCAATAAGCTTCCATCGTCATACAAACTTAAACGAGCAAACATTGCCTTCAATTCCGCCACAGTCCTTCGACTTAACACATCAGCCATGACATTTACCTTACCTGGATGGTACTCAATCGAACAGTCATAGTCCTTTAGTAGCTCTATCCACCTTCGCTATCTAAGATTCAGCTCCTTTTGAGTCAGCAAGTACCTAAGACTCTTATGATCCGTATAGATAATGCATCTCTCTCCATACAAGTAGTGCCTCTATATCTTAAGTGCAAAAATCACCTCTGCCAACTCCAAGTCATGAGTAGGATAGTTTACCTCATAAGGCTTAAGCTGTTGTGAAGCATAAGCGACCACCTTACCCTCTTGCATCAACACACAACCCAAACCTACATGTGATGCGTCACTGTACACAGTGAAATCCTTACCAGACTCTGGCTGAATCAACACAGGCGCTTCTGTCAGAAACTTCTTGAACTTTTCAAAAGCCTCTTGCTGCTTATTTGTCCAAACAAACGGTGCTCCCTTCCTTATAAGTTTCGTTAACGGTGGTGCCAACACAGAAAATCCTTCCACAAACCTTCGATAATAACCTGCCAACCCTAGAAAACTTCAGATTTTTGTTACTGACCTCAATGGCTTCCATTCCAGAATTGCCTCAATCTTTCGAGGGTCTACCTTGATCCCCTCAGTAGACACAACATGCCCCAAGAAAGTTACCTCCTTCAGCCAAAACTCACACTTACTAAACTTTGCATAAAGTTGCTTTTCCCTTAGTACTTGCAGCACAATACGAAGATGTTCATCATGCTTCTTTTCCATTTCTGAGTACACTAAGATATCATCGATAAAAATGACTACGAACTGATCCAAGTATGGCTGAAACACTCGATTCATTAAATCCATGAATGCTGCCGGTGCGTTAGTCAAACCAAATGGCATAACTAGAAACTCATAATGACCATATCGAGTTCTGAATGCTGTCTTATGAATATCTACTTCTTTGACTCTCAACTGATGATATCCTGATCGAAGGTCGATCTTAGTAAATACCGAAGCTCCTTTCAATTGGTCGAACAGATCGTCGATTCTTGGCAAAGGATACTTGTTCTTAATCGTCAGTTTGTTCAACTCCCGATAATCAATACACATCCGCATGGTCCCATCTTTCTTCTTTACGAACAGCACTGGTGCGCCCCACGGAGAAATACTTGGTCGTATAAACCCTCTATCCAACAGTTTCTGAATCTAAGCTTTTAGTTTCACCAACTCCTTTAGTGCCATCCTATAAGGCGCAATGGACACCGGAGCTGTTCCAGGTAATAAGTCGATTCCGAACTCGACTTCTCTGTTCGGAGGTAGTCTAGGAACTTCCTCCGGGAATACATCTTTAAATTCTTTGATGGTCCTCACCGACTCCACAGTTATCCCCTCGGGTTCAGCTTGACTCACAAATGCTAAGAACGCCTCACAACCTTTCCGAATCAACTTCTCAGCCCTCAAAGCCGAGACAACATTGGACAAATAGTTCCTTCACTCCCCTATGACCATTATCTCCTCATCCTTGATAGTTCTTAGCACTATTCTCTTAGCAGCACAATCCAACGTCGCCCTATGCTTAGTTAGACAGTCCATTCCCAAAATAAGATCAAAATCCCTAAATGGCAGCTCCATTAAATCTCCTACAAATATCCTATCTTGTGCCTCTAAAGGCACCTCCCTAAAGAGTTTATCTACCTTAACCGAGTGTCCCAAAGGACTTATCACTGATACCCCACTCACAGTCCCTTCAGTAAACACACCCAATGCCCCAGATACATTGCAGGCAACAGACGAGTGAGTGGAACCCACATCAGTTAAAGTAGTGTAAGGCATACTATGAATGAAGAACGTACCGGTTATAACATCAGGAGCATCACGCTCCTCACGATGCCGTACAGCATAAACCAACGTCGGCTGACAAGCTTCAGCATGTCCAGCACCCCTACAAGGTGCCCCACGTCCTCGTCCATTACCATTGCCACCTCTACCTTGCCCACAGCCTCTCTGTGGTGGTGGTCCTCCTCGCTTCGGTTGGACACCTCTTTGCTCCACAGCTTGATCTTGAGCTGCTCTTCAAGGACATTCTCTGAACTTATGTTCCTTTGACCCACATCGAAAACATGCCCCAGTTCGTTTCTAGCACTCCCCCATATGCGCTCTGCCACAATCCTTGCAAGCCTGTGGTCTAAAAGTATTCACCGGAACTGCTCGAACCGGTTCTTCCAATCTAACTCTTTTAGCATTCCTATTTGTAGCACCCGAGGGTCCAGAATCTCTTCTAAATCTAGGTCGATCCTTCTCACGATTCTGTCGTTTAGTCTGTTTCAGTTCCTCGGCTATCTTAGCCTTCTCTACCAATGCAGCGAAATCATGCTCCCTCTGTGGAGCTATCAACACCCTAAGCTCATCGCGAAGGCCATCCTCGAATCAAACACTATGCTCATATTCGGTCGCAACTATCCCGCTAGCATATCGACTCAACCTCAAGAATTCTACCTCATACTCCGCAACAATCTTATTTCCTTGTGCCAGATTCAAAAATTCCTTTCGATGGGCATTCACATATCTAGCTCCAACATACCTCCCCTTAAAAGCAGTCTTGAACAGTTCCCAGGTTACTCGTTCGTTCGGGGTACTCTCCCTTACAGTGATCTACCACCAGTATGCCTCGTCTCGTAGCAACGACACAGCCCCCTTCAGCTTTTGCTCCACAGAGCAATCTAAGTAGTCCATAATCCGCTCTGTTGCCTCTAGCCAATATTCAGCCACATTTGGGGCTACTCCGGACATGCCCCTAAAAACTTCTGCTCCATTAGCCCGGAGTCGCTCTGAGATGGATCCCCTATTTACTATCCCGGTGCTTGCTCTAGCAACCCTTTCCAAAACCCTTAACATTGCTTGGGACAAAGTATCATCCCCCACAGCCCGATCATATAACCCTGTCTCAGTTGCCTGTGGTACGGATGCCTCCTCAGCTGGCCTATGCCCTGAGGATGAAGATTCAGCTTGCACCCTTCCGCGACCACGTCCGCAGCCTCGTCCACGAGTTCCTCTTGTACTCATATCGAATTATCTGATTACGAATTTTATGACATTAGTTTAATATTTTCGTTGTTTCTTACGAGATATCTTATGGACATATAGTAGTTTAGGGATTTTTTTCGCAACGTCGTAGCCTAGCTAAAGTCTCAATCCTACTGTTTTACAGTTTTACCCGATCTAAAGTATCATAGTAGGGTCTCAGTTCTATCTAGAGCATCATATCAATATTACAAAAAGAGAGTATACTTACAGACTTGGTGCTGGGGATTTAGTGTGCCACTTCTTTCTCCAAACCATTTAAAACAAAAACCTTGGGTTTGGTCACAACAAATAAAAAATTTCCTAAAAACTGATTTAAAATACCTTTGTTTTGAAATTCTTGATTTTAAACCCGTTTTAAAAACCCACAGTCGAGTTGTTGCAACCCAGACTCTGATACCACTAAATGTAACACCCCAAACTTGGCCCAGACGTTATGGTCGGATCCGACGTGTCACATTGAAGTTTTTAAGAAAACCCATGATTCATTTTAGTGTTTAAAAATGAACCCCTTTTTTGTTATTTATTATATATATATTTTTTTTTTTGTTAAGTTAACAAAGTGAATGGAAGCTGTGTACTAGGTAGGTATCCGAAACATAGGAGGTGAGCCATGAAGGCTGCTTAAGTACCAATCTCTTTAGTGGATCCAATCCTAGACATGCCCACAACCATTGCCACACTTTGATAATCGAGTGGAAATTCATTTGTGTAGTTATTTTTGATAAACCGATTAGTTGTATTGTTGCGTTATTTTGAAAACAAGTATCATTTTGAAAACGCGCCCTAAGACTAGCCCATCTTGAATTATTATTAGAAAAGTTTAGAGTTATTAAAAAATAAAATAAAATAATCCTAGAAAAATAGTTAAAATGGCCTTATTACAATCCAAAAACAAATAATATTAACAGCTATGGTAAAACTTAAAAAGAAACTGATTACTCATTGGAAAGTTCAAAAGCGATCACCATGGCCACTCTAAATTCCCCCCGGCTCCAAGTCTCCACATCAAGGCTCACCTGCAAGGTTAAGGAAGGGGGTGAGTTTGGAAACTTAGTGCGCAACAAGCCCCTTTCAGAGTCCAAACCAATATCAGCATACTGGGCCTAAGCCCAAATTCAGTCTCAACATATACTGGGCCGAAGCCTTTCGTGTACCGGTTACTGGGCCGAAGCCTTTTCATAATTCAACTCACTAGGCCGAAGCCTTTACTGTATACGGTATGGCCCATAGGCCCATTTTAATAACACATGCAATATCAATAAACATATGCAATCCCATTTGGGGAGACTAATCAACCCACCAACTGCTACTCTCCACCCGTACCAACCAAGCTCTCCATGTGAGGAATATCTCAACCCACCCAACCAAACTCTCCACTGGCAGCATAGCTGTTTTATCATATAACTGAGGCCTAGCCTCTTTAATTAACTGGGGCAAAGCCCTTTTTGATAGACTGGGGCAAAGCCCTTTTGCACTTCCTCCATTCAAATAAAACCCAACCCATGCATATATGAATATATCATGGCATATCATGTTCATATCATAGTATATCATGTACAAAACAATATCGCATGCATCCTAATTATACATATCCCTAGGGGTATAATGGTCATTTTCACCTAGGGGCAAAATGGTCATTTTTCATATTATAAGGGTAAGTTTTTTATTCTATCATTTATTAGGGTTTCCGATGGTCATTTTCAGTTATCAACAATTTCAAGTGTTTAAACAGCGGTTCTAGCCCATTTTAGCAAAACCGAGTCACTGGGCCAAAAAAACCCTTTATGGGCCTCACTTAGCCGATTTCGTCATCTAGGCCCACTTAGTTTATATTCTATAACGGTATTAACTGTCTTAATGTGAAATTTATCTGGATTCCATTTTCTACCAAATTTACCCAAATGGGCCCGGAAGCCCATTGGGCCTCATTACAGCCCCTCGAGGCCCAACTTATCGTGATGCCGAAAAATCGTGTCTTACCTGTTCCAACGATCCTGATCATCAAACTTAGCGAATCTACCTAACCTATGAGCGTTCGCATGCTCACAAGTCCTCGAAATGCCAGAATTTTGGTATTTCGGCTTTTCGACATATATCGATTTAAGCTATGAAAGAGGGTTCGTTACACACCTGTTTTGTGACGTTCACCAATTAAATCTCCCACGGCAACCTACAATTAATCACCACCATTCTTAGTCTACAGTTCATGCCAATCATCCCACATCTTGCCTTACCAAAATCGGCCAGAGAACCCCTAATGGCCATAGTTCACTTACCTTCACAGGGTCTGACGATATGGTTCAAGCTTATCCAACACTGACACTCCAAGCCTTGCTGCACCTCCAAAGTTATCTATTCCACACAGTCTTCCTTCTTGAACCGCTTAAAGCTTAGCAGATGAAGGAATTGGCCACCAAAAAGTGAAGGGAAAAGAAGGTTACTGGTCAATAAGAAGTCGGCACCACCAAGTTTCACAGGTTTTGGCTTTTGTGGCTTTTCGGCAAAAGTGGAGATAAGAAAAGGAGTAGTAGATGGGAAGAAAAGAATAGTAGACTGGTTTTGGAGAAGAAAAAGAAAGAAAGATGAATGGGAAGGGTGGCAGTTTCGGTTAGAGAAGAAAATAAAAAGAAAATAATGGTTCTATGGTGCTCAAACAGAGGAAAATCGGCACAACTATAGCCTAATGCCGAAATACTACCCTCAAAATCCCCCTAGCCGATTTCTCCTCCCTAATCCCCTCTATTCGGCCAACTCTAATCTCTCTTTCAAATCCCTAAAATCTCTCCCCTTATCACTCCTTAATTCAAGCATTCAACTATTCAAACTCTCTCCAACAGAGTTCCATTCGGTTTCAAACTTCTGCATGCACAAGGCATAAAAAATATAACATCACATTTTCCATCACAGATAATCGAACCCAGGCTTCCCCCCAACCACTTACACGCCACCTTTTTAGCTCCTTAGTGGCGTCACTTAGCCACTTTGCCAAGGGCTCCTTTTTGTGATACATTTTACCCACAACTTTTAATAAAGCCATCTACCCAAAACCCCTAACTCCTTAAGTCCAATGTTTAAAAATTCTTCCGGGTTTTGGTCACCACATTGGCCTTCCATAAGCCCATTTACATATTCAAACTATGAATTTTCACTACTCAAAACCAAATTTTAAAAACTTTACCAAATTCTCTGAAATTACGAGAAACCCAAAAATCAGGATGTTACACATTCCTATTCCAGATTTGTTGTAGATCAAATCCCCAAAATATAAGAAGAGAACAGATCTAGTGATTCGGCTTTTAGAACTTATTCTTAGGTATGCTTATTTTGGTTTAAGAAGAAAATAGAAGAATAACGAAGAAAAAGAATAGAGGATTCGGCTAAGGAGTAAAGTCGGCTATCACGCAGTGTGGTTCAGCTTTTCAAAGGATAATCGGTTAGCAATGGTTTGAGAAAGATCGGTGGAAGAAAAAGGAAATGAAAAGAATTTTAAGAATAGCAATAAAAGATTTAGGCTTCGGCGAAGAAAAGAAAGATGGATCAAAAGGAATGAAAGTTGATAAAATAACATAAAAAATATGATAAGAAAATTTGAGCTGAAAAAAATAAACAAACAATTCATCCTAGCCAAAATTTGAGAGCTATTTCGGCATCTAATGTCCCAAAGTCGAATGAGTTCTATTTCGGCACCACCGTCCTTCTCATATTCAAATTCCTTGTTTTGTTCCTTAATTTCAGCCACCACCAATTTAAATCCCATCCAAATTCCTTGCACCATCAGTAGTAGTCCACCGCTTGACTGACTCAAGCCACTACTAGGAGAGTTTCGGTCAAACTCTAACTCTCCCCCACGTGAGCAGCAAAATTGGTCCTTCGCGCGCACAGCAGCTCGAACTCCAGACCTCATCCTATCCCTGCGCTTCACATCCTACTGCTGGCCATTGCACCAAGCTTCTTTCTTTACTAATATAGGGTCACAATTAATCTTAATCTATTCCTGCTGAAGTCTCGGTTACTTGCGAAATAAAAAAGAAATTTTGCCTGCTATACATCTCGAACCTGTGACTTTCTAAACACACACATACACTGCTTGCCACTACATTGAAGTTCCTTTCATGACATAATCTTCTCACAATTAATTTTAAGGCTTAACTGCTACAGTCACGGCTACTTAAAAATAAATCAAAATTTTACCTTCCCCTGGGATCGAACCCACATCCTCTCGGCATGCCTAGCACGCTGCTGCCACTGTGCCACAGGCGCTCCTTGTGGCATACTTCATTCGTAACTTCTTTTAAAGCCTATTTTAGTGCAACCCGTTTACTAAAAAAAATAACCATTTGCACACGCCATGCCTTGAACCCAAGCACCTCCCACGCCCTCCTAGCGTGCTTAGCCACTGGGTCAGGTGCTTGTTTGTGCTAAAGCTCAGCCCAAATTATTAATAAGGCCTACCTGCGACAGCCCTTAACTTAAAAACATGTTTGCGCACGCTGGGAATCGAACCCCAGCCTTCCTTCCTACTGTCCAGCGTGCCTAACCACTAGGCTAGGCGTTCCTTTATGCCCAGTTTCTGCCCAACTTATTTTTAAGGCCTTATGCCCAGATTTCCGTAAGAGGCAAAATTTAAGAATTTTGCTAAAGCTATGGGCCGAGCCCCAGACTTTTTTCCACACGATAAACTCTTCGTAATTTTTTTAATTACTAACTAAACATACTAAATAATAATAATAATAATAATAATAATAATTAAAACATCCAAATTATTCGAGCCGTCTTCTACCCGAACCCAGACTCAAGGCCCAATACTTTTAGGCCCAAAAATCGGGGCATTACATTTCATGCCTTTAGACCAAGCTAATTACCTATACTTAAGTAAATTTAGTTGCATTTTAAGACATTCCATTCGTAATTTTAATTGCATTACATTAAGAAGATTAGACTGTGCTTAAATGTTATTATCTGTTACTTCTACTTGTTTGCGAGAAGGATTTGTTTGGTAGTAATATGTAGGTATAGGATGCAGAGAAAGAAATAAAGGAATGAAGGTTTGTCATGGCAAAAGGTTGGATAATTTGCCAAAACGAATGCCGTGGCAATTCTAAGAAGACCGAGTCAACACTTAACGCATAACAGAATTAGCCTAACTCTACTTGTACCAGAAAAACCTACCTAAAATAGAGGGAAGAAAATCATGGGTGGATTAGATATACCCTAGGGAAAAAGCTTATAAAAAGTCAAAGGATGAAACCTAAAAGGGGGAACTAAAAAGAACAACAAGAGGAAACTTTAAGGGACGAACAAACAAAAGTGAGACCTGAAGGCAAAAAATAGAGGGTAGCGGCTGAATAGACACGAAAAGAGGAGATCAAAGGTAGCCACCACAAGACACTGTCCTACTAGATTGTGGATTGGTTTGGCCACAACCATTTTTCCTAAGTTCTTCTATTATTTCTTAATTTGTTCTCCTATGAATTGATTTGATTGAAACAATGGTGGATGATATTTTGGATTTGAATTTTAGTTGCCAACCCATGAGCTAAATCTCATAGGGTTGGGATTACATGATGAAACTTTTATTCTTTTAATGGTTGAAGCATATATCTGATTTAATTTATTGTTTCATTCAATTTTTTTTATTTCTAAATTGTATGCATGCAATCCCTAAACATATATGATTGTACAGCATGCCCACAAACTAATCTAATTTTGAAAAGGTTGGAGTATTCTGACCGTAATTGAATGATACGAGCAAGTACTTGACAGATACTTGTAGTAGACTCTAGACATAGGGCAGTGCTCATATAGAATGAAGACAAAACAATGCAGGGTACCGTGCTAAGGTCTATAGACACATGCTAAGTAACTTGAGATCTTACTCTCGAAAAAAACAGGTCATTTTAGGTTTTGTCGTAGCATTAATTATAATTCATTATAATAACTTGATTGCTTTTATACCTAATCTAATCCCTGTGGAGATGATCTCCCTTATCAATTTATTACTTGATTCAATGTGTATACTTGCACAATTCACATATCATTTCACACGCAGCAATAAACAGTTCTTTCTGTATGCATAAAATTATTTTAGACGAGGGTAAAAGAGCGAGGATTGATGGGAAAAGGAGACTGAACTTGTAACAGCCCGATTTTGGGGCTAGTCAAAATAGTGGTTACGAAACCACTATTCCAAAGCCATAAAAATTATTTTAATATTATTTTATGTGTGATGGCGTGATTGTAACACCCCGAATTTAGTCCTAAAAGTATTGGGCCTTGAGTATGGGTCCGTAAGGAGGTTGTATATAAGTATTTAATTGTGCAAGGGAATGACACAATTAAATGTCTTTTTTGGTGGTTAATGGCCCTAAGAAGTGTTGGAGAAATCTTGGATTCAGACCTGGGCTTTAGCAAAATTTTTGGTATTAAGTGAATAAAACCTTAGATGCTTGGATGATGGCCTTTTAAATTATTGTGTAATAAATGACACAAGGAAGCATGTGGTCTAGTGGTTGTGGCGTTATTAAGGTTGCAAGGAAGCTTGGGTTCAAGTCTTGGCACTTATAATTCATTTTGGTTTTTCTCTTAAGTGAATCTGGACGCTGGCACATATGTCTTAAAGTTAATTGTGGACGTTTTTATCACAGAAAGAGCCTATGGTGGAGTGGCAAGGTGGTGGGTTGTGTAACTGTGAGGTTTAAGATTCAAGTCTTGGGATGCACAGTGGAGTATTTATTTTGCTAGTTGAGCTGTATAGGAGGTCGAGTTGGACTGGAACTCTATGGTTGAAGTGGTCATAAGAATGAGGAATTTTCTTAATGGTTGAAAGTAATCCCACATCGGGAAGCTAACATGAGAATTGGTGAGAAGCTGGCTTTAAATAGAGCGAATTAGATGAGTTGGGAGGAAGACTCAATGCAGGATGTGCCAAGGTTAGTGATCGTGGACTTCGGCGCGTTCTCATAAATAGGTGTGTATTCACGCCCTTTTGTGTTAGAAGTCGGTAAAAGTCGAAAAGCCGAAACTTCAGCATTTGAGGCTTCACGAGCGTGCGATCACTCGTGTGGTAAATCAAGCCCACAGATCATGGGCGATAGACTGTAGAGGCCGCCACGAGCGTTCTCGTGTGCTGGGGCTGTTCTGGGCCTCGATGGGCCTGTGGCCCCGCTTGAGTAAATCTAACTGTTAGGTGGGAAGTAGTTAGGCTTGTCATGTCGTGTGCATGGCATAGGTTGGGTGGGCCCAATGGTCCCGTGGGCCTTACACAGATTAAATCCACGGTAAGTGATAAATGTTGGACTGGGCTTTGTAGGTCACATAGCTGTAACTTAATTTGGGCTAAATGGGCCACACGAGCGTGTGGGCCCACTTGGGCTGAGTAATGGGCCTTAAGCCCATTTACACTGTTAGGTCTGTTTAGGTTACTTAAGTCACTCGAGGCGACGGTGGACTTTCTTTTGGGTCGTTAAGACCCCCGATTTGTAAAATTACCGAAATACCTCTGATTTGTAAAATTACCGAAATACCCTCGACTTGTAAAATTACGAAAATATCCGTAGTTTATAAAATTACCGAAACACCCCCACTTTGTAAAATTACCGAAATACCTCTGATTTGTAAAATTACCAAAATACCCCCAGTTTGTAAAATTACCGAAATACCCTGATTTGTAAAATTATCGAAATACCCTCAATTTGTAAAATTATCAAAATACCCTCGATTTGTAAAATTACCGAAATAACCTCAATTTGTAAAATTATCGAAATACCCCCAGTTTGTAAAATTATCGAAATACCTTCGATTTGTAAAATTATCGAAATACCCCTGATTTGTAAAATTATCGAAATACCCCTAATTTGTAAAATTATCGAAATACCCCCAGTTTATAAATTTACCGAAATACCCTCAGTTTGTAAAATTATCAAAATACCCCTAATTTGTAAAATTATCGAATTACCCTTGTAGTGTAAAATTACTAAAATACCCCTATAGGGTAAAATGACTGTTTTTCCCTTGTGGGTAAATGACTGACTTGGACTATGAATTTGACTGATTGACTGTGGTTGTAAAACTGATATGTTTTTAATATATGTTTAAATGATTGTTACTGAGCATGGCCATTTTGCATACGCGTGTGATGATTGAGCATGATATACACGACATATTGCATGGGGTTGGAATTATAGAACGGAGGAAGTATATAAGGATCGCATGGTTGCTTGACGACCGTGGGTCCACCGGTGGCTTTTAAGCCCAATATATGATTATTGACGACTTTGTGTCGATCATATTTACCCGAGGCTGTGTGCTGACTGTATTACCATCGCTAATGGCTATGTGCTTAACATGAAATAGCTACCGATGGCTTAAAGCCAATTATTCTGGTTATGGCTTTGTGCCAACCTAGAAATGGCTCTGTGCCATCTTGACTATGGCTTTGTGCCAAACGTATTTACCTGTGGCTATGTGCCTAACATACTTATGGATGACTCTGGGTCGATCATATTTACCTGAGGCTATGTACCGATTATATTACTATCGTTGATGGCTATATGCCAAACATAATATAGTTATCGATGGCTTTGTGCCAATTATAATACCGCTACTGAAGGCTTTTTAAGCCTAATATATGATTAGCAGCTTTGCTATAATGAAGGTAGTACCGCAATCGGGCTACTATTGATATGTATCGGATGGGTGGCTCGATATTTATATCCCCACATGATGTGTACCGGGGGACGGAGTTGATGTGTAACGGTTGGATTATTGGGATGGGATAGCATGCATCCATGCATTCACACATTATGTTCTGTTATTGGTTTGGGCTAGGCCCAATTGATTCTGTTATGGGCTTTGACCCAAATGACATTGTAATAGGCTTTGGCCCACGTATGCTCTGAACTGGACTGTACTATTACTATTAACGGGCTCTAGACCAGACTATTTTTGTTTTTGGTTCTGTATACTGACTGTTACTTTAGTAAGGGGATTACACACTGAGTTTTTGTAAACTCACCCCAATTATTAATCGTACAGGTAATCCCCAACATTAGGTGGATCAGTGTCGCAGAGGTGTCGCAGAGGGACTCGGAGACAACCACAAAACTGCACATGTTTTTCTATTTTCTTTATTTAGTTAAGCACTTTGGTTTTGATTTGGGTTGTAATAAGGCCTCTTTATTTCCTTAACCTTTTATTTGGAAAGTTTATTTAGTATGTCTAATATCTGTTAGAGGTAGGACACGGTTTTCCAAAATAACAACTATTTTCAAAACACTACGTTTTTGTGACTTAACTTTTAAACATCACATTTTCGCAAATCGGTTACTTTTAGAATTAGCTTCCGCAAACTAAAAAGGAGTTTTGGAAATAAAATTAAGAAGTTTTCAATGTACTACGTATTAAATAAGAAGGGTTTCTAATGAAAACATGGTTTTCGAACTTCAATGTGACACGCCAGATTCGGGTCTAACATCTAGGCTGGGTACGGGGTGTTACAGTGATTATAACGGTGCATGAAAAATTTGGTGAATTAATTTTAACATTTGAGAGCTTAATTACGAAAAAAGACAAAATCGAATAAAGAGCAAAAGTCCTATTTTGATAGCTAAGGGTGTCAAATAGCTAGAGAACTTAAATTGGGGGTCTTTAAAGGGCAATTAGACCCTTATAGAGAGGCATGGCCGGCCATAGGAGACAAAGATGGTCAAAAAAGTCAAAAGATAACTAGGGTTGGTAAGTGATGACATAGCAAATTGAATACTAAAATAAAATCAAATGGGTCATCTTTCTTCTCCATTTTTCCATAAAACATAGCAGCCATTAGAGGAGTTTTTGAAGCTTGAAATTTTAGTCACTTAGTCTCTCTACAAGTAAGTGATTTTGATGGTTTTTCTTGTTGATTTTTGTACTTTTAGAACCCTTGTAGCATGACTAAAAGGGGGCTATTTTGTTAAATGGATGAAAGTCTAGGGTTTTACCATGAGAGTGTTCATGTTGTTTCTGAAATTTTACAGAAGAAAATGAATCATGGTTGTGAAATAAACAACTCCTGTGGAGGGACTCCTCATGAAAACTCTAATAGAACCATTTTGTAAAGTTTGTAAAATAGGGAGTAATGTTGTGAAATATTGGAAATTTGGGGTTTTCATAAGAGAGATAAATGGTCGGTTAGGCTTGAATAAAAAGAAAACTCGATAAAAATTGATATTCTGGCCTAGGGTTAAAATGGTCATTTTGTGAAAGTTTAGGGGCAAAATGGCCATTTTGCCCAAATCATAAATTATTGAGCGTTTAGATTTAATTGATGATTAAATGGTTATATGTTGCCATTTTAGATCAAGAAATACAGAATCTGAACCTAGTACGGGGGAAGGCCAAGCAAGTAGATGAAATCAACTATTCGCCACATTTTGAGTACCGAGGTAAGTTGTATGTTAATAATGCAACTATATATTTATGATGTGCAATTGAATTGACATGCTATAAATTGTTTTGATTTTGAATACGAGAATACATGTTGAGAAATTAACATAGTAGAGACTTTCGTTGAGCATTTGGAATAAACTTGGATATTCGTACCTTGATATTGAGTGATTGTATGCTAGTGCAAGACATGTCTGTGACATGCATCGGCCACAATATGAGAGCCAATGTAAGACATGTCTGGGACATGCATCGAGCTCGAGATATTTAATCCAGTGTAAGACATGTCTAAGACATGCATCGACATTGAGACGAGACCTAGTGTAAGACATGTCTGGGACATGCATTAGCCTCGTGATAGACAATCTAGTGTAAGACTTGTCTGGGACATGGCGTCAGCTTGTTGTGTGTTAGTGTAAGACCTATCTAGGGCATGATATTGGCCTCGCTATATGAAAGCCAGTGTAAGACCATGTCTGGGACATGGCATCGGCACCTTAACCCATGTTAGGGCTATTGAGTATCCAGTAGTATTCTAAATGGTTCAACAAAAGGTTTATGATTTATATTGAAATGAGAAAAGCTATGATCATGTGATGAGTGGTACAGGTACCTAATTGAAGTGCATGAGATATAGGCTCAATGTATGCAATATGAGTTATATTGGATGGTGATGAGTAAGTTGTACTTACATTTATTTATGATATTCATGAATAAGCTGTGAAAGGTTATGAGAATATTGCCTTATGATAAGTGGTTGTTGTTTATTTTCATGCAACTTACTAACCTTTATGCTTACTCCCTTTCTTATCCATTTTCTTATAGTGCTGCCTAACTAGCTCGAGGATCAATAGACGTCAGAGGCTTCAATCACACTATCAGCTAAAGCACTTGGTATAGTTAGATCTTTTATTTAGATTATGGCATTTATAAGACCCTGACTTTTGAATTTTGTGTCATTGCTAATTTGCCAAATATGTTGGCAAACTTTAGTATTTGATTTCATTTTGTATAAGGCTATGGAAAATGGCTAATACTGAAAGTTTATATATGAATTCAAGATAGTCTTTCATGAACGTGAAATTGTTGGCATAGTTGAATATCGGAAATGTATATAGGCCTTAGCTATGGTTGTTTAGTTGATAAATCATATTTAGCTAGACTTTGATATGTTGGTTGGCATTAGATTGGGTTTCAAGGTGGCGAAAGGCTTGGTAGATAGCCTTATATTGTCCACACGGGTAGACACACGAGCGTGTGTTTAGGCCGTGTGTGACACACGGTCAGCCCCATAGGCGTGTTTTTTAGCCGTGTGTCCCCTGCACGTAAAAATTACAAATCAGTATGCATGGTAATAAAGACACTGGTAGAGACACGACCATGTGTCTTCGCCGTGTGAAGGACACGGCCTCTGGCCACTAGCGTGTGCCTTGGCCATGTGCCTTAGATTGGATGCTGACGTCAAAAATAGAATGTTAAGGTTTTTAGACACGGGCTAGGACACGGACGTGTTATGGCTGTGTGAGAGACACAAGCAATAGACATGGGTGTGTGTCAGGTCATGTAAAAACCCCTGTAGGTTTGAATTTAGAATTTAATTCACACAGGTATGGGACACGGACGTGTCCTTAGATGTTTAGGTCGTGTGTGTCATACGGGCCATTAGCACGACCATGTTATATTGACCACACAGGCATGTTGCCTTTCTAGACGAACGTGTGTCTTGTTTCTAGAGTTATTTTTCTAGAGTTATTTAAGGGACCCGCGTTGGTCCCGAATAGTTTTCAATGGATGTTTGGGGTCTCGTAGGCTCATATTAAGGAGTTTTAGACAAATATTGAAAAATTTTTAAGTTTTAACATGCTCGTATAATCCGACTTGTACGTATATGTGTGATTTGTGAACGGTAATGCCTCGTAGCTGGTGTCAGCGTCGAACTTGAGTTAGGGGTGTTACATTTAGTGGTATCAGAGCCATGGTTTAGTTTGTTCTAGGACTAACCTAGCGTGAGTACGAGTCTAGCTATGCATGCCATAATTGTATATTGATAGTGTGACGACTCCTGATGAGATAAATTTTGTTTTTATTTATATAGTAAATGGATCCTGACGTAGCTACGGTGGATGATGTTGAAAGTAATGTGCTGGCTCCCGCTGAAGGGACCACACCAGTAGATAGTGGGCCTGTGACAATGAGTCAGGGTGGAGAGGCTAGAGTAGCTTACCTCACATGATGGATGCCTGGTACTCGGAGTTTATTCGTACAAATCCAAACACTCCACCTCCCCCACCTCCTCCAATTCTGAGTATGCCCTTAAAGCTCCGCAAGGAATGGATATGGTTAGGAGAGAAACCCCAATAGATAAAATACAAAAGCAAGTGGTCAAGGAATTTCAGGCTAACATTGATGATGACCCAGAAAGGGCGGAGTTCGGTTGGAAAATACCATTAGGGTATTTGATGAACTAACGTGCACGCCTGAAAAGTGCGTGAAGTGTGCAGTGTCACTCCTATGAGATTCAGCCTACCAATAGTTGAATACTCTCGTGTCCGTTGTACTGAGAGAGAGGATAACTTTGGAATTCTTTTAGGAAGAGTTCTGGAAGAAGTACATTAGCTAGAGGTTTATAGACTAGAAAAGGAAAGAATTTTTAGAGCTGAAGCAAGACCGTAGAACGGTGACGGAGTACGAGCGTGAGTTTGTGAGACTCAGCAAATATGCATGGGAGTGTGCATCTACAGAAGCTATCATGTGAAAAAGGTTTGAAGATGGTTTGAACGAAGATATTTGTCTATTAGTTGGCATCTTAGAATTGAGGGAATTTGCGGTGCTCATGGAGAAAGCATGTAAGGCCGAGGAATTGGCTAAAGAGAAGAGAAAAGATGACATTGAGTCCCGGGACTCAAGGAAAAGACAACGAAATCATAGTAGGCCTAATCTAAGAGATCGAGAGAGTTTCCTACTCGATCAAATGCATCAGTAGGGTTTTCGAGTAAGAGCAAGAACAAGTAGCACATGACGTCTAAAGCTCAAACCACTTCTATCGCTAGTGTTGGTAGTACTCCGCCAAATAGGCCAGAGTGTTCACAATGTGGAAGGCGTCATTTCGGTGAGTGCCGAGGGAATGAGAGAGGTTGCTTCAAATGTGGTGCACTAGACCACTTCATCTGGAACTGTCCGAAATTAGATGACAAAGAAAAAAGTAAGATATGAGGGTGAAAGTGCTCCTTCGAGGGGTAGACCACAAAAGGACCCAGGTAGTGGAGCTAGCAGTAGAGGTGCTCATAGAGATTCAACTGTGAGGGCTGAGAGCCTCCAAGAACTTATGCCGTTCACGCTCGCGAAGAGGCATCTTTACCAGATGTGATTACGGGTACTTTTTTTCTTCACGATATTTCTGTTGTTGCTTTAATTGATCTGGGGTCTACCCATTCCTATGTTTGCATGAAATTAGTACCCAGTACGAATATGTCTGTTGAGTCTACTGAATTTATGATAAAAGTGTCAAACTCGTTAGGCAGACATGTGATGGTTAATACAGTGTGTAGAGATTGTCTTTTAATAATTAGAGGTCATTGTTTTTCGGCTAACCTCATGCTGCTACCATTTGATGAATTTGATCTAATTCTTCGCATGGATTGGTTGACTTCTCATAATATGATAGTGAATTGTGGTAGCAATTTCATTGAAGTGAAATGTGAGAATGGGGATATTATTCAGGTTAAATCAGGTGAATCGGATAACTCATCAGTACTAATCTCATCTTTGACCGTTGAGAAATATTTGAGAAAAGGGTATGAGTCCTACCTAGCATTTGTGTAAAACACCAAAGGGTCTGAAGGGAAAATTGAGACAGTGCCTATGGTATGCGAATACCTGGATGTATTTTAGGAAGAGTTGCCTGGGTTGCCTCCAATCAGAGAGGTCTAGTTTGGTATCGAGTTGGTCCCCAGTACGGCACCTATTTCGATTACTCTGTATAGAATGGCTCCAACGGAGTTGAAGGAGTTGAAGACTCAATTGCAACAGCTAACAGATAAAGGTTTTGTGAGACCGAGCTATTCATCGTGGGGTGCTCTGGTACTTTTTGTGAAGAAGAAGGACGGATCGATGAGATTGTGCATAGACTACCGAAAACTTAACAAAGTGACTATGAAGAACAAGTATCCCTTGCCAAGGATTGATGATTTGTTCGATCAGTTGAAGGGAGCCACTGTGTTTTCTAAAATCGACTTCAGGTCTGGCTACTACCAGTTAAGGGTTAAGGAGCAAGACGTACTAAAAACTACTTTTCGGATGAGGTACGGCCATTATGAGTTCCTCGTCATGCCCTTTGGTTTAAAGAATGCTCCTATAGTTTTTATGGGCTTAATGAATAGCATTTTTCGACCATATTTGGATAAGTTCGTCGTCATTTTTATCAATGACATATTGATTTCTTCGATTGATAAGATCGAGCACGCGGAGCATTTGAGAACGGTTTTACAAACCTTGAGAGACAAGAGCCAAGTTCACTAAGAGCAAACTTTGGCTCCAAGAGGTCAGATTCTTGGGACACATTGTGTCGAGTGGCGGGATCAGAGTTGACCCGAGTAAGATCTCGGCTATCGTTGAGTGGAAACCGTCGAGGAATGTGACAGAGGTTCAAAGCTTTCTGAGTTTGGTGGGATATTACAAAATATTTGTGAATAAATTCTCTATGATATCCACTCCGATGACAAGGTTGTTACAAAAGGATGTCAAGTTTGAATGGTCAGAGAAGTGCCAATAGAGTTTCGAGAAACTCAAGGCTTTGTTGACCGAAGCCCCAGTTTTATTGCAACCGGAACCGAGAAAGAGTTTGTGGTGTATAGTGATGCATCCTTGAATAGGTTAGGGTGTGTGCTCATGCAAGAAGGCAAGGTGATAGCCTATGCCTCGTGATAGCTCAAGCCACATGAGAAGAATTACCCGACCCATGATTTGGAGCTAGTAGCCATCTTGTTCGCATTAAAAATTTGGGGACACCATTTGTATGGCGAGAGATGTCGAGTGTTCACCAACCAAAAAAGTCTCAAGTATTTAATGACTCAGAAGGAGTTGAATCTACGATAATGAATGTGGCTAGAGTTGATAAAGGATTACGAGTTAGTGATTGACTACCACCCGGGGAAGGCGAATGTAGTCGCCGACGCTCTGAGTAGAAAATCATTGTTTGCCTTGAAGGCTATGAATGCTCAGTTGACCGTGACTAATGATGACTCAATTCTAGCCAGGATGATAGCTAGACCTACATTCCTTCAAGAGATTTGTGAGGCTCAGAAAGGTGATAGGGGCTTGCAAGCTAAAATGGCTCAGTGTGAGATGGGAAATGAATCAGAGTTTAGTATTGGTACCGACGATTGTATGATGCATCTAGACCGAGTTTGTATTCCCAAGGATAATGAGCTTATTCAAAGGATTTTGGAAGAGGCACATAGTGGTTGTTTGTCTATACATCTGGGTACTGTAAAAATGTATAACAACTTGAAGAAAATGTACTTGTGGTCGGGATGAAAAGAGACATTTCTGAGTTTATTTCCAAGTGTTTAGTTTGTCAACAAGTGAAGGCCAAACACCAAGTACCCTCAGGGTTACTTCAACCTGTGATGGTTCCCGAGTGGAAGTGGGACCGTGTAACCATGGATTTTGTGTCAGGGTTACCCTTGACACCAAGGAAAAAGGATTTAGTTTGGGTAGTTGTTGATAGACTTACTAATTTGGCACATTTTATACTAGTGCGTACTGACTATTCCCTTGAGAAATTGGTCGATCTATATGTTTTTGAGATCGTGAGGCTTCATGGAGTGCCCTTGTCGATTATTTCGGATAGAGATCTGAGGTTTACCTCATGGTTTTACAAAAAGTTGCAGGAGGCATTGGAAACGAAACTGAATTTTAGCACAGCTTTCCACTCGCAAACCGACGGACAGTCGGAGAGAGTAATTCCGATCTTAGAAGATATGTTGCGGTGTTGTGTTCTCTAGTTCCAAGGCAGTTGGGAAAAATATTTACCGCTAGTCGAATTTTTCTACAACAACAGTTATCAGTCAATTCTGAAAATGGCGCCTTATGAGGCTTTGTATGGTCGTAATTGTCGAACACCCTTATATTGGACCGAGCTGAGAGAGAATCAAATACACGGGGTTGACTTAGTTAAAGAGACCGAGGAGAAAGTTAAGGTGATTCGTGACTGTTTGAAGGCCACTTCGAATAGACAAAAATCCTACGTGAATTTGAAACGGAAAGAGATCGAGTTTCAAGTCGGGGATAAAGTATTTTTGAAAGTATCCTCGTGGAAGAAGGTTCTCCGATTTGGAAGGAAAGGCAAATTAAATCCCCGTTTCATAGGACCTTATGAGATTATCGAGAGAGTAGGGCCTGTTTCCTACCGATTGGCTTGCCCTCAGAGTTGGAAAAGATTCATGACGTGTTTCATGTGTCCATGTTATGTCGATATAGATCAGATCCTTCGCATGTGATCGCGCCAACAGAGGTTGAGATTCAGCCGGACATGACTTATGGCGAAGAGCCGGTTAAGATTTTAGCTGAGGAAGTAAAACAATTGAGGAATAAAAGTGTAGCACTCGTGAAGGTTTTGTGGCATAGGCATGGAGTTGAGGAAGCCACATGGAAACCTGAAGAGGCTATGAGAGACCAATACCCAAACTTATTCACCGGTAAGATTTTTGGGGACGAAAATCCCTAAGGGGGGAAAATTGTAACAGCTCGATTTTGGAGCTAGGTAGAATAGTGGTTATGAAACCACTATTTTGAAGCCATAAAAATTATTTTAATATTATTTTATGTGTGATGGCATGATTATAAAGGTGCATGAAAAATTTGGTGAATTAATTTTAACGTTTGAGAGCTTAATTGCGAAAAAGGACTAAATCGCATAAAGTGCAAAAGTCCTATTTTGATAGCTAAGGGTGTCAAATAGCTAGAGAACTTAAATTTGGGGTCTTTAAAGGGTAATTAGACCTTTAGAGAGAGGCATGGCCGGCCATAAGAGGCAAAGATGGTCAAAAAAGTCAAAAGATGACTAGGGTTGGTAAGTGATGACATTAGCAAATTGAATATTAAAATAAAATCAAAGGGGCCATCATTCTTCTCTATTTTCCATCGAAAATAGCAGCCATTAGAGGAATTTTTGAAGCTTGAAATTTCAGCCACTTAATCTCTCTACAAGTAAGTCATTTTGATGGTCTTTCTTGTTGATTTTTTTACTTTTAGAACCCTTGTAGCATGAGCTTTCTAACAAGGAGACTATTTTGTTAAATGGTTGAAAGTTTAGGGTTTTACCATGAGAGGGTTCATGTTGTTTCTAAAATTTTATGGAAGAAAATAAATCATGGTTGTGAAATAAACAACTTTTGTGGAGGGACTTCTCATGAAAACCCTAATTGAACCATTTTGTAAAGTTTGTAAAATAGGTCGTAATGTTGTGAAATATTAGAAATTTGGGGTTGTCATAAGAGAGATAAATGGTCGGTTAGGCTTGACTAATAAGGAAACTCGATAAAAATTGATTTTCGGGCCTAGGGGTAAAATGGTCATTTTGTGAAAATTTAGGGGCAAAATTGTCATTTTGCCCAAATCATAAATTATTGAATGTTTAAATTTAATAAATGATTAAATGGTTATATGTTGCCATTTTAGATCAAGAAATACAAAATTTGAACCTAGTCCGAGGGAAGGCCAAGCAAGTAGATTAAATCAACTAGTCGCCACATTTTGAGTACCTAGGTAAGTTGTATGTTAATAATGCAACTATATCTTTATGATGTGTAATTGGATTGACATGGCATAAATTTTTTTGATTTTGAATACGAGAATACATGTTGAGAAATTAACATAGTAGAGACTTTTGTTGAACATTTGGAATAAACTTGGATATTGGTACCTTGATATTGGGTGATTGTGTGCTAGTGTAAGACATGTCTGGGACATGCATCGACCACAATATGAGAGCCTGTGTAAGACATGTCTAGGACATGCATCAACATTGAGACGAGAGCTAGCGTAAGACATGTCCGGGACATGCATCAGCCTCGCAATAGACAAGCTAGTGTAAGACCTGTCTAGGACATGGCATCAACTTGTAGTGTGTCAGTGTAAGACCTGTCTGGGACATGGCATCGGCCTCACTATATGAAACTAGTGTAAGACCATATTTGGGAAATGGCATCGGCACCTTAACCCATGTTAGAGATATTGAGTATCCGGTAGTATTCCAAATGGTTCAACAAAAGGTTTATGATTTATATCGAAATGAGAAAAGCTATGATCATGTGATGAGTGGTACAGGTACCTAATATAAATGTATGAGATATGGGCTCAATTTATGCAATATAGTTATATTGGATGGTGATGAGTAAGCTGTACTTACGTTTCTTTATGGTATTCATGAATAAGCTATGAAAGGTTATGAGCATATTGCCTTATGATAAGTGGTTGTTGTTTATTTGCATGCAACTTACTAAGCTTTATGCTTATTCCCTCTCTTTTCCATTTTCTTATAGTGCCGCCTAACTAGCTTGAGGATCAACAGACATCTGAGGCATCGATCACATTATCAGCTGAAGCACTTGGTATAGTTAGATCTTTTATTTAGATTATGGCATGTATAGGACCCTGACTTTTGAATTTTGTGTCATTGTTAATTGGCCAAATATGTTGGCTTACTTTAACATATGATTTCATTTTGTATAAGGCTATGGAAAATGGCTAATATTGAAAGTTTATATATGAATGCAAGATAGTCTTTCATGAACGTGAAATTGTTGGCATGGTTGAATATAAGAAATGTATATAGGCCTTAGCTATGGTTGTTTGGTTGAGAAATCATATTCAGTTAGACTTTGATATGTTGGTTAGCATTAGATTGGATTATAGGGTGGCAAAAGGCTTGGTAGATGCCTTATATTGTCCACACGAGTAGACACACGGGCATGTATCTAGGCCGTATGTGACACACGGTCAGCCCCATGTGAGTGTTATTTGGCCGTGTGTCCCCTGCATGTAAAAATTGCAAATTAGTATGCATGGTAATAAAGACACGGGTAGAGACACAACCATGTGTCTCAGCCGTGTAGAGGACACGGCCTCTGGACACGAGTGTGTGCCTTGGCCGTATGCCCTAAATTGGATGCTGACGTCAGAAACAGAATGTCAAGGTTTTTAGACACGGGCTAGGACACGGGCGTGTCATGGCCCTGTGAGGGATACGAGCATAGACATGGGCGTGTGTCAGGCCATGTGAAAACTCTTGTAGGTTCGAATTTAGAATTTAATTCACACAGGCATGGGACACGAACGTGTCCTTAAATGCTTAGGCAATGTGTGTCACACGGGCCATTAGCACAACCATGTTATAATGACCACACGTGCGTGTTGCCTTTCCACATGGGTGTGTGCCCTATTTCTAGAGTTATTTTTCTAGAGTTATTTAAGGGACTCGGATTGGTCCCGAATAGTTTCCAATGGATGTTTGGGGTCTCGTAGGCCTATATTAAGGAGTTTTAGACAAAGTTTGAAAAAGTTTTAAGTTTTAACGAGCTCTTATAATCTGACTTGTACATATATGTGTGATTTGTGAATGGTAATGCCTTGTACCTACTGTCGGCATCGAACCCAGGTTAGGGGTGATACAAAACCCAATAAAGGAAGTGATCAAATGGTTAGATGCAAGAATTATCTACCCCATCTCAAATAGTTCATAGGTAAGTTCAGTACAATGTATACCGAAGAAAAATAGAATCACGATTGTCGAGAATGAACATAATGAATTAATCCCAACAAGAACTGTCACGGTTTGGAGAATCTGTATTGACTATAGAAAATTGAACAAAGCAACTCGGAAGGACCTGTTTCCGTTGCCTTTTATGGATTAAATGTTAGATCGGTTGGTAGGTAAAAAATTTTATTTTTTCTTAGATGGATATTCAAGATATAATCAAATAGTTGTAGTCCCAGAAGACCAACACAAAACCACTTTTACTTGCCCGTATGGTACATTTTCTTTTAGGAAAATGTCTTTCGGTTTATGTAATGCAGCTGCCAAATTTTAGTGACGCATGGTGGCAATATTTACTGATATGGTAGAAAATTTTGTTTAGGTTTTCATGGATGATTTTTCTGTTTTTGGTAATACTTACAATGTTTGTTTGAGTAATTTGGCTAAGATACTTAAAAGATGCGAGGAGAAAAATCTATCCTTAACTGGAAGAAATGTCATTTTATTGTTAAGAAGAGAATTATCCTAGGGCATAAAATTTCCAAAAGAGGAATTGAAGTTGATAAAGCAAAGGTGGATTTGATTGAAAAATTACCACCACCAGCTAGTGTGAAAGGAGTTCATAGTTGCTTAGGCCATGCCAAATTTTACCGAAGGTTTATAAAAGACTTTTAAAAAATTTCTAAGCCTTTGTGTAAGCTGTTAGAAAAAGATACTATTTTTTAGTTTGACAAAGCATGCTTGGAAGCTTTTGAAGAGTTGAAAAGTTGGTTAATCTTAGCCCCAATAATTGTTAATCCTAATTGGAGCTCTCTTTTCGAGTTGATATGTGATGAAAGAGATTTCGCTATTGGAGTTGTGATGGATCAAATAAGGAACAAAGTATTTCTCCTTTTCTACTATACAAGTAAAACCTTGATAGAAGCCCAGCTCAATTACACGGTAACTAAAAAAAACTCTTTGCTATAGTTTCTGCTTTTGACAAGTTTTGTTCATATCTTATAGGTACCAAAGTTACAGTTTTTACCAATCATGAGACCATTAAATACTTATCACAAAGAAAGATGCTAAACCAAGGCTAATTCGATAGATACTTTTACTTCAAGAATGTAACCTTGAGATCCAAGATAGAAAATGTGTCGAAAATCAAGTAGCCGATCATTTGTCGAGGTTGGAACAAAACAAGGTAACTCATTCACTTGTTCCTAACAATGAGAATTTTCCAGATGAGCATATCTTTGAGGTAAGCCGAATTCATGAAATACCTTGGTTTACTGATTATGCAAATTATTTAGCATGTGAATAATTCCTCGAGAAATGACATGCCAACAAAGGAAGCAATTCATTCATGATAGTCGATATTATTTCTAGGAGGATCCATTTTTGTTTAAACAATGTGCAGATAGCATAACCAGGAAGTGTGTAGCTAGAAGTGAAATTGATGAGATCTTGTACCACTTCCATTCATCTCCAAGTGAGGGACACTTTGGTGGTTCCCTTACTGCAGTGACAATCTTACAAACATGATTCTTTTGGCCTATAGGGTTCAAGGATCCGTATGCATATCTGAAAATTTGTGATATATGCTAGAAGACCGGAAACATATCAAGGAGGAAAGAAATTCCCTTGACAAACATTTTGAAGGTAGAATTAATTGATGTATGGGGCATCAATTTCCTAGGCTTGTTTCCTTCTTCTTATGGTAACAGGTATATCATTGTGGTCATTGACTACGTATCAAAGTGGATTGAAGCTGAAGCATACCTAACAGATGAAGCTAAGGTAGTCATGTGATTCCTACATAAGCATGTGTTTACACGGCTTGAGACTCATAGAGCTATAATTAGCGATGAAGGCTCACCTTTGTAAACAAATGGATTAAGCGGCTGCTTGACAAGGACGATGTGAAACACAAAATTGCCACTACCTATCATCCACATTCAAATGGGCAAGCTGAACGGGTAAACCGTGAAATCAGAGGAATAGTTGAGAAGGTGGTGTGACAATAGAAAAGATTGGTCTCGAAGGCTTGATGATGCCCTATGGAACTACTAAAAATTTTTTAAATAATTGTTAGAAATGATTCCTTATAGATTAGTCTTTGGAAATGCATGTTATTTGCCACTTGAATTGGAGAATAAAGCTCACTAGGCTTTCAAACAATTAAATTCAAATGTTAAACAAGCGGGTGAGAGAAGGATGTTACAGCTTGATGAGCTTAAGGAGTTGAGGTTATTTTCACACGAGAATGCCAAGACGTAGAAAGAAAATACTAAGATATGGCATGAGAATCGTATACAACCTCAAGAATTTAAAGAAGGACAGAAACTATTGTTCTTTAATTCGAGGCTAAAGTTATTTCTTGGGAAGCTCAAATCCCGATGGACTGGACGCTTAAATCCTAATGGACCTAGACCTTTTGCCATTCATAAAGTTTATCCATACAGAGCCATAGAATTGTACGACAATAATAGAGATATGTTTAAAGTTAATGGTCAACGTCTCAAACACTATTCAAATGGTAATATTGAGCAAGTTGAACCTTCGTTCTATTTAGAAGACCCTTGATTTTTCATATTTTTATTTTTAATA
The DNA here is from genome assembly GCA_025698465.1 of Gossypium longicalyx. Taxonomy (NCBI): domain Eukaryota; kingdom Viridiplantae; phylum Streptophyta; class Magnoliopsida; order Malvales; family Malvaceae; genus Gossypium; species Gossypium longicalyx. The sequence continues at coordinate 54,454,552 of CM047006.1, read as the reverse complement.
AATGACATATTTATAAATTATTTTTCTTGAATTAATACATTTTATTAAATCTGTCTAAGGAGATTGGAAATTGGGACCATTTGTGATCCCTCCAACCTTTCCGGGGATATTAATTTAATGTAATTTTTTTAGAAGAAAATTTCTAAGTAAGCCAAAAGAATTTTCTAATTTTAATTTTTATTTACAAATTTTTATTTGTTTATGCTTAATAAGAGGGTCAGTTTAGCTCAAGTACTAATTTATTTATTGTTCTAGTTGAGCTTAATTTCTCATTAGAACAAATAATTGCAGTTGGGCTTGAGGCCTAAAACAATAAAAAGGAGGAAATTACCCAGCACTATTGTCTATAGGGTCCTTAAAAACCTTATTTTTGCCACCATTTTTTCCTTCCCTCCTTACCTTGTCACCCAAACATCCTTGTGTAGTTAAAATTTTTCTACAACTTTACCCTAATCTACTACAATACAAACCCCTCTGTACTATCATATTCCTCACACCATTCAAAGCAATTAGCTTCAAACCCTAGCCACCTATTTCTTTCTTCTTACCATTAGCCTCAAATCTCTAAGAGTCCCCATCAAATCTCGATTCTTGTCACAAAACCCTTCTATGGTAGTCACAATCTTCTTGCCGGAGCAATGCTTTTGCTATCGCAATCCTGATACTGTTGCACTCTTGTCACTGTTGTAATTCCATCACTACTGCAACGGTCATCCACCACACATTGCCAATTTCTTTTCCTTTTACCGAAACTTTGCCTATCTTTTGGGAAAAATACCATGTCTCGCAAAAGAACTAGATCTTTCAAGACTTCTGCCAAGAATCCAATTGTGATTTAAGATGAGGAAGCAAGGGAAAGATTTGATTCTATCTTTAAGAATCAACCCATAATTTTGAAAAAAGGTTTCAATTTGGAGAGCAATGACAAGATGATCATGCCATTGTCACTTCAAAAGATGATTGATGCTTTAAATTGGGAGCAATTCTATGATGCACGATCAAAGCTAGATGAAGATTTAGTGTGAGAGTTCTATACCAACTTGACCACGCCAGATGCTAATGGATTACAAATTCGTAAGAGGAAGTTTTTAATGTGGTTACAAAGTCGGGATCCTAATGGATTACAAGAAACTATGGTAGCCATTCTTTCTGAAGGGAATATTTAAATTAAGTGGCTAAGGTATGGTTCTACTTTATTTTATATAGCTTCATGCCAATCTCACATAGTTCTGTTATCTTGATGAAATGCTTTTGTTTTATGCAATTATGATAGAAAGGTCTATCAATGTTTGGATAATTATTCCAAAAGAGATTCAAGACTATGCAAGGAAGAAGGCAGGAAGTGCCAGCTTTCCATCATTGATTACTTTACTTTGCTTGGGGGCCCAAGTAAGATCAAAAGCAAACTTGAAGGGCCAATAAGTTCAAGGTTGCATAACAAGGCATGATCTTGAGAGGCTAGTGGAATGTTAGACTATTGAACCAAGTGGAGCCAAATGAATCGAACGAACCAGGAGTTGATGAGTCATCAACTAAGTCTAAACCGAAAGATGACTCAACAAATGGCACAAAAGAAGCAGAAACTGAAGAGGAACCAAACAGCCCTAAGCCGAGGGTGGAACCAAATGTTGCTAAACCAGTAGAGCCAAGTGTCAATCCTGAGTTGACTATTCCAATACCCACCTCGTCAAATGCTATGATTAAATCGAAATTCTCAACTATGATGGATATGTGGAAATTTATGCATAACCAACAACAAGCTTACTGAAGATATGCAAAAGTTAGAGATTATACCATACAAAATACTTTTAAGAATATCTCTAACACTTTTCTTCTTAAGTTCCCAGATAATATCTTCGAGACATGGCAAGAGGAGATTGTAGGATCAAGTGCGACAAAGAAGGGAAAAGGAAAAAAGTTATAGAGGATGACACGAATAAAAAAGGGGGAATTTTTTTTCCTAGCATTTATTTATTTTCAGGCATTTATATTTCTTTCATAGTTAATATTTTGCTTTCGCATAAGAAATAAGATATTGCAAGCATGAATAAAATAAGCTCAATGCCTTTTCATAAGAATAAAATGAAGTTTTGTGGTTGTCGCATGTGAAATGATATGTGAATTGTACAAGTATACATGTTAAATTAAGTAATAAAGTAATAAGTGAGACCGTCTCCACATGGATTGGTTAGGTATAAAATGATCGAGTTATTATAATAAAGTATGATTAATGTTATGACAACAATAATGATAAGAATGCAATGGTAATTTGAAGGAATAATGATATGTGTAATATGTGTAATTGATAAATAATGGAAATGCTATGACAAGACAAGAGTAAGAATGCAATGGCAAATTTGAGAATAATTACGTGAATAATATGTAAGCGAACGAGTAAATAAACGACTAAGAATGTTATGGAAAAGATACCATGACAAAGGATAGAGGATAGAGGGTCTACGATGTTGATTTAGAAGCTCGGGATTACTAAGAATCTACCCTTACTAACAGTAATGCCTCGGCAAAACCATACTCAATCTACTGTCTATAAGAGTTCAAAAATGGTCTACTTCTTCCAAGAACAAGACCTCAAGTTACCTTGCCTTAAACTATATATGTCTATAGGCCTTTAGCACAATACCCTGCACTGCTTTGTTTTCTTTCCGTATGAAAGATGCTCTATGTCTAAAGGCTGTTATAGGTATTTGGTTGAAGACTTACTCATATTGTTCAATTTCAATCTCATTAACAAAACCTTGTCAAAATTAGATTGATTTAATGAACATGATGTACATCCATTTATGTCTAGAGTTTGCAAACATGAAATTTTGTAAAGAACCATTGAATGAAAGAGTATATTTAAAACAGATCCATGCTTCAGTCATTAAATAAAATAAAGGTTTCATCCAATAATCCAAACCCGATGAGATTTAGCTCATGCGTTGGCAATTAAAGTTCAAATCCAAAAAATCACTCAACATTGTTTTAAAAAATGAATTCACTAAGAGCAATCAAGAAATAATGGAAGAACTTCGGGAGAATAGCTTTCACTTATCCAGCCTACACTCTAGCGATACAATGTCCTATGGTGGCAGGGAGGGACCACCTTTGTCTTCCTCTTCCTGACTCTGCTCAGCTGCTGCCCTCTATTTTTTCCTAAGGATCTCCCCTTTTTGTTGTTTGCCCTTTTTAGGGTTTCCTCCTTTGGCTTTTTTATAATCTTTTTCCCCAGAGTAAATCCATCAGCCCATTTTTAGGAAAAATTTTCTAGTATAAGTATAGTTAGGCTAAAACTAGTATGCGTTGAGTGTTGACTCGGACTTCTTCCCAAAATTACCATGTCATCCATGTTGACAAACTGTACAACCTTGTGCCACGACAACCCTTCATTCCTCTACTCCTTTTTCCATATCCTGCACCTGCCAATTACTACCAAACCAATCTTTCATGTAAAAAATTAAAAGTAATAAATAATAACATTTAAGCATTGTCCAAGTTCCTTATGCAATCTAAAAATGCTAAAATAATATCCTAAAATGCAACTAAGTTCACTTAAGTACAGACAATTGACCTAGTCTAAAGGCATGAATTATAACTCATTTCAAGAGTTATCAGTGCTAATGGGAATTAACATGTCTAGGATGGATTGTTGAAAAAAACTTGGTACTTAAGCAGTCTTCATGACTCACCGCTCTTTCTTACAACCCTAAATGGTGTTTAGTTTTCATTCATTACTTTGTTTTCGCAATGAGGACATTGCTTCTTTTTAAAAGGGGTAAGGCAATTATTGCATAAATTTTCAAAATTTTCAAGTATGTTTTAATCTTTTTACATGAATATTCTTAAATAGAATAATGTTCAGAGAAAATTTTTGTTCATAAGTTAGCTCAAATGCAAGTATGATTTCTAATTTTATCTGAGTTTTTTTTTTATGTTATCCTAAGTTATAAAATGCTTGTATGTTCTCAGATCTTATATAGCATTTTTCCATGAAAATCAAACTCCCTTAGAAATAGACATGCATGAAGGTTTAAGTTCTTAGAATTGACTTAATAACTTTCTTAAGGTGATATCCTAGGAGGCATAAGAATCTAAACATGATTTAGGTACATTTTCTTCGGATCGCTTGAGCTTTTCGAGCCTACCATATGTATTTGGCCCTTGAAACCATAATTTGAGCCTTAAAGCCTATTTTATTGCTATTTACCTACATCATAAGCCATGCTAACATCTTTTTTAAATTTATCTTATTCTTGCACCTATCTTAACTATACTTGTCTTGGTGAGCAAAGATCAAGGAAAAATTAGAAATGATGCACATGTTCTTCGTATGTAAAAAAAAAGTTTTATTCAAATGTCAAGCAAAAAGAGCAAAATATGTACTCAAAGCATTGAGAAATATTGGGCATATACTTCAAAATTAAGTTTGGGGGTGAAGAACCCATTAGTAGGAAGAATATACCTCGTAAAGATCCAAGGCAAAGTTAGGATTAAGATTATTGAACCTAAAAATTCACTTATCTTTATCCCTACCTTAATCCTAGCCCCATTACAACCTTCTAAAAGACCCATTGATTTGGATGATTATGCCGACTACATTAGTGGAGAGGAATTGCTAAGTGCAACATATGAGGACCATTAATTAGAGCTTGTGATTGCTTTATTTGATTGATAAGGAAATTTTGATTGAATGGTCAATGTTATGTATGATCTTGAAAAGAGTGCACTCTATGACTTATGCTAGCATTTTTCCGCACTCAGAATAAAGTTTTGAAATATTGTTTGCATGTGAGTGACTTATTAGTAAAAGAATTTGTGAGCTTAATTTTGTTTACATGATTGTGTGCAAAGATTGATGTTGCTTAAACTTATTGAAAAATTTGTCTTAGCAAGAGTTGTGCTTTACATGAAACATTGCTCGAGACGTGAAATGGATTAAGTTTGGGGTGAGGAAACTCAAGACTGTATAGGTTTTTTCTAGCAGTTTTTACCACGTCTTTACTTAAGCATAATACTAATCCTAAGTATTTGTTAATTAATTAAGTAAATTTTTTTTGTATTCCGATGTTGGGCATGGATTTATTAAAAATGGAAATATAAGCTTTATTGTATTATTTTGGTGCATAAATTATACTATATCATGTTATTAATTAATGTGTTATATTTTATTATGCAGGGGACCATGAAGTTGATTTGATAAAGATCTTATTATAATGTTGTAGGAACATGAGCTATTTTTTTTCCTATGTTGGACGAAAAAACCATGTTAAATGGGACATCAAGATGCTACTTTGACCCAATAAAAAAGATGATACATGATGGACAAGTTTGACAAGTTCAGTGGGTAGTGAAACCATCCAACCCAAGAGAAGAGAGGCCCAAATTTAGCATGATTCTATGCTCAAATAAAGGAACCATCATCCACCTTCTTCCTTAAAATGTGGCTGGCCAAGCAATGGAGAAAATGGAGGGATTTCAACCCCTATTATTTTGTAAACTCTACCAACTACTTCAAGTATAAATACCTCCACTCATCCCTCATCCCAACATACCTTACTCTTTTCCCTCATCTCTCATTTCATAAGCATTTTCCCTCTCATTCTTTCCTCTCTTCATTCCTATGCATAGCATCCCATATTTCCATTCTCCCTTAGCCAGCAAAACCTTGAGAAGACCATCTCTTGCCCGGCCTCCTTGAGGAATCGTTAGCAAATGAGAAACACAAGGATTAGAGGAGAACATCTTCAATCAAAGTCATGAGACTTCTGATTTGACAGAGTTTACTCTTCCTTTACTTTGTTATTTTAATTTAATTGTGTTTGCAATGTGCTTTGTTATCTTGTCATCAATAATGGTGGCTTAAATATGTTTAGCTAGGATGATCGCATTAATTCAATAAAGTTTGTTTAAATCAGGTTTATCGTGTTTGTGCCTCAGTCTACCTTGTTTTCAATTAAACTCAAGTATGTATATCATTCATACGTGACTAGACGACAGCTAATAGACACAATAATTTAAATGTGTATTTTTTATTTATGTCCAACCCAGAATAAATTAAGGTTTGTAATAACTTCACCGAGCTCTAGTACCTTGCATGACTTTTAAGTTTATGTGATTATATTGTTTCAAACTGACCCAGTCCTTGTTACTTCACATGAATACTAAGAACCCTTATTTTAATATGATCAGTAAAATGAATGTTTTACTAAGTAAATGATTCCGAAAGGACTTAATTTGGTTTCAAGCCCATTAAAGATCGAGTTGTCATAGAGTATTTTTCAAACACTGCTAAGCATGAGAAAAATGAAATAATTTGAATGATGTAACTATCCTAACCTATTGACGTTATTTATTTTTGAATTTTGTGTTTTTGCTGTTAAACTCGTCTCATAAATGTCATCTCATACTTTGCATTCAGATTAAAATTGCATTAGGGATCATATTATATTTAGAAATTATTTCTACATCACACCACTAAGAAATATTGTGTTTTTATCACCAGATTGTTAACTCTAATTTTGCAATTAATTGATTAATATACACAGCCCCTATGGAGAAGATAACTCTTTTACTTACTTATTATTTGATAACAAATGTGTACACTTGCACAAACCGAGCGTTTGAGTAAGTAAACATTTTTCTTTAAGATTTTTATAGATTCTTGATCATGGAAGCTTGATTTAGCTAGCCCATGTATCAATTTCTTCAATTGTTAAATATTTAACAAGTTGTCATTATAGTAAAATTGATGAATTTAAGCTTGATTTGATGAGATTGTTAGTTAGTAAGCTTAGATTATGATAATAACTGAGTTAGAAATTAAGTTAAACCTATTAGATAACATGGTGATATTAAGGACTAAATTGAAAATTGTCACAAATTTATGGTATAAATAGAAAGTATAAGGTCCCTAATGAAAGAATGTGAATAATCTTTTGATCCGATGTTAGATATAAAAAAAATGAGTAAACCAAATATAGGGACTCAAGTGAATAAAATGAAAAATATACTTGATTATGTGTTTGAAAGTAAATTGGATATAAATTGATATTATTTTCATAATTGAATTATAGAACATTGCAACACCCCAAATCCAGCCTAGATTTTATGGCCGAATCTCAGAAGTTACATTAACAACGTTCGAAATTATTTAATTATTGAAAATAACTAGGTTTATGTTGTTTGGTGAAAGCTTTAAAAAAAATTTAATGATTTTGTTTCTTTCAAAAATACTTCTACAAAATTTAATCATTTAAAAGAAAAGGGTGATATTATTTTATAATGGCATTTTAAGATGTTAGAAAAATAAAGAATTTGCATTATAATTATTTATTAAAAGGTCTTGGTGAAAATCTTTCGTAGCAGACTTTCATAAAAATACTTAGAAAATTATGAGTTATAATTTTGTTTAAAGCCAAGTAAAATCATAAATAGTTTAAATAAACTCCATAATTTAAAATACTTGAAATCTCATAAATTTTGCATGCCTATATGACAGTTTCTAAAATTTATATAAAAAGAACCACAACCCAAAAAAGGAAATGTTCCAAAGTCCATAAAAAAATCCAAAAAATTTTAAAATTCATTATTAAAAATCCATAAGAATAATCCATTTGAAAGACTCCACCGAATGTTGAATCCAAGTCCTATGTTTGAGTATTACCTAAAATATTATAACACTAAAGGAGTGAGTTTTATAAGCCCAGTGTAGGTCTTTTAACAAATAAATATAAATAAACACATAATCATCAATCAAGTAAATTTTCGCTTTATGCAAATGATCATTGAAATGTGGTTTTTATAAAACATTTATGCATATTTATTTAAAACATCCTACCCATCACTACAACACACCACAATCGAGTTCCCCAAAACTCATCCATCCAAACATTCCAATTTGTGAACAGTGTCACAATATTGCAGATAAACTGCCACTTAATAATATTGTATACAAGCCACCACTTTTGCAGATAAACTGCTACTTCTTCCACTTTTCATATATCCCGCCCCATGCATGTGATATGGTCACAAAAATCACTTTCCCACTTTAAAATCAATTTTTTTTTTCATTTTGGCATGTGAGACATGTTCATTATATCACTTATCACTTAAAAAAACACAGGCATGCTTAGCATGCAAATCACATATGTAGATATTATATCAATATTTCTCATTTTATATTTGATGCGAAATTCACATATGCCATAACATCAAATAACATGAGAATAAGAGGATTATACACTTTGTTTCAACCAATAATAATCAATATCATACATCATACATGCCATAACAATAGTAGTTTAGATTCACTTACTTGGATATTCCATTTTCATGGGTTTGTACTTCTCTTTTTGAATACATAGAGTATTCTTGATAAGCAAAATTTTAATAATACTAATAATTTGAACAACATGAAATATAGATTTATTTTTGTTGAATGTTAAACACACACCTGATCGTAGATTCGATGTGCAACAACTCTTTAAAAATGCCCACACTTGGATATAACTGATAGATTACCTATTCAACACCAAATGGCGATCTTTCGTTAAGACAAACATTTTTAAGGTTGATACGATAAGTTAGTTATCAATTTCCATTAACACATACCTTTAGATTAATCACTCGAATTAGTGATTTTGATCCTAACGTTAATGATCTTCCGGGTTGATGTCAATCGACCCTTCAACGTAACATAACATAAGAGATGTTAATGCATAATTTTGATCACTAAAAAAATGATTAAGGTTGAAAACTGAAGAAGAAATGTAATATCCTGATTTTGGGCCTAGTCGGAATAGTGGTTTTGTGACCACAAAATCTGAGATAGAAATAATTATTTTATAATTATTTTGATGTTTATGATATGATTGCATGATTGTGTGAAAATTTCGTGATGAAATCCTATGCCTAAAGTGCTTAAATTGAAATTAGGGACTAAATCGAATAATTTGCAAAACTTGCATTCTAGAAGTTTCTAGTATGAAATTGTTTTGAAATATTAATTAGGAGGTCTTAAATAGCAATTTTACCAATTTCTAAGTTTATGGACAAAAATTGGACATGGATGGAATTTTTGGAAAGTTTAGTAGTAAGGGCATTTTGGTCATTTAGGGGTAAAATGAATTAAAATACAAAATTAAAAGCCAATTTTGCTCATCTTCAACCCTATGGCCGAATATGGCAAGGAGAAACCATGGCTAGGGTTTTTCAAGCTTCCAAGCTCGATTGTAAGTCCATTCTAGCCCCGTTTTTCAAGTTCTTTACGTTTTTTGAGTCCCAGTAGCTCGATTTAGCTTATGCTAGCAATAATTTAACCTAGGGTTTATATTTGGAAAAATACCCATAGGTGAAATTTGTGTATTTTGGTGTTTTATGATGGAATATGATATTTTAAATTATGTTAGACAACTTGTGCTACTCGGTTTTAAGTGAAAACGAGCAAAAGGGCTTAATCGGTAAAAATACCTAATAGTCATAAGTACATGTTAGAGTGAGAATTTGATGTTTCCATAGAAGAGAAAAATGATCAGCATGTCATAAAACATAAGAAAATAGGCTGAAGTTTAATTTACGAGCTTTGGGGCAAAAGTGTAAATATGCAAAAGTTTAGGGGCAAAATTGTAATTTTTCCAAAATATGATTTTGGGTCAATTTGAATAATTTGAGTTCTAATTAGACTATATTTTAAATGATAGAGCAAGGAAAACTGAAATTCAGGCTAAAATGGGGAAAATACCAAGTTGTGGACGAAATGGTAAAAGTAGCCATTTTTGCATACTAGGTAAGTTCATATGTAAATGTTGGTAACATAGTTATTATTTTAAATGTTTTTATGTTATTTAAATGATGTGATAATTATTATGAAATATTATACTCGTGATAATTGTTTGATAATATGTCAAATTATGTGATATACTTGGAAAATGTGAAATACTATCGAGTATTGGTATCGGTATTCCGTAGAAGATGGTTGAGACACATGATTGGGAAAAAGGTCCCGTTGAACCTTAGGAATGGATTAGGATACAAGTGACATGTTACTGGGATATTTGGGCATCCGAGCTCGTTGAGTTGAGTCCGAGTTCACTTATGGATGCGAATGTCCGAACTCGTTGAGTTGAGTCCGAGTTCGTGATATGTAACTAGGCATCCGAGCTCGTTGAGTTGAGTCCGAGTTCACTTATGGATGCGAACGCCCGAGCTCATTGAGTTGAGTCCGAGTTCGCTTATGGCCGAGTTACATAGTAGCTTGGCTACATATGTGGCACTTATGTGCAAACTTTCCATGTATCCGAATTATATTCCGATGTGTTCAACGGGTAAAGTTCTACTCAAATGGAGGAATACTCAAGATGAAAGGGACGTATTGGTAAGTGTTGTGAAATGGATACTTTGAACAGGTATGTACTTAACCCTCGGGTTGAAAAATCGATATAACAATAATATGGTAAGATGATAAATGAAAATATGATATGAATGTCTTGGTGATGATTATGCAAATGATGTTTTATGTTTGCTTATATAGTTATGTTACTTGCTATTTGCATGTGAACTTAATAAGAATTTATGCTTATCCTCCTTTTCATTCCTTGTAGTGTTGACAAGCCAGCTCAGAAATTGGGAACGGTCGAAGGCATGCTCACACTATCCGTATACCATCTTGACATAATGGCTTGTATATTTTGAGTATGGCATGTATAACATTATAATCATTTTGTATATATGGTCTTATGATATGGTTATTGAGTAGTATAAAAATGCTTGGTAATGATTAGCCATTGGAATGACTAATTATGATCATATTTGGTGTTATGTATGTCAAATTGCTAGTTAATCCATGGAAACCATGAAATAGGTAAAATTTACCATAAAATAGATTCAGACAGCAGTAGTGATGTGAATTTGAAAAATCATTAAAAATAGTATAGATATAATTAGATGATGAATAAAATATGGAATTGAATAATTATGAGTCTATTTTCATATGGAAGAAACGACACAGGTATATAAGTTATATTTTATGAGATGTTTAAATTTTTGTGAAACAGGGCCAGAGCAATTTCTGGATCCCCTGTTCTGACTTTGGAAATTTACCATAAATTGTATAAAAATAATTATAAGTAATAATTTATATGTACAGATTTCTTATTGAGTCTAGTTTTAATATAAACAAACTTCATAGTCATTGAAATTCTGTATAGAGAGATATCTGATTTGTAATACATAGAGGTCAGAGCAGTCTCCCCTGAAACAGGGGAGACTTTAACTAATAAACTGTACTAATTGGCCAAGCCAAAAATTCTAGAAAAAAATTAGTAAATAGATATATGAGTCTAGTTTCAGAGAAAATTTATGGAATTGGATTTTGAGTTTTAGAACTCGGATATGAATTTTTAAGCGACTGTGACGCAGTTAGTCAGCTTGTCTGGAATTTCTAAAATTAAATTGTTTGAGCTGTTTAAGCAATGAATTAAGTCTGTTAACACCTCGTGTTCGACTCCGGCAACAGTCTCGGGTACGGGGCGTTACAAGAAAAGAGGAGGAAACACAATTTGTGGCTGTGGCAGTGACGGTGGGAGTGGTCTGGAGGAGGAGAAAGAAAAGAAAAGGGTTCAGTCACTTAATAAAAGAAAAAGTTATGTATAGAGTCGCGCACAGTGGTTGTCACGGTGGTGGAGGTTGGCCCTAAGGGTGGCAATGGAGAAAAAGAAGAAGAGGAGTGGTGGCATAGTGGAGGTTCGGTGGTGTGGTGTTGGTGACTCAATGCCAAGAAACGGTGGAGGAGAAGAAAAAATAGATTAAGTGAGGGTGGTTGATTGCTAAACAATGAGAGAAAAAAAAAAGAAAAAGGAGGAGCTTAGGGAGGTGCGACAATGAGAGGAAGGAGAATGAAAAGTTGGATGAAAAAGGGTTTCTCAAACAAGTCTAGGTTCAATGTATCTTAGACATGGCATTGGTGGAAAAAAAGGTAAGTTAGGGGGATAAGGGAGCAAAAAGGGAATCATGTTTGCTCAAATAAGGAAAGATGATTAGAAAAGAAGGGAAAGAATCTCCCTTAAGTATGACAAGCATGGGTTGGATGACAAGGGCATTTTTGGCATATGAAAAATTCACAAAATGAATTAAAAACATGGTGAGGAGGAGACTTGAACCTAGGACCTTTAGAAAAATATTAAAGCTTTTAACTACTAGGCTATATTTATTCCTTAAGGTCAATTTAACAGAAAAATTTAAAACATGGGATGTGACCTTTGCTAAGGTTGGGAACAAAATTGCACCTCATAGAAAATAATATTAGAGAACGGGTTCGAAGACAGATAATCAAGTACATCTCCACCACTACTGGATCACTAAAAAAATTTAGCATGACCACTGTCGATTCATTAACCCAATTTCCACTAACCCAGTTTTTGGGATGTGACAACTCTCTCCTTCTTAAAAAGAATTTTGTCCTCAAAATTCCCGCTCTCAATCTAATTCACTTATCTATAAAATTCATCACTTTTTTTTCTTTTTAAACTAACCATCACGCTTCCACTGCACAACTATGATTCCAATGTAATTTTGATACTTCACCTTAAGTCACTAGTGGATTTCCTATTTGCTTACATGGATTCTCTCAAGGGACTATCTATAGAAATATCACTAATGATTTCTTTATTCCCGAATTCTCAATTTCACTGATACACTATTTACAACAAACATTTTGGTAATACCAATTCTCAATTAGTGTAAGGCGTAATTAGAATGGATCTTAAAAGTATCTTCAATGATATCAGCTGCATCACAGTACTCTATGCACCTCACTGCATAAACTAAGGCGGACTGTCTAGCATTAGTGCGATTCCCACCCTAAGCAACTATTTTTTGCCCAACAATACCAGCTCTATTATTATCCCGCCCTCTTTGATTTCGATACCAATAGTGTAACACCCCAAAACAGGGCTTAGGAGTTTTGGGGTTATTTTAGTAAATTTAGACTTAGAGTGTTCAAAATTTTGTGACATGATATATTGGTAATGTTTTTAATTATGGTTTTTAGAAAAATAAATCAAATTCTAAAAATGAATTTTAAATACCTTTAATTTTGAAAATAGAACTGATTTGTAAAAGAGTAAAAACTTAGAGTTTTTAAGAGGCAATTAAACCAAATTTTAACCTTCACCTTATTTTCCCTTTTTTATTCACAACACCCACGTTAGTTTTCTCCATCTTTTTAGTTGTGTCTTCCCTTGCTTTCCAAGCTCCTCTCTTTCACTTTTTGTTTGCAAACCTTAATTCCATCGATTTCCTTCATCCTCAGAGCACTAAACATTCATAGAATTTCAAGAAAACACCCCAAAACACCATAGTGTTCTCCATTATCAAGCTTTCAGTTTTTTTAGTCTTTGATAAAACTTTGCATTTTTGGTTGTCTAAGGTAACGATTCAAATCCTAAATAGTTTTTAATGTTATTTAGACTTTAAAATTAAGCTTTTAGCCATTAAATCGCATGTTTTAAATAAAAGCTAAAAATTGCTCATTAATGGTGGATTTTAGGATTTTGAGTAAAAACGATGTTTCAAAGTGTTTTTCAATTAGTTTTAATGCGGTTAGAAGGTTTCTAAACTTACTTTGAAGTTTCGTTAAAGATTTCTTGAGTTTTAATGAATTTTCAAAAAAATAGCTATAAAACATGTCGAAAAAGTCGATACCATGAATTTAGTATTTTTGTGTAGTTTAAAGGTTGGGAATTAGTTGATGATGAATAATTAGATGAATGAAATTAATTTTAGGTGAAAAAAGTATAGATCAAGATATTTGGATTTCAAGTTGGTTATGTTAAAAGTTTCAGTTACATGAGAACTTAGTTTAGGCTTATGTTTTGTATTCCTGTAATGAGTTCTTGGCTAGTTTTAGGATGTATTGTTGGGTGAAGTTGTTGTGTTGAAGTTCTAGATTCGATAAAACCTTCTACAAGTAGAGATAAAGGTAAGGAAAAGCTTGTTTGAGCTTTCGACTTTTCGGCGAAAGCGTAATTGGTGAGTGTTTGGAATAATTATTTATGGACATGATTAAATGCGTTGTTTGGGAATTTAGTAGTAGCCTAAACCCCTACTCTAAATTTTGAGTGTAAGCTTTCTCATACCTATGCTATCTTGTGAATAATGTGCTTATATTTTTGTGACTATGTGTATAAATATGAGATGTTTTAACATGTGATATGTGGTTATGATAACTGTTGTGAAAGTGCAAATGTGTAGATGTTATGTATATGTTAAATGGTAGTGACAGTGTTTTGGTAAAGATGCATATATGCAGTGATGGTTCACGGATAATCATTAAGTGATATATGTTTGATTTTGGATATTTTGGCCTTGTGATCTTGAAAACGTTGGATATAGTTGGCCTACCATAGGATTGTGAGTACTCACCTATATGTACAGTGATTTTGGGCATTAAGGCCTTGGGACATGTTGGAGGGATAAGGGAATGTGAGCTAAGACCCATTCAACGGGACATGTGAGGGGAAATAAGGAGAGTGTTAGCTTTATGCTTCACTCTTGGGACATGTTTGACTTTATGAGTCTATGTGGTGTGTTGGAGATCCGTGTATCCAATGAGTGATGATAGAGCTCACATTTATGTCTCATAGCTCAAGTGTCAAATTATCTTAAAATGTATATATGTGTAATTTGATGTATGCCTAAATGAGTTTGTCGTTGATTTGCAAATTATCTTAAGTTATGCGATTAAACTGGAATTATGATATATGTTTGAATGTTTTGTGTTTATACGAGTATTGGGATTTATGCTTAAATGTTATGTGATTATTTGAGTACTGTGATATATGCTTGTATGTTAGGTGGTTAGATGTGTAATATGAGATATGCTTAAAACTGAATATGTTTACCATTTAAAAGAACTAGAAAATAAAGCACGAGTAAGTATATAATGACACTAAAGTTGGAACTATTGAGGTTATGCTATATGGTTGTTTCATTAATGCTTGATGAATTGTTTACATGGTAGTTGTTCTAGGCATTCACTGAGCTTGTTAAACTCACCGACTCTTTTTACCCATTACAGATTAGTTGTGTCAGTGTGAGTGGTGTGGTTTCTGAGAGGTGATCCAAGCAAGTCTATTTGTTATTTCATAGGCCTTTTATATTTACTTACGCTTTAGAGAACAAGACAATATGGTAGACTTGTTTATAGCCATGTTAACTTCTTGACATTTTGCTGGTTTTTGGTTTGGTTTATAAGGATTACATGTTATTGTTATGCTTGGGTTCATGAACATAAGGATGGATTGACGTTACTTGCTCGAACACGATTTTACGATATTGAACTGTTAATTAGGTCGTTGAATGATTATTTTCCGAAGTAATTGATGTATGGTGTTAAGGAACTAAATTGGAATGGATTAATTGCTTAAGTATGCTACATTTTTTAGGTCTGAAGTAGAGGTATCGATAATCAGGTTTTAAAATCATTACCTCTGTGTTTTGAAATGTGCAGAGAATTAGAATAGAGATTTGGTATCGATACATTTGCTCGAGTATCGATACTCAGGGTTAAAATATTGATATTTCATTGTAGATACCGATAATTTTTAAAACATTGGCTTTTAATTAAGAAACAGAATGCAATTTTGGTATCATTTTTCTAGGTGATATCGATACCACTTAAAGAAAATATCAATACCATAGTGTCAATATCGATACCTAGGTGATAGTTTTGATTTTTTGTTAAATGGACCTTATGCATGTTTAATTAATATTATTATAAGACTATTTGATGTATGGTTAGCATGTAACATTGATAACTAACAAGTACAATTAACATAAAACCTATATGTATACTAAAATGGAAGATGCTTTGTTTAGAATAAACTTTTACTTGTTGTATACGACATGAAATAGTGGTGTGGCATCCTGTATTCGGGCTTGGCGACCAAGTCGAGTATAGGGTGTTACAGATGGGGTTGTGGTGCTTGCCTCTGTTCTTTGACAAGTGGGCAATCCTTAATTTGGTACTCCATGGATCTACATCTTGAACATGTTCCCAATTTCTTCCAACATTCTACCTCATAAGGTTTCCTACAGTGAGCATATTCTCGAGTCTTGTTTCTAGTACGAACTACAACTGGGTTCTTTTGAGGTCTATTATTATTGGCTCTCTTTGCAAAATGTGGGTTAGAACTCCCCGAGAAAAATCCCTATTAACTAAAGTCTTGATCTTATCCTTCTTTCTCATTCATCTCCTTTAACCTCTTCTAAAATCTTTACCTTTTTAACCAAGGTCTCAAAGACTCTCTATTGCAGTATAGCAACTTGGACCTTTAGATCATATTGCAAACAAATCTCAAACCTCACACACTTGTCTTGCTCGAAAGCTACCATCCCCTCTACGTAACGGTTCAATCTTAAAAATTCAACCTCATACTCAAATACAGTCCTATCCATCTGTTTCAGCTCAATGAACTCAAGTCTACGAGTTTCAGCATACCTCAAGCCCACATACTTCTTCCAAAATGAAACTTGGAAATACTCCCAAGTTATCCTATCAACTTGAGTACCCTCAACTACTGGTTGCCACTAGCAGTAGGCCTTGTCTCTCAGAAGAGACATTGTACTCTTAAGTTTCTATTCTAGGATAAATTATAGGTCGTCTAAAATTCTCTCGGTAGATGCCATCCAATATTCAAATACTTTAGGGGTTACTCTAGCAACTCCCCTAAACATTTCGAATCCACTGGATCAGAGCTATAGACTTATGGCCTCCCGTACTAGATTGGACTCCAACAAGTCGCTGTAAAACCCTCAATAGTGCTTGTGATATTGCACCATCAACAGGATAAAGATTAGCCTCCTTATCACCAAATTCCTCGGGCTCTTGACTCAAGTTATCCATAACAGATCACTTTTATTGCACCAAGGTCCAGTGTAGGTACTCAAGTAGTAAACGACTCTTTCTGAGCCTTACGATGACATGCACCACGAGTGCGTACACCTTGGTTATCCATAACACTTATTCATAATTTTTTGTGAATTTTATCTGACAATTTTAGAAATAAGTTTTGTGTTATCACTTCAGTGTTTCCAATCTGAGTCTGACTATCTAAAAGTATACCATCTTAAATCTAAGATTTAATAATCTAAAGTTTCAAGTATAAAGAGTACTTATCTTGGATAAGCTTTCGGAGTCTCGAATTTTTGGAGATTTAATTTAAAATTCAATTGTAACACCCAAAACCAGGCCTAGACGTTATGACCGAATCCGACGTGCCACATTAGAATGTTGAAAACATTTCCTATTTTTTTTTAGTCCAGAAAATCGTACTTAGTGTTAAAAGATGATTTCATTATTGGTTAAAGCGAATGGAAGCTGTGCACCAGGTAGGAAATCGGAAAAGAGGAGGTGAGTCCATCGAACTGCTTAAGTACCAAGCTCCCTTCAGATCCAATCCTAGACATGCACACCACCATTTCCATACCTTAACTTAGTGTATGTTCTTAGGAAACCAATTCATTTAAGTCCAGTTTAAGAAAAAGTGGTTAGCTTTGGAAAACATTTTCGTTGCGGAAGTTTTTTTCTTTGTTGTCGTGATAATTTAAAATCAATCACTGTTTTTGAAAACGCGTCCTAAGACTAATCAGTTTCAGTGATTAAGATAATATTATACCTATTCTAATAAAACATAATAAAAACAATTAAAAATCATTAAAGCGGCCTTAATACAACTTAAAACCCAAATCATAAAAGTAAATAAAAGATTTCCAATTCACCAGAAGAAAACCAAATTTGCAGAACGCGTGGCCACTCCGAATCCTTCACAGCTCCAAGCCCACTATGGTTGGGGATTACCTGCGTGGATGAAAATAAGGAGTGAGTTGGGAAACTCAGTGTGTAAAATAACCCAACCATAGTCTAAACCAGTTCAAACCACAGTAACAGATCAAATTGGACTTAGCCCAGAACAGATTTTAGAATAAAGCCCATAGGCTCATAACAGAAACAGAACAGATATCATGTATGCAGAAAAACCCACCCCATATCCATCCGTATACACCCCCGTGCCAACCTTACACCATGTGGGGAGACTACTCGACCCACCCATCCGCTCACATCACACAAGTATGCATGCAAGCATGGTCGCTGATCGCAGATATTGTGACAGAGTCACTAAATACAGATAATTGTGGCAGAGCCACCAGAAACAGATATTTGTGGCAGAGCCACCAGAACGCTTCCTCCAACATCATAACGCATATCCCATGCAATAGATGTACATGTCATGGCATACAACAAACAGAATCAGAATATCATGCATATGGCATACATCATACAGAATCAGAATATCATGCATTTCAGTCACAATTAACCCTAGGGGTAAAATGGTCATTTTGTACCAAGGGATATAATGGTAATTTTTACATACTTAGGGGTATTTTCGTAATCCTACTACTTCAGGGTTTACATTCATACTACAGCCGTTAACGCATCCATAGAAGTACTTACCAAGCGTTCTTACTGAATTGGGCCCGTTGGCCCATTCTCCCAATTTTTGGCCCATTTAAGCCCAAAATATCGAAAATGCACGAAATTGTGCACTCTGCAGTCTTATCACTTTAGTTAACCAAATAAGATAATCGATCTATCTCATGAGCATTCGCAAACTCGTAAGTTCACAAAATACCAGTTTTTCGGCATTTCGGCTTTTGCCGATCTAGTCTATGAAAGGGTGTCAGTTACACACCTGATTTAGAACGGTACGCTGGTGAGATTCACACACACGAGCTGCCTACAATTGGATTTCTACCACGTCAACCTAAATATCGAAAACAAACTACGTATTTAACCCCTTACCATATTCGGCCAACACAGCTTTAGATCCCAGAGTTCCTTACCTTTTGCCGAGATATGGGTTAGATCTGAAGAGCCAAACGAATAAGTCCTCAAGCCCTTTGCTGTATGTCCCCTCATCCATGCTACCACTTTCACAACCAACAGAAAAAAACGCGAATCCCTTAGTCCATAAACGCTAGCCACCCCTAAGGGTTTCGGCTTTTCCTTCTTAAAAGCAATGAGACTATAGACAGTTTGTTCAAAAGACTTACCTAACGTCGATCGGTTCAGAAGAATGTTCCTATCTATGATTTTTTTTATCTCCAATCCACCGCAGCCAAAAGAAGAAGCAGATTAAAAAAACCGAAGATTTGGCCTCCTTCACCACAGGTATGTAAGTTCGATTTTTAAAGAAGTAAGAGAAGAAAAGTTCAGCTACCACAAGATTCGGCTATTGAGGAATATTGAAGATGGAAAATAAAAGAATGAGACAGAGGAAGAAGGGTATAGATTTGATTATGGAAATGAAAAGATAGAAGAAGAAAGAAAAAGATGAGAGGTAGTATTCGGCTTTGGAGAAAACGGCACAATGAGGCTTCTAGGTTCGGCTATTAGCAAAAAGGGAATAAGAAACCCTAAGCCTAACCTATTTCGGCATACCAAAGAAAATAAATGCGAATTAGAAGGAAAAGGAATTGTTAGGGACGGCACCACTCATCCCAAATGCCGAAATTTCCCTTTTCAAAGGCCTAGCCGAATCCCTATACTAGAGACCCTTGGCCGGCCAACTCTTGCTCCTCAAGAGTCCACCATTCGGCCACCACTGCTCTCCCTAATCCGTTCCTAAATCTTTTCCCTTATCCCCTCCTCACTCAATCTCCTGAGCAGCTCACACACCTCCTGACAGACTTTTACTTGCGTTCCAATACTTACCATTCCTACTTATAAAAATAATTCCCTTGATATGCTCTTATTGTGACTTGAACCTCAGTTCCCCCCTAGCCATCCACACGCCACTTTAATAGCCTTCCCTGTGGCATCACATGCCACCTTGCCACATGCTTCCTTGTGATTTATTTTACCCATTAAATTCTTAAAAGCCCAAATTACCAGAACCCCCTTTTCTTGTGGAATTGAGATTAATTAAAACTGTCGGTTTTTAACCTAGACTTAGGCCTTCTAAAGGCCCACTAACATGCTTAGACTTACATCAAGCAGTCAAAACACAAAAATTCAAAAATTCGCTAAAACTCTCTGAAATCTCGAAGATCTCAAAAATTAGGGCGTTACAACTCTTCCCTCCTTAGAGAAATTTCGTCCTCAAAATTTACCTGATCCAAACAGATGAGGGTATTGCTATTGCATCACCTCTACTGTCTCCCAAGTAACTTCCTCTCTGCCGTGATTATGCCATAGCACTTTTACTAAAGGTATAGATTTCCTTCTTAACACCTTGACGTCTCAGTCCAGTATCTATACAGGCTCTTCCTCGAAAGTCAAGTCGGTTGCACCTCGATCTCTGCAATCGACACGACATGAGTAGGGTCAGAACGATAACGCCTTAACATGGACACGTGAAAAACATCATGAATCCTGTCTAACTTTGGAGGTAATTCCGATTGATATGCCACCGGTCCCACTCACTTCAAAACCCGATAAGGCCCAATGAACCGCGGACTCAACTTGCCCTTCTTACCAAACCTTACAATCTTCTTCCAAGGAGAAACTTTCAAGAAGACCATATCACCTACTGAGTACTCAATCTCCTTTCGCTTCAAATCCGCATACGACTTTTGTCTATCGGAGGCTTCTTTTAACCGATCCCTAATTACTTTGACCTTAACTTCAGTATCTGCTACCAACTCAGGTCCAAAAACCTATCGTTCTCCCAATCCGGTCCAACAACTAGGTGTTCGACACCTTCGCCCAAACAGCGCTTCATACGGTGCCATTTGAATACTCGCTTGATAGCTATTGTTGTACACAAATTTCGCCAACGACAAGTAATCCTTCCAACTACCTCGAAAGTCAATAACACATCCCCTCAACATGTCCCCTAGAATCTGAATAACCCCTTTCCGACTGACCATCAGTCTGGGGATGGAAAGCCGTACTAAAGTTCAATGGCGTTCCCAATGCCTCATGCAACTTTTTCCAAAATTGAGATGTGAATCTGGGATCCCGGTCAGAAATAATTGAAATTGGGACACCATGAAGTCGCACGATCTCTGCCACATATAACTTGGCCAACTTTTGAAGCGAGAAGTCCGTGCGGACAGGTATGAAATGGGCCGATTTGGTCAACCTATCCACAATTACCCAAATCGAGTCCTTCTTTGCTGGTGTCAAGGGTAGCCCACTCACAAAATCCATGGTTACCCTCTCCCACTTCCAAAGTGGTATCTTTACTGGCTGTAAAAGTCCAGAAGGTAGTTGATGCTCCGCTTTCACCTGCTGGCATGTCAAACACTTCCCCACAAACTCTGTTACCTCCCGTTTAAGCCCAGGCCACCAATACAACTCTCGTAAGACGTGATACAACTTGTTCCCTCCAGGGTGCATAGCACAAAGTCCCCCATGAGCTTCCTTCAAAATTGACTGCCTCAAGTCAGAGTCCTTTGGAATGCAAATTCTTTCTTGGAAACACAGAACTCCTTCGCTATTCAACCCAAACTCAGAAGTTTCCCCTTTCTTAACTTGTTAGAAATGAGCAACCAAAGACTCATCCCTCAACTGCTTTTCCTTAATCTGATCCACCCAGGTTGGCCTTACTTGCAATTCATCCAATAGACCACCATCCTCATACAGACTCAGACGAGCAAACATTGCTCTCAGATCAGATACAACTCTATGGATTAGAGCATCGGCTACTACATTAGCCTTGCCTAGGTGATACTCGATCGAACAGTCATAATCCTTAAGCAACTCTATCCATCTCCTTTGCCTGAGGTTCAGCTCCTTTTGAGTCAGCAAATACTTAAGGCTCTTATGGTCTGTGTATATAACACACCTTTCTCCGTATAAGTAGTGTCTCCAAATCTTAAGTGCAAAAATCACTGCTGCCAACTCCAAATCATGCGTATGATAGTTTCCTTCGTGAGGTTTAAGCTGTCGTGACGCATAAGCAACCACCTTACCCTCTTGCATCAACACACAGCCCAAACCCACATGTGATGCGTCGTTGTACACAATGAAATCCTTCCCAGACTCCGGCTGAATTAATACAGGTGCTTCAGTCAGAACTTTCTTTAACTTCTCAAAAGCTTCCTACTGTTTCTCAATCCACACAAACGATACTCCTTTCCTTACGAGTTTTGTCAAGGGCGCTGCCATCACAGAAAAACCTTCCACAAACCTTCTGTAGTATCCTGCCAACCCTAGGAAACTCTAAATTTCTGATACCAACCTAGGTGGCTTCCATTTCAAAATTGCTTCAATCTTTCGAGGGTCTACCTTAATCCCCTCAGCAGAGACAACATGTCCTAAGAATGCTACCTTCCTCAACCAGAATTCACACTTGCTGAATTTCGCATAGAGTTCCTTCTCCCTTAACACTTGCAGTACAATGCGGAGATGCTCATCATGTTTCACTTTAGTTCCCGAATATACCAGAATATCGTCAATAAAGACGACTACAAACCGATCCAAAAATGGCTGGAACACACGATTCATCAGGTCCAAAAACGCAGCAGGAGCGTTTATCAGTCCAAATGGCATAACCAGAAACTCGTAATGACCATACCGAGTTCTGAATGTCGTATTATGGATATCTGCTTCTTTGACCCTTAACTGATAATATCCAGATCGAAGGTCGATCTTGGAAAATACAGAAGCTCCTCTAAGTTGGTCGAACAGATCGTCAATTCTTGGCAGAGGGTACTTATTCTTAATCGTTAGTTTGTTCAACTGGCGATAATCAATACATATCTGCATCGTCCCATCCTTCTTTTTCACGAACAACACCGGTGCTCCCTACGGAGACACACTTGGCCTAATGAAGCCCCTATCCAACAACTCTTGAATTTGTGATTTTAACTCCACCAACTCCTTCGGTGCCATCCTATACGGTGCGATGGACACTGGTGCCGTTCCAGGTAGCAAGTCGATTCCAAATTTGACTTCTCGGTTCGGAGGCAATCCCGGAAGCTTATCCGAAAAAACATCTTGGAACTCTTTAACGGTTCTAACCTTATCCACTGTCAATCCCTCAGCTTTCGACTGACTTACAAATGCCAAATAGGCCTCACAACTTTTACGAATCTATTTTTCGGCTCTTAGTGCCGACACTACATTGGACAAATAATCCCTTCGCTCACCTATCACCATAACCTCCTCACCCTCTGTGGTCCTTAACACCATTTGCTTGGCAGCACAATCCAGAGTCGCCTTGTGCCTAACAAGCCAGTTCATTCCCAGAATGAGGTCGAATTCTCCGAACGGTAACTCCATCAAGTCTCCAGAGAAAATATTACCTTGGGTTTCTAAAGGCACATCCCTATATAGTTTGTCTTCTTTAATCGAGTGACCCAAAGGACTTAGTACCGTTACCCCACTCACTATCTCCTCAGAGTGCACACCCAATGACTCAGATATGGTGCATGCAACATAGGAATGAGTAGATCCAATATCTATCAAAGCAGTGTACGGCATGCTAGAAATCAGAAAGGTACCAGTTATGACGTTAGGTGCATCGCCCTCCTCTCGACGACGAGCTGCATACACCAACGCTGGCTGTTGAGCCTCAGCATTTCTGGCACCCCCGCCAGGTGCTCCTCACCCCCGACCATTTCCATTACCGCCTCTTCCTTGACCACGTCCTCTCGGTGGTTGTGGCCCGCCTCTTACTGGTTGGGCAACCCTCCATTCCGCAACTTGAACCTGATCTATTTTCTGAGGACAGTCCTTGACTTTATGCTCCATAAATCCATATCAGAAACAAGCACCGGAGCGTTTCCTACACTCGCCCAGATGTACCTTACCACAGTCCCTACAAACTTGTGGTCCGGCAATATTCATCGGAACAGCTCACACTGGCTCCTCTATTCTTGCCCTTTTAGCACTCCTATATGCTCCACCCAAAGGGCTTGAATCCCTCCGAGAACGGTTTTGATCCTTCTCATGATTCTGTCTCTCCGCATGCTTCACCTCCTCAGCTATCTTAGCTTTTTCCACGAAAGTAGCAAAGTCCTGCTCCCTTTGTGGAGCAATTAGCACTCTAAGTTCATCTTTAAAACCATCCTCGAAATGCACACTACATTCATAATCCGTAGCGACTGTCTTACCCCCTTAGACCAGATTCAGAAATTCTTTCCTACGGGCGTCCACATAACTCGCCCCAACATACTTCCCCTTGAAGGCCGTCTTAAACAGTTCCCAAGTCACCTTATCTGCTGGGGTCCCATCTCTCACGGTGAGCCACCACTGATAAGCCTCATCTCGTAGCAATGATATGGATCCCTTCAGCTTCTGCTCCACAGAGCAGTCCAAGTCATCCATAATTCGTTCCGTGGCCTCTAACCAATATTCAGCCACATTTGGGGCTACTCCCGACACTCCCCTAAAGATCTCCGCTCCGTTAGCCCAGAGTCGCTTAGAAATAGACCCTCGAACTCTATTACCCGTGCTTGCCCTGACAACCCTTTCCAGAACACGAAGCATTGCCTAGGACAGGGTATCATCCCCGGCACCACGATCATGAGATTCCACTTCCATTGTCGGTGGTACCGGTGCTTCTGCCGTCGGCATATACCCTGAAGACAAAGTTCCTGCTCGAGCGCTACCTCGGCCACGTCCACGGCCTTTTCCACAAGCCGCTCTCGTACTCATATCGTATTATCTGATTACAAATTTTATGAATCAATCAAATATTCCAGTGTTTATTATAGATGTTTTATGAACAAACAGTAATTTAGAGTTTGTTTTTCGCAGAATCGAAGTCTAGCTATAGTCTCAGTCTGTTACCAAAATTCCTATAGTCTCAGTACCATCCCATTAAATTATCATAATAGGGTTTTAAATACAGACAGATAATTCAAAAATATCTCAGAAAAGTTCAGAATAATACTTACAGACTTGGGCCGGAGATTCGGGTGTCACATTTTTAAGGATCCAATCATTGAAAAATTGAGTTTCGTAATTTTTGTAAAAAATTCATTTTTGAAAATCATTGTTTTTATAAACCCATTCCACAGCTAAGTTGTTACAACCTAGCTCTGATACCACTAAATGTAACACCCTAAACCCGGCCTAAACATTATGACCGAATCCGATGTGCCACATTAGAACGTTGAAAACGTTTCCTATTTTTTTTTTAGTCCAGAAAATCATACTTAGTGTTAAAAGATGATTTCATTATTAGTTAAAGTGAATGGAAGCTGTGCACCAGGTAGGAAACCGAAAAAGAGGAGGTGAGTCCATCGGACTGCTTAAGTACCAAGCTCCCTTCGGATCCAATCCTAGACATGCACACCACCATTGCCACACCTTAACTTAGTGTATGTTCTTAGGAAACCAATTCATTTAAGTCCAGTTTAAGAAAAAGTGTTTAGCTTTGGAAAACGTTTTCGTTGCGGAAGTTTTTTTCTTTGTTGTCGTGATAATTTAAAATCAATCACTGTTTTTGAAAATGAGCCCTAAGACTAATCAGTTTCAGTGATTACGATAATATTATACCTATTCTAATAAAACATAATAAAAATAATTAAAAATCATTAAAGCGGCCTTATTACAACTTAAAACCCAAATCATAAAAGTAAATAAAAGATGTCCAATTCACCAGAAGAAAACCAAATTTGCAGAACGCGTGGCCACTCTGAATCCCTCACAGCTCCAAGCCCACTATGGTTGGGGATTACCTGCGTGGATGAAAATAAGGGGTGAGTTTGGGAAACTCAGTGTGTAAAATAACCCAACCATAGTCTAAATCAGTTCAAACCACAGTAACAGATCAAATTGGCCTTAGCCCAGAACAGATTTCAGAATAAAGCCCATAGGCTCATAATAGAAACATAACAGATATCATGTATACAGAAAAACCCATCCCATATCCATCCGTATACACCCCCGTGCCAACCTTACACCATGTGGGGAGACTACTCGACCTACCCATCCGTCTACACGTCACAAGTATGCAGCATGGCTACCAGAACAGATATTGTGACAGAGTCACCAGATACAGATAATTATGGCAGAGCACCAGAAACAGATATTTGTGGCAGAGCCACCAGAACGCTTCTTCCAACATCATAACCCATATCCCATGAAATAGATATACATGTCATGGCATACAACAAATAGAATCAGAATATCATGCATATGGCATACATCATACAGAATTAGAATATCATGCATTTCAGTCACAATTAACTCTAGGGGTAAAATGGTCATTTTGCACCGAGGGGTATAATGGTAATTTTTGCATACTTAGGGGTATTTTCGTAATCCTACTACTTTAGTGTTTACATTCATACTACAGCCGTTAACGCATCCATAGAAGTACTTACCAAGCGTTCTTATCGAATTGGGCCCGTTGGCCCATTCTCCCAATTTTTGGCCCATTTAAGCCCAAAATATCGAAAATGCACGAAATTGTGCACTCTGCAGTCTTATCACTTTAGTGAACCAAATACGATAATCGATCTATCTCACGAGCATTCGCACACTCGTAAGTTCACAAAATACCAGTTTTTCGGCATTTTGACTTTTCGGCTTTTGCTGATCTAGTCTATGAAAGGGTGTCAGTTACACACCTGATTTAGAACGGTACGCTGGTGAGATCCACACACACAAGCTACCTACAATTGGATTTCTACCACGTCAACCTCAATATCGAAAACAAACTACGTATTTAACCCCTTACCATATTCGGCCAACACAGCTTTAGATCCCAAAGTTCCTTACCTTTTGTCGAGATATGGGTTAGATCTGGAGAGCCAATCGAATAAGTTCTCAAGCCCTTTGTTGTATGTCCCCTCCTCCACGCTACCGCTTTCACAACCAACAGAAAAAAATGCGAATCCCTTAGTCCATAAACGATAGCCACCCCTAAGGGTTTCGGCTTTTCCTTCCTAAAAGCAATGAGACTAAAGACAGTTTGTTCAAAAGACTTACCTAACGTCGATCGATTTAGAAGAATGTTCCTATCTATGATTTTTTTTATCTACAGTCCACCGCAGCTAAAAGAAGAAGCAGATTCAAACAACCGAAGATTTGGCCTCCTTCACCACAGATATGTAGGTTCGATTTTTAAAGAAGTAAGAGAAGAAAAGTTTGGCTACCACAAGATTCGACTATTGAGGAATATTGAAGATGGAAAAATAAATAATGAGACAAAGGAAGAAGGGTATAGATTCGATTATGGAAACGAAAAGATGGAAGAAGAAAGAAAAAGATGAGAGGTAGTATTCGGTTATGGAGAAAACGGCACAATGAGGCTTCTAGGTTCGGCTATTAGTAAAAAAGGAATAAGAAACCCTAAGCCTAACCTATTTCGGCAAATCAAAGAAAATAAATGTGAATTAAAAGGAAAAGGAATTGTTAGGGACGGCACCACTCATCCCAAATGTCGAAATTTCCCTTTTCAAAGGCCTAGCCGAATCCCTATACTAAAGACCCTTGGCCGGCCAACTCTTACTCCACAAGAGTCCACCATTCAGCCACCACTGCTCTCCCTAATCCGCTCCTAAATATTCTCCCTTATCCCCTCCTTACTCAATCTTCTGAGCAGCTCACACACCTCCTGACAGACTTTTACTTGCGTTCCAATACTTACCATTCCTACTCATAAAAATAATTCCCTTGATATGCTCTTATTGTGACTTGAACTTCAGTTCCCCCCTAGCCATCCACACGCCACTTTAATAGCTTCCCTGTGGCGTCACATGCCACCTTGCCACATGCTTCCTTGTGATTTATTTTACCCATTAAATTCTTAAAAGCCCAAATTACCAAAACCCCATTTTCTTGTGGAATTAAGATTAATTAAAACTGCCGGTTTTTAACCTAGACTTGGGCTGTCTAAAGGCCCACTAACATGCTTAGACTTACATCAAGCAGTCAAAACACAGAAATTCAAAAATTCGCTAAAACTCTCCGAAATCCCGAAGATCCCGAAAATTGGGGCGTTACATCAATTGTCAAAATACCTTTAAAAAAACTCTTTTAAAATATGCATGCAGACCTATTTAAATACATAGTTCGAGATTTGAATATACCACTAAATATAATAGCTCAAACCTGACCTAAACGTTATGGTCAAATCTCGAAAGTTACATTTACAACGTTCAAAATTATTTACTTATTGAAAATAACTACGTTTGTGATGTTTTGTGAAAACTTAAAAAAATTGAATATTTAATGATTTTGTTTCTTTCAAAAAATGGGAGACATTATATCATAATGTCATTTTAAGATGTTTGAAAAATAAAGAGTTTGCATTATAATTATTTATTAAAAGGTCTTGGGTAAAAATATTTCACAGCGGGCATTCATAAAACTACTTAGAAAATTACGAGTTATAATTTTGTTCAAAACCAAGTAAAACCGTAAATAGTTTAAATAAACTACATATTTTAAAATACTACAAATCTCATAAATTTTGCATGCATATATGAAAATTTCTAAAATTTATAAAAATAAACCACAACCCCCCAAAAAAAAATGTCTAAAGTCCAAAGTCCACAACAAAATCCAAATAGTTTTAAATTTAATTATTAAAAATCCACAAGAATAATGCATCTAAGAGGCTCCACCGAGTGCTAAATCCAAGTCCTATGTTTGAGTATTACTTGCAAGATTATAACATTAAAAGGGTGAGTTTTATAAGGCCAGTGTGGGTCTTTTAACAAAAAAATTTAAATAAACACATAACCATCAATCAGGTAAATATTTCACTTTATGCACATGATCATGGCAATGCATTTTTATAAAACATTTATGCATATTTAGTTAAAACATCCTACACATCACCGCTACCACAATCAAGTTCCCCAGAACTCGTCCATCCAAACACTTCAATTTGTGAACAGTGTCATAGTAATGTAGATAAACAACCACTTAATAATATTGTGGACAACCACCACTTTTGCAGATAACCTGCCACTTCTTCCACCTTTCACATATCCAACCCATGCATGTGATATGGCCACAAAAATGACTTTTCCATTTTAAAATAAAATTGCCACTTTGGCATATAAGACATGCTCATTATATCACTTATGTAACAACCCGTTTTTAGTTAAATCATAATAGTAGTTTCGGGACCACAAATTCGAAGTCTAAATTTTTATTTTATTATTATTTTAAAGTCTACAACATGAAAATATGATTGTGTGAAATTTTCGTTAAGAAATTTTATCATTTGAGTGCTTAATTTGATAAAAAGGACTAAATCACGTAAAATGTAAAACTTAAGTTCTAATAGCTAAAGGTGTCAAATAACTATAGAACCTTAAATTTAAGGTCCTTATGTGGTAAATAGTCTATAAATTAGATAGTGGACGATAATGGTTTGGCATAATTGAAATTTTGAATTAATAATAAGGTTAATTTTGTAATTTAGTAATTAATGATTAATTAAATTAAACAAAAAAAATATACTTTCATATCATCTTCTTCCACTAAATTTTAGGGCTTGAGAAGCCATTTTTATTCTTTCAATTGCGGTTTTTATGCTTTCAATTTCAACAACTTCAATCTTGGCAATTAGGTATGTATTTTGTCCCATTTTTAATAATTTCTATGTTTTTGAGATCGTTGCATCTTAGTCTAGCTAGCCCAGGGACTATTTTGCAAAATTGCTAAAGATTTTAGATGTTTCCATTGATGAATACATGATTATTTTGATGTTTAATGATAAATTATGAATGTTTGATGTTAGTTATACAAGTTTTGTTAAGTGATTTTTAGTGAAAATGCAAATTAGGAATTAAATTGTGAAATGTGGAAACATTGTGGTTAAAATGTGAAATAAATGAAAAATATGGGCTGATATGTGCACTAGGGAAATTCGGCTAGGATGGGTTGGTATTAAATTACATGAATTTGTGATTTTATGAAATAAGGACTAAATTGTAAAAATGTGAAACATTAGGGGAAAATGTATAAAAGTTCCTTAATGTGAATTTTGGACTAAATTGAATAGATAAATAATTAAATAAGCTGATTTTGATTACATATAGATCAAGAAAAGAGAAATCTGGATCTAGATCGAGTGAAAGACAAAGTACTCGAATAATCAAGCTATTTAGCCATTTTTTCATCCGAGGTAAGTTCGTATGTAATAAGCATTGCTATATTTGTGTTTTAAATGTTTTGATATTGCATGAATTATGAATTACGAATTTTCGAATACATTCAATGAAGATTCAGCATTGGAAATCCCAGTTGAACCTTAAGAATAGATTAGTATACAAATGACATGTCATTAGGGAATACATTGATTTGGCTTCGGGCCATGATATTGGCACTTTAGGTGCGAGTTACATTGATTTGGCTTCGGGCCATGATATTGGCACTTTGGGTGCGAGATACATCGAGTTGGCTTCAGGCCATGATCTTGGCAATTAAGGTGCAAGACTCTCGAGTATCTAACTTTTATTCCGAGGGTATAATGAAGATGTGAAATCGTGAGCAATAGATACATATCGGTATAGGTATGTTTGGAAATCTATATGAGCAATAAATTAAAGGAAGTTGTGAGTTTATGATCAAATTTATGGTTAAGTTCATGTTAGTTTGAGGTTAATGTATTGTTACATATTATGCCATTTAAATTGAATTGACAAATGAATGGTGATACTTGCTTATTATTTTCATACGAGCTTACTAAGATTTATAGCTTGCATTGTTTATTTTTTTGTGTTTTATAGTGATATCAAAGCTAGCTCGAATACGGGGATCGTCGGAGACTTCGGTACACTATCCAACTATCACCTTGGTACTTTTGAAACTAAGTTTTGGTCATATGGTATGTATAGGATTATGGTTATTTTAATATGTAGTTGGGTATTGAGTTTTGTCATTTGAATTGGCTTGTAAATGTCTATGTTTTGATTTGTATATATAGCCATGAGAGTTGGCTTAACTTGGTTGGTTTGGTTATGTTTATATATGTGTGCATATAGCCTATGTTATGTGATTGAGGTTGGTTTTGTGATACTTATTGATAGTAGGAATTATGGATGACAAATGGATAATATTTAAGAAGATGTAGGCTTATGAATTTGAGCATAATGATGCATGTTTGGGAATGTCTAATTAGTTGAATTGTGTCTGTGAAATTGGTATAAATGGATTGGTCTATTTTATGACTTGTGTGCATTATGGATAATGATATTGAGTTTGCATGAAGTAGGCTTGATTTAGTTGGTTTGAATTGTGCAATTTGATTTGGTGAAGATTTGTGTAAGTTTGGGTGGCAAATTGGCTTGGTAAATAGCCTATTACTGTCCACACGGGCAGAGACATGGGCGTGTGTCTCAACCATAAGTGATACACGGTCATATAAACGGCTGTGTGTAACACCCCAAACCCGGCCCAGACGTTATGGCTGAATCTGATGTGCCACATTGAAGTTGAAAACCCACGTTCCATTTTAGTGTTTTAAAAACCATATATTTTGTTGAGTTAACAAAGTGTATGGTAGCTGGGCACCAGGTAGGTATCCGAGACAGAGGAGGTGAGCCATGATGGCTGCTTAAGTACCAAGCTCTTTGATTCGATCCAATCCTAGACATGCCCACAACCATAGCCACAATTTGTTATATCGAGTTTAAATTTTTTTAAGCGGACGTCTTTGATAAATCAATTAATCATGGCGTTGAGATATTTTGAAAACAAGTATCGTTTTGAAAACTCGTCCTAAGTCTAGCCCATTTGAATAATTATCAACCAGGTTTAAAGTTATTAAAATTAAAATAATCCCGAAAAGAAATAAAAGGAAAGTTAAAATGGCCTTATTACAACCCCAAAATAAATAGTAATCAAAGGAAATTTAATGAAAACCAACGCTTATTTAAAAGTCCAAAGGCGATCACCGTGGTTACTCTGAATCCCTCCGGCCCAAGTCCCCACATCAAGGCTCACCTGCAAGGTTAAGGAAAGGGGTGAGCTTGGAAACTCGGTTGCAACAAGCCCCTTTCAGAGCCCAAAACATAAATGACTGTTGGGCCTAAGCCCAAATCCAATCTCAACATGTACTGGGCCGTAGCCCTTTTTCATAATTCATATTACTGGGTCGAAGCCATTACTGTAAACGGTATGGCCCATAGGCCCATTTCAATATCACATGTAATGTCAATGAAAGAATGAATGCAAGCCCATTTGGGGAGACTACTCGACCCACCATCCGCTACTCTCCACCCGTACCAACTAAGCTCTCCATGTGGGAATAACTCAACCCACCCACCAAATCTCTCCTTTGGCGGCAAGATAGCTTTATCATACTCTCTTGGAGGCCTTGCCTCTTTTTAATAATGGGGCATAAGCCTTTTCAGATGGCGGGGCATAAGCCCTTTATCATAACTGGGGCATAAGCCCTTTAATAACTGGGGCATAAGCCCTTTTTGCACTTCCTCCATCCATATAAAAAAACCCAACCCAATGTATTTATGAATTCATCATGTGCATATCATATATATATCATGTGCATATCATACATATCATGTGCATATCATACATCTCATGTGCATACTATACATATCATGTACATCAAAATCCTATGTAACAAGTTCATAATTAAACCCTAGGGGTATAATGGTCATTTTTACCTAGGGGCAAAACAGTCATTTTCATATTATAAGGGTAATTCCGTAATCCTACCAAATATTATGGATTTTCCATGTTCATTATCAGTTACTAACTATTCGTTTGTTTTAACCGCGAATCTGGCCCATTTTTAACGAAACCGAGTTATTGGGCTAAAAACCCCTAATGGGCCCTACATAGCCGATTAGTCATCTAGGCCCATTTAGCCTATATTCCATATTGGTGTTACCAGTCTTATCGCGCAATTTAACAGGTTTTCAGTTTCTACCAATTTTACCCAAATGGGCCCGAAAGCCCATTGGGCGCGATTTTAGCCCCTCGAGGCCCAACTTACCGTGAATGCCAAAAATCCCGTTCTTACCGTTTCCATTGTTCCCGATCATCATCTCATCGATTCTAACTAACTAGCGAGCGTTCGCTTGTTTACAAGTCCTCGAAATGCCCGAATTTTGGCATTTCGGCTTTTTGGCATTTATCGCTTTAAGCTTATGAAAGAGGGTTCGTTACACACCTGTTTGGCGATATTCCTTAGCGAGATCTCCTACACGATTTCTCCTTGCCGCGATTGATGACTAGGTCTAGCCCCTCCGGTGATCCAAGCTATTCCAAGTCGACACTACACCTTGCTGCTCCTCCACACAGTCTTTCTTCTCTAGAATCCGTACGCCTAAAAGGTAAAGGAATTGAATTCCAACAATTGAAAAGGAAAGAAAAGGTTGCTGGTCACAAAGAATCAGCACCCCCTATCTTCACTGATTTTGGCTTTTTTTGCGGTATTTCAGCAGAAGTAGAGATAAAGGAAAGAATCAATGGTGAATGAAAGGAAATAGTGGGCTGCTTTGAAAGAAGGAGAAGGAAGAAAAGATGGAAGAAGAGATGGTAGATTTGGCTGTAAAAGAAAAAGAGAGAAAAAAGACTAATCCTCCAGGGAGAAAACGGCAACAAAAATACCTATGTGCCGAAAATCCCTAACTAAACCTCTCTGCCGAAAATCCCCCCTCCAATCTCCCTTATTCGGCCAACTCTATCTTCATATCAAATCCCTAAAATCTCTCCCCTTATCCCTCCTCAATCCATGCATCTGACTGATTCAAACTCTCCCCCAAAGAGTTCCATTCAGCTACAACTCTTGCATGCTCAAAGCATAAAAATTAGCATCCTTTTGGCCATCACAGGGAATCGAACCCAGGTCTTCCCTTATCCATCTACATGCCACCTTTATAGCTCCCTAGTGGCGTCACTTAGCCACATTACTAGAGGCTCTTTTGTGATACATTTTATCTACGATTTTACATAAGGTCATCTAGCCAGTACCCCTAACTCTTAAGTCAAAAATTCAAAAATTTCTACCGGGTTTTGGCCAACACATGGGCCTTCCATAAGCCCATTTACATACTCAAATTATGAATTTCACCACCACATACCAAATTTTAGAAACTTTACTAAAGTATCGAGAATCGCAAAAAAAACCCGAAAATCAGGATGTTACAGTGTGTCCCCTGGTGTTAAGATTAAAATTAAGTTAGTATGATCCACATGGACTCACACACGGGCATGTAACTTGGCCGTGTGGCATAAGTTAGTATACCCTACAGGTTTGGCACGGCCTAGTACACGGCCTGGCACACGGGCGTGTATGATCATTTTTAGGGCACACGGGCGTATGTGTTAGTCGTGTGACCCAAGTCAAAGAGTTACACGGGGTCGGGCACAGGCTGGGACACGACCATGTGCTTCCATTTCGAATGTCCACACGGCCTATGACACGGCATGTGTCCCTTGTAGTTTGGAAAATTTTCTAGGTTTTGTAAAAAAAATTTTGAGTTATCAGTTTAGTCCCGAACCACCCCGAATGCATGTTTTGTCCCTCGTAGGTTCGTATTAGGGACACTATGAATGTTATTGAATGATAATTGGTATGAAACTAGAAAATTTATGCGAAATGAAGGTTTAAATTGTTTTGTAAGTCCGATAATGCTCTGTAACCTTATTCTGGCATTAAATACGAGTGACGGGTGTTATAGCTTATCACTTAAAATCACATAGGCATGCTTAACATACAAATCACATATGTACAAATTATATCAATATTTCTCATTTTATATTTGATGCAAAATTTACATATGTCATAACATCACATAACATGAGAATGATGCTATCATACTGTGACATCTTGAATTAGGGCCTAGTCAGAACATTGGTTTTGAGACCACAAATCCGAGATAGAAATAATTATTTTATGATTTCTGTGAGGTGTATAATATGAACGCATGCTTATGTGAAAGTTTTATGAAAAAATTCTATGCATAAAATGTCTAATTGAATTTTAGGGACCAAATTGAAAAAAATACAAAACTTCCATTCTAGAAGCTTTAAGCATGAATTTGCTTTAGATAATGATTTAGAGGGTTCTAATTAGAAATTTGACCAATTCTATAAGTTTGGACAAAAATGGACATGTATAGGAAAATTTGAAAGAAAAACCCTAAGGGCATTTTGGTCATTTGGTAATTAAATGAAATAAAAAGAGAAAATCAAGTGAAAATGTTGTCCATCTTCCTCCTTAGCTGCCGAAATTTGAGGAGAACCATAGCTAGGGATTTCAAAATTTTCAAGCTTGGAAGTAAGTTTGTTCTAGCCCTGTTTTCAATGTTCTTTACATTTTTGAAATCCTTGTAACATGATGTGCCCGTTTCTAACCATATTTTAAGCTAGGGTTCATGTATGAAATTTGACCCATGTGTAACATGCATGTAATTTGTTGATTACTAGAGGAATATGAATGTTTGATGCATGATAAACATCTTTTACTAGGTGATTTTTAGTGAAAATTCCTAAAAAGGGGACTTGTTTGTAAAAGAGTAAAAGTGATTAGTAATAATGTGAAATAAAGGAAAATATGGTTTGATATAAGCATAGTAAAAGTTTAGCTAGGCTTGGGTAACCAAGAAAATGCATACATTTCATTTTACGAGCTTAGGGACTAAATCATAAATAAGTAGAAAGATAGGGGTAAAAAGATAATTTTACCAAAACATGAATTATGGATCGATTTGGTTAATGTGATTAATAAACAAGTTAAATTTGGCAGTATAGATTAAGGAAAATGTGAACCGGGTCTTAAACGAGGGAAGAATAAAGTATACGACGATTAGGCTCGATTACCATTATTTTTGTACCGAGGTAAGTGCATATGCAAATAATGTGGTGTTGCGCCATGTTTTTAATGTTTTGATATTACGTGATAAATGTTTTATTGTTATTATGAGTTATATACTTATTGGTTATTATGAAAGCATAAATAATGATTGGCCGTTATATACGACATCACGAGCAAGCATGACAAAGTATGCCTTGTACAAGTGAAGAAAATCCCATTTGAACCTTAGGTATAGTCTAGGATACAATTGACAAGTCACTAGGAATTAAGAAGTCCAAACTCGTTGAGTGGTCCAGGTTCGTGATATATGTGGCATCCGAGCTCGTTGAGTGGTCTGACTTTATTATGGATGCGAGCATCTGAGCTCGTTGAGTGGTTCGAGTTCATAATGGATGCAATACATGTAATTCAGTTCTGGGCAATGGTCTTGTGTGTCCTACCGGTGGCTAGGTAATCCTTGAGTGGTCAGATACTTGACAGCTTTCGTGAACAGCCCGTGTAGTTACACCTTGATCGATAGCTCATATGAGCAAGCCCGTGAGTAGCTCTATGTTGAGCGTTGCATGATATGGGGTATCTTCGGCTACGTATGTTTATATGGCACTTATGTGCAAGTTTTTGTGTATCCAATAGTATTCCGAGTGTTCAACAGGTATTATTATAAATGATGCGATGAAAGTCCCAAGATGGCATGGTAATGAAGGTAAAGTTATTTGATAAGCTACAGATATGTACAGGTACGTATGTTATACTCATGAGTGATGCCTTGTTAAAGGATGGTATGTGACAAGAAAGTATATTCATATATATATATGAACACCTGATAAATGAGCTACAATGCTTGAATGATGAATAATCTTGGTGGTTATGCTATTATGTCTTGCATGATTATGGTTTATTAATATTGCATATTATTTGCATGTGGACTTACTAAGCTTTAATGCTTAGCCCCTTTTCTTTCCATCCTTTGTAGTTCCGCCAAGTTAGCTCGGGGATCGAAAGCTTTTGGAGTATTCAATCACACTATCAAAAGATTATTAGGTATAGTAAAATTTTTATTTTGAGTATAGCATGTATAGGGGACTTGGTTATTTTGTGATATGTGTCATGCTATTTGGCCAAATTATGAAGGCCTATGATGTTGATGATTCATTTTGTAATAGTCATGTGATATGACTTATATTTAATCATTAGGATGTAATCTAATTACCTAAGCATGCATGTGTTAATGCCTTGATGATGTGATATGTTCTTGCTTGGTGAATGTATGATAAAATATGGATTAGATGCTTAAAGATAAGGGATGAATTAATGACTTAAAATGACTATAGTCATGAATGCATAATTTGAAATTATGGTAACAAGCTTAATAATGCATGAAATTGGTATGGAATGCTTTTAAATGGTGTAACAAAATGAATGTGCAATAGGATTATATTATAAAGATATGAAAGTGCTATGGTGTTGAATACTGAGTGTCTATGTAACACCCCAAACCCGGCCCAGAAGTTATGGCCAGATCCGACGTGTCACATTGAAGTTTTTAAGAAAACCCATTCCTCTTTCAATGTCCTTCTCAATGTTTTAAAAGATAGTCTTTGCTAAGTTAATAAAGTGAATGGAAGCTGTGCACCAGGTAGGTATCCGAAACACAGGAGGTGAGCCTAGAAGGCTGCTTAAGTACCAAGCTCTTGATTGGATCCAATCCTAGACATGCCTACAACCATTGCCACACTTTGGTGCTAGGTTAGGTTTTGAGAAAAACGAGTTGGAATTCATTTAAGTAGATATTTTTGATAAACTGATTAATTATATCGTTACGTTATTTTGAAAACAATTATCATTTTGGAAACACGCCCTAGGTCTAACTCATATTGTTATCAGAAAAATATAGGGTATAAGATAAAATAATCCCAGAAAAATAATTAAAACGGCCTTATTACAACCCAAAACCAAATACTAATATTAATAAGATAAAACTTATAAAGAAATAAATCGGCTACTTATTGCAATTAAAAAAGCAGAAACAAAAAAGCAGAGAGTGTGGCCATCTCAGAGTCCTCATGACTCCAAACCATCTAAGTTTAGGGATTACCTTGCGATTAGAAAGCGGGGTGAGTTTACGAAAACTCGAGTGTGTAATCCCAATAACAAACAAATGATAAATAACACGGTAGACGTACAATCTGGGCCAAAACCCTATTTAGTCTTGACATATACTGGGCCGAAGCCTTTTCATAAATCATATCACTGGGCCGAAGCCTTCTCATAAATCATATCACTGGGCTGAAGCCTTTTCATAAATCATATCACGGGCGAAGCCTTTTCATAAATCATATCACCGGGCCACCTTTTATCAGTAAGCGGTATGGCCCTTAGGCCCATTTCAATATCACATGTAATGTCAATGAATGTATGCAAGCCCATTTCAATATCACATGTAATGTCAATGAATGTATGCAAGCCCATTTGGGGAGACTACTCGACCCACCATCCGCTACTCTCCACCCGTACCAACCAAGCTCTCCATGTGGGGAATAACTCAACCCACCCAACCAAACTCTCTCCTTTGGCGGCATAAGATAGCTTTATCATATAACTGGAGGCCTTGCCTCTTTTTAATAACTGGGGCATAAGCCCTTTTCGGTAAACTGTGGCATAAGCCCTTTTATAACTGGGGCATAAGCCCTTTTTCATAACTGGGGCATAAGCCCTTTAATAACTGGGGCATAAGCCCTTTTTCATAACTGGGGCATAAGCCCTTTAATAACTGGGGCATAAGCCCTTTTTCACTTCCTCCATCCATATAAAAACCCAACCCAATGCATTTATGAATATCTCATGTGCATATCATACATATCATGTGCATATCATACATGTCATGTATGCAGAATGTCATGCCTATATTTGAATCAAACAATCACAGTCAAGTCATTCATATCACCAACATATATTCACAATCAAATCCGTCAACCACACAGTCCAAGTCAGTCACTTGCCCACAAGGGCAAAACAGTCATTTTTCATATTATAAGGGTATTTTCGTAATTTTACCAAAAATCAGGGTTTTCCATGTTCATTACATTTGTCAATATTTCTGAGTGTTTAAACAATGATCTTTAACCCACTTATCAAATTCGGGCTTTTGGGCCCAAAACCCCTAATGGGCCCTACGAATGCTGATTTAGCCCACTAAGCCTGCTTAACCCAAATTTTACCATAATACTAACCGTGTTAACATGCAACTTTTCCAAATTCCATTTTCTATCAATTTTACCCAAATGGGCCCAAAAGCCCATTTGGCCCAATTCCAGCCCATGGAGGCCCAATTTACCATTGTTAACACATTGGAGTTCTTACCTGTTCCATCAATCTAAACACCGACCTTATCGTATTTATCGCATCTATACCCACACGCAACATTACAAGTTCCCGAAATGCCGGTATTTTTGCATTTCGGCTTCTCAGCAGATATTAATCTAAGCTACTAAGAGGGTTAGTACACACCTGTTATGGGTTGAAGTTGAAATGTTTCCATAATCAATCACCTACGATAACCACCACCTGTCACTCAAACTTAACTAATCCAATATCAATATACGTAAATCCTAAGCACATCAGTCATACGGAACATAAGGGCATATTCGTCATTTTACCATACAAGGGTATTACGATAATTCTACCCTACAGGGGTATTTCAGTAATTCTACCTTACAGGGGTATTTCGGTAATTCTACCCTACAGGGGTGTTTCGGTAATTCTACCCTACAGGGGTATTTCGGTAATTCTACCCTACAGGGGTATTTCGGTAATTTTACCCTACATGGGTGTTTCGGTAATTCTACCCTATAGGGGTATTTCGGTAATTTTACCCTACATGGGTGTTTCGGTAATTCTACCCTATAGGGGTATTTCGATAATTCTACCCTATAGGGGTATTTCGGTAATTCTACCCTACAGGGGTGTTTCGGTAATTCTACCCTACAGGGGTGTTTCGGTAATTCTACCCTACAGGGGTATTTCGGTAATTTTCATAATCGAGGGTATTTTGGTAATTTTCTAAACCAAGGGTATTTCAGTAACTTTATAAATTGAGGGTAAAACAGTAATTCTGTAAATCAACGGTAAAACGATAATTTTGTAAATCGAGGGTAAAACAATAATTCTATAAATCGAGGGTAAAATGGTAATTCTATAAATCGAGGGTAAAACGATAATTCTGTAAATCGAGGATAAAATAGTAATTCTATAAATCGAGGGTAAAACAGTAATTCTGTAAATCGAGGATAAAATAGTAATTCTATAAATCGAGGGTAAAACGATGAATGTAAATCGAGGATAAAGCAGAATTTGTAAATCAAGGGTAAAAGCGGTAATTTTACAAGTTGAGGGCATTTCAGTAATTGGTAAACTAAAGTATTCTAAACATGGATAATAATACGAATGGCCCTAAAGCCCATTCTCGGCCCAAATGGTCCCACACGCTCGTGTGGCCCTTTTAGCCCAAACCTAGCCACAAATATGCGATTCACCTAGCCTAGTCAATATTTACAACGCAATCAAACAACTTATTCAATTGGGCCCGTAGGCCCATTGGGCCCACATGGCCCCTTTCGGCCCATCGCGGCCCGAAATAGCCATCTAACAACTAGAGTAGTGAGAAATACACACGATTAGAGGCGGAGTTAACCCACGCTCACGAGCACTCTTAGCCGACGCCCAACCCAAACGAGCACGCCATAAAGCGAAAGGGATCAGCCAAGAAAGGTACATTTACTCTCCTCATGGTTCTCTCTATTTAAAGCTAGCTTCCCATCCACTCTTATGTTAGCTTCCCGATGTGGGATCCCTCCAACATCAGAGTTTAAATTCAACACCACTCTTGCCACCCCTTGTTAGCAAAATAAATGCTCTTTGCTTGCCATGGGATTCGAACCCATGCCTTCCCTCGGATGCTCCACACGCTACTTTGCCACTAAGCCACAAGGCTTTTTGTGTCATATTTTATCCCCAATTAATTATAAGGTCTAAAGGCCAAAGTCCAGGTTCCCTTAAAAGAAAAAACCAAAATAAATTGCAAGAGCCAAGGCTTGAACCTAGGCTCCCATACAACCTTAATGACGCCACAACCACTAGACTACAAGCTTTCTTGTGTCATTTATTTAACACAATAATTTAAAAGCCCTCATCCAAGCATCCAGGTTTTTTTTTTTTTTTTCACTTAAGACCAAAATTTTTGCTAAAGCCCAAGTTTGAACCCAAGATTTCTTTAGCACTTCTTAGGGCCATTAACCACCAAAGCAGACATTTAATTGTGTCATTTCATTGCACAATTAAATACCTATATACAACCTCCTTACGGACCCGCACTCAAGGCCCAATACTTCTAGGCCCAAATTCGGGGTGTTACAGTCTAAGTATGTCATGTTGCATGCTATGAATTATGCTTGCGTGCATGAGTGACTAAGGGTAGCAATTGGCTTGAAAATAGCCTTCAAATTGTCCACAAGGGTAGACACACAGGCATGTATCTAGGCCGTGTGAGACACATGGTCCACCCCACGGGTGTGTTGAATGGCCGTGTGTCCCGTGCACCCTAATTTTGCAAGTCAGTATGCTCAGTAGTAAGCACATGGGCTAAGACACGAGCGTGTGTCATAGCCGTGTGAGAGACACCGCCTTCCCACATGGGCATGTACTCTGGCCATGTGAAGGCTGCACCTTTTTATGAAAAATTCATTTAATTTTAATTGACCACATGGTCTAGCCACACGGTCGTGTGACACTAAATTGATGCTGATATCGTAGTCATATAGTTACACGGCCGGAGGCCATGGGCGTGTAGAGAGCACACAGGCATGTCCCTTGTCTTACACGGGCGTGTGGCTCTGTATTAGGGAAATTTCCAAAACTTTTCTAAAAGCTCCTGATTTAGTCCTGATCCTTTTCTGATGGCTATTTTTAGGCCTCGTCGGTCCATAGTAGGGACAATTTGTGTACGTATGAATGGAGTTATTTAAAAAAAATTTATATACCCCAATTATTGCATGAATGTATGAGTACAAGTTTGGTAATACATTGTACCCTGTTCCAGCATCAGATATGGGTAAGAGGTGTTACATTTAGTGGTATCAGAGCTATAGTTTAGTCGATTCTCGGGCTAACCTAGCGTATTTGAGTCTAGCTATACATGCCATACGTATATATATAATGATAGTGTGATGACTCCTGACAATATTAAAATGTATTTTTATATAGCTAATGGATTCCGATAGAGCAGTGGCAGATGATGTAAAAAGTAACACGCCTACTCCAACTGAATGAGCGGTGCCATCTGAAAGTAGACCTGAAACTGTCAGTAGAGGAGAAAGAGGCATCTAGTATGAATATACCTGTCGAGTCTACATAATTTATGATTAAGGTGTCAAACCCGTTAGGAAAGCATGTGATAGTTGATAAGGTATGTAAGAAATGCCCTTTGATGGTTAAAGGTCATTGTTTTCCGGCTGACTTGATGTTGTTGCCTTCTGATGAATTTGATGTCATACTGGGTATGGATTGGTTGACACTACATGATGGTATAGTGAATTGTAGACAGAAAGTTATGGAATTGAAATGTGAAAATAATGAGAATCTTCGGGTTGAATCAGATGATGCAGATAAGTCACCAATGGTAATTTCTTCATTGACTGCTCAGAGATGTACGAGGAAAGGGTGTGAAGCTTATTTGGCATACATATTGAATACAAAGGAATCCGAATCAAAAATCAAATCAGTGCCGATTGTATGCGAGTATGCGGATGTTTTTCAAAAGGAATTGCCAGGTTTGCCTCAAATTAGAGAAGTTGAATTTGGTATTAAGCTAATGCCAGGGACTACACCTATCTCTATAGCTCCATATAGGATGGCCCCGACTGAGCTGAAAGAATTAAAGTCACAGTTGCAAGAGTTGACGGACAAAGGTTTTGTGAGACCAAGCTTTTCGCCATAGGGTGCTCCCGTATTATTCATGAAAAAGAAGGACGGTTCAATGAGATTATGCATTGAGTACTGACAACTTAATAAGGTGACGATAAAAAATAAGTATCCTCTTCTAAGGATCGATGACTTGTTTGACCAGCTGAAAGGAGTGACATGGTTTTCTAAGATAGACTTAAGAACCGAATATTACCAGTTATGAGTTAAGGAGCCAGATGTGCCTAAGACTACCTTTAGAACAAGGTATGGCCATTACGAGTTTCTTGTTATGCCATTTGGGTTAACGAATGCTCCTACCGTGTTTATAGACTTAATGAACTGAATCTTTTGACCATATTTGGATAAGATTGTTGTGATGTTCATCGATGACATTCTGATTTATTCTAGAGATGAGGCAGAACATGCCGAGCACTTAAGAACAGTATTATAGACTTTAAGGCATAAACAGTTATATGCCAAGTTTAGTAAAAATGAGTTTTGGCTTGGAGAGGTCAGATTCTTAGGCCACATTATTTCAGGAGATGGTATCCAAGTTTATCCCAGTAAGATTTCTGCTATTGTTGAGTGGAAGCCACCAAGGAACGTAACTGAAGTTAGGAGCTTTTTGGGTTTAGCCAGTTATTACAGACAGTTTGTGAAAGGGTTATCTATGATATCCACTCTTATGACGAGACTACTTCAAAAAGATGTCAAGTTTGAATGGTCAGAAAAATGTCAGCAAAGCTTCGAAAAGTTGAAAATGTTATTGACCGAGGCACCAGTGTTAGTACAATCGGAATCAGGGAAAAAATTTGTGATTTACAGTGACGTGTCCTTAAGTGGACTAGGTTATGTGCTTATGCAAGAAGGCAAGGCAGTAGCTTATGCTTTGAGGCAATTGAAGCCCCATAAGAAAAACTATCCTACACATGATCTAGAATTGGCTGCCATTGTATTTGCTTTGAAGATTCGGCGACATTACCTTTTCGGGGAGAAATACCATGTCTATACAGGCCATAAAAGTCTTAAGTACCTAATGACTCAAAATGACTTGAATTTGAGGCAACGAAGATGGATGGAATTGTTAAAAGACTATGAACTTGTGATTGATTATCACCCTGGTAAGGCAAATGTGGTCGCCGATACCTTGAGTAGAAAGTCTTTATTTTCTTTGAGAGCAATGAACGCAAGACTAACCCTATCTCATGATCGTGTACTTTAACAGAGTTAAGAGCTAGACTGACTTTTCTTCAACAAATTTGTGATGCTCAGGAAGCTGATAATGAGTTACAAGCTAAGAAAGCTCAGTGTGAGTTGAGCAGTGAATCAAATTTTTAGAGAGATTTTGATTGTTGTCTGAGGTTCTGTGGAAAGATTTGTGTCCCAAAGAATGCTGAGTTGATTCAGAATATTTTGCATGAGGCTCATAATGAAAGTATGTCTGTTCACTGGGGTAGCATAAAAATGTACAATGATTTAAAGAAAATGTATTGGTGAGATGGTATGAAAAGAGATATATCCGAGTTTGTATTGATGTGCTTGATTTGTCAGCAAGTAAAGACTGAACACCAGGTACTTTCGAGTTTACTTCAGCCTATTTTAGTTCCCAAATGGAAATGAGACTAAATTAGTATGGACTTTGTAATAGGCTTGCCGTTGACACCAAGAAAGAAAGATGCCGTATGGGTTGTGGTTGATAGATTGACTAAATCGGCTAATTTTATACTGTGCACATTGATTATTCACTTGATATGTTAGCCGAATGTATATTTCTGAGATTGTGAGACTTCATGGAGTACCTTTATCGATTATTTTGGATAGAGATCCGAGGTTCACTTCACAGTTTTGGAAGAAGTTACAAGAAGCTTTGGGTACAAAGCTGAATTTTAGTACCGCTTTTCATCCACAGACTGATGGACAATCCGAGAGAGTAATTCAGACACTTGAAGATATGCTCAGATGTTGTGTTCTTGAATACCAAGGTAATTGGGAAAAGTACTTACCTTTGGTTGAATTTGCTTACAACAATAGTTTTCAGTCGAGCTTGAAGATGGCACCCTA
Organism: Gossypium longicalyx; assembly: GCA_025698465.1. Taxonomy (NCBI): domain Eukaryota; kingdom Viridiplantae; phylum Streptophyta; class Magnoliopsida; order Malvales; family Malvaceae; genus Gossypium; species Gossypium longicalyx. The sequence goes on along the minus strand of CM047006.1, from coordinate 54,409,775 downwards.
TGAAGCATTGTACAGACGTAAATGTCGTACACCATTGTATTGGATTGAGCTTAGGGAGAATAAGATTCATGGAGTAATTCACGATTGTTTAAAAGTGGCATTGGATAGGCAAAAGTCGTATGCGGACTTAAAAAGAAAGGGAATCGAGTATCAAGTAAGTGACAAAGTATTCTTGAAAGTGTCTCCATGGAAAAAGGTTTTGAGGTTCGAGAGAAAAGGCAAGTTAAGTCCTCGTTTTAGAGGACCGTATGAGATTACCGAAAGGATAGGGCCTATTGCTTATCGATTGGCCTTACCAACTGAGTTAGAATAGATTCACGATGTGTTTCATGTATCCATGTTGTGCCAATATAGACCCGATCCTTCTCATGTGATTGTACCAACAGAGGTTGAAATCAGACTGGATATGACTTATGGTGAGGAACCGGTTAAGATCTTGGCTCGGGAAGTCAAGCAATTGAGAAACAAAAGTGTTGCTCTTGTGAAAGTTTTATGGCAAAGACATGGGGTTGAAGAGGCTACATAGGAGCCCGAAAAGGCTAAAAGGAAACAATATCCAAACCTTTTTACCAGTAAGATTTTAGGGGACGAAAATCCCTAAAGGGGGAGAGTTGTAACATCTCGAATTAAGGCCTAGTTGAAATAGTGGTTTCAAGACGACAAATCTGAGATAGAAATAATTATTTTATGATTTCTGTGAGGTTTATAATATGAATGCATGCTTATATGAAAGTTTCATGAAGAAATTATATGCATAAAATGTGTAATTGAATTTTAGGGACCAAATTGAATAAAATGTAAAACTTACATTCTAGAAGCTTTAAGCATGAAATTGCTTTAGATTATGAATTAGAGGGTCCTAATTAGCAATTTGACCAATTATTATAATTTTGGACAAAAATGGACATGCATAGGAAAAATTTGAAAGAAAAACCTTAAGGGCATTTTGGTGATTTGGTAATTAAATGAAATATAAAGGGAAAATCAAGTGAAAATGTTGTCTATTTTCCTCCTTAGCTGCCGAAATTTGTGGAGAACCATAGCTAGGGTTTTCAAACTTTTCAAGCTTGGAAGTAAGTCTGTTCTAGCCTCGTTTTTAATGTTCTTTACATTTTTGAAATCCTCGTAACATGATGTACCCGTTTGTAACCATATTTTAAGCTAGGGTTCATGTATGAAATTTCACCCATGTGTAACATGTATGTAATTTGTTGATTACTAGAGGAATATGATTGTTTGATGCATGATAAACGTCTTTTACCAGGTGATTTTTAATGAAAACACCTAAAAAGGGGACTTGTTTGTAAAAGAGTAAAAGTGAGTAGTAATAATGTGAAATAAAGGAAAGTATGGGCTGATATGAGCATAGTAAAGGTTCGGCTAGGCTTGGGTAACCAAGAAAATGCATGCATTTCATTTTACGAGCCTAGGGACTAAATCGTAAAAAAGTGGAAAGATAGGGGTAAAAAGGTAATTTTACCAAAGCATGAATTATGGACCGATTTGAGTAATGTGATTAATAAACATGCTAAATTTGATATTATAGATCAAGAAAAACGTGAACTGGGTCTTAAACTAGGGAAGAATAAAGTATACGACGATTAGGCTCGATTACCATTATTTCTGTACTGAGGTAAGTGCATATGCAAATAATGTGGTGTTGTAGCAAATTTTTAATGTTTTGATATTACGTGATAAATGTTTTCCTGTTACTACGAGTTATATACTTATTTGTTGTTATGAAAGCATAAATGATAATTGGCCGTTACACACAACATCTCGAGCAAGCATGACAAAGTATGCCTTGTACAAGTGAGGAAAATCCCATTTGAACCTTAGGAATAGTCTAGGATACAAGTGACATGTCACTAGGAATTAAAAAGTCCGAACTCGTTGAGTGGTATAGGTTCGTGATATATGTGGCATCCGAGCTCGTTGAGTGGTTCGAGTTCATTATGGATGCGAGCATACGAGCTCGTTGAGTGGTCCGATATCATTATGGATGCGAGCATACGAGCTCGTTGAGTGGTCCGAGATCATAATGGATACGATACATGTGATTGAGTTTCGGGCAATGGTCTTGTGTGTCCAACCGGTGGCTAGGTAATCATTGAGTGGTCGGATACTTGACAGCTTTTGTGAGCATCCCGTGTAGTTACACCTTAATCGATAGCTCATATGAGCAAGCCCGTGAGTAGTTCCATGGTGAGCGTTGCATGATATGGGGTAGCTTCGGCTACTTATGTTTATGTGCCACTTATGTAGAAGTTTTTGGGTATTCAATAGTATTCCGAGTGTTCAACGGGTATTATTATAAATGATGCGATGAAAGTCCCAAGATGGCATGATAATTAAGATAAAGTTATTTGATAAGCTACGGATATATACAGGTACGTATGTTATACTCATGACTGATGCCTTGTTAAATGATGGTATGTGACGAGAAAGTATATTCATATATATATATATGAACGCTTGATAAAGGAGCTAGAATGCTTGAATGATGAATAATCTTGGTGGTTATGTTATTATGTCTTGCATGATTATGGTTTATTAATATTGCATATTATTTGCATGTGGACTTACTAAGCTTTAATGCTTACCCCCTTTTCTTTCCATCCTTTGTAGTTCCGCCAACCTAGCTCGGGGATCGAAAGTTGTCAGAGTATTCGATCACACTATCAAAAGATTATTGGGTATAATGAAAAAGTTATTTTAAGTATGGCATGTAGAGGAGAATTGGTTATTTTGTGATATGTGTCATGCTATTTGGCCAAATTGTGAAGGCCTATGATGTTGATGATTCATTTTGTAATGGCCATGTGATATGGCTTATATTTGATCATTGGGCTGTAATCTAATTACCCAAGCATGCATGTGTTAGTGCCTTGATGATGTGATATGTTATTGCTTGGTGAATGTATGATAAAGTATGGATTAGATGCTTAAAGATAAGGGATGACTTAATGGCTTAAAATGACTATAGTCATGAATGCATAATTTGAAATTATGGTAACAAGATAAATAATGCATGAAATTGGTATGGAATGCTTCTAAACGGTGTAACAAAATGAATGTGCAATAGGATGATATTATAAAGATATTAAAGTGCTATGGTGTTGAATATTGAGTGTCTAAGTATGTCATGTTGCATGCTATGAATTATGCTTGAGTGCATGAGTGACTAAGGGTGGCAATTGGCTAGGAAAATAGCCTTCAAATTGTCCACACGGGTAGACACACTGGCATGTGCCTTGGCCGTGTGTGACACACGGTCCACCCAACGGCGTGATGAATGGCCATGTGTCCCCTGCACCCTAATTTTGCAAGTCATTATGCTCAGTAGTAAACACACGGGTAAGACACGGGCATGTGTCTTGGCCGTGTGAGAGACACGACCTACCGACATGGGCATGTACTCTGGCCGTGTGAAGTCTGCACCTTTTTATGAAAAATTCATTTAATTTTAATTGACCACATGGTCTGGCCACACGGCCATATCACACGGCCGTGTGATACTAAATTGATGCTGACGTTATAGTTAGAGAGTTACACGGCCGGAGGACATGGGCGTGTAGAGAGCACACGGGCGTGTGGCTCTGTATTATGGAAATTTCCAAAACTTTTCTAAAAGCTCCCCATTTAGTCTCGATCCTTTTCTGATGGCTATTTTTGGGCCTCTAGGCTCATAGTAAGGACAATTTCTGTATGTATGAATGAAGTTATTTTTAAAAAATATATATTTCTATAGCCCGATTATTGCGTGAATATATGAGTACAAGTTTGGTAATGCCTCATACCCTGTTACACATACACATACACTTTGTTTCAATCAATAATAATAACCAATATCATACATCATACATGTCAGAACAACAACGGTTTAGATTCACTTACTTGGATATTCCATTTCCATGGGTTTTTACTTCTCATTTCGAATACATAGAGTATTCTTGATAAGCACAATTTTAATAATATTAATAATTTTAACAACATGAAACATAATTTATTTTTATTTAATGTTAAACCCACACCTGTCATAAATCTGATGTGTAACAACTCTCTAAAAATGGCCACACTTGGATCTAGCCGATAGATTACCTATTCAACACCAAATGGTGATCTTTCGTTAAGACGGTCGTTTAAGGTTGATACAATAAGTTAGTTATCAACTTCAATTAATACATACCCTTAGATTAATCACTTGGATTAGTGATTTTGATCACAACATTAATGATCTCCCGAGTTGATGTCAATCGACCCTTCAACGTAACATGACATAAGAGATGTTAATATACAAAAGTAGTATGAGCAATGACCCGTAACAACATTCAGTCAAGAAGAAAACAAAGAGGAATGAGTTTTTTTCATTCAATCCTTACACTTACTCGTTCTTGGTTGACAAGAGAATTAATAGATCATATTGATCATGAATCGAAGGGAAAATAAGGATCTAAAGAAAGGGTCATTTCATTGTAAGTCCATGAAATTATGTTTTAGAAATGAAAACTAATAAAAGTAGATAATGCAAAATTTTGATCACTAAAAAGAATGATGAAGATTGAAAAATGAAGAAGAAGAGAGGAGGAAACACAACTATCGACGGTAGTGCTACGACGATGATGATAGTAACGGTTTGGCAGAGGAGTAAGAAAGGAGAAGGGTTCGGTCGCTTGATAAAAGAAAAAGAAAAAGAAAGGAGAAGAGAGAAATAAAGAAGAAAGAGTCGTGTATGTGGTGGCGCACGGTGGTTGTCGTGATGGTGAAGGGTGGTGCTAAGAGCGACGACAGAAAAAAGGAGAAGAGGAGTGTTAGGATAGTACAGGTTCGGCGGTGTGGTGTTGGTGATTCCATGCCAAAAAATGATGGAGGAGAGGAGAAAATAAAGTAAAAGAGGGTAGCTGGTGGCTAAACAAGGAGAGAATAAGAAAGAATAAGGAGCAGCTTAAGGAGGTGCGACAATGAGAGGGAGGAGAATGAAACGATGGATGAAAAGAGGGTTCTCAAACAAGTCTAGGTTCAATGTAGCTCATACATGGAATTAGTGGAGAAAAAGGTAAGTTAGGGGGATAAGAGAGCAAAAAGGGGATCATGTTTGCTCAAGTATGACAAGTATGGTTGGACGACAAGGGTGTTTTTGGCACATGGAAAATTTACAAAATTAATTAAAAAGGTGGTGATGAGGAGACTTGAACCTATGTAATGCCCCCAAAATCTCATATTTATGCTCTGTTAAAATTTTAACACACAATTGTGCATCTGCTTTAGTGGTTAAGTGTTCTGGGTGCGTGTGAGAGGTCCCAAGTTCAAGCCTTTCATTTCACAAATTTTGGTATTTTCCTGAATTAAGCCTTTAACTGGATCAGTGAGCTTATATTTGATTATATGTAATTCCATATCAGAATGGGCCTGTTGGTCTAGTAGTTAAGCAGAGTGTTGGTGTGTTGGAGGTATTGTGTTAGAATCTCAACTTCAACAAGGGTGATTTATTATTTTCGGTTGGGGGACAGAGTTTTAGTTGCATCAGAATTCTAAGTAGTGGGATTAGATGGAAAGAATTTAGGGATTTGGTATTATATCCCTTATTTTCTTTTTGTTGGTTGCTTCTTTTTCCAAGTTCTGACGTTATTCTCTCTCTTCTCCCCTTACTCTATCGAATTTTCTTGGTTCCTCTCTCCTTGCTTGTTTTTTGATTGTTTCTATTGGTTCGACGTATTCTGCTCGTTCGGTAAGTATCTACTCTGTCGTCTTCTTAAGTTTTTGGTTAACATTTTAATGGAGATTTTGTTTTCATTCTCAAATAGGGGAAGTTTTAGAGGTTTTTAATCGTTCATAGGGATATTAGTGGTGTGGAGGTATCGCTGTTCATTTGAAGATAAGTTTTGGTTATCAAATCTTTAGAATAACTCGACTGGGATCGATTTAGTTTGTCGTTTGTAACGTTTAGTTCGGAGACTTTTGGTTGATTTTAGGTTCTGGAGTGCTTGGAGTTTGGTTTAGATTCACACGAAACCAGATGTGTACCCGAACCATTGAAAATGAGTCTTAGTGAAAAGCCAAAAAAACACACTGTCGGGGTCACATGGGCATGTGGTAGCCCGTGTGGTAGGTCGTATGACCGAATACGGGCGTATGGATGACGAGCTAGGCCGTGCGCGCATGAAACCACCGTGTGATGGCCGGCAAGGCTGTGTGCAAGACACGGACTTGACTAATTGGGTTGTGTGGGCCCACACGGGTAAACCACAGGGGCATGTAGGATTTTGGCCCAGGTCGTGTGGAATCTTGGGCCGTGTGAGCCACACGAGCGTGTGGGCCCACATGGGCAGACAACATGGGCGTGTGAGCCCAATTTACTTGTTTGTATGCTATGGTTCCATAGGTCGCCCGAGACGACTGTGAACCTACTGTGGTGTCGGTAAGCAATGCTTTGATCCCTAATTGACTGAAAGGTATATATATGACTGTTTACTGAGCATGATTATAATACTGTACTGATTATATGCATGACACTATGTGATAGCATGCCATAACTGTATATTGCATTGCATGGGGATGGGATGTTATATGTGGAGGAAGTGTACTAAAAGGCTTTAAGCCTAATATTCTGGCAGCACAGCTACGACTTACTGATGGCTTCGAGCTTAATACTGGCAGCTCAGCTGCAAACCACTGTTTAGTGCCGCACATAGTACTTTTTGCAGTGTAGGGATGGGTGGATTGATTATATCCCCATATGGAGTGTAGGGTTGGACAGAGTTGGAGTGTAGAGGCTGGCTGGGTAGGATCTGATATTGCATATATCATTCTGATGCACCGACATCGATCATCGTAATTGGCCAAGCCCCCTTGCATGACTAATTACGATCATCGTCATGAAAAGGGCTTAGGCCCAAACTATGTTTATCTGTATGTATGCATGGGAATTACGCACTGAATTTTCGTAAACTCACCCTTTTGTTTTATGTATATAGGTAATCCTCAGACTTGACGGATCGGTGCAACAGAGGACTCGATAGTGGCCACATGACCCCTTCGACACTGTCTTGAACTTATCCATGATTTTAAATTTTATTTTATTTGGGTATTTTTATGTAATATGGCCTCTACGAATTTTTGGTTTAAATTTGGGTTTTATACTGTTTTGCGTTTATGGTTGTTAGTAGTAGGGAAAAATTTTGATTTTCAAAAGAAATGCACGTTTTTAACAAAATACCCTCGATGACGCAAAATGTTTTAAAATGCTTCCGCGATGTATAATGTTTTGGGAACCAACGATTGTACAAAATTCATGACTCTAGAATTAAAAAGAGATAATGATAAGTTCTAAACGGAAAAACGATTTTTAGCAAATAAGACTGATTTCATACTCACTTCTATATGACATCGCTAGATTCGGCCATAACGTCTGGGCCGGGTTTGGGGTGCTACAACCTAGGACTTTAGAAAACTTTTAAACCTCTTAAAAACTAGGTCATATTTATTCCTTGTGATCATTTTAATAGAAAATATTTAAAACATGGAATTTGACCTTTGCTAAGGTTAGAAACAAAATTACATCACACAGAAAATTTGTGAGAAAAGAGATTCGAACACATATCATCAATGACATGTCCAACACTACTTGATCACTAAAAAATATCTTACATGACCACTGTCGGTTCATTAACCCAATTTCTACTAACCTAGTTTTTGGGATGTGACAATCATAGCTAAAGACGACTTCAGTCCATTGCGTGAGAAGGGAAAGACAAGAGTCGTAGATGACTTATTAAAATTTGGTTTGTACTTTTATGATTCAAGTTTAATATATATATGCTTTTATACATGCATAATTATTACATACTAGCTATCGAGGTAAGTTTATCACTTGCCTCACGACTCAGTTTGAATATAATGATATTGAATTTGAGAATTGATTTGAGTTGAGCTTAGCGTAACCAAGCATGATATTAACTATGATATATGTGATCCTGAATATACGAGTATTTGGAACATTGGTACCCTATTAATTGTTTTTCGTAGAGTCAGATATAGTTGGCATGCCAACTAGAGATTAAAGATATTGGGAGAAAGAATTTATCCCAAAGAGATTAAGGATGTCCTATGAGGGTAACACAATGATGACAAGGCCATTAGACGAGCACTGATTAAGTAGCTTTCGTAATTGTATGTAATTGGGTACAACTTAACCACAATACTATAATAGAATGACTTATTGACTAAATAAGTTTATAATTAATAGGTGAAAAGCTAGAACTTAATTAAAAATTATTTGAGCCTAATTACATATGTCCAATTAGGCCCATCGCTAGCTTGTTGAAACCATAAATGAATTACATGTAAAACCAAATGAAAAAAAAAGAGGATAGAAATGATGAAGTTAGATAAATGGCTCACATTCACAAATGAATGTGTTTTCTCATTGAGTATAGAAATGACTTGAAAACTAATTTAAGGCCTTCAAACTATTAAATAATTAATTGAAGTTCGAAAATTGAATTAAATTAATTAGTCATTGTTAATCCATTAAATATGAAAATTAAATATATTTCTTCATAGATTCTTTTACAATAAATTTGTTATGACTCTAATAGAATTAAAACTGTGTTGAGAAAATTATTTAAATGAAAAATTAGTTTATCTAATTAAATTAATTAAATAAATAATATTTATTTTGGTTGGGTTGGATTAAATTATAAAGTACTACGTTAAAATTCTAGGAATCACATGTATTTGGACCCAATACAGGAGATGCCAAAATCCCCTTATCGTAAGATAGAGAGGCGAAAACCCTAGCAGTTTTACAAAGGAGTGTCGCCCACCCCATTCTACTTAGAGTAGAATATGTATTCTATTAAATAAATATTATTTTTATTTTACTAATTTAATCGGATTCTTGTATCTCTCCCTATAAATATATCGCATTGGTAAAGCTTTTTACATAAGTTTTATATGAGTTTGATATATTGTTATTCTACTAGAAAGAAATTAAATTATATTTTATAGAAATTATATGTAACAGCCCGTTTTCAGTGAAGTCGAAATAGTGGTTTCGGGACCACAAATTCGAGTTAGAAAGAAAATTTATTTTAATATTATTAAATGAATTGCATTATGATAGAAACGACGTATGAAAATTTCATTAAGAAAATTTTACCGGTTTCATGTTTAATTGTGGAAAGGACCAAATTGCATAAAATGCAAAAGTTGAGTTCTAGAAGCTATAAGTATCATAGCTATGAATTCAAAATTTGATGTCCTTTTATGGTAATTAGACCATTAAGAAAAGTTAGTAGATATTTTTCATGATTCATCCATTGAAAATTAGAAAAAGAAAATGACTAAATTGGAAATTGAATTAAATAAAATATGATAAATTAAATAAATGTTTAATATAATCATTTTATATCATCTTCATCCCCAACTTATATGGAAACCCTAGGAAAGAGAAAGAAAATCAAGAAAGCCTAATTGGGTAAGTAATCTTATCCCGTTTTTAGTAATTTATATATTTTCGAGTTCGGAATAGCTTAACCTATCTATTTTTGGGATTAATTTGTAAATTTATCAAAGTATGAAAATTTTTCCATGGATGAATATGCTGAAATTTTGAAATTTATGAAAGAAAATGAAAGGTTGTTGATAGATAAACAACTTTTACAAAGTGATTTTTCACGAAATTGTGTTTTAGGGACTAAATTGAAAAGTGATAAAACCTATGAAAAATTCTAATTTTTGTGAAATTCATGGGCTATTATTGTAACATGTAGAATTCGGTTAGGCTTAACAAAAGGATTAAATTGCATGAATTTCATTTTCCAAGCTTAGGGACAAAATTATCATTTATGAAAAGTATATGGGCAAAATAGTAATTTTTCTTAAGAAGTGAATTTGTGCCTTTAGTGTAGTGATTTCGCCATTGTGCTTATAATTTGAACAAACTAGTTAAATATAATTCCATAATTATATTTTTATCTTTTGTATAATTTGTCCTCAATGATTTTTGCATGAAAAACAAAATGCATAAGCAAATATTGAATATTAATTACCAAAAGTTTAACTAATACTAAGCTGCATCAGAGGGATGAATTATGATGTGGAAAAATAACTTATATGATTGGGTAATCTAAATAGCTCATATTGTAATGCCCATAAAAACTCTATGCTATAAAAGTTGTATTAACTATTAAGTTGAGATTATGAATAGTGAATTTCTTGGTAAAGTGAAACAAGATATATAATTGATAAAAGAGAAGGTTGATAGATACCAAAAGAATATGAGTTAAGAAGTATGTTGTGATTTATTAATTTAAGGCAAAGACCAAATCATAAAAAGTGAAAAATGTTGGTGTCAAAGCGTAAATGTTAAAATTTAATGGGTTAAAATATAAATATAGAAAATTTAAAGGATCAAAAGTGATATACTCAAAGGTGGAACAGAAAAAATTGAAAATATAAAATTTTATCGATGGTGAAATATTCTTGTCGTGATATAAGGTAAAAATGATATATAAATTGTAATCGTGATAAGAATTAAAATATCATAATTAAATAAATAAAATCGGGCAATCGTGTAAAAAGCCTTGGAAAACTAGGTAAGACTCGTTGGATATAGTTGGCATGCCATTGAAGCCCGAGCGCTCCCTCTCCCATGTTGTTTGTGTTACTCACAACATTCGTGGCACTACATTGCAATTTGTGTTACTCATGAGATTTATGGCATTATAGTGCAACTCATGTTATTCATGATATTTGTGTTTGTTCTGTGTATCCTGCATGGTTCTTCATTGTTTAGTCAAGGCATTCATATAACAAAAAGGTAAAGTAAAGCTCGTCAAGTAAATAAATAGTGAGTCATGAATAAAGAACATAAAATTCGTGGTAAGTGAATATTAATCATTGTTTCATGTTTATGAAATTAAATGGTAATGTAATTCTTGGTAAATAGATTATATTAAAGTATATCATGGAAATCTTGTAACATAGAATTGAAATATTATCTAGATATTTTAATTAACATTTAGACATAATAAAATTAATTTGAGTACTTACTAAACTTTCATGAAGCTTAACACATTGTTTCTAACACGTAATGTGCATATATTGTTCAAGAGGAAAAGAGCTTGAATAAGCTAAATGGATCACATCTCATCTTTGATAAGGTATGAATTATGAATTATGGAATTAGAGTGGTATAACGACCCGAAAGTCAATGGTGCCAGAAATAGTGGTTTCGAAACCTCTTTCTCCTATGATTGAATCTGTTAATTGTAAAATTGGTAAAAGTTTAATCGTTAAAGAATTTTTAATTAGAAACAAGGAATAAGGATTAAAGTAGCAATTAAACTAAAGTTTAAAAATGACAAATAAACCATTTGAATTATTAGTGGACAGTTGGTAGAAGAAATGATGGGAAACATGTTATAATTTAATAATAAAATAAATAAATCATAAAATGAATAAAGTAAAGGTAGAGAAAACCATTTTTCATTTCCTTTTTTCATCATCCCAATGAAAAACCAAAGACAGGAATAAGGGTTTTCAAGCTCAAGCAATTGATCCTTGCATGGTATGATTTTCTAATCCTCTTTTTTGTAAATTTTATGTTTTTGAGATCATTGTAACTCGATCTAGTTAACCCAGGTACTAAATCATAAAAGTGTTAAGGTTTTTTTTAAAAATTCATTTATGGTTTTTTGAGATTTTTTATGTTTAATGGTAGAATTTAAAGTTTATAAATGCAATAGGACTAATTTTTAAAGTGAAATTTGTTAGTTTTGAGCTTAGGGACTAAAATGAAAATTTTTTGAAATTGACATGAAATTTCTTTAATTTTTGAATTAGAAGGTTGTACAAGGATGAAATTAAAATCAAAATTAAAAATAAAGCTTAAATGTGAAATTTATGATAGTTTCAGTTTTAGGGACTAAACTGAATAGAATGCAAAACTTTACCGCCATCTTAATAATGAAATTGAGCTGATAAATGATTATAATAGGATGAAATAAGAGGGTTGAAATTGATAAATTGAATTAAATTATTGAATATATCAAAAATTGGATCAAATCAAAGATAATGGGGGAAATGACAAATTTTGGTGATTAGTCCTTAGGGAGTTGTTTTGTTACACCCCAAAACCCAGCCCAGAAGTTCTGACTGAAATATGGAGGTCACATTGGCCACCGAAGTGGCTCTAAATAAAATACTATTCATAATTTTAAACTTCTTTTCAAAAATCATTTTCATCTTCTGTTTAACAAAGTTTGATTGAAAAATTTTCGTGTTGCAATCAATAATTTAATTGTAGTTAATACTAAAATAAAACCAAGTTGATAATTATTATTTGGGTTGCAAATAATTCAAGTTTTTCTAATTGTTAAGTGAAATGTCAAAATCAATGTTACAACGAAAAATCCATTATTTATTTTTTAACAAAAACCATAAAATATCTCTTGAAAATCGAGTGATTTTTAAAGAAGATAGTTAATCGATCAGCTAAAATCCATGCATGGAATCACAAATTTAGTTAAGAAAAAAAAACCCAAAGTTTTACGAAAATCCCAAAATCAAAATTCATACCATAGCCCATAAAATTTACTTACAATTTGAATAAAATCAGTTTATTAAAACTTATGAAAGACTTTATTAATTTCGAGACCTCCAGCTTGCTGAGTCCAACACTTGAGCTCACGAATAACCTAAAAGGGAAAACTAAAGGAATGAGCTACGAAAGCTCAGTGTGAGTCTAAAACAATCGCAAAAAGATGGTAACAGAATAATACCTCGATTGCAAAGTTAACTAACCAAACAAACTTACATTAGCAAAATCCGAATCATAAACAAAAATCACATCAGAAAAACGCATAACATTACTAATACACATATCAAATATGCATAACAAAACTAGATGAGGAATGATACAAAATTCCCACCTAGCCAGCCGCTACACACCATCTCCACAAACCCCACATACACACCGATAAGGGTATACTAAACCTTTTCCAACCTTTGCACACCACAATTTGGATTATAGTGGACCCATCCAACCGAACACAACTCAATGTAGTCGTATGCCACTTTTATTACTGTAGATAGACCACTAAAATATAATAATGCAATGAAATTGTCAATACGAACTTACTTCTCTTCAAAAACATATCTCAATCCCAAATGGAGATGCAAACTATATCAAAATGCACACAGATTATAGAATCGACATACTCGTATCTCGTTTCCATATTAAATAACAATAATACAAATCAATTTAGTTTAATAGAAACAAAATCAAACTTACTTGTATATAGTTTTTGTAACGCCCCATTACCCGAGACCATCGCCGGAGTCGAGTATGAGACATTACTAAACTTATTTTAGTATTTAAGCAAGTTCAAACAATTCTCATAGTAAACTGTCCATCTACATCACAGTCGCTAAAAAAATCATATTTCGAGTTACAAAACTAGAAATTTAATTCCGTAAATTTTCACTAAAACTAGACTCATATATCTACTTACTAATTTTTTTCTAGAATTTTTTGGCTGGGCCAATTAGTACAGTTTATTAGTTAATTTCTCCCCTATTTCAGGGTTCAGCTACTCTGACCCCTGTGTATTACGAATCAGATATCTCCCTATACAGAGTTTCAATGACTATTCTGTTTGTTTCTCATAAAACTAGACTCAATAAGGATTTCATACATGTAAGTTAAAACTCCTAATTGTTTTTTTTTTACAATTTATGGTGAATTTTTAAAGTCAGAACAGGGGATTCAGAAATCGCTCTGACCCTGTTTCACAAAAACATAAATATCTCATAAAATACAACTCTTTTACTTATTTTGTTTCTTACACATGAAAATAGATTCATTAAGCTTAAATTTAATATTTTATTCATCATCTAATTCTATCTCTACTATTTTTAGTGATTTTTCAAACTCATGTCACTGCCGCTGACTGATTTTGTTTTGTGGCCAATTTTACCTTTCCAAGGATTTTCATGGTTTAGTTAAGACATAAAGCATACATGTTATCATATATAAACTTGATTAGTCATTCCAATAGCTAATCATTCTCAAACATTTCTATTCTATCCATGGGCCATATCGTAAGATTACACACACAAAATGATTGGAATGCTATACTTGCCATATTTCCAAAAATTACAAGTCATTATACCGCAATTGTCCAGTGATAGTGTGAGCGTGCCTCCGGCCATCCCGATCTCCAAATTGACTTGTCAAAACTAAAAAGAATGAAAAGGAGGGAGTAAGCATAGATGCTTAGTAAGTCCATATGCAAATAACAAATAACTTAACAAAGTAACTATACCAACCAACAATAGCATAATATCACCAAAACATGTATCACATTTCTATTCATCATTCATCATCTTACCATATTATTGTTGTCGTATCAAGTCTCAACCTAAGGGTTAAGTACATACCTGTTCAAAGTTTCCATTTCCCAACACTTACCAATACGTCACTTGTATCTTGAGTATTCTTCCATTTTACTAGAATTTTACCCGTTGAACACATCGGAATATAATTCGGATACATGGAAAGTTTGCACATAAGTGTCACATGTGTAGCCAAGCTACCATGTAACCCACCCATAAGTGAACTCGGACTCAACTCAACGAGCTCGGATGCCTAGTTACATCTCACGAACTCGGACTCAACTCAACGAGTTCAGACATTTGCATCCATAAGTGAACTCGGACTCGACTCAATGAGCTCGGATGCCCAAGTATCCTAATCTATTCCTAAGGTTCAATGGGACTTTCCTCGTTCATACTCCTTTACCATTCTCCCTGGAATACCAGTGACGATACTTCGGTAGTATTTCACATTTTTCACATAACTCATAAAATTTTTACATGTTGTCCAACAATTACCACAAAGCATAGAATCACATGATAACAATCATAATATCGTATAAATAGCATTAAATGATTTAAAATAACGGTTATATTACAATATTTACAGATGAACTTACCTCGGTACAATATGTTAGAAATCAAGTCTATTCCTTGGAAACTTTATTTTTCCCTCGATCACGACTTGAATCTCGTTTCTCTTGATTATGGAGCTTGGAAGCTTGAAACAAACCCTAGCTATGGAGAACCCTTGAATTTTCGTCCTAATGAAGAAGATGGATATATTTTGCCATCTTTTTCCTTTTTTTATTCTTTTAATTACCAAATGACTAAAATACCCTTCATTAAAAACTTTGGTTATTTCTACCTATGTATGTCCATTTTTGTCCATGAAAACTTAATGGTATAATTACCATTTAAGGACCTCTACTTCAATTATGCTCTTCAATTAAATCTTTTAACATCTAAAACTCATATTTATCAACTTTTGCAATTAAGTCCTAATAGGCAAATTAGACATGCAATTCATGAAATTTTCTATCGATATTCTAACACATGCATCTAATCACTCAATAAATTATAAAAATTAATCAGAATAAATTTTTCTACTTCAGAATTGTGGTTTCGAAACCACTATTTCGTTTAGGCCCTAATTCGAGATATCACAGTTTTCAAATTACAGAACAATAATAAACAATTTCCATACATCGCATCCAAACATTTTTGCATATCAGGTTTAGCATATTGCATTACAATCAACTTGAATGAAAATCATGTAAAAATAGCTTTGAGGTTCATGAAGTAAATAATAATGATTTTGCAAATATTTTAAGGATATTAGAATTTGATTCAAAGTAACATAATTACATAAGCATATATTTCCTTTCAAAAATAAGAAATGAACTGCTTCTTTTCCACTAAAAATAATTAACTAAATTAAAATGGTGAAAATTCAAAAGGCACAAAGAACCCCTAAAGCAACACAACATTTACAAATCTAAGCAAATTAAATAATTGATATTTTACCCATATTCCTTTTAATAGTTGCAATGTATCCTATAATTATTATTTTTTACAATTATTAATTACAGACGACATAAGTAATTTATGCGTACCTTTAGCGCTAAAAATTTAAAATACATCTTTATGTGTTGAAAAAATTCTAATTACTGCAGTTATACATGTTTCCAGACTATTTTCATGCTTCTACAATAGATCAGGTAGTAAAAGAAATAGCACATATATTTCATGATAGAAAAAGAGAAAACAAAAACCTTATAAAATCAACCCCTAATTACAGTAGATTTAGAAACACACCTGGTTACGCGATTCCTAGCACCTACGAATGATCAAAACACCCTTGACAACCAACCTGATTTGACACTTGTTGAACAAATAACTAAAGAACACGCAAAATCTCTGATAAGCGACAGTGAATGCTAATAGCGTTGGAACAATTGAAACAATACAAAAGTTGCTAAAACTTAACAACGTAAAAGGAAAAAGAATCAAAGAACAATCATGGCCAACAATGCGCAAGTGAAAAGAGAAAAAGAATTGCAAGCAGGGAAAGACCAATTCAATTTGTTGTTTGCAATTGAATTTTAAAAACCAACATGAAAATCTAGCTTTTGCATGTAGTGAGAAACAAATAGGAAAATAAAATTAAATAATTAAAACCTAATTCTTATCCTACTTATAAATCTAATATGATATAAAAGAGTTATCTTAAAATAACTTAAAAATAAAAGTACTAATAAACTAAAAATATTATCCTAATAAAAAAATAACAAAAATATGAAATAGGGAGAGGTGAGAGAAAACATGGAGAAATGTCATAATATTTTAGGGATTTCTTTATTTCCAAAAAATTAAAATAAAATAATTAAAATAACTTTTGACAACAACCAATCAAATATAATTTTTTTAAAAACAAAAATAATTCACACTAACATACACAAGGATTTGAACTTGAGACCTAAGAAAAACCGACACTTAACCACTGAACCACTAGGCTCATCGTTGATTCTAAAATGTAGAAACTCACTTAAAGGGGTCCATCTAAATTACTAACCCTAACAAACCAACCTTAATTCTTCTAACCCCAAATTTTGGGGTGTTACATGTTTGTTGTTGTTTTGACTAGGTAAATTCACACGGTATGTTTGTGTTAAATTGTTATGTATTTAAAATTATAATTTTAAATATATTTAATTAAAATTTGGATTTTTTATGATTTGATGCAAAAAGATGAGATATAGACTAAATCATAAAGAAATGACAAATTGATAGATAAATTGAATATAATGAATTGCAATATGATGTTAATTAGTTGAATTGATTAATCTTTATATGATAATGTTTGATCTTCAAGATAAATGACTAAATTTAATAGATTTGGAAATAATGTATATTGTTATAATTGCAAAATTGGCTTTATGTTAAGATGAATTATAATTTTATGCATACAAATTTATATTTGTTTGATGAAATGACAACATTGAATTGCGTAAATTACTACCCTATTATTTGTTCAGGCAGAGTCAGATATAGTTGACCTGTTAAAGGGTAGGAAGAGCTCATGGTTACTTTGACTACGTGTCGGTGAGCCACTAGGTGCAAAATTACTTCGGTTCTATTGATGAGGCACTGGATGCCAAACTAGTGTGATTGGTTTGATCCATGTATCCGTCCGAGTCCGAGTTTGAGTGAGGTTAATAGGGGTATAAAGTGTAAATGGGATAAATTATATACGAATTGTGTTGGTAATATGATTTGATGATACAAATACATGTCGTGATTTATAAAAGATCATGCAAACTTATTATACATGCCTAAAGGGTCGATATGGAAATGTGATGAATTAATGATTTGATTTGGAATTTAAATGAAATGAAATGAAATAGTGAATAACATTATTTTGAAATTGTATGTATTGTTGATAATAGATAGAAAATTATATGAAATTGATATCGAATTGAATAAATGTTGGTTATAAGTGATTTGGAATGTTATATGCTCGATTTATTATAAGATGTGATATATGTCCATACTCACCTTGTTGATATGTGGTTGTCATGTTCAGGCAAACTCATATAGCTAGTTTCTTATGAATTAAGTTGTAATTCGATGTAAGTTGTTTAAATATCTGTGAACTTACGAAGCATTTATAATACTTACCCTATCCCAATATCAATTCAATAGCTCTTTTGATCATTTTATTTTCGGTTATGTGGCATGTATATAGGTCTGATATAAGTGTTTATCTTGGTTGGTTGATTTTGGGTTGAACCTTGTTGAATTTTTTATTTTGGACTTGTCCATAGGCATGTATAAATGTGTGTGTGCTTGGTAATATGTTATATTGCATGTGGATCTTATGACTGGAAAATTTGGAAAACAATTAGTATGGTTATATTGGTGATATTGATTGAATGTGCAATAGGAGAATGATTGAATGTTTACAAGTGAAATGATTACTTAGGTACTTTAATGATATATAAATGTTTGGTTGATTGAGAAGTTGTGCGTTAAGGTATTGGAATGGATTTTAATTGTATTGTTTGATGCATAATGCTATGAAATTATGATGATTTGAAATGATATATGTATCTTAGGTAAATTTGAATTGAGCAAGTAGTTTTGATAATTTTTTTGTGCCAAAATTTTGGACATGTTGAATTAGTAATTAGAATTGTTGGAATTGAGTAATGGTAAATGACTGTTTCCTTTAAATCAATTTTGTGCAGGTTTAGATGCACATATATGTACTAAATAAGCTTAAGATTTGTCTTCACATGAAAAAGGTACCAAATGGACAAATTTCATAAAAAGATCAGGGTCCTCGTCTCGACATGAAACACACCTCGTCGCAACGTCGATAGAAAATTTGTAACATCCCAACATCAAGTGGTCTGATGCTGTGATGTGACTCACTATTTTGGCAACTTCGTGATGTAGAGAAGGTCATGTCACGACATGGAATCTAAACTTTCAAAACCTTGCAATTTGGTCCTAATTCATGCTCGGGTCTACAAAAGAGCTTTCGTAAGCTCAAGTAAGGCTCAAACTTAATTGTGTATTATAATATTTAGGTTTTTATGACATTATTGAATATTTAAAT
The DNA here is from genome assembly GCA_025698465.1 of Gossypium longicalyx. Taxonomy (NCBI): domain Eukaryota; kingdom Viridiplantae; phylum Streptophyta; class Magnoliopsida; order Malvales; family Malvaceae; genus Gossypium; species Gossypium longicalyx. The sequence goes on along the minus strand of CM047006.1, from coordinate 54,390,772 downwards.
GATTTGTTTATAGTGTACTTTATCCAAAATTTTAAAAATGTTACAAAAAGGTCTCTATTTGATATCAGGTTGAGTTTAAAGAATTTGTATGCTCGTATAAGACCCGAAAAAGAATGTGCATGTTATTCTATGTTCTATTGTTGATTGATTGCATGATCGATGAAGTGAAATGATGTTTTTACTGTGAATTTGTCAATAAAGTTGACACTCTGTTGCTAGGACCCGACGATCGGGTTGAGTAAGTGTGTTATAAGTGGCATGTACATAGGTATATAATTGGTATGAAAATAAAACACAATTGTGTTTCGGGTCCATTTAAGTATTGAATTTGAGTGGAAATGTTTAAGTTAGTGTTTCAAGTGTTCAAATATGACATTCGCTACTTGAGTTATTAGTCCAACTCGGGTAAGGAGTGCTACACGTAGTCTGAGGAATCAAAATGAAAAATTGATTCAATGGACTATTATATTGTCTATCAAGTTCAATTTGGGAGATACCTTATCTTCGGTTTCAAAACTGATGACTCCAAGAAAGATAAAGACATAGGTGTGTGTTGGAAAGTCAAGTTTGGAAAATGTAACGGAAAATAAATTTAGGGAAAAACCAAAGTTTTTAAAAAAAAAGTCGAAAACCAGAACTTCATTGTGATATCTAAAGTAATAAACACTTAATCAAAATTGTAACTATTCGATTCGTTTAGGATGCACGCTTAGACCAAATAGTCTTCTCCGCTATCTCAAAGCTCACATTTGCCGAGTGTGAGCTCGCTTCGAATATAAACATTTTCACAAAACTTATCAGTGGGGCAATTTCGCAATTTCTCTAAACTTTCGTGCCAAGTTATATATAAGAAAAATATCTTTAGAAATATTTTGAAATATTTTCTTTCGAGAATTTTCTCTCTACAACTTTCTCTTGAATTCAAGAGTGTGTAAATAATGACCCAAGGCTCTCTTTATGCAGGAGAGTTTAGAGAGCTCAACTTGATTAAACTTAATCACTTTTATATTAAATTTAATCTAAAATTTATAATATCAAATCTTATTAAATTAATAGAATATTTATCTACAAGATAAACATTAAATTAAATTAATAAAAATATCATTAAGATAAGTATTAAATTAAATTTAATATTAAATTATTAAAATAATATTTTGTTGGAATAGTTAATCTCAAATCAAATTCTCTAGTAGAATCCTAGTAGGAGTATAATTCGTTCATTGCTCAACCACCAAAGACCAACCACTGCTGACCATTTTTTGGCCACCAAAATGTTGCTAGTGTAGCCGTAAGCACCCCAAGCTAGTTCAATTTCTGTCGGTTCGGTCCGGGTCAGTAACGGCCCGATCGGTCCGATTGGACTATCGGCCCAGTTTCACATATCAGGCCTAGTTTGATCAGTTTTTGGGTCTTAGTCTCTGTTTTGGGCTCTTGGGCCTAATTTACTATCTTAGGTTCAATTTTTAAGTTTAATTACCCATTGGGCCAATTGTCTAACTAATTAATTTTCAAAAATATCATATTAATTTTAACTAATTTGATTAATACATCTTGGGTCCAGTCCAATGTATCATTCTGCCAATGAATACATCTATGTCTCTATCCGTGGAGTCAACTACTCCGATAGCCAAGACTAGCCATCTCCTCAAATGGAATTGTAGACAACATAATAATCCTTTTTAGTATTTCAATCAAATGCTCACTTTGATTCTTTTACGGGATTACAAATTCGTTTAGGTTATCTACTGATGTAAGTTGTCTTTCTCGTAATGTAAATGTTCTTGTAATTCCACTTATCATAAGTTTGAACTTAGACAATCAATTAACTAATATTTGCTTACCACAATTTCGCTATGCATGCAAAATATAAAAGAAAAAAAAATACAAAAGACATAACAGTGAAATGTGAAATTTTTTAATTCATCGTTCAAATACATAGAAAACAATTACATGTTTACTACAATATGGGCACATTTTGTAACAGCCCATTTTTGGGTCAAATCAAAACAACGATTTTGAGACCACAAATCTGAATTAGAAATATTTATTTTATTATTTCTTTAAGGTTTAGAGCATGATAGAACAATTGTGTGAAAATTTCGTTAAGAAATTTTATCGATTGAGTGTTCAATTTAACTAGAAGGACTAAATTGCAATAGGTGCAAAATTTGAGTTCTATAGGCTAAAGGTAGTAAATTGTTCTGAAATTCTAAATTAGAGGTCCTTAAATTGTAATTAGACCATTATACTAAGTATGGACAAAAATGGACATGGTTAGGGAAAATTTTCAAAGTTTAAGTGAAGGGTATTTTGGTAATCTAGTAAATAAAGACAAAATTAACAAATAAAAGTGTCCATCTTCTTCAATTTAGTCCCCCATAGTCAAAAATTGCAAGAGAAGACATAGCTAGGGTTTGGCCAAGCTTCCAAGCTCGATTGTAAGTCTGTTTTTGTCTTGTTTTTAATGATTTTTACATTTTTGTAAATGTTGTAACTTGATCTAGCTATTCTAAGGACTAATTTGAAAGAAAAACCAAGTCTAAAATTTTACCCGTGTTGAATAAGCTTGTATGCTGATGTTTAATGGTAGAAAATGCATGTTTGTTGTTAGTTAAACAACATTTACAAAGTGATTTTTTATGAAAATGTCAAAAATGGACCTATTTGTAAAAGGTTATAAAATGTGTGGTAAAATATGAATAAATGAAAAATGTGGGCTTGTATGAGTATGAGTAAGGTTCAGCTAGGCGTGGGTTGAGAAGAAATTGAATAAAACTCATTTTATGACCCTAGGGACTAAATTGCAAAATGTTGAAAAGTTAGGGAAAAAATGTAAATTTTTTCTATAATGTGTTTTGGGCTAAATTGAATAATGTGATAATTAAATGAGATGAATTTGTTATTATAGATCAAGAAAAACAAAGTTCGGGTCTAGATTGGGGGAAAACCAAAGTAACTGCCGAATAGAATCGTTTGGCCATTTTTGCATCTGAGGTAAGTTCGTATGTTAAATAATCTTTACTTTAAATATATTTTAAATGCTTTAATTTATGCATGAATTGTGTAATCGATCTTATGGACACATTTGACAATGATTTGGCAAGCGAGAAATCCCAATCGAACCTTAGGAATAGATTAGGATACAAGTGACATGTCACTAGGGTTCTTGGGTCAAATCGGAACAACGATTTTGAGACCACAAATTCAAATTAGAAATATTTATTTTATTGTTTCTTTAAGGTCTTGAGCATGATAGAACAATTGTGTGAAAATTTCGTTAAGAAATTTTATCGATTGAGTGCTCAATTTGACTAGAAGGACTAAATTGCAATAGGTGTAAAATTTGAGTCCTATAGGATAAAGGTAGTAAATTGTTATGAAATTCTAAATTAGAGGTTCTTAAATTGTAATTAGACCATTATACTATAGTATGGACAAAAATGGACATGGTTAGGGAAAAATGCATGTTTAAATGAAGGGTATTTTGGTAATCTAGTAAATAAAGACAAAATTAACAAATAAAAGTGTCCATCTTCTTCAATTTAGTCCCCCATAGCCGAAAATTTCAAGAGAAGACATAGCTAGGGTTTGGCCAAGCTTCCAATCTCGATTGTAAGTCCGTCTTTGTCCTGTTTTTAATGATTTTTATGTTTTTGTGAGTGTTGTAACTTGATCTAGCTATTCTAAGGACTAATTTGAAACTAAATCAAAGTCTAAAATTTTACTCATGTTAAATATGCTTGTATGTTGATGTTTAATGGTAGAAAATGCATGTTTGTTGTTAGTTAAACAACATTTACAAAGTGATTTTTTATGAAAATGTCAAAAATAGACCTATTTGTAAAAGGTTATAAAATGTGTGGTAAAATATGAATAAATGAAAAATGTGGGCTGGTATGAGTATCAGTAAGATTCGGCTAGGCTTGGGTTGAGAAGAAATTGAATGAAACTCATTTTACAAGCCTAGGGACTAAATTGCAAAATGTTGAAAAGTTAGGGGCAAAAATGTAAATTTTTGCCATAATATGTTTTGGGCTAAATTGAATAATGTGATAATTAAATGAGATGAATTTGATATTATAGATCAAGAAAAATGAAGTTCGGATCTAGATCGGGGGAAAACCAAAGTAACTAACAAATAGACTTGTTTGGCCATTTTTGCATCTGAGGTAAGTTCGTATGTTAAATAAGATTTACTTTAAATGTATTTTAAATGCTTTAATATATGCATGAATTGTGTAATCGATCTTATGGACACATTTGACGACGATTTGGCAAGCGAGAAATCCCAATCGAACCTTAGGAATAGATTAGGATACAAGTGACATGTCACTAGGGTTTTATGTTATGTGATCTGGGTGCTGGTCCTGTACGTCCTACCGGTGGCTGAGTATACCGGCATATGTTGCAGTTACTTGACAGCTTGTGTGAGCAGCACCGTGCAGCTAAGCCTCAACTGACAGCTTGTGTGAGAGGGCCCGATAATGGCTCGAGACCGAGCATATATGTGTTATGAGATAGAGGTAGCAATGGCTACATATGTGGCACCTTGTGTGCAAGGTTTTCCTGTGTATCCAATATTATTATTCCGAGTGGTTCATTGGGTATGGAAACGATGAGACTAAGTATGAAATTATTACGATATGGTACAAGTACAAACTTTAAGCTTATGATTATTAATTTGTGAAATGACTATTACAAGGTAAGTTTGTGATGGAATGGATTATGATCATGAGAATTTGGTAAATTACATTATCTTATGTTATATTATTTGCATGATTAATGAATGGTAAGGTTGCTTATTTCTTTCATACAAGCTTACTAAGCTATATAGCTTACTCCGTTTTATTTTCCATGTTTTATAGTGTCACCAAGCTAGCTTGAGTTGGAGATTGTCGGAGATCGCCTCACACTATCAAATTGTTATTTTGGGTACCAATGATTTTAAACATTTTGAGATTATGGCATGTACAGGGACTTGGTCATTTTGTTATATGTGTCAATGTGAATTTGGCCAAATGTATCGGCTTGTAATTGTCAAAGGCTTGATGTGGTATTTGGCCATGTAACTTGGCTCATTTTGGTTGATTTAGTTGTAAGCTTATAAATATATACATGCATGTGCAACAATATCTTGTGTGATGTGGTTTATAAATGCTTGATAAATGGTCGAATGTGGCTTAATGGATTGTTGTTGAATAGTGAGGTTGGCTCATTGGTATGCTATGAAATTTATGAATAATTGTGCTTGATAAAAGTATAAGTGTTGGTAATTTTGGATGTGAGTTTGGTTTGATTTGGTTTGGTAGAATATGATGTTGTAAGTGTGTTATGTGTGATAATGAAATGACATGAATTGGCCCTGTTTGTGGATGTATTAGTTATCCAAGTGTGCTATGAATTATGCCTTGAACTTGTGCATGTGTAGGCGTAAATGAGGGTGACAAATGGCATGGTAAATAGCCTTTATTTTGTCCATACGGGTAGACACACAGTCTGCCCCATGGGCATGTGTTTTGGCCGTATGTCCCCTACACCCTAAATTTTAAGAAATAGAATGCTCAAAATTGAGTACACGGGCAGAGACACGGGCATATGTCTCAGCCGTGTAAGGGACACGACCTCAGGCACGGGCGTGTATCCCGGGTGTGTGACCCCTGTTTATAGCAAAAAATTTCTAAGTTCTATTCTTAGCTGTGTGAGGGACACGGCCTCAGGCACGAGCGTATGTCCCGGGCATGTGACCCCTGATTATAGCAAAAAATTTCTAAGTTTTGTAAAAATTTCCCGAGTTGTCAATTTAGTCTTGAACCACTTTCAAAGCATGTTTTGGGCCTCGTAGGCTATTAGGGACTTTATGTTTGAATGCAAATGGTTTTAATTTGGACGAAAATTTATGACTCGAAATTGTACATTTGCTTGTGTTGTAAGTTCGGTAATGCCTCGTACCCTGTTCCGGCGTTGAATACAGGTAAAGAGTGTTACACATTTCCAACAGTGTGTTTATCTATATTGGCAATACATTAGACGCAACCCAAGTTGAATTTATCATATATTCGTTTATAGATTTATTCACTTATAACATTCATAGTGTGGGAAAGTATGTATGTTAGGTATATAATTTATGTAAGATATTACTTTACCTACAATAGCAGAATTCATAGCTCTTATAAAGACTAAATAGTATTCTCTTACTGACATTACATGAATTATGAAAAAGGAATGTGACCACGAGTCATCGTCAGGGACAATTGATTGTTATTATTATTTGTTAGTAATAATCTTTTTCATCGTGAAAGATGCAATGGTGACTATAAGATAAAATATGATTATATTTGGTGAACGGATTTAACCCAAAGAGATTAGATAGATCTTATTAAAGTAATGCACTAATGACAAGGTTATTGGGTAAGGCTTATATCTAAGTTTCTTTTGTAATGGTATATAATGGGGAGTTCAGTCATGGTACTTTTAGTGGATTGACTCCGTTACTAAATAATGTTATAATTAATAGATGAAAAGTTGGGATTTAATTACAAATTATTTAAGCTCTAATTAGATATGTCCAATTAGTCCATCAACTAGCTCAACATAACCTTGTATGAATTGCAATTAGAAACGATATGATAGATGAATGAAAACAATGAAAGAGAAATAGATTATTTGAATTACTATCTGTAATAAATGCATTTTCTCGAAACAAACAAGAGTTCACTTAAAAATTAGTTTTGTTTCTTTGAATTGTTATTAAATTGAATGTAATTAAATAATTAAAGTTCAAAGTGAAAATTAAATTAATTAGTCTTCGCAATTTTATGAAATAGGACAATTAAATTTATTTACTTATAGATTCTAATATGGTAAAGTCATCATGACTTTAACGGAATTAGAATTGGGTTGAAAAAATAATTTAATTAATTACATAAATAATATTTTGATAATTTATTATTGATTATTGGGTTGGATACTTATATGAGTTTGTTTTAATTAAAATCAAAACTATTCTTCTGTAACACCCTCTAACCCGTATCTGTCGCCGGAACAGGGTGACGGAGCATTTCCAGAGTTTACAATTCAAATGAACAGAAATTTCAAACATTTCATATCATAGCAATGAACATATTAAAACCAAGTCAAAACATACATATTGTCCCTCATACGAGCCCTCGAGGCCCAAAATATGCATTAGAAACAATTCGAGACTAAATAGGAAACTTAGAGAATTTTTCAGAAAACAATAAAAATTTTCAACATTCCAGGGTAACACGGTCAAGAGACACGATCATGTCTTAGGCAGTGTGGGCATTCAAAATAGGGACACACGACTGTGTCCTAGCCCGTGTCTGTGCCCGTGTAACTCTCTGACTTGGGTCACACAGCCAAGTCACACGCCCGTGTGCCAAGCCGTGTAAAAGTCTGACTTACCCTTTGAATGCTACAGGGGACACACGGCCGTGTCACCTGGTCGTGTGTCACAAACGGCTAAGACACACGCCTGTGTTTATGCACATGTGGACGAAAATAGACCATTTTTCTCACCCAATTTGGCATGTACATACACACAACATTGTAGATAGTTGCAATCCATTACAAGGAATCCAAATCAAGCATAAAAAAGTCTTATACATATGCCATAATATCGTACAACCAATATGCTCTTAGGCACCTCAAATGACAATATATAAACATGCCTAACCATGTATTTGATTTGACCAAAAAAGCAACTTGCATGCATAATTGCACCAATACATACCAAATAATTTACTTACCAAAACACAACCATTTCGTACCAAAATGCCATTCTATAATTAGCATCAATAGTCATTTAAGCTATTCAAACAAAGTAGCAACTTTCAATAAGTCACAAGCCATGTAAATTATGCATATTCATCTATCATTTCATCTTCCATCATTCAACCACATTGACCAAACCATCAACCATATTAAATCTAATATTTACATGCCAGAACCAAACTCATACCACCATCAAAATACCAAAACACAAGCCAAACAAATGGCCATTCCAGCAACTAAACATATAGGCCAACATTAGCCAATATACTTATACATGCCATTATACCAAAATTAAACATCCGAAATGTACCAAAAGAGCTGATGGATAGTGTGATATAGCTCCAACAATCTTCCAACCCGAACAAGCTTCTAATTCACTATAAAACACGAAAATAACACGGAATAAGCATTTAAACTTAATAAGTTCGTATAACTTAGAATTTAACTTACCATTTAATCAAGTACTTAGAATTTAACTTACCATTTAATCAAGTAATAGGTAAGTACAAGGCATATCCCAACACATTTTGGCCAAATGCCTAAGCACATATTCACCGACCATATTAGCCATGTAAATACATATATGAACCAATAATATATATGAACCAATAATCATGGATGAGCTCAATAATTAATCAAGTTCCATATACAAATATCATCCACTTCATATATCTATATATCATGTAATATCATTTCCAAGTATTTCATGTGCATACCTGTAATAGTTCATATCAAACTCATATCATCTCATATCAAAATTTTGCCTGCTGAACCATTTAAAATATTGTTGGATACCCGGGATAGCTCACATATAATGCGATAGCTCATATAACTATAATCCGTCAATTCATGTCCAAGTATGCTCATACGAGCTGTGAATCGGTATGCTCATTTGGGTTGAAGATCGGTATGCTCTTACGAGCTATAAATCGGTAACACTAATGACATGTCATTTGTATCCTACAGATTTCTATGGTTCAAATAGTGCTCGGTAATCGTCGTACGTCATTGGATATGCATTCAGTAATTATATGAAAAATCATAACATTTATATATATTTCAATTAAAAACATATAAAAACAATTTAATTCCATGAACTTACCTTGTAACACCCCTTACCCGAGTTTAACACCGGAACAAGATACAAGGTGTTACTGTACTTAAACACATGCTTACAAACATTTTTGTGCCATAAATTTTTGTCCAAATTAAAACTTTTAAAAAATCGAACATAAAGTCCCTAATATGAGCCCACGAGGCCCAAAACACGCTTCAAAAAAGATTCAGAACTTAACTGAGTACTTTAGAAAACTTTAAAAAAAATTCAAGGTAAATAGGGCATACGCCCGTGTGGAAAAGTGACACGCCCGTGTGTCATCTTAACATGACCGTGCTAAAAGCCCGTGTAGCTCACACGGCCTAGGCATATATGGACATACCCGTGTCCCTAACCCATGTGGATTTATTTTTCAATTCGAACCTACAAGGGTTTTCACATGGCCTGGCACACGTCCGTGTCCATGGCCTGTGTCCCTCACATGGCCACGACATGCCCGTGTCTCATCCCGTGTACAAAAACCTTGACATTCTTTTTCTGACGTCATCAACCAATTAAGGGCACACGACCAAGGCATACACCCGTGTGTTAGGCCGTGTCCTCCACACAGCTGAAACACACGGTCGTGTCTCTGCCCGTGTGTTTACTACCATGTATATTGACCAGAAAGATTGAGGTACAAGGGACACACGGCCGGACTACACGCCCGTGGGGTAGACCGTGTGTCATACACGGTCTAAACACACGCCTGTGTGTCTACCCATGTGGACAAAAACAAGGCTATTTACCAAGCCTTTTTGCCACCCTTATTTGCACCAACCTACACAACATCAACCAAAATCAATCCAAGCATAACACATATAACCAAAACAACCACAACCATAAGAAATTTACATAAATGCATTTAATAATAATCAATATTAGCCAACATTAATGGCCTATAAAAAATGAATATCAAATCCAACATATGAGCCAACTCTTGTAGCTAAACTAACAGGACATTAAACAAAAGAATCAAGTCCCTATAAATGCCAAAATCAAAACATTAAACTAGCTATACCAAAGCTTCAGGTGATAGTGTGATCGATGCCTCTGACGTCCCTTGATCCCCAATTGATGCGAACCCGGTTGCATCATGTTATGACGTAACTCAACGCCATTGAGATTGGCCTAAACTTGAGGGACCCAAGTGCAAGATGAAACATCTCATAGGCCTGATTGATTATTGGGCCAATGTTTTTAAGGACTTTTTAATTTAATTAAATTTTATTTAAATTAATAAGTTTGCATATTTTAATTTTAACTTGCACTTTGTGTGTTTTACATTTAATAAAGTAGTGCATTATGTAACTTTCATGTTAGTTAAGTATGCATCATAAATAATGTCTTGCATTATGTAACTCTCATGTTAGTTTAAGTCTGCATTATTAAATTAAGTATTGCATTAAATAACTCATCTGTTTATTTAGTTTACATTATAAACCATGCATTTAAGTATCTTAGTTAATTGTGTTGTTAGAATAAATGCTTATCTTAATTAATCAAGTTGCTGGAATAATTTATTGATGCATGAGTTTTGAGTTTATTTAATTAAGTTAAGTGTTTAATGTGTTTTGTATTTAATACATGTTTAAATGTGTTTAATATGTTTTTTTTAATGTGTTTAATTGCATGTGTCTTTTCAGCTAGAAACCATTATATTCAAGGGCTGTTACAAATTGATTAATGCGACTTTTCAAGTGATTTTCGGTTACATACAATGGGGACATTTTGGTTACATACATGGGAGACATTATACATCATTTAAAAAGTTGTTTTAACAATTAAAGGAGCATTATATCTCCTTTTTAAATTGGGCAGTAGTCTTTCCATCTACCTCAACCATTTTGTTTCTTAAATGATCATTTCATGCATTCAAAACTCCATCAAGATGCTGGTGTCCATTCGGTTGGCCAAAGGAGACTTCAAAAGATTTTCCTAAGCATTCAAGTTCATTGATTCAGCTAAATTAAAGTGTATTGAAGATTGTAGTTACTTAGGTTCAGAATCAAGAGTTTTTGAGCTTTATTTCAACTCATTATTAGCTCATTAAGATGATCACTTGTGACCATTTGGTTAGCCTCTTTTAACACTATAAATAGTTGTAATCAGCCTATTGTAAGAGAACCTTTTTGCTAAATTTATGTTAAACTTGAATTTTGTGACTTATCCAAATCTCTTTGTTCTTTTGGAACTGATCTGACTTATCAAGCATTGCTTACGGCGTTTATCCTTTCCATTGTTAACCGAACTTATCACTTTTAAGTGTGGCATTCGTATACCTTTGGTTCCTATCACTGATTGATAGTGGGTCAAGGCTTATCCTTTGCTATTTTCCTTAAACCGTAAATCATCTAAGAGCCATTTGAGATTCGAGTCAACAATCCAATATTGTTGGTTCTTTTTCGGCCTTAGTAAATTATCCATTTTCTTTGTTTTTAACCACTTTGCTATCCTATTTTTAAAACCCATTTCCTTCTTTTTTCAGCCTATTCTTGTTTAAACTTATCTTGTTTTGAAACGAAGAACAACTTACTCAAATGATTGGGCATCTAAACAACTAAAATCATCACCGAAACGAGTTCTTATCAAATTGGTATTAGAGCTAGCGAATTTGGAGTAAGAATCAACGTTTTCGGCATTACGCTATAGTATTTCTTTGAAAAAATTTGAAATAAAAAAAATTCAACCTCCATTCAAATTCAAGGAGTGAACCTTAAGTCTTTTAAGTGAAAAAAAATTTGTTCAAGTTCTTCATTGTCGAGTTTTTTGAAAATTTTGCTCATTGCCCAGAAATACCCAATCCACATCCTACCATTCGGCCACATTATTCTTTTCATTTCTTATTTCAAGCCTACCCATTTTCCTACAACATTCTTACTCAAAATCGAACATCAATTTTGCAAGCCGACCCATAACAGCTGCTTATAAGTTTAAATAGTTACTTACGAACTTAGAGATGAGGAGTGAGCAAAAAAAGGCACAAGAGTTTTGAGCTTATCCAAGTGAAGAAAAATCCTTTAAAAGAGTGTAAACACGAGTGTGAGTGAAAATCTGTATTTTTCTTTTCAAGTGAACTTGTGAGAATTTGTGGTGAGGTTTGTGTGAGTAAAGTACTATGCCAATAAGTTTTGAAAGAAATGTAGCAACTAGAGGAGGAGTGCCAGATTTTACACTCCAAGCCTTCACGGGTGAAATGGAGCATCTATTTGATAGAAAACTCAAACCCATCAAGAAACGATTGGAACGTGTCGAAGAGTGGGGCCACCGAGCAAGAGCCCAACGAGAGCAAATTTCTTTAAGTCAAAAGATAGAGTCAAGATCTTCACGGAGACAAACTTTCAATGACTATGTGGGAAAAGACTCATATCGAGATTCTTATTCATCAAGGAAGTTGAGTCGGTATGAAGCAAATCACGAGTTTGAAACTGTTTAAGGCTACCAACGAGAAGGTAGAAATTTCTCTTTAAGTGTTTCAAAATATTCATTTACATAGAAGTCCTTACGAAAAATTGAATGTGATTCATATTCGTCCATGAAGAGTCAATCTCAAAGAGATGATCATGTTTTGTATGAAGATTCTTTCTCTCTTTCCCAATGAAAGTCTACTCTTTTTGAATCTTTTATGTTAACTTCTTCTTGTAATGAAAGGAAGCAAGAAAAAGAAATCAAGAGAAGAAAAAAAGACATGGAAGAAAGAGAAAAGGAAATAAAAAGAGAATATGTGAGAAAAGACAATGAAAAAGAAAACAAAATTGCAAAATCATGTGAGCAAGAAAAGAAAGTTGAAAAAGAAAGAGAGATTGAAGAAAGAAAAGAAAGTGTCTAAGAAACGAGTGTAGTTGTTGAAAAAGAAAGCAAAATAAAGAATGAAAGTGAGTTTTCAACAAAAAAAAAAAGGAGATTGTGGAAAAAGAAAGAGAGCCTGAAAAAGAAACGAGTGGAAAAGGTGAAAGTAAGCAAGAAAACGTGAGTAATGTTTTTGCTAACCAACATGCAAGTTGGTCTCGTATTATTTCTTCTTTTTAGGATTCTAGAAATTCAAATGACAAGTTTCAACTTCATTACCTTCCTGATGAGAGACGATTCCTTTTGATCAAAAAAGGTAAGGTTGAAGCTGAAATTTTTCCACACGTGCTCAAAGGTAAGCAAGGTAAGGAGTCTTTTGTTATTGAATCACGACAACCAAATTTGAATGCTATTGAGATAAATGCCGATGAGCTAGTTTTCAAAAGATCTCTTTATTATGAATTGGCTAATTGTTGTTCCTCTATTATTGTTAATGACTTTGTTTCAAGTAATGCCATGAAAAGCTTTTCTATGATAAGTTTGTTGTTGGCAATTCTGTTGAAGACGTTCGATTAATTCAGCATGAACAAAATTTGGGTTTTTGTGATAAAAGGTTGACGTGTGAAACGCATAAATTGCTTGTGTGTGATGAAAATCCAAATTTGCTGATTCGTTGTGTAAATTCTGCATATTTGTGTAAGTTTGTTCGAATAAAACTTGATATATATGATTGTTTGAATTTGTTTTTGCCTTCATCTTATTTATTTGGCATGAATGACTTTTTAATAAAAATGAAATTTTTGTGGCATTGTGACACAAGTGATCAAAATTATGTGTTCAAACCCAGAGTACATTTCCATAAGTCAATGTTAAGTCAAGATATGAATGCTGCTGGTTTGCAAAGTCAAACTTACATTTTTTATTCCGGAGGTTGTCCTATATTTTGGTTTAAAAGATTTAATCATGTTTTCCAAGATTATGTTTCTTAGTTGCTACATGATTTTTCTAAGATGTCGGCCATGACACTTTTGAGTCAACTTGAAAAGGTAAGAAGAATTATTGTATTTGATCCCGGTGAACGTTAGGGATTTGCGAATTGGAATATTGTTAACTCTCGAATACTCTGTGATTCCAGTTTGTTGTCTTCATTGCAATTTTTGATTCATGAGAAAAAGGTAAGTCTGATTTCCATTTTTGATCCTGGCATAAGAATATTTGTTCAAATTGTGCATAATGATCATCCATGCTATCACTAACCTCTTTCATTTTTGTGAAGGTGACATTTGGAAATGGATTCCTCCTAAAGAGGGAGGGCAAGTGTCTAATCTGTTTCATTTTTGAGACTTGTGTAGTTTTCAAGTTAATGACAAAGAAAGATTTTTCGTGAGCAAGTGGCCCAATTTGAGGACAAATCGTCTTCAAGAGAGAGGGTATGATGCGAACCCAATCGCATCATGTTATGACGCAACTCGACGCCATCAAGATTGGCCTAAACTTGAGGGGCCCAAGTGCAAGATGAAACATCTCATAGGCCTAATTGATTATTGGGCCAATGTTTTTAAGGACTTTTTAATTTAATTAAGTTTTATTTAAATTAATTAGTTTGCATATTTTAATTTTAACTTGCACTTTGTGTGTTCTGCATTTAATAAAGTAATGTATTATGTAACTTTCATGTTAGTTAAGTATGCATCATAAATAATGACTTGCATTATGTAACTCCCATGTTAGTTTAAGTCTGCATTATTAAATTAAGTCTTGCATTAAATAACTCATCTGTTTATTTAGTTTGCATTATAAACCATGCATTTAAGCATCTTAGTTAATTGAGTTGTTAGAATAAATGCTCATCTTAATTAATCAAGTTGCTGGAATAATTTATTGATGCATGAGTTTTGAGTTTATTTAATTAAGTTAAGTGTTTAATGAGTTTTGTGTTTAATAAGTGTTTAAATGTGTTTAATATATTTGTTTTAATGTGTTTAATGGTAGGTGTCTTTTCAGCTGGAAACTGTTACATTCAAGGGCTGTCACAAATTCATTAATGTGACTTTTCAAGTGATTTTTAGTTACATACAAGGGGGACATTTCAGTTACATAAGGGAGACATTATACATCATTTAAAGAGTTGTTTTAACAATTAAAAGAGCATTATATCTCCTTTTTAAATTTGACAGCAGCCTTTCCATCTACCTCAACCGTTTTGTTTCTTAAATGATCATTTCATGCATTCAAAACTCCATCAAGATGCTGGTGTCTATTTGGTTGGCGAAAGGCAACTTCAAAAGATTTTCCTAAGCATTCAAGTTCATTGATTCAGCTGAATTAAAGTGTATTGAAGATTGGAGTTACTTAGGTTTAAAATTTCAAGAGTTTTTGAGCTTTATTTCAACTCATTATTAACTCATTAAGATGATCACATGTAACCATTCGGCTAGCCTCTTTTAACACTATAAATAGTTGTAATCAGCCTATTGTAAGAGAACCTTTTTGCTGAATTTATGTTAAACTTGAGTTTTGTGAGTTATCCAAATCTCTTTGTTTTTTTGGAACTGATTTGACTTATCAAGCATTGCTTGTGGGGTCTATCCTTTCCATTGTTAACCGAACTTATCACATTCAAGTGTGGCGTTCGTATACCTTTGGTTCCTATCAATACCTTTGGTTCCAAACATAATTTATAACTTATGCAAAATGGTCCTTAGTCAGGGTTTTCATGGAAACTACTTCACAAAAGTTGTTTGTTTAACAACCAAGATTCATTTTCTTCCATAAAAATTCAGAAAACAACATGAACACTCTCATGGAAAAACTCTCGACTTTCAACCATTTTGCAAAATAGTCCACTCATTAGCTAGATTATGCTACAAGGGTCCCAAAAGTACAAAAATTTTCAAGAAAGGCCATCAAAATCACTTACTTGTAAGGGTAAAGAGTGGCTGAAATTTTGAAGCTCCAAAACCCCTAAAATGGCTAAAATTTTTGGTGGTGAAAGAAGGGATGAAAAAGATGAAGTCTTTTGTTTTATTTAATCTTATTTTCTAGTCAAAATAGGCTACCAACTTCACCAAATTTGATTTTTTTATTCATCTTTGTCCTTATGGCTGACCACCCCTATTGAAATGGGTCTATTTGCCCTTTAAAGACCCCTAATTATGATTCTCTAGCTATTTAACACCATTTGCTATAAAAACAATTTTTTTGCTCTTTATGCGATTTAGTCATTTTTCGCAATTAAGCATGCGATCGCTAGAATTATTTAACCAAAAATTTCATGTACTCATATAAACATGCTATAACACATAAAATTATATAAAAAAATAATTTTTCCGACCTTGGGTTAGTGGCTCCAAAACTACTGTTTCAACTAGGCCCAAAATCGGGTTGTTACAATTTTCCCCCTTAGAGATTTTCGTCCCTGAAAATCTTATCATTAAAAAGGTTTGGGTATTGGTCTCTCAAAATTTCCTCGGGTTCCCATGTTGCCTCTTCAACACCATGCCGATGCCACAGTACTTTCACAAGTGCTATACTTTTATTTCTCAATTGTTTGACCTCTAGGCTAAGATCTTAACCGGCTCTTCGCCATAAGTTATGTCTGATCGAATCTCAACCTCTGTTGGCGAAAGAACGTGCGAAGGGTCAGAACGGTAACGGCGCAACATCGACACAGGGAAAACATTTTGGATCTTATCTAGCTTGGATGGTAAGGCTAGCCGATAAGCTACCGATCCAATTTTCTCAATCACCTCATAAGGTCCAATAAAGCTTGGACTTAATTTTCCTTTCTTACCGAATCTGAGAACTTTTTTCCATGGAGATACTTTCAAAAACACCTTATCACCGACTTGAAACTCAATTTCTTTTCATTTCAAATCCGCGTCGGATTTCTGTCTATCCGAAGCGGCCTTCAAACAGTCACAAATCACCTTTACTTTCTCTTCAGTCTCTTTGACCAAGTCAACCCCGTGAATCTGATTCTCTCTAAGTTTAGTCCAATACAAGGGCAGTCAGCACTTATGCCCGTACAAAACCTCATAAGGCACCATTTTCAAACTCGACTAGTAGCTATTGTTGTAGGCAAACTCTACCAGCGGTAAATATTTTTCCCAATTACCTTGGAATTCTAGGACGCAACACCACAACATGTCTTCAAGAATTTGAATTACTCTCTCCGACTGGTCGTCAGTTTGCAGATGGAAAGTCGTGCTAAAATTAAACTTTGTCCCCAAAGCTTCTTGTAACTTTTTCCAAAACCTCAAAGTAAACCTTGGATCTCTATCTGAAATAATCGACAAAGGTACTCCATGAAGTCTCACAACCTTAGAAATATATAACTCAGCTAGCTTATCGAGTGAATAGTCGGTACGCACTGGAACAAAATGAGTTGATTTCATTAGTCAATCAACTATGACCCAAATAGTATCTTTCTTTCTGGGTGACAACGGCAATCCCATCACAATTCGGAAACCATCACAGGCTGAAATAAACCTGAAGGTACTTGGTGCTCGACTTTCACTTGCTGACAAATTAAACATTTCGAGACAAACTCTAAGATGTATCTTTTCATGCCCGACCACCAATACAAGCTCTTCAAGTCATTATACATCTTAGTACTACCCGGATGGATTGACATACATCTACTACATGCCTCATGATGAATTTTCCCAATAAGCTCATCATCTCTAGGTACACAGACCCTATCTCGGAACATCAAACAACTGTCGGTACTAATCTAAAAATCTGATTCGTCAACTATCTCACACTGAGTCATCTTGGCTTGCAAATCTTTATCACTCTTCTGAGCTTCACAAATCTCTTGAAGAAACATAGGTCTAGCTCACAACTCTGCCAGAATCGAACCATCCTCGATTGCAAACAACTGAGTATTCATAGCTCTCAAGGCAAACAATGGCTTTCTACTTAATGCATCTGCAATCACATTCGCCTTTCCTAGATGATAGTAAACTACCAACTCTTAATCTTTTATCAACTCTAGTCATCTTCGTTGGTGAAGGTTCAATTCCTTTTGAGTCATCAAATACTTTAGACTTTTATGGTCGGTGAATATTCGGCATCTCTCGCCATATAGATGGTGTCTCCAAATCTTCAGTGAGAACACTATGGCGGCTAACTCTAAGTCGTGAGTCGAATAGTTTTTCTCATGCAGCTTTAGTTATCTCGAGGCATACGCTATCACCTTGCCTTCTTGTATAAGCACGCATCCTAATCCATTCAAAGATCCATCGCTATACACTATGAATTCTTTTCCCGGTTTCGGTTCCACTAGGACCGGTGCTTCAGTCAATAGTGCTTTCAGTTTTTCAAAACACTACTGGCACTTCTCTATCCATTCAAACTTGACATCTTTCTGTAGTAACCTTGTCATTAGAGTAGCAATCATGGAGAATCCTCTAACAAATCGTCTGTAGTAACCCGCTAAGCCTAAAAAAATTCTAATCTCCAATACATTCTTCGGTAGTTTCCACTCAACAATAGCCTAGATCTTACTTGGGTCAACTCTAATTCCATCGCTCGACACGATGTGTCCCAAGAATCCAACCTCTCGGAGCCAAAACTCACTTTTACTAAACTTGGCATATAATTGCTTATCTCTTAATATCTTTAAAACGGTTCTTAAATGCTCTGTGTGCTCACTCTCATCATGAGAACAAATTAATATATCGTTGATAAAAACAACCACGAACTTATCCAAGTAAGGCCGAAAAATATGATTCATCAAGTCCATAAAAACGACGGGGGCGTTTGTTAAGCCAAAGGGCATGACAAGGAACTCATAGTGACCATACCTCGTCTAAAATGCGGTTTTTGGCACATCTTGCTCCTTAACTCTTAGCTGATAATATTCAGATATCAAGTCTATCTTAGAAAATACCGTGGCTCCCTTTAGTTGATCAAACAAATCGTCGATCGTTGGCAAGGGATTCTTGTTCTTCACCATCACCTTGTTGAGCTGTTTGTAGTCTATGCATAACCTCATCGACCCGTCTTTCTTTTTCACAAAAAGTACCAGAGCACCCCACGAAGAATAGCTCAGTCTCACAAAACCCTTGTCTGTTAATTCTTGTAACTGTACTTTTAACTCCTTTAACTCCGTTGGAGCCATCCTATACGAAGCAATCGAGATAGGTACCTTACCAGGGACTAACTCGATACCAAACTCAATTTCCCTAATTGGAGGTAATCCAGGAAATTCTTCCAGAAACACATCCGGGTACTCACATACCACTGGTACTGACTCAATCTTTACTCCCGACTCTTGGGTATTCAACACAAATGCAAGATAGGACTCACCCTTTTCTCATGTATTTCTTAGCAGTCATAGAAGAAATCAGTATTGGTAAACTGTCCGATTCACCTAATTCAACCCGAATAGTATCCCTATTTTCACATCTCAATTCAATAAATTTACTACCACAGTTTACTAACACATTATGAACAGTCAGCCAATCCATGCCAAGAATTAGGTCAAATTCATCAAACGGTAGTAGCATGAGGTTAGCTAGAAAACAGTGGTCCTTAACCATTAAAGGATAGTTTCTACACACTTTGTCAACTATTACACGTTTGCCTAACGGGTTGGACACTTTTACCACAAATTCAGTAGACTCCACTAGCATATTCGTACTAGGTACCAATTTCATGCAAATATAAGAGTAGGTAGACCTCGGGTCGATCAAAGCAACTACAGATATATCATAGATAGAAAAGGTGTACCTCTGTTGCCAGCCCCACTCCCAGGGTTCTTTTGTGGTCTACCCCTCGAGGGAGCATTACTCGCTCTCACATTTTCCTTTTTGTCTTTCACCTCCATCTCAGGACAGTTTCGAATAAAGTGGTTTAGTGAACCACAGTTGAAGCAGCCTCTATCATTACCTCGGCACTCACCGAAGTCTCATCTACCACAATGCGAATACTTCGATCTATTCGATCGAGCACTACAAATGCTCACAATGGAGGTGGTCTAAGCTTTAAACGCCGCATACTGCTTATTTTTGTTTCTGCTCGAGAATCTTATCGATGCATTTGTTCGAGTAGGAAACTCCCTCAATTTCTTAGATGAGGTCTGAAATGATCTTCCCATTTGTCTTTTCTTTGAGTCACGTTACTCAATATCAGCTCTCCTCTTCTCTTTGGCCAATTCTTCGGCCTTACACAATCTCTCAACAAGTACTACAAATTCTCTTAACTCCAAAATTCCAACCAACAATCTAATGTCTTCGTTCAAACCATCCTCAAATCTCTTGCATACAGTGGCTTCGGTAGATACGCACTCCCTAGCGTACTTGCTGAGTCTCACATACTCACGCTCGTACTTTGTTACCGTCATTGGGCATTGCTTCAATTTTAGAAATTCTTTCCTCTTCTTGTCTATAAACCTCTGACTAATATACTTCTTTCGGAATTCTTCCTGGAAAAACTACCATGTAATCATTTCCCTTGGTACAACTAACACAATGGTCTTCCACCATTGGTAGGCCGAGTCTCTCAGGAGTGACACAACACACTTCATGCACTCCTCAAGGGTGTAAGACAATTCATCAAATACCCTAATGGTATTTTCCAACCAGAACTCTACTCTCTCTGGGTCATCATAAATTTTAGCCCGAAATTTCTCGGCCCCTTGCTTACAAATTCTCTCTACCGAAGGTTTTTCTCTCCTAACCATTTCTACTCCTTGGGGAGCCATATGGGCAGGCTGAGGAATTGGAGGAGGTGAGGGAGGCGGAGTGTTCGGATTGGCATAAACGAACTCAGAGTACTAAGGATCCGTCATATGGAGGTAGGCTTCTCGAGCCCCTCTGCCTTGACTGAATGTCATGGGCCCACTTTCGACTGGCGTGGTCCCTTCAGTGGGAGCCGACGCATTACTTTCCATATCATCCACCATAGCTCCGTCAGGATCCATTTACTATATGAAAACACAATTTAAATTTGTCAAGAGTCATATACTATCACAATATATTTATGGCATGTATAGCTAGACTCGTACTCATGCTAGGTTAGCCTGAGAATTGACTAAACTACAGCTCTGATACCACTAAATGTAACACTTCACTTGAGTTCAACGCCGAAATAGGATACGAGGTGATACCGTACTTAAACACATGCTTACAAATATTTTCGTGCCATAAAATTTAATCCAAATTAAATTTTTTTAAAAATCGAACATAAAGTCCTTGATACGAGCCCACGAGGCCCAAAACACGCTTCGAAAAAGATTCGAGACTTATCTGAGTACTTTAGGAAACTTTAAAAAAATTTCAAGGTAAACAGGGCACATGCCCATGTGGAAAAGTGACACGCCTGTGTGTCGTCTTAACATGATCATGCTGAAGGCCTGTGTAGCTCACACTACCTGGACATATCTGGACACGCCCATGTCTCTAACCCGTGTGGATTTATTTTTTGATTCGAACCTATAGAGGTTTTCACACGGTCTGGCACATGCCCATGTCTATGGTCGGTGTCCCTTACACGGCCATGACATGTCCATGTGCAAAAACCTTGACATTTTGTTTCTGACGTCATCAACCAATTAAGGGCACACGGCCAAGGCACACGCCCGTGTGTTAGGCCGTGTCCTCCACACGACTGAGACACACGGCCGTGTCTCTGCCTGTGTGTTTACTACCATGCATATTGACTTGAAAAATTGAGGTGCATGGGATACACGGCCGGACTATACGTCCGTGGGGCAGATCGTGTGTCACACATGGTCTAGACACACGCCAGTGTGTCTGCCCGTGTGGACAAAAACAAGGATATTTACCAAGCCTTTTTGCCACCCTTATTTGCACCAATCTACACAAGATCAACCAAAACCAATCCAAGCATAACACATATAACCAAAACAACCGCAACCATAAGAAATTTGCATCAAATGCATTTAATAATAATCAATATTAGCCAAAATTAATGGCCTATACAAAATGAATATCACATCCATCATATGAGCCAACTCTTGTGGCTAAACTAACAAGACACTAAACAAAAGATTCAAATCCCTATACATGCCAATATCAAAATATTAAACTAGCTATACCAACTCTTCAGGTGATAGTGTGATCGATGCCTTCGACGTCCATTGATCCCCGATATTAGCTTGGTGGCACGATAAGAACATGGAAAGGAGAGGGATTAAGCATAAAGCTTAGTAAGTTGCATATAAATAAGTAACAACATCAACCATGCATATTATAAATCAACACAACATTCTTGATTGAACATGGATAAATATCACTACATGCTTATATATATCACAAGTATAAACCAAAGATTTCAATATCGTCCCAAGATCATTTTCATAGCTAGAACTTACTCATGTCATTCTTACCATCAAGGAAACATAACTAGACTTATATCTCATGAGTTTCGAATAAGAACCTATACAACTCACAACATGATTATATCATTCCATATCATTGTCATAAGCTTTTAAAATAACCCGTTAAACCATTTGGAATACTAAAGGATATTTGACAAGCTTTACACAAGAGGGTGAGTTGCCGATGCCATGTTCTAAACATGGTCTTACACTGGCTCACATGTCAAGGCCGATGCCATGTCCCAGACATGGTCTTACACTAGCTCTCGTCTCAATGCCGATGCCATGTCCCAAACATGGTCTTGCACTGGCTCTTATAATGTGGCCGATGCCATGCCCCAGACATGGTCTTACACTAGCACACATATCAATGTCGATGCCACGTCCCAGACATGATCTTACACTAGCTCTCACAACATCGCCGATGCCATGTTCCAAACATAGTCTTACATTGGCTCTCATATCGTGGTTGATGCCATGTCCCAGGCGTGGTCTTACACTGGCACATATATCACCCAAATGTCATGTCATAGATATTCAATCTATTCCTAGGTTCAACCAGGAATTTACCACATTAATTTCATCATACCTTATTCATAATCATATTATGAAAAATAAATCATTCAACACATAAAAATGATAAAGTTACCTTACTTACGTACCACTTACCTCAGTATACAAAAATAGGACGACTAATTGGCTTTAGTCTACTAGATTAGCCTTTCCCCGGTCTAGATCCGGATTTCGTATTTCTTTATCTAAAATGATAAAAAGTCACTAATTTTATCATCATATTAATTAATGCATTTCATAAATCATATTTTGGCAAAATAACCATTTTGCCCCTAGACTTTTTCAAAATTACAATTTTCCCCTAGGCTAGTAAATGAATTTTTATCAAATTTTCTCACTAACCAAGCCTAGTCGAATTCTTTTTAAACTAGAAGTAGCCCACAATTCTCATCATTTCACACATTTACCACATAATTTATAACTTATGCAAAATGGTCCTTAGTTAGGGTTTTCATGAGAACTACTTCACAAAAGTTGTTTGTTTAACAACCAAGATTCATTTTCTTCCATAAAAATTCAGAAAACAACATGAACACTCTCATGGAAAAACTCTCGACTTTCAACCATTTTGCAAAATAGTCCACTCATTAGCTAGATTATGCTACAAGGGTCCCAAAAGTACAAAAATTATCAAGAAAGGCCATCAAAATCACTTACTTGTAAAGGTAAAGAGTGGCCGATATTTTGAAGCTCCAAAACCCCTAAAATGGCTAAAACTTTTGGTGGTGAAAGAACGAATGAAAAAGATGAAGTCTTTTGTTTTATTTAATCTTATTTTCTAGTCAAAATAGGCTACCAACTTCACCAAATTTGATTTTCTATTCATCTTTGTCCCTATGGCTGACCGTGCCTATTGAAATGGGTCTATTTTCTATTTAAAGACCCCTAATTATGATTCTCTAGCTATTCAACACCATTTTCTAGAAAAACAAAACTTTTGCTCTTTATGCAATTTAGACCTTTTTCACAATTAAGCATGCGATTGCTAGATTAATTTCAGCAAAATTTTCATGTACTCATATAAGCATGCTATAACACATAAAATTATATAAAAAATAATTTCTCCGACCTCAAGTTAGTGGTTCCGAAACCACTATTCCAACTAGGCCCAAAATCGTGCTGTTACATACCTCGACGAGTATACGTAGATATGGAGGCGATTAATCTGAGACTTTCTCTTTGCCCCGATCTAACTCCGTACAAGGTCTAACTGGATCTAATTGGGCAAAATAAGCTTGCCGAAAATTTAAGCTTCCATGGCTAGGTTTTCTCTTCAAATTCAGTGGAAGATGATGATAATGGATGATAATAGTATGTTTTATTTAATTAATTATAACTTTATTTACTAATTTGTAAAATTAACCTTAATAATTCATTCAAATTTCAATAATGCCAAACCATTAAAATTCACTATCAACTCTAATGGTCTAATTACCATATAAGGACCTCCACTAATAACTCAACTTTTGCACTTTACGAGATTTAATCATTTTTATCTAATTAAGCATGTAAACGATAAAATTTCTGAACAAAATTTTTATACAATATTTCTATCATGCTGTAGGTAATAAAATATGAATAAAATAAAATTTTCAACTTCAGATTAGTGGTCCCAAAACCACTGTTCCAATTTCCTTAAAAACGACTGTTACAACTTCACATATAATTGAATCCAATATATTGAACACCCAATAAGCCTATTTGATATAGGAATTGGCGGCACACTAAAAATCCTAGTGTGTGTGCCACTCCTAGCACTAAGTCTCAGAGGGACTCTGGTTTTCTATTAAAATAATTTTTTCCTCTTTTTTTGCTCTAATAAAACTTTTTTGAGTTTTCCATATATATAGAAATTATGAGGTAGCCAAATACACACAAAATTCATACATAGCTAGTCTACCGAAATTTAGGAAACTTTATTTAGATACATAAGTAAATTCTATTTTTCGTGAGTATTGTGATAATAAATTTTGGTTTTGGTTCCCCATAGAGAAATTAAACTTTCCCTAGTAGAAAGTTACAGTTTTCATTCTATGGTCGATTTGTGATAAGAATCCACTCTCTTAGCAACTGAGAGACTGAGGATAGTAAAGAAAATCGTTTGGTAGAAAGTCAGGATTTAGCCAATCTCACTAGTTCTAAAGCATAAGTACTAAGTTTGATAAAATTTATTATCATACACAACAAAGGTTCAAGTTTTATAAAAAAAAAAAATTGAAATTTCATTGTGTAACAAAACTGTTTCATAAACAATTTTTCTAGCAAGACAGTCTCAAGTTCTCCTCATCTATACACCTATATATTAAAGTAATGTCCATCATGTTTTCCTTCTGATATGTCTGCCCTTTTGTTTCCTACATTCTTTTCCATTTTTACATTTTAGAGAAATGATTGAATTTTAATTTTGGTCCCTCTATTATGTTTAAATTTGATATTTAATCTCTATATTTTAATTTATATCATAATTTGGTACTTATATTTTTATAATGTTATTAATTAGTCCAAATAATTAATATTTTAACTTTTTGATTAAAAGAATACATGGTTATCGTAATGGGCCAATTTAGCCCCGACCCGAGACAAAATAAAATAAGCAGAAACAAAAGACAAATAAATAATAATAATTAACATTTCAATCCATTTACAACAGCCCAAAAAATTTACAGTGGCCCAATTTAAACCTAAAATCCAAAATACTTAAAACCAAAAACTTTACAAACTCAAAAAAGGCCCAAATTAACCCTAAACCCAAACAAACCCTAACCCGAACTATAACATCCATTGGCCCAAAATCTAAATTTTTTTCAGAACCCTAACTCTTGCTTCGTACCGCAACAGCCACCAGTGGCCTCCGTACACTCCACCAGCAGTCCCTACCCTCAGTATATGTGCCACGTCGCCTCCGTACCTACAAATCCTAGAAAATAGAACACGACAGCAACAAAGAAACAAACAAACTTTGTAATATGCCTATAAAAGAATCACTAGGCATTTTGTATTTTTTTTTACGAAGCAATCAATAGAAAACAAAATTTCAAGCCGAAAAAGGTGATTCATTTCTCTATTTTTTTGTTTAGTCATATATATTTCATAAAGAGAATAGCAAAAAGAGGACTCACCCATTCCCATCGTTCTCGGCCACCATCAGATTACTCCTACGTCGTGAAAACCCTAGAAACTCTTTGGAGTTTTATTTGGGTTTCAAAGCAGGCTTACGAGGGATTACGAGGGGTGTGATCGAGTGTTTTCTTCGTTTTTAGGGGTTTCATCCCAAAATCTAGGTCTAGGGTTAGGAAAAAAGAGAGGGCTGAATGGCTCGATTTTGGGCACCTCCGGCCGCCGTCTATGGCAGGGTTACGGTTAAGCCACGGTGAAGGGTTGCCAGAGCCTAGCCAGATTTTGGGTTGAGACCCAGAGAGAAAGCTGCCCCCTTCCCTTTTTAAAAAAAAAAAATAGAAAGAATGAGAATCTAAAAAAAAAAAATTGACTTTTATAAGCTATAGAAAACGACGTCGTTTAGGGCCTATTTCAATGGCCTCAAAACGGAGCCGTTTAGGGACTCAACTCGTGCCTTGACCCGACCCAGAAAGGGTCCGCGTGTTTTATAGGTTTGTGGGTTATTTATGCGAAAGGTCCTTTCACTTTTTCCATCTTTTTTAATTAGATCCCTTTTTGTTTTTTTTTTTATTTCTTTTAATTCGGCCTGATAATTTTACTTTGATCGCATTCTGGTCCTCATGGGAACGACATCATTTTGGAAGAGAGGGAAGACTTTCTCTTTTAATCCTTCCATGTTATGCGCATGTTCGGATCAGTCCCTCCTTTTTCTTTTTATTTCAGATTTGCCTCAACTTCATGTTTTAAAATTCGATTTAATCCTTTCTTTGTTATTTTTGTTATTTTATTATTAAATTAATTAACTTAATATTATTATAATTAGCTTAAAATTATTATACTTTCTTTTTTGAATTTAATTATTTGTTTTATTATTGTGTTACTAAATTAATTATTTTTGCAATATTATTGCTATTATTTTTTATATGTACCTATTTACCTAAAATATATATATCTTATTTTATCATTTATCTATATATATCCTTTGACATAATTTTCAAAAACTATTTTATTTTTTTTAAATTTGGCCCTTTACTTTCATTATTTCACATTCTTCAATATCTTTTTATGCACTTATTTATTTACTCGCTCGTTTTATTTTGTTTAAGAATTGGTTTCTTCTCGATTGAGACTTGTTTTATTGTTATAGTTATTATTTATTATGCATTTATTTTTCTTTAATTGTTAATCTTGGTGTTAAATTGATGTATATTACATGATTATTGCCATCATGAATCGTTTATTAGTACACTCATTTAGTTCGATGTTTTTGTATATTGCATTGCATGATCGTTCGATCTACCCTTTTAATTGGGTGTGAGAAACTAGTCCTTCGTGAGGTTTTCACCTCCATATAGGATATTGGATCGCTTCCAGGATACATCTGTACCTATGTATTCGTGAGATTCTCATCTCCGTACAGTCATAGGGAAATGTATTCCTTTAAACAAAACTCGGTCTATATAAGCCTATAATGGGTGAGGATCGAAGAATCTGTTGGTTCAAGCACCCTGTCTTTAGAACCAAATCGCATATAGCTAGCCCTAAGAGCCTACCCTAGGTAGAGCCGCACCAAACCCTAGTAGTCACCCAAATAGGTGCTCTATTTGTTGTTTATCTCTTCTGTACTGACGTGTTTTGTTTTGTTTTGTTTACGATTGTAACACCCCTTACCCGTATCCGTCGCCGGAACAGGGTACGAGGTATTAACAAATTATAGTAAATACTATTAAATAAAACCCAACAAAAATATAGCGTGCAATTTGATCATTATAACATATGCTATTAACAATACAAACTAATTTCAAAGGCTTCATACAAAATGATTAGTTTGATACTATAAGTAGTAATTTAAACCTAGACATTTATGACACGTAACAAAATAACTAAGTCTGCTATACATGCCATATTTCAAAATAGTGTTTACAAAGTACCAAAAAGTATTGATAGTGTGGATGGGTCTCCGACGATCTTCAATTCCCGATCTGGCTTAGTAACTCTATAAGACAAGAAAAAGAAAAGAAGATAAGCATATAGCTTAGTAAGTAAGTGTTAGGATTTCGACCCGATTAAACAACGAATAAGAAAATAGCGAAAAAATTGAGAAATTGAACACACAAATTTTAATGTGGAAAAACCCCTCCAAAGAGGATAAAAAACCACGGGCAAGATAAATTTACTATAATGGCAAAAGAACGAAGAGTACAAAAAAAAATGGAGATAAAATCTAAACCCCGAAAACCCGAAAACAAAGAACCCACAAAACGTAAACACAAAATTCTCTAAATGTGTTGTGAGTTCTAATCTTTAATGGGCATATATCTTCTAAGATTGTAAAAGAGCCTATTTATCGGCTAAATTCATAAGTCAAATAATAGTAAAATAATCTAAACTAATCAGTGTTTGATTGAAACAAATAAACAGAGTTTAACCGAAAGACTATTTTTCAAATTTGACTGAAAATAGGAGTCATATTTAACAAATCTCCACCTTGACTCATATTTCCACAACGCCATCTTTGCCAAAGCCCGCCACGAGCCAATCTTGAACTATGCAGGGAATTAACTGAGTCGAATTTGTGCTTAGAAACTGGAAGACTTCTAGCCTTCGACTTGTACACTGTCAAATCAAAACTAACCCGGGTCTGATTTTCACGAACACAGTGCCCTAACTTTTCAAAACCTGCATCTAAAAAAGAACCTCTCTTCAACGAAACAGTCATACCTTTTTCCCTCCTATGACCAAGTTGCCTCGCTCCAAACAAGTTGACTTTAACTCCGTAACAGACGAGGGACGTCCGATTTCACCGGCCACTGTATAACCTTCCAGAATATAAAGACTACCGGTTCTTTTACCTTTTAACAAAACGAGAGCTCCACGAGATACTTTAATATCGCTTGACTCGATGTTGATTTTGCATCCTTTCAAGTCTAAAATACTTAAGGAGATGAGATTCTTTCGTAAATCAGGTACATATCTGACATCTGAGAGTGTCTTAATCGTCCCATCGTGCATCTTAATTTTAACAGTACCAATACCAATTACCTTACTAGATGAATCGTTTCCCATGCACACCACTCCACCTTCAATCGAACTGTATGTGGAGAACCATTCTCTATTGGGACACATGTGGAAAGAACATCCACGAATCTAGGATCCACTCGGACGTGAGGTGTGTTATCACTTGTTGACACTAACAAGAAATCATCCCCATTTTCATCGGCCAAATTAGCACCAGCTACATCTTCCTCGTTACTCTCAATGACTTTTTTTATTTCGCAGTTTATAACAATCGCTTTGGCGTGACTTAACTTTTTACAATAGCGACACCTTTTATCTCGTTTCTTTGATGCTACCAAAGCGGAAGCTTGCCTATCTGTCTTGCTATCCAAATGAAGCTCATTGTCGAGTTTGTCTCTACTCAACAAATGACCCTTCACATCTTGAGCGAGAGTTTGTCTCGCCATAAAAATCGGGTCTCCGAAAGACTTGTATGAAGGGGGTAAAGAGCACAATAATAGCAGTCGATCTTCATCGTCAATATGGACCTCAACATTCTTTAAATCATTTAAAAGAGTAATGAATTGACTGATGTGATCTCTAAGAAGCTCACCTTCGTTCATGCGAAACGTAAATAGACTTTGTTTCAACACTAAACGGTTAGCCAGAGACTTAGTCGCATAAAGAGTTTCTAACCTTTTCCACAAGGCAGATGAGGTCTTCTCCATCAATACCTCCTGCAATACCGTATTCGTGAGGCACAACTGAATTGCAGATAAAGCCTTTTCATCAAGCTCTTCCCATTCTGTTTTATTTAGATTCTCAGGCTTTTTCCCGATAACAACCTTTTTCAAGCCTGATTGAACTAGAATTGCCATCATCCGAACTTGCCACAGATTGAAATTTGTCTCACCATCGAACTTCTCAATTTCAAACCTTGTTGTTGCCATCTCTGAACAGGCTAATCTATGAAAATTGAACTAGCTCTAATACCACTTGTTAGGATTTCGACCCGATTAAACAACGAATAAGAAAATAGCGAAAAAATTGAGAAATTGAACACACAAATTTTAACGTGGAAAAACCCCTCCAAAGAGGATAAAAAACCACGGGCAAGATAATTTTACTATAATGGCAAAAGAACGAAGAGTACAAAAAAAGATGGAGATAAAAACTAAACCCCGAAAACCCGAAAACAAAGAATCCACAAAACGTAAACACAAAATTCTCTAAATGTGTTGTGAGTTCTAATCTTTAATGGGCATATATCTTCTAAGGTTGTAAAAGAGCCTATTTATAGGCTAAATTCATAAGTCAAATAATAGTAAAATAATATAAACTAATCAGTGTTTGATTGAAACAAGTAAATAGAGTTTAACCGAAAGACTATTTTTCAAATTTGACTGAAAATAGGAGTCATATTTAACAGTAAGTATATAAATAACAAATAAGGAATCTAACATGTTTACAACATAACTCAATTATATCATATTTTTAAATTTTATTGTTTACTCCAATTTGATCAAGCTGTCCCTCCTGCATCATGATCACTAAATAAATCATAACTCGAGTTGCAAAACTCGAAATTCAAATCCGTAAAATTTCCCTGAATCTAGACTCATCAAAATTCTCACTAAATTTTTTTATAATTTTTGGTTCAGCCAATTAGTACAGTTTATTAGTTAAAGTTTCCCCTGTTACACAGCTCAACTGATCTGGCCTCTGTTCACTACGAATTGAATTTATCTCAGTACACAATTCAAATAACCATGAAACCTGTTTCATTTAAAACTAGACTCAATAAGGAATTTAGGAATGTAAACTATATTTCTTAATTTGTTTTGTACAATTTTTAATAATTTTTCAAAGTTGGAACAGGGGATCACATAGTCATCCTGAGCAAGTCACATACAATTGTAAATATCTCAAAATATAGAATTCCTTTGCTTGCTCTGTTTCTTTTATATGAAAATAGACTCATTAAGCTTTAATTTCATATCTCATTAAATCTTAAATTAAATTCCTTCTATTTTTGGTGAATTTTCAAAATCACATCACTGCTACTGTCCAAAACAGTTTTAATACTAATTTCACTCTTTCACACATTCTTTATACTAATCTCATTTTAACTTACACATATATATATCACAAATCATTTTCACCACATTTCATATATCACAAGTGTAGGTCCATGACTACAATGTCATCACAAAACCATCCCGTTGAACAATTCGGATTAATCCTCAATACTTGATGGTTTCAGCACATAGCCCCACCATCATATTTCATTTAGTTCGGCTCTCTTGTACACATGGTGAACACTTAGTACCACTCATGCGACCTCGCCGATTTGTCTCGTAGCTCTCTTGTCTACATGGTGTCCTTCACTTGGAATCACGCATGCGACCTAGCTACATTTATCTCTCACGTAGCTCTCTTGTCAGCATGGGATACATCCCGTATCACACATGTGACCTAGCTACTACATAGTATCTCGTAGCTTTCTTGTACACATGATGTGCACTCGGCACCATACATGTGACCTAGCTACACTCCCTCTATTTTATTCGATCTTTCCAAATGTTCAACCGGGATCTCTCTTTCTATTACTTATTTCCATTCTTCCAATAGTCGATTTATACTTCAATATCAGCTAATATATATATATAATAGGCTGAAATATAAGAATGTAAATGAAATTACTGTATTATTTACATACAAACTTACCTCGGTGCAAAATATAGGAATTTTGCAATTTAGTCCAAAACTTTCTCCTTCCCCCGTTCGAGGTCGATTCCACGTCTTTCTTAATCTATAACAACATATTTAGCTCATTTAACACTCAAACTATTTATTTTAATCCAAAAATCACATTATACAAAAATTACAGTTTGCCCCCTAACTTTTAGAAAATTACAATTTTGCCCCAAGGCTCAGAAATTTAATTTCAGCCCTTATTCTTATGTTTAATGACCTACTGATCATTTTTCTCTTCTATGGCAACATCAAATTCTCACTCTAACACATAGTTATGAACAATAGGTATTTTTATCGATTATGTCGTTTTGCTCGTTTTCGTTAAAAATCGCTTAGAAAAGATCGTTCCCCTAACTTTAAACATTCATATTCTACCATCAAACAACAAAATACATGCCTATCATTCATGGGTAAATTTTTAAACATAAACCCTAACTCAAAATAATGGTAGAAATAAGTAAGCCAGAAGCTACGAGGATTTCAAAAATGTGAAGAACATTAAAAGCGGGGCTTGAAATCACTTACTATGAAGCTTGAAAGTTGAAGAAACCCTAGCTATGGAGGAGAGCAATTTTTGGCAGCAACTAATGAAGATGATAACCAATTTTGTGTTATTTTTCCCATTTTATTTCATTTAATATGCAAATGACCAAAATGCCCTTACTACTAAACTTTCCAAAAATTCCTTCCATGTCCTAATTTTGTCCATGAACTTAAAATTGGTTAAATTGCTATTTAAGACCTCCTAATTAATATTTCAATGCAATTTCATACTGAAAACTTCTAGAATGCAAATTTTGCAACTTATTCGATTTAGTCCCTACTTTCAATTTAAGCACTTTAGGCATAGAATTTCTTCACGAAATTTTCACACAATCATGCAATCATATCATAATCATCAAAATAATTATAAAATAATTATTTCTATCTCGGATTTGTGGTCACGAAACCACTATTCTGATTAGGCTCTAATTCGGGTTGTCACAATTCTCCCCCTTTAAAGATTTCGTCCCCAGAAAATCTTACCAGATAAGAGAGTTTAGTCTTTGTTTCCTCATAGCTTCCTCAGGTTCCCATGTAGCCTCTTCTATCCCATGTCTGTGCCACAATACTTTCACTAAGGTTATAATTTTATTTCTTAATTGTTTAATTTCTCGAGCCAAAATCTTTATTGGTTCCTCCTCATAGGTCATATCCGATCGAATCTCAATTTCTGTTGGAGAAATCACATGTGAAGGATCAGAACGATAACGTCGCAACATTGATACATGAAACACGTTATGAATTCTTTCTAACTCTGCCGGTAAGGCCAACCAATATGCCACTGGTCCAATTCTCTCAGTAATCTCATACGGCCCAATAAAACGCGGACTCAACTTGCCTTTTCGGCTAAATCTCAAAATTTTTTTCCATGGTGACACCTTCAAGAACACTTTATCACCCACTTGAAATTCAATCTCTTTTCTTTTTAAATCTGCATATGACTTTTGTCGATCCAAGCGACTTTCAAGCAATCCCGAATTACTTTTATTTTCTCTTCGGTTTCTTTAACTAGATCAACTCCGTGAATCTGTTTCTCACTAAGTTCGGTCCAATATAAAGGAGTCTGATACTTACGACCATACAAGGCTTCGTATGGTGCCATTTGTATACTTGACTGATAACTGTTATTGTAGGCAAATTCAATCAAAGATAGATATTTCTCCCAACTACCTCCAAATTCTAAGACACAGCATCTAAGCATATCCTCGAGTACCTGGATTACTCTTTCTGACTGACCATCTGTTTGTGGATGAAACGCGGTACTAAAGTTCAATTTTGTATCCAAAGCTTCTTGTAACTTTTTCCAAAATCTCGAGGTAAATCTCGAATCTCTGTCTGATATTATTGACATAGGTACTCCGTGCAACCTCACAATTTCAGCAATATATAATTCGGCTAATTTATCAAGTGAGTAATCGATACGTACTGGTATAAAGTGGGCTGAATTTGTTAATCTATCAACCACTACCCAGACAGTATCTTTCTTTTTAGGAGTCGAAGGCAAACCGATCACAAAATCCATGGTAATCTTGTCCCATTTCCACTCAGGCACCATTACCGGTTGAAGTAATCCTGAAGGCACTTGATGTTCAGCTTTTACTTGTTGACAGATCAAACACTTGGTTACAAATTCAGAAATGTCCCTTTTCATACCTGGCCACCAATACAACTTCTTTAAATCATTATACATTTTTGTGCTACAGGGTGAAGCGATAAACGACCACCATGGCGCTTCATGTAATATTTTTGAATTAATTCATCGTTTTTGGTACACATATCTCGTCTCGAAACATCAAGCGATCAAATGTCGGTCCAACTCGAAAATCTGAGTCGTAACTTTGATTCGCATTGAGTTCTCTTGGTTCGCAACTCACTATCTCGTTCTTTTGAGCATCGCAAATCAAGCTGGAGAAATAACGGTTTAGCCTCATCTCTCGCTAAGATTGACCCATCATCGGACAATGCTAACCCCGTATTCATGGCTCTCAAAGTAAAAAGAAATTTTATGCTCAAGGCGTTAGCAACTACATTTGCTTTTCTGGATGATAATCAATCACTATATCATAATCCTTTAATAATTCAAGCCATCTTATTGTCATGATTCAAATCCTTTTGATTCATCAAATACTTCAAACTTTTGTGATCGGTAAAAATTCGGCATTTTTCACCATACAAATAATGTCGCCAAATTTTCAAGGCAAAGACAATAGCGACCAATTCCAAATCATGTGTAGGATAGTTCTTCTCATGCGGTTTTAAGCTGTCTCTCGAAGCATAAGCTACCACTTTACCCTCTTGCATCAACACACATCCAAGGCTGTCAATGATGCATCACTATAAATTACGAACTCCTTTCTGGCTCTGGGCTGTACTAAAATTGGTGCTTGAGTCAATCGTGCTTTCAACTTTTCAAAACTCACTGACATTTATCAGTCCATTCAAACTTAACATTCTTTTGCAACAACTTAGTCATAGGAGAGGCAATCATCGAAAATCCCTCAACAAAAGCGTCTATAATATCCGGCCAAGCCTAAAAACTTCTAACCTTGGATACATTCTTTGGCGGTTTCCAATCAACAATCGCAGAAATCTTACTTGGATCCACCGAATACCATCATCACGAGATTATATGTCCCAAAAATCGACTTCACGAGGCGAACTCACTTTTACTAAACTTAGCAAGCAGTTTCTTTTCTCTCAAGATCTGCAATATGGTTCTCAAGTGTTTGGCATGTTCAGACTCCTCCCGAAAATAAATTAGAATGTCATCTATAAACACTACTACAAACTTATCCAAATATGGCCGAAAGATCCGATTCATTAAGTCCATAAATATAGCTGGAGCATTTGTTAAGCCGAAAGGCATCACAAGAAACTCATAATGTCCATACCTTGTCCTAAAGGCGATTTTCGGCACATCCGACTCCTTAACTCTCAACTGGTAGTAACCAGACCTCAAATCGATCTTTGAAAACACTGTGGCCCCCTTTAGTTGATCGAATAAATCATCAATCCTCGGCAATGGGTACTTGTCCTTTATAGTCACCTTATTAAGCTAACGGTAATCAATGCAAAGTCTCATTGAACCATCCTTCTTTTTTACAAACAATACAGGAGCACCCCAGGGAGAGAAACTCGGTCTCACAAATCCCTTATCAGTTAACTGCTGCAACTGAGCCTTCAATTCTTTTAATTCAGTCGGAGCCATTCTATATGGAGCAATCGAGATTGGTGCAGTACCCAGCAACAAATCAATGGCAAACTCTATCTCTCTATTCGGAGGCAACCCAGGCAATTATTCTGGAAATACATCTGGGAACTCACAAACTATCGGTACTGATTCAAACTTCAGTTGAGGCAATTCAGTATTCATTACATAAGCCAGATAAGCTTCACACCCTTTCCTCATGTATTTCTGTGCAGACATGTGCGAAATCACCATAGGCAATTTATTTGATTCATCTGTTTCAACCCACAGAATTTCTCCATTTTCACATTTCAACTCTAGTGTTTCTTGTTTACAATCTACCTTGGCATCATACAATGTCAATCAGTCCATTCCCAAGATAACGTCAAACTCATCAAATGGTATGACATCAAATTAGCGGAAAAATGATGACCTTGAATCATTAATGGGCAATTCTTGCAAACCTTGTCAACTAGCACATATTGGCCTAAGGGGTTCGACACTTTAATCGTAAACTCAGTAAACTCAACAGGCAACTTTTTATTAGATACTAAATTCATGCAAATATAAGAATGAGTGGACCGGGATCAATCAATGCAATAACAATAGTATCATAAAGAGAGAATGTACCAGTAATGACATCGGGAGATGATGCATCTTCTCGAGCACGTATAGCATAAGCTCTAGCAGGTGTTCTAGCTTCTAATCTTGCCACTGAATCTTTCATCACAGTTTTACTACTAGTCCCACCTCCAGTATTTCTCGGTGGTCTACCTCTACTAGCGGTGGTATTCTATCTAGCACTCTGAAATCTTTCTTCTTTAACTTTCTCCGGACAGTCTCTAATAAAATGCTCGCGAGAACCGCACCTAAAACAAGCTCGCTCGGTTCCCCAACACTCACCATAATGTTGCCTGCCACATTACAGACACTCGGGCTTTCTAGGTCACACATTACCCACACTTGCCACCGAAGTAGCTTGAGCTTTAGACCCCGAATATGCTCTACCACGATCTCTGTGTGAATCCCCAGTTGAAACTGTCACTCGAGGGCTTGTCTCTTTGGACCTCTTTGATTGAGATTGAAATGACTTGCTTATCGACCTTTTTCTGACATCTCGAGCCTCAATAGCAGCTTTTCTTCTTTCTTTGTTCAATTCTTCGGCTTTAAGAGCTCGATCAACCAATACTACAAATTCTTTCAACTCTAAAATTCCTACAAGCACTTTAATGTCCTCATTTAGCCCATCTTCAAACCTTCTGCACATAATAGCCTCGGTGGACACACATTCCTGGCATACTTGCTGAGTCTCACAAATTCGCGTTCATACTCTGCCACAGACATCTTGCCCTGCTTCAATTCAAGGAACTCCTTCCGTTTTTGGTCAATAAATTGCTGACTTATGTATTTCTTTTTAAATTCTTCCTGGAAGAAATCCCAAGTAACTCTTTCTTTTGGCACCATCTTGCTACAAAGTCTTCCACGGTGGTAGGCCGAATCTCTCAAAAGTGATACAGCACACTTTAAGCACTCCTCGGGTGTACATGAGAGCTCATCAAATACACTGGTAGAATTTTCAAGCCAGAATTTCGCTTTCTCAGGATCATCATCGATCTTTGCTCTAAACTCTTCGGCCCCTTGTTTTTGAATCTTGTCAACCGGAGGCTTGTTCATTCTTACCAAATCTATGCCTTGACCAACTACAGGAATCGTCTGAGGTATAGGAGGGGGTGGAGGAGGTTGAGCATTTGGATTTGCTCGAATAAATTCAGTATACCAATTGTTCATCATTTGCAGAAAAGCATCCCGAGCCTCATCTCCCTGTCTCAATGTTTCAGGTCCACTTTCCACAGGCGCAGTCCCTTGTGCGGAAGCCGACACATTACTAGCAGCATCATCAGCCGCAGTTCCTTCAGGATCCATTACTATATTAAAACAAAACACAGTTTAGAATAATCAGGAGTCACCACACTATCACAATATTTTTATGGCATGTATAACTAGACTTTTACATACACTTTATTAGTCCGAGAACCGACTAAACCATAGCTCGATACCACTAAATGTAACACCCTTACCCGTATCCGTCGTGCGGAGCAGTGCGAGGTATTAACAAATTATAGTAAATACTATTAAATAAAACCCAACAAAAATATAGCGTGCAATTTGATCATTATAACATATGCTATTAACAATACAAACTAATTTCAAAGGCTTCATACAAAATGATTAGTTTGATACTATAAGTAGTAATTTAAACCTAGACATTTATGACACGTAACAAAATAACTAAGTCTGCTATACATGTCATATTTCAAAATAGTGTTTACAAAGTACCAAAAAGTATTGATAGTGTGGATGGGTCTCCGACGATCTTCAATTCCCGATCTAGCTTAGTAACTCTATAAGACAAGAAAAAGAAAAGAAGATAAGCATATAGCTTAGTAAGTAAGTATATAAATAACAAATAAGGAATCTAACATGTTTACAACATAACTCAATTATATCATATTTTTAAATTTTATTGTTTACTCCAATTTGATCAAGCTGTCCCTCCTGCGTCATGATCATTAAATAAATCGTAACTCGAGTTTCGAAACTCGAAATTAAAATCCGTAAAATTTCCCTGAATCTAGACTCATCAAACTTGTCACTAAATATTTTTTAGAATTTTTGGTTTAGCCAATTAGTACAGTTTATTAGTTAAAGTTTCCCCTATTACACAGCTCAACTGATCTGACCTCTGTTCACTACGAATTGAATTTATCTCAGTACACAATTCAAATAACCATGAAACCTATTTCATTTAAAACTAGACTTAATAAAGAATTTAGGCATGTAAACTATATTTCTTAATTTGTTTTGTACAATTTTTAATAATTTTTCAAAGTTGGAACAGGGGATCACATAGTCATCCTGAGTAAGTCACATACAATTGTAAATATCTCAAAATATAGAATTCATTTGCTTTCTCTGTTTCTTTTATATGAAAATAGACTCATTAAGTTTTAATTTCATATCTCATTCAATCTCTCCTTCTATTTTTGGTGAATTTTCAAAATCACGTCACTGCTACTGTCCAAAACAGTTTTAATACTAATTTCACTCTTTCACACATTCTTTATACTAATCTCATTTTAACTTAAACACATATATATATATATATATCACAAATCATTTTCACCACATTTCATATATCACAAGTGTAGGTCCATGACTACAATGTCATCACAAAACCATCCCGTTGAACAATTCGGATTAATCCTCAATACTTGATGGTTTCAGCACATAGCCCCACCATCATATTTCATTTAGTTCGGCTCTCTTGTACACATGGTGAACACTTAGTACTACTCATGCGACCTAGCCGATTTGTCTCGTAGCTCTCTTGTCTACATGGTGTCCTTCACTTGGAATCACGCATGCGACCTAGCTACATTTATCTCTCATATAGCTCTCTTGTCTGCATGGGATACATCCCGTATCACATATGTGACCTGGCTACTACATAGCATCTCGTAGCTTTCTTGTACACATGATGTGCACTCGGCACCATACATGTGACCTAGCTACACTCCCTCTATTTTATTCGATCTTTCCGAATGTTCAACCGGGATCTCTCTTTCTATTACTTATTTCCATTCTTCCAATAGTCGATTTATACTTCAATGTCAGCTAATATATATATATATAATAGGCTGAAATATAAGAATGTAAATGAAATTAATGTATTATTTACATACAAACTTACCTCGGTGCAAAATATGGGAATTTTGCAATTTAGTCCAAAACTTTCTCCTTCCCCCGTTTGAGGTCGATTCCACGTCTTTCTTGATCTATAACAACATATTTAGCTCATTTAACACTCGAACTATTTATTTTAATCCAAAAATCACATTATACAAAAATTACATTTTTGCCCCCTAACTTTTAAAAAATTACAATTTTTCCCCAAGGCTCGAAAATTTAATTTCAGCCCTTATTCTTATGTTTAATGACCTACTGATCATTTTTCTCTTCTATGGCAACATCAAATTCTCACTCTAACACATAGTTATGAACAATAGGTATTTTTATCGATTATGCCGTTTTGCTCGTTTTCGTTAAAAATCGCTTAGAAAAGATCGTTCCCCTAACTTCAAACATTCATATTCTACCATCAAACAAAAAAATACATGCCTATCATTCATGGGTAAATTTTTAAACATAAACCCTAACTCAAAATAATGGTAGAAATAAGTAAACCGAGCTACGAGGATTTCAAAAATGTGAAGAACATTAAAAACGGGGCTTGAAATCACTTACTATGAAGCTTGAAAGTTGAAGAAACCCTAGCTATGGAGGAGAGCAATTTTTGGTAGCAACTAATGAAGATGATAACCAATTTTGTGTTATTTTTCCCATTTTATTTCATTTAATATGCAAATGACCAAAATACCCTTACTACTAAACTTTCCAAAAATTCCTTCCATGTCCTAATTTTGTCCATGAACTTAAAATTGCTCAAATTTCTATTTAAGACCTCCTAATTAATATTTCAATGCAATTTCATACTAAAAACTTCTAGAATGCAAATTTTGCAACTTATTCGATTTAGTCCCTACTTTCAATTTAAGCACTTTAGGCATAGAATTTCTTCACGAAATTTTCACACAATCATGCAATCATATCATAATCATCAAAATAATTATAAAATAAATATTTCTATCTCGGATTTGTGGTCACGAAACCACTATTCCGATTAGGCTCTAATTCGGGTTGTCACAATTATTGCATTGCATTGCATTACATCATCATAGAAAAGAGGTGTTGATTCACGTTTAGTTGCTAAATAGAGAGCTTGTCATGGAAAATGAAATTCTTGATAAAGTGGAATATAATACGGCCGTCCGAATATGGTCCAAATAAACACAATGAGAGAAGGCTGATAGTCCGTGGAGAAATATACGACTATGCTTTGCTGCCCGAGAATTCAAGCTGACAAAGATTATTTGGGAGCTATCAACTTTCTCAAAGAAGCTAACAAGCCTCACGGGGAAGATTGAGCAATGGGTCGCAACCCGGATCAAGCAAAAAAGAGCTAGTAAAGGCATCCATTGGAAAGTTCGCAAGATTTGATCTTAACATTCGGATATAAAGATAGGGATCGATGTCTTCGCCTGGAGTATGAGGGCGAGGCCGTATATGTTTCTGCTTTATGTGAAGAGATTTGTTTTCTAGAAAAGTTGTTCTAATATAATTGAATTTTGAATCAATACCTCTCTTTCTTTTTTTCATTCATCCCATGCATTTGCATTTCATCACGTCATATGCATTAAATGTCACTAAATAACCCTAATTAGTTAAAAACTATTTCAGTTAATCTGGAAACGGACAAAAATCTGCCAACTAAACATTGTTATGGTACTCGTGCCCAAACAAAAGTTATGGATCAAAGATTGGAAAGGCTAGAACAACTCCAAAAAGAAATGCTAGAGCAACTGCAAATAAAAATTCAAGAACAATTGGCCAAAATCCAGCAAGATATGAGGGATAATATGCTAGAATCTCAGAGGAATATAATGAACCAATTAACAAAACTACTGACCGGTGGGCTAGAAAAAGGAAAGAATCCTATGGTCAATGCTGGAGATGATAATTATTATCCTCTTTACCCCCGGGTTTTACCCCGACAAATGTTCAGACACAATCCGAGGTGTACCCACGAAGGCCATCTGTTACAATCAGGCCCCAATAGTTTTAGGCCGGTGTTTCGATGCTGATGAATTACCAAGCCGACTCAGGCTCTAATCCAGGGAATAACCCAACGATCTCGATGATGTGATAGAAACAGAAAAGGTAAGGATAGAGCTCCTGAAACAACTTGAAAACCGGTGTAGATGGTTAGAAGAAAATTTTAAAGAAATGGAAAACGCTGACTATCATGGTGGAATCGATGCTACGGATTTGAGCTTGGTTCCGGACCTAGTGCTTCCCTCAAGTCCAAAACTCCAGAGTTTGAGAAGTGTAACGGGACTAGTTGTCCCGAAGCTCACATCACCATGTTCTACAAGTGAATGACAGGCTATGTCAATAATGACCAACTATTGATTCACTGTTTCCATGAAAGTCTAGTTGGGGCAGCATCCAAATGGTACAACCAATTAAGCTGTACCAAGATCAATTCATGGAAAGATCTAGCACAAGCTTTCATGAAGCAGTATAGTCACGTGACGGATATGGCCCCTGATAGAATCACCTTGCAAAACATGGAGAAAAAGCCAAATGAGAGCTTCAAGCAATATGGCCAAAGATGGAGGGAAGTTGTCATACAAGTCCAGCCACCTCTCCTAGAAAAAGAAACCACAATGCTTTTCATCAACACTTTAAAAGATCCATTCATCACTCATATGTTGGGAAGTGCCACAAAAAGCTTCTCGGACATAGTGATGACTAGCAAAATGATTGAAAACGCAGTAAGGAGTGGTAAGATAGAGGCGGGGGAAAGCACCAAGAGATCAGCCCTAAGAAAAAGGGACAATAAGGTGAATAACATAAGCACATACAACAAGGGTCATTCAAAGTCAATTATTGTGAGCCAGCTGAAAATAGTAACCATCAACCATCAAGGCTCCCTGAGACAAGCATCCAATACGAGGATGAATACAGAAAGGTTACAGTTCACACCTATACCCATGACATACAGGGAGCTGTATCAGAACCTACTTGATACACACGTGGTGTCCCCTTTCTACCTAGAACCGATGCAACCTCCTTTTCCCAAATGGTTCAATGCAAATGCTCAGTGCGAATACCATGCTGGAATCATTGGGCATTCAATCGAAAATTGCACCGCGTTCAAAAAGTTAATCGAAAGATTCATAAAAATGTTAATTGTAAAGTTTGACGACCCATCAGGATCTAATGTAGCAGGAAACCCGCTACCTAATCATGCTGACCAAGGGGTAAACGGGATAAATGAAGATGGGGGCAAGAAAATTAAATGTGAGGTTGTGGAAGTTAAAACCCCATTGAGACGGGTTTGGAAAGAGATGGTAAAAAGGGGGCTAATCATACCGAATTCAGAGGAGAGATCTAAAAGGAAAAGAAACTATTGTGAGTTCCACAATGAAGAGGGGCATGAAATTCAAGAATGCATCGAGTTCTGGGACCTGGTGCAAGACAAGATGGATAATAAAAGAAACTAAATTTTATGAAGATATTGAAGGCCCGGTGGAAATGTTGGGGAATCTAAACATTAACGACGTGTCCAAAGAGGGAACCGAGGAATAGAAATTTCCAAGCATCTGCCCTTACGTATTTGGGAGTGTTTTGAACAATGCGATTGTGGGAGAGATCCCTGTATTTCTTAGAGCCAATTTAGAGTAATATTCAAAACACGCTTGTTGCTTTAAGCCTAGAAGCAATAAGAATCCTTTTGTGAAATAGGCTTATGTCTAAAATCTTTATTTCAATAAAATGCATCTTTCCTATCATTTCGAGCAAATATTCTTTTATTCTAAACAAACAATTATTCTTAGATTCTTTTGTTCTTTGGACTTTCTTTCAAACATTATTTTATTCTTTATTCATAATCATACCATACAAATAATTATTCTTAGATTCATTTATTCTTTGGAATATTCCTTTGTACCTACAACAGGTCTCCAAATATCAATGACATGAGCGACACTGTTACTGACCCAGAATCTCCTTTTGAGCAACATATGTGTCTAGAGCGATCTTAGAACTTTGAAGATGATAAAGATTGTAGCCTATCTCTTGATTTGTCAAGGATGATAAAACAAAATGAGAAACAGGTTCTACCTTACAAAGGGTCAATAGACATCACGAGCCTAGGAGAAGAGAAAGAGGTGAAGATCGAAGCCTATATCACCACAGAGACAGAGCGAGATGCCATTGAGTTATTTCAAGAATTCAAAGATGTTTTCGAATGATCGTGTCAAGATACGCCTGGGCTAATAAGACGTGTGGATGTTGTTAAGGCTAAGAAAATCTTAAAAGAGGCCCATAAGGGTGTTTGAAGAACACATGCTAATGGTTTTACAATGGCCAGGCAAATCATGAGGTTCGGGTACTGCTGGTCCACCATGGATGGGGATCGCACCAGTAATGTCGCAAATGTCAAATTTATGGAGACAAGATTCATGTGCCTCATTCATTTCTTTATAGATTTTCTCTATGTGGGGCATGAATTTTATTAGGCCGATCTCATCAAAAGCTTCTAGCAAACATCATTATCTTTGTGGTCATCGATTACTTCACTAAATGGGTGAAAGTCACTTCATATGCCAATGTTACAAAGTCAACAGTCATCAAATTCCAAAAAAAAAAAAAGAGATCATGTCAATGCCAGAAAGGATCATATCTAGTAATTCATAATAACATGATATCAAAGGTTTGCAATTTGTTTAAAATCAAACACCATATCACCCCAAAATGAATGGTGCAGTAGAGGCAGCCAAAAAATATATATATGTAAAAAAAATAAAAAGATCATGGGGAAAATGACCGAGACTTGTAAATATTGGCATAAGAAGTCACCATTTACCCTCTATGCTTATCGAACATCGGCCAAGACCTTTGCCAAGGTAATACCTTTCTCAGTGGTTTATGGAATGGAAGTGGTTTCGCCCATTGAAGTCGAGATTCCTTCTCTCCAAGCTTCGATTGAGTCAAGAGTTGGATGAAGCAGAAGGGGTCCAGTTTTAATATGATCAAGTGAACCTGATTGAAGAAAAGAGTTTGAAAGTATCCATCATGGTCAAATGTATCAAAAATGAATGATGCGAGTTTATGGCAAGAAGGCTTGCCCTAGAGAATTCCATGAGAAGGACTTAGTTTCGAAAAGGATCCTTCATATACAAAAGGACTTTAGAGGAAAGTGGATGCCAAACTGGAAGGACCTTATATAGTAAAGAAGGCCTGTTCTAGAGAAGCCTTGATATTGACCGAGATGGATGGCAAAGACCTGCCCAATCCAGTGAATTCAGATTCAGTCATATTTAGTATTTTCAAAAAACAAACACAAAAAAAAATAAAAAAGGAGAGGCCAAGGCAAAAACCCAAAGGGCCCTTTGAAACCAAAGGGGTTTTGAATTGGAAACCCGTAAGGGCAATTCAAATAAAAAGTGGGGCATGTGGTAGTCTTGCTATGCTTGAATTAACAAGTAGGAGGTATGTTGCATCTTAGGGCATCGACAAAGTACTCTAGATCTCCTAAACACATGTCGAGCTCAAAATGGTCCTCAAGAAGTTTGTACAGAGAAGCTCAGGCTGTAATATCTGGGGCACCTAGTTTTCATCTTACCCATATTGAATTTTCTATCATCGATTACTATATTCATTTTGAGCTACGCTCCCAATCAATTTCCTTCTGATTACATTTGCTATCTTTGATTAACTTATTTATTTTGATTTAATTTCCTTCTTATTGCATTTGCTATATTTGATTAATTTATTCTTTTCGAGCTATGCTCCCAATCAATTTCCTTCTTGTCTATTGTTATGATCTTTTCAAGCATTTTGCATTGA
This sequence comes from Gossypium longicalyx, assembly GCA_025698465.1. NCBI lineage: Eukaryota > Viridiplantae > Streptophyta > Magnoliopsida > Malvales > Malvaceae > Gossypium > Gossypium longicalyx. The sequence goes on along the minus strand of CM047006.1, from coordinate 54,346,036 downwards.
AATAATGATTAATGGACTAATAAAACTTTCGCAAAAGAAGTTATGCATATTACTCTGGAGGCTTTTAAATAGTACAAGAACCTGAAACAAGACTATTGTTTAGAACTCACCAAACCAAAAGGTTTGAAATGTTTGAGAAATAGGAGTCTAAATTGTGACTATCTCTTCAGATTTTCTGTCAAAGATATCAGGAGACAAGATATTGCGTTGGTGATACAACCTTGATGAATAACAAGCAACCCAAGCATTAAAATGGGATCATTCTAAAAAAAATGACATTCTACATTCCTGCATACACATCTAGTCGTGTTACCCAGATCAATAGATTAAAGAAGCCACAAATCCTATACCCATGAGCTGCGGTGGGATGGATTGAAGATGATACAAATCCTATACCCTTAAGTTACAATAGGATGGATGGAAGAAACCACAAATTTTATCTCCCTAAAGTTGTAGTGGAGCGAACCAGCTCAGCAAATGGTGATTATTTTCTCAAATTTTCTGTCAAAGATACCAGCTGAGCAAATGGTGATTATTTTTTTCGAATTTTCTGTCAAAGATACTAGCTGAGCAAAGAAGGCAGGATAACACATCAGTGACAGAACCTTGATGACCAACGAGTAATGACAACCCAAATATTAAAAAGGGATCATTCTCATGACATTCTGTATTCATGCAAATATCATTCATACACATCTAGTTAGGAGCATTCGATTCATTATGATCATAGCATCCTAATCATTCGGCATAAGCATAGGCCTATCAAACAGATTTTATAGGTCCTGTTCCCCAGAGAATGGCGTAACAGACTACTGAAACCATAAATCCTATACCTCTGAAGTTGCAATAGGTTAGATTAAGTCATCATGGCGAATCTTATCTCCCTAAAGTTGTAGTGGAACAGATTGAAGCCACAAGTCTTATCTCCCTGAAGTTGCACAGAGCAGACTAAAGACAGTGAATCTTATTTCCCTGAAGTTGCAGTGGAACAGATTAAAACTACAAATTATGGTGAATCATATCTCCTTGAAGTTGCAGTGGAGCAGATTGAAGCTACAAGTCTTATCTCTCTGAAGTTGCAGCAGAGCAGACTAAAGATAGTGAATCTTATTTCCCTAAAGTTGCAGTGGAACAGATTCAAGCTACATATCATGGTGGATCTTATCTTCCTAAAGTTACAGTGAAGTAGCTCGAAGCCACCATCCTTATTTCTTTAAAGTTTCAGTAGAGTAGGATAAAAATACACAAAAAATACACAAACCTTATCTCCCTGAAGTTGCAGTGGAGAAGGTCAAAATTACTAATTCTTACCTCCTTGAAGTTCCAGCGGAGTAGATCGAAGCTACAAATCTCTTCTCCCTGAAATTACATTAGAGCAGATTGAAGCCACAATCCTTATCTCTCTGAAGTTGTAGTATAGCAGGATAATAATATATAAACCTTATCTCCCTAAAGTTGTAGTGGAGCAGGTTGAAATTACCAATTCTTATCTCCTTTAAGTTCTAACGGAGTAGATCAAAACTACAAATATCTTATCCCTAAAATTACATTGGAGTAAATCGAAGCTCCAAGTCTTATATCCCTGAAGTTTCAGTGGATTAGAACGAGAAGAAGAGGAGCACCAAAGAACTCGATTCGGAGACCAGGAAAAATTGGCCCTTTTGGAGTCTTTACTCCATTCTCCTTACATGACAACGAGCAAAGAGGGGCAGCTGTAATGGGTCAATTTAGCTTAGGCTCGAGACAAAAAAAATAAGCAAAAACAAAAGACAAATAAAATAATAGTAATAATAATTAATAGTTCAGTCCATTTACAATAGCCCAAAATAATTACAGCGGCCCAATCTAAACCTAAAATCCAAAATACTTAAAACCAAAACTTTACAGACTCAAAAAAGGCCCAAATTAACCTTAAACCCAAACAAACCCTAACCCAAATTATAACAGCCATTGGCCCAAAATCTAAAATTTTTTTCAAAACCCTAACTCCTGCTTCGCGCTACAACAGCCACCAGCGGCCTCCGTACATCAACCAATGGTCCCTACCCTCTGTGTATGTGTCACGTCGCCTCTGTACCTGCAAATTAAGGAAAATAGAACACGACAGCAACAAAGAAAAAAACAAACTTTGTAATATGCCTATAAAAGAATCACTAGGCATTTTGAATTTTTTTTACGAAGTAATCAATAGAAAACGAAATTTTCAAGCCGAAAAAGGTGATTCATTTCTCTATTTTTTTGTTTAGTCATAGATATTTCATAAAGAGAATAGCAAAAAGAAAACTCACCCATTCCCTTCGTTCTAGGCCACCATCGGAGTACTCCTCTGTCGTGAAAACCCCAAAAACTCTTTGGAGTTTCGTTTGGGTTTCAAAGTAGGCTTACAAGGGATTATGAGGGGCGTGGTCGAATGTTTTTTCGTTTTCAGGGTTCTCATCCTACCTTTAGGTCTAGGGTTAGAAAAAAAAGAGGGGGCTGAAAGACTCGATTTTGGACACCTCTGGCCGCCTTCTACGGCGGGGTTACAGCAGAGCCACGTTGGAGGCTTGTGGAGCCTAGCCGGATTTTGGGTTGAGACCTAGAGAGAAAGTAGCCCCCTTCCCTTTTTTTTAAAAGAAAACACAGAAAGAATGAGAACTTTAAAAAAATTTTGACTTTTATAAGCTATAGAAAACGGCGTCATTTAGGGCCTGTTTCAGTGGCCTCAAAACGGCACCGTTTAGGGACTCAACCTGCGCCTTGACCCGACCTAGGGAGGGCCAACATGTTTTATAACTTTGTGGGTTATTTCTACAAAAGGTCCTTCCGTTTTTTCCATCTGTTTTAATTGGATCCTTTTTCTTTTTTTTTTGGTTTCTTTTAATTTGAACCTGATAATTTTACTTCGATCGCATTCTGGTCCTCATGGGAACGACGTCGTTTTGGAAGAGAGGGAAGACTTTCTCTTTTAATCCTTCCATGTTATGCGCATGTTTGGATCAGTCCCTCCTTTTTCTTTTTATTTCAGATTTGCCTCAACTTTTTGTTTTAAAATTCGATTTAATCCTTTTTTTGTTATTTTTGTTATTTTATTATTAAATTAATTAACTTAATATTATTATACTTTCTTTTTCGCATTTAATTATTTGTTTTATTAATGTGTTACTAAATTAATTATTTTTGCAATATTATTGCTATTATTTTTTATATGTACCTATTTACCTAAAATATATATATATCTTATTTTATCATTTATCTACATATATCCTTTGACATAATTTTCAAAAACTATTTTATTTTTCTTTAAATTTGGCCCTTTATTTTCGTTATTTCACATTCTTCAATATCTTTTTTATGCACTTATTTATTTACTCACTCGTCTTATTTTGTTTAAGAATTGATTTCTTCTCGATTGAAACCAGTTTTATTGTTATAGTTATTATTTATTATGCATTTATTTTTCTCTAATTGTTAATCTTGGTGTTAAATTGATGTACAATACACGATTATTGTCATCATGAATCATTTATTAGTACACTCATATAGTTGTCATTCGTTAGCATAATATTTCATCCACACACCTCTTTTAAATATTATATCAATTTTCATCCTAAAATTAATAAAAAAAGAGATTCTTTAATAAAGGCAATATTCTGTGTTTGGAAATTCGAGAGATCGTGCCCTAACGTACTGGGTTTCAATTTTTCTCGTTTGATCCAAATGACCGAATAACCTTTTAAAATTAAAACGAATGAGTTTTGAAAATCAAAAGACAAGCTTATTCTCAAGTGTTTAAAATGTTGCGTCCTAACGTACTGGATGTGGCATTTTATTACTTCAAGACAAGAAGGTCTTTAGCATCTGTTTCGATTTATTCAAGCAAATTCTTCGTAAAAATCAACATTAAAAAATAAAGGATCGTATTTTTAAATTCTTTTTGAGTTTTCAACTTTCGATGTTTAGACATTAATTAATCAATTATGTACCAATTTTGGGCGTTACGGAGGTGCTAATCCTTCTTCGCACGTAACAGACTCCCGAACCCGTTTTCTCTAATTTTATAGACCAAAATTATTGTTTTAGTAAATCAAAACATTTTATTAAAACGATCAATCGTAAGGTGACTCGATCACACCTCATAAAAAAAATTGGTGGCGACTCCCATGTTCGTTTTCATTTTCAAAATCAAAGTTGACGACCCCGTTTTTCAAACAAAAAGGTTTCAACAATTATATATAATTTGAATGTCATAGGAGTCTTAGATATTGACACATGACTTCCTATTTCTTTTAGGCTTGCAGTGCATTTTTTACATTATAAGACAATGGTCAAATTTCAATTTTAGCCACTAGATTATATTGAAACTAGATATTTAATCTATATACTTTACCTTTTGACATAATTTTACCCTTCTATTTTTATAATGTCATTAGTTAGTCTAAATAGTTACTATTGTTAATTATTTTAATCAAAATAGTGATGTTAAATTTTCTTATTCCAACAAAAAAGTTATTTTAGCGTTATGAGTTTGAATGTGATTTTAAGAAAAAAAATCTTAATCAATATTTTCAACATTACTTTTTTTGTTACATGACTATCAAATGTATTTATTTTTAATTTCAAAATGTGACACCAGATAATTTAATAGAAAACTTTTAACAGTGGTAATAATTAGAATTGAATTTTTTTAATCTGAAAACTAAAGGCATTAAATTTCAGAATATAAATGTAGAGGGACTAAATTCCAAATATACAAAATGTATAGGGACTTATATCATAGTTTAAACTTCCAATTTTTACTTTATAATTTGACACAAATAAAAAATCAACCTAATGTGAAGTGTTATCTAGAAACTATACTAGTTTTATACTGATTTAATATAGGTGTTGGTTCAAACCCGAATAATACAACGAATACGAATGAAAATCAAGATGGATAAAAAATTACGGGTAAAGAAAACTTCACTAAAATGGAAAAAATCGAAAAAAGGAGTACAAGATGGAGAAACAAATAAAATTTGAACCCGAAATATAAAGATTACCCGAAATTCCCTCAAACTCTCTCTTATTTTTGTTGTTGTGATTCTAAACTATCTAGGATTACTAAGAGGCCTATTTATAGGATGAGTTTCATGTACAAATATTACTAAAACATTCCTAGAATAATTATAGTTAGACTAGAAAAATATAACAAAGTTTAATTGGGAGCAAAAACCTGGTTTAAGTTGAATACATGTCACCATGTCAGGACGAGGCATATCACCACGTCATAACGAGGCATATCGTCTCGTCAAGACGTCGTTTGTCACATTGTAGCAATGTCGTGATCCTCCTCATCGTGATTTCAATTGTGTTTCTTCTCTAGTTTGCCTAAAAATACAAGGCACACCCTAAAAATCTCCACCTTGACTCATATTTCCAAAACACATTCTTTGTCGATACCCGTCATAGGCCTTACTTCATCTTGGCAAGATATTAGCGGAATCCAAGTAGTGCTTAAACTTTGAAACTAGAAGGCTTTTAGTTTTCTAAATTGCTAAATCAAAGTTGACTCATGTCTGCTTCCCATAAACACAGTGCTCTATCTTTCCAACTCCTACACCTGAAAGAGAACCTCTTTTATTCAAAATATTCATACCTTTTTGCTTGTATAACTACATCACTTCTGCTTCAAATGAGTCGACCCATGCTCCTTAACAGATAAGGAAATTGTTGCATTACTGGTCACTGTTGAACCTTGCAAAACATAAAGACTATCAGTCTTTCGACCTCTCATCAAAATGAGAGCTCCACGAGATACCTTAATGTCACTTGACTCGATAGTAATCTTACAACCCTTTGAGTCTAAATTACCTAAGGAGATGAGATTCTTCTTTGAATCAGGCACATGCCTGACATTTGGTAATGTCCTAATGATTCAGTCGTGTATCCTAATCTGAACGGTACCAACACTGGTTATCTTACAGGGTGAATTGTTCCCCATAAGCACAACTCCAACTTCAAACAGACTGTATGTAGAGAACAAGTCATTGTTTTTACACATATGCAAAGAGCACCTTGAATCCTGAATCAATTCAAACGTAAGTTTAGACCTTTCGATCATAGACACCAACAACCAATCATCACCATTGTCCTCAAGTACACTAGCATCTGCTACCTCAACCTTTTGTTCTTTGTCACTCTCAGTATCACTCTTGTATTTATTTTTTAGCTTATAACATTCTGTCTTAATGTGATATAGCTTCTTACACTAGTAACAGGTTTTGTCATGATTCCACGACTTCGATCTTAACCTAGATATGTTCTGAATTTAAAACTTAAATTGTTGCCTTCCTTTAGCAAACAAAAGCAAGGGTTGACTACTAGACTTGCTTTTCGAACCTAACTCATTATCGAGTTTTTCCTTGCTCAACAAGTTACCCTTCATATCTTCAAATGAGAGTTTATCTCTATCATAAATCAGGATCTCCCTAAAAGTTTTGTATGAAAGGGGAAAAAAACAAAGTAATAACATAGCCTAATCTTCATCACCTATGTTAACCTTGACATTTTTCATATCATTAAGGAGAGTGATAAATTCACTGATATGAGCCTTAATAGACTTACATTTTTCCATACGAAATGTATATAATTGTTGTTTTAATACCAAGCGATTTGCAGGGGGTTTTGTCATATACAGGGCTTCCAATTTCCCTCATTGGTATGTTGTCGTCTTCTTTGACACCTATTGCAATACATTTTTAGTGAGGCAGAACTAAATTGTTGATAGTACCTTCTCATCAAGTTCCTTACACTCTAATTGATTCACATTTGTGGGTTTTTTCTCTGTAACGACCTTTTTCAGACCGTTCTGAACTAGAATTGTCATCATCCGAACTTGCCACAAGCTAAAATTTGTAATCCCATTGAACTTCTCGATACTGTATCTCATTGCCATCTCTAAAAGGGTTAAATTTGAAAATTGAACCAAGCTTTAATACCAGTTTGCTAGGTCAAACCTGAATAATGTAAAAAACAAGAACAAAAATTGAGAAAAATGGACACAAATATTTACGTGGAAAAACGTCTCCAAAGAGGATAAAAAATCACAGGCAAAGAAAACTTCACTAAAACTAAAAAAACTAAAAAAAGAGAGTACAAGATGGAGAAACAAGTAAACTTTGAACCCAAAATACAACGTTTCTCGAAATTCCAACAAACTCTCTCTTATTTTTGTTGTTATTCTAAACTATCTAGGTTGCTAGGAGGCCTATTTTTGTGTACAAATATTATTAGAACATCCCTAGAATAATCAGATTTAGACTAGGAAATTATAATAGAGTTTAACTGGGAGAAGAAACCTAGTTTAAGTTGAATACATGTTGCCACGTTGTGACGAGGCATATCACCTCGTCAGGACATTGTTCATCGCGACATTGTGCTCTTCTTCGTAGTGACATTGACTCTATTTCTTCTCTGGTTTGCCCGAAAATATGAGGCACACCCGACAATATGTTTAAAGCTTTAAACTCCAAATTATGGCTTATTGATTAGGTGTTCACATTCACCAAGAATAGGTCCGGTTCAAATCATCATTGTACCAAAAAAACATAATTAAACTTAACATAATCAATCTCTTTTCTTATATTCATATTAAAAAGTAATAATAATTAAATTAAGATATAATTAAAAAAAAGAGTATTGATTAATAGGGTAAACTACAATCGATGCCACCAAACTTTGGTTATTTTTTATTTTTACCACCAAAATTTGGTTGATATTTTATTTTTACCACCAAAATTTTGAAACTTACAAAAATATCATTATATTTTTGTTATTACAAAAATACCACTTAATCATTTACTGGTAACGAGAATATGGCATGGATTTCCCCTCTCTATTTTTTAATATAAAAAATTATATCATTTCTTTTTTTAATATTATTATATCCTTCCTTCTTTTCTTTTCTTTTCTTCTCTTTTCTTTTCATCTTATTTCTTTTCCTTAGAAAATCTTAGTCGTTCACCACCGTTGGTGGCTTTCCCCAGACACACCACCATTGGAGCAATTCACCCCATAGGATCAGCTCCAACACAACTATCTAAAGCAATTCTCCTCATTTAAACACCCTATCAACATGGGTCAAGAGGTAATTAATGGCTCAATCTTGCACACAAGTAAATAACACAAGGAATGCATTTCGCTTGGCAGATGGATCCTGCATCGTTGAAATGATCTTGTCAACCATTTTAGGTGCATCAACCAAGAGCTGCTTACCTTGTGGAAGCTTGTATATCGACATGACAGCTAATATAGCATTTCTCCTAATAAATGGGTATCGATGCTCCAGGTTTTGCAAAATTGGGATTTTTTTTATAAAATTTAATTAATTACGTAAATGACCCATTTTTTGGTAAAATACGTAAATAACCTAAAATCTACAGTGCAAGTTTGTGGAGCCAAAGTTTTGGCGCCACCAACATGCCACGTCAGCAACCGGGATAAAAAAATTAGTTTTTTGGTGGAGCTATGTAGAATGGTGCCACCTATATAAGGGAAATACTACAATTTCTAAAAATATGAGGGGTTTCAAACAAATTTTCCTTTTTTTTGGTGGAGCTAAATAATTTGGCACCACCAATTTCCAATGTCTCTGCCACCTTTTTGTCCTTTTTCTGTTTTTATTTTTATTTTTAATTATTTGTTTATAATATTTTAAATTTATATTTTTTTGGTGGAGCCATTCTAAATGGCGTCACTAGTTCATTTAAACCCTTTTTTTTAATTTTGTTTTACATATTTAAAATTTTAAAAAATATATTTTATTTGGTGGAGCCATTTTCTTTGGCATGACCAAATTGGTATATATAAGCCTCAGTAACACATCAATCTGAGTTGAAGAAAAAAAAATTACTTGTACTTTGTTAGAGGATGAATGGGGGAGATATGAGAAGTGTTTTTTTTTTTTTAATGTGTTAGTGTTTTTTTTAATTTAAAGGTATGTTTTGTTTAAGGATAATCCGATAGAGCTCTGACACCAATAAATTTAATGGTTTTTTTCAAACCAACGAGTATGTTTGAAGGTTATGCAACCAATTTGGTTCAAATTGGTTATGCAACCAACGGGTGGATTATTTGGGATTCCCTAGGTCAATGGGGTGTTTGAAGGTTATAAGGAATCCCAAATCGAACCGCAATGGTGAGATCATCAATATTGGTAGCATTCAAGCTACAATTTAATAGCACCGAGAAAGTCACTTTTGTTGCGGTTAAGCAAATTATTTTTCAATTTGTAAGATAGAATAATGTTAGTTTTGAACAAAATCATTTAATTATGTTTTTTTTGTAAAACACAATTTTGTCGGTCTTGAAAAAAATATTTTTTTTTTTAGTATTGAGAAAGTTCTTCGTGTTGTAAAATGACATATTGTAAGTTAAACGAAATTATTTAGAAAGTTTAAAATGTAAAATTATATTTTTTAAAAAAATATATTATTTGAATAATGTATATTGATAGTTATTTTGTGAAATATAATTTTGATGTGAATAATTTATGTAATGTGAAATCAAGAAAATTAAAGGGCCATTTTTAAAGAAATAATTATAATAGACATTTTTAATAAAAATAAAAAAACGGATGACCAAAAAATAAAGAAAGTTTGAAAAAAAATGAGAACAAAAAAAAAGTGAGGGTTGAATTTATTGGAAAAGAAAAAAGAGACAGAATTTACTTATAAAAAAAACTATCGCTTTTTAATAATAATAATAATAATAATAAATATTAAAAATAAATATAATGGTTGATCACATCGCATCAGCCGCATCAGCGATATAACTGGTCAACAGGTTAATTAATGTTAGTTTAAAGAAAAAAAAAAGAAATAGGAGGGAAGAGATGACACCGTCTCTTTAAAAAGGAAGGAATGTCGGACTTTAGTCCCACTTCAGTTTTTTTTTATAGAATAAGAGGAAAAAGAGAAGAAAAGAGAGAAAAAAAATTGTATTTGTTTTAAAGTTGATAAATATAAGAAAGGTATGTATAATTTTTTTTATGTGAAATGTATTATATTAAAAGTAGTTATTTTAATATAATAATTAATTATATTTAATTTATGTAATTTTTTAAAAATTATGCAGATATTAGAATGTCTTCTCGAGTAAACACGGATCACACTTCATCAAGGATCAATGAAATAGTAAAATTAATTATAAATTAAATAAAAAATATTTTGTATTAGTTTCTCATTTTTCCTTGCTCAACACTACTTTGCTCTACGTGTTTTAGATGCATGATGCAATTCTCTATTTGGTTGTTATCTGCCCTTTTTAACCCCTTTTTGCATGAAATTGATTTCTACGTGTTAATAATATATTTTTTTAATTTATGGAATTGATCTCGTATGTAAGATAAACTTTCGAGTTTGAATATGTCTAGCTCTCGAGTTTGAATATGTCTTCTACTTTATATTATATGTAAAACTCTACGTATTATTATAAATACCGATTCAATAAAAATATGTCTTTTATATTTTTATATTTACCCATATCACCTATATTTTTTAGAACATTATTGCTTTTGGTTGTCTTTTGTTTTAATGCTTAACTATGATTAAGACATAATAATGAAAGAGAGTTAACGGTACTTAAGCTTCAAAGAGATTTGGAAATCACATTCATAATATGTATTTATGAAACATTCATAAAATATTATTTATGACACATTCATAATGCTTAACTATGAGTTAGATTACAAATCTTCGTTCTATTATTATATTTTTTAAAATATTATTTGGTCTCTACATGTTATTCAATATTATTATTTTAAAATTCTTTTTATATTTCTCATTTTAATAATAGTTTATTAATATTTTATTACTCATTTAATTTAACTTAAATAAAAAATACTTAGAATGACTACGTTGGTATAATATAGACAATTAATTTATCATATTTTTATAAAAAAAATTATAATATAGGATGGGTACCAAGTTTTGAGGTCACAGTTTCATTTTCCCAAGTACGATCCGGATGAGCAAGTCATGCCATACTTGCAATTGGCAGGATTTGGGGACGCCGCATTGATCTGTAGGTTTGACCAGAGAGCTAACCTAATATCCACCTTGGTTGAGCGGTGGTCTAAAGACCTACACCTTCATTACGCCATGCAGGGAGTGCACTATCACATTGGAAGACGTCGCTATGCAACTTGGCTTACTAGTTGATGCTGTTGCGGTCACAAGCCGAAGCAAAGTGTTGGAACCTTCAGTACTATGCCACAGATTGCTTGGACGGTCCCCTAGTGATGAGGAACGGAATTTCACGTCCTTGACATTAGCATGTTTGAAAGAAAATTTTAAGGAGTTATCGATCACCGCCACTAAGCACGAGGTGATGTGTGTTGCTCGATCCTATATTATGCGGCTAATTAGGGGTACTTTTACTAAACAAAACGTCTAATGGGGTCTATTTAAAGTACTTGCCTCTATTGGAAGATTTCCATCGTGCTGGTACTTATAGTTGGGGATCAGTAGTATTAGTCATTTTGTACCATTAGCTTTGTCAAGCAACAAAACACAGGGTAAGTAACATGGTCAGTTGTGTGGGGCTACTAAATCAATCTGTTTTTCTTTACAATTCACTATGGCATCATGTTTAATCAATCAATCCATTCCAAGAATAACATCAAATTCTCGGAAAGGTAACAACATTAAATCAATAGAGAATTCACAGCCTTGTATTTCCAGTGGACAATTCTGACATATTAAATTAACTAACACACTTTGCCCTAGTGGATTAGTGACTTGTAAATCAAGGTCAGTGGACTCAACAGTCATTTTCTTTTTTGACACTAATGCAGTGCAAATATATGAATGCGTAGATGCAGGATCAATTAAAGCATACACAGAATCATCAAAAAGATAAAAATTACCAGCTATCACATCTGGAGCAGAAGCTTCTTCCCTTGCCCGGATAGCATATGTACGTACAGGTGCTCTTGTTTCTAATCGGGCTGCAGTATCTCTCGTTCCCGAACGAACAGTCCCAGCAGCACTGCTTTGACCTAAACGTTTACTTTTCTGAGGAATATTTGCTTGTTTCTCCCCTTGTTCTCTGTCTTCTTTTAACAATTGAGGACAGTCCCGAATAAAATGATCAGTTCCACCACATTTATAGCAAGCTCCAGTTCTTCCCCAATATTCACCAATATGAAATCTACCACAATTTTTGCATCTCAGTCTCGGAATATTTTGCACACTACTAACACTAGCTACTAGTTTCTTAGTTCCTCCGACATCTTGTTGAGTTGTTTTACTTTTATTCAATCATTCCGGAATTGTAACAGGTCGACTAGAATCGTCTCTGAACTTTTTAGCCGGAAAAGTCGAAGTTGGTCTAGAGAAACTTCTTTTGTATACCTCTTTACCTTTTCTTTGTCTTTGCATCTTTCTGTTATACACTTCTTCCATCTTTTGAGCTCGATTAGATAGACCCAAAAATTCTCGAATCTCTGTGCCTCCAATCATCATTCTAATTTCATCATTAATCCCTTCTTCAAATCTAATGCACATTTCTTCCTCTATCGGTACAACATCCCGAGCATATCTATTGAGATACACAAATTCTCTTTCATATTCAGCCACTGTTTTATTCCCTTGTCGAAGATCAAGAAATTCCCTCTTCTTCTTATCTAAATATCTCTTTCCCACATATTTCTTTTTAAATTCGTTTTGGAAGAATTCCCAGGTAAGTTTATCTGCAGGTACCACTGCCTCAATAGTTTCCCACCAATTATACGCTTCTTCTTTCAATAATGAAACTGCACATCTCAGATAATCCTCCGGAGAACACATCATCTGTTTAAAAACTCTCTCCAAACTCTTTAACCAATACTCTGCTTTAACTGGATCATCGTCCGATCTCCCTCAAAATTCCTCAGCTCTGAACTTTCTGAGTTTTTCAATCGGTGTTCTTTTGCTAGATTCATCTATTAAAGTAGGAGCAACCGGGGTTGTAACTGGTGGTACAGTAGGGGAGGAGGAGGTTGTTGTGCCTGACTTCTTCCTTGTAGTGTTTCACGATACGACTGATTCATTAACCCATAAATCATATTTTTAAGTTCTTCCTCTCTCATTAAAGAAATCGAAACATTACCACTTGTTCCCTGCTCAGAAGTCTGTATTCTACTATTAACTTCCTCTTCTTGACTAGCACCCTCAGGTCTATCAGACATCTTTACAATCTATAACAAAAATTAGTAGTTAGATCGGATCATTCACATCACACTATCACAGATTTATATGGCATGTATTCCTAAACACTTTACACATCACATTTGTTCCGAGAATCGACTAAACTAAGCTCTGATACCAATAAATGTAATGCCCCTTACCCTAGACCGTCGCTGGAGTTAAGCACGAGGCATTACTAAACTTATTTGAGCACTTAAACAAATTCAAACAATTTATATCATACTTTCCAGACAAGTTGTCCAACTGCGTCACAGTCGCTAAAAAAAATCATATCTCGAGTTAAAAAACTCGAAATACAAATCCGTAATTTTTTCCCGAATCTAGACTCATAACTACTTACTAATTTTTTTCTAGAATTTTTGGTTGGGCCAATTAGTACAGTTTATTAGTTAAAGTCTCTCTCGCCTGTGGTTGGCTACTCGACCCTCGTGCACTATGAATAAAATTTCTTCCTGTACAGAATTAAAATAACCGTACCGTTTGTTTCTTTTAAAAATAGACTCAATAAGGATATATAGTATGACTTCTAATTATTTTTGTACAATTTCTAATGATGTTTACAAATCAGAATAGGGGAGCTTAAAATCAATCTGACCTTATCTCACAAAAATTCAGATATCTCCTGATATGAAAGTCTTTTGCTTACACCGTTTCTTCTATGTGAAACTAGATTCAATAAGCTTTAATTTCATATTTTATTCAACCTCTAATTAGATTTTCATAATTTATGGTGAATTTTCAAAACCAACTACTGCTACTAACTAAAAACGGTTTTAGTACAAAATATTGTTAACTAGTTTATAACATCTTTACTTCAATTCATTTAAGCTCTATACATGCCATATAAATCTTTAAACATAAAACAAAAGCTACCGGAATTGATCTGGATAGTGTGTCTTGTTGTGTTGATCCGATCTACCAACTTCACTTCAATTCAATCTACATAAAAATATCAAACACACACAAGTAAGCTTATTGAAGCTTAGTAAGTTCATAGGTTTAAAAGTAATGCTTACCAAACATAATATTTCCAAACAATACCAAAACATTCACAAAAGTTTCCTGCCATTCACAACCACTGTTATAATACTTCACGTAGTTGAGGTCAATATTAACAACTATTCAATCTCTTTCATTTGGTTCACTTCTCTTGTATTTCTTATTATCAAATTAGGAAACAGCTTACAAAATTGAGTACGTCGTCGTTCAGTGCCACGATTCATAACTCAGTATGGTTTTCCTCATTAAAATACCATACCTACATTTTACATCTCGGTATGGAAAATACCATACCTACGTTTCTTAACTCAGTATGGATGATACCATACCTACATTTCACACTTTTCCATGGAACAACCATGGTCTTATCTGTCAATTCATCACATGTCACGATACGAACGTACTCAATCCTGCGTTTTTCCTAATTTGCATTTCCACATTTATTCTTTCATTAACAAAATTTTCAAAATCCCACAACAAATTCATATATAATAACACATTATATCATTCAATCATTCACAAATAAACATCTAAATTCAACCATATGAACTTACAGGCTAATTTGTAGAAGATATATTGAAATTTAGGGACTATTCGCAACTTTTTCTTTTCCTCGTTCTTCTTTGGATTCTTGATCTATAATATAAAATATTTTCACTCATTAGCATTTATTTGATTTCTATTTCACTTTACAATTCATGCTCTTCAACTTTCAAAATTGCACTTTTACCCCAAAATTTTTAGTTTTTACAATTTAGTCCCTGCTCAATTCACCCATCAATTGAACCAAATTTTCTCAATTAACACTTTATTTTATCATTATAAACTATTTCAAAACCTTTGACATTCTGAATTTCAGCACCAACCTTTAATTCACAACTTTTTCACAATTAGGTCCTAAATACCATTTTCTATCAAAATCACTTAATAAAACCACCTTAATATGAAATTAGAACTTAAATTTCATAATAATTCATCATAAACTTCCCTTACCCACCCAGGATAACTTCCAATTTCACCCATAAAATCAAAAACTAATGAATTCTATAAGTGGACCTACTTGTAAAAGTCATAAAAACATAAAAATTATCAAGAAAAAACAAGAATTAAACTCACATGATGTAAAAATATGAAAAACCAGCTTTCTCCAGACCTCCTATGGCGTTTTGGCTGAGAAAATATGAAGAGATCTCTAGATCTTTCAATTTTGTCCTTATTTTATATGTTAAAATTGTAAAATTTCCAAATTTGCCCTTTTTCCCTTATTTTTCTGCTGATTTTCTTGCCCTTGCCATCCAGCCTATTCACTTTTAGGCTTAATTTCCATTTAAATTCTCTTTCTTTTAACACTTGAGCTATTTAATCCTTTTAGCAAATTTTATTTTTATTACAATCTAGTCTTTTTTATTTAATTGACTACCCAAACGTTAACATCTCTCAACCAAACTTTAATAGTAGCTAAATGACACTTCATAAATATTTATAAAAATATTTATAGCTTGATTTTCAAATTTGAGGTCTCGATACCTCGTTTTTGGCCCGTTTGACCTAATAAATTATTTTAATTCACCAATTCACAAATTCTTCTAAATTCTTACTTGACTCATAAATATTTAATTATTATCTTCTTCAATCTTACTTTTCGAATTTAGTGATCTCAATTCACCATTTCCGACACCATTGAAAATTAGGCCGCTACAATCCCTGAATCTGAGCTAGCTTTGAATGACTATAAAACATAGAAAAATAAACAAAGTAAGCTATAAAGCTTAGTAAGTTCAAATGAAATATACTAAACAAATCATAATACACAAATCATCAATTTGAACTATATAAAATATAATTCATGAAAACAACAAACCTTCCATATGCTTAGTTATATGCTTATATGCAAATTCATAACTTCCTCTACTTACATCTCATACATTACATATACATACCTATACAAATTCGTAACTAACTCATACCTTTTCGGAACACTATCGAATACTCGATATCTCGTACACTAAGTGCTAATACATAGCCAAAGCTATTATAATTTTGCACACTAAGTGTCTTACATAGCCGAAGCTATCTCAGTCTCACACACTAAGTGCCATATATAGCTAAAGCTTTCTTGAATCGCACACTAAGTGCCATATATATATCTGAATTGTCGTCAGACATGACTATAAGTTCATAAAACAATTTATGTAATATCAAAACATTTAAAGCATAATTGTAACAATGCTTATCACATACGAATTTACCTCGGATGTGAAAACAGCAAATCGAGTCGATTAGTCGATAACTTTATCCTTTCCTTGACCCAAGTCCGTATTTCACTTTTCTTGATCTAAATATATTCAAAATTAACTTATTTAATCATCTATTCATTCAATATAATCCAAAACACTCTTTAAGGCACATTTATACTTTTGTCCCTAAACTTTTACATTTTTTACACTTTAGTCCTTATCACATAAAATTGTAAATTCATGCAATCTAGTCCAAACCCATGCTAGCCGAATTTCGCTAGTAACCATATTAGCCCATATTTCTCATTTATTTCACATTTCCACCACAAAATTTACGTATTTCTCAATTTAATCCCTATTTTGCATTTTCACTAAAAAACACTTAACAAAACTTGTTTAACTATCAACAACCATTCAAAATCTATCATCAATAATCAAAACTCATACATATTCATCAATAAAAACATTCAAAATCTTTAAAAACTTTGCAAATTAGTCCCTAGGCTAGCTAGTACTAGCTATAACAAACTCAAAAACGTAGAAATCATTAAAAATAAGACAAAAATCGTACCTTAGTGAGCTGGGAAAGCAATGGTTGAATGAAACCTAACAATGGCTTCTTCTCCTCTAAAATTTTGATAAAAGAAACTTTGAAGATGATGACTTTAATCTTTATTTTATTGTAATTAACTTTAATTACTAAATGACATAATTAACCTTATTATTAATTCAAATTTTCAATTATGCCATGCCATTATCATCCACTATCATGGTCTAATTACCACTTAAGGACCTTAACTTTAATTTTCTATACCTATTTGACACTTTTAGCTAATAAAACACAAATTTTACACTTCACGTGATTTAGTCCTTTTTACCAAATTAACCATTTAAACGATAAAATTTCTTCATGAAATTTTCACACAATCACATTATCATGCTATAAATATTAAAATAATAATAAAATAAATATTTTGACCTCAAATTTATGATTTTGAAAGCTCTATTACGATTTAACTAAAAATGAGCTGTTACAACTATCCCCCCTTTGGGATTTCCGTCCCTGACAATCTTACCAGTGAATAGGTTAGGGTACTATTTTCTCATAGTGTCTTCGAGCTCCCACGTGGCTTCCCCATTCCTGTGTTTATGCCAAAAAACCTTTACTAGGGCTATGCGTTTATTTCTTAATTCTTTGATTTCACAAGCTAAAATTCTAATCGGTTCTTCACTTACGTCAAATCAATCTGTATCTCAACATCTACTGGAGAAATCACATGTGATGGCTCGGATTTGTATCGTCATAGCATAGAAACATGAAAGACATTATGAATCTTTACAAGTCCTGACGATAAAGCTAGTCGATACGCTACAGGCCCAATTCTTTTGATAATCTTATACGGTCCGGTAAATGGCCGACTCAATTTTCTTTACCGCCGAATTGAAGAACCTTTTTCCACGGTGACACCTTTAGAAACACTCGGTCTCTGTCTTGAAACTCAAAATCTTTACGTTTCAAATTCGCGTATGATTTCTTTTGATTTGAAGCTGTTTTTATATTGTTGCGAATCGTTTTCACTTTTTCTTAAATTTCTCTGATCAATTCAACCCCGTGAATCTTTTTCTCACTTAGTCCAGCCCAATATAGCAGAGTTCGACATTTGCGACCATATAAAGCTTCGTACGATGCCATCTTAGTACTCGTCTGAAAACCTTTGTCATACGCGAATTCAATCAACGGTAATTATTTTTCCTAGCTGCCCTCAAACTCTAAAATACAACATCTCAACATGTCTTCGAGAATCTTAATAACTCTCTCAGTCTAACCATCGGTCTGAGGATGAAAAGTAGTACTAAAATTCAACAATGTTCCCAGAGCTTCTTACAGTTTCTTCCAGAATCGCGATGTAAATCTTGGATCTATATAAGAAATAATATATAGTGGCACCTCGTGAAATCGAACAATATCAGAGATGTACAATTTAGCTAATCTATCAAGTGAGAAATTTGTACGTATCGGTATGAAATGAGTAGATTTCGTTAGTCGATCAACGACAACCCAGATAACATCTTTCTTTTTCAGAGTTAGGGGCAATCCCGACACAAAATCCATTGTAATTCTATCCCATTTCCACTCGGGAATCATCACAGGCTGTAGTAAACCAGATGGTACTTGATGTTCAGCGTTTGACTAGCTGACAAATCAAATATTTAGTAACAAACTCTGAGATATCCCGTTTCATGCCTTACCACCAGTAAAATCGTTTCAAATCGTTGTACATTTTGGTACTCCCTGGATGAACAGATAAGCAACTATTGTGTGCTTCTTGCAAAATCTTCTGAATGAGTTATGAATTTCTCAGTATGCAAATTCTATTTCAGAACTTTAAACAATCATCGGTTCCAATCTGAAACTCTAAATTAGGGATAGTCTCACATTGAATTCGTTTAACTTGCAATTCACGATCATCTTTTTGAGCTTTGAGAATTTTTTGAAGAAATGTCAGTTTAGCTTTTCATTCAGCTAAAATAGACCCATCATCACAAATCATCAACTGGTATTCATTGCTCGTAATGCGAACAAAGATTTTCGACTCAGGTCATCAGCAACAACATTAGGTTTTCCCGAGTGATAATCAATCACAATTTCATAATCTTTCAATAACTCGAGCCATCTTTGTTGTCGCAGATTCAAATCTTTCTATGACATCAGATAATTTAAGCTTTAGTGATCGTATAAATGTGGCATTTTTCACTGTATAAGTAGTGATGCCAAATTTTCAATGCGAACACAATTGTAGCCAACTCTATCGTGCGTCAGATAGTTCTTTTTATGCAATTTCAATTGTCGAAAAGCATAAGCTATAACTTTTCCTTCTTGCATTAGAACACATCCTAGAACGTTTAATGACGTGTCACTATAAATCACAAACTCTTTTCCTGATTCAGGTTGAACCAGAACTGGTGCTTCAGTTAACAATACTTTTAACTATTCAAAACTCTGCTGACATTTTTCTGACCATTCAAATTTCACATCTTTTTAAAGTAGTCATGTCATTGGTGTCGCAACCATTGAAAATCCTTTCACGAATCTTCAATAATAGCCTACTAAGTCCAGAAAACTACAAACTTCAGACACATTTCTCGAAGGTTTCTAGTTAATAATAGCAAAAATCTTACTCAGGTTAACTCTAATACCTTCAGCTGAAACTATATGCCCCAAAAATCCAACCTCTTGAAGCCAAAACTACATTTGCTGAACTTTGTAAATAATTTCTTATCACGTAGAGTTTGTAACACAACTCTCAAGTGCTCGATATGTTCAGATTCATCTCGCGAATAGATTAGAATGTCATTAATGAATGCAACAACAAATCTGTCTAAATACGGTCTAAATATCTGGTTCAAACTACAGGAGCATTAGTTAATTCGAAAGGCATAACAAGGAATTCATAATGTCCGTACCTTGTTCTGAACACGGTCTTAGGTACATCTGAATCTTTAACTCGCAACTGATAATAACCCGATCTCAAATCAATCTTTGAAAATATTGTAGCTTCTTTCAACTGATCAAATAAATCATCAATCCGTGGTAAAGGGTATTTGTTCTTTATAATCACTTTATTCAGTTATTTGTAATCAATACACATTCCCATCTTGCTATCTTTCTTCTTTACAAACAATACCTGTGCACCCCAGGGCAAATAACTTGGTCGTGCAAAACCTCTGTCTGTCAATTCTTGCAACTGAGCTTTTATCTCTTTTAATTCTGCTGGAGCCATTGTGTGCAAAGCTATGAATATCGGTGTTGTTCCTGGTACTAATTCAATACCAAATTCAACCTGTCTAATCGGTGGCAAACCCGATAATTCTTCTGGAAATACATTCGAAAATTCACAAACAATAGGTATAGATTCAATCTTTGATTTGGAAACCTTTGTATCAAGTACGTATGCAAGATATGCGTCACATCCCTTTTTCATACATTTCTGAGCTAACACAGATGATATCACAGTAGGTAACTCACTCGAATCATCATACTCAATCTGAAGAATTTCATCGTTCTGACATTTCAATTCGATAATCTTTCATCTACAATTCACAGCTGCATCATGCATAGTTAGCTAGTCCATACCTAGAATCACGTCAAACTCATCGAATGGTAAAAACATCAAGTCAGCTAGAAAATAGTAACCCCGAGTCATCAAAGGAAAATTCTTACAAATGTTATCAACTAAAACAGACTTGCCTAAGGGGTTCGATACTTTAATTACAAACTCTGTAGACTCGACATGTTAACTCTTTTTAAATACTAAATTCATACAGATATATAAATGGGTTGATCCATGATCTATCAACTCAACTATATCAGTACCGAAAAGAGAAAAACTATCGATAATAATGTCTAGCGATGATGCCTCTTCCCATACATGAATAGCATAAGCTCGGGCAGGTGCTCGTGCCTCAGATCTCACAGCAGAATCTCTCATCACACTTCTACCACTGGATACATTTCTCATATTACACGATGGTCTCCCTCTCATTGTCGTATTGCTCGATCTTGCATGTTAAGATTTATCTTTTTCATTTAGGTCAGGATAATCTCTGATAAAATGATCTCGTGAACCACAACTATAACAAGCTCTATTATTATTTTTCATGCAGCAATCTCTAAAATGCTGTCTTCCATACTATTGACACTCGGGCTTGATATATTTTACGTTGCCAACACTCAATGCTGATGTGGCTTGAGCTTTAGGGCTGGTGTATTGCTTTCCGCAATCTCTATTGGAATATCCCGTTGAAATGATCTATCGGTTAAAATAATCTCTAGGTTTCTTCGACGAGGAATGATAAGGTTTAGTCATCGATCTCTTCCTCGAATCTCTTGCCTCTAAATCAGTCTTTCTCTTTTCTTTACTAAGTTCCTCGGTTTTGTAAGCTCTATCTACTAAAAAAAAATTCCTTCAGTTCTAAAATTCCAACAAGAAGTTTAATGTCTTCATTCAACCCATCTACAACTCGCCTGCACATGATTTCTTCAGTGGAAACATATTCTCGAGCATACTTGCTCAACCATACAAATTGCCTTTCATAATCTGTCACGGTCATTCTGCCCTGTTTCAACTCTAGAAACTCTTTATGCTTTTGATCAAGGAACCATTGACTTATATATTTCTTTTGAAACTCCATCTGAAAGAATTCCTAAGTCACTCGCTCTCTCGGTACTGCAGATACCAAGGTATTCCACCATTGATATGCTGAGCCTCTAAACAGTGAAACAGCACACTTCAAACATTTAACCGACGTGCACGAAAGTTCATTAAACACTCGAATCATATTTTCAAGCCAAAACTTGACTCTCTTAGGATCATCATCAACATTAGCTCTGAACTCTTCAGCCCCGTGTTTGTAGATCTTGTCAACTGAAGGCTTATTCAATCTTAAAAGCTCGACTCCTTGAGGAGCTACTAGATTTGGTTGGGGATTAAGAGGGGGTGGAGGTTGTTGAGCAGCTGGGTTTGTTCAAATATATTGAGTGAACCATTCATTCATCATTTAGAAGAAGGCTTCTTTAGCCTCTCCTCCCTAGCTACCCGTCACAGGTCTAGAATCAGATGGCGCTGTCCTTTGCGCAGGAGCAGGTGCATTACTCTCAACCTCATCGACTATAGCTCAATTGGAATCCATTACTATATGAAAATACAGTTTAAAATGTTAGGAGTCATAATATTACCATAGTTATATATGGCATGTATAACTAGACTCTCACACACGCTACGTTAGTCTTAGAATCAACTAAATCGTAGCTTTGATACCAATAAATGTAACATCTCTCACCCATATTCAAAGCCAAAATCGGGTTACAAAGCACTACTAGACTTAAGAAACAATTAAACAACCATTTAGTATACATAACATTATTTGATACATTCATCAATCAAACTATAATATCTTGAATTAGGGTCTAGTCGGAACAGTGGTTTCGAGACCACAAATCTAAAATAAAAATAATTATTTTATGATTATTTGATTATCCATGATATGATTTCATCTTTGTGTGAAATTTTCATGAAGAAATCCTATACCTAAAGTGTCCAATTTAACTTTAGGGACTAAATTGAATAAGTTGTAAAACTTGTGTTCTAGAAGCTTCAAGCATGAAATTGCATTAAATTATTAATTAGAGGTCCTTAAATAGCAATTTGACCAAGTTCTAAAATTTTGGAAAAAAATGGGCATGAATAGGAAAATTTTGAAAGAAATGCCTTAAGGGCATTTTGGTCATTTGGTAAATAAAAAAATAAAAAGGGAAAAATCAAGAAAAAAATGATATCCATCTTCTATAAGCGTGCTGAAATTTAGAAAGTCTCCATAGTTAGGGTTTCAACATTTTCAAGCTTGATTGTAAGTGCTCCCAAGTCCCTTTTTTAATGTTCTTTACATTTTTAAAGTTGTCATCAATCGATCTAGCCATTGCTACCATTATTTTGAGCTAGGGTTCATGTATGAAATATGATTAATGTGTATGCCAACAAATTTGATGTAAGTCGGTAACTTGAAAGTAGGTTAGTAGAGATGATAGGTAAATATGAAATTGGTGTGGAATGCCATATGAAAGTATGATAGCTTGAATGGGTGATATGTTGATATTACTAAGTCATATTTTAAATATGAACGTGAATGCTTAAGTAATCAAATGTGCCATGTTGCATGCCATGAGGTTAGTGTAAGTATGAGAGTGTTTAAGGGTGGCAATTGGCTTGGAAAATAGCCTAGAAATTGTCCACACGGTTAGACACACAGGCATATGTCTTGGCCGTGTATGACACATAGCCTGCCCCATGGGGGCGTGTGATCCAGCTGTGTGTCCCCTACACCCTAATTATCCAAAATAGATTGCCCTATAGTAAACACACAGGCAGAGACACGACCATGTGTCTCAGCCGTGTGAAGGACACGGCCTTAGGACAAAGGGGTGTACCCAGGCCATGTGAGCTCTGCACTTAATTTTTAGAATTTAATTCACCACATGGCCCAAGTACACGGGTGTGTGACTTAGCTGTGTGACCTTATTTGATCGATGATGTCATAGTCAAAGAGTTACACGGGCTGAGGACACAGACGTGTCCTAAGCAACACGAGCATGCGAGACTACACGACCTATCCACATGAGCATGTGACTCTCTAAAGTATGAAAATTTTCTAAGTTATCCTAAATGTTTTCTAAAGTTCTCGGTTTAGTCCAGAACCACCTTTGATGTATTTTTGGGGCCACGTAAGACCATATAAGGGACAATTTGCATATGTATGAATAAAATTGATTTGAACGAAAATTTTATGGCCCGATTTTGTATGTGTGCTTGTGTTAAAGTCTGGTAATACCTCGAACCCTCTTCTGGCTTTGGATATGGGTAAGGGGTGTTACATTTAGTGGTATCAGAGCTATGGTTTAGTCAGTTCTCAGACTACGTAGCATGTGTTTGAGTCTAGCTATACATGTCATACATAAATTGTGATAGTGTGACGACTCTTGATGATTTTAAACTGTGTTTTTCATATAGTAATGGATCTCAACAGAGCAGTGGCAGATGATGTTGAAAGTAACACGCCTGCTCTCGCTGAAGGAGTAATGCCATCTGATAGTAGACCCACAATTATTAGTAGAGGGGAAGGAGGCAGAGAAGCTTTTCTCCATATGATGGATGCTTGGTACACCAAAATGGTTCGAACGAACCCGAACGCTCAACCTCTTCCACCCCCCGGTTGATAAAATTCAGAAGCAGTAAGCCAAGAATTTAGGGCCAATGCTAATGATGACCCTGAAAAAGTAGAATTCTGGCTCGAGAATTATATTCAAGTATTCGATGAGCTATTATGCACACTCGAAGAGTGTTTAAAGTGTGCTATTTCCTTGTTAAGAGACACGGTGTACCATTGGTGGAAGACACTAGTTTTAGTAGTTCCAAAGGAAAAGATCACATGGGAATTCTTTCAAGAGGAGTTCCGAAAGAAATATATCAGTGAGCAATTCATCGACCAAAAGCATAAGGAATTTCTTGATTTTAGGCAAGGTCTCATGTAAATTACTAAGTACGAAAGAGATTTTGTTTGGCTTAGTAAGTATGCTCGAGAATGTGTATCCTCCGAGGCTAAAATGCGCAAAAGGTTTGAAGACGAACTTAATGAGGAAATTAGAGTGTTAGTAGGTATTCTTACTAAAGGAATTTGTGGTGCTCGTTGATCGGGATTATAAAGCTGATGAATTGACTAAGGAATAGAGAAAATCCAGGGTTGAGGCTAGTGATATGAAGAAGAAGCTGATGAGCAAGTCACTTCCATCCCAGTCTAAGAAATCTAGATATATGTATTCCCGTTCTTATGTTTCAGCTGGGCATTCTTGCAGAAACTGTAAGAAGCAAAATTCGAGTTTTAAATCTTAGGCTACATCTGTGGCTAGTATGGGTAATGATAGTGCTTCTAGACCTAAGTGCCAATAATGTGGTAGAGGTCATTTAGGTAAGTGTAGGGTGAGTGATAGAGCTTGTTTTCGATGTGGTTCTCAAGACCACTATATCAAGGACTGTCCTGAGATGGTCAAGAAAGAAAAATTTTAGAATACAAGGTCTGATCGTACAACTACAAAGCGGAGACCCTCGAGAAACATCGGTAATAAGGCTAGTAGTAGAAATGTAACAAGGGATACAACAGTGAGATCTGAAGCTAGAGCTCTAGCTAGGGCCTATGCCATATGTGCGAGCAAGGCCGCATCTTCTCCAGACATGATTACAGGTACTTTTTCTCTCTATGACACTTCTGTTATTGCCTTGATTGACCCTAATTCTACTCATTCATATGTGTGCATAAAATTGGTATCTAGTATGAATATGCCTGTTGAGTCTACGGAATTTATGATTAAAGTGTCTTAGTGGATAAGGTATGTAAGAAATGTCCTTTGATGATGAGAGATCATTTTTTTCTGGCTTAATTGATGTTATTGTCGTTCAATGAATTTGATGTTATATTAGGCATGGATTGGTTGACATTCCATGTTGCTATAGTAAATTGTAGACAAAAAATTATTGAATTGAAATGTGAAAATGGTAAAATTCTCCAGGTTGAATCAGATGAGTTAGATGGGTTACCAATTGTGATTTCTTTGCTGTCTACTCAAAAATGTATTAGAAAAGGATGTGAAGCTTATTTGGCTTATGTGTTGAATACAAAAGAGTCTGAGTTGAAGATTGAATCGATACCTATTGTATGTGAGTATCTGGATGTGTTCCCTAAAAAGCTGCTTGGATTACCTCCTATTAGGGAAGTTGAGTTTGGTATTGAGTTAGTCCCTAGTACAGCACCTATCTCAATTGCTCCTTATAGAATGGCCCCGATTGAACTAAAAGAACTGAAGTCACAATTGCAAGAATTGACTAAAAAAGGTTTTGTGAGACCGAGCTTTTTGCCATGGGGTGCTCCAGTGCTATTTGTGAAAAAGAAAGATGGATTAATGAGGTTATGTATAGATTATTGACAGCTCAACAAGGTAACAATTAAGAATAAGTATCCTTTGCCAAGGATTGATGACTTGTTTGATCAGTTGAAAGGAGCGACATGGTTTTCTAAAATAGACTTGAGGTCCGGTTACTACCAGTTGAGAGTGAAAGACTCAGATGTATCGAAAACTGCTTTCTGAACGAGGTATGGTCACTATAAATTTCTTGTAATGCCTTTTGGGTTAATGAATGCTCCTGCCGCATTTATAGACTTGATGAATCGTATTTTCCAACCGTACCTGGATAAATAATTTGTTGTTTTTATTGATGACATATTGATTTATTCTTGTGATGAATCCGAGCATGCCGAGCACTTGAGAACTATTTTGCAAACCTTGTGAGACAAGTAGTTGTATGCTAAGTTTAGTAAAAGTGAGTTTTGGCTTCAAGAAGTTGGATTCTTAGGCCACATTGTTTCGGGTGATGGTATTAGAATTGACCTGAGTAAGATCTCGGCTATTGTTGAATGGAAACCGCCGAAGAATGTAACTGAGGTTAGAAGCTTTCTAGGCTTGGCCAGTTATTACAGACAGTTTGTTAAAGGATTCTCCATGATTGCTACTTCGATGATGAGGTTGTTACAGAAAGATGTCAAGTTCGAATGGACAGAAAAGTGCCAATAGAGTTTTGAGAAATTAAAGGCATTATTGACTGAGGCTCCGATTTTGATGCAACCCAAGCCGGGTAAAGAATTTGTGATATATAGTGATGCCTCCTTAAATGGTTTAGGATATATACTTATGCAAGTGGGTAAAGTCTTAACTTACGATTCGAGATAGTTGAAGCCTCATGAGAAGAACTACCTGACACATGACACATGACTTATATTTGGCCGCCATAGTGTTTGCTTTGAAGATTTGGCAACAATATTTATTTGGTGAAAAATGCAATGTCTTTACCGATCACAAAAGTCTTAAGTACTTGATAACTCAAAATGATTTGAACTTGCGGCAACGAAGATGGTTGGAACTGTTAAAAGATTATGAACTTGTGATTAATTACCATCCGGGTAAGGCGAATATAGTCGCACAAGATTTGAGTAGAAAGTCGTTGTTTGCCTTAAGGGCTATGAATACACGGCTGACTTGGTCCGATGATGGCTCGATTCTAGCCGAGTTGAGAGCTAGACTGACTTTTCTTCAACAGACTTGTGATGCTCAGAAAGTTGATAACGAGTTGCAAGTTAAGAGAATTCAATGTGAGTCCAGCAGTGAACGTGATTTTTTGAGTGACTCCGATGGTTGTTTGAGATTCCATGGTAGGATTGGTGTTTCGAATGACACTGAGTTGATTCAAAATTTTTTACATGAGGCACACGACAGCTGTTTTTCAGTCCATCCGGGGAGCATAAAAATGTATAATGACTTGAAGAAAATGTATTGGTGGAATGGTATAAAAAGAGATATACCAGAGTTTGTATCGAAATGCTTAGTTTGTCAGCAAGTGAAGGCTGAACACCAAGTACCTTTAGGTTTACTTCAGCCCGATCATGGTTCCCGAGTGGAAATAGGATAGGATTACCATGGATTTTGTGATAGGTTTGCCTTTAACTCCGAGAAAGAGAGATGCCATATGGGTTATTTTCGATAGACTGACTAAATCGGCTCATTTCATTCCAGTGCGTACCGATTACTCACTTGATAAGTTAGTTGAATTGTACATTGGTGAAATTGTTAGACTTCATGGAGTATCTATATCGGTTGTATCGGATAGAGATCCAAGATTCAATTCACGGTTTTGGAAAAAGTTACAAGAAGCTTTCGGTACAAAGTTGAATTTTAGCACTGCTTTTCATCCACAGACTGATGGTTAGTCTGAGCGGGTAATTCAGATCTTGGAAGACATGCTCCAATGTTGTGTATTGTAATTCCAAGGTAGTTGGGAAAAGTACTTACCGTTAGTGGAGTTTGCCTACAACAATAGTTATCAGTCGAGTTTGAAAATGGCGCCTTATGAGGCTTTGTACGGACGTAAGTGCCAAACACCTTTGTATTGGACCGAGCTTAGAGAAAATCAAATTCACGGAGTTGATCTAGTCAAAGAAACCAAAGAGAAAATGAAGGTAATTTGTGATTGTCTAAAAGCCACTTCGGATAGATAGAAATCTTATGCAGATTTGAAACAGAAAAAAATTGAGTATCAAGTTAGTGATAAGGTATTTTTGAAAGTATCAACATAGAAAAAGGTTTTGAGATTTGGCAAGAATGGCAAGTTGAGTCATCGTTTTATAGGGCCATATGAGATCACCGAGAAAGTAGGGCCAGTTGCCTATCGGTTAGCTTGCCACTAGGGTTGGAGAAGATTCATGATTTATTTCATGTGTCTATGTTGCGCCGATGTAGATCAGATCCTTCACATGTGATTTCACTGAAAAAAGTTGATATTCGACCGGATATGACTTACGGTAGGAACCGGTTAAGATTTTAGCATGAGAAGTTAAACAGATGAGAAACAAAAGCATTGCCTTGGTGAAAGTCTTATGGCAAAGACATGGGGTTGAAAAGGCTACATAGGAGCCCAAGGAGGTCATGAGAAAACAATACCCAAACCTTTTTACCGGTAAGATTTTCGGGGATTAAAATCCCTAAAAGGGGGAAAGTTGTAACATCCCGAATTAGGGTCTAGTCAGAATAGTGATTTTGAGACCACAAATCTAAAATAGAAATAATTATTTTATGATTATTTGATGATCCATGATATGATTTCAAGTTTGTGTGAAATTTTCATGAAGAAATTCTATGCCTAAAGTGTCCAATTTAACTTTAGGGACTAAATTGAATAAGTTGTAAAACTTGTGTTCTAGAAGCTTCAAGCATGAAATTGCATTAGATTATTAATTAGAGGTCCTTAAATAGCAATTTGACCAAGTTCTAAAATTTTGGACAAAAATGAGCATGAATAGGAAAATTTTGAAAGAAATGCCTTAACGGCATTTTGGTCATTTGGTAAATAAAAGAATAAAAAGGGAAAAATCAAGAAAAAATGATGTTCATCTTCTATAAGGGTGCAAAAATTTAGGGAGTCTCCATATCTCGAGTTTTCAACATTTTCAAGCTTGATTGTAAATGCTCCCAATGTAACACCCCCTACCCGTATTCCGAGCCTAGAATAGGGTACGAGGCATTACCGAACTTAATATGATCAATCATGTAAAAATCAGCCATAAAATTTCTTCTAAATTAAAAACTTTCATACATATGTTTAACGTCCCTTATATGGGCCTACGGGGCCCAAAACATACATTCAGGGTGGTTCGAGACCAAACCGTAAACATATTAAACTTTTGCAACACTTAGAAAATTTTCACACTTTGGAGAGTCACACGCCCGTGTTTTCAACCCGTGTAACTCTCTATTTATAACTTCATCACCCTTGACAGTCGTACACTTCATATAAATAACAAGAAACGTGTATGAGCTCAATTCTCAATAAATTTATCATATATATACACAATTTCACGCTATGTAATCATACAACATATATCAGTCATATCTCTGTAATCTAAATATGTTTTCATAACAACTTATCTTGATTTCATACTATTTCATATTTAAGCTTAAATAACCAAAGTATTTGAAATATCATCTTTATGCAAATAGTACACATGAGGTATATAATTCCATAATTATGAATAAACACATTTATCAAACATTTTCCATATTCATATATCAATCTTTCATGTCTCCATATATCAATAACTGTCATTTTCATGAATTCTGAGTTCAATTTCATAATTATTTGTCTCGTGTTCAATTTATTTCATGTCGGAACTTTATTCATTAAAACATTTGAATTATCAATACATATGGATAGTACGTTCAAGATGAATAATTATATAATCACAAATGAATTCATTTATTAACCAAGTTCTATACTCATATCTTATCAACTCGTACTTCCTTGTATCACATAATTCCATGTAACACTTACCAAACTTTGTCAAATTAGTGAACGTCTTACGGAATTGAGTACTTCATTTTCTCGATGTCATAGTTCAACTATGGTCTTACACATCTTCACATAATGATGCCATAGCCCAGCTATGGTCTTACACATATTCATATATCGATGCCATAGCCCAGATATGATCTTATACGGAAATCACTTGTCACTTGTAGCCGAAGCTACCACAATTCACTGATCAGGTAGCCGGAGCTACCATTTTTCACTGATTAGGTAGCCGGAGCTACCACTTTTCACTGATCAGGTAGTCGAAGCTACCACTTTTCACTGATTAGGTAGCCGGAGCTACCACTTTTCACTGATCAGGTAGCAGAAGCTACCACTTTTCACTTGTCATTTGTCCTTGATCAGATAAGTGTAGCCGAAGCTATCACTTATCATTTTCATTTGTCCTTGATCAGATAAGTGCAGCCGAAGCTATCACTTATCACTTGTTGCCATGGTCCAACCATGGTCTTTTCCTTCAATTCATCTTGTCACTGAACTGAAATGCTCAATTTGACCATTTATTCAATTTTCATGCTCATACATTATTCATGATTTTATCATCAATACATATGAAGTAACACATCATGAAATTCATAAAATTAACAAATAATCACTAAAATTTAGTCATATAAACTCACAAGTTCAATTTTTGTATTATAACGATAATCATAATTTCATAATAAATATTCCAAATAAAACATTATATCATTTCTAATCCAACACTTACCGATTTTAATCAGGCATGTGATCAATTTATACATGAGTCATTCATATATTTTTCCTCCTCCTCCTCTCCATCCACATCCTTGGTATAAATAACACACTTGTAAGTAACCTTATTCATAATTTTCACTAATTACTTATGTGAATATTCAAGCTATCCACCCGTGTCATAGTCACTAAATTATTTATATATGAAGCTACGGAACTCCAAATTAAGATCTGCTAATTTTCCCTAAAACTAGACTCACATATCTTATTACCATAAAAATTTCATAATTTTTGGCTGGGCCAATTAATACAGTTTATTCATTGAAGTCTCCCCTGTTCTGCTATCTAACAGTTCTGACCCTTCTTCACTAAATATTAATTATCTCCTTGTACAGAATTTGAATGATGTTCCCGTTTGATTCTCTTGAAAATAAACTCATTTAGGATTCTAAAAATATAAGTATAAGCCCATAATTATTTTTATCCAATTTTTTATGATTTTATAAAATCAGAACAGGGGAACCCGAAATCATTCTGACCTTATCTTACAAAATTTATTATATCTCATGATTTACAATTCCATTTCTTACATCTTTTCTTTTATAAGAAACTAGACTCAATAAGCTTTAATTTCATATTTTATTCATCCTATAATTCCATTTCTAAAATTTTTGGTGATTTTTCAAAGTTAGACCACTGCTGCTGTCCAAAACAGTTTTAGTGCAAAATGTTGATTTCCATTTTGCCCCAAATTTCACAATTCATACAATCCAGTCCTTGCTCAATTAACCCCTAAATTAAGATAATTTTCTCAATTAATAATTTTCCTAGAGATTATAAGTTATTTCATAACTATTTAAATTCAGAATTTTTACATAAAACTCTAACTTCAAACTCTTTTACAATTAGGTCCCAAACATTCACTTTCTATTCAATTCTTTCAATAAAATCAACATATAAAAAATTTAAAGCTCTAATTCCATGCCAAATCATCATATAATTCCATCAAATATTCATAGCAACTTTCAATTTCTTTCATAGAATCAAAAACTAATGAATTCAATAAGTGGACCTAGTTGTAAAAGTCACAAAAACACAAAAATTTCAAGAAATAATCAAGAATTGAACTTACTTGCAGTAAAAATATGAAAAACCAGCTTGAGGGAACTCTTTCATGGTGTTTTTGCTGATGAGAATGCAGAAAAATAAAGAGAAATCTAGATAATTTCACTTTAGTCCTAACTTTATTAAGTAAATTTTGCAATTTTTCAATTTTACCCTTAATTCTCATTATTTTCTTGCTGATTTCATGTCCTTGCCGTCCAGCCCAAAGAGATATTGGGTCTATTTTTCTTTTAAACCCTCTTTCTTCTATCATTTAAGCTATTTAATCATTTCTCATAATTTTGCATTTGATACAATTTAGTCCTTTTTGTTCAATTAACTATCAGAACTTTAAAATTTCTTGATGAAACTTTAACACTAACTTATTAACACTCTATAAACATTTATAAAAATATTTATGGCTCGATTTAAAATTCCCAAGGTCTCGATACCTCGTTTTCGATTCTAATTATTTTAATATTTATTTTTAGTACACTATTCACTATTTCAAAATTTTTCCTAGCTTCACATTTAACTTATACTCACTAAATTAATAATATTTCCTACTCATTTGTCGGATTTAGTGATCTCGAATCACTGTTCTGACACCACTGAAAATTAGGCTGTTACACCCAAGTCCCGTTTTTAATATTTTTACATTTTTGAAATTGTCATCAACCGGTCTAGCCATTTCTACCATTATTTTGAGCTAGGGTTCATGTATGAAATATGATTAATGTGTATGCCAACAAAGGTGATGCAAGTGGGTAACTTGAAAGTATGTTAGAAAAGATGATAGGTAAATATGAAATTAGTGTGGAATGTCATATGAAAGTATGATAATTTGAACGGGTGATATGTTGATATTACTAAGTCATATTTTAAACATGAACATGAATGCTTGAGTAATGAAATGTGCCATGTTGCATGCCATGAGGTGAGTGTAAGTATGTGAGTGTTTAAGGGTGGCAATTGGCTTGGAAAATAGCCTAGAAATTGTCCACACGGTTAGACACACAGGCATGTGTCTTGGCCATGTGTGACACAAGGTCTGCCCCATGGGCATGTGATCCGGCCATGTGTCCCCTGCACCCTAATTATACAAAACAGATTGCCTAGTAGTAAACACACGGGCAGAGACACAACCGTGTGTCTCAGCTGTGTGAAGGACACAGTCTTAGGACATGGGCGTGTACCCAAGCCATGTGAACTCTGCACTTAATTTTTGGAATTCAATTCGCCAAATGGCCCAAGCACACGAGCATGTGACTTGGCCGTGTGGCCTTATTTGATTGATGACGTCATAGTCAGAGAGTTACATGGGCTGAGGACACTGATGTGTCCTAAGCTACATGAGCGTGTGAGACCACACGACCTATCCACATGGGCATATGACTCTCCAAAGTATGAAAATTTTCTAAGTTATTCTAATGTTTTCTACAGTTCTCAGTTTAGTCCGAAACCATTTTCGATGTACGTTTGGGGCCTCGTAGGTCCATATAAGGGACAATTTGCATATGTATGAATGAAATTGATTTGAACGAAAATTTTATGGCTCGGTTTTGTATGTGTGCTTGTGTTAAAGTCCGATAATGCCTTGAACCTGTTCCGACTTTGGATACGAGTAAGGGGTGTTACACAAACTTAATCAAATTGTCCCTAATACGAGCCTACAAGGCCCAAAACATGCTTTGGAAATGGTTCGGGACTAAACCAGTAACTCAAGAAACTTTCACGAAACTTTGAAAATTTTTCTCAAAACAGAGGACACACGCCAGTGTGAGCATGCCGTGTGTCTCATACGTCCACCAGACACGCTCGTGTCACAAGCCGTGTGAGAATAGGGGGTATATACTAACTTGGGTCACACGGTCAACCACATGCCCATGTGTCTAGCCTGTGTTCCCTACGAAGTGGCCACACACGTCCGTGTGTCAGGCCGCGTACTAGGCCCTGCCAAACCTATAGGGTACACTGACTTATGCAATACGGGCAAGTCACACGCACGTGTACTTGATCGTGTGCAAATTAAGAGTATACCGACTTGTACCACACGGCCAGTTACACGCCTGTGTGTGAGACCGTGTGGAGCATACTGACTTCATTTTAATTTCAACACCAGGGGACACATGCCGTGCAACATGACCGTGAGTCGCGCATAGTTGAGACACACACCCGTGTCTCTGCTCGTGTGGACAAAAATAAGTTATTTACCAAGCCATTTTGGCACCCATTTTGCACATACCTATACAAGCCCAATTGGTACCATTTTAAGACATAAATATGCAGTCAAAAGTCATCAATCAATACACAATCATACTATATCCATTTCAACCATTTCAATACTCAATTAAATGTCATTTACCTATTCAAGTACCTATCAACTCAACTTGTTTTACTAGACATAATTCACATATATAATTCATATGGTTAAACCATTCAAACATGCATTATCAATTCAACTTCATTCACTCAATATAGGTCAATTACCTAACTCAAAACAAAGCCATTTATACAACCTAATACATTAACTAATTCATTATCACAAGCCGGCCTATAAATACATGTTCATCAAACATACTCAAAATGACTCAAGCCTATACATGCCATATACCATATATACATAACTTCAACAGTACCAAAATAGATGTTCAATAGTACGATGAAGTCTCTGACGATCCCTGAATCCAAGCTAGCTTTGAAAGACTATAAAACATAGAAAAATAAACAAGGTAAGCTATAAAACTTAGTAATACTCAACAAATCATAATACACAAATCATCAATTTGAACTATATAACATATAATTCATGAAAACAAAAAACCTTCCATATGCTTAATCGTATGCTTATATGCAAATTCATAACTTCTTCTACTTGCATCTCATACTTTACATATACATACCTACACAAATTTGTAACTAACTCATACCTTTTCGGAACACTATCGAATACTCGATATCTTGCACACTAAGTGTAAATACGTAGCCGAAGCTATTATAATTTCGTACACTAATTGCCTTACATAGCCGAAGCTATCTCGGTCTCGCAAACTAAGTGCCATATATAGCCGAAGCTATTCCGAATCGCATACTAAATGCCATATATAGCCGAAGCTTTCTTGAATCGCACACTAAGTGCCCTATATATATATCTGAATTATCTTCAAACATGACTATAAGTACATAAACACAATTTATGTAATATCAAAACATTTAAAGCATAATTGTGGCAATGCTTATCACATACGAACTTACCTCGGATGTGAAAATAGCAAATCGAGTCGATTTGTCGATAAGTTTATCTTTTCCCCGATCCAAGTCCGTATTTCACTTTTCTTAATCTAAATATATTCAAAATTAACTTATTTAATCATCTATTCATTCAATATAATCCAAAACACTCTTTAAGGCACATTTATACTTTTGCCCCTAAACTTTCACATTTTTCACAATTTAGAGCTTATCACATAAAATTGCAAATTCATACAATTTAGTACAAACCCATGCTAGCTGAATTTCTCTAGTAATCATATTAGTCCATATTTCTCATTTATTTCACATTTCCACCACAAAATTTACGTATTTCTCAATTTAATCCCTATTTTGCATTTTCACTAAAAATCACTTAACAAAACTTGTTTAACTATCAACAACCATTCAAAATCTATCATCAATCATCAAAAATCATACATATTCATCAATGTACACATTCAAAATCTTTAACATTTTTGAAAATTAGTCCAGGGGCTAGCTAGTACTAGCTGCAACGATCTAAAAAATGTAAAAATCATTAAAAATGGGACAAAAATCATACCTTAGTGAGCTAGGAAACCAATGGCCGAATGAAACCTAGCAATGGATTCTTCTCCTCTAGAATTTTGGTCAAAGAAACTTTGAAGATGATGACTTTAATCTTTCTTTTTTTTTGTAACTAACCTTAATTACTAAATAACATAATTAACCTTATTATTAATTCAAATTTTCAATTATGCCATGCCATTATCATACACTATCATAATAATGGTCTAATTAAAACTTAAGGACCTTAACTTTAAGGTTCTATAGCTATTTGACACTTTTAGCTAATAAAACACAAATTTTACACTTCACGCGATTTAGTCCTTTTTACCAAATTAACCATTTAAACGATAAAATTTCTTCATAAAATTTTCACACAATCACATTATCATGTATTAAATATTAAAATAATAATAAAATAAATATTTTGACCTTATATTTGTGATTTCAAAACTACTGTTTCGATTTGACTAAAAACGGGCTATTACAACAAGGCCGAGTAATACTACCAGCAGAGGTAGGCCACCGAGAAATACCGGGAATGGAACTAGCAGTAAAGGTTTGACAAAAGATACAGCTGTGAGATCTGAGGCCAAAGCACCTGCTAAAGCTTATGCCATTCATGCTCGTGAGGATACATCGTCTCTCGATGTGATTACTGGTACATTTTCTCTTTATGATACTAATGTTATTGCAGTGATGGATCCTGGATCGACTCATTCTTATGTTTGTGTGAATTTGGTATCTAGTAAGATTTTTCCTGTTAAGTCTACTAAATTTGTGATTAAAGTGTCAAACCTCTTAGGCAAATATGTGCTAGTTGATAAAGTTTGCAAGAATTGTCCTTTGATGATTCGAGATCACTATTTTTCGGTTGACTTAATGTTGTTTCCATTTGATGAATTTGATGTTATTTTTGGTATGGACTGGTTGACATTGCATGATGCCATAGTAAATTTTAGACGGAAAACTATTAAACTGAAATGTGAAAATGGTGAGGTTATTTGGGTTGAAACCGATGAATCAAGTGAATTGTCTATTGTGGTTTCATCTATGTTTGTTTGAAAGTATTTAAGGAAAGGTTGTGAAGCTTACCTTACTTATGTTTTGAATACAAAGATGTCTGAATTGAAAATTGAATCAGTATCGATAGTTTGTGAATATCCAGATGTGTTCCCGGAAGAGTTGTCAGGGTTACCACCGATCAAAGAGGTGGAGTTTGCTATTGATTTGGTACCCGGGACTTCATCAATATCGATTGCTCCGTATAGGATGGCTCCGACTGAATTGAAAGAATTGAAAGCTCAGTAGCAAGAGTTGACAGATAAAGGTTTCGCGAGACCTAGTTTTTCTCCCTGGGTTGCTCCAGTGTTATTTGTAAAGAAGAAAGATGAATCTATGAGGCTTTGTATCAATTACTAACAGCTCAACAAGGTGACTATAAAGAATAAGTATCATTTGTTAAGGATTGATGACTTGTTTGATCAGTTGAAAGGAGCAATGGTATTCTCAAAGATTGATTTAAGATATGGCTACTATTAGTTAAGAGTTAAAGAGTCGGATGTGCCGAAAACCGCTTTTAGGACAAGATATGGGCATTATGAATTTCTTGTTATGCCTTTTGGATTAACTAATGCACTGCTATTTTAATAGATTTGATGAATAGAATTTTTTGACCGTATTTAAATAAGTTTGTGGTTGTGTTCATTGATGATATTCTGATTTATTTTCAAGGCGAGTCTGAGCATGCCGAGCATTTGAGAACTGTATTGCAAACTTTGAGAGATAAGAAATTGTTTGCTAAATTCAGTAAAAGTGACTTTTGGCTCTGAGAAGTCAGATTTTTGGGACATATTGTTTCAGGTGATGGTATTCGGGTTGATCCAGGTAAGATTTCAGTAATTTTTTATTCGAAACCACCAAGGAATCTATCTGAAGTTAGAAGCTTCTTGGGTTTAGCTGGATATTATCGATGTTTTGTCAAAAGATTTTCGATGATTACTACTCCTATGATCAAATTGTTGCAAAAAGAAGTTAAATTTGAATGGTCCAAAAAATGTCAGCATAGTTTTGAGAAATTGAAAGCATTATTAACTGAGGCACCGATTTTAGTACAAGATGAATCAGGAAAAGAATTTGTAATTTATAGCGACACTTGGTTTGGGTTGTGTATTGATGCAAGAGGACAAAGTGGTAGCTTATGCCTCGAGAGAGTTAAAACCACACGAGAAGAATTATCCGATGCACGATTTGAAATTAGCGCCATAGTTTTTGCTTTGAAAATTTGGCGACATCAAATGTCATATCTTTACAGATCATAAGAGTTTAAAATATTTGATGACTAAGAACGATCTGAACTTGTGACAAGGGAGATGGCTCAAGTTACTAAAAGATTATGAACTAGAGATTGACTATCATCCGGGAAAGGCAAATATAGTCGCGGATGCCTTGAGCAAAAAGTCCTTATTTACTTTGAGAGTTATGAATATAATATTCACCTTGTCTAATGATGGTTCAATTTTGGCCAAGTTGAGAGCTAGACCGGTATTTATTTAGCAAATTTGTGAAGCTCAGAAAAATGATAGTGAGTTGCAAGCCAAAAGAGCTCAGTGTGAATCGGGTAGTGATACAGACTTTCGAATCGGTTCAGATGATTGTTTGATGTTCTGAGATAGAGTATGTGTACCAAAAAATTATGAACTTATTTAAAAAATTTTACACAAGGCACACAGTGGTTGTTTATCAGTTTATCTAGGTACTACAAAATTGTATAATGATTTGAAGAAATTGAATTGGTGGATAGGTATGAAATGAGTTATTTTTGAGTCTGTTTCGAGATTTTAATTTGTCAACAAGTAAAGGCCGAACATCAAGTGTCTTCGGGTTTACTTCAGCCTAAGTGGTACCCGAGTGGAAATGGGATAGGATTACGATGGACTTCGTAATGGGTTTGCCTTTGACTCCAAAAAAGAAAGATGTTATCTAGGTTGTTGATAGATTGACGAAATGGGCTCATTTTATTCTGATACGTACTGACTACTCACTTGATAAATTAGTTGAGTTGTACATTTCTGAGATTGTGAGATTGCACGTAGTGCCTATTTCTATCATTTCGGATAGAGATCCGAGGTTTACTTATAGATTTTGGAAGAAATTACAAGAGCCTTTGGGTACGAAGTTAAATTTTAGTATCGCCTTTCATCCGCAAACCAATGGTCAATCCGAAAGAGTGATTCAGACTCTTGACGATATGCTCCGATGTTGTGTTCTAGAATTCGAAGGTAGTTGGGAGAAATATCTACCATTGGTCGAATTTTCTTATAACAACAATTTTCAGTTGAGTATAAAGATGGCACCGTATAAGGCATTGTATGGCCACAAATGTCAAATTTCATTATACTGGGCCAAACTCAGTGAGAGACAGATTCATGGGATTGATTTGGTTAGAGAAATCAAAGAAAAAGTAAAAGTAATCCGTGATTACTTGAAAGCCACTTCAGATCGACAAAATTTGTACGTAGATTTGAAAAGAAATGAGATAAAATTTCAAGTTGGTGATAAAGTATTTCTGAAAGTATCTCCATGGCAGAAGATTCTAAAATTTGGCCATAAATGCAAGCTAAGTCCATGTTTCATCGGGTCGTATGAGGTTATTGAAAAAATAGGGCCAGTGGCATATCAGTTAGCTTTACCAACAGAGTTGGAAAGGATTCATAATGTGTTTCATGTGTCAATGTTACGATGATACCGTTCTGACCCCTCACATGTGATTTCACCAATAGAGGTTGAGATTCGACCGGATATGACGTATGGTGAAAACCCGATCAAGATTTTAGCTCGGGAAGATAAACAGTTGAGAAATAAAAGTATAGCCCTAGTGAAAGTTTTATTGCAACAACATGGGGTCGAAGAGGCTATGTGGGAAACCAAGGAAGATATGAGAAAACAATACCCAAACCTATTTTCTAGTAAGATTTTCGGGGACGAAAATCCCTAAAGGGGGGAGAGTTGTAACAACCCGATTTTGGGTCTAGTCAAAAAAATGGTTTTGTGACCACAAATCCAACGTAGAAAAATTTATTTTTCTTATATTTTTATGGTCTATAGTTTTATGGAATGATTTTGTGAAAATTTCGTTCGTAACTTTTGTCGTTTGAGCACTCAATTTAGTAAAAAGGATTAAATTGCAAAAATTGCAAAACTTGAGTTCTAGAACCTAGAGGTGTCTAATTGCCATGAAATTTTAAATTAAAGGTATTTAGATGGTAATTAGACCATTTGTTAAGTTAGTGGACAAAAATGGATATGAAGTAAGAGAAATTTTAGTGTTTTAAGAAAAGGGCATTTTGGTCATTTGGTAATTAAATGAATTAATAAGCAAATTAATAGCCAATTTTTGCTCATCTTCTACCAATTGGCTGAAATTTACAAGAGAAAGACATAGCTAGGGTTTTTCAA
This sequence comes from Gossypium longicalyx, assembly GCA_025698465.1. Classification (NCBI taxonomy): domain Eukaryota; kingdom Viridiplantae; phylum Streptophyta; class Magnoliopsida; order Malvales; family Malvaceae; genus Gossypium; species Gossypium longicalyx. The sequence goes on along the minus strand of CM047006.1, from coordinate 54,306,016 downwards.
GCTTCCAAGCTCGATTACCAAGAAAATGAGGTTCAGACATAGACCGGGGGAAAAATAAAGTGTTTGACGATTAGGTCAAATTCTACTATTTTTGTACCGAGGTAAGTTCGTATGTAAATAGTGCATTGTTATATTTATGTTTTAAATGCTTTAATATTATATGAATTGTGATTGACTCTTTGGACGAATTCGACAAGTTTCGATAAACGAGAATTCTCGATTGAGCCTTAGGAATAGAATAGGATACGAATGACATGTCACTAGAAACCCATGTGTATATGTGATCCGACTGCTGGTCTTGTATGTCTTACCAGTGGCTGGGTAGTCCAGTATGAGCTGCAGATACCTGACAGCTTGTGTGAGCAGTACTGTGTAGCTATGTCATGACTGACATCTTGTGTGAGCAGGCCCGTGAGTAGCTCAAAAGTGAGCCTATATGTATTATGAGATGTGAGGTAGCTTTGGCTACATGTATGGCACTTACGTGCAAGAATTCTGAGTATCCGTTAATATTTTAAGCATCCAATGGGAATGTCAAAGTTGTAAAAGACTATGGTATCTTACGAGTTGGTACAGGTATGTACGTAAAACTCATACGTAATGAGCTCGATAAGTGATAAACCCTTGGTAAGGTTATGATTGAGTAAGTTAAGACTAAAGATTTTGATATCATTCATGTTAATTCTTATCATGCTAATTGTACGTTAGATGTGTGGTTATGATGCTTATTATTTGCATAGGAACTTATTAAGCTATAAAGCTTACTCCCATTTCCTTTCCTTTTTCTTATAGTGTCACCAAGCTAGCTCAGGGATCGGAGACCGTCAGAGATCCACTCACACTATCAAAAATTATTTTGGTACCAATGATTTCAACATTTTGAGTTATGGCATGTATAGGGGACTTGGTCATTTTGTTATGTGTCATAATTGATTTGGCCAAATGTGTTGGCTTATGTTGGTTGAAAGTTCATTTTGTATAAGGCCACTTGAAATTGGCTACTATTGGTCTAAGTAATTTATATGATGATGCCCTTCACGAATGTGGAAACTTGCATGATTTGAATTGATGAGTATGTGATGTGTGTGTATAATAAAAAGTGGCATGTAATTGACATGTGGATGTCTTGATTGTGGCTGATTTGGTTGAATGTAAATGCTTGAATTGGTGCTATGTTGTGTTGTGTAGGTGTGTGCATTAAAAGGTGGCAAAATAGCTTGGTAAATAGCCTTATTTTTGTCTATACGGACAGACACATAGGCATGTGTCTAAGCCGTGTGTGACACACGATTTGCCCCACTGGCATGTGTTTAGGCCATGTGTCCCCTACAACTTAATTTTGAGAAATAGAATACTCAGAATTGAGCAGACGGGCAGAGACACAGGCGTGTGTCTCAACCGTGTGGATGACACGGCCTCAAGCACGGGCGTGTGTCCTGGGCGTGTGAAGTCTGCACCTATTTTTAAAAAAAATCATAAATTTTAAATCGACCACACGGCCTAGCACATAGGCATGTGACTTGACCGTGTGTCTTGAATTTGTTATTGGGTGACAAATAGAGAGTTACACGGGGTTGGGACACGGGCGTGTGTGACCACACGACCTGCCCACACGGGTGTGTCCCATATCCACACGGGCGTGTGACCCCTATTTATTGAAAAACTTTCTAAGTGTTGCAAGATTTTCTAAAGTTCTCAGTTCAGTCCCAAACCACTTCCAAAGCATGTTTTGGGCCTCGTAGGCTCGTATTAGGGACTTTATGATTAAATATAAAAAATTTTAATTTGGATGCAAATTGATGACTCAGAATTGTAGGAAAGTTTGTGTGATAAGTCCAATAATGCCTCATACCCGGTTCTGGCGTCAAATACGAGTAAGGGGTGTTACATCATCACTGGTTGTAATAAACCAGAAGGTACTTGATGTTCAGCTTTAATTTGTTGACATACTAAACATCTCGATACGAAGTCAGAAATCTCTCGTTTCATTCCTGGCCACCAATACATATGTTTCAAATCACTGTACATCTTATTAATTCCCGTATGAACGGACAAGCTACCACTATGAGCTTCTTGTAAAATCTTCTGAATGACCTTTGGATTTTTCAGTATACAAATCCTGCCTTTGAAAAATAAACAATCATCGAATCCAATACGGAATTCTAAATCAGGAGTTAACCCACTCTATGTCTGTTTAGCTAGCAACTTGTCATCACACTTCTGAGCCTCGCAGATTTGCTATAAAAACATTAGAGTAGCCTTCAGCTCAGTTAAAATTAAACCATCATCAGACAACGTCATTCGCGTATTCATCACTCGCAAAGCAAATAAAGACTTTCTACTCAAAGCATCAGCAACTACATTCGCTTTACCCGGATGATAATCAATAATCAAATCATAGTCTTTCAATAGCTGAAGCCACCTATGCTATCTTAGATTCAAATCTTTTTGTGACATTACATACTTCAAACTCTTATGATCAGTAAATACATGACATTTTTCACCATATAAATGGTGTCGCTAAATCTTCAAAGCGAACACAGTAGCTACCAATTCTAAATCATGAGTCGGATAATTCTTTTTGTGCGGCTTTAATTGTCTGTAAGCATAAGCTATCACTTTACCTTCCTGCATCAAAATATAGCCTAAGCCATTCAAAGATGCATCATTGAAAATCACAAATTCTTTACCGGATTCAGGCTGAACTAGTACTGGTGCCTCGGTTAACAATGCTTTCAATTGATTGAAACTTTGTTTACATATCTCATACCATTCAAATTTTACATCTTTTAGCAAAATCGTCATCGGTTTTTCAATCATCGAGAATCCTTTGACAAATCTTCTATAATAACTGGCTAATCCCAGAAAACTTCTAACTTCGGATACGTTTCTCGAAGGTTTCCAGCCAACAACAGTTGAAATTTTACTTAGATCAACTCTGATACCTTCAGTCGATATAATATGTCACAGAAAACTGACTTCCCGGAGCCAAAATTCATATTGCTAAGCTTGGCAAACAATTTCTTATCACGCAGCGTTTGCAGTACAATTCTCAAATGCTTGGCATGCTCAAACATCTCGTGAATAAATCAGAATATTGTCAATGAATACCACAATGAATCTATCTAAATACGGTCTGAATATTATGTTCATTAAATCCAAAATTACTGCAAGTGCATTAGTTAAACCAAACGGCATCACAAGAAATTCATAATGTCCATACCTGGTCCTGAATGCAGATTTTAGCACATTTGAATCATTAACTCGTAGCTAATAGTAGCCAAAACAAATATTAATCTTCAAGAATACTGTTACACCTTTCAACTGGTCAAACAGATCATCAATTCGCGACAATGGATTTTTATTCTTGATCATAAATTTATTGAGCTGGCGGTAATTAATACATAATCTCATTGATCTGTCCTTTTTCATAACGAACAAAACTGGTGCACCTCAAGGTGAAAAACTGGGTCGAGCAAAACCCCTATCTATCAATTCTTGCAACTGTGCTTTCAACTCTTTTAACTCAGTAGGAGTTATTTTGTAAGGTGCTATTGATATCGGTGATACTCCCGGTACTAATTCAATAGCAAACTTAACCTCTCTAATTAGTGGTAAGCCAGTTAATTCCTCTAGAAACACATCAGAATACTTACAAATCACAGGCACTAATTCAAGTTTCAACTCAAACACTTTAGAATCCATTACATATGCAAGGTAAGCGTCGCAACCTTTTCTCACATATCTCTGTGCTGACATAGCCAAAATAACAATAGTCAACCCACTCAAACTATCTGATTCAATCTGAAGCGTTTCACCATTTTGACATTTCAATACAATAAGCTTTCATCTACAGTTTACAATAGCATCATGAAGAGTAAGTCAATCCATGCCCAATATCACATCAAACTCATCAAATGGAAATAATATCAAATCAGTCAGAAAATTGTAACCCCGAATCATCAAAGGGTAGTTTTTGCAAACCTTATCAACTAACAAATAATGACCTAGGGGGTTCGACACTTTAACCATGAATTTAGTGGACTCAATAGGTAAATTCTTATTTGACACTAGATTCATGCATACATATGGATGGGTTGATCCTGGATCAATCGAAGCAATAACATTAGTGCCAAAGATAGAAAGAGTAACAGTAATAACATCTGGCGTAGAAGCTTCTTTTCGTGTACGGATAGCATAAACCTTCACTGGTGCTCATGCTTCAGATCTCACAGCAAAGTCTTTTGTTCCACCATGGCTACTACTCACATTTTTAGGATTATGAGGTGGTCTACCCCTCGTGGCAGTGTTGTTGGTTCAAACATTCTGAACTTTTTCTTTCTCATATAATTCCAGGCAATCATGAATAAAATTCTTATACGAACTACATTTGAAACACACCTCATATTTTGCCCTGCACTCACCAAAATGTTGGCGTTCACACCATTGGCAAGGTGGCTTATTATCTTTGATGTTGCCTACACCCGCTACAGACGTACCTTGCGTCTTTGAACTTGCATGTTGTTTGCCTTTGTCTCTATCAGTATATCTCACTGAATCAATCTAACAATTATAATGTTCTCTCGATTTCTTTGATGACGACTGATATGACTTTCCCAATGATCTCTTTTTTGACTCTCTAAATTCAAAATCAGCCTTCTTCTTTTCTTTGCTAAGCTCCTCGGCTTTATGAGCTCAACCAACAAGCACAACAAATTCCTTCAACTCAAGAATCCCAACAAGAAGCTTTATATCTTCATTTAATCCTTCTTTGAATCGTTTACACATGGCAACCTCGGTTGGAATACATTTAGGAGCATATTTGCTCAACCTGAAAAATTCTCTTTCGTACTCAAACATTGAAATTCAGCCCTATTTAAGTTCGAGAAATTATTTACGCTTCTGATTAAGGAATCTCTTACTTATGTATTTCTTTCAGAATTCAGTTTGGAAGAATTCCCAGCTTATACGTTCTCTCGACACCACTGAAATTAATGTGTTCCACCACTGGTAGGCTGAGTCTTTCAACAAAGATGCTACACACTTAACACATTCAATTGGTGAACAAGATAGTTGGTCAAAAACTCTAATCGTGTTTTCTAACCAGAATTCTGCTCTCTAAGGATCATCCTCAACAGTGTTTCTAAATTCTTCAGCCTCGTACTTACGAATCTTATTAACAGTTAGCTTATTAACTCATAAAGGTTCCAAACCTTGAGGAATAACAGGGACCGGTTGGGGAATAAGAGGGGGTGGAGGTTATTGAGCAACTGGGTTCATACGTACAAACTTGGTAAACCATTCACTCATCATCTGGAAGAGGGCTTCCTTAGCCTCTCCTTTTCAGCCATAAAATATGGGTCTTTTACCGCTCGATGCTACTTCGTGAATGGAAGCTTGAGCGTTACTCTCAACTTCATTAGAGTCAGCTCGGTTGGACGTCATTATTATAAGAAAACACATTTTAAAACGGTCAGAAGTTATCACACTATCACAAGTTATAAAATGGCATGTATCTCTAGTCTCACACACACTACGTTCAGCCCAAGAATCGACTAAATCGTAGCTTTGATACCAATAAATGTAACACCCCTACGTATCCGTCACTGGAATAGGGTAAGGGGTATTACCAGAGTTTACAGTTTCAAACAATCAAATATTTTAAACGTTTAACATCACATCATCAATCATAGCAAAACCAAACAAAGACATACATATTGTCCCTTATTCAAGCCCCCGAGGCCCTAAAAACATGCTAGAAACAAATCGAGACTAAATTGGAAAATTATGGAATTTTTCAAAAAAAGTTGAAAATTTTCAAATTGTAGGGGTCACACGGCCGGGTGACCAAGCTGTGTAACCCACATGGCCAAGAGACATGCCTGTGCTTTAAGCCATGTGGACATTCGAAGTAGGGACAAACGGTCGTGTCCCAGCCCGTGTCAATGTCCATGTAACTCTCTGACTTGGGTCACACAGCCACGTCACGTGCCTGTGTGCCAGGCCGTGTACCCTTCGAAATGGCCTCACACGTCCGTGTGCCAAGCCGTGTGCTAGGGCGTGCAATAGCTTGACTTGAATCCTTAGTAAGCTACGAAGGACACACAGCTGTGTTTCCTGGCTGTGTGGAAAATAATTAGGCTATTTTCAAGCCAATTCTTTCACCCAAAATGTGCACACTTTTGCAACTCAAATACGCCTAATTCAAGCTTCAAAAGTGTACCTTAAATGTGCATAATTAAGTTAAAATCACATGATACCAATTCATACAACCAATATGCCCTAGGGCACCTTAATTTACATGCCATTAAGCATAACCAAACACAAGTATAATCTAGTCATTATCAACTTAACATTTGCAACCTAAATTCCATATCATTTCATACAACATTTGCCACATTCGAACATACCAAAATGGCCATTCATAACATGTATTCAGTTGATCATTCCAGCACATACCACTCAAGTACCAAAATGCCAAATTATCAACCATCATAATACTATATATATACAAGCCAACATGACAACTAAATTCATTATCCAAAATACCACATTTACAAGCCAAACATAATGGTTATTTCATCAAGCATAGACACCTATACATGCCATTATAACCATGACTCAAAATCATTAAAACCTACTGATAATGTTGATAGATAGTGTGATAGATTTTCAACGACTTTTCAACCCGAGCGAGATCTTGATTAACTACAAAACATAGAAAATGAACACAAAGTAAGCATGTTATGCTTAGTAAGTTTGTAACATATAACTTACTTGTCAACATAATACATAATCTTAAAATACAAATGTACCAATGAAACATGAGAAATAAATGATTCATAAGCTTAAATCATATGAATTCATATTTTTCATTACCATGAAAACACATATTTCCTACCTTCCATAGTAATAAGGTAAAATGCATTGAAAACTCTTATAGAAACACACACGAAGTAAAGTCACGATGGTTGTTACCACCCTTTTTCATAGTTCGATAGCCGAAGCTATTCCCTTCCATATTTTGATAACTGAAGCCATCCCTTTTCATATTTTGATAGCCGAAGCTATCCCTTTTCATAAGTTGATAGCTGAAGCCATCCCTTTTCATAATTCAATGGTCGTGACCATCCTTTTTCAAAGTTGATGGTCGTCAACATCCCTTTTCATAATTCGATAGCTGAAGCTATCCCTATCTATATTTTGATAGTCGATGTAACAGTTCGGTTTAGACCCTAGTCAAAATAGTGGTTTTAGGACCACAAATCTGAGCCAAAAAATATTTTAATATTATTTTCTATGCTTATAATATGTGAATTCACATGTTTGAAAGTTTCGTATGAAAATTTAATCGTTTGTGTGTTCAATTTGATAAAAGGACTTAATCGCGTAAAATGTAAAAGTGACCTTCTAATTGTTAAAGTGTCTATTTGATATGTCTTTATAGTTGAGAGGTCCTTATGTTGTTATTTGACCATTGAACATATGAGTGGACATTAATGGTCTTGATATTAATGTTTAAAATGTTTATAATGTAAGGGTAAAATGATAATTGATGAACTAATATATGATTTATTAAACAAGACATAAAAATTAGGAAATTTTTATGTTCATCTAGTTGAATTCATCAAAGAAAAGAAAGAAAAGAACTCTTAGAGTTTCGGCACTTTGATTGTTGATTGAGGTATGTGTTTTGATCCGTTTTCGATAATTTCTACATTTTTCGATCGTTGCTTTGTATACTATCAAGCCCATGTCTTAATTTCTAATTTTGTTGATGATTTTGATTTGAGCCTTAATGAAATTATAAGTTTTTTGAAGTTATTTGATAGAAAATGAAAGATGCATGTTGGGTTAAGATGTTTTGTCTTTGAATTTTTGATGAATTTGCGTAATTTGGGCTAAATTGTAAAAATGAGATTTTAAGGGACTAAAATACGAAATAAATGAAACATGTGGGCTTGTATGAGCTGTAGGAATATTCGGTCAAGCATATGTCTAAGGAAATTTTGTGTATTTTGTGATTTTGTGAATTAGGGACTAAAGTGTCAAATTATGAAAATGTGAGGGCTAATTTGTAAATTGCCCTAAATGTGTGTTGTGGATTGATTTGAATGATTTGGTGAATAAAAGAGTTAAATTTGAATTGATTTAGATCAAGAACAAAAGAAAATGAAATTAGATCGGGGAAAGTCGAAAGTCGTCGAGTAGCCAATTCTGTTCATTCGAATCCATATGAGGTAAGTCTATATACAAATAAATGTGTTATGAATTGAATTATTATCGATTATGTGCATGATGAATGATTTTATGAGTTGAGAAATATGAGACATTCGAGAAAGTATCAAAAAAGTTTCGACATCCGAAAAACCCCGTACGAACCTTAGGAATAGTTAGGATACATATGTCATGACATAGGATCCAATATGTGATTTCATGTAAGACCATGTCTGGGACATTGGCATCGACTTATGATTTATGTGTAAGACCATGTTTGGGACATTGGCAACATATTTGATTTCGTGTAAGACCCTTTCCGGAATAGTGGCATCGATATTTATTTACATGTAAGTCCACGTTTGGGACGTTGGCATTGTATGAGCTTTTCGAGCTATCCGCATATCCTTATGACTCCAAACGGTTTAACGGGCATTTCGAGAAACGAATGATTATATGAGATGTGTATGCGATTCAGGTACGTTCAAAATGTATACTATGTTTGAGAATAAAAGGTAAGTATATGTACAAGTGATGATATGTGTTATAAATATGAGAAAATATGCTATATGTGTAAATGAATTGGGAATATGTTAAATGTATATGAACTATGTCGTTTGAGATAGTATTTGGCCATGGAGTCTATGTAACTTGATGACGGTATCATGTTTTGAATGTTAAGTTTATTTTTATATGGCTTACTAAGCTTTTCAAAGTTTACTCTGTGTGTTTTGCAACTGTTTTATAGATATCAAAGCTACCGGAAGCTCGGGGATCTTCGAGGATCGTCACCACACTATCGAACATTATTTTGGTACCTTTTGAAAATGTATATATTGATGTATGGCATGTATAGGCTAGAAATGTGTGAATATGTTTGGTAACGTATATATTTAGCCATGTGATTTGGCTTGGTTTTGGTTGTGTATATGAATGTGTTTTTGGTATGCATTATGTGATGTAATTATGCTAATATGATATGTTCTAGAATGGCCAAGAGAATAAGTCATTTTTGGGTAAGTTTCTAATAAGTGCTTATTTTGGAGTTTGGTAAGTCTTGGCATGAGATTGAAAGAAGTAAATTAAGATTGTGAATCATATGTTTTGGCATGATTTTGGCTCATGATTTTGTATGATTTGAAATGGTGAATAAGCATGAATTTGATTGGTAATTATATGACATGATTTGTGTATGTATTGGTTGTGTTGAGCATTTGGTATGCAATTGATGTTTATTTGTTGCTTGTAGGGAGGACCCTTAATGGGTGGCAAATTGGCCTTGTAAATGGCCTATTTTTGCCCACACGGGCATGTGTCTCAACCGTGTTGCTCAAGGGCCATTTCGAAATGAGCCTGAGCAGACCACATGGTTGCACACACGGGCATGTGCTAGGCCAAATCAGTTTTGAGCATGGGCTAGACACACGGGCGTGTGACTGGTAGTGTGACTCAAGTCAGTAGCCTCCCTAATTTTCACAAGGCCTAGCACATGGGCGTGTCTTGTGGCCGTGTGGACAAGTCAGTATGTATGCCCTATTTTGACACTGTATAGACACACAAGCGTGTTTAAAGCCATATGAGGCACATGGCCTGTTCACACGGGCGTGTGACCTGTACAACTTTGAAAAATGTTTAAGTTTTGAGAAATTTTGTATGAGCTCAGTTTAGTCCCGACCCCTTTTTAATGCATGATTAAGGTCTCGATGACCAATATAAGGGACTCTATGATAATGTTTGACTATGAATGTGAATTATGTATATGAATTGTTTGTAAAATATTCCTATTTGTGTGGTAACGCCGTTAACCCTAGTCTGGCAATGGATACGAGTTAGGGGTGTTACATTTAGTTGGTATCAGAGCTATAGTTTAGTCGATTCTAAGATTAACGTAGTATATGTGAGTCTAGCTACACATGCCATATTATGAACTGCGATAGTTTGATGAATCCTGACAATGAAAATGTATTTTTATATAGCAAATGGATCCCGAACGAACCGTAGTTAATGATGTTGAAAGTAATGAGCCTGCTCCCGCGTAAGGGACGGCGCCATCTAACTCTAGACGAGCTACGATTATCCATGATGGAGAGGCTAGACAAGCATTCTATCTAATGATGAATGATTGGTTCAGTCAGTACATTAGAACTAATTTTGGCTATTCAACAACCTCCAACCCCTGCTAATCCTCCGCAAGTTCCTGCTATGTCACAAGAGAATCAAATTCAGTTGAGTAAGCCTCCAGTCGATAAAATTAGAAAATATGGGGCCGAAAAGTTCCGAGCTACCACTAGTGATGATGCTGAAAAAGTCGAGTTCTGGTTAGAAAATACAATACGAGTATTCGATAAATTGTCATTGATTTTCAATGAATGTTTAAAGTTTGTCGTTTCACTTCTGAGAGATACGACGTATCATTGGTAGAAGACTTTAATATCCGTGGTTCCGAAGGAACGGGTCACTTGGGATTTCCTCCAAGCTGAATTCCGAAAGAAATACATCAGTCTGAGATTCATCGATCAGAAACGTAAAGAGTTTCTTTAGCTTAAACAAGGTTGTATGTCTATTACAGAATACGAGCGAGAATTTATGAGATTAAGCCAGTATGCTCGAGAATGTGTTTCGACTGAAGCTATTATGTGCAAGAGATTTGAGGATGGCTTAAATGAAGATATTCGTTTGTTAGTCGGGATTTTAGAAGTAAAAGAGTTTGTTGTGCTTGTTGAGCGAGCATGTAAAGCTGAAGAACTCAGGAAAGAGAAAAGAAAAGCTAATTTAGAAGCTGGAGAAGTGCAAAAGAGATCATCGAGCAAGCCATTTCAATCTACATCAAAGAAGTTTCGAGATGATTTTAGCCGTTCAAAAGCTAATGTGGGACATTCGAGTAAAGATCGTGTTAGATCACATTCGAGCTTCAGAGCTCTAGCTAAATCTATTGCCAGTGTTGGAAATGTTCGATCTGATTGACCCAAGTGTAAACACTGTGGTAAAGGACATCTAGGCAATTGTAAAATGTACAATCGGGCTTGTTTCAAATGTGGATCACTAGATCACTTTATCCATGATTTCCCTGAGTCTGTCGAGTAAGAAATTATGCAAAGTTTGAGATAGAGTAACACCTCAGCTCGAGGTAGACCTCCCAAAAATACAGGAAATGTGAGTAGTCAAAGAGGGACTAAAGACACTACTGTTCAATCTGAGGCTCATGCACTTGCCAGAGCCTATGCCATTCGAGCTTGTAAGGAAGCTTCGTCTCCAGATGTGATTACGGGTACTTTTACTCTTTACGATACTTCTGTGATTGATTTGATAGATCTCGGATCAACACATTAGTATATATGCATGAATTTAGTATCCAGTAAGACTTTGCCTGTAGAGTCTACTGAATTCGTGATTAAAGGATCGAACCCACTAGGTAAAAGTGTATTGGTTGATAAAGTCTACAAGAATTACTCGTTAATGTTTCGAGACATTTATTTTTCGGCTGATCTGATGTTATTACCTTTTGATGAGTTTGATATAATTCTGGGTATGGATAGGTTAACTTTGCATGATGCTGTTGTGAACTGCAAACGGAAAACTATTGATTTGAGATGTAAAAATGATGAAATAGTTCAAATTGAATCTAATGATTTGAATGGGTTACCGGCTGTGATTTCATCCATGAAAGCTCTGAGTATTGTGAGAAAAGGTTGTGAAGCTTACTTTGCCTATGTGATCGATTCGAAAGTGTCAAAAAAGAAAGTTGAATCAGTGTCTGTTGTCTGCGAATTCCCTGATGTGTTTCCTGAAGAACTTCCGGGATTACCTCTGATTTGAGAAGTTGAATTTGGCATTAAGTTAGTACCGGGAACTACTCTGATTTTGATAGCTCTGTATAGAATGGCTCCAACTGAACTAAAAGAATTAAAGTCTCAATTGCAAGAGTTGACTGATAGAGGATTTGCAAGACCGAGTTTCTCACCTTGGGGTGCTCCAGTTCTATTTGTGAAAAAGAAAGACGGTACGATGAGAATGTGCATTGATTATCATCAATTGAACAAAGTGACTATCAAGAAAAAATATCCTCTACCCCTTGATGATTTGTTTGATCAGTTGAAAGGAGCTACTGTGTTTTCAAAGATAGATTTAAGATCGGGCTATTATCAGTTGAGAGTAAAAGATTTAGACATTCCAAAAACTACTTTCCGAACGAGGTACGGCCACTATGAGTTTTTAGTTATGCCTTTCGGATTAACGAATACACCTGTTATCTTTATGGATTTGATGAACAAAATTTTTAAACCGTATTTAGATCGATTTATTGTCGTATTCATTGATGACATATTGATTTATTCGCGTGATGAATTCGAGCATGCCGAGCATCTGAGAATAGTACTCCAGACTTTGCGTGATAAGCAATTGTGTGTGAAGTTTAGCAAATGTGAGTTATGGTTGTGCGAAGTTGGTTTTTTGGGTCATATAGTATCAGTATCAGGTATCCGAGTTAATCCGAGTAAAATTTCAGCTATTTTGGATTGGTAGCCTCCAAGGAATGTTTTTGAAGTCCGTAGTTTTCTAGGAATTGTCAGTTATTATAGACGGTTTGGAAAAGGCTTTCCTATGATTGCAACTTTGTTGACGAAACTACTTTAGAAAGATGTGAAATTTAAATGGTTTGAAAAGTGTCAGAAAAGTTTTGATCAGTTGAAAGCTCTATTGACTGAAGCTTCGTTATTAGTACAACTAGAATCGAGTAAAGAATTTGTGATCTACAAGGATGCATCGTTGAATAGTCTGATATGTGTTTTGATGCAGGAATGTAAAGCTATAGCTTATGCCTCGAGACAGTTAAAGCCACATGAAAAGAACTATCTGACGCACGATCTTGAGTTGGCAGCTATTGTGTTTGCTTTGAAGATTTGGCGCCACTATTTGTAAGGTGAGAAATTTCATGTATATTTTGATCATAAAAGTTTGAAATATCTGATGATTCAGAAAGATCTAAACCTGAGATAGATAAGATGGCTAGAATTGTTAAAAGATTATGAGCTTGTTATTGACTATCATCTGGGAAAAGTAAATGTTGTTGCCGATGCTTTGAGTTGAAAATCACTATTTCCATTACGTGTGATGAATGCTCATTTGGTTCTATCCGATAATGGTTCGATATTAGCCAAATTGAAATCGAGACTCTTTTCTTACAACAGATATTAATGCTCAAAAAGTTGATAATGAGATAATAACAAAACGAGCTCAGTGTGATTTAGATTCTGATTCAGAATTCAGAGTTGATAAAGATGATTGTCTTCAATTTTGAAATTGAATTTGTGTTTCGAGAAATCCAAAATTGATTCAGATGATTTTGAATGAAGCTCACAACAGTCGTTTATCTATACATCCGGGTAGTACAAAAATGTATAGTGATTTGAAACAGCATTACTGATGGTCTGGAATGAAAAGAGATATCTCCGACTTTGTTTCTAAATGTTTAATCTGTCAGCAAGTTAAAGCTGAACATCAACTACCATTAGGTTTGTTATAGCTGATTATGATTCCGGAATGGAAATAGGATAGAGTAACGATGGATTTTATTTCGGGTTTGCCCCTATCTCCTAGAAAGAAAGATGTTATCTAGGTCGTGGTTGATCGATTGATGAAATCAGCCCATTTTATTCCGGTACGATCTGATTACTCGCTTGATAAGTTAGCTAAGTTATACATTTATGATGTTGTAAGATTACACGGGGTACCAGTATCTATTGTGTTAGACAGAGATCCTAGATTCACGTCGCGATTTTGGAAGAAATTGCAAGACATTTTGGGTACGAAATTGCACTTCAGTACTGCTTTTCACCCTCATAGTGATTTGAAACAGCATTACTGGTGGTCTGGAATGAAAAGAGATATCTCCGACTTTGTTTCTAAATGTTTAATCTGTCAGCAAGTTAAAGCTGAACATCAAGTACCATTAGGTTAGTTACAGCCGATTATGATTCCGGAATGGAAATGGGATAGAGTAACGATGGATTTTGTTTCGGGTTTGCCCCTATCTCCTAGAAAGAAATATGTTATCTAGGTCGTGGTTGATTGATTGATGAAATCAGCCCATTTTATTCCGGTACGATCTGATTACTCGCTTGATAAGTTAGCTAAGTTATACATTTCTAATGTTGTAAGATTACACGGGGTACCATTATCTATTGTGTCAGACGTGAATCCAAGACATTTTGGGTACGAAATTGCACTTCAGTACTACTTTTCACCCTCATAGTGATTTGAAACAGCATTACTGGTGGTCTGGAATGAAAAGAGATATCTCTGACTTCGTTTCTAATTGTTTAATCTGTCAGCAAGTTAAAGCTGAACATCAAGTACCATTAGGTTTGTTACAGCCGATTATGATTCTGGAATGGAAATGGGATAGAGTAACGATGGATTTTGTTTCGGGTTTGCCCCTATCTCCTAGAAAGAAAGATGCTATCTAGGTCGTGGTTGATCGATTGATGAAATCAGCCCATTTTATTCCGGTACGATCTGATTACTCGCTTGATAAGTTACCTTAGTTATACATTTCTGATGTTGTAAGATTACATGGGGTACCATTATCTATTGTGTCAGACAGAGATCCGAGATTCACGTCGCGATTTTGGAAGAAATTGCAAGACATTTTGGGTACGAAATTGCACTTCAGTACTGCTTTTCACCTTCAAACAGATGGTCAATCCAAGCGAATTATTTAGATTCTCGAGAATATGTTGAGATGTTGCATTCTTGAGTTTGAAGGTACGTGGGAACAGTATTTGTCTTTGATTGAATTCGCTTATAATAATAGTTTTCAATCGAGCATTAAAATGGCACCATACGAAGTCTTATATGGTAGAAAATGTCGTACACCTTTATATTGGTTTGAGCTCAGTGAGAATAAATAACACGGGGTTGATTTGATAAAAGAGACTGAACAGAAAGTAAAAATGATCGGAGAAAGTCTGAAAGCAGCTTCTGATCGTCAGAAATCTTACGCAAATTTAAAAAGAAAAGATATTGAATTTGAGATCGGCTACAAAGTCTTTTTGAAAGTATCTCCGTGGAAGAGAGTACTCCAATTTGGCGGAAAAGGCAAATTGAGTCCGAGGTTTATCGGGCCGTATGAGATTATTGAGCGTATCAGGCCGGTTGCTTATAGATTGTTATTGCCATCAGAATTGGAAAAGATTCATAATGTATTCCACGTATCAATGCTTCAACAATACAGATCCGATCCATTGCATGTGATTTCTCTGTCAGAGATTGAGATTCAGTCCGATATGACTTATGAAGAAGAACCGATCCGTATCTTAGCCCATGAGATTCAAAAATTAATAAATAAGAAATTTTTGTTAGTAAAAGTAAAGTGGCACCGACACAGTGTTGAAGAGGCTACGTGGGAGCCCGAAGATGCCATGAGACAGTAATATCCAAATCTGTTCAACGATAAGATTTTCGGGGACGAAAATCCCTAAAAGGGAGAGTTGTAACAGTCTGATTTAGACCCTAGTCGGAATAATGGTTTCGAAACCACAAATTTGAGTCAGAAAAATATTTTAATATTATTTTTGTGCTTATAATATGTGAATTGATATATGTGAAAGTTTCGTATAAAAATTTAATCGTTTGTGTGCTCAATTTGATAAAATGACCTAAACGCATAAAATGTAAAAGTGGCCTTCTAATTGTTAAAGTACCTATTTGATATGTCTTTAAAGTTGAGAGGTCCTTATGTTGTTATTTGACCATTGAACATATGAATAGACATTAATGGCCTTGATATTAATGTTTTAAATGTTTATAATGCAAGGGTAAAATAGTAATTGATGAATTAATATATGATTTATTAAACAAAACATAAAAATTAGGCCATTTTTATATTCATTTAGCCAAATTCATCAAAGAAAAAGAAAGAATAGAACTCTTAGGGTTTCGGTACTTTGATTGTTGATTGAGGTATGTGTTTTGATCCATTTTCGATAATTTCTACGTTTTTACAATCGTTGCTTTGTATATTATCAAGCCCATGTCTTAATTTTTTATTTTGTTAGATTTTGAGTTGAGCCTTGATGAAATTATGATTTTTGTGAAGTTAGCTGATAGAAAATGAAAGATGTATGTTAAGTTAACATGTTTTGTCTTTGAATTTTTGATGAACTTGAGTAATTTGGGTTAAATTGTAAAAATGAGATTTTGAGGGACTAAAATATGAAATAAATGAAATATGTGGGCTTGTATGAGCTATAGGAATATTTGATCAAGCATATGTCTAAGGAAATTTTGTGTATTTTGTGATTTTGTGAATTAGGGACTAAAGTATCAAATTATAAAAATGTGAGGGCCAATTTGTAAATTTTCCTAAATGTGTGTTGTGGATTGATTTGAATGATTTGGTGAATAAAAGAGTTAAATTTGAATTGATTTAGATCAAGAACAAAAGAAAACGAAATTAGATCGGGGGAAAGTCGAAAGTCGTCAAGTAGCTGATTCTGTTCATTCGAATCCGTACGAGGTAATTCTATATACAAAGAAATATGTTATGAATTGAATTATTATCGATATGCTATTCAACTATGATGAATGATTATATGAGTTGAGACACATGAGACATCCGAGAGAGTATCGACAAAGTTTTGACATCTGAAAAGCCCCGTACGAACCTTAGGAATAGTTAGGATACATATGTCATAACATAGGATCCGATATGTGATTTCGTGTAAGACCACGTCTAAGACGTTGGCATCGACTTATGATTTACATGTAAGACCATGTCTGGGACATTGGCATCGTATTTGATTTCGAGTAAGACCCTGTCTGGAATAGTGGCATCGATATTTGTTTACATGTAAGTCCACGTTTGGGACGTTGGCATTGTATGAGCTTTCCGAGCTATCCGCGTATCCTTATTATTCCAAACGGTTCAACGACCATTCCGAGAAACGAATGATTATATGAGATGTGTATCCGATTCAGGTACGTTCAAAATGTATACTATGTTTGAGAATAAAAGGTAAGTATATGTACAAGTGATGATATGTGTTATAAATATGAGAAAATATGCTATAAGTGTAAATGAATTGGGAATATGTTAAATGTATATGAACTATGTGGTTTGAAATAGTATTTGGCCATGGAGTATATATTATTTGATGATGCTACCATGTTCTGAATGTTAAGTTTATTTGCATATGGCTTACTAAGCTTTCGAAAGCTTACTTTGTGTGTTTTTCAGCTGTTTTATAGATATCAAAGCTACCGGAAGCTCGGGGATCTTCGAGGATCGTCACCACACTATTGAACCTTATTTTGGTACCTTTTGAAAATGTATATACTTCAAGTATGGCATGTATAGGCTAGAAGTGTGTGAATATGTTTGGTAATGTATATATTTAGCCATGTGATGTGGTTTGGTTTTGGTTGTGTATATGAATGTATTTTTGGTATGCATTATGTGATGTAATTATGCTAATATGATATGTTTTTGAATGGCCAAGAGAATAAGTCATTTTGGATAAGTTTCTGGTTAGTGCTTATTTTGGAGTTTGGTAAGTCTTGGCATGAGATTGAATGAAGTAAATTAAGATTGTGGATCATATGTTTTGGCATGATTTTGGCTCATGATTTGGTATGATTTGAAATGGTGAATAAGCATGAATTTGGTTGTTAATTATATGACATGATTGGTGTATGTATTGGTTGTGAAATGGTTGAGCATTTGGTATACAATTGATGTTTATTTGTTGCTTGTAGGGAGGACCCTTAATAGGTGGCAAATTGGCCTTGTAAATGGCCTATTTTTGCCCACACAGGCGTGTGTCTCAGCATTGTTGCTCAAGGGCCATTTCGAAATGAGTCTGAGCAGACTACACGGGCGTGTGCTAGGCCGTGTGGCCAAGTCAGTTTCGAACACGAGCTAGACACACGGGCGTGTGACTGGCCGTGTGATTCAAGTCAGTACCCTCCCTAATTTCCACACAGCCTGGCACACGGGCGTGTCTTGTGGCCATGTGGACAAGTCAGTATGTATGCCCTATTTTGACACGGCCTAGACACACAGGCGTGTCTAAAGCCGTGTAAGGCACACAGCCTATTCACACGGGCGTTTGACCTGTACAACTTTGAAAAATGTTTAAGTTTCAAGAAATTTTGTATAAGCTCGGTTTAGTCTCGACTCCTTTTTAATGCACGTTTAAGGTCTCGATGACCAATATAAGGGACTCTATGATAATGTTTGACTATGAATGTGCATGATGTATATGAATTGTTTGTAAAATATTCCGTTTTGTCTGGTAACTCCCTTAACCCTAGTTAGGCGACGAATACGGGTTAGGGGTGTTAAAGTCGAAGCCATCCCTTTTAATTGGTCAATGACCATCGATACGTCGTTGTATTTTGGCATCAAAACACAATTTGATATTATAAAATAATAGCATTTATAACATAGTATAAAATGTTATTTAAACATACGAACTTACCTCGACGATAAAACGTAGAATTAGAGTCGGTTAATCCAAAGCTTTCTCTTTGCCTCGATATAAAGTTGTACGAGGTCTATCTTGATCAAAAAGAATAAATTACCAATTTAATAACCATTCTATTCAATTAATCCAAATTCATATTTTTACAAAATTACCCTTTTGCCCCTAATATTTTGATTTCTTTTCAGTTTAGTTCTTAAGCTCATAAAATGAAATTCTTGCAATTTCACCCCTACCCAAGCCTAGCCAAATTTCATAAAAACTCATAGCAACCCACAAATTTCATTATTTCACAAATTACACCATGAACATTTTCACATTTTACAATTTAATTCCAAAATGACAATTACATCAAAAATCACTTCATAAAAGTTGTTTATCTAACAACAACTAACCATTTTCTTTCATCAAACATCAACAACAATACATACACATTCATGATAAATCCCTAGACTTTTAACAGTTTTGCAAATTAATCCCCGGGCTAGCTAGATTAAGCTACAACGACTTCGAAAACATAGAAATCATTAAGAACGGGATGAAAAATACTCACATGCAAGCAAATATGTGTTGGCCAAACCTTTAAGCTCCTCCCATGAAGTTTCTAAGTTTAAATTTCGATGGACTAACCTAGTTTAGAAGATGACAATTTGTTTTACTTTATTTTTACTTACTTACTTTATTTATTTACTTATTTAACCTTTTAATTAACCTTTGAAAACACATGTATAATGTCCATAATTGTCCACTCAAACTAAAAATGGTCTATTTGCTATCCAAGTGCTCAAACATTTAAGTTTCATAGCTATTTAGTTCTTTTAGCCTATAGAACTCTAAGTTTTCACCTTTTGCAATTTAGTTTTTTTTTATCAAATTAAGCATGCAAACGATAAAATTTTTTAACGAAATTTTTATATGGTGATACTAACATGTTGTAGACATTAAAATAATAATAAAATAAATATTTTCACATCAGATTTATGGTCTCAAAATTACTATTCCGATTTCACTGAAAACGGGCTGTTACAAAATCCACGATGTTGACTTATTGGACTAACATTCTCAACGGGTTCTATGTCCGCTAACTCAATAAATAACTTAACTGGTTGGGGGTTCTCACTTCCAGTCGACCATCATATTTCCATCATAGTGCCCAAGTCATAATCATCTAATAGTTGCATCTCACAAAATTTCAACAGATCTGTAGAGATTGGAAACTTATAAAATAATCTGGACATCGTCCTTCCACAACGGATAGCTATTTTCGAACTGATCTTCCTTTTTATTTCTTCCAACTTCACTTTTTTTTTGAATCACAACCCTACTCTTTGCTGACCTTGAAATACACAACCAATACCACCTTCTACAATTTCACCATAACAAATAACGTATACCAAAACGCCACATTATTCATCTTCAACAGAATTTTTGAACTCTCCTACTAAACATAACAATTTCTCTCTTTTTTTCTCTTCTAGTTCAACTCTTACAAAAACGCCTCAATATCTCTATATATGTTGGAGAACCTTGATGGCTCCACCAAAATAAAATATTAACTTTTAAATTTTTAGATTAAAAAAACACATTTAAAAAATTATTTTAAATTTTTTTTAAAAAAAAGTAGATTTATTTTTTTAAAAAAAGCCTTGAAATGATAAAAAAATTTAAATATAAAAAATATTATAAAACAAATAATAAAAAAATTAAAAAAAGTGTTTAAATGAACTATAGCTCTACCAAAAAATTATATAAAAAACAAATAATAATAAAAATTAAAAAAAAAGGATTTAAATGAATTAGTGGCACCATTTAGAATGACTCCATCAAAAAATGTAAATTTAAAATATTATAAAAAAATAATAAATAAACAAAATAGAAAAATGACAAAAGGGTGGATGTTGGAAATTAGTGGCGCGAAATTATTTGGCTCCACTAGAAAAAGAAAAATTTGTTTAAAGTTCCCCATGTTTTCAAAAATTATAGTATTTTCCTAGTATTTATACAGGTAGCCTTATTCTACATGACTCACCAAAAAGTTGATTTTTTTATCCCGGTTATTAACGTGACATGTTGATGGTGTCAAACACTTTAGCTCCACCAACCTATACTATAGATTTTAGATCATTTACATATTTTATCAAAAAATCATTTATATAAGTAATTAAATTTTTTAGATTAATTTTATAAAAAAAACCGCAAACTGAAAGGATCAGTGGCTCAATAATTTGTCTCATTCAAGTGACAGAGAAACCTCAAGGTCACACCACGAATATAATCATTTGGATGTTGAAGATTGTTTCTCAAAGTTTGGCATATCAATATTTGCAATAACATCATTTCTTTCACAGTAAATTTGGAGTTTCTTACATAAATAAATTAAAAAAAATTATATACTGAGATAGGTTGTCAGCTGAATTATTTATGAAAATAGTATGTTTTTCTTTTAGTCGCGCCTATCTAACAGGCGCAACTCTTTTTTTTATATTAAAATATTTTTTAAAATAAAATATTAATTTTTTATTTTTATTAAAAATATTTAAATTTATATATGAGTAAAAATACTGTCAACGGGTCAAAATACGAGAAAAAATACCCTAAACAAGTCACGCCTATCAGATAAGCACGACTCATTGGGTAGGTAGGTGCGAATGCTCCACTTGTGATCCCCCCATCTCCCCATCGTTGTTGCATGTCGTGTCTCATCGCCTGCCACTCAGCTACACTGCTATGTAGTCCCTTCAATGGGAAAAATATTGCAAATGGGGGACCATATAAGCATGGTCCCCCAAACCAAACACCCACCCACTAGAAGAGAGAAAGAAAAGAGAGAAAGGAGAAGAAAAAAGAAGAAGAAGAGAGAAAGAAAAGGTAATGTATTATTTTAGTAAATAATTTTGTTTATAATTTAAAGAGTTTAATTAAGATGTTGTGAAATTGTTTTGTTTTTAATTATTATTTATAAATTATTTATTTTTAGTGTTTATAGTTTTGGGTTAATATTTTGTATGAATGTAATTTTTTTATTTTTTATAATTATTTTAAAATTAATTTGTTAGTAATTTAGGATTATGTTATAAATTTTTGTGTTTGTAATTATTTTAAAATTAATTTATTATTAATTTAGGATTAAGTTCTAAATTGTTGTGTTTAGTTTAGTATTTGATGAGTTTTTAGTAATGTAAAGTTATTTTGTTAAATATTTTGTTAGTAATTATTTTAAAATTAATGCATGAATATATCATTGTCATTGAATTAAACTATACTTTTTAGAGACACCATTTATTTTTGGATTACCATGATTAGAGAAATTAATTATACAATAATGAAATGAATCATATGTTTGTGTCATTGTCTTTTATGACAAGGAAGTCTTCAAACATTTTTTCAATCTATATAAATTGTTAGTGTTTAGTTATGTGTTTTGTGATTTTTCTAGTAATGTATTTTTTCTAAAAAAGTTTTATAGTTATTTTGTTAGTAATTTATGATTAGATTATATAAATTGTTAGTGTTTAGTTTAGTGTTTTGTGATTTTTTTAATGTAACTTTATTTGATTTTTTATTTATTTGACCATTTTTTATTGATTTATTAAAATGTTGATTAAATTTGTTATTATATAATTTTATAAGTTGTTTGAAAGAAACTAATTAAGTATATTTCTATATCTATTTTTATTTTTTTAATTCGTATGTTTTTATGTTTAGATAGTTTATATTAATTTTAATTATATTATTATTATAATCTAACATAATTTTTTTATTGTAGGTAAATTATGAGAAATTATTAGATATTTACCGTGTTTTGTTTCTGAAATTTAAAATAATTTATTGTATTTTTTGAAACAAATTAAATGAATTATTTTTTTTAATTGCAAATTTGCAGCAAATGGGTTCTTTGATTAATAATAATAATCACATATCAAGTACTATTAATGAGTGGTAATAAAATTTTTATTTGATACTCATGTTATTTGTTGAATTAAATTATATTGTATTAACTATTTTGCTAATTTAATAATGTCAGGGCCCGTATTGCGTATTGAGGGGTTGTGTTAATAGTGTAAGATTTCTGTCAGATGAACGCCTAATACCATACTTGGAGTTAGCCGGGTTCGGATCAGCAACATTGATCCAAACTTTTGATCTGCGATACGACTTGATTTCCGCTTTAGTCGAGCGATGGTGTCCGAAGACCCACACATTTCATTTGCCATGTGAGGAGTGCACCATCACTCTAGAGGATGTTGCACTACAGCTCAGGCTCCCCATTGACGGGAATACGGTCACAGGCATAAGCTCGATCTCTAGGCCGGCTACCCTTTGCTATGAATTACTTAGACGCTCGCCAAGTGAGGGGAAATTTGCCAGTTTGAGGTTTTCATGGCTAAAGGCAAATTTTAAGTATTTGTCGAGTACTGCTAATGAATGGGAGGTAATGCAGGCCGTTCGAGCTTAAATTATGCACCTTATAGGGGGTGTACTCATGTCGAATGCAAACGGCAGTACGGTCCACTTGATGTACTTACCCCTATTATCCAATTTGCATAACACCCATTCATACAGTTGAGGGTTCACAGTGTAAGCCATGCTATATCGCGAACTTTGTCAGATGACAGATCCTTCTGCGTTGGACATAGGCGGATGCCTCATACTGCTGCAGTCATGGACACTTTACTGAATGTTATTCTTGGCATCCATTAGTCACCAATCATATATATTTCCACTCGTTAATAGGTGATGAATTTTTACTCATTATAACAATTAGTTGACTTTTTTGGATTATATTGTACTAAAAATTTGTTTTCGTAGATGGAGCACTAATCCGGGTATCGGGAGGTCATACACAGTTTCGATATACCGTCTAATGATTGAGATTCATGCTGGAGAGGGGGTAAGTTTTTCCAATATAAACTTAATTTTATTATTTTATCTCACTCGACCCGCGTTAAAATAACAATGTTATTAACTGTGCAGTTCATTTGGATGTCGTATTTTATTCCAAAAATTATGTCGGTTATTCCCTCATCTGCCCACGTCCACTCAAACCTATGGTGCATTAGCGCACCCGTTATCAATTTTTAGATAATGGAGTGGTATCATGGAGATCGAGTGCTCCGGCAGTTCTATTGCATACAGTATATCTTGACACTGCCAGTATGATTGGGGGAGATCCATGGGATGAACAGGAGGGGGAAGTATGGAAATGATTGGGGAGAATTGCATGAAGAATATATTACAATGTGGAACAATCGATTAGGGAGGGTACCTCGATAGATCTTGCTTTGGATCTACAACTCTCGTTAAAGTACATACAATGGTACTGTGAGATAAGGAAACTATTTTTGTTTGGTGGGCAGTCAATGGTATTCCTTCTGTATACGACACGAATTGGGCAACCCCTTCCAGATCCGCATCATGTATCAGAGCCAGAGCCGGAACTACACTCTGGGGATAGTTCTTATCATCCAGATTTGGGGGGCCGTGACAATTTCCCGGGCTCGTCAAGCCACGAATATCATTCAAAGTGTGATATCTTCAGCCCACTACCACCTCAGTATTCTAGTCATCCTGGCTCGTATCCACCTCAGTACTTCACTCCTCCCAGCCCATATCCTCTGTCGTACTCCACTCCTCCCGGCTCAAATTCATCGATAGTGTTTAAGGCATATAAATTTTCATCTATGTTTCACACACCCCTACATACAGATGAAGAGAACGTTGATCACCGTAATCGCCCGCAATGTGAACGTCAAGCTTCACAAAAATATACCCTTAGAACCACACCATCAAACCATCAATTTTAGGGGGTTTTGTAATATAAATAACTTCATATTTATGTAATGAATTTTTTGGCATTTTATTTATCAATTTTTTTTTAGTTTAAATAGTCAACTTTGTATTTATGTAATGACTTTTTTGCCATTTTTTTTAATCAATTTTATGGTTTTTTTTTTTGCAATTTAAATAAATAAACTTTATATTAACTATGTAAGTCAAATTAGATTAACTGCAATAAATTGTAGACAAATTTTAGATTCAATCCTCTCAACATGTAATGAGCAATATCTCAATTTGTCCAATATGGTACTTTCGGAGCGGGCATTTACTCTGATTATGACCAGCTAATCGGCATACACCACACAGCTTTCCGTCAGATTTCTTCCTAATGTCCATTTCGTTATGGATTATGGATGATTGCGGACAACCTTTCAGGTTCCTACATAACCTTTTGTCTAGGACAAGCTCGAAGGTTGTCGAAGGAACTTCCTAAGTAGATAGGTTAGGAAGCACGGGAAACTCATTCTCCCATACACGCAATGTGCATTCGAGGGTGTACACTTCATCGATAAATTGTTCTACATTGAGCGAGATTTTAGCACAAGCTACCATGACATGTGCATATGGATAATGAAGTGTTTGAAACCTCCAACAATTGCACCGTCTGTTTTAGAGACCAACTTCAAAGGACCTAAGTGGTATACCAAGTCGACGACCGGCGGTCTCTGTAACTCGAAATGTTTCATTACGTCGTGAATATACTTCTATAGTCATCGACCTCGCCATCCCACAGTTTACAACCATTGCATCCCTAACATCTTCGACAAACATGGATCCCGCCTCCATCTGGTTGACTTGTTGCTGACTCATTCTTGGCATTAAGGTAGCCAACCTGTAGAATGTAGCCGAGAAGATAGATGAAATCGGAAGATGCCGTGTTTTCAACAATACAGCATTGATCCCTTCCACCAAGTTTGTGGTTATTTGACCATAATGAAAGCCCTCGTTAAAACTTTGAGCCCATTGCAACGGCTCCATAGTACCCAACCACTGTTGGAAAAATGTGTTCGCTTGACCCTCCATGTTACTCTCAAATCGAGTCATTCTTTGGCAGAAAATGTGTGGCTCTAGCTCGTGTGCTGCATATGTATTAAGAAAAGATAAGTTACGATATTACCCTAAAATATTAAAACTTATATTGATAAGATAAGCTAATCCTTTACCCATTCTCACAACTTGTCTCTTCCAGTCTGTATTCTTATAATCTCGCTGAAAGTTAGCCGTGATGTGATGGATGCAGTAAACAGATCTCCATGGCACACCGGAAAGTCTAATAGCGGTAATTAATATTTTCCCTCTACCGAAGATGATGCAAATATTATCCTTGCTAATAACATACCTCTGCAGGTTGGTAAGGAAGAATTCTCACGATTCCATATTTTCCTTATCGACAATGGAAAATGCTATCGGGAGCATGTTCCTGTTGCTATATTGAGCAACCGCAAGAAGTAAGATCTGTGTATATTTTCTATATAGTCAGGTCCCATCTACTTGCACAAATGACTTGTAGTGGGGAAATACGCGCACACATGGATCAAACATCCAGAACATCCGATGGAAAATTCTTTTTCCCTATTGTAGTTGGTCTGGCCTGTAAAAAGGTCGTGTCTGCAACTCAATGACAATCTCCGACACATACTCCATCATAGCAGCTATCCATCCCTATAACTCATTGTACGATGCATTGAAATCTCCGTAAAATTGCTCCATTGCCATCTGTTTAGCTATCCATGCCTTTCGGTATGATACTTGATATTGGAATCGTTCCTGTATTTCGGCAATCAGTACCAAAACTTTAATGGTCGGCATGTCTTTCACCATTGGCATAATACACATACAGATAGTTTTGAAATCAAGTTTTCAATAATCTTCTATCATACATGTTGAAGTGCATGTGTGAAGCCCAACAAATTTTCGTATCTTCCACATCTGTGACTTCTAGATAAATGCAGCTCGTATCCGCCAATTGCAGCCTTCCGCCGAACTCCAACACTCTCAGATATATGATGTCGGTTTAGACACAATGACTTTGTAGTCTACTGATATATTCATGCTATACCGTTTAATGGCAAATACGCATTCTTCCTTACTTTCGAATCTCTGGCCCACGAACAGCTCCTTAGGATTAGAATATAAAGCCATCCGGTGAGCAGGTAGCATTTCAGGGTACTCCGAGAACTCAGTTGCATGCGTCGCATCGAGGTCTATCCGAGACATGTGTGCCCCAGGATTATTGTGTATCACAATACGACGAATCTGGTTCCTGACTGAAGACATGTTAACGTTTTCATCTTCATTCACACCTTCATCGTTAATATCATCCGAGACCTCGTCCACGTTAGGATCACTCTCACTACCGACTTCGTGATCAGAAGGATCAATACTATGGTATACATCGTCACCAACCACATCAGTCTCGGGTGCAGCATTAAGATCAATGTCGATCCCGTGTATAGTTGATTGACCAAGTACGATATCGAAACTACCATACACGTCTCTTGAGCTCCATCTTCTTCACCTAACGGAGTGGGATCTTTAGTTGCCTCCACACCAGCTAACTCAGCAAATAACTGAATCGGGGCATTTTGGTTGCTCCGAGTCTGACAATAAAGAGTGACTGTTGTCTCCATGTCTTCATCATCTACTAGTTCCATTTCGGTGAATTTTATGGGATTCGTCGAAACTAGAAACTTGTAGAAAAGCTTCGAAATCCTTCTCTCACAACTTTTATAAATTTTTTCACTAATATTTTCCTTCATATCATCAAACGAGATAATTCTATTAAATCTCATTGCTACTTGTTTGCGACATTCAAATATATATCCCACGGTTGTTGTCAAAATTTCTCCATCGAAATAAATGCATACGAAAAACTGATTCTCCATCTTCAATACTAAATCTGTTTAAAAAATTTCAAAACTCTCAAAATAGTATCTGTAACACCCCATACCCGTATCCTACTCCAGGATGAAATACGAGGCGTTACCTAACTTAATTTCCTGCTTACGACTATTTTCAAGTTCCCAAGACTCGAACAAATTTAAAACATCCTTAAGCTTATCAACACATCCATAGTATGGGCTAACGAGGCCTAAAACACCTCAGAAATCGTTCGAAACCAACTCGAGTTCTTTAGCCAACTTTAGAAAAAATAACACTTAACACAAGGGCACACGCCCGTGTGGGAGGGGCAACACGCCCGTGTGACTAATTCGACATGGTTGTGTTGTTGGCCCGTGTAGCACACACGGCCTAAGCAATATAGGGACACACTCGTGTCCTTCACCCCTGTGGAATTAATTCTAAGTTCACACCTATAAGGGTTTTCACACGACCTAGCATACGCCCGTGTCCCTAGCCCGTGTCCTTCACACGGCCACGACACGCCCATGTCCTAGCTCGTGTGCAAAAAACTGGACATTCTATTTCTGACGTCAGCAATTCTTAAGGGTCACACGGCCAAGTAACACGCCCGTGTGCTAAGCCATGTCCTTCACACGGCAGAGACACATGGCCATGTCTCGACCCGTGTGTTTACTACCATGCATACTAACTTAAAAATTTATGTGCAGGGGACACACGGCAGGACCACACGCCCATGGGGCAGACCGTGTGTCACACACGGCCTCGACACACGCCTGTGTGTCTACTCATATGGACAATACAAGGCTATTTACTAAGCCTCTTTGCCACCCTTGCTTACACAACCAACACAATAGCAACCAAAACCAATACAAAACTATTTCATGCAACCAAATCAGCCACAATGGACAACATTTCATTTGTGCATTTTACTCATCCATGAAAATAATGCCATTTACATATGTTAAAATGAACATTAGCCATCATTTGGGGCTTAATACAAAGTGAAGGGGAATCACCCATGCCAACACAATTGGCTAAGTTTTCAAAGACTCAAAACATTAAAGTCTAGCCCTACACATGCCATTATCAAAAACAAATGGTCTAACTATACCAAGTGCTTCGACTGATAGTGTGATCGTTGCCTCCAACGTCCGATAATCCTTGAGCTAGTTAAGCGGCACTATAAGAAAAAGGAAATGAGAGGGAGTAAGCATAAAGCTTAGTAATTTGCACATAAATAAATATACAACAACAATTTTACCATTCATCAACATGCTCGTAACACAAAAGTGGGCATGAGCATAACTTAATCATCGCTATCCACATAAATCTCATAGCATATATCGAGCTCATATCTCATACATATCAAATAGGTACCTGTACTACTCACAACACGGTTATACCTTACTCAATAGCTTAAACCGTATCTCTCACCGTTGAACCGTTCGAAACTTTACCGGGTATTCGGTAAGCCTCAAACATGGGGTAGAGTGCCGATGCCATGTCCCAGACATGGTCTTACACTGGCTCATATCTCAAGTCGATGCCATGTCTCAGACATGGTCTTACACTGACTATCATCTCGAAGCCGATGCATGTCCCAGACATGTCTTACACTGGCTTACATCTCGAGGCTGATGCCATGTCCCAAACATGGTCTTACGCTGGCTCTCATAATGTGGCTGATACATGTCTCAGACATGTCTTACACTAACCCACAATAACCCTATGTCATGGCATGAATATCTGATTTATTTCTTAGGTTCAAACGGGAACTCTACTATCTCTATTATCCTCATACTTTTTAATTTCCACAATCAAGCAATTCTTGCTATATTAATTCAAATACAATTCAACACATACATTAGCAATGTAGTTGTATTATTTACATACAACTTACCTCGGATTACAAAATGTGACGACTAGTCGATTTAGTCGATTTGCTTGGCTTTCCCCCGGTCTAGGTTCGAATTGGTAATTCTTGATCTATAATAGCAAAATGTACTTATTTAGTCACTAAATAGAATTAAGCAATCGACAATTCACATCTTTGGTAAAATGACCATTTTGCCCCTAGACTTTAACAAAATGATCATTTTACCCCTAGACCCGAAAATTAATTTTTATCAAATTTCTTCATATCTTAAGCCTAGTGGAACCCCTTTTACTCTTATAATAACCCCAAATTCTCAATATTTCACACATTTATCATCTATTTTACAAATTATGCCAAATAATCCTTTTAGGTGTTTTCATGCTAACACATTTTCACAAAAGTTGTTTATAATACACCCAAGACTCATTTTCTTCCATAAAAACTCAGCAAACATTACAAATCATTTCATGGTAAAACCCTAAACTCTTAATCATTTTGCAAAATAGTTCCCTCATTTGAGAGCTCATGCTTCAAGGGGTCCAAAAATGTAAAAATTATTAAGAAAAGTCATGAAAATCACTTACTTACAAGAGGAGTAAGTTGCTGAAATTTTTTAAGCTCAAAAACCCCTGAAAATGGCTGAAAAATTGGTGATAATAAAGAAAGAATGAAAGAAAAAGATGATAGCTAGGCTTAGGGCATTATTATATCATGCATTATGTCATCAAATTACCTAATGTTGACTTTTCAACATTTTTATCTCCCATGGCCGGCCAAGATAAGATCTAAGGGTCTTTTTGCCCTTTAAAGACCCCTAAATTAAGATTCATAACAATTTAACAGCCTTAGCTATCAATTTAAGACTTTTACACTTTATGCGATTTAGTCTTTTTTTCCTAATTGGTCTCACAAACGTCAAAATTAACTCACCAAACTTTTCGTACACTACTATAAACATGATATGACTCTAAAATAATAATAATATAATCTTCTCGACTTTAGATTTATGGTCTCAAAACCACTGTTTTGACTATCCCCAAAATCGGGCTGTTACAATTCTCCCCCCTTAGAGATTTTCGCCCTTGAAAATCTTACCGGTGAATAAATTTAGGTATTGATATCTCATAGTCTCCTTGGGTTCCCACGTGACTTCCTCGACTCCATTTCTATGCCACAAAACTTTCACAAGTGTTATACTCTTATTTCTTAACTGTTTGACTTCACGAGCCAATATCTTGGCCGGCTCTTCGCCATAAGTCATGTCAAGGTGAATCTCAACTTCTGATGGTGCAATCACATGCGAAGGGTCTGATCTATATCGGCGTAGCATGGACACATGAAACACATTGTGAACTTTTTCCAATTCCGATGGCAAAACCAATTGATAGGCAACCGGTCCTACTCTCTCGATAACCTCATAAGGTCCCATAAAACGAGGACTCAACTTGCCTCTTCTACCAAATCTGAGAACTTTCCTCCACAGGGATACCTTCAAAAACACTCTATCACCGACATGAAATTCAATCTCTTTCTATTTCAGATTCGCATAGGATTTTTGTCTATTCGAAGTGACCTTCAAACAATTGCGAATCACTCTAAATTTCTCTTCAGTCTCTTTGACTAAATCGACCCCGTGAATCTGACTTTCTCTTAACTCAGTCCAATATAAGGGCGTTCGACACTTTCGTCCAAACAAAGCCTCATAAGGTGTCATTTTCAGACTTGTCTGATAATTGTTGTTGTAAGCGAACTTAACCAATGGTAAGTACCTTTCCCAACTACCTTGAAATTCAAGAACACAACACCGCAACATGTCTTCTAAAATCTGAATTACTCTTTCCGACTGCCGTCGGTTTATGGGTAAAAAGCCATGCTAAAATAAGGGCATTCCATATAGCCTCACAATCTCAGAAACATACAAGGCGGCCAGTTTCTTGAGGGAGTAGTAGGTACGCACTGGTATAAAATGTGTCGACTTTGTTAGCCAATCCACAACCACCCAAGCGACATCTCTTTTCCTCGAGGTTAATGGCAAACTCGTCACGAAATCTATAGTAATTCGATCCCACTTCCACTCGGGGACCTTGATAGGCTGAAGTAGACCTGAAGGTACTTGGTGTTCAGCCTTTACTTGCTGACACACAAGGCACTTGGAAACAAATTCTGAAATGTTTCTTTTCATTCCCAACCACTAGTACATTTTCTTTAGGTTGTTGTACATTTTTACATTACCCGGGTGGATGGACAAGCAACCACTATGTGCCTCTCGTAGAATATTCTGTAAAAGCTCATTGCTCTTGGGTACACAAACTCTATCCTTGAACATTATACATCCATCGGTATCAATACGAAATTCGAATTCATTTCCTGACTCGCATTGAGTCATCTTAGCTTGCAACTTCTTGTCACTTTTCTGAGCTTCACGGATCTCTTGTAGAAATGTTGGTCTAGCTCTCAAATCTGTTAGGATCGAGCCACCTTAAACATAGTTAACTGAGTATTCATGGCTCTTAAGGTGAATAACGACTTTCTACTCAAAGCGTCGGCGACCACGTTCGCCTTTCCGGAGTGGTAGTCGATAATCAACTCATAATCCTTTATTAGCTCTAACCATCATCGTTGCCTTAGGTTCGACTCCTTTTAAGTTATCAAGTACTTAAGGCTCCTGTGATCGGTGAACACCAGACACAATGTGTCCTAGAAATCCGACTTCTTTAAGCCAAAATTCACTCTTACTGAACTTGGCGTAAAGCTGCTTATCTCTCAAAGTTTGTAGAACCATTCTCAAATGCTCTGCATGCTCACCCTCATCATGCGAGTAAATCGGTATGTCGTCAATAAAGACCACTACGAACTTATCCAAATAATGCTAAAAAATACAGTTCATCAAATCCATAAACATCGCCGGGGCATTTGCCAAACCAAAAGGCAAGACGAGGAACTCATAATGCCCGTATCTCGTTCGAAACGCAGTCTTCGGTACATCTTGCTCTTTAACCTTTAACTGATAATAGCCAGATCTCAAATCAATCTTAGAAAACTTGGTGGCTCCCTTCAACTGATCGAACAAATCATTGATCCTTGGCAAAGGATATTTGTTCTTTACAATTATCTTGTTGAGCTGTCTATTGTTGATACATAACCTCATCGACCCGTCTTTCTTTTTCACAAAAAGTACCGGAGCACCCCATGGTGAATAGCTCGGTCTCGTAAAGCCCTTATCTGTTAACTCTTGCAACTATACTTTCAACTCTTTCAATTCTGTCAAAGCCATCCTATACGGAGTGATCGAGATAGGTGCTGTACTAGGGACCAACTCGATACCAAATTCAACTTCCCTAGCTGGAGGTAATCCGGGCAACTCCTC
Source organism: Gossypium longicalyx (assembly GCA_025698465.1). Classification (NCBI taxonomy): domain Eukaryota; kingdom Viridiplantae; phylum Streptophyta; class Magnoliopsida; order Malvales; family Malvaceae; genus Gossypium; species Gossypium longicalyx. Next base: position 54,273,372 of record CM047006.1, on the reverse strand, counting down.
TGGAAACACATCTATAAACTCACAAACCACTGGTACCGATTCAATCTTTGACTCAGACACTTGAGTATTCAACACAAAAGCGAGATATGCCTCATATCCTTTTCTCAAATATTTCTCAGCAGTCATAGACGACATCATTACAGACAATTTATCCTATTCATCTGGTCCAACCCGAAGAACATTCCCATCTTCACATTGCAACTCAATAACTTTCCTCGCACAGTCCACTACAACACTATGAGAGGTCAACCAATCCATCCCAAGCATTATATCAGATTCATTAAATGGCAATAACATCAAGTTAGCCAGAAAACAATGACCTCTAATTATCAAAAGACAATTTCTACACACTTGGTCAACAAGCACATGTCCGCCTAAAGTGTTGGACACTTCTATCACGAATTCAATTGACTCTACTATCATGTTCATACGGGATATCAATTCCATACAAATATAAAAGTGGGTAGACCCCGAGTCAATTAAAGCAACAACAGACATATTATGGATAGAAAAAGTACTCGTGATCACATCAGGAGACTCTATCTCTTCTCGAGCACGTATAGCATAAGTCCTTGCAGGCGCTCTGCCCTCGGACCTCACCGCGACATCTCTTGGCGTGCCTCTACCGCTAGTCCCACTTTCGGGGTTCTTTTGTGGTTTACCCTTCAAAGGAGCACTACTTACCTTTATTTCTTGCTTTTTCTCTCTCTTCCATTTTGAGACAGTCTTAGATGAAATGTTCTAATGATCCACACTTGAAACAGCCCCTTTCATTCCCTCGGCACTAGCCGAAATGATGCCTACCACATTGTGAACATTCTAGCCTATGTGGCTGAGCACTATCGACACTCATGACAAAAGCGGTATGGGCTCTAGATGCTGTGTTCTGCTTGTTTTTGTTTCTATTCGAGAACCCTACCGAAAGATTCGATCAGGTCATGATCTCTTTTGATCTTTTAGATGAGGACTGATGTGATTTCCCCATCTGTCTCTTCTTTAAATCCCGTGACTCAATAGCCGCTTTCCTCCTTTCTTTTACCAACTCCTCTACCTTGCATGCTCTCTCAACGAGCATTACAAATTCTCTTAACTCTAAAATGCCCACAAATACTTGAATATCTTCATTAAGACAATCCTCAAACCTCTTACATATGGTGGCTTCTAAGGACACGCACTCCCGTGCATACTTGCTGAGTCTCACAAACTCACGTTCATATTCTGTCACTGTCTTACTGTCTTGCTTCAACTCTAGAAATTCCTTCTTTTTCTGGTCCATGAACCTCTGGCTAATGTACTTCTTTCGAAACTCTCCTTGGAAAAATTCCCAAGTTACTCTTACTCTCGGTACAACAGACACGAGAGTATTCCACCATTAGAAGGTCGAGTCTCATAGGAGCGACACCGCATACTTCACGCACTCTTCAGGCGTGCATGACAATTCATCAAATAGCTTGATGATACTTTCCAACCAAAACTCTACTCTCTCCAGGTCGTCATCTATGTTAGCCCGAAATTCCTCTGCCCCTTGCTTCTGTATCTTGTCTACTGAAGGCTTCTCCCTCTTGAACACGTCAGCTCCTTGCGGAGCTACAGGAGCATACTGAGGAATCAGAGGAGGTAGGGGAGGTGGAGTGTTCGAATTCGCACGAACAAACTCCATGTACCAAGCATCCATCATTCGAAGGTAGGCTTCTCTTGCCCCTTCGCCTGGGCCAATAGTCAAGGGCTCACTCTCAACTGGCGCAGTCCCTTCAACGGGAGCCGGCGCATTACTCTCCACATCATCTATCGTAGCTCTGTCAGGATCCATTTACTATATGAAAATACAATTTACAATCGTCAAGAGTCGTTGCACTATCGACATACAGTTAGGGCATGTATAGCTAGACTCGTACTCATACTAGGTTAGTCCTAGAACTGACTAAACCATAGCTCTGATACCACTAAATATAACACTCCATACCCGTATCTTACTCTGGGACGAAATACGAGAAGTTACCTAACTTAAATTCGTGCTTATGTCCATTTCTGAGTTCCCAAGACTCAGGCAAATTTAAAACTTCTTTAAGCTTATCAACACATCCATAGTATGGGCCTACAATTGTTCGGGACCAACTCGGGTTCTTTAGCCAACTTTGGAAAAAATAACACTTAACACAAGGGCACACGCCCGTGTGGGAAGGGCAACATGCCCGTGTGACTAATTTAACATGGTCGTGCTATTTGCCCGTGTGGCTCACATGGCCCAAGTAATACAGGGACACACCTGTGTCCTTCACCCATGTGGAACTAATTCTAAGTTCACACCTACAGGGGTTTTCACACGGCCTGGCACACGCCCGTGTCCCTAGCCCGTGTCCTTCACACGGCCACGACACGCCCGTGTCCTAGCCCGTGTGCAAAAACCCTAGACATTCTGCTTCTGATATCAGCAATTCTTAAGGGTCACATTGCCAAGTCACACACCAGTGTGCTAAGTCGTGTCCTTCACATGAGGGAGACATACGGTTGTGTCTCTACTCGTGTGTTTACTACCATGCATATTGACTTAAAAATTTACATGCAGGGGAGACACAGCCGGACCACACACCCATGGGGCAGACCGTGTATCACACATAGCCTAGACACACGCCCGTGTGTCTACCCATGTGGACAATATAAAGCTATTTACCAAGCCTCTTTGCCATCCTTACTTACACAACCTACACAATAGCAACCAAAACAAATACAAAACTATTTCATGCAACCAAATCAGCCACAATAGACAACATTTCATTTGTGCATTTTACTCATCCATGAAAATAACGTCATTTACATATGTCAAAATGAACATTTGTCATCATTTGAGGCTTAATACAAAGTGAAGGGGAATCACCCATGCCAACACATTTGGCCAAGTTTTCAAAGACTCAAAACATCAAAGTCTAGCCCTATACATGCCATTCTTAAAAACAAATGGTCTAACTATAATGAGTGCTTCGACTGATAGTGTGATCATTGCCTCCAATGTCTGATAATCCTCGAGCTAGTTAAGCGGCACTATAAGAAAAAGGAAAGGAGAGGGAGTAAGCATAAAGCTTAGTAAGTTGCACATAAATAAATATACAACAACAATTTTACCATTCATCAACATGCTCGTAACACAAAAGTGGGCATGAGCATAACTCACTCATCGCTATCCACATAAATCTCATAGCATATATCGAGCTCATATCTCATACATATTAAATAGGTATATGTACCACTCATAACACGGTTATACCTTACTCAATAGCTTAAACCGTATCTCTCACCATTGAATCATTCGAAACTTTACTGGGTATTCGATAAGCCTCAAACATGGGGTAGGGTACCGATGCCATGTCCCAGACATTGTCTTACACTGGCTCATATCTCAAGTCGATGCCATGTCCCAGACATGGCCTTACACTAACTATCATCTCATAGCCGATGCATGTCCTAGACATGTCTTACACTGGCTTACATCTCGAGGCCGATGTCATGTCCCAGACATGGTCTTATGCTGGCTCTCATAATGTGACTGATGCATGTCCCAGACATGTCTTACACTAGCCCGCAATAACCCTTATGTCATGGCATGAATATCTGATTTATTTCCTAGGTTCAAACGGGAACTTTACTATCTGTATTATCATCATACTTTCCAATTTCCACAATCAAGCAATTCATGCTATATTAATTCAAATACAATTCAACACATATATTAGCAATGTAGTTGTATTATTTACATACAACTTACCTCGGATTACAAAATGTGGCGACTAGTTGATTTAGTCGATTTGCTTGGCTTTCCTCTAGTCTAGGTTCAGATTTGGTAATTCTTGATCTATAATAGAAAAATGTACTTATTTAGTCACTAAATAGAATTAATCAATCGACAATTCATATCTTTGGTAAAATGACCATTTTACCCCTAGACTTTGACAAAATGACCATTTTACCCCTAGACCTAAAAATTGATTTTTACTGAATTTCTTCATATCTTAAGCCTAGAGGAACCCCTTTTACTCTTATAGTAACCCCAAATTCTCACTATTTCACACATTTATCATCTATTTTACAACTTATGCCAAATAATCCTTTTAGGTGTTTTCATGCCAAATAATCCTTTTAGGTGTTTTCATGCTAACACTTTTCACAAAAGTTGTTTATAATACACCCAAGACTCATTTTTTTCCATAAAAACTCAGCAAACATTACAAATCCTTTTCATGGTAAAACCCTAAACTCTTAATCATTTTGCAAAATAGTACCCTCATTTGAGAGCTCATGCTTCAAGGGGTCTAAAAATGTAAAAATAATTAAGAGAAGTCACGAAAATCACTTACTTGCAAGAGGAATGAGTTGCTAAAATTTTTGAAGCTCAAAAACCCCTAAAAATGGCTGTAAAATCGGTGGTAATGAAGAAATAATGAAAGAAAAAGATGATAGCTAGGCTTAGGGCATTATTATATCATGCATTATGTCATCAAATTACCTAATGTTGAATTTTCAACATTTTTATCTCCCATGGCCGGCCAAGCTAAGATCTAAGGGTCCTTTTTTCCCTTTAAATACCCCTAAATTAAGATTCATAACAATTTAACACCCTTAGCTATCAATTTAAGACTTTTGCACTTTATGCGATTTAGTCATTTTTCGTAATTGGTCTCATAAACGTCAAAATTAACTCATCAAACTTTTTGTACACTACTATAAACATTCTATGACTCTAAAATAATAATATAATTTTTCTGACTTCGGATATGTGGTCTCGAAACCGCTGTTCCGACTAGCCCCAAAATCGGGCTGTTACAGTTTCGAATAGCAAAAAAGTTACATAAAATTTTTAATGTAAAATTTTTCATTCAGAAGTTAACAAAATTAATAACCTAACAAAATAACTTTCAAATAATAAAATTACTAAGAAAACTCTACATTCTATTTTAAAAAATAGGCGCGACTCAAAAAACATAAAATTTTGGTATATAATCCAGCTAACAACCTATTTAGGTATTTAATTTTTTTAAAATATTTTTAGGTAAAAAACCCTAAATTTAGAGAAAATGCTGATTTTAAAAAATATTTAGAAAAATGTACATTTTTTTATATATTGAGAGAAATACGTCGATTTTGGAAAGAAATAGAAAACGCATCCTGCGAGGTGCATTTTTTTGACTTTTTTGATACATTAGCTTTTTGGTTAGATGGTTAAATATTAATGATTGTATCCTTGAGCCTTAAGTTCGGTTTCTTTTCTACTCATATTTGTATTTTTATTTCAGCTTATTTCAAGTTTTGCTTTTATTTTTAATTATTGTTATTAACATATTAGCTTCTTTAGTTAGATGGTCAAATAATAATTATTTTATCCTTAAGTTTTAGGTTCGTTTTCTCTTCTAAACACATTAGTACTTTTTATTTTAAGTCATTTCATTTTTTATTTTTAATTAATGTTTTTAATTAATAAACATATTGTTTTCAAGTTTTTATTTATAATTTATTTTTTAAATTAATAACTCTTTTATTTATAAAATTAAATAATTATTGTCAAATATAATTATTTTTAGTAGATATAATTTTTATATGTGCAATATTTATTTTTCAATCCATATCATAAGTGTAGTAAATTTTAGTATTATATATATTAAAGTATGTCTATTTGAAATAATTATTTGAAAGATTTCACATATAAACATAATGATATTTGAAATAATTAATTGAAATATTTCACATGCAAAAATATTTGAAATATCATACCCACAATGCAGATAAAAAGACAATGATATTTGAAATATTTTACATATAAAAATAATAATGATATTTAAAATAATTATTTGATTTTATAATATTAGAAATCACCATACCTACAATATATGTGAAGAAAATAAATATTTGCCATATAAATATTATATATAAAGAAAAATATATGAAAATAATTAGATGATGTTTTTAAAAAATAAAATATATTTGACATAATGATAAATATCAATTTTATTAAAAATATATTTTTAATTATATAATTTGCAATAATTTTTTTGTTTTATAAATAAAAGATGAATTAATTAAAAAGATAAATAAAAAATAAAAAAATTTATTAAAAAATTAAAAATAATATATTTATTAATTAAAAAATAAATAAAAAAACTTGAAACAATATAAAATAGAAAAATAAGATCACCTATGTTTAACCATTTGACCAAAACTGCGTCCTACAAAATTTACTCATTCCCCTAAATATAAGAGAAACTAGTTCATTTCCCTATTTTTTTCTTTAAAATGGGCCTTTTCATCAAATTTGGCCATTTCCTTCAGGTGCTTCTTTAATCTCATTAGCAATTGCAAGTGTGCCTTTGTCAAAGTGAATAAGAAGAGTACAGGACTTTTCTGGTAATATAAATGAAAATAAAAAATTCAATTAATCAACCAAAATAAAGTAGAACATGAGGATTCTCTAAGCTGGGGTCAAATAAAGACATTTTGGGGCAAAACATTCATCTATGAAATGACAATTTTAAAATTGTGCTTACAAATCATTCAAAATGTCTTAAATTAAGTAGCTTTGAAAGACAACCATTTTGAACAATGAGGAATGATTACTTCAAAAATTCTCAAAGTTGTTTGAAAATTGAATTAATTAATCAACTCTATGATCATCCCGAAGTGAATGTTAATGGAAATGGTATATCGTTACTAGAAAATTTGAAAAACAATTACAAAAGAATTTGCAGATAGATATTTTATAAATAATAACAATTACTAGTTAATGTACATTTTAAGGAAAATCACACACGAAAAGCTTTACAACAAACTTACTTTTTAATCGCTTGTTCATGCTAAACGGGCTATCAATTCAAGGTATTCTTACTTCACATAAAAGCATCGTATCTATAACACTAGGTAAATTCACCTTACGCTGGAATCGAAATAGATCTAAATAAAGAATATTAGTTATCTCGACTTAATTATTAACGAAGAACCATTGTTGCAGATCCGATGGGGTGAATTGCTCCAGTTCCAGTGTCCGGGGACAGCTATCGGCGGCTATGAACAGCTAAGGTTTGCTGCAAAAGGGAAATAAGATGAAAAGAAGGAGAAGAAGAAAGGAAAAAGAGAAAAAAACGATTTAATATTAAAAAACAAAGGAAATAAGTTTTTGTATTTAAAAAAGAGAGGGGAAGAAGATTTCCTTTGCCTCATTTACCTGCCTCTATATGCGCTCCATGGATTTTATTGGACCACGTGCAAATTCATATATTTTTATATAAATTTTGGATCTACTTTTAACCTCGTTCCTTCCTCCTTATTTGTCTCAAACCATTTTTTTATTGTTTGAAAGTAGACTCAAAATTTTATTTAAAAATAAATGAGTTTACACGTGGCCCAATAAAATCTATGGGGCACCATAGAAGCAGGTCAATGGGTAGAAGAAATTTGTTGGAGAGGAGAAAGCCCAGTTCTATTCATATTCATGTTCAATAAATGGTTAAGTGATATTTTTGTAATAAATATTAATGAGAGTATTATAAATTTTAAAAATTAATGGCAAAAATAAAATTTTAACTAAAATTCAGTCACATTTAATGTAATTTATCTTTAAAAATTATTAAGTGACAAAAAGAGTGATGTGTATAATTTTAATTTAGTGTTGCTAGAATTGCCTACTAAGAAAAGGTCAAATGATTCTTCATTTAGTTAGAACGAAAACCCAATAAGATACTTCACTGAACTTGCTATATCATAAGCATGCCCGAAGGAGTCGAAAATGGCTACAAAAACTAGCGCAGATTATTGATCCAAGGATGAGCCCATCAGCATTTGATTTCAAGGAAATTGAGAAAGTTTTGAATGTGGCTCTTACATGTACTTCCTCCTTTCCCACTAACAGACCTTACATGAGGAAGGTAATTGAATTGCTAAAGGACCAAAGATGTGTGTCATTTTTAGAGTTGTTAATTCGCTGCGTCTCTTGCCTAGATCTGAAAATTGGTCCCAAGAAAGGAGAGGATTTAAAAAAAAATACAAGGCTAAAAAATGAGCTTATGTAATGTTTTTTTTTTTTCTTGAATTTGACCTGAATATATTATATTATAAAAATATTAATTACATATATTAAAATATAATAATATATTTATACTTAACCAATCACTAACTCAAAAACAATTAAACTCAATTCTTCAAAATTCAAACAAGCCTATCCAACTTAAGTAAATAACCTTGCCCAACATTTAAAATAATCTTTACTCAAAGGGGCAACTGTCTGATTTTTTAAGTTAATTTTTTTATTGATTCGATTCTGAATTTTTGAACTTCATCCATGTTAACAGTGTTTATTGTTGGTTGTGTTTTGGAACCTCATCCATGTTAACTGAGTGATGATCTAGTGCTTTAGCTACATCAGTCAAATGGCAAAACCATACGTTTACATTATCTAATCAATGCATTATTTTTTTTTAAATTTTGTTTTAATATAAAAACTAAGTTAATATGGATAGTTTGGACCGAGTCCGGGCCTAAACTTATATTTTTGTATTTAGATTAAGTTTGAGTAAAATTTTAAATTTATTTTATAATTAAATTTAGACTTAAAAATTACTATAAATATCAATATAAACTTAACTTAAACGTGATTCCGCTCACTCAAAATCTACCATTTATGTTTTTAACACTACATTTTGTGGCTCATGCAATTGTGGCAAAGTAGTTTGCGAATATGGCGACTTTTTGTTTGCATTTTAAGTAGTTTGGTTAGTTTATATTTCTAATTTATAAAAAATACCAAATGTGTTACTTATTATTATTTAATCTATTTGATTCATATAGTTTTATTAAAAAAGCATCATTTAATAACCCTTTTTTTTCCAAGTTTCAGCAATTTATTTTCCTTTTTTATTTTTTATTTACAAGAAAATTCATCGGCAGTGGTAAATTATCATTTCTTAACAAATCTAAACATTTGATAACATAACCAAATTAAAAAAGACAGAAAGAAAAAGAAAAAAATAAACCCATCAAACTATATTAAAAAATGCTTAAAAACCAAAAAGAAAATTGAGATATGTCAGCTTAGCTAATTTCTTTCCATTTAATCAAAGTTCAAAGTTAATGCTTCTTTAATTGAAATTGGGTCCAAAAAGAGATCAATTTCAAGTTGCATAAATAGAAATCTGCTATTCATATATTTAATGGAGATGGCAGGTATCTATTTTTTTTTTTTTTTATCAAATCATGAATGCTTGGCTTACAAGCTAAGAGTGTAAATTATCAACCACATGACAACAACATTTGATCCGTCGATGTAAATGGCCTTACTTTTCAGTTTTTTAATTGAAAATACAACATGAGAGCTTTTCTAAACTTTTGATTTTATACTCCTGTACCCTTTTTTTTCTTTTGGCTAGAAATTGAGTAGATGGATAGTTTGAGTTACGTTTATATAAAAATTTGGTATTTATTTAAGTATTTAAAGTTTTACTTAAACTATGTTTTTTTACATAAATTACTACAATTATTTTTTTTTAAATTTAACCAATTATTTTAAGGTAAACTATAAAAATAGTCATTTTTGTTTGCCTCATATTATATTTTAGTCACTTATGTTTGAAATGTTACATTTTAGTCACTTACGTTATCGTTTTGTTACGAAGTGGTCACTTTACCATTAAACTCTATTACCTCCCTAATAGCAGTCCTACGTGGCAGTCCAAATGGGTTTTAAATGCCAACTTGAACGGCTAGTTAATAGGACGAAAATTGGTATTATTAAATAAATTTAATTTGGATTGCCACATAGGATATCCAAGTTGACATTTAAAACTTATTTGGACTATCACATAGAACCGTCGTTAGGGAGGTAACGGAGCTTAACGGTAGAGTGACCACTTCATAACAAAACAATAACGTAAGTGGCTAAAACATAACATTTAAAATATAAATGACTAAAATGTAATATAAAGTAAATAAAAGTGACTATTTTTGTAGTTTACTCATGATACCTAACATTTTCTAATTAAATAAAAAAATAAACTTAATATTAAATAAAAGTAAAATAACATATTTAACATTATATTTACAAATTATCTCTCTTTCTCGTTTTCATTGTCTTCTTTAATATTTAAACTCAATCACCGTACCAACCACAACCTTTTACATTTAGTTTAAAATCCTCACTTCATTTTGATAGCTTATCTCTTCTCTTCAACTTAAGTTTTTCCCCGAAATAAATTGTTGTTTTCCATTGAGGCTAAGGCTCCATTTGTTTGCCAGTAAAATGTTTTCCGAAAAATAATTTATGGAAAATGATTTACTTTTCTGGAAATGATTTACTTTTCTGGTGTTTGGATAAATCTGTGTAAAATATTTTCTGTTGTTTGGTAAATTTCCTAAAAATATTTTCCGAAAAAGCTGTTTTTACATATATTAATAAATTTATATGCCATATACATAAGTAGTCTGGATTACATATGTTGGTTTTTTAGCAGAAAACTAAAGGAGAAAAAGAAAGACGAATACAAAGTAGTTTGAACAAGAAAAAAACTGAATTTGATCTCCAAAAATCAGATCTTTTTCATTGACTTGAGAAGCATTTATGTTACAATGAAATATGGCAGTTCCCTAATGTATAATTGCTCCCACTAATACATGACTAAAGCTTAGCTAGAATTGCACACAAAATGTAGCTGACATACCAGCTATAACATTAAACATAAATCAAAAACTACTCCTACTAACTTTAAGTATAAATTACAAAGGAACTAAATCATGTTACAAATGAAAAAAATAAACAAAATGCTGTTGCTTTCTCGGTTCAGACTTGGATCTTGGTCCACTGTTGGTTTCTTCTTTGGTTTCTGTTGCATTGTAGGCCAAAGTTCAACAACATCCTGTACCTTGCTTACTAACAAAGTAGTGCATATTCCTTTTAGTGCATTAAGGGGAATTATGATTATGATATGTTAGACATCAAAAGAACCTATATATTCTTAAAAAGTAAAGATATGAAAAAGCAAAGTGTTGAAATGACTATTCAATGACATTGAAAATAATATCTAGGTGTCCAAAATTCAGATTCAAGGGCATAAAGCAAAGTAAATAACAAAGACAATGTCACCACAAAAACTGTAAACTAAATGAAATATCGTGCAAGGCTAATCTAGAGATAAAAAATAAAATCTTTATTTGAAGTTCAAGGTCTTTGAAATGAACATACCCAAGCAAGCAACAAGGTATCTTCCAAAGCAATACAGTGCAAATAATTCATAGCAATCACGTAGTATCGAACAATCAACACTAATTGATGGATGCACCAATGATACAAACTGTTAAAATATTTAACGTTTATAGGCAAGAAGCTAATCAACACAAAATATATATCGTACCTTGAGGTCTCGATGGTAAACACCCCTTCTATGGTAGTAATCCACAGCATTAATAAGATGCTGAAAATACTTTCTAGCTTCATCTTCCTTCAACCTCCCTTTGCTTGCCTTGCAGAGGAACTGAGCCTAATGAAAAGAAAAATATTGTTGTAACTTAAAAGTGATCACTTCCATCAGCCCACGCACATAACCCTTGCAATATTTAACATAAAATTTCCAAACTATATTTTCTCAAATCAAAGAAGGATGTTATATCAACTTTGAATTATATGCCAACTGTCCGGAGCAAATGTGGCAAATATATCAATTTTGCAGGACAGTAACCCCCTGCTGCTTTATCATTAACAAGATTCTATGGGCTTGATGAAAAGAAAAATAAAGGAAAAACTCATCAATGTTATGAAAGATGAGAACAAAGGACTCATATCTTAAATTTCTCATTTCCTGGCGGCCTTAACTGCTTTCTCTGCAGCATTATCCAAATCTTCTACTGTAATTAGTGTCATTCCACTTTCCTGCAGGACCATTGACAATCGCCAAGGAAACCAAAAAAGACATCAAGGCTTGTCAAGATATTATAAAATTACATCCATCGCATTTTCACTTTACCTTCAAAATTCGCTTTCCTTGATCAACATTGGTACCTTTAAGACGGACCACCACAGGAACTTTTAGGGCCACCTATAACACAAGATCAAATGTAAGTCAATGCCTTTAACATCCTTATAGAAGCAATAAAAACAGATCGTCTACATTTTTTTATATCCATATCTATCTATCTATCTATCTATCTATCTATCTATCTATCTATCTATCTATCTACCTATCTATCTATCTATATATATATATATATATATATATATATTCTAGAATGGCACTCCTACTTTGGGCTTCATAAACTTCTAACAAACAGTTTGGTTTCACTGCATTAGTGTTAAAATGATGATTCACCCACATACAGTAAGATAAAATGCTAGTGTAACACACAAGTACTTGGTCACCAATGTAAACAGAGAAGTCACTCCAAAGAATTGTCACCTGTTTGGCAGCATTGATAATCCCACTTACAGTCACATCACATTTCATTATTCCTCCAAATATATTCACCAAAATGGCTTTCACTTTATCATCAGAAGTCAAAATCTTAAATGCCTCAACCACCTGTTCCATATAATCTAAGAATTAACGAGCAAATACATTCAACAGAGATTATTACATCAACTTTGCTGTTAGATACAAATTTTTCATAAAGGAAATAATAGTATATCATGACCAGTGATGCTAGAAATGCATGAACCACAGCAGAAACAATACATAAAATCATGTATAGAAGTGTGTGCTCACATGGTCTTTAAATGCATAGCCTCAAAACTATAAGAAACAGTAAATAAAAGAAAATGCACCAGTGCTAGAAAGTAAACACATTTAAACAACAAAATTTCCACAAAAAGGCAATATGAGAGTATTAAAGGCAAAGAACATCCTTACCTGGCCTTCAGAGGAAGAACAAAATTAAATCACAAAATTCCTAGTACACAAGCCAGACAACAAAGGAGAGAATATGAAGAACGGAAGAAGGAAAAGGAATGAAGAATGGAAGAAGGAGAAGGAGCCTTACTTGGATGGAGGAGGAACTGGAAAAGGTCAATGACCAAACTTTCTCGTCATCGTTCTTCGAAATAGCGCAGCTCTTGAGGAATTAGGGCGGGGTAGGGTACCTAGCAATGGCACTGATTTGCAACCCAAGAAGAAGGGGAAGGGGAAGGGGAAAGGGGAGAAGAAGGCCTTATTTTTCCAGAAAATGTCTTACCAAATTCAAAAGGGTAAGACATTTTCCCTAAATTGAAGGTCAATTTACCTGTGTCTTGGAAATCATTTTCCAAATGGAAAATGTTTTCAGGCTTCCAAACACTGTAAAACCAGGAAAATATTTTCCATAAAATATTTTCTTGGTAAACAAACGCACCCTAATTATAAGAGAAGTGATAAGAGCAACATCAACTACACTTGTCACTGTACAAGTTTCATAATTTACCTTAGCATGTTTGACCATAATATTTTGGTTATTTGTTTTCATTTTTTTAAGATTTTGTACAGCCAATGTCGTTGTTATAATTAGAGAAGAAATTGGATCGAGAAAGATTACTTTTCAAATATTTTAATGAGATTTACTTACTTTATATATAAAGATATGTAATTCAAGAAGATGTGGGTTGAATTCATGAATAATTGGCCTGACTTTTTATATCTTTATATTAAGGGTAATTGGTTTAATGAGATGCAAATCAATATGGATTAATGGTTACTTTTTGAAGATGAATTAGTGCTCTAAATATGAAAGTTTTATTCAATCTTGAAATAGATAATTATTGAGGTTGTTGGAAAAAATTCGGTTTAAAACTAGTTTTTTGTCACATCGAAAAATAAAAATTTTAAAAATCAGGCTGATTTGTGATAGTTATAGCAATAATTTTTTCCCAAAAAGTACATGTGCTTTGTACGAGATGGATCTTTGACATTCCTAGCTTTCAACTGAATGACCTTCTCTGCTATTCTTGTACCATAAATCGCTTCTAATGTGGGTTCGAACAATCACAAATCAAACACAGAACTAGATATAATTTTCTTACTTTTAGTAGGAAAGAAAATTTCTCTCTATAGAAACCGATAAAATTGTTATTACCAGACAATAGAATTTATATTTAGAAAATAAATTCTCACTATTTTCTAGCAGAATAATAATATCTCAATATTGCATATTTTAGCCCTACTAATGTCATCTATTTATAAGGAGAAAGAATTCTAGTTGAATTAGTAAAATACAGAAATTACTTATATGATAGAAAAAACTAGTCTCCCAGTCCAACTAGGAGAGATGGGCGACACACCCTAGTTAAATATACTAGGGTTGTCACCCCTAATATATATAATGAGGGGTTTTGAGTCTCGCCTATATTAGGTTCAATTATATGTGTTTCCTAAACTTTTATTCCAACACTTTATAATTGAATCCAACCTAGTACATATTTTTCTATTTCCCAAAATAAATATTATTTATTAAATTAATTTTCTAATTAAATAATTTTCACAACCCAATTCCAATTCTATTAAAGTCATGGCAACTTTAATGTAATAGAATTTATGAGAAAATATATTTAAATTTCATATTCAACGTATTCATGATGACCAATTAATTTAAATTCTTTTTTCGGACTTCAATTATTTAATTAAATAAAAATTTTAAAAACTTAAACTAATTCTCATGTTATTTACATACTTAGTGAGAAACCACATTCATTTCTGAGTGTAACTCATTTCTCTAACTTTATCATTTGTATCTATTTTTGTTCATTTGATTCTATATGTAATTCATTTCTAGTTTCAATGAGCTAGTGGAGGATTGGATTGGACATATGTAGTTAGAGCTCAAATGATTTATAATTAAGTTCTAACTTTTCGCCTATTAATTATAAACTCATTTAGTCACAAAGTTATTCCACTATAGTATTGTGACTAAGCACTCCCCAATTGCATACCATTATGAAAGTTACTCGATCAATGCTCGTTTAATGACCTTGTAATAAGTGTGTTACTCTCATAGGGTATCATTAATCTCTTTGGGATAAATTCATTCTTCCAATATGACCCTATTTTATCTCATGGTAAACATTACATCTTCTTTCATGAAAAGTCAATCATTATCAAAATAGTAAATAAGTCATTTGTCACAAAGGAAATGACTCGTGGCCACATTTACTTTTAATCTATCATATAATGCTAATGAGAGGATATCACTTACTCATTTATTATGTTATGAATTCCATTATTGTGAATAATGCTACATACTACAGAGTCGTATACCCAATGCACTAGCTTTTTGTTTCTTATCTATTTGAGCTTAGTCTTTTACTTAACCAAAATATATGAGTCACGCATACATAATCCATCATCCACGATGGATTAAGGTACGCCACACTATGAATTTCAAAAGTGAATAAATACATAAATGGATTTAAGATATATTCTACTTGAGTTTTTTTCGATGTACTATCAGTCTAGTCAGTCGCATCTATGTCTATATATTCTAGGAGTTAGCTACTCTGGTGCTCAAGACAAACCATCTCCCCAATTGGACTTGATAGATGTCATATTAGTCTTTCAATTGATTTTCTAATTTCCAAATAGACTAAGAACATGTTTAGGTTCATCTACTAATATAAGTTCTCTTTCCGTATTATGATTCGTTCACGTAATACAACTTTGTATTAGTTAAACGTTAGATAACTAGTGACCCAATATTTGATTTCATTTTGCTTTGCGTGCAAAAAATATTGAGAATGATATACAAGATATATGAATGTAATTAACGTATATTATTATTAAACCAATTTGTTTAAAAAATACAAGTGTACATTGATGAAAATACTACACATAAGACACCAGATCCAATAGTCTCCCATTTGTCCTAGTGAAGTAAATGAGTCATATTTCGCATACCCATGCTTTTTGTATGTTTCTCAAAACTCTTAGCTAGTAGATACTTAGAAAACAAGTCCGTAGGGTTCATCTTCAAATACGATCTTTTACTATAACCACTATTCTAACAATCACCACCGTCTCCATTATGATAATTTCTATCAAAGTGTTTTGTCCTCATATTGTTTCTTTGGTGTTTAGCTATATCTGTATTGTTATAATTTTATAATTTTTACCATACCTCATATTTGACTTCTATAATGAAGTTAACAGTACAACCTTGCTTGATACTTATTCACATTATGGACCCGTTGCTTAGGACAAAGGCACAACTCGATGTCGATTTTCTCAAATTGCGACACATTTTGAAATCTAAATTGGTATAGCTGATAGGAGTAAGATCTCCTTCGGAATACACAAACATATAATCTTTCGTTCTCCGTAAATACTTGAGTATATGTTTAACCGCCTATCAGTGTCTTAGACTAGGATCGCCTAATATCAACTCACCAACCCTACTACAAAACAAATATCTGGATGTCTACACAACGTAGCATACATAAGACTTCCTACTGTAGAAGCATAAGGAACCTTTCTCATGTTTTCTCATTATTCTGCTGTCATAGGACAGTCCTTCAAAGAAAGATGAAATCTCAATATTGAAGGTTGAGTTCCCAAGTCAGCTATTGCATAATGTTTCAGTATCTTATCTATGTATGAATCTTGTTATAATGCTATCATTTTGTTCTTTTTATCCCTCAGGATTCGAAGACCTACAAAAAATTTAGTTTCTCCCAAGTCCTTCATGCTAAACTGTTGAGTTAACCATAATTTAACTGATGACAATGTCACTATATCAATTACAATAAGTAGAATGTCATCGACATATAGAATGAGAAAGATCACCTTTCCATCCTCAGTATGTTTATGAACAGAAGATTCATCTACACTTTTCTCAAATTCAAATGTTTTGATCGTATGGTCAAACCATTGATTCCATGAGCGATGTAACATCCTGAAATAGGGCCTAGTCAGAATAGTGGTTTTGGGACCACAAATCTGATGTTAAAATAATTATTTTATGATCATTATGAGGCCTAGGATATGAAAACATGCATGTGTTAAAATTTCATGAAGAAATTCTATGTGTAAGGTGTCCAATTGGAAATTAGGGACCAAATTGAATAAATTACAAAACTTGGGTTTTAAAAGCAATTTGTATGAAATTGCTTTGAAATATTAATTAGAGGCCCTTAAAGAGTAATTTGCCCAATTTTTAAGTTTTTGGACAAAAATGAGCATACATGAAAAATATGGAAAGGTTAGTAAGGAAGGACATTTTGGTCATTTGGTAATAAATGAAATAAACAAGGAAAAATCAAGCTAAAATCAGCCATTCTTCTTCTCCATGCTACCAAAAATTTAGGGTTCTCCATAGCTAGGGTTTTCAACATTTTCAAGCTCAATAACCCCGAGGAACAAATTCTAGAGGTCGACTGTAAAAAATGAAAGGTTTCGGAATAACCAAAATACGAAACTGAAACAATTACAAGGTAAGCCCGTATAACCTGAAGTAAACTCTTAGTATACTTAAAATGCATGTTTTTAATGTATGAAAATTTTAGATATTCGCTGTATGATAATCCATAAAATGTGGTAATATAAATGAAAAAAATGATAAATGTCCCGATTGAAACAAAAAAGGGAATCCGGTGGATAAATTATAACTTACATGACACGATATCCTGCATGTGTTGCAGAAAAGGATTTAGCCTAGATGGATAATCCGTTGATCTCAATATAAAAAAGATCTAGCCCGGACGGGTGTTCCTTGAATGATTGAACCTCCCGAAGAATATAGGTGCATTAAGGATTTATCCCGGACGAGTAATCCAATTGAGGACTAAATTTAGCCTGGACTGGCAATTCAGATCCGAACTTATGAGAGTAATTGCCGTTGAAAAGGATTTAGCCTAGACTGGTAATCCCGACATTGCTCTATGAGTTTATACTACGAGAGATTTAGCTTGGACTGGTAATCCTGCTGTAAGATGTAAGGTTCGCGGGAGTGCGTATTTGAGATGATCACTTGTATGATTTTGACGGTAAATGGCCATCTATCGAGATTTTCAAAAAATTCAACGGGGCTATAATGAGAAACGAGGATGGAAATTTTGAATTGATGAGCTCACCTAAGATTAATGCTATATTGCTTGAGATGAAACAAACTTGATGATTGAGTGTATGTGATAGGGGATTTATACTATACATGCTTGGCATGAATATCTTTTATGGATGTATGCTAAATAACCGGTAAGTTTACCTTCCTATTATCCGAACTTAATAAGCATGTTAATGCTTACTCCTTTCCTTGCCCTATTTTACAAAGCTCGTGGACTCGTGAAGATTGGAAGACGATTGGATTATTGTTAACACTATCAGCTTATCTTGCTTTGGTATATAGATACTTATACTCTGTTACAATGGCATGTATATTTTTTTGGTTATTTTGTTATATATGTCATTGGTTAGTCAATGTAAAGGCTTAAATGATATACCTATTCATTTTGTATATGGCCATAAGATATGGCTCACTTTGATGTAGGTTGTAACCTACTAATTGTGCATGTTGGTGTCTAAATGTTCATGAGATGGCTAAATGTGGTATATCATGAATTAACATGTAAAATGTGGCCAAAACACTTAGAGATGACTAGGTCATAATTGGCAATGAGTTATAAAATGAGCCAAGTTTAAATGTATTATATGATATGGTAATTCTTAACACAAAGAAGATAAATTAGCATGTATAAAACCGATGAGATGAGGTTAACATGCAATAGATCGTTGAAGGTAGTCATTAGGCATAATTAGGCCATGTTGAATACCATTAAAATTCACAAATGTGTATGTATGTTGAGGGTGACCATTGGCTTGGATAGTAGCCTCCAAAAAGGTCCACATAAATAGGCACAAGAGCGTGTGTCTAGACCGTGTGTGACACACGGTCAGCCTCATGGGAGTGTTGTGCGGCCGTGTGTCCCCTGCACCTAGAATTATAGGTCAAATTGCATGGTAGTAAACATACGGGCAGAGACACGACCGTGTGTCTCAACTGTGTGGAAGACACGGCCTAGCACACGAGTGTGTGCCTTGGTCATGTGCCTCAAAGTGAATGATGACGTCATAAATAGAATGTTTGGGTTTTTGGACACGGACGTCTAGGCTGTGTGAGGGACATGGGCGAGTGCTTGGCCATGTGAAAACCCCTTAGGTTCGAAATAGAAAATAAATCCATATAATTCAACACGGGTGAGGAACACAAACGTGTCCCCAAGCACACGGGCTTGTGCTTTGCCTCCACACGGGCGTGTGAGGCATAACCCTTGGAATTTTACTAAAATTTTCTATAGCTCTCAGTTTAGTCTCAGATCTCTTTTAATGTATGTTTTGGACTTGTAGGTTCATAATTAAGACATCATGATGTGGTTTAATAGGTTTTAAATTAGAATGAAATTTTTTATAACCCATATTTTTTGAAAGTGTCTGTGTATGTATTCGGTAACGCCTCGTACCTCGTCCCAGTCTTGGGTACGTGTAAGGGGTGTTACATTTAGTGGTATCAGAGCTACAATTTAGTCGGTTTTAGGATTAACATAGCATGTATTGGGTATAGCTATACATGCCATTATACAAGTTATGAAAGTGTGACATCTTCTAACCATTATTAATTGTATTTGAATATACTAAATGTCTTCCAATCAAGCTCAAGATGAGTCCGAGGGAGCCTAGAGCCATGCTCTAGCTTTCGTTCAGCGAGCTACTACTAGTAGTAGTAGAAGGCCTATGTTTGAAGGCCGAAAAGAGGCAAGAACTGCCTTCTTCGAGATGATGGATGAATGGTTTAGGGATTATTTGAGAAACCACCCCAATATACCACGACCTCCTCCACCCGCTGCTCAGCCTGAGGGAGAAGTACCACTAGGTATGGCATCCGTGAAAATTGGTAAAGCTCTAGTAGATAAACTTAAAAAATATGGGGCTGAAGAGTTTAGGGCTAAGGTTGAGGATGATACTGAACAAGCTGTGTTCTGGCTCGAGAACACTACGCGAGTTTTGGACGAGTTGTCATGTACATTTGAGGAGTGTTTAAAGTGTGCTGTATCTCTTCTAAAAGACACTGCATATCACTAGTGGAAAACTGTATCCTCAGTGGTACTGAAGGAAGACATTACATGAGAGTTCTTCCAAGCTGAGTTTAAAAAAAATACATCAGTCAAAGGTTTTTAGACTCGAAGCGAAAGGAATTCCTGGAACTCAAACAAGGAGATAAGACTGTGTCAGAGTATGAAAGGGAATTCGTAAAATTAAGTCAGAATGCAACGGTGTGGGTCCAATCAGAGATAGAAATGTGTAAGCGCTTTGAGGAAGGCTTGAATGACGAAATTAAGTTGTTGATCGGGATACTTGAGATACGAGAATTTGCCGCGTCAGCTGGTCGGGCCAAGAAGGTTGGAGAACTAAATAATGAAAGAAAACAGAGAGAAGCTCGAGTTGCGAGTAAGAGATCTAGCGGCAGAACACACTCCTTCCCCACAAAGAAATTGAGAAGTCAGCAAGAATGCTCCACTTTATCTGTAGGATATTTAGGTAGAGCGAGAAGCTCCAAACAACATAACCCAAAGTCTTCTTCTCCTATGGTAACTAGTGTGGGAAGCGTAGATGAACAGAAGCCGAAGTGTAAAAGTTACAACAAATTCCACTCCGGAGAGTGCCGAATGAAGAGCAGTGCATGTTGTAGATCCCTTTACACCTTCCAAGTAAGTTTACAATATTTCTAAAGCTATTTAAAATATGAAGACAGTATTTAACAAAATCATCACCTATAACATACCAATACTTTTTATATAAGAAAGCTTGTATACCATTGAGCCCAGGTTATGATGATCTAGTGCATTTGCTTTAAAGCTGTAAGTACCTCCTCCTTTGTGAAATCAACAATAACCTAAGCATTTAAGTCTTCAATGATTCATTGTTGCACTTTATCAAATATTTGTCCACCATTATTCAATAATGTGATGAAAATAACTCATCAAAATAATTAATTGAAATAGTTGCCATAAACAAGTTAGCCTCATGTCATACCTCGTATCTATCTTCAAACCTTTTATTCAATTGTTTTTCCTCATTTAAGAGGTCTATTGATGAAAAAGGTCATATTTTGGGCTTCCCATTTCAACCAATTAGACTTAGCTCTTTGCAGCTAATAAAATTTTTTTTATTTATACATTAGGCTATTGTTTGAGATCATGAGCCAGGGCAAATTTTGAGCTTGTTGGTGCATGTTGACCACCGACGTACGTGTATCGGAATATGAAAAGTATATGAATTAAAGTGTGCTGCATACTGGAAGTGTATATGTCAAATTCTAAATACATGTGTTACAACGGAATACCGAAAGTATTCCAAAGATCAAACCTAAAGTAGATTGTGCGAAATAGAACAAAGAACAAAAATAGCATGTGAGAGAAAGTCTATCGAATTACTAAAAAAAAAATTTGTACGGCGATCCAAAACAGATAATTTTCTAAGAATTACTAGAAAGTAATTAAACCTCAAAACTTTCAATTAACAACAAAAAAATATAGGCAACAATGATGATCATTTAATTTTCATGTTTAGCAATGAAACTACACCCAAGGTACTCAATTGATAATTTCCTTACTCAACAAATTTTACCTCTCAGTCTCAACTTAATCAAATAAAGAACTTAATTGAATTATTCTTTCAATCTCACCCAATTAAGTTGAACTAAATGAATTATTACTCGATAGATTCTCCTTTTAGTCTCACCTATCTAAATTTCCACTTAGAGTTGCCAATTCTAAGTTTTACAATTTATTCAATTAGTCTAAATTATTCAATTGAATATTTAAGCATGAATTCACTTGCTAACAAATCTAATTAACTAATCAACCAAAGAATTTAGAACATACCCATAACCCAATTAAACAAAAAAAGCAATTTCATGCAATTAAAATAAAGTAAAAGGGTGAAATTGAAAAGATTGATAAATGCTTAGGAATATGTAGAAAGTTCTTGACTCCAAAAGGTAGAAATACTTCAATCCAAAGAAATTCTTGAAAGCTCAACGATGAATTTTCTAATTGAAATAAAGAATACAAAGAAATTTAAAAGTTCAAAAGTGGAGAAAAACTAACTTAGAAAATGCAAATAAGTTCATGTACTATCTTATACTAAACTATCACCCAAAACTAAAATTCACTTTTAAAAACTATCTAATTCTCCTCAATGGTTGATTATAAGTTGGTATTTATAGAGGTAAAAAATATTAAACCCTCAATTACACTTTTGTATTTATCATTAATTCCAAACATGACAAGTTTGAGAAAAAATTCTTCATGTTGCCCTTCCTCACTTTCAACTGACTTGGCTGCCACGAACATGATGTTGCGACATTGAGGATGTAATGTGATGTCGCGACGTTGCTGCTCAGAGCTCAATGTTGTGACATCGACATCTCAAAGTTTCAACGTCGAGGTTACTCACTTTCTTCTTTCTTCTTCTTCAATTAAGTCCCTGAAAGTGTTTTAGCCACCATTAAACTCAAATAGACATGTAATTGAGTTTTTTATTCATAAAAACACAATAAACTAAAAATTGCACTTAAAGTAAATTTTAATCTAAGTATGAAAAAACAATAAAAAGACTCAAATATTTGTTTAAAAATAAGCTCTTTTAAGTGCGAAAAAATTTTAATTTGTCATATCAAAATATGACATATCACATGTCTCTCAAATTCACACCACCAACTCTTTAGAGACTTTAGATTCGATTCCGATTCTTTTTATGTTACAACTCCAATCCAACAAGTGACAATCTCGAGTGTAAAATTTTATCTACAATTGACATAGAATAAGATATTTGACACAAGTTCTGAATCACAACCCTGCACTCCTTTTCCCAAGCACAATTAGCTTCAACACAGAATATCCTTGCCCCATTATTTTGTTGATGCTAATGTAGGATATTTCTCACAATGTTAAGAAAAAGAGGGTAGTGATATGAAGCGAGAGAAATCAAATGCTCAAGTTTATAATTTGAGAATATTACCCACCACTTTGAATTTGCAACCCCCTCTCAATCTTTTCTCAAATATTAGGTTGGTTTCTAACTTTTTCTTTCAAAACCATTTTTAAAAACTAATAAATATCAGTATAAAAGTATTTTTATTTTTAATATTTTATACAATATTTTTAAATAAATTCAAACCACTCTTTGGAAAACACACATTTGTAATCCCCTCTACCAAAAAAATTCCTTCTCTTAAAAATAAACCACGCTTCATTTTTAAAAACTATTATTTTAATAATTGAAGATACACTCAAACAAATAAATGGAACAAATATATTTAAGAAAATTTTAAATAATGCTTTGATTGAAATTGTGATGTTTTGGAATCAAATTTCGTTGAGTATAAAAAAAAATTATAAAATTATTAAAATTAAAAAAATATAAAATTATTGATATTATTAAAAATATTTTTTATTTATTAAAAATTAAATAATTATTAACATGACATACATGTGAACTGCCATGTAAATGCCATATTAGTAAAATTAATGGAAATTAATTATTCTATCTACTTTGAGATAATTTAATAAATAATACAAGTTAAAAAGATTAAAAAGATAAAGAATTAAATACAGAACTAAATAACAATATTTTTTTTTTTTTATAAAAATTGAAGCTAAATCAGTGATAACGCCAAAAACATCAATACTCTAAAACCACAGTGCTAAAAACAATACGACGTCATATAACAGAGAACTCTGAAATTGTACCGTTATGAAAAAATCCCTTTAAAATAAAACCGAATCACAACTAATTTTTGGGTAGTTAACCCATTTTGGCATTTTCGACCTCCTTCTCCGCCTATATAAAACTCACTCCAGAAATCAAATTTCGCATCCTATCATACAGGAAATAAAAAAAAAAAATTAAACAAAGGCGTCTTAATACACGCTTCTCTCTTTTTAAAATTTTCGAGTTGAATTTTTTCCTTTTTCTCAGAGAAAATGAGAGAGTGCATATCGATCCACATCGGCCAGGCCGGTATTCAGGTCGGCAATGCCTGCTGGGAACTCTATTGCCTTGAGCACGGCATTCAGGTAAATTTTCTATTTCCGCGCTTGCTTCTTCGTTTTTTGCTGATTTTTCAATTCTTTTATGTGTAGATCGACAGTTTTGAAATTGAGTCTGTACATTTTGTTAATTTCATGCTTATGTGAGATAAATTCGCTATTGTTTTAGAACTTGGTATTGAATTTCATTTGCTTATTATGTTTAGATTGATATAGGGAAATAAATAGTTGGCATCGGATTTCTTGATTTGTGTAATACTGATATTATTATCAACTGAATGCAGAGTATGAGTCATTAACATAAGATTTTGGATTCATTCACTTATTTGATCTCAATCTCATTTTTATCAGATAAAATCTTTCCTCCCAACAAATTGCTTGCTTAATAACGGTCCGATTATGTATGTTTTTCTCTTTTGGCAAATATGCATGTTATTTTTTTAGTTCCGTTGGATTGTTTTACTAATTTTTCTTTTGAGATACTCTACGAGATCACATATCTTTTATTTATCAATTTTTCTTGAGTTAGTTTAGCATTTCTTTTTAAAATTGCTTTTAGGCAAAAAAACTATTTTTTAGCAAAAGCTAAAACTTTTAGCTAAAGTGTTTTCGCAAAGCATTTCTTATTCCCAAATTACTTTTGAAAAGTTCAAAAACATTTTATTTAGCAAAGCTTTTATCTTAAAACTGTTTTTTAGAAGCAATGCTAAACTGGCCTAATCGCCTTTCCTGATATTTCTAAAATTTCAGTTGGTTTTATGTAGCCTGATGGCCAGATGCCCAGTGATACAACCGTTGGTGGAGGTGATGATGCTTTCAACACCTTCTTTAGTGAAACTGGTTCCGGAAAGCACGTTCCTCGTGCAGTTTTCGTAGATCTCGAACCCACTGTCATTGATGAGGTTAGGACGGGAACATACCGCCAACTCTTCCACCCTGAACAGCTCATTAGCGGCAAGGAAGACGCAGCTAATAACTTTGCTCGTGGCCATTATACCAGTAATAATTCTTGTCATCTTCAGAATTGTGTTATACTTACTGCTCGAATTGCTGATTGCTTTAACTAGCTTCGCTTCTTTTTTTTTCCTCAGTTGGGAAAGAGATTGTCGATCTCTGCTTGGATCGCATCCGCAAGCTGGCTGATAACTGCACTGGTTTACAAGGGTTCCTTGTTTTTAATGCTGTGGGTGGAGGAACTGGTTCAGGACTTGGTTCCCTTCTGTTGGAACGTCTCTCTGTGGACTATGGCAAGAAGTCCAAGCTTGGGTTCACTGTGTATCCCTCACCACAGGTTTCAACCTCTGTTGTTGAGCCCTACAACAGTGTCCTCTCCACCCATTCCCTTCTGGAACACACAGATGTTGCCGTGTTACTTGATAACGAAGCCATTTATGATATTTGCAGGCGCTCTCTTGACATTGAGCGCCCCACTTACACCAACCTTAATCGTCTGGTTTCTCAGGTATATTTCATTGTCTTATCTATTAAATATCTACTTTTAGCAGGGAATGCAAACTAATTGTCTTATGACTGATAATTTATTAGGTCATATCGTCACTGACTGCCTCCTTGAGGTTTGATGGTGCCTTAAATGTAGATGTCACTGAATTTCAGACCAACCTTGTCCCATACCCCAGGATTCACTTCATGCTTTCTTCTTATGCTCCTGTCATCTCAGCTGAGAAGGCCTACCATGAGCAGCTATCCGTTGCAGAGATCACTAGCAGTGCATTTGAGCCCTCATCCATGATGGCGAAATGCGATCCTCGCCATGGCAAGTACATGGCTTGCTGCTTGATGTACAGAGGTGACGTGGTGCCTAAGGATGTCAATGCTGCAGTGGCCACCATCAAAACAAAGCGCACCATCCAATTTGTTGACTGGTGCCCAACAGGATTCAAATGTGGCATTAACTATCAGCCACCGACTGTTGTTCCGGGTGGTGATCTTGCTAAGGTGCAGAGAGCTGTGTGCATGATATCCAACTCAACTAGTGTTGCGGAAGTGTTTTCTCGTATCGACCACAAGTTCGACCTCATGTATGCAAAGAGAGCATTTGTGCACTGGTATGTTGGTGAGGGTATGGAGGAAGGAGAGTTCTCCGAAGCCCGTGAGGACCTAGCTGCATTGGAGAAGGATTATGAAGAGGTTGGTGCTGAGTCTGGCGAAGGTGAAGATGGTGACGAGGGAGATGAATACTAAGAACTGAATGTGTGTTGCCGTTCTCGAGTAATGACATGTGTTACTACTATGCTTTCATAATCTTTGGGCTCGGTTTCTAGCAAGCTTATGTATAATTTGCTACTTTGCTTTCTATTGAAGTAACCTTTCTCAATGATTTGCTTGTGGTTTTTTGTTCAGATATATGCTGCTTCTTATGGATTATTAACTTACTTTTCCCATTCCCTTTCTTTTTCCTTATTTCTTGTTGGTTTTTTTTTTTAATTTTAAAATAATGATTGAAAGATAAAAGTAATATATAAATATTACACTAGTTCTTTTCTTCTTCTTTTTACGCCTACACAGATTTATTGTGTATTGATTTAAATATAGGAATAAATATTAAAATTACATAAATTTTGATATAATTTATAAAAATTACATAAATTTTGATATAATTTATAATGTTATACACTAATTTTGTATTCTTTTAAAGTGTGTTTTGTGTTTGGTTTTTATAATTTAACTGAAAATAATTTAAATTTATTTGTTTGTTTTTTTAATCTAATAAAATGTCATGTTAATAATTTACACATGATTTAATGAAAAATTGCGCTACATAGATAACGAGTGATAAGTGATAAAAGTAACATATTTTAATCTTGTTCTTAATACGTTTTTGGATGATTATTTATGTGGTGAATTTTATGCTCCTAATCCTTTAAATTCATATTTCTATACTTAGTAGAGCATTTGGGAGCAAAAGGAGCAAAAAAGAGCGAAAATCGGACAAATAGAGCAGATTTTAGGAGCCACACAGGCTGGCCATGTGCCAGACCGTGCCGATTTCGCAATTCGCATCCCAAACATGCGGAAAAATATAATTTTTAGGCTTTCTGGACATTCTAATGTCTATAAATACCAAATAGAAGAAGAGAATAGGGGGCCATTAGAGAATATGGAAGAAAACAACTCGAAGAATACCATTGGATCCAACTCTGAAGCATATTTCCATCAAGATTAATGACCTCCTTTTAATTTCTTTTGAAGTTTTTTATGAGTTTCTTTATTTCCTGTTGTTATTCCGTCTTTAAGATGTTTTTATTCACAATTATGAACTAATTTTCTAGATACCT
This sequence comes from Gossypium longicalyx, assembly GCA_025698465.1. NCBI lineage: Eukaryota > Viridiplantae > Streptophyta > Magnoliopsida > Malvales > Malvaceae > Gossypium > Gossypium longicalyx. The sequence goes on along the minus strand of CM047006.1, from coordinate 54,246,057 downwards.
AGGGGAGATGAACCCTACGATGAACTCTATTATTTAATTTCTGTCTCATGGGATAAATATTTGATTCTTGTTCTCAGTTATGTGTGCTTATCTCTTGTTTTAATATTCTTGGAATATTAATTCATGTTTAACGTGCTTAAATTAGAGGGGTGAAAGTCCCTACTTAAGAGTAGATCTAGCATAATTGAATGGAGTTGCATGCAATCCTAGAAATAGAACGGCATAAATCTATCGAATTAGAGTCAAATCTAATAGGATAATCCATAAATTGAGTTAATGCGACAATAGGGGTTTTAATTAGAAAGAAATTTCAATTAATCAACCTAGAGTCAGTTGCTCTTAATCTTGAAAGAGATATTATCATAATTTAGGGATTTCTACGAATCAAGATACCAAGTGAATAAATCGTTTAATTCAGATTCATAATGATAAATGAAGTCTAGGTGGATTCTTTCCTGAGTATTGTTTCGCTTATTGGTTATTATTAAATTATTTTCCTAATTTATTCTCTATTGAGTTCTTTAGTTAAATTAATTTAGTAATTTTAGTTTAAATCAATAACTCCAACTCGTTAGTTAAATAATAGGAAAACAGTAATTACTAGTACTTTTAGTCCTCGTGGATACAATATCTTTACTCATCATAACTATACTATTTATCGATAGGTGCACTTGCCTTTGTCGTATTTTTAGTTAGTTCCATGACACATCAATGGGGTTAGTGAAATGTGAAAATTGAACCAAAATTAATGTTTGAGGTATACAAATGCACTAAATTAAAGTTGATGTATAACATTGCTGCAAATTGTCTTTAATGTTTACATGTTTTTGTCAATTTGACCCTTAATCTTTTTTTGAACTATACTTGGTCCTCAACCTTTTAAAAAAAAAAGTCGAATTGTTGTTTTTAAATTGAAATATCGATCGAAATATTAAATTTCTAAACATTGTAGCTCGAATGACAATCCAATGTACTCCATGCTAAATTTTTTGTATTTTTATGAACTTTTTGTAAGTTTTTTTTAATTTGAAAATTTTTTATTTTTTATGTTTTCTAAAATCATTTGTTGACATAGTACATATGACAAATAGTGTCATGTCAGTATGAAAGTACACTTGGACTGCAATGCAGGATGCCACACTAATATCATTAAAAAAATTAATAGTTTAGTTAGTATTTCCATTAAAGAAAATGATTTGACTCTTTTTTGAAAGGTTGATGGAAAATTTTAATTCAAGAAACGAATAATGGACAAATTGATAATAAAAAAATATAAACGTTGAGGGCTAAATTTGATATTATGCCTTATATTTACTTATTAAAAATTTGATACAAAATTTTAATATGCAAAATTAAATATATGATATTTTCTATTTCAAATTTGAATATATAATTTAAATTGTTTAGAAAAATAGAATTTTTAAAAAAAATTTAGAAAAAGCCAAAGTTTGAAGGACATGCATTCCAAATAATTAATGTATTATTTTTATTTTTTTGAATAATAATCATATTGGGCTTATATTATCACTAAAACCAAACAACAAAATATAAATCCTACAAATGGAAAAATAGAAAATGCAAAACCAGAAAACACGACCCAGATATACCGGCCCAAACCACAAACCGAATACATGAACAAAAGGAAAATCTAGAAAATAAAAGTCATCGACCATAATACCCAATCAAATCCATTCTTTTCACCCATCCCAACAAATAATCATTTTCCTTTCCCCGATGATTCTAGAACTCAGAGAGGAAACTAATCTAAAACCCTATTTTCACCAAAGTTCATCCCTATCCCCTTGTCTCATGCACTTTAACTCTTGCCTCAATCCAATTCCTTTTCCCATTTCACTTCCAACGCTCGCTTTGCATATACAAGAACTCTGCCCACTAGATAAATCGATTCACTTCTCTTTAACGTTTCTATTGCAATGGTATGTAATAATCCATTCGCCGCTCATATGGTATATTTGAAACTGATACTCCAAAAACTGCCTTTTAACTGCTTTATATTGTGAATGTATGCCCCTATAACCAATTTGTCTCGATATTTTGACTTACATTTCTTCATTGTAGTTAATGAATCCCCCTCCAATATAACTTCTTCCCAACCTTTTTCTATGCCCATTTCCAATGCCCGATGGCATGCAATGGCTTTGGCGGCGAAAGGGAACAATACTCCACTATGGGTCTTTGAGCGAGATAATAGAACCTGCCCCTTAGCATTCCTTGCGATAGCTCCTGAGGCCGACCGAAAGTTTCGACCTTTTTAAGCTACATCAAAGTTAATATTCACGGTAGATCTAGAAGGTTTGCCCCATTCCCCCCACCCCTATATTTGCTCTTGGATAAGTCCATTTCTCTGTTTCTGTTATCTCAATAAGATAGTTTTCAATAAAACGAGAAATCTAACGAGACATCTCCTTGTTTTAATTTTCTGTTCATGTACCCTAGTATTTCTATCGCCCTAGATAGCCCAAAGTGCACAACAGAAAATACGCTTTTGAGTGGCCAAACATCCACAAAAAAACCAGGTTAGCCACTAATCAAAACCCATATCTGCTAAGCCTAGAATACGAGTTAACTGTAATTTTGACCATACCTCTATGGACACAGGTTATGCACGAAACACGTGGTCTACTGTTTCGGCCTCTCTACCACACCGGGGATAGCATTTTTATTAATGAGCTTCTTATGTTTCATGTTAACAAAGTAGGTAGATAGTTCCAAGAGATCCTCTATATTGGTCTGTAAAGCATAAACAGTAGGAACCATAGGAAAGTTCTATAATAGTTTATAAGCGCTATGTACCGAAAACTCCCTAGATGGCTCACCACTCCATACCATCAGATTGTCATGTGCCTCATGTGCCAGTAGAATTCGAAGGATTCTAGAAGTGTCCACCATCATAAAGGTATTAACGATTAATTATTCTTTCTATATTCTTTGATTAGCATCAATCAGATCAACAATCATAGAATTTTACATGCTATTATCATAATTGACTAATCTGTAATTAGCAGCCCTAAGAACCCAAGCATCATCATTAATTGAAATTTTAACACCCAAACACACCCTCTAATATAATCCTTCTTGTAATACACCCTTTGCAACCTAAATGCTTTTCCAAGTATAAGATGGTAAATTATCTGAAGGCACATTAATCAAATCTAACCTTGGAAAATACTTCGCTTTAAGAACATGGGATAATAATGAATCTGGATAGTTTATAAGCCTCCAACCTTGCTTAGCTAACAAAGCAATATTGAACTTCCCCATACTTCTAAATCTCATTCCCCATTCTTTCTTTGGCCTATACATTTGACTCTATTAGAGTATGTGAATGTGTTAGGCAGGTTGTTAGTTAGGTTTCAAGATTGGTATATTGTTATGGGTTAGTTAGCAGAAGGTAGCCTATCTTCCTGATGTATATAAACCTAATCTCTGTACTGATACAAACAAATTATGAATACAAAACTATTTGAGTCATTTTTTTCAATCTTTTCAATTTTATTGAGTTACTAACATGGTATCAGTCTCTTGAGTTATGGAGGTCATTCCACTGCTGATCCATGGACAATTTTGCCAATTCCACTGCTGACCGTAGTAGTCCTGTGTTTTTCAGCTCTCGTTTGATTCAAAATTTTTCTTATTACGATACGGTAAAGTTAGATGAGGGAAACTTTGTGCAATGGAAATAGTATGTTTGTTTAATAATCGAAGGTTATGAACTATTAGGGTATTTAGAAGAGACATTTCATGTTCATCTACGATTTATCCCTTCTCTAGATTGAATTCTAAATCCAAATCCTGATGCATCTCTATTTGTTTAGTAAGATAAACTTTTTGTTTCTTGGCTCCTTTCTATAATTAGTCATTCTTTATTGTCTTGTTTTACAGTAGGAAAATTGGCGTGTGACATCTAGAGTACTGCAAATCATTTTTTTTTCGTTGCTACTAGAGCCAAGGTGTCACGTATCAGACATGAGTTACACTCTATCAAAAAATAGACGTTGTCTATTAAAGAGTATATGGTGAAGATACAAAATACCTACACATTGCTTGAAGTGTTCGGATCAGTAGTTCCAGAGGCAGAGAATGTCAAAATTATTCTTGCTGGACTCTCATTGGAGTTTGACGCGATTCTCACTCTGGCTTCTTTTTCATTTGATTCTCTTTTTTTACAGAAGCTTGTCGATGTACTTATGGAACTTGAGAGCCGTCAGGCTCGTGCGGTGACTGATGCGTCCTTCCACGTGTATTTGATGGAGGCTGCCTTATTGATATCAGTGGCAGAGCCCGTGCGTGGTGGGTGTCCACCGTCTTCTGGTCATGGGCGAGGTTTTCGACCTCCGCTTCAATGTCAGATCTGTAATAGGTATGGAAATGTGATGCAAAAGTGCTATTATTGGTTTGATCATGATTATGGTGGCTCGTCCACTCCGACCATGACGCTGACGACATCTGGATAGGCTGGCTATAGATCGAGTGATGACGTGGTTGGCGCACTTGGCTGGTATTCGTCAACGGGTAGTGGTCCAAGACTGTACTCAAGTTCGTCGATGGTGTATCCGTTCGCATCCATTTGGGATAGAAGGCTGCCAAATTTTGCTATAGTAAATCAGCCATCTGCTAGGGTTCCTAGTTTTTTAATGGTTGTGATATTATTGCAGGTCAAGGGGGACAATCAGTTAGGCCGAATGCTAGAGCAGGCCCGTATTTTGGCGCAAATACGCCACCTATCATAGGTCCACATTATGGGCTTCCTCTCTTGGGCTTGCTGGTGCCCATAGACCACCCACCTCATCTCATGGTGTTGGACCATATAGTAGGCTGGCACCTACGGATCCGATTCTTAGCCAATCTTCTTGGCTGAATGCCAATTTGTTTGGGCTTGACAATGCTGGTAATTTTTTGGCACAAAATCATGGGTTAAATGTGCCATGGAGCACTAAACGAAGGCGTGAGTTCATGACGTTGATGCCTCGCCATGCGTTGGGTTGCCTCGTCTCCTTGATTTTCATGCATCTAATTATTTGACCACCTCTGAGTCTAATGCCAATACTACTCAATATGGGTCAAATTTTGATAATGAAAACTCATATATTCTTATGCCTGTAGGAACCACATCTTGGTGTCCTGACTCTGGGGATACACATCATGTTTGTCGGGAGGCTACCGCTTTGCACGAGTTAACACCATACTCAGGTACATCTCCTCTCCTTGTAGGTGATGAGACTCCTACAAAAATATCATGTGTTGGGAATTCTAGTTTACCTACAACAAGTAAGATGCTTCATCTATCTAATGTTCTGTGCGTTTCAAGTATCAGAATAAATTTGTTATCTATATCTCAGTTTGCTAAGGATAGTAATGTATTTTTTGAATTTCATCCAGCTTATTGTGTTGTTAAGGACATTTCGACTTAGGAAATTTTACTGCGGGGCCACACTCGTGACGGGCTCTATTATTTCTTGCCGGTTCCTTCGGGTTCATAAGTCAGTGACCCTTCTACCCTCAACACTAGTCTTTAAACTTCCAACACTGGTGATGATGTGTTTGCCTTATGGCACCACAGACTTGGTCATCCGTCTGTTTCAATTGTTAAAATTTTTCTTGATAAGTGTAAAATTGTCTCCAATAAAATGTGCCTTGATAATATCTGTACTGCATGTCAAAAAATGAAGTCTCATAAACTACCTTTTGTCAAACTCTACTACTGAATATAAGGATTTTTTTTTACTTAGTTTTCTCTGACTTGTGGGGTTCAGCATTAGTTGCATGTGGCAATAATTTGTATTGTATTTCATTCATTGACATGCATAGTAGGTTTACTTGTATTTATCTCATTAACCATAAGTTTTAAGCAGTGGAGTGTTTTCTTCAATTTCAGAAGATGATTCAAGCTCAGTTTGATAAATGTATTAAAATGTTTCAAAGTGATTGGAGTGGCGAATATCGTGCGTTTACGCAGACTCTTACTAATCTTGGGATAACTCATCGTCTATCCTGTCCTCACACGTCAGAGCAAAACGGAGTGGCTAAGCAAAGCATAGGCACATTGTGGAGACTGGTTTTACTGTATTAGCTTAAGTAAATCTACCAATGGAGTTTTGAGGCTATGCTTTTTGTAGTATAGTACATCTCACAAACCTTCTACCTATTCCAGTGTTAAAAGGACAATCCCCATATCAGATTCTACATGGTCATGAACCTACATATGATCATTTAAGAGTCTTTGGGTGTTGTTGTTTTCCCTATTTGCCTCTATTTATACAACAAAAGTTGGATTTTCACTCTCAGCCGTGTACATTTTTGGGATACAGCTCTCAACATAAAGGGTTTCATTGTCTCACTCCTAATGGTAAGATAATTCTTTCTCGTCATGTTGTTTTTGATGAATGATGATTTTTGTTTTTGTCTCCTACCATGCCCACAGTTACTCCTAGTTCGACTATCTCTACGTAATTTTCGCTGGTTAAGTCTACTACCCTACAACTTGCTATCACAGTTGCGACAACCACTGTTGCTTCACCTTCTCCTAATCCTATACAATCTATATCCGATGATCTCTCGACCGAGTTACAAATTACTCATGAAAGTTTTCGGCCTTCAATCTCAAACACTGAAGGTTCATCTGTTTAAGAAAATACTCTGGGTATATTCTCTTCGGTATCTACGTCTGTTCAACGGATGAATACTCATACTATGCTTACTAGATCTAAGGTTGGAATTTTTAAACCCAAGGCTCTGTTTGTTGAAGCCGTTGAATACGACTACGCACAGTTGAAGAAGCTTTTGCTGATCCAGAATGGAAACTAGCAGTTCAAGATGAGTTTGTTGCCCTTATGGCTAACTCCACTTGGGAGCTTGTTTCTCTGCCTCATGGACGGAAGGTGATAGGATGTAAATGGCTTTTTAAGTTAAACAAAAATTATGATAGGCCCATTGCTCGGCGCAAGGCTTGACTAGTTGCAAAAGGATGTTTATAGGTCCCTGGATGTAATTTCAAGGAAATGTTTACCCCAATGGTCAAACCTGTAACCATTTGAACCATATTGACGGTTGCAGTTTCTCGAAGTTAGCAACTGCATCAAGTTGATGTCAGTAATGCATTTTTAGATGGTGATCTCACTGATGAAGTTTTCATGCAACAACCTTCAGTTTATGTTCAAAGTGGTCCAGATGGTGAACAATTAGTATGTCGTCTAACAAAGACATTATATAGGTTGCGTCAAGCACCATGTGTCTGGTTTGATAAATTGAAAAAATTTTTGGTTTCTACTAAATTTTGTATATCCAAATATGATGCATCTCTATTTGTTTGAATAACGGTCGAGTCTGTTCTCTATGTTCTGGTTTATGTGGATGATATTATTTTCACAAGGAGCACGGTTGATAGTATAAATAGTTTTATTTAGTTGTTACATAAAGAGTTTTCTTTAAAGGACATGAGGAATATCCACTACTTATTAGGTATTAAAGTTACTCGATCTTCCACTAGGAGTCTGTACTTATGGCAACACAAGTACATCAGAGATCTTCTTGACAGGAGTTCCCTAACCAATGCTAAAAGTGTTCATACTCCAATGATCAGTTCATCCACGTTGTCTAAAGATGAGGGTGAACGTCTTGTTAATCCTACGAGTATCGTAATCTTGTTGGTGCACTTCAATATGTGGTGTTGACTCGACCATATATTGCTTATGCTGTGAATCATGTATGCTAATTTATGCATGCAACTACTTCAGTCCATTTGGTTGCATTAAAGAGGATTTTATGGTATTTAGGAGGGACTATTGATCATGGCCTAATTTTTCATCCATCTATAGACTAACTCTCATCGGTTGGATTTTGATGATCGCCGGTCTACGATAGGATATTGTGTGTACTTTAGCAATACACCCATCTCATAGTTTTTGAAAAAGCAACAAGTTATTTCTTGATCAATAGTAGAAGCCGAATATCGAAGTTTTGTTGTTGCTACCAGTGATATTACATGGTTAGTCTCTCTGTTCATGGAGTTACAAATTCACTTTGCCGACTCCCTTACTATTTGGTGTGACAAATTTAGTCCAGTAGCGGTTGTTGCCAATCCAGTCTTACATTCCAAGTTCAAACATGTTGAATTTGACCTATTTTTTGTTCGTGAGAAGGTAGCTAACGGTTCACTCATTGTTGATGAGGTTCCAGCGTGTGACCAAGTTACTGATTTTTTACAAAACCATTGTCTGTCTCTTTGTTTACTCGGTTTCAGACTTTGCTTTGGGTCTTACCTATTGAGAAGCTACGTGAATGTTAGAGTATGTGAATGTGTTAGACAGGTAGTTAGTCAGTTATCAATACTGGTATATAGTTATAGGTTAGTTAGCAGAAGTGAGCCTATCTTCCTCTTGTATATAAACCTCATCTCTGTATTGATACAAATAGATTATAAATACAAAACTATTTTAGTCATTTCTTTCAATCTTTTCAATTTTATTAAGTTACTAACAGACTCCAAGCACACCAATGAATCTCCCTTCCATGCCCCTTTTGCCACCAAGCTCGTGCCATTATCTTTTCAAGCTCCCTACAAAGAGAATTTGGCAATAGAAAACATGACATTGCATATATTAGTATAGCCTGAAGTACTGATTTGATAAAAACCTCATTTCCCCTTTGTGACAATAACCTCATACTCCATCCCTCAATTCTTGCTTTAATCGTATCTTTCAAACTTTGGAAAGACACTTTTTCCCCCCTTTCCACTATATTTGGCAACCCTAAATACCTCTTCGGGTTATTGGAAAAATGCATCCCCAAAGTGGTCACAATTCTATTTTTCTCCTCCTCCATGGTATTCGAATTAAAAAAGATTGTAGACTTATCAAAATTCATGCATTGTCCTGAACATCTTTTATATTTTTATAAAATTCCTTTCACAACTAAAACTCATCTAATTGATGCCGCATAAAAATAATACTATCATCCCCAAAAAGTAAGTGAGAGATATGAGGGCCTTACCTACTGGCCTTGGCTTATCGCAAAAGACCATCTTTCATTGCCAACCACAATAAAGTAGAAAGTCTTTCACTGCACATGAGGAAAAGAAAAGGACTAAGTGGGTCACTTTGACGAAAGCCCTTAGAAGGCTTAAAATTCCTCCCCTTTTTCCCATTTACGTTGACTGAATATGAAACCAAGGAAATACATCACATAATAAGATCAATCCAATCTCTAAATAATTACTAAACTTAAATTTATAAAATTTGTGATTTACTTATATTAGATAATTATTGCATAAGATGAATACAATTCCATTTTAATTTTAGAATCATATTTTTTAAATTAAAATAATTTAATCAACACGTTCATTTATATTATGTTTTGATAGAGATATGTTAGTTTGGATTATGATATTAATATTTAGTAAGTGCAAATTTATAACAACTTTTATTTAGAACATACATAAATTTGTAACGATTTAATTACAAGCTTATTGGGCCTCAAATTTTTTGAAATGGGGATTTACTTCCTAAAATCAACTTTTCTTTTTCTACTTTTGGAACTAAATTAAAAATCTAATTTGATTTTAGAATTGAGATGAGAGGATCAATTTTAATATGCGGGTCAAACTTTAGCTAATAATTCAAATGGGACATTCTTTGCTTGTTTTAAGTTAGAATTTATTTTAGTTTACTTTCAATTACTTTGTTATGAAAAAAATAATTTTTTAAATTAAATTTGATTCGTATTATTAAAGCTCAATGATTAAATATGATATCTGATAGGTGAGTGGGAACTTTGCAAGTGTCACACCCCAAGTTTAGCAGACCCAAGATTAAGGCGTGTGGTTGTGATGTTATCTGTTTGGCGTAGTGAAATCCACCATGTGGAGTCTTCTGGCAAATTTGAACATGGTGTATAGTACCTTCCGTTGAGTAAATAAAGGTTTTAGGTTATTCTGTTATCTAATAGAATGATATATTAAGTGAAGTATAAGCCATATGAAAGTTATCGCCAAATGCATAGTACGCCTAATTTGTCTAGATACTGTGTTAGTTGGGTTGTAAAGTGAACTAGTTAGGAACCAATCAGATTAAGTGGTCTAATATCCATTATATGGGATTCTTATTTATGTTTATTTCAGAATCTATAAGCCATCAAGAATGACACATTTTGGACACAAATTACTTATGTCAAGTTCCACTAAAGGGGTTTGGGAGTATATATGTGTGTGTGAAGATTTGTTAGGAAGCTTCTTCCTTCAATATTACTCTTTGGTTTTTTTCTTAAATTTAAATGTTCTCTTTTCTTCATTAAGTTGGAAGCTAAGGTTTTTGAGTTATTCAGAGATTGTTCCACCTTCTGGTAAGTGATATAGCTTTGCATATTAAGTTTTGATAAAGTAAGGTCATTAAATGTTATATGAACAGTAAGTCATGAGTACAAGGCCTTGCATGGGGGTTATTTATGATTGGGATATTAGCAGATTATATGTAAATGGATTTTAATGGTGAGTGTATATTCTTTAAGCAATTGTTGATATTGGGTCGAGATGGATGTTCGAGTCTGGAGCTTCAAGCTATAGTAAGTGAGTATCATGTGAGTCTTTATTCTGACTCTTGCATGTTAATTGTTTAGGTGAAGACTTATATATAATGATAACACTTCAGATAATGGGTAGGTAGGTAAAGCATAGTAAAGATGTTATGTGTGTGTGACGATATTTTGTGTGAACTACTTTGTGAATAGAAAGTGATTAGTAAGTATGCAGGTAAATTTTTTGATATAGGAGTGTATGAATCGACTAGTTATGCGTGAACAAATATGGGTAAGTAAATTCTGGGTAAAACATCTTTTGTGATACCTCTGGTAAGGTAGGTATATTGCTAAGTAGACTGACAGATCACGATACGAAAAAAAGTGTAAGACCATGTGGTTGAGACCCATGGTAATGTATGATATAAAAACACTTATTGTGTAGCCTTCAGTAAAATGAAAGCTAGATTGGCAGATCACGACATGAAAATGTATGAGTCCATGTGACTGAAACCCATGACAATAGATGACTGTATGAATGTTTATGGTGATGCCTTCGATAATGTGTAGATCAAACTGGTAGATCACGATGAATTTATGTATAAGTCCATGAGGGAGAAACCCATAACACAAATTGTGAAAATCAGTCGGACAGTAAACACGCGATTCTATATGTTTGCTTGTGTGACATAATCTGCTACACTTTTGTGGCAAGTTTTGTATTATCTTATTGGTGTATTCGATGATATTTGTGTGGTAGAATGTGATTATCTGCTATTGTGGTAAAATTTGGATAAATCTTGAGAATTATTTGATAGTTAAGTCTATGAAAAGGTTATGATACGTCTAAAGTTAGTTTGGTTGATTTAGTTCTGTGATGTAATCGAATAAGTTTAAAGGGAAGTTCTTGAAATGAAGTGTGTATTTGTATGTTCAAAGAGGGCATCCACCATGGTAAATTATTAGTTTAGAATATGGATGTATTCAAATTACAAAAGGTATAAGTGTTTGTTAATGTGAATTTGGACTACACAATGAAAGATTGAAATAGGAATTATTTGATATCTGTCACATTTTAGTAGTATCATGTCTTATCTAGGGATAGTTGGAATCTAAGTTTTCGGTAAATCTGATATTATTATACTGTGAAATATAAATTTTTGGGTTTCTTCTAAATGACCTGGAGTGTTCCTCATCAATATAAGTATATATATTGGGTTGAATCAATGTATGATCTGGTTGATGGTCTAATTTAGAAAACTCGGTATGAGAATCCACCAAAAGTAAGATCAATAGATAGTATCCGCTAAGAGAATAGTACTTGTGATTAACTGTTCTAGAATAACAAAAGATAGTTGTTTGAAGAGAAGAGAAAATGTAGTATCGTCTGGTAAGGTCTAGAGTCAATCATTTAGATAGATGAAAAATGACATGTTAAGAAAGTATGTGGCATATAAGCATGTATTTATCTAACGATGTGAAGGTATTCGCCAAAGACAGAAGTGGGTCATCTAAATAGTCAGGATAAAGAATTCAACATGAAAGGTTCAAAGGTAATTTGCATTTCAAACTCACTAAGTTCGTGTAACTTATAAGTATTATGTTTATGTTTTAGGTATTATTGTAAGAATGAGTTCACCAAAAGAGACTATGCCAAAAATGCGCCAAGGAAGCGGCGAGCTGTGTTATTATGCATACACTGAACATCTTTGGATAGTGGCATATTGCAGGATTATGCCTTGGAAAGTCTGTCCTTAGCAAACTTTTAGTGTTGTAATAAATTATAATTAGCTTGATGTATTATTATTTTTTTTTACATACCTTGCTTTACTTCTTTGATATTGAGCCTTTAAATAAATTGACAAGAAAACTGTTTTAAATAAGTTTTAAGTCAAGAATACAAGTCGACTGTTTTGAAATTCTTGCTAAGTATTTGTGTAGTGACACCCGAGATTCGAACTTGGTGAATTAGGTCTGGTTGAAGGCGTTACAACAGGGGTTGAAACAGAGAGAGCAAAAATGCTCCTTACAGGGCGCGTCTTCAGTGACATGTCAAAAAAATACACTGAAAGCACGTCTAGCTGGAGGCATTTTTAGTGCCATGTCAATTGAAAACATTTCCAGCGAGGTGTGCTTTCAATGCATTTTTTTGACATGTTAGTGAAGACACGTCTTGTAGGGAGGATTTTCACTCTCCCTGTTTCAACCCCTGCAAAGTTCCCACTCACTCGCCAGATATCTCGGGAATCTCGAGATAATATTTTGTGAACATTTTGGGTTGACCTCCACCCACCGTAAACTACGAGTGACCAAAACTCAATTCGATTAGAAAAAATAAAAAAATACGAACTTCAAGATAATCGAATTGAGAAATTTGTGTTTTGATTTCGAATCAAGTTAAATTTTACAATGCAAATAACAAATTGATGTAAATACCCTTTTGATACCTATCAATTTTGAAAATTACCAAATTAGTCTCAAAATAATGACAAAAAAATTCAGAATAATTCCAAAATTTTAAAAATAATATTATTTTTAAAACTCAAAATATTTATAACAATTCTAAAATTTATATATTTTCACCAAATATAAATATTATAAAAATTTCTAAAGAATATATAAAAATGTTAGAAATTTAAAAAAATCATAAAATAATATTTTTGGAATCTAACCCTAAACCCTAAACTACAAAATCCTTAAAAAACCTAAATCCTAACCTCAAAAAAACTTTTAAAAAATCATCTATGGAGACAAAAGGAAAACCTGTTCTGCTATACACGCTTTACTGACTGAGTAAGAAAGCGCATCCAGTTAGAAGCATTTTCCTGCTAAATCCGTTGAAAACGTATCTAATATCTTTCTTTTCAAAACTAGCCTAACCCGATAAATTTTGAAAAAAACTACACTAATTCGATAAATTTTTAAAAATTTTAACATGGTAATTCACCCGTAAGGGATTCTAATCCTCTCTCAACTTTTCCTTCCTCGTTTCCCCTGCTTTCTTTTATTTGACTTTTTGTTCCCTTGATCTTAGTCTAAACACAATGTAAAAGATGCAACTGTTAAAAGAAGTTTATAAATCTAAATAGTAGGAAGGTGTCATACTTAAATGTTTACACCTGATTCGAGACTATTGTATGAAGCATTTTTTAATATAATATTATTACGAAATTGAATATTTTTAATATATTATTTGTGCATTAAATATTTTTAATATAATATTTAGTGTATTAAGCATTTTTATTTTGTTAAGAAGAAAAATATCAAATAAGGGTTTTTTTTTTCTCAAATAGTTGAACTAGATTTAAATTTAATTGTAAAGGGTTTTTTTTTTGTTATATATAAAAACAATTTTTTTTTTGTCCTGCGAAAGCATAATGTAAGTGTTGAAGTTGTGTTAAGTTGGTTTTGCTAAGTCGAGACATATAGAAACAACTTAAAATTGGAAAAGTAAATAATGAACTCACCAAATTATTTACACGATTAGGATTCAATTCTCTATCTACAAGCATTTCTTAGAAGGTAAATCACTATAATTTTCATGGTATAAGAGATTATTTTAGTTCAACCTCACTCAACTATTAATGTAATCTTACTCTCGTACAATTATAATGAAGAAACTTTCCCCACTTAGGCTTTCCCAAATAAATGCTTAATACAAGTTGCTAAAATAGTATGATTACAAATAAATTGTACTCACAAATATTCCCGACAATAAACAACTTTGTACTCTCTTAGTTCCACTTAAATATTGAAAAACATGTCTTTAATGTATAAGTTTTGTAACCCACGTACATCGAATGATCAAATTAAATCACTAGAGTTTTACCCCAAATAAATTTCTATTCAAGTATAAAATAATAGTGGAGATATTTATCCATATCTTTCTCTAACCACGTATTCTTTGCATGTCAATAATTCTTCTTTCATAATATTGTAAGTTTATTTGGACAACATAGAGTAATTGAATAAAAGTATAATTAAAGAATTATAATTCCCTAAACGTAAACGTATTTGGCTGACAGAATATAATTATATTGTAATTCCCCATGTCAAGTTTGGTAATATAAATTATAATTACATAATTAGACAATTTATAATTTAAAAAATATTAATTACTGCAAAAATTATTAATACGATAAAAATACCTAACTTGTAACTAAAATTAAAATCTTCTCCGATAATATTAGAAATATTTCATACATCAAAGTACTTAAAATAATGTAATTTAAGTTGAGTAAAGCCTTGAATTTGATTTTTTTTTTAGAGTCTTGTCATAGAATATTAATATATTAATAAAACATATTTGAGAATAAATTTAATATTTCAATTATAAAATAATTACATTTTTAGCTTAAGATTAACTTTGAGCATATTTAAATATAAAATAAATTACTTTAAAGAATTTAATAATATTGAAAAGTTTAATAATTAAAAATATTAAATTAAATAATTTAATTTAAAAGGATATTTTTAACAATCACTTTTAGTAATTTTAGATCAAGATTAAAAGTCTAATAATTGAAATATTAAATTAAAAAAATAATTTAAAAAGGATATTTTGATAATCACTTTTTATAGTTTTAGAGTTGAGTCTTACATAAAAGAAGATATTATTTACTCTTTGTAATCTCTAGAATTCTTTTCTCATAAGTAGTAAATGTAATTAATTGAGGGCATTAATATTGTACCTTGTGTTTTATGATTTATTTTATATTTGATATCATTTAAATTACGTTTCTATTTATATTATGCTGTTTTTTCTACCTAACTCCAGGTGAACGCCCTTGCTGGTGTTGTTATGCATATGTTAAGCAATAGATTTTCTTGGTATTGCATTAAAAAAACGAAAGAGAGAATTGAGCTACATGAAAATGATACAATAGTTGAGACTACCTATCAGAATGAAGGATAATTAGTAAGAATGGGACAGGAAAATAGATTTGAGAGTTAAAACACTACCCACTGAAAGAGAAGAATATTGATTGATAAAGATGAAGATAAATCAGTGGTTAATGTTGAAGATGGAAGGTCTTTTCATAAGCAATAATAAATGTTACCAAGCGAAAGTTGGGATGTGCAAGGTTCGGTTTTAAGAGAAGAAAGTTTAGGTGGTGGGGCACCATCAGGTTTTGCACCTTTGCCAACCCCATTGATCCTTGTAAGTTGAGCAACAAATTCATGGGTTCAAATTGATGATCTAGGCTGCTGGAACTAGATACGGTTGCAGAAAAAACTTTGGGATTCTCTTTCCGTTTTAATCAGAAGGCCTTCGGAAATATATTCTATTGACTCAAAACCTATGACATTTCGTGTTTTGCTAGACAGTAGAACGCAATTTAAGCATATACATAGATGGCTTATGGAAACTTGTAGTGTTGATCATTAAAAGTAGAACTATAAGTACAAACAAACTTTTTCAGTACTAAATTCACAATAAAGCACAACAAGAAGCCAGCAACTTACAATTGCCTGATCATCTCGGGAAAAAGGAAACAAAAATTCGATGAAAGTAATAGTCATATAGCGAACAACAGAGCATCATTTTCACTCAGCAGCTACATTCTCGCCATTATCACCATTATTCCCATCAGTTCTGGTACCTGGCAAAGTCCTAAACTTTGCACTTCCATTGTTTTTGTTGTATATCTGTGAAGCATTATTGTTCTTATTCGTGCCCGAATTCTTATTGTTGTTGCTGTAGCTCTGAGCAACTTTGTTGTTTTCATTCTGACCTGCATTTTCATTATTGTAGGTCTGAGCCATATTAGTATCATTCTGACTTGTGGAATCCTGGTTGTTCATGTTGTCCTGAACAGCAATGTTGTTCACATTCTGACTTGCTTTCTCATTGTTGTGGTTGTTGTTTAAGTTCTCGGAAGCATTATTCTCATCCTGGCCTGCATTTTCTTTGTTGGTAATGCTCTGAGCAGCATTGTTCTTATTCTTATCTGCATTCTCATTGTTGGTGTCATTCTGAAAAGCATTGTTGTCCTCATTCCAACTTGCATTTTTGCTCTTCTGGGAACCATTATTCCCATTTTGATCTCTATTGTCATTGTCGATAACACCCTCAGCAGCATTGTTCTCAATTTGGCCTGCATTCTCATTGTTGTTGGTGTTGATCTTAACAGGATCATTGTTCTCATTCTGTCTTGCATTCTCATTTCCATCGTTGTTTAAGTTCTGGGAAGCATTATTCTCATTCTGACCTGCATTTTCGTTGTCGGTAATGCTCTCAGCAGCATTTTTCTCATTTCGGTCTGCACTCTCATTGTTGTTGTTGTTCTTTAATTTCTGAGAAGCATCATTCTCATTCTGACTTGCATTTTTGTTGTCAGTAATGCTCTGAGCAGCATCGTTCTCAATTTGGCCTGCATTCTCATTGTTATTGTTGTTCAAGTTCTGGAAAGCGTTATTCTCATTCCGAACTGCATTTTCATTGTCAGTAACGCTGCCTGCATTCTCATTGTTGTTGATGTTGCTCTGAACAGCACCATTGTTCTCATTCTGATGGGCTTTGTCATTGTTGTTGCTCTGGGAATCATTATTCTGATTCTGACCTGCGTTTTTGTTGTCCTTATAGCTTTGAGCAGCATTATTCTCATTGTTACTTGCATTCACGTTGTTGGTGGTGTTGCTCTGAGCAGCATTTTCATCTAGATTTGAATTATTATTTTCCTTTTCAGTAACCTCTTCATTTGCATTTGCATTAGTGCTGCTCTGATTGTCAGTGCTGATGTCTTTCTCATTTACATTTGCATCATTGTTGGTATAGCCGCCACTCTCATTCTCCTTCTGACCTGCACCGGCATTATCATTAGTGTTTGAGGAAGTTTTCTCTCCTTCGGCAATTGAAGAATCAGAAGCATGAGCTTCTTCATTCTGACCAGCATTCGAATTATCAATTGTGTTCAAGGAAAGAAGTTTTCCTCGCGTACCCTCTACTCCAGAATTATAGTAGGACTCTTCCCTCTGCACTCTGTCATTTTGGCTTGTAAATGAAGAGGCAGAATTCCTATCTGATCCTCTCCATGCATTGAAGTTCTCAGTCTGTTCATTTGATTCAACAGATTTAGAGTTACTGGTAGAGGTTGTAGAACCTTCGCTAGCTCCATCCATGTTTTCAGTCAAAGTAGCAATTGCATTTGAATCTGACTGCTCGCCATTGCCACCAGAGTCTGATTGTTGATCATTTTCATTCTGAGTTGTGTTGGATGTCGTACCTGCCCCATCCTGGCGCTCATTTGATTTTGTATCTCTCATGGAAGCCTCAGTGCTCTCATAACCACTCTCAGGATAGTTTTCAGTCGTCCCATTTTCCTGCTCATTTGACTCGTTATGATGGACATTGGCTGCTTCACTGCTACTCGATCCTTTCTTCTGCTCAAATTCATTTTTATCATTGTTTTTCGGTTCCTCCAACTCATTGAAATTTTTCAAATCACTTGTCTCATTCTCCACCGCGACATGTTGGGTATCATGGATTACTTCACTTGAAGCATCACCCCCTTTGTAATGTTCTTCTCTTGCTTCTTCATTATTCCTGTCTACTCCATCATTGACCCGATCATCAGAATTCTCTATCTCATCTCTGCTTTTTTCACTCTCTTTCTCGCCACTTTCTGTTGCATTACTCTCTTCCCCAATGTGCTTATTTTCCTTCTCTTGACTCTCCTCGGTGTTTTCTTTCTCCTCGAGCTCCGCATTGACTTCACTCACCTTGTTTTCACTGTCCTCTTTACTCTCTTCTAACACTTCCTCTCCACTCTCCAGGTCTCCGTTTTCCTTCTCTTCACTCTCATGGTTCCGACTTTCTTCATTTTCCTTCTCTCCATATATAGAAACTTCTCCACGCTCGGTTTCCTCTCTTGGCATAGCAATGTCATGCTCATGCATTGCATCATCATCCCCATTCCCTCTTTCTTCATTGTCCGTTTCATCAAGCTTGTTATCATCTTCTCCAAGCTTGCTTTCTTCCTCTTCTTCCTCCTTGTCCTGCACATCCTTAATAATCGTTTCCTTTGCTTGAGGAAGGTCCTTTCTCCCCAACTTAATGACTTCATTCGCGGATTTCTCATACTCCGCTTTCTTCCCACTAGAGTGCCTAACTTGGTAAAGCAACCATATGCAAATAGCAACCAGAAGACATATTTGTAAAGCATGCTTTACCTTCAAACCTTTGGATCTTTGATTCCTATGAGGTGAAATCCTGAACATGGCGAACTTCCTTCAATTAACCTGCTGGCAAAACACAACAACCAGCATATTTATTTTGTAATTAGATATATAGTAATACACTATATCAACAAGAACCAACAGCCTAACGTGAGAGAGAGAATGCGAAAACTCGAGCACACAATGACAATATAAGCAATGACAATGCAGATCGTCCCATCCCATGAACTAAAGCTTAAATGGTAGTTTATCATGAACAGTCGCATGCTTTCATATGTTATAAATGAGAAAACATACGAGAGATAAAACGTACAATGAAACCCAACCATGTTTTTCCTCCGGTTATTCTCAAAAAGGAAAAGATAAATAAAATGCAATATCAAATTTGTATTAAAAATCTGAAACAGATCAAACCACCTGAATTTTAAAGTTAACCCATTTTTTAATACTTAAATTAAATTGTAAAAGCTTGGATAGAGACTTGCCTGGAATCCAAATGATCAGGAAGAAACTAACAATGGAAACCTTTTTCTTTTTAGGTGAAATTCCGAGAATAGTTCTATATTCAGGAATTTGGACGAACTGAAAAAAGAAAAAGAAAAGACTTGAATGGAAGATTAAAAGGAATGGAAAATTAGATTGGATCTGGAAATGGAGATGGAAAAACAGTCTCAAACTCATATAAGCCTGCATGCGTGCTCCTTAAAAAGACATTCCATCGATCTCACAAAACTGAAATCTCCTGCAATCTCACTCTTACTCTTTGTCTTCGCTCTCTTGATGGCGCGTGAAACTACATGACATTATCTATACTTAGGGATGGGCCATGGCAATGGACGGACGGGACAACCCGGTTTTTTTTCCTCGTGCTCACTCGATTCAGTTTTATATCTTCTGTTTCGATTTTTTCTCGCTTTTGATTATACCAGCTAGGAAAAAAATTCTCCTACTCTTACCCATCCATTTTGAAATATTAAATAAAATTTTAAAAAAATATTTTATTAAAGCATATAAATAACCAAAATTTTATAAAAATCAAAAAGTCTAATCAAAATAAATAAAATTAGTTACACGTAACTCTGTCCGTTAGAATGATTTTCGCAAACAAAAGCTCACACATAAGAAACTCACCTATCTACCCATCTTGTCACATTAAAGGCAGCCATCACACCCTTTACCTCTAACACGAGTGTCATAAAACCTTCCATGATCCAATATAAAATCCATTAACACAATCTAAATGTGTCTTGTAGGGATGAAGTAAGAAAATTATTTTAGGGATAAAAACCGAATCATAAATTATTAAAGGGCAAAGTACAATTTTATAATTGTCGAAATCATTTTGAAAGGGGTTTGAAAAAATCGGGTTCGATTTTTTGAAAAATGAAAACAAAAATGGGAATCGCCATCAATTAGTTTAAGTGTGATTGAACCACCTTCAAACCACTTTTTGTTTGAAATCATTTGTTTTGGTCTACGAACTCAAGAAAACGGGTTCGGGAGTCGGTTACGTACGAAGAAGGGCTAGCACCCTCGTAACGCCCAAAAAATTGGTACCAAATTGAGTAACTTTCTATCTTTAATACTAGAATTTTGAAAGTATCTAAAAATATGATCCCTTTTGAAATTAAAATAGATCGAGTTGAAAACCGAGATTTCTTCGTTCCAAAAGAATACGAATATCACATCCAGCATGATAGGACACAATGTTCTAAAACTCTTGTAACTGAAGTCACCTCGTAATTTATAAAATCGTTTAGAAGGGTATTTTAAGCATTTAGACAAACAGGAAATCGCAACCCAGCATGTTAGGGCACTATTTCCCGAATTCCTAAATACTAAAAACATTGCCTTACTTTTTAAAATTCCTTTTGAATTAAATGAGATATGATTTTTTTTAAAATAATGATGTATTTTACATATTACAAGAAATTAATACTGAATAAACCTAGCTACATAATACATACTTTATCATTTTATGCGAATATAGTATAAAAGATGATAAATAATGACATAACTCACATAATACACATTAATATCTCATGCATATAATAATCATAAAAACGTAAATATACATACATTATCATTTCATGTAAGATATAACGTGGCGAATAATAAATAGAACATTTCAATTTCTTAACAAATATGCAATAATGTTCCATGCAAATGTATAAAAACAATAAAAAATAATAATTTACGAATAAGGTTATTATATTAAGACAATACTAAATAAATACGAATAGGATACTAAAATAAGCTAACGCATTATGTACGTAAAAAAGGGATAGAATCTAAATACAAAATTAAAAAGAATAAATCAGGTAGAGAGTAAAAAACTTAAAGCAATATATAAATTATAAAAGAAAAAATGGTTAATGTATATAAATAGAGGTGTGCATGGTAGGCGGCTGACCTGGCCGACTTGAGAGACCACCGCCGAAAAATAGGAGGGTTTGGGTAAAAATATAGGCCCGAAAAATGGGCTTGGGAAAAACGAGGCCCGTTTAAAAATGGGCGGGCCTCGAGCAAGATTTTTGGTCTGGCTGCTTTCGCCCGGCCCGATTTTAATATTAAAATTTTTTTAAATTTTTTTTTATTTTAAATTTTAAGTAACTTTAGTTTTTTTTTTACTTTAGTTTTTTTTGTTGTTTTTAATGTTATTTTGATATTGTAAAATTTTTGTTATTAATATAATTTAGTTCTTAATTTAGTTCTAATTTGTTTCAATTTTTAATTTTAATATAATTACTTTTTATTATATTTTTAATTTATGTATTATTTTAAGAATTATTTTAGTCCCATTTTTTATTTTTTTTTGTTTTAATATTTGTTTTTATGTTTTAAATGCATTTGATTTATTATATTTTAAAATTTTTTATTTAATAAAAAAGTAAATTTTTTTAATATGGCCGGGCCGGGCTCGGGCCTATCTTTTTTTCTCGGGCCGGGCTTGGACAAAATTCTAGGCCCATATTTTGGGCCGGGCCCGGGCCTTAAAAACGGGCCAAAATTTTTTTATGGGTCCGGCCCGGCCCGGCCCGGCCCATGCACACCTCTATATATAAACATATTGTATGATTTAACAACTTAATACATTTATAAAATATTAATATGTCAAATAGGAACTAAAATTCATATTTTTTTAAATATATTATATACTAACTTCTTAATAATGATATATAAAAATGTAATTTGTAGTAATAATTTATAAAATTTTAATTATACATAATAAATAGTTAATAATAAAATGATAGGAAAATAAAATAATATGTAATGATATAATATGTAATAATTTATATATATAAAGACAATAAAATAAGTAATATATAAAGTATATTCCTGAATAATAAAAATCTATTAAGGATCGTATGTAACAATATAATAAAATAATACATATTATTTTATATAACCAATGTTTATAAAAGTAAATAATACATATATATTATTTTAAATTAAACTAAATATATAGAAAAGGACTAAAATCGAATTTAATAAGAAAAATTAGGGCGAATTACAAATAATATGAAAATTTGGGTTTATTTGAAATGCGCATTAAAATTAAGGGACTCACTGGGTAATTAGCCCTAATCCTCGAAGCGACGCCGTTTTGAAATAAGCTTTAAAATCGGAAATAGGACTCTGTGTTCTTTGATAATCTGTTGATGTTTCTCTCTTTGTATATATCGACTGTTTGTATATTTTATTCCAAAAAAAAAAAATGTCCATTACAAATAAAAAAATAAAGAGAGGTTTTATAACCCCTGGATACATTTTTGGGAAAGAATCTTTTCGATTTCTTTCCAAGTTTGTCTCTTTTCTGTCTTAGTTCTTTCTTTCTTTTGCAGGTATCAACGAGGATCTCACGGCGATGAGTGCTGGCGTTGATTTGTGCGTCGATTACGGCGTGATACGGGGCCAAAGTCTCGGCGTGAGGCGATGAGGCGATGAGGCGTGACGGTTGAGATGCTTCCGGCACCTAGGGTTTTTGAAACCCTAGGCCTTTCCCTCTTCTGTTAACGAGTTGGGCCATTTGGGCCCTGCATGTTTTGGGTTGAGGGTGTAAACGGGTATTGGGTTAAATGGCTTTTTGGGCTAAGGGTTTAGGTTAATCGGGTCTTGGGTGTAACCGGGTATAGGGCTTTTGGGCTACAAAGGTAACCGAACTTTGGGCTTTGTAAATGGACTGAAAATAGACTTTATTTTTTGATAAATTTGTTTTTGTTGTTATTTATTTATTTATTTATTTTATGGGCCCGGGTAAATTTAGGTTATTACAGCTGCCCTTCTTTGCTTATTTCTGTGTAACAGGAATAGAGCAAAGATTTCAAAAGGACCAGATTTACCCGGCTTGGCCAAATCTCGAAATCTTGGTCCTCCTCTTCTTCAAAGTATTCTAATAGCTTCAGACTTGCTTCATCGTAACTCAGGAGTGTTAAATCTGCTATCTTCAAACTACTTCTTACAAACTTAGGAACACCAAATCTGTTATTTTTGATCTGCTCTCTGACAATACAGAGATGCCAAATCTACTATCTTCGATCTGCTCTCTGACAATACAGAGACACCAAATCTGCTATCTTCGATCTGCTCTCTGACAAAACAGAGATGCCAAATCTGCTATTTTCGATCTGCTCTCTGACAATACAGAGACACCAAATCTGTTATCTTTGATCTGCTCCTTGTAAACGCAAGGATGCCAAATCTGCTATCTTCGATCTGCTCCTTGTAAGCGCAAGGATGCCAAATCATCTTGGATCTGCTTCGATGCAAAAACATCCAAAGGTTAGATCTACTATGTCTTCGATATGCTCTTCGTCGAATATGGAGATGCCAAATCTGTTTCTTCGATTTGTTCTCTGACAATACAGAGATGCCAAATCATCTTAGATCTGCTTCAGCGTAAACACGTGAAAGTCAAATCTGCTATGTCTTCGATCTGCTCCTTGTAAACGCAAGGATGCCAAATCATCTTAGATCTACTTCGATGCAAAATATCCGAAGGTCAGATCTACTATGCTTTAGCCTGTTACCCTACTGCTTAGGGGGTTAAGGCACATCAATCTTCATTATCCCTTGAAGGATATAACCCGTATAATGCGTATGAGTTCATGCCTAATGATTAGGATGCTATGATCGAAGTGAGTCAAATGCTCCAAATTAAACCTGCTATAATGCAAAATGTTTATGAATATGACCCCT
Source organism: Gossypium longicalyx (assembly GCA_025698465.1). Lineage (NCBI taxonomy): Eukaryota > Viridiplantae > Streptophyta > Magnoliopsida > Malvales > Malvaceae > Gossypium > Gossypium longicalyx. Next base: position 54,222,153 of record CM047006.1, on the reverse strand, counting down.
ATTCCAGACGTCACCACTCATTCCTTTGTCGAAGTTTATCCTTATTTCTCTCAAAGTATCATTCCTATTCAGCCTGTGGGTTTGTACCATTCTTCAAATGCTATGACCCACCAAAACTGTCTGTAAGATGATCCTCTCTTAGGATCGAATCATTTGATTTCTCCAATCATCATTTTGGACTAAAGAAAAAATTTCCTCGAGTTCTTTCAAACCTCACTTACGTGAATTCCTCGAACAATTATTCTGTTTTAGTTTCTTGTATTATCTAGAAATTTCCATAGTAATGAGCAAAACTTCATTTGTGAAAATTATTTAGTTCATCTATCATTATTTTAATGCAACATACTTTAAGAATAATGGAAGATGAATTTAATCTTGAGAATAATTAGATTTGAATGAATTTGTCAAAAATACAAAGGAAATTAATTGGATAGCCTATCTTTGAGAAGAAAGAGAATCTAAAGATAGCAAACAGGACAAAAGTTAGATGCCCTAGATATCGCCACTTGAGCGTCTATACACCAGCTCCATGAAGACTTTCTTGAGTTCGACATGTGTTTAAAAGATCCAAAGTACTTTGTTGATGCCCCGATATGCAATGCGCTTCGCTCTTTGTTGAATCAGATATAGCAAGATTACCGTGTGGTCTTCAAAATTTGAGCTGCCCTTTCTGGTTTTCAACTCAAAACCCCTTTGGTCACAAGGTGCCCTTTGCGGGTTTTCACCTTGGCCTCTACCTTTTTTTTTGTGAAAAATCAAGGCGCCCTTTGCGGGTTTTCACCCTGGATTCTCCTCTTCTTTAAACAAAGTACTTTTTGACTGAGTCTGAATTCACTGGATTGGGTAGACTCTTCTCATCCATTTCCGTTAAGATCAATGCACCCCCAGAGAAGGCCTTCTTCACGACATACGACCCTTCTCAATTCGGCATCCATTTTCCTCTAAAGTCTTTTTGAATGGGAAGGATTTTTTTCAGCACAAGATCCCCTCGTGGAATTCTCTTGGTCGTACTTTCTTGTCGTAAGCTCGCATCATTCGCTTCTGATACATCTGACCATGACGAATGGCCCTTAGCCTCTTCTCTTCAATCAAGTTCAATTGGTCATACTGCGATTGAATCCATTTTGCTTCATCCAATTTTATCTCTGACAAAACTCGAAGAGAAGGTATTCCCACTTCAATAGGTAACACTGCTTTCATCCCATAAACCAACGAGAAAGGAGTTGCCCCAGTAGAGGTTCTAACGGATGTTCGATCAGTTAAGAGTGCAAATGATAACTTCTCATGCCAATCTCTGTAGGTTTCAGTCATTTTCCCCACTATCTTCTTAATATTTTTGTTAGCAGCTTCCACTGCCCCATTTATTTTTGGGCAATACAGAGAAGAGTTATGATGCTTAATCTTGAACTGACTGCAAACTTCTACTATCGTTCTGTTGTTCAAGTTTAATGCATTGTCTGATATAATCCTTTCAGGCATCCCATACCGACAAATGATCTCTTTCTTCAAGAATCGACTCACAGCCGACTTAGTAATATTCGCATAAGAAGCAGCCTCTACCCACTTCGTGAAGTAATCAATGACCACAAAAATAAAACAATACCCATTTGAAGCTTTTGGTGATATTGGCCCAATGACATCCATGCCCCACATGGAAAAAGGCCATGGAGAAGTCATAACATGTAGAGGGGAAGGTGGTACATGAATCTTGTCTCCATATATCTAGCATTTATGACATTTCTTAGTATAACTGAAACAATTTCCTTCCATAGTAGACTAATAGTATCCAAACCTCATGATTTGTCTTGCCATCGTAAAGCCATTAGCATTTGTACCACAAACACCCTTGTGAACTTCCTCCAAGATTAACTTAGCTTCTACAGCGTCCACGCATCTCAAAAGTACCTGATCTTTCTTTCTTTTATAAAGGATATCCCCATCTAGCATATATTCGCAATATATTCGCATATATCCCCATCTAGCATATATTCGCATCTCAAAAGTGCCTGTTCTGGGTATTTACGATCTTTCATATATCGCAATATATCCTGATACCAAGGGTTATCATCCTTTTCTTCTTCCTTAATGTTACAACAGCGAGCTGGAGCCTCAAGGATACTCATCTGAATGGGTCTCATCTCCTCCTCTTTATTCGCTTTAATCATTGAAGCCAAGGTTGTTAGAGCATCTGCCATCTGGTTTTCGTCTCGTGGGATATAATTGAAAGTGATGTCATCAAACTCCTCAAGTAACCCTAAAACTACCTTTCAATAATTGATCAATTTAGGATCCCTTGTCTCCCATTCACCTCTAAGCTGGTAAATTATCAATGTAGAGTCTCCATATACTTCCAAGGTTCTTATACCTCGTTCTATAGCCGCTCGGAGTCCCATGATGCACGCTTCATACTCGGCCATATTATTTGTGCAATCAAAATCCAACTTGCACGTAAATGGATAGTAATCGCCATTTGGGGATACCAAGACTGCCCCAATTCCATTTCCCACCGCATTGGATGCCCCATCAAAGCTCAGCTTCCAAGGATAATCCTCTGTAGTTGTTACACATATCAACTCCTCATTTGGGAAATCAAAATTCAACGGCTCATAGTCCTCTAGAGCTCTATTAGCCAGAAATTCCACTATCGCGCTTCCTTTTATAGCCTTCTGACTCACATAGACTATGTCAAATTCTGAAAGCAGAATTTGGCACCTTGCCATTCTTCTATTTAGTGCTGTTGACTCCATTATATACTTTAATCGATCAAGTTTTGAAATTAGCCAAGTCGTATGATATAACATATATTGCCTCAACCTTCGAGTCGTCCAGATTAAAGCACAACACAATTTCTCAATTGGCGAATATCTCATCTCACACTCTGTGAATTTCTTACTGAGGTAGTATATCGCCTTCACTTTTCTTCCCGACTCGTCATGTTGGCCAAGCACACATCCCATAGAATTACTAAACACTGATCAGTACAAAATTAATGATCTATCTGGACTAGGTAGAGATAACACTGGAGTATTTAACAAGTATTGCTTAACCTTATCAAAAGCATTCTGGCATTCCTCATCCCAAGTACCTTGGTTGTGTTTTCTAAGGAGGCGAAATATGGGATCATATTTTTCGGTTAATTGTGAAATAAACCGAGCAATATGATTCAATATTCCAAGAAAATCCCAAACTTCCTTCTGAGTACATGGTAGGGGCAATTCTCGTATGGCTCTAACTTTATCTGAGTTGACTTCTATTCCCTTTTTACTGACCACAAAGCCCAATAACTTCCCCAACCTAGCTCCGAAAATGCACTTTGCCGGATTAAGTTTCAACTGAAATTTTCTTAATCTCAAGAACAACTTCCTCAAAACTTCAATATGTTCCTTCTCTGTTCGAGATTTAGCAATCATGTCATCGACATATACCTCAATCTCCTTATGCATCATATCATGAAATAAGGTCACCATAGCCCTTTGGTATGTTGCCCCTGCATTCTTCAACCCAAAGGGCATTACCTTGTAACAAAATGTGCCCCACAATGTTATGAAGGTGGTTTTATCCATATCTTCAGGATGCATCTTTATCTGATTGTACCCCAAGAAACCATCCATAAAGGAGAACAACGAATATCCAGCTGTATTATCTACCAAAGTGTCTATGTATGGCAGAGGGAAATTATCTTTTGGGCTAGCTTTGTTCAGATCTCTATAATCAACGCACATTCGTACTTTCCCATCCTTCTTAGGGACTGGTACAATGTTAGCTACCCATTCAGAGTACTTCACCTCTTGTAAGAGTCCTGCATCGAACTGCTTCTTGACTTCGTCTTTTATCCTCAATATGATATCTGGTCTCATTCTTCACAACTTCTGTTGAACTGGTTTACAATCCTATCTTATTGGAAGACGATGCACCACGATATCGGTATTTAACCCTGGCATATCTTGATAGGACCATGCGAAGATATCCTTGAACTCTCGCAGCAACTCAATCAGTCCTTGCCTTGTGTCCTCAGCAATATGAGTGCCGACTTTCACCTCTTTCCCTTTCTTTAGGGCTACATTCTCTATTGCCTCTCTATCATGGGGCATAATTTGTTTCTCCTCCTGTTTTACCATCCTCAACAGATCCGGAGACACATCACAATCCTGGACATCTTCAAAATCCTGAGATTCCTCTAAACACATGTCTTGCTCGCGAGAGAAATCAGGATTTGTAATATCAATGCTCATGTCATTGATATCTAGGGACTTGTGAAATATAAATAATATACAAAGAATGAATGAATTTAAGAATGATTATTTATGTGCTATGAATGAAAGAATAAGAATTGCAAAAGTTTAACAGAATATTGGTTGATAAAAATGAAACAATACTCATTCAAATTGATAAAAGTTATGTTTTATTAAAAAAATAATAGATGATCGTAAGCCCATTCCACAAATGTAATCCTATTACTCCTAGGCCCTAGAGTAACAAGAATGTTTCGAGAATTACTCTGGAAAATTCCTAAAGACTACAGGAAGTTCCTTCGCAGTCCAATTGTTCAGAGAGCTTCCTGGTTCGTAAGGGCGAATGCCCTCAAGGTTTCCTTGCTCCGATCCTTCGTCGTGTATAGCATCAATCTGGTGTCTTTCTTCTATAAGTAACCCTCCCGATATGAAGGTTTGGGATATTAGAGGGAATGTCATCGGCTCCCACTCCACTTCTCTTCTATTAAGGCGCACCCTTCTTCCCTCTTGGCGCTTCTCAACCTCCTTCCTCCTTTGCTTATAGTCTGGCTTGAAGCCCAAACCAAAGCAATCTCTCTTCTCTTTCAGTTTTGGGATTTGACTCCCTCATTGCAGGTATTTTCCTAACCCTCTTTCTGGTAAGGCTCCATTTCCTACCATCATTTGTAGAGCCATCCTCGTGGCTTTTGCTATCTTTGGTACCGGTAGCTCACCCCCTTCTGAAATGAAGGTTGCATTCACAAATTCTAAAGAGCGAAAAGAACACTCAATAGATTCTTCATTCGTCTCGACATAGGGGGCCTTACTAGTGACTGTGGCTATAATGTCCTCCTCCGCATTGATGGTTACTAACTGTCCATCCGTCACTAACTTTAATTTTTGGTGTAACGATAAGGGCACCGCTCCCGTTGAGTGTATCCATGGCCTCCCTAATAAGCAATTGTAGGAGGGCTTAATGTCCATCACTAAGAAGTCTACTTCGTATATACTCGGCCCTATTTCCAAAGGGATGTCAATCCTTTCCATCACCTTCCTTTCTGTACCGTCGAAGGCTCTTACCACATTTTGGCATGTCTTCATGTGAGAACCTTAATGGGTAATCTATTCAATGTAGAAAACCGTAGAACATTCAAGGCAGATCCATTATCGACGAGTACACTTGGGAGTGTGTACCCCTTGCATCGACTTGTGATGTGCAAGGCCTTGGTTGACGCCCTGCCCCCCGGTGGGATTTCATCATCATTAAAGTAGATGAAATTATCCGCACGTATGTTATTCATCAACCGCTCCAGCTTGTTAACGGATATGTCATAGGTGACATATGTTTCGTTGAGCACCTTCATCAATGCATTCCGATGCACCTCAGAACTCAGAAGTAGAGCCAATACTGATATGCGAGCTGGCTGCCTACGCAACTGCTCAACCACGCTATACTTGCTATTCTTAAGGAACTTTAGAAATTCCTTAGCCTCCTCCTCCTTTACTGGCTCCTTGACAGGCACTTCAGCCTCTTTCTCCTTTTTCGCACTAACATTCTTTGTTTTCGTGGGCTCCTCTCTGACGCCCACCGTATCATATCGCTTCCTATTCCATGTATGGGAACCCTCAGCTTTAACATCCTTAGACGTACTGACTATACTCTCCTCCTCCGGCACTGTCATATTGCAGTTATAACTCCATGGTACCCTCTTACTATCTTTATAAAGGAAAGGCGTAGGCTTATGGATAATGACCTTTGGCATCGTTTGTGCCCCTACTTCATTATTCCTCAGCAGGAAAATAATAATCCTTGGCCGGCTAGTTCCTTTCTGTTCATCCTCCAGCACACATACTTGTTTTTTACAAGAGCTACCTTCAAAAATTTGTAGCTCTTTATTGTCTATAAAGCCTTGCACCAATGCCTTGAATTCTTCACAATCTTGAACTTCATGTCCTTTCTCATGGAACTCCCCATAGTTCCTTGTTTCTCTTCTCTCGTTTTTAGAGGTTAACATACCTCTCTTCATCATCTCCTCCCAAATCACCTTCATAGGCATTCTCACCTCAGCGACATCTTCCTTCATTCTCCTCTCACTGGCTTCGCCAATGGTATTCACTCCTTGATCGCTATGATTTGGCAATGGGTTTTCAGTATTAGGGGTATTGTCGAACTTCACTACCCCCATCTTAATAAGTCTCTCTACGGCCTTCTTAAAACCGATACAGTTTTCGATCGAATGCCTCGGTATTCCATCATGGTATTCGTATCTGGTGTTTGCATCATACCATTTGGGATATGGGGGCTGCAGTGGTTTCAAGTGAAAAGGAGCAATAGCATGTGTATTGTATAAGCTTTGATAAAGCTCACGATACGTCACGGGGATAGGTGTGAACTGCATCCTTTCGCAGTCGCCTTGTACCGACTCACGCCTTTGAGAAACACTTTGTTGCTCAAGCTGCAGCTGTTTTAGTTTGACCAACTGTGATTGCCTTCGTGTTGAAGGTGCTTGTGTTATTCACTTCACTATCCTTTCTCTTTGGGGCCAATCTTTTGGTCGTTTCCCCCTCGATTTTGCCACCCCTTATGGCATTCTCGATCATCTCTCCTGCCATGACTATACCCGCAAAGCTTTTAGTGGTGCTCCTAATCATGTGAGTGATGAATGGAGCTTTTAGAGTGTTGATGAAAAACATGGTAGTCTCCTTCTCCAACAACGGTGGTTGAACTTGCATTGCCACCTCTCTCCATCTCTGTGCATATTGCCTAAAATTTTCATTAGGCTTTTTCTCCATATTTTGCAGCGTGATCCTATCCGGAGTCATGTCAGTCACATGATTGTACTGTTGCATGAAGGCTTGTGCAAGATCCCTCCATGAACTTATTCTGGCCCGGCTCAGTTGATTATACCACTTGGCTGCTGCTCCAATTAAACTGTCTTAGAAACAGTGGATCAACAGTTGATCATTATTCACATGCCCAGTCATACTCCTACAGAACATCGTAATGTGGGCTTCTGGGCAAGTAGTTCCGTTGTACTTTTCAAATTCTGGCATCTTGAATTTGTGAAGAAGCACCAAGTCTGGGACCAAGCTGAGATCTTTGGCATCAACTCTATGATGCCCATCAGCATTCTTTAAAGCCTTGAATTTTTCTTCCAACCATTTGCAACGTTCTTCCAATTGTCTTGCAGCCTCAGTTCTTAGATCCTCTTTTTCAGCCATGTCTAAGTCAGGAATGACAAGATTTGCAAGATTGTCACCCAAATTGAATCCTGAGCCAGTTGGGAAATTTATGGGGATCCCTGCATCGACCGACCCTTGTTGGGGCCTTATAGTGACAGATGGCCTCCTAGGAAGTACCTCGGTTTGTGTAGGCATCTGGGGTGGGGTGAAACCTGGAGGAGGATCCTCACCATCCTCGCCAGTAATTGCCATGGGAGCCTTTCCCTTATCAGTGGCCCTCAGTAGTTGAGCCATCTCAACCATCATGTTCCTTTGAGCCTCTAACATTTTCTCCCTCATTTCGTTTTGCAATTTTGCCGATTGCTCTTGCAATTGGTCCTGCATGTCCTTCTGTAGCTACTCAAATTTTTGGTCCATGTTTTTAGTTTTTGCACGAGTTCCGTAGTGATGTGTTGCTTCCAGATTTTCTTTCTCTCACTCTCTCTTTCTCCCTAATAATTTTAACTAATTAGGGTCTTTCTATAAACTTGAATGCATATGATGTGATGAGATGCAAATGCATGAATGCTAAAGGATATCGATTCTGATTCAGTTTCTTTTTAGAAAACGTTATTTAAGAAACAAAAATCTTTACACAAAACGGATTACAAATACGCCTTTGCCCTCAGGCCTAAGGTTTTAACTCTATCCAACAACAAAGCTAACTCTAGACCTCTATCCGACACTAACTCATATTTTGTACTCAATACATTAGCTTGTGCTGCTAGGTATTGTAAATGATCAGCAACCTCTCGAATCTGGACTATAGCTTCTCCCATAAGATAATCCCTATCTCCGACTTAATCCTGAAGATGGTGAAGTTCTCCCTTCCACTGTTCTTCTCTTGCCTCGAGCTGCTCAATCTGTAGCTCATAGTCCTGTAGTGCTGCTTCCAACCCTCCAATATTGTGCTTCATTTCCTCGATCTTATCCAAGCTTGCTTTTAACTCGACCGCAGAGTTACGACTTTGATGATGATGAAGAGATCGTCCAAGCTCAGCCACCTTAGTTTTTAATCCTTGATTTTCCTTCTCTAGGGCTTGATTACGCGACTGCATCTCTTGGAACTTCTTCTCCCAATACTCGGCCTTGGCTTTTTCTTCTTGAACCTCTTGTTGCCACTGCTCTGAAGACTTCCCCAATCCAGCTCTCTTCAATGATAGCTGTGTCCTCTTATACTGCGTTTTCAAGTCATCTCGGTCTTCCTCAATCTTCCTCTTTTCTTTCCTTACTTTTTCGACCTCGATTTTCTGAATGTTGACGTCTAAGCCTAGGTACATCTTTTCCTCCTCGAGCCTCTCTATCTTTCTTCCAAGCTCCAAACTCTTCCTTTCACACTCTTGTTTTATGAACTCTAACTCTGATGGAATCACTCGCAACTTCTCCTCCATTGATCGAGCATCCTCCAAACTTGGTGTAGGGATGTTATCATTGACTCTTCTATTAAACCACCCTTTATACTCAAGGGTTGACGTCGAGCCTTCGGTCAAGATCATCATATAGAAAGGCTTCTTCCAAGCCTCAGAAATCTCTCGCATCCTCTTCTTATAGTGATCTCCTTTATAAGAGAAATCACTCTGAGCTAAACCCTGTGTAGCCGGTATGAACTGCTTCGCTCGATATTGCCTTAGAACAAGCAATGGTGCATATCCAACAACTCCCCAAATTCCTGGTAAAGGGACCCAATCAAAACTGCCACAGTGGTAAAGGACTTCAGTAGGAACCAACCAAAGAGCCTTCCACATAACATCTTCCTCTCGAAGATTCTGAAGAATGTCTATCCACCTCTCCTCTGAAATGTCATCTCTCCTAAGCATATCTACTGCTTTCTTTAAGGGAGAATAACCCTCAAAGAATACTCGGCAAGGAACCTTATCAAGCTTCCAGAAGTGACCAAACTAGCAACAATTGTGCACATCTAATAAATCTACCCTCGTTGGCCCTCTGGCATGCACTCAAAGATTTAAATGTCTCAGCTAGGATTGCTGGTACCGGTGTATTCTGCTTACCAACGCGATCGAACAAATCCGCTACTGCCTCATCTATGTGCCCCAACGCCTTTGGGAAAATTACCATGCCATAAATACTCAAAGCTAGGACATCGACCCTTTTTTTTACGTCTGGATGTGTCGATATCAAATCCCTCAAAACGACCCATGGAATGCACTTACTATCACCCTTTTGCTGCACACGAGCTATAGCCCACTGCCCACTCATCCCAGTAATCATCACCAACTTCTTCGTAAAAGTTGGAAGGCTAGTAGGCCTAACATAAGCCTTGTGACCCTGAATCCTCGGGCAACGCAGTAAAGTCGTATACTCTTCTAAAGTATGTACAAGATCAACATCACCAAATGTAAAGCAACTATAAGCAGGGTTCCAGAACTGTACCATAGCTCGAAATAAGTGCCAATCTACTTTGACGTTTAGCAAATAGGGAAGGTCTCCATAATTCTGATAGAAAAGTTGCTTAGCCTCATCATCCTATTGGGCCCAAATATCTCTCAAATCCTGAAACTCATTCTGCGTCAAATTAATACGGGTGAAGTCCCATAACTCTGATGTATGCCCCTCAGTGACACTATCTCCTTTCTCTAACTGGGTTTTCTCTGGCCAAGTACAGACAGAGGCATTGTCCTCCACTTTATCAAGATATTCATTCCCCATTACAAAACTTTCTAACTCAGAAATCGAATTGTGAATCGATATCTTTGAATGTTGAATGACATGCAATGATAGCAAAATAAAATAGGTTAGTATCATATATATAAGAAATGATAAAAAAGTACTTACTAGGGTAGCTTACTAAAGGCTATCACTATTTTCCCTAGGGTAAGCACTTTAAAGTTCACTATATGAGTTTTAGTTCTAAAGCAAGGGTACCTGAACCAGCAGATTCCTTGGTCCTCACCCATTATAGGGTCATATAGACCAAGTTTAGTTTAGGGGGACACATTTCCCTATGGCCATGCGGAGATGAAAATCTCACGAAGACATAGGTACAGTATCCCGGAAGTAATCCACTAGCTCATACGGAGGTGAAAACCTCACGAAAGCGTAGCTTCTCACTCCCACTTAGGGATGTGACCAACGGTCATGCAAATGCAATGCGTGCAAATAATATAACTAACATATGCAGTGAACATATGAAAATGGGTCTTTATCTTTAAATCCTTTCAAATTTTAGCATTAAGACAGAAAGTTATCAATTTTTGGCTTGACTCTCTTATTGTCCCCAGTGGAGTCGCCAAGCTGTCGAAACCATTTTGAAAGGGTTTGAAAAAACCGGGTTTGACTTTTTGAAAAATGAAAACAAAAATGGGAGTCGCCACCAATCAGTTTAAGTGTGATTGAACCACCTTCAACCACTTTTTGTTTGAAATAATTTGTTTTGGTCTATGAAATCAAGAAAACGGGTTCGGGAGTCGGTTACGTACGAAGAAGGGTTAGCACCCTCTTAACGCCCAAAAAATTGGTACCACATTGAGTAACTTTCTATCTTTAATACTAGAATTTTGAAAGTATTTAAAAATATGATCCCTTTTGAAATTAAAATAAATCGAGTTGAAAACCGAGATTTCTTCGTTCCAAAAGAATACGAATATCACATCCAGCATGATAGGACACAATATTCTAAAACTCTTGTAACTGAAGTCACCTCGTAATTTATAAAATCGTTTAGAAGGGTATTTTAGGCATTTAGACAAACAGGAAATTGCAACCCAGCATGTTAGGGCACTATTTCCCCGAATTCCTAAATACTAAAAACACTGCCTTACTTTTTAAAATTCCTTTTGAATTAAATGAGATATGATTTAAAAAAAAATAATGATGTATTTTACATATTACAAGAAATTAATACTGAATAAACCTAGCTACATAATACATACTTTATCATTTTATGCGAATATAGTATAAAAGATGATAAATAATGACATAACTCACATAATACACATTAATATCTCATGCATATAATAATCATAAAAACGTAAATATACATACATTATCATTTTATGTAAGATATAACGTGGCGAATAATAAATAGAACATTTCAATTTCTTAACAAATATGCAATAATGTTCCATGCAAATGTATAAAAACGATAAAAAATAATAATTTACGAGATAAGGTTATTATATTAAGACAATACTAAATAAATACGAACATGATACTAAAATAAGGTAACGCATTATGTACGTAAAAAAGGGATAGAATCTAAATACAAAATTAAAAAGAATAAATGAGGTAAAGAGTAAAAAACTTAAAGCAATATATAAATTATAAAAGAAAAAATGGTTAATGTATATAAACATATTGTATGATTTAACAACTTAGTACATTTATAAAATATTAATATGTGAAATAGGAACTAAAATTCATATATTTTTTAAATATATTATATACTAACTTCTTAATAATGATATATAAAAATGTAATTTGTAGTAATAATTTATAAAATTTTAATTATACATAATAAATAGTTAATAATAAAATGATAGGAAAATAAAATAATATGTAATGATATAATATGTAATAATTTATATATATAAATACTATAAAATAAGTAATATATAAAGTATATGCATGAATAATAAAAATCTATTAAGGATCGTATGTAACAATATAATAAAATAATACATATTATTTTATATAACCAATGTTTATAAAAGTAAATAATACATATATATTATTTTAAATTAAACTAAATATATAGAAAAGGACTAAAATCGAATTTAATAAGAAAAATTAGGGCGAATTACAAATAATATGAAAATTTGGGTTTATTTGAAATGCGCATTAAAACTGAGGGACTTACTGGGTAATTAGCCCTAATCCTCGAAGCGACGTCGTTTTGAAATAAGCTTTAAAATCGGAAATAGGACTCTGTGTTCTTTGATAATCTGTTGATGTTTCTCTCTTTGTATATATCGACTGTTTGTATATTTTATTCCAAAAAAAAATGTCCATTACAAATAAAAAAATAAAGAGAGGTTTTATAACCCCTGGATACATTTTTGGGAAAGAATCTTTTCGATTTCTTTCCAAGTTTGTCTCTTTTCTGTCGTAGTTCTTTCTTTCTTTTGCAGGTATCAACGAGGATCTCACGGCGATGAGTGCTGGCGTTGATTTGCGCGTCGATTACGGCGTGATACGGGGCCAGAGTCTCGGCGTGAGGTGAGGAGGCGTGACGGTTGAGATGCTTGCGGCTCCTAGGGTTTCTGAAACCCTAGGCCTTTCCCTCTTCTGTTAACGAGTTGGGCCATTTGGGCCCTGCATGTTTTGGGTTAAGGGTGTAAACAGGTATTGGGTTAAACGGCTTTTTGGGATAAGGGTTTAGGCTAATCGGGTCTTGGGTGTAACCGGGTATAGGGCTTTTGGGCTACAAAGGTAACCGAACTTTGGGCTTCGTAAATGGACTGAAAATGGACTTTATTTTTTGATAAATTTGTTTTTGTTGTTATTTATTTATTTATTTATTTTATGGGCCCGGGTAAATTTAGGTTATTACAATAATTATACTAACATCTATTTTCATAAAAAAAATAGAATATCATTCCCTAAAAAGCCCATATCATGCCCTCTTTTTATAAAAGGATCCCAAAATACAAAGACAATGACCAAGAAAGGACACAACAAGCCAATAGTTTATAAAGTTTCGTTTAGGTTCCCATGCCAATCACTCATTATTTCCAAATGCTCCCATCTACGACTTTCAAGACCTAAATTATGGTATGAGTCACCATTTGCCACCATGCCTCAACCAAATGGAAAATTCCCGGCCCAAAAGGTCAGGAGAGAGCAACATATCAGCAACAAGCTACAGAATAACAAAATAACTTAGACCACCATGTGACAGAAAGTTACCAACAAAGGCTAATAAGTCGAAACTACCAGCTTAGGAATAAGAACAACCAACATGGCTACTATTATGTCACTCAAAGCGACCTTTACGACGACCAAAACGACTTATTGCATGGTTCAAAAAGGCACATACTATGATGGTTATTTTTTATACCGTCAACAAATTCGCATATACATTAGCTACACTTCGAGCACCACAACCCACCCATTCCAATGTTGAAAAATCACATTACGTAGAACCTAACACCAGAATCTTAGGAATATTTTTTAGCTACAACCTGAGCTCATCCAAATAAGCTAAAATAAGACATCTCAAATAGAAGACTTAGAGAAAGAAAGAAACATGGCCCAATGGGACTCAACCACCAAACAAAAAAGGAATTGTCCTCTATTGCCCCAATAGATGACATAGTAACTCCACAAGCAAAGGAATTAAAGCAATAGAATGAGGAGATCATCAAATTGAGATGACACTCCCTCAACAACAAAATACACTTGTGAAAAAGTGTTATGAGAAAATAGATTAACTCCCTACAAAAAGAAAAAGGCTAATGATTTCAAATGGGTTCCCTGCGCAAATAACCCCTTAACACCCAAGGTACTGGCAGAAAGAGTGCTCCTTAATTTTAAGCTTCCTAGGAAATGTATGACAGTAAAGACTCTAACAACCACTTAACCTAATGCAACAACCACATAGACATCATGAGAGCATAAGATGCGTTCAAGTGTAAGGTATTCACCATGATGTTGAGAGAGCATGCTAGAACATAGTACTCAAAATTGTAGGCGGGGATGTGACACCTCACACCTGACTTGGTCACTCGAACTAGCTTTCAAATTAATTTCATTTAAAACTTCAAGATATCATAATTCATATCAATACTATAACAACCCGATTTTGGGCCTAGTCGGAACAGTGGTTTGGGAACCACTATTTCGGGGCCGAAAAAAATATTTTTAATATTATTCTGGTGTTATAGCATGATTTTATACGTGCATGAAAAATTTGGTGAATTAATTTTAGTGTTTGAGAGCTTAATTGAGAAAAAGGACTAAATCACATAAAAGGCAAAAGTTTTGTTTTGCTAGCTAAATGTGTTAAATAGCTAGAGAACCAAAATTGGGGGTCTTTAAAGAGCAAATAGACCCTTAAAAATAGGATGGCCGGCCATAGGAGGCAAGAAAGGTTGAAAAGTCAAAATTTGGTGAAGTTAGGTGATAAAATTGAATAAAATAAAACAAATAGGAAATGTTGTCATTTTCTCATCTCTCTCCTTCTTCCTCCACCAATTTCTCTTCAAGAAAATAGCCATGGAAGCTTGAAATTTTTAGCAAGCTTAAAATCTTGCAAATCAAGAAATTTGAGATTTGGGCTTAAATCGGAAAGTATGAGGTTATGGACTAAAATGGAGTAATTAGTCGAAATTGCATTCGAGGTAAGTCCGTGTGACTAAATAAGCATGTTATCCATGTTATTGTTAAAACTACTTGAAATATCTCTTGCTTTGGTTATATTTAATTATATGTTGATGATATTGAGTATGATGAAAGTGATGCTAAACGTTAATAACATTCATGTGAAGATAGAATACATTAGAAATTTGATGGAATATGATATTCCATAGAAACGAGTAAGTTGTATGTAAATAATGCAAATTAAATGTTCTCATGTATTATATAATTAGTTTGGCATAAATTGTTGAGTTGTGATAGAATGTGAATTATGAGTATTAATGTAATAAAGACTTCCAGTTGAACATTTGGAATAGACTCGGATATTCATACCATGACATTGGGTGATATGTGTGCTAGTGTAAGACATGTTTGGGACATGCATCGGCCATATTATGAGAGCCAGCGTAAGACATGTCTGGGACATGCATCGACCTCGAGATATTTAAGCCAGTGTAAGACATGTTTGGGACATGCATCGATATTGAGACGAGAGCTAGTGTAAGACATGTCTGGGACATGCATCATCCTCGAGATATACAAGCTAGTGCAAGACTTGTCTGGGACATAGCGTTAGCTTGTTGTGTGTCAGTGTAAGACCTGTTTGGGACATGGCATCGACACCGATAGATGAGAGCCAGTGTAAGACCTGTCTGGGACACAGCATCAACCTCGATATATGAAAGTCAACGTAAGACCTGTTTGGGACATGGCATCAACTTTGATGTGCTAGCCAGCGTAAGACTATGTCTGGGACATGACGTCGGCATCTTATCCCATGTTTGGGGCTATTAAATATCCTATAATATTCCAAATGGTTCAACGGGAGATTTATGATTTATATCGAAATGAGAGAACTTATGACCATGTGGTGAGTGGTACAGGTACTTACATGAAATTTATGAGATGTGAATTCAATTCATATTATATGATTAGTAAGGAATGAGTATAAGCATGTTGAGTAACACAGGTATGGATGCCAAGCTCATGAGAAATGATTTCGGTTTATGATGCACATTTGGTGAAGATGTAAATAGGTAATTCATGCCTATGAGAATGATTTTGTGATAACCTTGTGATTATAGGTCTATAATTATGATGTATAAATATGTATCTTTACCAATGTGGTGAAAATGGATTAACAATGTGTGATGAACTTAGTATCATTAATTTACACTAAAATAGTTTTAGACAACAGTCGTAGTCTGACATTGAAAAATCTACCAAAAATTAAGGAAATTGAGTTAGAGGCTGAATAAAATATGAAATTAAAGCTTATTGAGTCTAATTTCATATAAAATAAATTGTGTAAGCAAAAGAAGTCCATGTTATGAGATATTTGAATTGTTGTGGGACAGAGTCAGAATGATTTCGAAATCCCCTATTCTGATTTGAGAAAATCATTGAAAATTGTATAAAAATAGTTATGGGTTATAATTTATATTCTTAGAATTATTATTGAGTTTATTTTAAAGAAAAATAGACAAGAATTTCATCCAAGTCTCTTATTATAAGATAATTAATTTTTAGTGAAGAGGGGTCAGAACTGTCAGACAACGAAAAAGGGGTAATTTTAAGGATTAAACTGTACTTATTGGCTAGACTAAAAATTTTAAAAATTTTATGATAAGAAAATATGTGAGTCTAGCTTTAGGAAAAATTATCAAAACTTAATTTTGAGTTCCATAGCTCTAGATATAAATAATTTAATGACTGTGACTCGAGAAAATAACTTGACCTGAACATAAACAAAAGTACAAATATGGTTGTATTACCTTGAGAAGCAAGTTGATAAATTTCTTATTATTTTCATACGGTCTTACTAAGATATAAATCTTACTCCCTTTCTTTCCTTTTTTTTAGTGTTTTCAGGTTAGCTCGGCGTTGGATCGGAGGCAGCATCACACTATCAAGTCACCACCTTTGGAATAATGAAGCATGTATTAGAAATTTCAAGTGAGTGGCATGTATAGGGATCTATTTTATTGACATGTGTTATTATGCTTTGGCCAAATAAATTGGCTTGTATTGAGTTATATGTATATGGCCATGAGATGTGGCTCATATTGATTATGGCTTGTAAACCTAACTATTCATGTCATGCCTAATGCTTATGATGTGATTATGTTTGTTTGCCATGCATGGTTGGTAATTTGACGTGTGTGTTGGATGTATGCTCTATGACCAATTGAGGTGGTCATAGCCATGTAGTAAATGCACATTATAAAAACAACGTGATAATGGTTGAACATTAGTGCTTGATGGATAAGTTGGTAACCAAAGTATAATGGTAAAAGTGGTCATCAAAATGACAAGCCTTATGAATGTGAATTAATGAATCTAGACTTGGTATTTTATGAGTAGGTGCATTACATGTAAGAGGACATGCCAATGTTATGAATGTGTCTTAATAAAGAGTGTTTAATCACTAAAATGATGCCATGATTTTTTATTTTGATGTGCATAAGGCTGTAAGGGATTGTGGGTAACATGAAGGCTTGGAAAATAGCCTAAGTGTTGGCCATACGGGCTGAGACACGGCCGTGTGTCTCAACCGTGTGAGTGACACGACCTGGAGACACGGGCATGTGGCCTAGCCATATGGTTCGATTTGCATGCTAACATCATAAACAGAGAGTTACACAGCCTGAGGACACGGGTGTGTCAAAGACACACGGGCGTGTCCTTATGTCCACACGGGCGTGTGGCCCTGTTTCATGGGAAAATTTTCTAAGTTTTCCCAAAACTTTCTAAGGTTCCTGGTTTAGTCCCTAACTACTTTCAATGCATGTTTAGGGCTTCGTAGGCCCGTGTATGGGACATTATGCATGTGTATGAAAAGTTTTGATTTGAAAGAAATTTTATAGCCCAGTTTTTGCATGTTTGTGAATGATTAAGTCTGGTAATGCCTCATACCCTGTTCCGGCATCGAACATGGATAAGGGGTGTTACAAATACACTCAAAGTGAATAAAAAAATTTCAAGTTATATATAACAATTTAAAAATATTTTAAAATGATTTTTAGGTGTTTAGGGATATTTGGATCAAGTTCGGGTCTTTAAGGATCAAAACAACTCAAAACAAGGGAAGCACCTTTGTCTGACCTAGTAGTATTGGTACAAGTAGGTACTTGTGTTGATACATCTAGCTGGTATTGTTCATTTTTGGCCATTGACTTACTTATAACAATACATCTAACCACTTACACTGAAACAAGTATGCTAGGACCCAAAAATAACCCCAAAACCTACCTAGTTTGATTGAAAACAGTACTAATTCATTTCTAAACATTATGCAACATCACATACAAGTTATAAACTTGATACATTCCTAATTAAACTCATTCAAATACATGATTACTATCATGCTATAAACATTACCAACCTAAAACATCAAATTACCATATTAGAATGCAAACGAAATGTAAATTATGGCATAACATGGCATCAAACTCATGCATAGTAAGTCTCTAGCATCAAACTCATACATAGGATAAAATATTTCCACACCTTTCTACATATATAGCCACACTTTCACAAGTCTCTAGCATAGTAAGTACCAAAACATCAAAAGTTACTCTAAAACCAATTTATGACACTAGGTACATGACAACTTGGTATAAAGTTCACAAAAGCTATACAAACTTTATTGAGTTGAGAATTGAGTCCTGAATAAGTTGACCTTCTCAAATCCTCGAGACTTAAACACCACCTATACAAAGTTCACAAAAGAGCCTAGTAATTAAGCATATAAAATATTATAAATTCATATGTACACATATGTATGATGAACTTCTTTGTCTCAAGGCATTACTTAATGCTTTCATACGGACTTTAGACTTGGTTTAGATCTTTTGACTTATCATATCAATATGCATTCAAGATTTTACCTTATCTTAGTTAATATCACAAATAGATATAATTCTGCATGCCATTTCTATCTAAATTTTCATTTCCATGGTATACATGACATCTTCCATATTGCATTCATATCTCATTTATACATTATCAATTATGTTGGATCTGGTGTGCTGAGTCTAGTATATTTGTTTGTAAACTTATAATTCTTTTCTCAAATAGATTGGTTAATAAAACAAACTTGATTGTCCACGAAACTAACTAAAAATTTGACTACTAAAAGTACACCTATCAATTAATAGTATAACTGATATGATTCCAGTCACATTATATGACTTAACAAGAAAGACTCAAGATTGGCCCAAGCGTGAGCGGCCCAAAACTAAAATAAAACTCTTCAAGCGAGTGTTTTGTTTGATATTTCCATGTTCTTTTTTTTTTGTTTTAACATGTTAGGTGTCATGTTAATTGCTATTCAATTTATTCCATAGATTTTATCTTGCCTTATAATAACATGTTTCATTTGCTTATGCATGTGGAGTGTTTGCCCTAACATGCTGTTGAATTTTTATTTATGTTTATGCATGAGTTTGAGTCATATGTCCATATCATATGTGTGTGGTGTGTTTAAGTCATTTCATTCATATGTGTGTGCAACAAGAGTCTAAGTGTAGATCTAGTTTAGTTAAGTGTCATGTTGCATGTTTACTTATTTGGGGTCACTTGAAGTTTCTTTGCTGCCAATTGTCTAAAATGGTTTAATCACTATTTATATATGTTTGTAGGGACTATTTGTCTGGCCATTTTAATTCTCATCATGGGCTTCTTTAATGTCGAATACATGCATAAGGAACATTTATGGAACCTACACATTTGAGATATTATGAAGATACATGAGATCGTTCGTATGGGAGGGCCAAGTACATGCCTTCATGTATTCCTTAATGAGGAAGAGTTCATAAACAAATAAGGGAAATGTGTCTCATTAAATAGGCCATTGAACCAACACATACATTAACCAAAATGAGGGAAGGATTTAAGAGATTTATGCTGCCCATTCATGTATTCAAGGAACATTAAAGCTTCAATTTAAGTGATGCATGAGCCATGCAAAATCCATTCAACTAAGGGGGATTTTTGGAAATTAAAGGGCTACACCTACATTGAATTGGACGAATACTTCCTAGCTAAGTATGCATGAATGCCCAAGTGAAGAGACATCACATTTATTCGGCCAAGCATGAACCGAATTTACTTCATGGAGGGTGAACAGATTGAGTTTTTAGTGTGAACAACTTAAGTGTTAGGGATGAATGTGTTAATGTTAGTGTGAATTCATTTTATGCCGAAATTTGAATGGCCATTTTGAGGGCCTATAAAAACCATGTAAAAGAACATTTGGAGTTAGTCAATTTATAATATAAAACTTATTTTGTGAAAATTGTTTCTCTTTCGGTTCTTAACCGAACTTACCTAACTTATCAAACTCTTACTAGTTTGTGGCATTCACCCTTTTGTCTTATCATCCCGTAACCCATCCTGAGGTGTGGTGACTTCTACCAAACTAATATTCGAGTGTTTGTCAAATTTACAAAGGTTGGATTCTTTTATAACTTCGGTTCCGTAAAACATTCAAGTGCTTCGGGTCGCGGTTTCCACCATCCTTTAGACCTATTCAAGACGGTCCTTCAATCAAGCAATTTTTTGAACTTTCCAAGTCTCGAAAAATCGCATCAATAGCTATGGTGAGCAAAGATATCGTTCCACGAAGACTAGAAGTAGTAGTAATTATCGTCTTTCTATTATTTAACCGAATAAATCAAGTGATTGATTAAAAACTAAAATTAACTAAATTAATTAACTACTAAGCACGACAAAGAAATAAAACATGAAAATAACCGATTAATAACCAAGAAGCAAAGCAATACCAAGGAAATACTTCACCTAGATTCCATATGCCACTATCAATCTAAATTACACAATTTCTTTACTTAGTATCATAATCAGTAGAAATCCCTAAATTATGTTAATATCTCTTTCGAGAGTAAGAGAAACTGACTCTAGGTTGATTAATGAAATTTCTTTCTAATTAAAACCCCTATTATCACATTAACTCGTGGTATGGATTCCCCTATTAGATTTGACCCTAATTTGATAGATTTATGTCGTCCTATTTCTAGGATTACATGCAACTCCACTCAATTACACAAGATCTACTCTTAAACAGGGTTTATTCCTCCTCTGATTTAAACACATCAAACATGGATCAATAATTTAGAAATACCAAACCAAGAATTAAGCACACATAATTAAGAACAAGATCTAAGTTATTATTGTATAAAGTAAAAATCAAAAGTCAGAAGTCATCATGGGGTTTATCTCCCCTAGATATTTAGAAAATTAATCATTCTTGAAAATAAAAAACATCTAAGGGATAGTATAACCAAAAGAAATAAAGAAACTCATGATAATCTCTTAAGAAATAAACTGGGAATCTTCAATCTTGATGGAAATCTACTACAGAATCGGTTTCAATGGTTTTTTTTTTTGAGTTTTTCTTGAATATTCTATGACAGCTCCCTCCTATCTTCTTATTTTTTATCATATACACGTCTTAGAATGCTTGAAAAACCTAAAAATTATGACTTTTCGCTGTTCAGAGTGCAAATCCGTACAATTGACACAACCTACTACATGCCCGTGTAGGTCACACGATCGTGTGAATGGGTCAGCTTGTATGGCTCTTGTAGTTTGCTCCTATTTTTCTATTTTTGCTCATTTTTCACTTATTTTTCTCCCAAATGCTCTCTTAAGAATAAGAACATGAATTTAAAAGATTAGAAGCATAAAATTCACAATTAACATTGAATAATCACCCAAAAAAATGCATTAAGAATAAGGTTAAATATGTTACTTTTAGCACTTATCAAATATCCCTGCACTTAAGCATTTGCTTATCGTCAAGCAAAATTCTTAACACACATTCAAGTCAACTTCCCTGAATTTATCATTTTCACTGATAATGTCTTAAGATAATATACATATAATCATGCATTGAAAATTCAAACTAAAATGACACTAAAAAGCATAAGAAATCCAAGTAGAAATTTTTAAGGCTTAAAAACATTAGTCGAGAATCTCCCCTATCTCAATAATCACCTGAATTCAAACTAAATAAGAATTAACACCTTCACTAAGGATCGCTCAAGCACTCAGCACTCAAAGTGTTTAAGGTTTAAGTAATATGCACTCAACAGTTGAATGAGAAATGTTATTACCATATGCTTGCTTGAAAATCAAATCTCCACCCCTATAGAATGAGATGACACACCAATCAAGAGATCTTTAAAAGGCTGTAATGGGGCTTAGGTTAAGGGTATAAAAAAAATCAAAAAAGTTGGTTACAATCAAGAGTCGAGTTGATAAGTTCCCAAACTAGAAAAATTTAGTTGCTGAATTAAAAAAAATTACATCAACAAGAAATAAAGAATGAAAATGAGCTTTTCAATAGAATATGAAACTAACAATTCAAGCTTAATCAATCTTTTTTGAATTTTTTCTCTACTTTTTATTTTTTAATTTTTTTTTTGAAAAAGAAATTCAATAATACAAATAATGGAACATAGTTGGGCAAAGAAATTCAATAATACAAATAATGGAACATAGTTGGGCAACTAACTTAATCAAATCTTGATAAAAAGGGAGTCAATAAAAAGGATAATTTTACAATATAGATATGGGTTACGAGTTAAAATAAATGGTTGAGAAAAAAATGTGTTAGGATCAACTGGGTTTACTAAGGAATAAGACAACATGTAAGCTATTTAAAGGTTAGATGCATTAAATCCTAAGTGCATCTATCATCTTAATATATCAAATCAAGAATCTGATCTCAACATGTATAATCAAAGCAAGTTCTAGAATAAAAAAATCAGGTTCACTTACTCACAACCAAAAATAAAATGAGCATGAAAAAGAAGATGCTCTATAGGCTTAAAAGCTCACAAAAAATTGTGGTTTTGATTTCTAACTTGCAAATTTAAAATTTCAAGATAATTCTTCAATTCAGGGAGACAACCTAAAATAATAATTTCTGAAAAATAATTTATCATACTTGACTCTTTCGTGTCTTAAAGTATAAATAAAATAATGCACAAAAATCCACAAATTAATCCCAAATAGAATCAATAAAAAATCCACATTAAAAAAATTAACTTTAATAATAGGTTTGAGAAAATTACTTAAACACAAAAAAGAAAAAACAATTCAGGGACTGTATCGCATAAACATACAAAATCCTCCCCACACTTAAGATGTACATTGCCTTCAATGTACAAACAAATATAAACAAAATAAACAAAATATCATAAGTGAGGAAGAGAACTGAAACTTCTCTGAATTTAGATGATATCACCGGAATAGTGAAATTCAGAATCGTAGGTGACTCTAAATTAAGTACATGGTTTCGAGCACCCTAATAAGAAAATAGAAAAAATATAAATAAGATATAAAGATAACAAACTAGAATAAAAAAACTGAAAAAATAATAAAAATAAATTTCAAAATAAAAATAAAATAAAACATATAAGTCTTAACAAAAATAAAATAAAAACAACTAACAAGAAAAAATAAAATTACAATTGAAAATAAAATTAAAAATAAATAAAATAGAAAATTAAAGAAAGTCAGTGATTGGCATCATGCAAGGTGTCAAGCACGCCTAACATCGCTGTAGGTGAAGAGATATGGAAGTGCTGGCACATCCGCTGTAGGCACGTTTAAATGCGATCGATCCGCTCTAACTGCTGTTGCTGAAGGCGATAGATATCCTCATGTGTAACCATATACACAAGTGTAGTAGTAGAGTGACTGGCCGGAAGACTAGGAATGGGTTACGGTGATGGTGGAAGGTTATTGTCTAGATGCTCATCATCCTACTGATCACCGAAAGCCCCGAGCTGACAGGCAACCATCCTTATATGTTTCATTATATTAAGCCATGTGGTTCCATGTCTCCAACCAAACTAAGAGTAGCAATCTGCCCGGGGCTCTTGAAAAGGCCAAAATAATGAGTCAGGCGTGTCATATACGAACCCATACAGATAACTCCTCTATAATCTCTCACTTTTATTACGACGGCACTGGGCCACAAAAATGGGCTAGATCAATCAGGTATTGCTTGAGCATGCTCCATAAGAAGTATGCATCTAAAGTGCCCATGACGCTCGTACTCTCCTTTCGGCTAGTCAAAGTATGAGCTAAAATGGCGTGAACATAGCGTAAGGCCGGAGGTAGGCACTGAGCATTAGACTGGCTCAGGTTGTACGGAGTGGCTACCTTAGAAATATCATACTAGCAAAGAGGGTTCGATTGATGGATGTGCCATGGGAGAGTGGAAAACTCAGGAATAGCTAAGAAATCATCAGAATATATGCCGAGAGTGACTCCAAATCCCGCAATCCTCAAATATTGGGTGGTGCCTCTGAGACGAACGATAGCACTATTTGTAGGAAAAAAAAGTTGAGAAAAACTCCAAGGTAAGCTAATCATACGTTGACTCCACAATCTAATAGAATATGAACCAGTGCATATAAACCCATAGTCTAAAGGGCTTCCTAGTTGATACACCAAACCAAACCCAATGATTTGTCCTTCAGATGTTGGTACTTCTCCCCATGGGGTTGATGGTCGAAGGTGGGATATCAGTGTCTAGTGGTTGCAATAGGAGAGGAGGAAGATAAAGTCCCAGTAGCCTTTCGTTTCTTTGACTGAGTGGATAATTTTCTCTTGCCTTATGTGTTCAGCATCATGTACCTGAAAGACGAATGACAATAAAATGTATTAGCATCAAAACAAATTTTAAAAAAAATGTACAAAATAAAATATGAAGCAATAGTACGAAGATTGAACCCCTAATTAGAACTAAGTCATTCAAAAGAAACTAACACAAAACAATAACAATAATAATAAAATAAAATAAAATAAAATGTCTAATAGAGCAACAACCTCAACCTACTTGGAGACATAATCAACAGCTACAAGTATGTCTACATTGCCCCAAAAAGGTGGAAATGGACTCATAAAATCAATTCCCCATACGTCAAATAGTTCCACTTCTAAAATAGTTTTCAAAGGTATTTCATACCCCATCGATAGATTTCCAGTTCTTTGACAACGATCGCAAGCTTCACAAAATTCATGAGCATTTTTAAACATGTTTGGAAAATAAAAATCAGATTGGAGAACTTTTGCAGTAGTTCTCATGCCCCCAAAGTGTCCTCCATATGGTGTTGAATGACAATGATATAAAATACTTTGAATCTCGTCATCTGGAACACACTTTCGAATTATCTAGTTTGCACAATGTTTGAATAAAAATGACTCATCCCAATAATACTACTTGGCATCATACATAAATTTCCTTCGTCTTTGATTGGTGAGCTTAGGTGGCAGCAATCCACTAACCAAAAAATTTACGATAGCGACATACCACGGTAATACCATGGCAACTAACTATTGCTCATCTAGGAAAGCATCCTGAATGCACTAAATATTATCGTATTCATTTCCTACTTCAATTCGAGACAAGTGATCAGCCATTTGATTTTCTATGCCTTTCCTATCTCTAATTTCTAGATCAAATTCCTATAGTAGTAGTATCCATCGAATTAATCTGGGCATTGTATCTTTCTTGGTCACCAAGTACTTAATAGCAGAGTGGTCCATATAAATCGTAACTTTTGTGCCCACTAAATAAGCTCTGAATTTGTCGAAGGAAAATACCACGGCTAACAAATTCTTCTCAGTGGTGGAATAACTTAGCTGTGAATCTGTCAACGTACGGCTTGCATAGTAGATAGAATGAAATACCTTGTCCTTTCTTTGCCCAAGTACTACCCCTAAGGCAAAATCACTAGCATCACACATAATTTCAAAAGGTATAGTCCAACCTGGTGCTATGACTATTGGTACTGGAAATAGTCGCTTTTTCAATTCTTCAAATGCTTTTAAGCACGACTCATCAAAATTGAAAGATCTGTTATGTTCTAACAATGTACACAGGAGTTTGGATATTTTCGAAAAATCATTAATAAATCATTGATAAAATCCTAAATAGCCAAGAAAACTGCGAATAACTTTAACTATAGAGGGTCGTGGCAGTTTCTCAATAACCTCAATTTATTATTTGTCCATGGCAATCCCTTGCTACGAAATTTTATGTCCCAGAACAAAGCCTTCACAAACCATGAAGTGACATTTCTATCAATTGAGAACAAGGTTGGTTTATTCACATTGACAAAGAACTAACTCCAGATTTTTTAAATAGTCTTCAAAAGTATTGCCAAACACTGAGTAGTCATCCATAAAAACTTCTAAAAATTTCTCCACCATGTCCGAAAATATTGCCATCATGCAACACTGAAATGTTGTAGGGGTATTGCATAATCCAAACAAAATTCGTTGGAATGCAAAAGTTCCATTAGGACATGTCAATGTTGTCTTCTCTTGATCAGTAGGAGCTATGGAAATCTGGCTGTACCCCGAATAACCATCTAGAAAATAATAGAAGGCTTTCCCTGCTAATCTATCTAACATTTGGTCGATAAATGGCAGAGCAAAATGTTCCTTCCTTGTTGCTTTGTTGAGTTGCTGATAATCCATACAAACCTTCCATCCCATGATAGTACTAGTATGAATGAGTTCGTTGTTATCATTGCTTATCATGATGACACCCCCCTTTTTTAGGTACACATTGAACAGGGCTCACCAATTAGGTATATAATTCCAGCATCTAGCCATTTGATAATCTTCTTTTTGACAACTTTCTTCATAATGGGATTCAGTCTTCTCTGCTACTCGATAGATTTGCCATGGCAATCCTTTACTAATATCTTGTGCATGCAGATTGCTAGATTGATTCTTTTGATATCTGTAATCGTCCAACCTAATGCCTTCTTAGATTTCTTTAAAACTTTCAATAATTGAGCCTTTTGATCTATTGTCAATACTGCAGAGATAACTACTGGCAATGTGTTGTTATCTCCCAAGTAAGCATACTTCAGATATACTAGTAAAAGCTTCAATTCCAACGTAGGAGGATCTTTTATGGATGGTCAAGGAGGTTTAAAAGAAAGGTTCGATAAATTTAATGATTTAAAACTTCTCCTTGATCCTTTTTCAATTTTCTTAACTTCCATTAGTTCACCAAGCTCTTCAATCATTTCTACTTCAATTAACTCAAATGAGTCTGCATCATAATTAGAATTATTGTGATAAAATTCTGCAACCTAAATTATTGTGTTAACAATCTCAATAGCGTGACATTTTTAATTTGTATCTGTACACTTCATAGCATCGAAAACATTAAAGGTTATCTACTGATCATTAACTTTCATTATTAATTCACCTTTTTGTACATCAATTAATGTTCTACCAGTTGCTAGAAAAGGTCACCCAAGTATGATTGGTACCTTTTTATTATCCTCACATTCTAGAATAATAAAATTTGCTAAAAATAAATAAATTTGTCAACTCTTGCCAACACATCTTAGATTTTACCTTCTAGATGTACATATGAACGATCAACTAATTGTAATGTGACAGTTGTAGGTCTCGCCTTCCCTATTCCTAGCTTCCTGAAAACAGACATAGGCATTAGATTTATACTTGAACCTAAGTCACATAATGCTTTGCCTACATAATGATTTTCAATAGAGCAAGGTATAATAGAACTCCCTGGATCCTTCAGTTTTGGTGGTAATTTGTTTCTCAGCATTACTGTGCACCCTTCAGTGAGAGCGATAGTTTCGAACTCCCCTAACCTTATCTTCTTTGATAAGATATCTTTCATGAATTTCACATAGTTGGGCATTTGTTCCAATGCTTCCACCAACGGTATGCTGATATGTTTTTACTTTAGGACATCCAAGAATTTCTTGAGTTGAAAATCTTGCTTAGATTTTTAAAAACACTCAGGAAAAGGTGGCAGTGGCCTTCCTTCTATTTGCTGAAGTTGTTTTCCCGTGGCATTTTTATTGGAAATACAAGATGAATCTACTTCAACATTTTTTTTGGTTGCTCTTTTCTTTTGTAGTCTACTCCACTACTGGTTCTGAATTCTTCTTATTTGTGAAATTCGAACTACCTTCTTTAATAGTGGTGTCATTAACAACTCATGGTAGTTGCATACCACTTCTGAGTGTAAAGGCTTTGCACTGTTCCTTCCCTTAAGATAGTCAATTTTTGGTATCATTCGGTAATGCTCCTTGCAGTTTTGAGCTTAATGTTTGGGAAATTTGCCCCACTTGATTTTCTAAAGCTCTTAAAGATGCAACTTGACTTTGATTGATAACATCGTTCTTGGCCATGTATTCCTTCAATAGAGCTTCCATAGATGAAGAACTGGAAGCTAAATTTTGCTGAGCATTTTACCATGGCATGGGCTAATTGTATCTAGGTGGTGCACTCGTGAAATTCTATCGAATAACATTGCTAGAATTTCCCACCCCTTGATTACTCCAATTGAAATTGGGATGTTGCTTCCACCCACAATTATATGTGTTGGAACATGGGTTGTTGTTGTTGCGATTAAAATTTCCCATATAATAAACTGAGGTTGGGTTCAATAGGAATTCATCAAAAACATGATTTTCTCTGCAATAAACATATGGTAACTTAACTGCTTTCATTTCCTACACTACAGCTGGTCCTTTCTGTGTTTTAATCATATTCATTAAAGATGATACATGAGCTTTTAGGGAAGTAATCGCATCAAGTTCAATTGCTCCAACAACTCTTCTGCTAGTCCCTACTCTCGTAGTGGGGTATTGATAATCGTTGTTTGCTATCCTCTCCAGAATCTCATATGCCTCATAATATGATTTATCGAGCAAAGTCCTATTGGCAGATACGTCAACCACCATCCTTGTATGCACATTCAATCTATTGTAAAACATTTCCATTTGCATCCAATGTTGAAAACCATGCATTGGCCATTTCCTGATTAACTCATTGAATCGCTCCCATGCTTCATATAATGTTTCATCCTCAGATTGTCAAAAGGATGTAATATCGTTTCTCAATTTGGCATTCATGTTTGGAGAATTATATCTTAGTAAAAACCTCTAACAAAATTCATTCCAAGAAGTCACTGTACCTGACAACAATGCATTTAACCATGCTCTAGCATGATCTCGCAATGAATAAGGGAATAACTTCAGTCTCAAGACATCCTCAGGAATACCCTGCTGCCTGAATGAATACCAAACTTCCAAAAAGAGTCATTAGTGTAACCGTGGATCTTCAGTAGGCAATCCACTAAACTGCCTATAGTTTGTAACATTTGAAACATCATCAGCTATAACTTGAAATGTTGAGCTTGAATATGCGGCCTAACAATTCCTGGATTCAGATCATTCAAGATCGGCACTACATGTTATTGATGGGTCTGTCTCTATCATATATTATTTGAGGAATATCAGCATCCCTTCTATTATGATGTAATGGCTTTTCTCTAACCTGATCATTTCTAATTCTTTCCATTTCTTGCAATTCTTTTCTCCTTCTTCTCAAAGTTCACTCAATTTCTGGAGCAGAAATATCTCTACTCATGCACTAACAAAAATCCTGAAAAACAAAAATAAAAACAAATAATTAAGTGAAACGAACAAAATTAAAGAGGTAATAACACCAAATTTTCACCAACATTGCGAACCCCGGCAACGATGCCAAAAGCTTGTCGTGTGTGAATGTTTAATGCGAATGTGCAAGTATACATGTCGAATCAAGTAATAAAGTAATGAGTGTGTATTGTCTCCACAGAGATCGGAAGTGATAAAAAAATTGGTTATGCTATTACTATGAATTTGACTAATTAAACTATACAAAAGAAACATATGACAAATTGATGAGAATTATTAAATGGATTAATAAAATCAATTATGAATGAAAAAATGTAGGGCAATTGAAATGCTCTGACAATTCTCAAAGAATAAGTAGGGAGGATTAGTATTATTGAATGATAAATGTTGGAATTACTCAAGTTTTATTTTTATATCCTAATAATTCCATGGAAAAATCTTGACCATTCTACTGCTCAGGGATTCGCTACTGCAGCCTGCTTCTTTCGAGAGCCAAACTTTAAGCTATCATTTTAAGTTTTTGTATGTCAACAGAACTCAAGAATGATATCCAGACTGTTCTTCCTTTTCCTATACATATTGCAACTTTTACATCTAGAGTCTTGCGAATATTCTTTCAAATACTCACCTGTATCAATCAATAATAATCCAATTTATTTAATCTTTTCAGAGTTAAATCAGATCTAACAACATACCATACAATCGTCTATGTCTGGAGCTTGCATACATGCATTTAAAATAATCACAAATCGAATGAAACTGTAATCTACTCAAAATTAGACCATGGGCATTAATGATCGTAAAAATTCACCAAAATAATTCCAACCCAATGAGATTTAGCTTATGGATTGGACATTCAAGTCCAAAATAAAACCATTCAACATCATCAAGTTTATGAATCACAATTTTCAAATCAGAAAATAAAGGTAGAACTGTAGAAATTTCTCGGTACTCCAGCTTTCACTTTAATATCGAGGTTTGATGCAAAACCAGGGTAGATTTCTCTTCCCCTTCCTTGCGTCTATGATTTTTTTCTTTATAAATTGTTACCCTTTTCTCTCTTTTCTCTAAAATTTTCCACAAGAATTTAATATAAAGAAAAATTTCTCTCCAATTCCTCGAAAATCCTTGTCTCTTCTTTACTTTTTTCTTTCCTCCTTTATAGGGTGGGTCCCTCCCTCTTAACACACATATTTTGCTTCCTCGTTTTCAGGGTGGTTTATCTGGTACAAGTGCAGCTGGTTGAAAGTGATGTGGACTGAGTGTTACGTCATCTTATTAGAATTTCCATGGCATTTTTGTTGGCAATCTAACCAACATTTTTCCATGGCAATATTTCACTTCCTTCATTTTCTTTCTCTTTTCTCTCTCCTCCTCTTCATCCTACACCTACTACCAACAATAACTAACACATTTCTTCCGAGGTAACAAATAATGACATTTATATCACAATCCAAGCTTTGTTATGCAATGTTCTAAAAAATCTAAAAAATGCAAACATATTTACTTAATTACAAACAATTAAATCAATATAGAGGCTTGACATATAACTTTTTTCAAAAGTTATCATCAGGTTAGCTAGATTAAGTTAAAAAGAGCAATAAATACATACCATGCATAAGTTTGAAGCTTAGCCAAATGCTTGGTTTCTTCTCCCATAGAAAATCGATTTTTGATAGGTGAAATAAGGAAGATGACATCTATTTTCATCTTTTCTTTATGTTAATTTATTACTTAATCACTATTTTGCCCTTATGTTTTTAACTTAGTAATTAACAAAACATGTCCATAATTGTCCACTATCTAATTTCATGGTTTATTTGACCACTAAGTCTATTGATTTACATTATCTAACTATTTAACACATTTATTTAATAGAGATCAATTTTAAATCCTTTACGATTTAGTCCTTTTCAATTAATTAATTATCTAAACGTTAAAATTTTCCATCCAAATTTTAGTATGACTCTAATAAATACCCCTAAACATTACATAAATAATAAAACACTGAATCGTTTGTTGAAATAGAGGTCCCAAAACCACTATTTATGACACTGCTGAAAATAGGTTATTACAACTCTCCCCTCTAAAAGAATTTTCGTCCTCGAAAATCTTACCAAAGAATAGGTTTACGAATTGTAATTTCATAGCTTCTTCCGGATCCTAGTGGCTTCCTTGACTCCGTGACAGTGCCGAAAAACCTTAACAAAGGCTATGAGTTTATTTCTCAACTCTCTGACTTTCCGAGCCAAAATTTTAACCGGTTCCTCACTATATGACATATCGGGCTGTAATTTCACATCAATTATGAAATCAAATGTGAAGTATCAGATCTGTACCATCTCCATATTGACACGTGGAAAACATTATGAATTTTCTCTAATTCTGACAATAAAGCTAGATGATAAGCTACCAGCCCAATTCTCCCAATAATTTCAAACGAACCAATGAAACGTGAACTAAGCTTCCTTTTTTTACCAAATCAGAGAATTTTCTTCTAGGGAAATACTTTCAAAAACATTCCGTTACCAACCCGAAATTCAATGTATTTTCTTTTCAAATCGGTGTATGATTTTTTATGGTCAGAGGTAGCTTTTAGAAAATCTTGTATCACATTCACTTTTTCTCTGGTTTCACAGACAAAATCAATTCCTAAAAGCTTTTTCTCACTCAATTCGGTCCAGTATAATGGAGTTCTACACTTTTGACCATATACAGCTTCATACGGGGCCATTTTAATACTCACCTGGTAATTGTTATTATAACCAAACTCAACCAACGAAAGAAATTTTCCCCAGTTACTTTCAAATTCAATAATACAACAACGAAACATATCCTCATGTACCTAAATCACTCGCTCAAACTAATCATCTATTTGTGGATAAAACACTGTATTAAAATGTAATTTAATGCCCAAAGCTTCATGAAATTTACACTATAATCTAGTGATAAATCGTAGGTCCCGATCAGAAATAATCAACAATGGTGCCCTATGTAATCTGAAAATCTCAACAACATATAACTTTGCCAACTTTTAAAGTGAATAATCTGTACGCACGGGAATGAAATGTGCAGATTTAGTCAAACAATAAACAACAATTCAAATAGTATCTTTCTTCCTCGGGGATAGCGATAACCCTGACACGAAATCGATGGTAACTCTTTCCCATTTCAATTCCAGAATCATAATAGGCTATAGAAATCCCCAAGGTACCTGATGCTCGACTTTAATTTGCTAACAAATTAAACATTTTGATACAAATGCTGAGATCTCACAATTCATACTTAGCCACCAGTACATCTGTTTTAAAGCACTATACATTTTATTACTACCAGGGTGAATCGAGTAATTATTGTTGTGTGCTTCCTGTGGGATCTTCTTTTTGACTTTAAAATTCTTTGGAACACACAATTAACTTCAAAAGTACAAACTATCATGTCTACCAATATAAAATTCTGAATCCGGTAATTTTCCAATCTGTTCTCGTTTAGCAACCAAATCAAAATCATTTTTCTGAGTTTCACAAATCTGTTGCAAAAACATTGTTTTAGCTTTTAATTCGGCTAAAATGGAACCGTCATCAACAAGTGTCAGACTAGTATTCAAAGCTTTCAAAGCAAACAATGACTTTCGACTCAAGCCATCCGCAACAATATTAGGTTTTCCCAAATGATATTTGATAATCAAATCATAGTCTTTTAACAGTTCCAACCATCAACGGTGTCGCAAATTCAGTTCTTTATGGGACATCAAATATTTCTAGCTTTTGTGATCGTTGAAAATGTGACATTTTTTTAGTATAGGTAATGTCGCCAAATTTTGAAGGCTAACACAATAGTTGTACACTCCAAATCATGCATCAGATAATTTTTCTTGTACGATTTCAACGTCGGGAAGCATAAGCTACAACTTTACCTTTTTACATTAAAACACAGCCCAAACCGTTAAGCGAAGCATTGCTATAAATCACAAATTCTTTGTTAGACTCTAGCTGAATTAACATAGGAGCATCGTTTAACATCACCTTCAATTGATTGAAACTCTACTTACATTTATCTTACCAGACAAACTCCACATCTTTCTGAGGTAACTTCGTCAACTATAGAGCAATTATTGAGAACCCTTTAACGAAACATCTGTAGTACCCGACCAAACCCAAGAAACTTCTAATTTCTGTAACATTTTTCAGAGGCTTCCAGTCTAAAATATTTTTATATTTTACTCAAATCTACTCATATGCTGTCTAGCATCTGTCGATACTACATGACCCAAGAATCTGACTTCTCAAAGCCATAACTTACATTTATTGAATTTTGTGAATAATTGTTTCTCACGCAAAGTCCGCAATAGAATACTCAAATATTGGGCATGCTCAATCTCATCCCTAAAATAAATCAATATATTATCAATGAAAAACTCAATAAATTGTCTAAAAAAGATTGAAATATTCTGTTCATCAGATCCATAAATGTAGTAAGTGTATTCGTTAAACCAAACAATATAACTAAAAATTCATAATGTCCGTATCTGGTTCTAAAAGTTGTTTTTGGCACGTTTGAATCTTTATCCTGAAGTTGGTAATATCTAGAGTAGATATTGATTTTAGAAAATACTG
Source organism: Gossypium longicalyx (assembly GCA_025698465.1). Taxonomy (NCBI): domain Eukaryota; kingdom Viridiplantae; phylum Streptophyta; class Magnoliopsida; order Malvales; family Malvaceae; genus Gossypium; species Gossypium longicalyx. The sequence goes on along the minus strand of CM047006.1, from coordinate 54,188,292 downwards.
TCGCACCTTTCAATTGATCAAACAAATCATCAATACGAAGCAACGGATATTTGTTCTTGATTATGTCTTTATTAAGCTACTAATAATCAATGCACAAACGTATCAATCCGTCTTTTTTCTTAACAAATAACACAGGTACACCTTAAAAGAGAAACATTAGGCTGTACAAACCCTCTATTTGCCAACTCATATAGCTATGCTTTCAACTATTTTAACTCAGTCAGTGCCATTCTATATGGTGCAATCGATACCAGAGAAGTTCCCGATACTAATCCAATAGCAAATTTAACTTCTTTAACTGATGGTAACCCCGGGAACTCTTTTGAATATACATCCGTGAAATCACAAATAGTTAGAACTAATTCCAACTTCGATTATGAAGCTCTGGTATCTAGTATATATGCTAAATATGCCTTGCACCCTTTACAAACAAATTCCTGAGCTGCCAAGCAGCGATTATATTGGTGGCACTGTCAAATCTATTTGATTCAACTTTAATCGTTTCATCATTCTGACATTTCAAAATAATCTAATTTTGTCTACAATTCGCAATCGTATCATGCAAAGTCAACTAGTCCATTCCAAGAATCACATCAAATTCATCAAATGACAATAGCTTCAAATCAGCCGAAAAATTGCAATCCTGAATTTTTAGTGGACAATTTCTACAAACTTTATCAACTAACACATACTGACATATCAGATTAGTTACTTTGACTAAAAATTTAGTTGACTTTACTAGTATTTTCGTATCCGTTACTAATGTAATGCATATGTACGAGTGTGTTGACCCCAGTTCAATCAAAGCATAAATAGTAACATCGAAAAGAGAAAATGTCCTTCAAATCTTCTTTGAAGAATGTGGAAATGCGGGAGTTAGTCAAACTGGCACAAAGGACATTATAGTTCAATCAGAGGAACGAGCACGAGCTAGGGCTTATGTAATTCAACCTTACTAGTGCAATGCATATGGACGATTACAAAATACTTTTATATTCTTTAAAGGAGAGAAGAACGATTTTCCCAATTGTCTTTTACTTGAATCTCGAACTTTTGAATCTGCCTTTTTCTTTGATTTGCTAAGATCTTTCGCTTTTTGTGCTCTTTCTATTAATACTACAAATTCTTTCAACTCTAATATCCCGACAAGCAATTGGATGTCTTTCTTCAATCCCTCTTCGAATTGGGTACACATAATCACTTCTGACGGGATGCATTCTCTAGCATACTTACTGAGTTGGACAAACTCTCTCTCATATTCAACTACAGTTCTATGGTCTTACTTCAGTTCAAGGAACTCTTTCTGCTTTTTGTCGAGATATCCCTGACTGACGTATTTCTTCCTAAACTTAGTTTGAAAATGGTCCCGACTTACATGATCTTCCGATACCATAGCTATCAAGGTATTCCACCATTAATGTGCTTTATCTTTTAACAAAGAAACTGCATACTTCAAACAATCATTGAGAGAACACGACAACTCATCAAAAACTCTGGTAATATTTTCTAACCATAATTCAACCTTTTCTGGATCGTCCTCAACCTTACCTTGGAATTCTTCAGCCTCGTATTTGTGAATTTTATCAATAGGAGGCTTGTTTACACATACTTGCTCCATACGTTGATGAATAGGGGGAGTTGGCTGTGGTATGAGAGTGGCGGAGGTCGTTGAGCCATCAGATTGGTTCGCATAAAGTCAGTAAACCATTCTAATATCAAATGGAAGAAAGCTTCATGTGCCTAACTTCCATGGCCCCTAGAAATGGCTCACTATGAAATATTCCCTATATGGAAGCTGTAATATTACTCTCAGCTTCATCTGAATTAGCTTGATTATGTTCAGATGCCATGTTATATCTATATCAATAAAAAATTAATTTTTTTTAAGTCAAGAGACATCACTCTATCACAGGTTATTTAATTGCATGTATTTCTAGACTCTATACATATTACGTTCAGTCCTAGAACCGACTAAACTGAAGCTCTAATAACACTAAATGTAACACCCCTAACCCGTCTCCGTCATTGGATTAGGGGTACGGAGTATAACCGTACATGTATGAACCATATTTTGCCCGGGCTGTATTTTAAACAAATAAAATTAAAAGCAAAATTGAAAACATTTTTAAAATTTTTCAGTCCATATACAGAGCCCAAAATTTAATTCTAAAGTCTACCTGAAGCCCAATTACAATGTAATACCCAAAACACCCAGCAGACCCGTTACACCCAAATACCTAACTAAATTAACCCAATCCTAAGCCTACCCAAACCAAATAAGCAGCAGCCCAAATGGCCCAAAATGTTGACAGAAGACAGAAGGCCTAGGGTTTCTGAAACCTTAGGCGCTGCAGGCACACCAATAGTCACGCCCTTTGGTTTAGGCGCCGTTCCAGTGACTCCCCATCGACGCCGTGACTCCAGCCTTGCACCCCGCTGTAATCAGTGCAACGTCAGCACACTCACCGCCGTGATATCCTCGCTGGTATCTGCAAAATGGAAAGAACGACAGCAGAAAAAGAGAAGCAAAATATGGAAAGAAATTAAAGATTTCTTTCCCAAACTGTAATGACTTACAAAGGGCTATAAAAGCCTTTCTTTTTAATCTGTAAAGGACACGAGAGAGAAAATAAAAAATAGTACAAGAGAAACAGATTACAGATTCATAGATTATAGATTTTTACCAGAAAACAAAGGTGATTCGTCTTGTTTTTATTTATTTATTTTTTCTCTTAAATATCTGCATTTCATACATGTAAAATATTAAAAATAAATAAAGAACGGATTACCTTTCGATGCGGGGTAAAAGGTGAAGGTTTTCCAGTTTTCGGCTGCCGTATGTGGCGGCATTGACAGTGGCGCGTGAGTGCGTGAAGACCACTGGACGGAGGCTCAATAGAGCTCCGAGAACCCTCTCCCAACCCTCTTTCAGAGGGTTTCTTTGTTTTTTTTTAATCAGATTTCAAAAATGATTTTTAGGTCAAAATTTGGCTTATATAGCCTTATGAAAACGGTACCGTTTTGCTTAAAACCAATAGCTACAAAACGACGTCGTTTTAGAGACCAGGATCCGCGCGTTGACCCGTGACCCGGGGAGGATCCGCGTGTTTTTGGAAAATGGGCTAAAATGCCCAATTGGTCCTTTCGCATTTTTAATCTTTATAATTTCATTTTATTTTTATTTTAATTTGGCCCTAATCTTTTATATTTAATTCAATTTAGTCCCAATGGTTATTAAAATCTAATCTGGAGAATGACGTCGTTTTTAGGGATTAGGGCTAATTGCCTAGTGAGTCCCTCAGATTTTAATGTGTATTTCAATTTAGCCCAAAATTTTTCATTTACCTATAATTAACCCTAAATTTTTTTAAATTAAATTAAATTTTAATCCCTTTTTTATAAAATTAATTTATTTTTTAATACTATATGTATCATTTATTTTATAAACATTAGTTATGTAAAATAACATATATTTTATTATTATTATATACGTTTTTTATAAATTTTATTATTTTACTTTATATATTATTCATTTTATTATATTTATATATGTAAATTATTTTTATTATTTATTATTTTACTTTATATCGTTTTATTATTAACTATTTATTACGTATAATTTAAAATTTTGTAAATTATTGTTGAAAATTACATTTTTATATATCATTATTTAAAATTTAATATGTAATATTTTTAAATTTAATGTGGATTTTTGTTCTCATGTAATTTATTAATATCTTTTATAAATATATACTAAGTATATTAAATCATACAATACATTTATATATATGTTAACCATTGTCTAAAATTTTATTTACTATTTATTGCCTTAAATATTTATTTAGATTTTATCCTTTTATATAATTTGTTTGTTCATTTTAGTTTTTCTTTATATATCTACTTGATGTTGTTGTGGTATAATAATATTATCTTGTAAATTATTCGTTATAATTATATTATTTATTATTTTTATATTTGCATGGAATATTGTTGCACATATATATTATGTAGTTATATAGTTATGTTTATTATTTGTCACATTGAATTTTTCATGAAATGATAATGTATATACGTATTTTATGATTATATATGCATGAAATACAAATGTATTATATGAGTTATGTCATTATTTATCATCTTCTATACTATATTCGTATAAAATGATAAAGCATGTATTATGTAGCTAGGTTTATTTAGTATTAATTTCTTGTAATATGTAAAAATACATCATTATTTTCAAAAAAAAAATCATATCTCATTTAATTCAAAAGGAATTTTAAAAACAAGGCAATGTCTTTTGTATTTAGGAATTCAGGAAATAGTGCCCTAACATGCTGGGTTGCGATTTCCCGTTTGTCTAAATATCTAAAATACCCTTTTAATAAATTTTGCAAATTATGAGATAATTTTAGTTACAAAAGTTTAAGAATATCGTGTCCAATCATGCTGGATGTGATGTTCGCATTCTTTTGAAATGAAAGAATTTCGATTTTTCAACTCAAATTATTTTGGCTTTAAAAGAGATCTTATTTCTAAATTCTTTCAAGTTTTTGACATTAAGACAAAACTATTCAATTTGGTACCAATTTTGGGCGTTGCGAGGGTGCTAACTCTTCCTCGCACGTAACCGACTTCCGAGCCTGTTTTCTCATAATTTCGTAGACCAAAATATTTTATAAGGTGATCTAATCGCACCTAAAAAGGTTGGTGGCGACTCCCGTTTTCAAAATACCCTTTGCCTTTTAAAAAGAAGTTTTGACAGCTTGGCCACTCCACTAGGGACAATAAGAGAGTCAAGCCAAGAAACTGATTATGTTTTGTCTTAATGTCGGAAGTTTGGAAAATTTTACATATATTGATCTTTTTACATATGTTTGCTGCATATGTTTGTTATCTTGTTTCTGCACACATTGCATTTGCATGACCGCTGTGGTCAGACCCCTAAGTGGGAGTGAGAAGCTATGCTTTCGTGAGGTTTTCACCTCCGTATGAGCTAGTGGATTGCTTTCGGAATACTGTACCTATGTCTTCGTGAGATTTTCATCTCCGCATAGCCATAGGGAAATGTGACCCCTTGAACTGAACTTGGTCTATATGAACCTATAATGGGTGAGGACCGAGGAATCTGCTGGTTCAGGTATCCTTGCTTTAGAACTGAAACGCATATAGTGAGTTTTAAGTGCTTACCCAAGGGAGTAGAGTGATAACCTTTAGTATGCTATCCTTATAAGTGCTTGTTTGTTATGCTTTCATATGATACTGACTTACTCTATTTTGCTATCATTGCATGTCATTCAAACATTCAAAGGTATCAATTCACGGTTCGATTTCTGGGTTAGAAAGTTTTGTAATAGGGAATGAATATCTTGATAAAGTGGAGGACAATGCCTCTGTTTGTACCTGGTCAGGGAAAACCCAGTTAGAGAAAGGAGATAGTATTACCGATGGGTATACCTCAGAGTTATGGGACTTCACTCATATTAATTCGACACAGAATGGGTTTCAAGAGTTGAAAGACATTTGGGCCCAATGGGATGACGAGGCTAAGTAGCTTTTCTATCAGAATTATGGAGACTTTCCCTATTTGCTAGACGTCAAAGTAGATAGGCACTTGTTTCGAGCTATGGTACAGTTTTGGAACCCTACTTATAATTGCTTTACATTTGGTGATGTTGATCTTGTACCTACTTTGGAGGAGTATACGACTTTACTGCGTTGCCCGAGGATTCAGGGTCACAAGGCTTATGTTAGGCCTGCTAGCCTTTCAACTTTTGCGAAGAAGTTGGTGATGATTACTGGGATGAGTGAGCAGTGGGCCATAGCTCGTGTGCAGCAAAAGGGTGATAGTAAGTGTGTTCCATGGGCCATTTTGAGGGATTTGATATCGACACATCCAGACGTAAAGAAAAGGGTCGACGTCCTAGCCTTGAGTATTTACGGCATGGTGATTTTCCCAAAGTCGTTGGGGCACATAGATGAGGCAGTCGCGAATTTATTCGATCGAATTAATAAACAGAATGCACCTATGCCTGCAATCCTAGCTGAGACGTTTAGATCCTTGAGTACATGTCGGAGAGCTGGTGAAGGTAGATTCATTGGGTGTGCACAGTTGTTGTTAGTTTGGTTCCACAGTCATTTTTAGAAGGTAGATAAAGTTCTTTGCCGAGTATTCTTCAAGGACTATTCTCCCTTAAAGGAAGCAGTAGACATGCCTAGGAGAGATGACATTTCAGAGGAGAGGTGGATAGACATTCTTCAGAATCTTTGAGAGGAAGATGTCATGTGGAAGGCTCCTTGGTTGGTTCCTAGTGAAGTCCTTTACCGCTGTGGCAATTTTGATTGGGTCCCTCTGCTAGGAATTTGGGGAGTTGTTGGATATGCACCATTGCTTGTTCTAAGGTAATATCAAGTGAGGCAGTTTATACCGGCAACACAAGGGTTAGCTCAGAGTGACTTATCATATAAAAGAGATCACTATAAGAAGAGGATGCGAGAGATTTCTGAGGCTTGGAAAAAGCCTTTCTGTATGAAGATCTTGACCGAAGACTCGACGTCAACCTTTGAATATAAAAGGTGGTTTAGTAAGAGAGTCAACGATAATGTCCCTAGGCCAATTTTGGGGGTGGCTCGATCATTAGAGGAGAGCCTACGAGTGATTCCATCAGAGTTGGAGGTCATAAAGCAAGAGTTTGAAAGGAAGAGTTTGGAGCTTGGAAAAAAGATAGAGAGGCTCGAGGAGGAAAAGATGTATCTAAGCTTAGACGTGGACGTTTAGAAAATCGAGGTCGAAAAGGTAAGGAAAGAAAAGAGGAAGATTGAGGAAGACCGAGATGATTTGAAGACACAGTATAAGAAGACACAGCTATCATTGAAGAGAGCTGGATTGGGGAAATCTTCAGAGCAGTGGCAATAAGAGGTTCAAGAAGAAAGAGCCAAAATCGAGTATTGGGAGAAGAAGTTCCAAGAGATGCAGTCGCGTAATCAGGCCCTAGAGAAGGAAAATCAAGGATTAAAAACTAAGGTGGCTGAGCTTGGACGATCTCTTCATCATCACCGAAGTTGTAACTCTACGATCGAGTTAAAGGCAAGCTTGGATAAGATCGAGGAAATGAAGTACAATATTGGAGGGTTGGAAGCAGCGCTACAGGACTGTGAGCTACGGATTGAGCAGCTCGAGGCAAGAGAAGAACAGTGGAAGGGAGAACTTCACCATCTTCAGGATCAAGTTGGAGATAGGGATTATCTCATGGGAGAAGCTATAGTCCAGATTCGAGAGGTTGCTGAACACTTGCAGGATTTGGCAATACAAGCTAGAACGCTGAGTATAATGTATGAGTCATCGTCAGACAGAGGACGAGAGTTAGCATTGTCATTAGATAGAGTTAAGACTCTAGGCCTACAAGCAAAAGCATATTTGTAATTCATTTTATGAAAAGATTTTTGTTCCTTAAATAACATTTTCTAAAATGAAACTGAATCAGAATCGACATCTTTTTGCATTCATGCATGTGCATTTCATAGCATCTTATTGCATCATATGCATTCAAGGTTATAGGAAGACCCTAATTAGCTAAAATTACTTGAAAGTAAAGGGAGGAAAATTTGGAAATCACACATCATTATGGAACTCGTGCAAAAACTAAGAACATGGACCAAAGATTTGAACAGCTACAAAAGGACATGCAGGACCAATTGCAAGAGCAATTGGCAAAAATGGAAAACGACATGAAGGAGCAAATGTTGGAGGCTTAAAGGAACATGATGGCTGAGATTACTGGCGAGGATGATGAGGATCATCCTCCAGGTTTTATCCCACCCCACGTGCCTACGCAAACCGAGGCACTTCCTAGGAGGCCATCTGTCACTATAAGGTCTCAACAAGGGCCGGCCGATGCTGGGATCCCCATAAATTTCCCAACTGGCTCAGGATTCAATTTGGGCGACAATCCTGCAAATCCTGTCATTCCTGACTTAGACATGGCTGAAAAGAGGATTTAAGAAATGAGGCTGCAAGACAGTTGGAAGAACGCTGCAAATGGTTGGAGGAAAAATTCAAAGCTTTAGAGAATGCTGATGGGCATCATAGAGTTGATGCCAAAGATCTAAGCTTGGTCCCAAACTTGGTGCTTCCTCACAAATTCAAGATGCCAGAATTTGAGAAGTACAACTGGACTACTTACCCAGAAGCCCACATTACGATGTTCTGTAGGAGGATGACTGGGTATGTAAATAATGATCAACTGTTGATCCACTATTTCCAGGACAGTTTAATTGGAGCAGCAGCCAGGTGGTATAATCAACTGAGCCGGGCCAAAATAAGTTCTTGGAGGGATCTTGCACAAGCCTTCATGCAGCAGTACAATCATGTGACTGACATGACTCCGGATAGGATCACGCTGCAAAACATGGAGAAAAAGCCTAATGAAAATTTTAGGCAATATTTACAGAGATGGAGAGAGGTGGCAGTGCAAGTTTAACCACCGTTGTTAGAGAAGGAGACTACCATGTTGTTCATCAACACTCTAAAGGCTCCATTTCATCACTCACATGATTGGGAGCACCACTAAAAGCTTTGCGAATGTAGTCATAGTGGGAGAGATGATCGAGAATGCCATAAGAGGTGGCAAAATCGAGGGGGAAGCGACCAAAAGATTGGCCCCAAGGAGAAAGGATAGTGAAGTGAATAACACAAGCACTTTCAACACGAAGGCAATCACAGTTGGTCAACCTAAAACAGCTGCAGTTGAGCAACGGAGTTCTCAAAGGCAAGAGTCAGGTACAAGGCAGAATTCTGAAAGGATGCAGTTCACACCTATCCCCGTAACGTATCGTGAGCTTTATCAAAGCTTATACGATGCATATGTTATTGCTCCTTTTCATTTGAAACCGTTACAACCTCTATATCCCAAATGGTATGATGTAAACGTCAAATGTGAGTACCATGCGGGGATATCAGGGCATTCAATTGAAAATTGCACTGGTTTTAAGAAGGCCGTAGAGAGGCTTATTAAGATGGGGGTAGTGAAGTTCGACAATACTCCTAATACTAAAAATCCGTTGCCAAATCATAGCGATCAAGGAGTGAATGCCATTAGCGAAGTCAGTGAGAGGAGAATGAAGGAAGATGTTGCTGAGGTAAGGATGCCTATGAAGGTGATTTGGGAGGAGATGATGAAGAGAGGTATGTTAACTTCTAAAAACGAGAGAAGAGAAACAAGGAACTATGGTGAGTTCCATGAGAAAGAAGGACATGAAGTTCAAGATTGTGAAGAATTCAAGGCCTTGGTGCAAGGCTTTATAGACAACAAAGAGCTACAAATTTTTAAAGGTAGCCCTTGTGAAAAGCAAGTATGTGTGCCGGAGGATGAACAGAAAGGAACTAGCCGACCAAGGATTATTATTTCCCTGCTGGGGAATAATGAAGTGGGGGCACAAATGGTGCCTAAGGTCATTATCCATAAGCCTACATTTTTCCCTTATAAGGATAGCAAGAGGGTACCATGGAGTTATGACTGCAGTGTGACAGTGCCAGAGGAGGAGAGTATAGCCAGTACGTCTAGGGATGTACAAGTTGAGGGTTTCCATACACGGAGTGGAAGTGGTATGATACGGTGGAGCCCACAAAAATAAAGAATGTTAGTGCGGAAAAGGAGAAAGAGTCTGAAGTGCCTGTTAAGGAGCCAGTAAAGGAGGAGGAGGCTATGGAATTTCTAAAGTTCCTTAAGCATAGCGAGTATAGCGTAGTCGAGCAGTCGAGCAGTTGCGTAGGCAGCTAGCTCGCATATCAGTATTGGCTCTACTTTTGAGTTCTGAGGTACATCGGGATGCATTGATGAAGGTGCTCAACGAAACATATGTCACCCATGACATATCCGTTAACAAGCTGGACCAGTTGGTGAATAACATAAGTGCAGATAATTTCATCTACTTTAATGATGATGAAATCCCACCGGGGGGCAGGAGGTCAACTAAGGCCTTGCACATCACCACTCGATGCAAGGGGTACACACTTCCAAGAATGCTCATCGATAATGGATTGGACTTGAATGTTCTACCGTTGTCAACATTGAACAGATTACTCATTGACGGTTCTCACATGAAGACATGTCAAAATTTGATAAGAGCCTTCGACGGTACAGAAAGGAAGGTGATGGGAAGGATTGACATCCCTTTGGAAATTGGGCTGAGTATATACGAGGTAGACTTCTTGGTGATGGATATCAAGCCCTCTTACAATTGCTTATTAGGGAGGCCATGGATACACTCAGCAGAAGCAGTGCCCTCATCGTTGCATCAGAAATTAAAGTTAGTGATGGATGGACGGTTGGTAACCATCAATGCGGAGGAGGCCATTATAGCCGCAGTCACTAGCAAGGCCCCCTTATGTCGAGACGAACAAAGAGTCTATTGAGTGTTCCTTTCGCTCTTTAGAATTTGTGAATGCAACCTTCATTTCAGAAGGGAGTGAGCTACTGGTACCAAAGATAGCAAGAGCCACGAGGATGGCTCTACAAATGATGGTGGGAAAAGGAGCCTTACCAGGAAGAAGGTTAGGAAAATATCTGCAGGGAGGGACTCAAATCCTAGAATTGAAGGAGAAGAGAGATCGCTTTGGTCTGGGTTTCAAGCCAGATTATAAGCAAAGGAGGAAGGAAGTTGAGAAGCACCAAGAGGGAAGAATGACGCGCCTTAATGGAAGATAAGTGGAGTGAGAGCCGATGACATTCCCTCCAATATCCTAAACCTTCATATCGGAAGGGTTACTTATAGAAGAAAGTCATCAGATTAATGCTATACATGACAAAGGTTCGGAGCAAGGAAACCTTGAGGGCATTCGCCCTTACGAACCGGGAAGCTCTCTGAACAATTGGACTGTGGAGGAACTTCCTGTAGTCTTTAGGAATTTTTCAGAGTAATTCTCGAAACATTCTTGTTACTCTAGGGCCTAGGAGTAATAGGATTACATTTGTGGAATGGGCTTACGATCATCTATTATTTTTTAAATAAAACATAACTTTTATCAATTTGAACGAGTATTGTTTTATTCAACCAATATTCCGTTAAACTTTTGCAATTCTTATTCTTTCATTCATAGCACATAAATAATCATTCTTAAATTCATTCATTCTTTGTATATTCTTTATACTTCACAGGTCCCTAGATATCAATGATACGAGCATTGATATTACAAATCCTGATTTCTCTCACGAGCAAGACATGTGTTTAGAGGAATCTCAGGATTTTGAAGATGTCCAGGATTGTGATGTGTCTCCGGATCTGTTGAGGATGGTAAAACAGGAGGAGAAACAAATCATGCCCCATGAGAAAGAGGCAATAGAGAATGTAGCCCTAGAGGAAGGGAAAAAGGTGAAAATCGGCACACATATTGCCGAGGACACAAGGCAAGGACTGATTGAGTTGCTACGTGAGTTCAAGGATATATTCGCATGGTCCTATCAAGATATGCCAGGGTTGAATACCGATATTGTGGTGCATCGTCTTCCAATAAGACAGGATTGTAAGCCAGTCCAATAGAAGTTGCGAAGAATGAGGCCAGATATCATACTGAAGATAAAGGACGAAGTCAAGAAGCAGTTCGATGTAGGATTCTTACAAGAGGTGATATACTCTGAATGGGTAGCTAACATTGTACCAGTCCCTAAGAAGGATGGGAAGGTACAAATGTGCATTGATTACAGAGATTTGAACAAAGCTTGCCCAAAAGATAATTTCCCTCTGCCACACATAGACACTTTGGTAGACAACACAGCGGGATATTCGTTGTTCTCCTTCATGGATGGTTTCTCGGGGTACAACTAGATAAATATGCATCCAGAAGACATGGATAAAACCACTTTCATAACATTGTAGGGCACCTTTTGTTATAAAGTAATATCGTTTGGATTGAAGAATGCAGGGGCAACATACCAAAAGGCTATGGTGACTTTATTCCACGATATGATGCACAAAGAAATTGAGGTGTATGTTGATGACATGATTGCTAAATCTCGAACGGAAAAAGAGCACATCGAAGTCTTGAGGAGACTGTTCTTGAGGATGAGGAAGTTTCAGTTGAAGCTCAATCCGGCAAAATGCACCTTTGGAGCTAGATCAGGGAAGTTTTTAGGCTTTGTGGTCACTGAAAAGGGAATAGAAGTTGACTCAGACAAGATCAGAGCCATACGAGAATTGCGTCCACCACAAACTCAGAAGGAAGTTCGAGGATTTCTGGGAAGATTGAATTACATCGCTCGATTTATTTCACAACTAACTGAGAAGTGTGATCCTATCTTTCGCCTCCTTAGAAAACACAACCAAGGTACTTGGGATGAGGAATGCCAAAATGCTTTTGATAAGGTCAAACAATACTTGTTGAACGCTCCGGTGTTGTCTCCGCCCAGTCCAGATAGACCATTAATACTGTACTTATCAGTATTTAGCAGTTCTATGGGATGTGTGCTTGGTCAACATGACGAGTCGGGAAGGAAAGAAAAGGCGATATATTACCTTAGTAAGAAATTCACTGAGTGTGAAATGAGATATTCGCCGATTGAGAAGTTGTGTTGTGCCTTGATTTGGACAGCTCGGAGGTTAAGACAGTACATGCTATATCATACTACTTGGCTTATTTCAAAACTTGATCCTTTGAAGTATATGATGGAGTGAACAAATTTGAATGGGAGAATGGCGAGGTGGCAAATTCTGCTTTCAGGGTTTGACATAGTCTATGTGAGCCAGAAGGCTATAAAAGGAAGCGCGATAACAGAATTTCTGGCTAGTAGAGCTATAGAGGACTATGAACCGTTGAATTTTGATTTCCCAAATGAGGAGTTGATGTGTGTAGCAACTACAGAGGATTATCCTTGGAAGCTGAGCTTTGATGGGGCATCCAATACGGTGGGAAATGGAATTGGGGCAGTCTTGGTATCCCCAAATGGTGATTATTATCCATTCACGTGCAAATTGGATTTTGATTGCACAAACAATATGGTCGAGTATGAAGTATGCATCATGGGACTCCGAGCGGCTATAGAGTGAGGAATAAGAACCTTGGAAGTATATGAAGACTCTACGTTGGTAATTTACCAGCTTAGAGGTGAATAGGAGACAAGGGATCCTAAATTGATCAATTATCGAAAGGTAGTTTTGGGGTTACTTGAGGAGTTCGATGACATCACTTTTAATTATATCCCACGAGACGAAAACCAGATGGCATATGCTCTAGCAACCTTGGCTTCAATGATTAAAGCGAATAAAGAGGAGGAAATGAGACCCATTTAGATGAGTATCTTTGAGACTCTAGCTCGCTGTTGTAACATTGAGGAAGAAGAAAAGGATGATAACCCTTGGTATCAAGATATATTGAGATATGTGAGAGATCGTAAATATCCAGAATAGGCAACTGAAAACGATAAGTGAAATTTAAGGAGGTTAGCCTGCAAATATGTGCTAGATGGGGATATCCTTTATAAAAGAAGGAAAGATCAGGTACTTTTGAGATGTGTTGACGCTGTAGAAGCTAAGTTAATCTTGGAAGAAGTTCACGAGGGTGTTTACGGGACGCACTCTAATGGTTTCACAATGGCTAGACAAATCATGAGGTTTGGATATTATTGGTCTACCATAGAAGGGGATTGTATCAACTACGCCAAGAAATGTCATAAATGTCAGATTTATGGAGACAAAATTCATGTGCCACCTTCACCTCTACATGTTATGACTTCTCTTTGGCCTTTTTCCATGTGGGGAATGGATGTTATTGGGCCAATATCACCAAAAGCTTCAAATGGGCATCGCTTTATTTTTGTGGTCATTGACTACTTCACGAAGTGGGTAGAGGCTGCTTCTTATGCGAATGTTACTAAGTCGGTTGTGAGTCAATTCTTAAAGAAAGAGATCATTTGTCGGTATGGGATGCCTGAAAGGATCATATCAAACAATGCATTGAACTTAAACAATAGAATGATAGCAGAAGTTTGCAGTCAGTTCAAGATTAAGCATCATAATTCTTCTCCGTATCGCTCAAAAATGAATGGGGTGGTAGAAGCAGCTAACAAAAATATCAGGAGAATAGTGGGGAAAATGACTGAGACTTATAGAGATTGGCATGAGAAACTATCATTTGCACTCTTAGCTTATCGAACGTCCATCAGAACTTCTACTGGGGCAACCCCTTTCTCGTTGGTTTATGGGATGGAGGCAGTGTCACCTATTGAAGTAGAAATACCTTCTCTTCGAATTTTGTCAGAGATAAAACTAGATGAAGTAGAATGGGTTCAATCACGGTATGACCAATTGAACTTGATTGAAGAAAAGAGGCTAAGGGCTATTCGTCATGGTCAGATGTATCAGAAGCGAATGATGTGAGCTTATGATAAGAATGTTCGTCCAGGAGAATTTCACGAAGGAGACCTGGTGCTAAAAAAGATCCTTCCCATACAGAAGGACTTTAGAGGAAAATGGATGCCGAATTGGGAAGGGTCGTATGTTGTAAAGAAGGCTTTCTCTGGGGGTGCTCTGATTTTAATAGAAATGGATGAGAAAAGTTTACCCAATCCAGTGAATTCTGACTCAGTCAAGAGGTACTTTGTCTAAAGAGAAGGAAAGACAAGGTGAAAACCCACAAATGGCGCCTTGAGTTTTCAAAAAAAAAATGGAGAGGGCCAAGGTGAAAACCTGCAAAGGGCACCTTGTGACCAAAGGGGTTTTGAGTTGAAAACCCGAAAGGGCAGCTCAAATTTTGAAGAGTACACGGTAATCTTGTTATATCTTATTCAACAAAGAGCGAAGCACGTTGCATATCAGGGCATCAACAAAGTACTTTGGATCTTTTAAACACATGTTGAACTCAAGAAAGTCTTCATGGAGCTGGTGTATAGACGTTCAAGCGACGATATTTAGGGCATCTAACTTTTGTCCTGCTTGCTATCTTTAGATTCTCTTTCTTCTCAAAGATAAGCTATCAGATTAATTTCCTTTGTATTTTTGAAAAATTCATTCAAATCTAATTATTCTCAAGATTAAATTCAACTTCCATTATTCTTAAGGTATGTTGCATTAAAATAATGATAGATGAACTAAATAATTTTCACAAATGAAGTTTTGCTCATTACTCTGGAAATTTCTAGATAATACAAGAAACTAAAACAGAACAATTGTTCGAGGAATTCACGTAAGTGAGGTTTGAAAGAACTCGAGGAAATTCTTTCTTTAGTCCAAAATGATGATTGGACAAATCAAACAATTCGATCCTAAGAGAGGATCATCTTACAGACATTTTTGATGGGTCATAGCATTTGAAGAATGGTACAAACCCACAGGTTGAGTAGGAATGATACTTCGGGAGAAATAAGGATAAACTTCGACGAAGGAATGAGTGGTGACGTCTGGAATAGGGTCATATTCATAAACATTTTGCATTATAACAGGTTTAATTAAGAGCATTTGACTCACTTCGATCATAACATCCTAATAATTAGGTATGAAGTCATACACATTATACAGGTTATGTCCTTCAAGGGACAATAAAGATTGATGCGCCTTAACCCCCTAAGCAGTAGGGTAACAGGCTAAAGCATAGCAGATCTGACCTTCAGATGTTTTTACATCGAAGCAGATCCAAGATAACAGATTTGGCATCTCCATATTCGACGGAGAGCAGATCGAAGACATAGTAGATCTAACCTTCGGATGTTTTCACATCAAAGTAGATCCAAGATGATTTGGCATCCTTGTGTTTACAAGGAGCAGATCGAAGATGGCAGACCTGGCGTCTCTCTATTGTCAGAGAGCAAATCGAAGATAACAGATCTGGCGTTCCTGAGTTTGCAAGAAGCAGGTTGAAGATAGCCAATTTGACATTCCTAAAGCTATCAGAATACCTCTGAGGAAGATAAAGATCAAGATCTCAAGACTCGGCAAGCCCGGGCAAAATTGGTCCTTTTATAAGTCTTTGCTCTATTCCTGTTACACAGTAATGAGCAAAGAGGGGCTGTTGTATGAACCATATTTTGCCCGGGCTGTATTTTAAACAAATCAAATTAAAAGCAAAATTGAAAACATTTTTAAAATTGTTCAGTCCATATACAGAGCCCAAAATTTAATTCTAAAGTCTACCCGAAACCCAATTACAATGTAATACCCAAAACACCCAGCAGACCCGTTACACCCAAATACCTAACTAAATTAACCCAATCCTAAGCCTACCTAAACCCAATAAGCAACAGCCCAAATGGCCAAAAATGTTGACAGAAGACAGAAGGCCTAGGGTTTCTGAAACCCTAGGCGCCGGAGGCACACCAATAGTCACGCCCTTTCGTTTAGGCGTCGTTCCAGTGACTCCTCATCGACGTCGTGACTCTAGCCTTGCACCACGCCGTAATCGGTGCAACGTCAGCACACTCATCACCGTGATATCCTCGCTGGTATCTGCAAAATGGAAAGAACGACAGCAGAAAAAGAGAAGCAAAATATGGAAAGAAATCAAAGATTTCTTTCCCAAACTGTAATGACTTACAAAAGGCTATAAAAGCCTTTCTTTTTAATCTGTAAAGGACACGAGAGAGAAAATAAAAAATAGTACAAGAGAAACAGATTATAGATTTTTACCAGAAAGGTGATTCGTCTTTTTTTTTTTTTTGTTTTTTTCTCTTAAATATCTGCATTTCATACATGTAAAATATTAAAAATAAATAAAAAAATGGATTACCTTTCGATGCGGGGTAAAAGGTAAAGGTTTTCTAGTTTCCGGCCGCCGTATGTGGCTGCGTTGACAGTGGCGCATGAGCGCGTGAAGACCACTAGACGGAGGCTCGATAGAGCTCCGAGAACCCTCCCCCAACCCTCTTTCAGAGGGTTTCTTTGTTTTTTTTAATCAGATTTCAAAAATGATTTTTTAGGTCAAAATTTGGATTATATAGCCTTATGAAAACGGTACCATTTTGCTTAAAACCAATAGCTACAAAACGACGTCGTTTCAGAGACCAGGATCCGCGCGTTGACCCGTGACCCGGGGAGGATCCGCATGTTTTTAGAAAATAGGCTAATTGCCCAATTGGTCCTTCTGCATTTTTAATCTTTATAATTTCATTTTATTTTTATTTTAATTCAGCCCTAATCTTTTATATTTAATTCAATTTAGTCTCGATGGTTATTAAAATCTACTCTGGAGAACGACGTTATGATTATATTTGCATGGAATATTGTTGCACATATATATTATGTAGTTATATAGTTATGTTTATTATTTGTCACATTGAATTTTTCATGAAATGATAATGTATATACGTATTTTATGATTATATATGCATGAAATAAAAATGTATTATATGAGTTATGTCATTATTTATCATCTTCTATACTATATTCGTATAAAATGATAAAGCATGTATTATGTAGCTAGGTTTATTTAGTATTAATTTCTTGTAATATGTAAAAATACATCATTATTTTCAAAAAAAAATCATATCTCATTTAATTCAAAAGGAATTTTAAAAACAAGGCAATGTCTTTTGTATTTAGGAATTCAAGAAATAGTGCCCTAACATGCTGGGTTGTGATTTCCCGTTTGTCTAAATATCTAAAATACCCTTTTAATAAATTTTGCAAATTATGAGATAATTTTAGTTACAAAAGTTTAAGAATATCGTGTCCAATCATGCTGGATGTGATGTTCGCATTCTTTTGAAATGAAAGAATTTCGATTTTTCAACTCAAATTATTTTGGCTTTAAAAGAGATCTTATTTCTAAATTCTTTCAAGTTTTTGACATTAAGACAAAACTATTCAATTTGGTACCAATTTTGGGCGTTGCGAGGGTGCTAACCCTTCCTCGCACATAACCGACTTCCGAGCCTGTTTTCTCATAATTTCGTAGACCAAAATATTTTATAAGGTGATCCAATCGCACCTAAAAAGGTTGGTGGCGACTCCCGTTTTCAAAATACCCTTTGCCTTTTAAAAAAAGGTTTCGACAGTACAAATCATAACAATTAACATCACATAGAAAAAAGTTACCAATTTAAAACATTAACATTCCATTCCATCATTTATTCAAAGCATAAAAACCTTTACGAACCCTTAAACCGAGCCTATGAGGCCTTAAAAATAGTTTAGGAACAATTAGGGACTAATTTGAAATAAAATAAAAAATTCTAGAAAATTTTGGAAACAGGGATCACATGGCCATGTGGCCAGGTCGTGTGACAAAGCCTCAGCTGTGTGACTCAAATCATGGTCGTGTGGCCAACTGTGTAACATTTGAATTATGGGACACACGGTTTTGTCTCAGCTTGTGTGTCCCCCCCATGTGGGTATTCGAAATAGCATCACACGGCCGTGTCACCAGACTGTGTAACCCTCTGTGACCGTGTGGACCAACCTACACTTGAAAATCAATAGGACACATAACCATTTGAGTAGGCCATTTGTGACACACAGCCGTGTGACAACCCGTGTCCCAGGCCGTTTGCACCAAAATGCCTTTTAAAATAAGCCAAAACAATGACATTTCGTAGGTACCAAGCCACAACAAAAAAAAAATCAATTTATGCCTTAAAAAATCATTCAAACAAACTTATAACATACCAAAAATCCAACCTAGGTGCCTAACCAATGTGCCCTCATTGACACCACAATTCAATTTCCAAATCAAACTCATATATCACATTGAGCTACTTTTCATTCAAACCACAATATTCAACCATAAACACATACCAAACTTGTCATTCATTCTTATCATTCATGTCTACCACAAACGTATTATAACTATTTATAAGTAGATGAAATTAAGATACCAAAACATTATTTTGCATATAACTTTAAACCAAAACTAAGCCATATATGTACAAGTAGCTAAAAGAAGGTTAAAACATCATCACATTGACAGAAATAGCTTAAGAGTTCCTAGTACATGCCATTTATAACTGGTATCAAAAGATCAAAACATCTACCGAGATGATGAACAGATAGTGAGTGTGCTCCGACTCGATTTTCCAATTGTCAAAGCTTTTCAAGATCTACAAGAGAAAAATACAGACAACATAAGCAAATTATGCTTAGTAAGCTCGTATAGAATGTAACATAATTTGTTAAATCAAGATTATGTAACTTAATTATGCATTGAGTGATAAAGTATTTATATGTTCATTTGATTCATTTTTGTACAACAAAATTTGTTAGTTCAATGAAGTATTCACTTCAATGGTGTACCTTTCCAAATAATTCATCATTCCAAAGGATGTCATGAGATCTTCCAACAACTATGTTATACATTCTTGAAGTAGTGTCATAGTATCTTTCAACTAGGTCTTGATCGTTACCGATGTGATGCCATAGTATCTTTCAACTATGGTCTTATTTGTATAAAGTTTACAGCCATAGTATCTTTTAACTATGGTTTTATAGATTTCTAGTTTAGTGCCATAGTATCTTTCAACTATGGTCTTATCCATTCCGGTTTAATGCCATATTATCTTTCAACTATGGTCTTTCTCATTTCGGGTAAAATGTCATGATATCTTTCAATCATGGTCTTTCTCATTTCTCAATCCAAGGAATTTGATTAACCAATCATATATAGATAAGCATTAAATTACAAAACATCAACCAATTAACTACTAAATTAACTTACAAACTTACCTTGACAAAAACAATTAAAATGATAAAGCCGACGACTAGTTCAAGATTTTAGCTTTTCCACGATTTAAGTCAGATTGGCCCGTTTCTTGATCTAAATAAAAATTTTCATCCAATTAAATAATTCAAATAGCTTACACTATTAATTCAAGCCTATAACCCTTATCAATATAAATTTACAAATTTATCCTCACAATTTAACTTTTATGCAAATTAGACCCAAAACTCAAACCTTACAACTTAATCACTTTTAAAGAAAAACCATGCTAGCCGATTTTTACCTAGCTCCAATTCAATCTATTTTTATCAAATTTCACTAAAACTTCATTAAGTTTTCCTACTTTAATAATTTAATCCTTAAACATTAAAATCATTAAAAAACTACTTTACAAAATAGTCCTATTTAACAACCAAGCTTACTAATCTACCATTAAACTTCAAAATCACTTCAAACTCATCAACGAAATAATTCAAAATGTTTAACAATTTTACGAACTGGTCCTCGAGTTAGCTAGATTAAGCTAAAATGGACAATAATTACATACCATGCATGAGTTTGAAACTTGGCCAAATGCTTGGTTTCTTCTCCTATAGAAAATTAGTTTTTGCTACGTGAAATAAGGAAGATGACATCTATTTTCATCTTTTTTTAATGTTAATTTATTACTTACATACCATTTTACCCTTATACTTTTAACTTAATAATTAACAAAACATGTCCATAATTGTCCACTATCTAATTTCATGGTTTATTTACCCACTAAGTCCATCGATTTACATTATCTAGCTATTTAACACATTTATTTAATAGAGACAAACTTTACATCCTTTACGATTTAGTTATTTTCAATTAATTAATTATCTAAACGTTAAAATTTCCCATCCAAATTTTAGTATGACTCTAATAAATACCCCTAAACATTAAATAAATAACAAAACACTGACTCGCTTGTCAGAAATAAGGTCTCAAAACCACTACTTCTGACACCGCTAGAAACGGGTTATTACAACTCTCCCCCTAAAAAAATTTTCATCCCAAAAATCTTACCAGAGAATAGGTTCGGGAATTCCAATTTCATAGCTTATTTTGGTCCCCGGGTGGCTTCCTCGACATTGCAGTGCCAAAAAAACCTTAACTAGAGCTATGCATTTATTTTTCAACTCTTTAACTTCCCAAGCCAAAATTTTAACCGGTTCCTCACTATATGACATATTGGGCTGTAATTTCACATCAATTATGAAATCACCTGTGATGGATTAGATCTGTACCATCTCAACATCGACACGTGGCAAACATTATGAATTTTCTCTAATTTTGACAATAAAGTTAAACGATAAGCTACCGACCCAATTCTCTCAATAATTTCAAACGAACCAATGAAACGTGAACTAAGCTTCTCTTTTCGACCAAATCGGAGAATTTTCTTCCAAGGCGATACTTTCAAAAACACTTTGTATCCAACCCGAAATTCAATGTCTCTTCTTTTCAAATCGATGTATGATTTTTTACGATCGTAGGTAACTTTTAGAAAATCTCATATCACCTTCAATTTTCTTTGGTTTCACGGATAAAATCAGTTCCTAAAAGCTTTTTCTCACTCAATTTGATCCAGTATAATGGAGTTCTACACTTTCGACCATATACAGCTTTATACGGGGCCATTTTAATACTCGTCTGGTAACTATTATTATACGCAAACTCAACCAACAGAATAAATTTTTCCCATTTACTTTCAAATTCAATAATACAAAAATGAAGTACATCCTCGAGTACCTGAATCACTCGCATAGACTGATCATCTGTCTGTGGATGAAACACTGTACTAAAATGTAATTTGGTGTCCAAAGCTTTACGTAATTTACTCCATAATCTAGTAGTAAATCGTGGGTTTCGATCAGAAATAATCAACAATGGTACCTTGTGTAATCTTACAATCTCAACAACATATAACTCTACCAACTTTTAAAGTGAATAATCTGTACACATAGGAATGAAATGTGCAGATTTAGTCAAACAATCAACAACAACCCAAATAGCATCTTTCTTCCTCGAGGATAGTGATAACCCTGACATGAAATCCATGGTAACTGTTCCCATTTCCCAAGGTACCTGATGCTCGACTTTAACTTGCTAACAAATTAAACATTTTGATACAAATGTTGAGATCTTACGCTTCATAATTGGCCACCAGTACCTTTGTTTCAAATCACCGTACATTTTATTACTACCAGGGTGAATCGAGTAATTACTGATGTGAGCTTCCTGCTGGATCTTTTGTTTCACTTTAGAATTCTTCAGAACACACAATCAGTTTCAAAAGTACAAACTATCATCTATACCAATATGAAATTTTGAATCCGGTAATTTTCCAATCTATTCTCATTTAGCAACCAAATCAAAATCATTTTTCTGAGCTTAAAGAATTTGTTGCGAAAATACCAATTTAGCTTTTAATTTAGTTAAAATGGAACTGTCATCAACAAGTGTCAGATTAGTATTCAAAGCTTTCAAAGCAAACAATGACTTTCGACTCAAGGCATTTGCAACAACATTAGCTTTTTCCGGATGGTATTTGATAATCAAATTATATTCTTTTAATAGTTCTAACCATCTACGTTGTCACAAAATTAGTTTCTTTGGGAAATGAAATATTTCAAGCTTTTATGATCGGTGAAAATTTGACATTTTTCAACCATTTTGCCCTTATATTTTTAACTTAGTAATTAACAAAACATGTCCGTAATTGTCCACTATCTAATTTCATGGTTTATTTACCCACTAAGTCCATTGATTTACATTATCAAGCTATTTAACACATTTATTTAATAAAGACCAACTTTACATCCTTTATGATTAAGCCCTTTTCAATTAATTAACTATCTAAACGTTAAAATTTCCCATCCAAATTTTAGTATGACTCTAATAAATACCCCTAAACATTAAATAAATAACAAAACACTGACTTGCTTGTCAGAATTAAGGTCCCGAAACCACTACTTCTGACACCGCTAGAAACGGGTTATTACAACTCTCCCCCTAAAAGAATTTTCATCCCAAAAATCTTACCAGAGAATAGATTCGGGAATTCCAATTTCATAGCTTATTTTGGTCCCCGGGTGGCATCCTCGACATGGCAGTGCCAAAAAAACCCTAACTAGAGCTATGCATTTATTTTTCAACTCTTTAACTTCCCAAGCCAAAATTTTAACCGGTTCCTCACTATATGACATATTGGGCTGTAATTTCACATCAATTATGAAATCACCTGTGAGGATCAGATCATACCATCTCCACATCGACACGTGGCAAACATTATGAATTTTCTCTAATTTTGACAATAAAGTTAAACGATAAGCTCTTTGGCCCAATTCTCTCAATAATTTCAAACGAACCAATGAAGCGTGAACTAAGCTTCTCTTTTGACCAAATCGGAGAATTTTCTTCCAAGGCGATACTTTCAAAAACACTTTGTATCCAACCGAAATTCAATGTCTTTTCTTTTCAAATCGACGTATGATTTTTACGACCGTAGGTAACTTTTAGAAAATCTCATATTACCTTCAATTTTCGTGGTTTCACGGATAAAATCAGTTCCTAAAAGCTTTTCCTCACTCAATTCGATCCAAAGTATAATGGAGTTCTACACTTTCGACCATTACTTGACTTTATACGGGCCATTTTAATACTCGTCGGTAACTACTATTATACGCAAACTCAACCAACAAAATAAATTTCTCCCATTTACTTTCAAATTCAATAATACAAAAATGAAGTACATCGAAAAGTACTGAATCACTCGCATAGACTGATCATCTGTCTGTGGATGAAACACTGTACTAAAATGTAATTTGGTGTCCAAAGCTTTATGTAATTTACTGCATAATCTAGTAGTAAACCGGGGGTTCCGATTAGAAATAATCAACAATGGTACCTTGTGTAATCTTACAATCTCAACAACATATAACTCTACCAACTTTTAAAGTGAATAATCCGTACACATAGGAATGAAATGTGCAGATTTAGTCAAACAATCAACAACAACCCAAATAGCATCTTTCTTCCTCGGGGATAGTGATAACCCTGACATGAAATCCATGGTAAGTTGTTCCCATTTCCCAAGGTACCTTATGCTCGACTTTAACTTGCTAACAAATTAAACATTTTGATACAAATGTTGAGATCTTATGCTTCATAATTGGCCACCAGTACCTTTGTTTCAAATCACCGTACATTTTATTACTACCAGGGTGAATCGAGTAATTACTGATGTGAGCTTCCTGCTGGATCTTTTGTTTCACTTTAGAATTCTTCAGAACACACAATCAGTTTCAAAAGTACAAACTATCATCTATACCAATATGAAATTTTGAATCCGGTAATTTTCCAATCTATTCTCATTTAGCTACCAAATCAAAATCATTTTTCTGAGCTTCAAGAATTTGTTGCAAAAATACCAATTTAGCTTTTAATTCAGTTAAAATGGAACTGTCATCAACAAGTGTCAGATTAGTATTCAAAGCTTTCAAAGTAAACAATTACTTTCGACTCAAGGCATTTGCAACAACATTAGCTTTTTCCGGATGGTATTTGATAATCAAATTATATTCTTTTAATAGTTCTAACCATCTACGTTGTCACAAAATTATTTTCTTTGGGAAATCAAATATTTCAAGCTTTTATGATCGGTGAAAATTTGACATTTTTCAACCATTTTGCCCTTATATTTTTAACTTAGTAATTAACAAAACATGTCCGTAATTGTCCACTATCTAATTTCATGGTTTATTTACCCACTAAGTCCATTGATTTACATTATCAAGCTATTTAACACATTTATTTAATAAAGACCAACTTTACATCCTTTATGATTAAGCCCTTTTCAATTAATTAACTATCTAAACGTTAAAATTTCCCATCCAAATTTTAGTATGACTCTAATAAATACCCCTAAACATTAAATAAATAACAAAACACTGACTTGCTTGTCAGAATTAAGGTCCCGAAACCACTACTTCTGACACCGCTAGAAACGGGTTATTACAACTCTCCCCCTAAAAGAATTTTCATCCCAAAAATCTTACCAGAGAATAGATTCGGGAATTCCAATTTCATAGCTTATTTTGGTCCCCGGGTGGCATCCTCGACATGGCAGTGCCAAAAAAACCCTAACTAGAGCTATGCATTTATTTTTCAACTCTTTAACTTCCCAAGCCAAAATTTTAACCGGTTCCTCACTATATGACATATTGGGCTGTAATTTCACATCAATTATGAAATCACCTGTGAGGGATCAGATCTGTACCATCTCCACATCGACACGTGGCAAACATTATGAATTTTCTCTAATTTTGACAATAAAGTTAAACGATAAGCTACTGGCCCAATTCTCTCAATAATTTCAAACGAACCAATGAAACGTGAACTAAGCTTCTCTTTTTGACCAAATCGGAGAATTTTCTTCCAAGGCGATACTTTCAAAAACACTTTGTATCCAACCTGAAATTCAATGTCTTTTCTTTTCAAATCGACGTATGATTTTTTACGACCGTAGGTAACTTTTAGAAAATCTCATATTACCTTCAATTTTCTGTGGTTTCACGGATAAAATCAGTTCCTAAAAGCTTTTCCTCACTCAATTCGATCCAGTATAATGGAGTTCTACACTTTCGACCATTTACAGCTTTATACGGGGCCATTTTAATACTCGTCTGGTAACTATTATTATACGCAAACTCAACCAACAAAATAAATTTCTCCCATTTACTTTCAAATTCAATAATACAAAAATGAAGTACATCCTCGAGTACCTGAATCACTCGCATAGACTGATCATCTGTCTGTGGATGAAACACTGTACTAAAATGTAATTTGGTGTCCAAAGCTTTATGTAATTTACTCCATAATCTAGTAGTAAACCGGGGGTTCCGATTAGAAATAATCAACAATGGTACCTTGTGTAATCTTACAATCTCAACAACATATAACTCTACCAACTTTTAAAGTGAATAATCCGTACACATAGGAATGAAATGTGCAGATTTAGTCAAACAATCAACAACAACCCAAATAGCATCTTTCTTCCTCGGGGATAGTGATAACCCTGACATGAAATCCATGGTAAGTTGTTCCCATTTCCCAAGGTACCTTATGCTCGACTTTAACTTGCTAACAAATTAAACATTTTGATACAAATGTTGAGATCTTATGCTTCATAATTGGCCACCAGTACCTTTGTTTCAAATCACCGTACATTTTATTACTACTGGGGTGAATCGAGTAATTATCGATGTGAGCTTCCTGCTGGATCTTTTGTTTCACTTTAGAATTCTTCAGAACACACAATCAGTTTCAAAAGTACAAACTATCATCTATACCAATATGAAATTTTGAATCCGGTAATTTTCCAATCTATTCTCATTTAGCTACCAAATCAAAATCATTTTTCTGAGCTTCAAGAATTTGTTGCAAAAATACCAATTTAGCTTTTAATTCAGTTAAAATGGAACTGTCATCAACAAGTGTCAGATTAGTATTCAAAGCTTTCAAAGTAAACAATGACTTTCGACTCAAGGCATTTGCAACAACATTAGCTTTTTCCGGATGGTATTTGATAATCAAATTATATTCTTTTAATAGTTCTAACCATCTACGTTGTCACAAAATTATTTTCTTTGGGAAATCAAATATTTCAAGCTTTTATGATCGGTGAAAATTTGACATTTTTCAACCATTTTGCCCTTATATTTTTAACTTAGTAATTAACAAAACATGTCCGTAATTGTCCACTATCTAATTTCATGGTTTATTTACCCACTAAGTCCATTGATTTACATTATCAAGCTATTTAACACATTTATTTAATAAAGACCAACTTTACATCCTTTATGATTAAGCCCTTTTCAATTAATTAACTATCTAAACGTTAAAATTTCCCATCCAAATTTTAGTATGACTCTAATAAATACCCCTAAACATTAAATAAATAACAAAACACTGACTCGCTTGTCAGAATTAAGGTCCCGAAACCACTACTTCTGACATCACTAGAAACGGGTTATTACAACTCTCCCCCTAAAAGAATTTTCATCCCAAAAATCTTACCAGAGAATAGGTTCGGGAATTCCAATTTCATAGCTTATTTTGGTCCCCGAGTGGCTTCCTCGACATGGCAGTGCCAAAAAAACCCTAACTAGAGCTATGCATTTATTTTTCAACTCTTTAACTTCCCAAGCCAAAATTTTAACCGGTTCCTCACTATATGACATATTGGGCTGTAATTTCACATCAATTATGAAATCACCTGTGAGGGATCAGATCTGTACCATCTCCACATCGACACGTGGCAAACATTATGAATTTTCTCTAATTTTGACAATAAAGTTAAACAATAAGCTACCGGCCCAATTCTCTCAATAATTTCAAACGAACCAATGAAACGTGAACTAAGCTTCTCTTTTTGACCAAATCGGAGAATTTTCTTCCAAGGCGATACTTTCAAAAACACTTTGTATCCAACCCGAAATTCAATGTCTTTTCTTTTTAAATCGACGTATGATTTTTTACGATCGTAGGTAACTTTTAGAAAATCTCATATCACCTTCAGTTTTCTTTGGTTTCACGGATAAAATCAGTTTCCAAAAGCTTTCTCTCACTCAATTCGATCCAGTATAATGGAGTTCTACACTTTCGACCATATACAACTTCATACGGGGCCATTTTAATACTCGTCTGGTCACTATTATTATACGCAAACTCAACCAACAGAATAAATTTTTCCCATTTACTTTCAAATTCAATAATACAAAAATGAAGTACATCCTCGAGTACCTGAATCACTCGCACAGACTGATCATCTGTCTGTGGATGAAACACTGTACTAAAATGTAATTTGGTGTCCAAAGCTTTATGTAATTTACTCCATAATCTAGTAGTAAATCGTGGGTTTCGATCAAAAATAATCAACAATGGTACCTTGTGTAATCTTACAATCTCAACAACATATAACTCTACCAACTTTTAAAGTGAATAACTCGTTGACATAGGAATGAAATGTGCAGATTTAGTCAAACAATCAACAACAACCCAAATAGCATCTTTCTTCCTCGGGGATAGTGATAACCCTGACATGAAATCCATGGTAAGTTGTTCCCATTTCCCAAGGTACCTTATGCTCGACTTTAACTTGCTAACAAATTAAACATTTTGATACAAATGTTAAGATCTTATGCTTCATAATTGGCCACCAGTACCTTTGTTTCAAATCACCGTACATTTTATTACTACCAGGGTGAATCGAGTAATTATCTTTGTGAGCTTGCTTTGGATCTTTTGTTTCACTTTAGAATTCTTCAGAACACACAATCAGTTTCAAAAGTACAAACTATCATCTATACCAATATGAAATTTTGAATCCGGTAATTTTCCAATCTATTCTCATTTAGCTACCAAATCAAAATCATTAATCTGAGCTTCAAGAATTTGTTGCGAAAATACCAATTTAGCTTTTAATTCAGTTAAAATGGAACTGTCATCAACAAGTGTCAGATTAGTATTCAAAGCTTTCAAAGCAAACAATGACTTTCGACTCAAGGCAGTTGCAACAACATTACCTTTTACCGGAAGGTATTTGATAATCAAATTATATTCTTTTAATAGTTCTAACCATCTATGTTGTCACAAAATTAGTTATTTTTGGGAAATCAAATATTTCAAGCTTTTATGATCGGTGAAAATTTGACATTTTTCAACCATTTTGCCCTTATATTTTTAACTTAGTAATTAACAAAACATGTCCGTAATTGTCCACTATCTAATTTCATGGTTTATTTACCCACTAAGTCCATTGATTTACATTAGCAAGTTATTTAACACATTTATTTAATAAAGACCAACTTTACATCCTTTATGATTAAGCCCTTTTCAATTAATTAACTATCTAAACGTTAAAATTTCCCATCCAGATTTTAGTATGACTCTAATAAATACCCCTAAACATTAAATAAATAACAAAACACTGACTCGCTTGTCAGAATAAGGTCCCAAAACCATTACTTCTAACACTGCTAGAAACGGGTTATTACAACTCTCCCCCTAAAAGAATTTTCATCCCAAAAATCTTACCAGAGAATAGGTTCGGGAATTCCAATTTCATAGCTTATTTTGGTTCCCGGGTGGCTTCTTCTACATGGCAGTGCCAAAAAAACCTTAACTAGAGCTATGCATTTATTTTTCAACTCTTTAACGTCCCAAGCCAAAATTTTAACCGGTTCCTCACTATATGACATATTGGGCTGTAATTTCACATCAATTATGATATCACCTGTGAGGGATCAGATCTGTACCATCTCCACATCGACACGTGGCAAACATTATGAATTTTCTCTAATTTTGACAATAAAGTTAAACGATAAGCTACTGGCCCAATTCTCTCAATAATTTCAAACGAACCAATGAAACGTGAACTAAGCTTCTCTTTTCGACCAAATCGGAGAATTTTCTTCCAAGGCGATACTTTCAAAAACAGTTTGTATCCAACCCGAAATTCAATGTCTTTTCTTTTCAAATCGACGTATGATTTTTTTACGATCGTAGGTAACTTTTAGAAAATCTCATATCATCTTCAGTTTTCTTTGGTTTCAAAGATAAAATCAGTTCCCAAAAGCTTTTTCTCACTCAATTCGATCCAGTATAATGGAGTTCTACACTTTCGACCAAATACAACTTTATAGGGGCCATTTTAATACTCGTCTGGTAACTATTATTATACGCAAACTCAACCAACAAAATAAATTTTTCCCATTTACTTTCAAATTCAATAATACAAAAATGAAATACATCTTCGAGTACCTGAATCACTCGCACAGACTGATCATCTGTCTGTGGATGAAACACTGTACTAAAATGTAATTTGGTGTCCAAAGCTTTATGTAATTTACTCCATAATCTAGTAGTAAATCGTGGGTTCCGATCAAAAATAATCAACAATGGTACCTTGTGTAATCTTACAATCTCAACAACATATAACTCTACCAACTTTTAAAGTGAATAACCCATTGACATAGGAATGAAATGTGCAGATTTAGTCAAACAATCAAGAACAACCCAAATAGCATCTTTCTTCCTCAGGGATAGTGATAACCCTTACACGAAATCCATGGTAACTTGCTCCCATTTCCCAAGGTACCTGATGCTCGACTTTAACTTGCTAACAAATTAAACATTTTGATACAAATGCTGAGATCTTATGCTTCATAATTGGCCACCAGTACCTTTGTTTCAAATCACCGTACATTTTATTACTACCAGGGTGAATCGAGTAATTACTGTTGTGAGCTTCTTGCTGGATCTTTTGTTTCACTTTAGAATTCTTCAGAACACACAATCAGTTTCAAAAGTACAAACTATCATCTATACCAATATGAAATTTTGAATCCGGTAATTTTCCAATCTATTCTCATTTAGCAACCAAATCAAAATCATTTTTCTGAGCTTCAAGAATTTGTTGCGAAAATACCAATTTAGCTTTTAATTCAGTTAAAATGGAACTGTCATCAACAAGTGTCAGATTAGTATTCAAAGCTTTCAAAGCAAACAATGACTTTCGACTCAAGGCATTTGCAACAACATTAGCTTTTTCCGGATGGTATTTGATAATCAAATTATATTCTTTTAATAGTTCTAACCATCTACGTTGTCACAAAATTAGTTCTTTTTGGGACATCAAATATTTCAAGCTTTTATGATCGGTGAAAATTTGACATTTTTCAACCATTTTGCCTTTATATTTTTAACTTAGTAATTAACAAAACATGTCCGTAATTGTCCACTATCTAATTTCATGGTTTATTTACCCACTAAGTCCATTGATTTACATTACCAAGCTATTTAACACATTTTTTTAATAAAGACCAACTTTACATCCTTTATGATTAAGCCCTTTTCAATTAATTAACTATCTAAACGTTAAAATTTGTCATCCAAATTTTAGTATTACTCTAATAATACCCGTAAACATTAAATAAATAATAAAACACTAACTCGCTTGTTAAAATTATGGTCCTAAAACCATTATTTCTAACACCACTAAAAACGGGTTTGTTACAGTCATGCATGTATGGGTTTTCATACTTTGATAAGGTTCACGTAAATACATGGTTTAGCATACCTATATTGGTTTACACAATTTCCCTTAGTTTACTAAGTAGAAAGACTATCTCTACTGAAGGTACACATGTAAATTTTGAGGTCTTAGAAACTAATACTTATCAATAGATTTGACTCACGTATTACAGCAAAAGGGAATACACGTAATACTTATTCATGAATAATCATCAACTTTATTTATAATAAAAGATAATACTCTAAGTCATGGTTCGTAAAGATAAAATAAACTTGAACTTTAAAAGAAATTATTTAATAACAGAGTCAAGTTATGATAAATTTAAACCCATATTAAATAATAAACCCGATCGTCTAATTCCTAGGTTCACCAGTATCTGTTCAAGGATGAGCCTCACTAAATCATCTTCCTCGCCACTACCATCTGCGACCTAATTACCTGCAAAGTAAGAGAAGAGTGGGTGAGTTCATTGCAAATTCAATGAAATCAATTAGCAGAGTATCCTTAAAACATAGAGTTTTATAACAGAATGAAGACTTAGTCTGAGAATTGTTTTCACGTGCTGGGTTCGTGGAGAAGATTGTGAGACCTAGTTCACAGATCTTGTTTTTCAAAAATTTTAAGTTTCCTAAAAAATTTACGTGTATTTATTGAAAATAAAGCTTAAAAACTTAGCTTGTTCTTATTTGAAAACAAAATTTATATAGCATGAAACATGCTCACAAACTTGTCTTACATAATGGGTGAGAAACATAAAATATGTTCTTGTACTTAATATACTTATCAGAATCTTGTCTCGTTGGATATGTGGATCTCCTTATAAGGCCTCAGAATAACTCAAAAAGACTTTATAACATGTCCCATAAGTGTAGCATGAAGCAATACACTCTCCTGTACACCAACATCTCCTAGTGAATGGAGCATAGCTCGACATTCCCTTATCTCTCCACATGTCCTTGGGCCTTAACGCCCAAGTCACAAAGCTTATAGATTAGTACTCACAATCCTTTGGTATACCAATATATCCAACATAAAGCTCACAAAATAGCACGAACAAAGAATTATCATAGAGAGCTCGCATAGGGAGCTTGCTTATCAGAGAGAGCTCGCTTATGGAACTTGCTTGAAAACACTTGCTCGTAGAGCTCGCACCAAAGTGTGTAAAAACATAGTTTATAAAATTGTACTTTAAAAACATATCTTAATACATAGGCTCGTTTAGGAGCTCGCATTACATAGGTAAATCTATTTATGAACGTACATTGTATTGAGTGATTGCAATAATAATTGTTTTTATTCTGCTAAGATAATGAAATTACCTGTATGATTTCTCGATGGATAAATATATTTGAGTACCTTGTTGCTTATCTACTTTGTAATATACTGAACTTAGGTGTTGATATTGGTTACACATTTACATATGATGCTAGAATTATGTGTAATTATGATTATTCTTATTTATGTTGTTCCAAAACTCATCTTTGTATCATACTTGCTCAAGAGTCCTCTTTTATATTTTTATTTTTTTTATTTTCTTGTTTGAGGACAAGCAATTACTTAAGTATGGGGGACTTTGATCTGCCGCAATTCGTTGTAGCAGATTAAACCATTTTTCGTACTTGTGGAGCTCGTATAAGAAAAACTTAGTCATTTTTTACTTATTTTTAAATTTTAGTTCATAAATAATAAAAAGAGTGATTGAGCCATTTATATGACCTTAGGGGTAAAAATAGGCCTAAAGGAAGGCTAACAGATTTAGGGAGTGTTGCAAGACATCATTCGTAGGAATAGGTACACAAGACTGGCCGTGATGTTGTAATATGGAGAGTTGATGTCACAACATAGTGAGCAGAGCACTCAAAAGTAGCAATCTGCCTTCAATGTCTCGACATAGATAGAGTGTGTCACGACACAGCCTGAGCAGAGCACTCAAAAGTAGCAATCTGTCTTTAATGTCTTGACATAGATAGAGTGTGTCACGACACAGCCTTGCAATCCAACCTGAGCTTGTAAACTGATATCAGTGTCGCGACACAGGCAAAGGGTGTCGCGATACCGACTTGACGAGGTGAAATAATGAGCCAAGGGTGTTTTGTTCTGCACAAAAAACTTTAATGCAAAAACGTTAGTCAAATTAGATCAATGGGAAACAGCCAACCCTAAGCCTATAAATAGATAGCTCCAAACACTTCATAAACAGTTTTTATTCCAGTTTTAGTAAACAACTTTCATTTAGTTTTATTTTCAGTTTCTTTTTAATTTATTTTGTACTTTGATTTCTTTTATCATTGAAATTTTATTTTCAGTTCGATTTCATTATTTGGAGAATCTGATTTGTAGAGACAATAGACTCTTTGTGGATTATCGTTCATGCTATATAAATATATCAGGATTCTTCTTAAACTCTTTACTTGATCTATTCTTTATGTTTATCTTTTCCATCAAGTTTATGATGTTTATTACATCCATGAGGAACTAATCCCATTATAGAAGATTAGCGATTGGACGCGGGAGTAATTAACTCTTATGTTTCTTAGCGGATCAGCTAGTTGGGATAGGAAGAACTTAAAACCCTAGGCCTGACAACCCTATGAAGTCATCTAGGTGGGAATGAACCCAAAATTGGTATTGCTTATCTGTGAACACCTTACCCCAATTCGGTTTGGACTATGAGGTCGAGAGATAATTAATTCTTGCCAACTCATTTGTTTAGTGGAAGATCGAGAGATCTTGCTAGGTTAATGACTAGTTGATTGAATAGAACCTAGATTAGGAGTTAGTTATGACCACTGAAACAAGTTAGTGTTCTGTCCTTAAAATGGATAAAATCTACAAATTATTTGTCTCTTCTTTGTTTTTATGCATTTTAATTATTTTTATAAAATATGATTTTTCATCATGTTAGGGTTCATCATAATATAGTTTAATTAAATTACTAATTAGATCTATTAACGTAGAGTTTAGAATTATTTTACTTTCACCCCTCTTGGATACGATCCTCGGAGTACTCTAATACTTCGTTGTATAAATCTATATTACAACTTGACCCGCATACTTGTGAAAACTGCCTAACGATTATATTTGGTTGTAGGATTTACACTTTAGACATTAGTACTTCCGGAGGCAGTCAATAGTAATTAACTTTACACAAAAGAAGATGTAATTATTACCATGAGATAAAATAAGATCATATTAAGAGAAAAGATATTATCCCAAAGTGATTAAGGATATCCTACAAGGGTAACACACTTATGAAAAGGTTATTGGACGAGCACTAATCTAGTTGCTTTCGTAATGGTATGTCGTTGGGGAGAGCTCAGTCACGATATCATAGTAGAATGACTTCATGATTAAATGAGTTTATAGTTAATAAGTGAAAAGCTGGAACTTAATTATTTATTATTTGAACGTCAATTGCATATGTCCAATCGGTCCCTCCGCTAGCTTGTTGAAATAAAAAAAGAAGTGCATGTTGAATCAAATGAACATAAATGGTGAAATGGAGAAATATGAAACATATGGAAATGATTAAGGTTTTCTCTAAAATGAAAATGAAAATGGAGAAATAAAATCATTTAGAAATGAATGTGATTTTCTCCAAAATGAAAAATGAAAATGATTTGAAATATGAATATATGTTTTTCAAATTAAATGAATTTCAAAAGTGGAAATAAATCATTTGGCCATAGTGAATCGTTGAATGCGGAAATATTAAATTTATTTTCCCATAGATTATTTTATAGTAAAATCGCCATGATTTTAATAGAATTAGAATTGGATTGAAAAAATTATTTAATTAAAAATATATTGAATTTTATATTTTAAAAATTAGAAAACAAATATTAGGTTGGATCAAATTATAAAGTATTGGGTTAAAAGTCTGAAATGTACTTGTAATTGGACCCAATATGGAAAAAGCCGAAAAGCCCCTTATATAACAAGAGGGGACAACAAACCCTAGTATCATTAACTAGGGTTGTCGTCCCCTACATATTAGTTGAATTAGGATTTCATTTTTCTAGTTGAAATAAGCTTCTACAATTCAACAAGAGTTCTACCTTCTCTCCCTATAAATAAATGGCATCAGTAGAGCTATTTACAAAATTTTAAGATATTGTTACTCTGTCAAAAGATAGAGAGAATTTATTCTCAACTATTAAATATATTATATTGGAATAACAATTTTGTAGGTTTCTATTTGAGAAGAGAGTTTTATTTTCACCCAAAAAATAGAAAACTATTTCTAGTTCTATGTTTTGATTTGATTTGTTCAAGCCCACACTCGAAGCAATTCGTGGTATGAGAATAGTAGAAAATATCATTTTTTTGAAAATAAAAAACAACAAGGATTTGTCTATCAAAAAACACATGTACGATTTTGGTCTAGGTTTTATTGCTACAAATATCACAAACTAGGTCGATTTTCAAAATTTTTAATTTCAGTTTTGTAAGAAATTGTTTTCGAATCAAAATTTTTCCAATAGAAAATAATATAGTTAGTGTACGAGATCCAACAGCATCTCGTAGCTCAGACCCAGCAGTCGGGTCGAGTATGGGGTGTTACAGTGCCACTCAACATCAATCAACTCATCTTGCCTCAATAGGTAGATTTGTACAGATGGAAAGAATGAAGTGTTGAAGGGGATCTGAGAGGACGAGGGGAATTTTTTTATTTTTAATATTTTCATTTTTTTTGGTAAATGAATATTTCCATATTTCAAAAAAGTATCTTATATTTTTATTTTAAAAATATTAATTATTTTAAAAATATAATTTTTAAAATATTTAAAATATTTTTTTACAATATTGTTATGTGTCAAATTATTTTTGAGTAAGGCTTTTAGAAGAAATGCCTCGTGCCAATAAGGATTGGTCTTTTAGTGCCACGTCAGTTTTTGTAACAGCTTGGGGTAAATTGGTTGACAAAATGATTTTATAGGTACCATATTGGGAGCAAAAAACCATAGGTGCAACATTGATGAATGAGGTATAGTTCAAGTACCAATCTATATATTAACCCTAAAAAATTAGGCTTAAACCACAAATTGATACCTAAACTATGTTTATTTTTCAAAGTTAAACTTTTTTTTTGTCATAAGTGGTATCTAAACTATCTTCCATTATTCAAATCACCCAAAAAGTTAACTCCGTTAAAAAAAATATGCCTAAAAATATCCCTCCCCGTCATTTTTTGTTTTTTTACGCTTTCATTTTTCACTTTATTTTCTTTCCACCTTCCATAATTTCTTCTTCTCTCATCCCTTGGAACCACCATGTCACCCCCTAATTCAATGGAACGATGCCAACAATATCACCTGTAATAGCCCGTTTTCAGTGAAATCAGAACAGTGGTTTCGGAACCACAAATTTGAGTCAAAAAGAAAATTTAACTTAATAATATTGCATGGTCTGCATTATGATAGGAAAGATGTATGAAAATTTTGATAAGAAAATTTTACTGATTACATGTTTAATTATAGAAATGACCGAATTGCATAAAATGCAAAAGTTGAGTTCTAGTAGCTATAAGTATTAAATAGCTATGGAATTCAAAACTTTAGGTCCTTATATGGCAATTAGACCATTAAAATAATTTAATAGATATTTATTATGATTCATTCATGGAAAATTAGAAAAGAAAAGGATTAAATTGGAAATTGAAATAAATAAATCTAATATCATTATTTTATATCATCTTTCCCAATTAAAAACCATGGAAACCCTAGTTTGAGAGCTTGAAGAATGAGAAAACTTTTTTGGCCAAATTGGGTAAGTAATCATGTCTCGTTTTTAGTAATTTTCATATTTTCAAGATCGTAATAGCTTAATCTATCTATTTTGGGGATCAATTTGTAAAGATATTAAAGTATTGAAATTTTTCCATGGATGAGTATGTTGAAATTTTGAAATTTATGGTAGAAATTGAAAGGTTATTGATAGATAAACAACTTTTATAAAGTGAATTTTCATGAAATTGTGATTTAGGGACTAAATTGAAAAGATGTAAAATTCATGGAAAATTTCTAATTTTTGTGAAATACATGAGCTATAAATGTTATATGAAAAATCAACTAGGCTTGGAATAAGGATTAAATTTGCATAAATTTCATTTTCGAAGCATAGAGACTAAATTGGAATTAACGAAAAGTATAGGGAAAAATGGTACTTTTGCCTAAGATGTGAACTGGATTGATTTGAATGT
Source organism: Gossypium longicalyx (assembly GCA_025698465.1). Classification (NCBI taxonomy): domain Eukaryota; kingdom Viridiplantae; phylum Streptophyta; class Magnoliopsida; order Malvales; family Malvaceae; genus Gossypium; species Gossypium longicalyx. The sequence continues at coordinate 54,151,335 of CM047006.1, read as the reverse complement.
GAAATGTAATAAATTGATAATTAAATTCATTTATATAGATCCGAAAATACCAAATAAGGAGTTAGATCGAAGGAAAGAAAAAGTTTCGAATTAGTAGATTCTCATATACGAATAAGTATTGAGGTAAGTTCGTGTAACTAAATTATGTACATTTATATGTTTAAATTAAATGTTGTATATCTTAATTATATTATTGCCATGTATATGAAATTGATTGAATATTCAACAATACCTGGCAAATGTTAAGTTTCGCTTGAACAAATGAAAATCAATGGATGCAAGTTTCCCGTATTGGTTGTAGTCTTGCATATGTTGCGGACACACCACTGCTTGAAAGAGTGTCCTATTATTAACCCTCTCGAGCTTCCCATTATATCATTCAACGAGCTTCTCGTTATTGCTCTTTGGAGCGTCCTGATAGGTTTTGATCCTACATTTGTTGTGGACACACCTTAGCTTTTATAAGCATCCCGATTATAGGCTCTTCCTGAGCTTCCAGTTATATGGCTCTTTGTGAGCTTCCCGATAATGCTTGCTTGAACTTCCCGATGTATAGCTATCCGAAGCCCCCGTTATATGGCTCTTTGTGAGCTTCTCGATATGGTTCTTTTTTAACTTCCCAATTATGGCTCTCATGAGCTTCCCGTTATATAGCACGGATAAGCTTCTCGTTACATGGCTCACATGAGCTTCCTGTTATAAGGCTCGAGAGTGTGCTTCCCAGTTATGTGCTTTAATGAGCTCCCCTGTATATGAATTGATGAATCATTGACAAGTACACATTGTGTGTACTACCCGAGTATCCATTGATATTTCAATGATTCAACGGACAAAACTTTTGATGTAAGAGAAAATACAAAAATTAAATGAATTATATCTTGAATATCCATGAAATACCTGGAAAAGGTTGTATGATGAGCTCATCTCTGTTTTCTTGATATTCATTTAAATTTCATAACTAACTTGTTTTATGAGAGCATGTGTCTAGGCAATTGGCTATAATATTTTGGATGTATGTTTGTATACTTACTTTAAATGACTATGGTTGGTAAGTTAAATTCATGTTATACGAACTTACTAAGCATTAAATGCTTACTCTATTCATTTTCTCTGTTTTATAGTACTTGGAAACTTATAAAGGTTGAAGCAAGTCGGAGCAATATCACACTATCCTATAACTCACTTTGGTATAAATAACAAAACTAACTTTAGTATAATGGCATGTATAGGCTAAAATAGATCAAATGATGAAATATATTTTGGTTGCAACTAGCCATTAGAATGGCTAGTGTTAAGCATATTTTGATGTAATTATGTAAGACATTTAGCATGTTTAATGTGTGATGAAATGGTTATATGGTGAAGAGAATATAAACCTACTAATAAATGATTTTGAAATAGTATATTTGATAAAATTTGTCTATGAATGTAAGTGTGAAATTGGTAAGTTTAAATAGTTGAACATATGAGCTAATATGACATGCATAAGATTGGTTTTGCTTTAGTTTTAATATCTTGAATTGGTTGGTAAATGTATTCAAGTATTGTGGTAGGTTGATGGTATACTTGGGTAAGAAAAGTGGCCTTAAAAATGGCCTATTTTCGTCTACACGGGTAAACACATGGGCGTGTGTTTCAACCGTGTGTGACATACGGCCATGCACACGGACGGGCATATGGTTTGGCCGTGTGTCCCATGCATCTTAAAAATTTAGAAATAGAATGCTTAGAATTGGTCACACAGGTAGAGACACGGGCGTGTGTCTCAGCCATGTAAAACACAGGACCCAACACACGGGCGTGTGTCTTAGCCATATGAATCTGCACTTAATTTTCAAAAATTAAATTATCCACACGGCCTAGCACACAGACGTGTGGATGGCCATGTGACCCAAGTTAGATAGTTACACGGGTATGAACACAGGTTGGGACACAGCTGTGTGCCTTACATCGAATGCCCACACGGCCTAGGACATGGGCATGTCATTTGGCCGTGTGAGCATGGGTGTGTTGTAACGCCCAATTTCGGGTTTTCTGTGTTTCTGTGTTTTTTTTTTAATTTGGGTGTGTTCTGGTTGGTTAAAATATATATTTTAGTAGGTTAGTGGGCCTTTAGAAGGCCCAAAACTTAAGTTAAATCCGTGGTAGTCTTCGGAATTTTGATTTTAAGAACAAGTGATGCAATTGGCGTTTGGGCTTTTAAGAGTAAAGGGGTAAAAGATGACACAAAAAGGAGTGTGGTGTAGTGGCAAGGTAGAACCACTTAGGGGACAAGGAAGTGACGCCATAGAGGAAGCAAGGGGTCCAAGGTCCAAGTCTTGGCTCTTGCAATTTATTTTTGTTTTTCTTTTCAATAAATCTGGAAGCAAGTAGGTGCGCTTTAAAGTTTAATGTGTTGGACTTATGACACAAATGAGTTGATGGCCTAGTGGTGGTGGCGTGATTTGGCATGTGAGAGGACTTTGGTTCGAATCCTTTGGCACGCAAAGGTTGATTATTTTGCTATGTTGGGACGGCAAGAGTTGGTGTTGGTTTTAAACTCTGATGATGGAGGGATCCCACATCGGGAAGCTAACATAAGAGTAGATGGAGAGCTGGCTTTAAATAGAGCAAACCATGAGGAGAGTTGGCATACCCTTCTAGGCTGATCCCTTTCGCTTGGTGGCGTGCTCGTTTGGGTTGGGCGTCAGCTAAGAGTGTGGGAGCGCGGATTAACTGCAGTCTCCTAACAGGTGTGTATTTCTCACTACTCTAGCAGTAGGACGGCTATTTCGGGCCGCGATGGGCTGAAATGGGCCATGTAGTCCCAATGGGTCCGTAGGCCTAAGTGGATAAGTTGTAGAATTACTAAAATACCCCTATAGGTAGGACTACCGATTTACCCCTAGAGGGTAAAATGACTATTTTGCCCCTCTTGCATAAATGACTAACTTGTGTAATGATTGGGTTAGTTGACGTGGATTTATGGTAGTTATCGTTAATTCGTAAGTCTAATGTGTTAGTGATCGATCGTAGGATTGTCGCGTGGGAGATATCGTCATCAATCGTCATCAACCAGGTGTGTAAACGACACCCTCCCTTAGACTGAATCGGTAAAAGCTGAAATACCGAAACGTTGGTATTTTGTGAACTCGCGAGTGTGCGAGCGCTCGTGAGACAGTTGTTAATGAATATGGTGCATTTGGATGATTAGAGTGCAGAGTGTGCATTTTTGCGTACAATGGTATATTTGGGCTTAATGGGCCGAAAACGAGCCAATTGGCCAACAGGCCCACTTTGGTAAAAAGACGAGGTAAGTACTTCTGATTACTTGGTAAATGTTAGAATGAGCATGAAACCCTAGCAATAGGTAATAATTACTGAAATACCCTTATACATGAAAATTACGATTTTACCCCTTAGGATATTTTATTTTATCTGAAAAGCATGATGTTCTGTTTTACGTATGTACGTATGCCATGACATATTATTACATTTGCATGGGACATGGGTTTATATTGATGGAGGAAGCATTCTAGCAGCCTCGCTGCAATCTGGTGGCCTCGCCACATATATATCTGTTCTGGTGACTTCGTCACAATATGTGGTAGCCTCGCTGCAATCTGGTGGCTTCGCCACATATATAAACATATATAAACATATATATCTGTTCTGGTGGCCTCGCCACAATATCTATATCTGGTGACTTCGTCACAATATCTGGTAGCCTCGCTGTAATTTTTGTGGTGTGTAGCGGTTGGGTGGGTTGAGTAGTCTCCCCACATGGTGTAAGGCTGGTATGGGGGTGTTATGGATGGCTCTGGGTTGGGATTTTTGCATTCATGATATATTTGTTCTGTATCTGCTATGGACCTATGAGTTTCATTCTGATTTTTGTACTGGGCCAAGGCCCAGATAAGTCTGAGGTTTGATCTGTTTTGGGCTATGATTGGGTTATGTTACACACTGAGTTTACCAAACTCACCCTTTTATTTTCATCTCTGCAGGAAATCCCCAACCATAGTGGGCTTGGAGCTGTGAGGGATTCGGAGTGGCCACATCATCTGCAAAGTTGGTTTTTCTAAGTTAGCTTATTTTTTATTATTTTTATATTCTGATTTAATTTTGGATTTTAAGTTGTAATAAGGCCGCTATATAAATTTCTCTTTTCGCTATGGTTTTTTTTTATTATATTTATACTATGTCGAAACTGCTAGTGTTAGGCTGCGCGGATTTTCAAAATTAATGAACGTTTTCAAGACTCAAAAAGCACGACAAATGGATAGCCTAAAGATTGATAAACTGGCTTTTCATTCAATTGTTGTTTTTACAAAGACCACCCTAATCACTTAAACCAACGAATGCATACTAAGTCGTAAGTCCATGTGTGACACGCCGATCCGCCATAATGTCCGGGCCGGTGCGAGTGTTACATTTAGTGGTATCAGAGCCAAGTTGCAACAACTCGACTGTGGAACGGGTCTAAAAACGAGAGTTTTAAAGAAACATTGAATAAAGTTTTTTAAAAATCATTTTTTTAGGAACTTGATTATAAATTGTTTTCGAGAATGTTTCCAGTATTTTCTCTTTACAAATAGATGATTTTAAAGATTAAAATCAGTTTTCTAAAATTAGTTTTTTAGAAGGTGGCACACCGAATCTCCGGCCTAAGTCTGTAAGTTTTCTGAGCCTTTTTTATTGTTTCTGAAATATCTGTTATATGCTTGTACAAAACCTTATCATGGTACTTTAGTTAGGGTAACACTGGAACTATAGAAACTCTGATAAGTAGATCGAGATCAGTAGCTAGGCTACGCATGAAAGAAAACAAACTCAAACTACGAATTCATCATTATTCATAGGACATCTATAATAAACACTAACATATTAAACTGATTCATAAAATTCTTAATCAAATAATACAAAATGAGTACACGAGCAGCTCGTGGAAGAGGCCGTGGACGTGGCAGAGGTAATGCTCAAGCTGAATCTTCGTCTTCAGGATATGTGCCGACAGCAGATGCACCGATACCACCAGTAACGGAGGTAGAGTCTCATGATCGAGGTGTCGAGGACGATGCTCTGTCCCAGGCGATGCTCCAAGTTTTGGAAAGGGTTGCTGGGGCAAGTACGGGAAACAAAATTCGGGGGTCTATTTCTGAGTGGCTCCGGGCTAATGGAGCAGAGATATTTAGGGGCGTATCTAGTGTAGCTTCGAATATGGCTGAGTATTGGTTAGAAGCCACAGAGCGGATTATGGATGATTTGGACTGCTCTGTAGAGCAGAAGCTGAAGGGAGCCATTTCATTACTCAGGGATGAGGCTTATCAGTGGTGGCTCACGGTGAGAGATGGAACTCCTGCTGACAGTGTGACTTGGGAGCTGTTTAAGACAGCCTTCAAAGGAAAGTATGTTGGGGCTAGTTACGTGGTCGCTCGCCGGAAAGAATTTCTGAACCTGGTGCAAGGGAGCAAGTCAGTGGCTGAGTATGAGTCTGAGTTTCTGAGACTGAGCTGGTATGCTTCTGGGATTATCGCTACAGAGTATGAGTGTAGCGTACGCTTCGAGGATGGTCTGAGAGATGAACTTAGGGTGCTGATTGCTCCGCAGAGGGAGCATAACTTCGTTGCTTTAGTGGAGAAAGCTAGGATAGCTGAGGAAGTGAAGCGTACAGAAAGACAGAATCGTGAGAAAGATCGGAACCGTTTTAGGAGGGATTCAGGACTTTCAGGTGGTATGAACAGGAATGTTAAGAGAGCAAAGGTAATGGAGCCAGTTCGAGCAGTATCGATGAATGCTATTAGACCGCAGGGTTGTAGGAGTTATGGGAAGATACATATGGGCGAGTGTCGAAAATGTTCTGGTGCTTGTTTCTGATGCGGATCTATGGAGACCAAGTGTGTCTCCGTGGGGAGCACCAGTGTTGTTCGTTAAGAAGAAGGATGGGTCAATGCGGATGTGCATCGATTATCGGCAGTTGAACAAACTGACGATTAAAAACAAGTACCCACTGCCGAGAATCGATGATTTATTCGATCAACTTAGAGGAGCTTTAGTATTTTCCAAGATTGACCTTCAATCTGGGTATCATCAGTTGAGGGTTAAGGAGGTGGATATTCACAAGACGGCATTCAGAACTCGGTATGGTCACTATGAGTTCTTGGTTATGCCATTTGGGTTGACGAACGCACTGCGGCATTTATGGATCTCGATGAATCGAGTGTTTTCACCATACTTGGATCGATTCGTAGTCGTCTTTATCGATGATATTCGGTTTATTTCAAAAGCGAGGAGAAGCATGATGAGCATCTTCGTATTATGCTGCAAGTGCTGAGGGAGAAGGAGCTTTATGCAAAATTCAGTAAGTGTGAGTTCTGGTTGAGAGAGGTAACTTTCTTGGGGCATGTTGTCTCTGCTGCAGGGATCAAGGTGGACCCTCGAAAGATTGAAGCGATTCTGGAATGGAAGCCACCGAGGTCAGTGTCGAAAATTCAAAGTTTTTTGGGATTAGCTGGGTACTATAGAAGGTTTGTGGAAGGATTTTCTGTGATGGCAGCGCCTTTGACAAAGCTTATAAGGAAGGGAGTACCGTTTGCTTGGACTGAGAAACAACAGGAATCTTTTGAGAAGCTGAAGAAAGTTCTAACCGAGGCACCTGTACTGATTCAGCCGGAGTCTGGAAAAGATTTTACCATATATAGTGATGCATCACATGTAGGGTTGGGCTATGTGCTGATGCAAGAGGGTAAAGTGGTTGCTTATGCATCACGACAGCTTAAACCACATGAAGTTAACTATCCTACTTATGATCTGGAGTTGGAAGTGGTAATCTTTGCGCTTAAGATTTGGAGACATTACCTGTACGGAGAAAGGTGTATTATATACACAGATCATAAGAGTTTTAAGTATTTGCTGACTCAGAAGGAGCTGAACCTTAGGCAGCGGAGATGGATAGAGTTGCTTAAGGATTATGACTACGCGATTGAGTATCACCCGGGCAAAACTAATGTGGTGGCTGATGCCCTAAGTCGTAGAACTGTATCTGATCTGAGAGCCATGTTTGCTCGTTTGAGTCTGTATGATGACGGTAGTCTGTTAGCAGAACTACAAGTTAGGCCGACCTGGGTACATGAGATTAAGGAAAAACAGTCAAGGGATAAGTCCCTGGTTTCTCGATTCCAACAGGTTAAGAATGGGGATACTTTTAAGTTCGGACTTAAAAGTGAGGGAGTTCTGTGTTACCGAGGTAGAGTTTGTATTCCGAAGGACTCTGACTTGAGGCAAGCAATTCTGAAAGAAGCTCATGGAGGTCTGTGTGCTATGCATCCTGGAGGGAATAAAATGTATCATGACTTAAAGGAGTTGTATTGGTGGCCTGGATTGAAGCGAGAGGTAACGGAATTTGTGGGAAAATGTTTGACTTGTCAGCAAGTGAAAGCTGAATATCAATTACCTTCCGGACTTTTGCGGTCAGTGAAAGTACCACTTTGGTAGTGGGAGAGGGTAACCATGGATTTTGTGAGTGGGTTACCCTTGACTCCGTCGAAGAAGGACTCGATTTGGGTAATTGTGGATAGGTTGACCAAATCTACTCATTTTATACCTGTCCGCACTGATTACTCACTTCAGAAGTTAGCCAAATTGTATGTGGCGAAAATAGTGCGACTTCACGGAGTGCCAGTGTCGATTATCTCTGATCGAGATCCTAGATTCACATCTCAATTTTCGCAAAAGTTGCATGAGGCATTGGGTACGAGGTTGGAATTTAGTACAGCCTTTCATCGTCAGACTGATGGTCAGTTGGAAAGGATTATTCAGATTCTGGAAGACATGTTGAGGAGATGCGTTACCGACTTTCGAGGCAGTTGGGAGGATTACTTACCATTGGCAGAGTTTGCATACAACAACAGTTATCAGGCAAGTATTCGCATGGATCCTTAGTTTGCACTGTATGGGCGAAGATGTCGTACACCTAGTTGTTGGACCGAGTTGGGTGAGCGCGCGAGTTATTGGACTGAATTAGAGGCGATCATCGAGGATAAGGTCAAGTTGATTAGAGACCGATTGAAGAAAGCATCGATAGACGAAGTCATATGCGCATTTGAAGCGCAAGGAATTGAGTACTGTGGGTGATATGGTATTCTTGAAGGTTTCACCTTGGAAGAAAATATTAAGGTTTGGGAGGAAAGGCAAGTTAAGTCCGCGGTTCATTGGGACTTATCGATTCTTAAGCGAGTGGGTTGGTGGCTTATCGGTTGGAGCTACCTCCGAGTTGGATAGGATTCATGATGTCTTTCACGTCTCCATGTTAAGGCGGTATCATTCTGACCCTACTCATGTTGTGCCGGTTGTAGAGATCGAGGTCCAAACAGACTTGACTTTTGAGGAGGAGCCTGTGCAGATTTTGGATCGAGATGTTAAGATTTTGAGGAGGAAATCAGTTTCGCTAGTAAAGTCTTTGTCAGAGCGTAATCATGGCAGAGAGGAAGCTACTTGGGAGCCAGAAGTGGCGATGCGTCAACAATATCCTCATCTATTTGATTTAGGTAAAATTTCAAGGACAAAATTTCTTTAAGGAGGGTAGAGTTGTAACGCCCAATTTTCGAGTTTTCTATGTTTCTGTGTTTTTTTTAAATTTGGGTGTGTTCTGGTTGGTTAAAATATATATTTTAGTAGGTTAATGGGCCTTTGGAAGGCCCAAAACTTAAGTTAAATCCGTGGTAGTCTTCAGAATTTTGATTTTAAGAACAAGTGATGCAATTGGCGTTTGGGCTTTTAAGAGTAAAGGGGTAAAAGATGACACAAAAAGGAGTGTGGTGTAGTGGCAAGGTAGCGCCACTTAGGGGACAAGGAAGTGACGCCATAGAGGAAGCAACGGGTCCAAGGTTCTAGTCTTGGCTCTTGCAATTTATTTTGGTTTTTCTTTTCAATAAATCTGGAAGTAAGTAGGTGGGCTTTAAAGTTTAATGTGTTGGACTTATGACACAAATGAGTTGATGGCCTAGTGGTGGTGGCGTGATTTGGCATGTGAGAGGACTTTGGTTTGAATCCCTTGGCACACAAAGGTTGATTATTTTGCTATGTTGGGATGGCAAGAGTTGGTGTTGGTTTTAAACTCTGATGATAGAGGGATCCCACATCGGGAAGCTAACATAAGAGTAGATAGAGAGCTGGCTTTAAATAGAGCAAACCATGAGGAAAGTTGGCATACCCTTCTGGGCTGATCCCTTTTGCTTGGTGGCGTGCTCGTTTGGGTTGGGCGTCAGCTAAGAGTGTGGGAGCGCGGATTAAGCTGCAATCTCCTAACAGGTGTGTATTTCTCACTACTCTAGCAGTAGGACGGCTATTTCGGGCCGCGATGGGCTGAAATGGGCCATGTAGTCCCAATGGGTCCGTAGGCCTGAGTGGATAAGTTGTAGAATTACTAAAATAGAATTACTAAAATACCCCTGTAGAGTAGGACTACTGATTTACCCCGGGAGGGTAAAATGACTATTTTGCCCCTTGTGCGTAAATGACTAACTTGTGTGATGATTGGGTTAGTTGACGTGGATTTATGGTAGTTATCATTAATTCGTAAGTCTAATGTGTTAGTGATCGATCGTAGAATTATCGCGTGGGAGATATCGTCATCAATCGTCATCAACCAGGTGTGTAAAAGACACCCTCCCTTAGACTGAATCGGTAAAAGCCGAAATACCAAAACGTTGGTATTTTGTGAACTCGCGAGCGTGCGAGCGCTCGTGAGATAGTTGTTAATGAATATGGTGCATTTGGATGATTAGAGTGTAGAGTGTGCATTTTCGTGCACAACGGTATATTTGGGCTTAATGGGTCGAAAACGGGCCAATGGGCCAACAGGCCCACTTTGGTAAAAAGACGAGGTAAGTACTTCTGATTACTTGGTAAACGTTAGAATGAGCATGAAACCCTAGCAATAGGTAATAATTACTAAAATACCCTTATAGATGAAAATTACGATTTTACCCCTAAGGATATTTTCTTTTATCTAAAAAGCATGATGTTCTGTTTCTGTGTACGTATGCCATGACATATTATTCTGTTGCATGGGACATGGGTTTATATTGATGGAGGAAGCGTTACGCGACCTCATTGTAGATCCGTGGCCTTCGCCACATATATATCTGATGCGGTGACTTCGTCACAATATCCGCGACCTCATTTGCAATCTGGTGGCTCCGCCATATATATAAACATATATATCTGTTCTGGTGGCCTCGCCACAATATCTATATCTGGTGACTTCGTCACAATATCTCGTAGCCTCGCTGTAATTTTTGTGGTGTGTAGCGGTTGGGTGGGTTGAGTAGTCCCCACATGGTGTAAAGGCTGGTATGGGGTGTTATCGATGGCTCTGGGTTGGGATTTGCATTCATGATATATTTGTTCTGTATCTCGCTATGGGCCTATGAGTTTCATTCGATTTACATCTTGGGCCAAGGCGAGATAAGTCTGAGGTTTGATCTGTTTTGGGCTATGATTGGGTTATGTTACATAATCGAGTTTACCAAACTCACCCTTTTATTTTCATCATCTGCAGAAATCCCCAACCATAGTGGGCTTGGAGCCGTGAGGGATTCGGAGTGGCCACATCATCTGCAAAGTTGGTTTTTCTAAGTTACTTTATTTTTTATTATTTTTATATTCTGATTTAATTTTGGATTTTAAGTTGTAATAAGGCCGCTATATAAATTTCTCTTTTCGCTATGGTTTTTTTTCTGATTATATTTATACTATGTCGAAACTGCTAGTGTTAGGCTGCGCGGATTTTCAAAATTAATGAAAGTTTTCAAGACTCAACAAGCACGACAAATGGATAGCCTAAAGATTGATAAACCGGCTTTTCATTCAATTGTTGTTTTTACAAAGACCACCCTAATCACTTAAACCAACGAATGCATACTAAGTTGTAAGTTCATGTGACACGTCAGATCTGGCCATAATGTCTGGGTCGGGTCTGGAGTGTTACATTTAGTGGTATCAGAGCCAAGTTGCAACAACTCGGCTGTGGAACGGGTCTAAAAACGGGAGTTTTAAAGAAACATTGAATAAATTTTTTAAAAATCATTTTTTTAGGAACTTGATTATAAATTATTTTCGAGAATGTTTCCAGTATTTTCTCTTTACAAATAGATGATTTTAAATATTAAAATTAGTTTTCTAAAATTAGTCTTTTAGAAGGTGGCACACCGAATCTCCGGCCCAAGTCTGTAAGTTTTCTGAGCCTTTTTTATTGTTTCGAAATATCATTATATGCTTGTACAAAACCTTATCATGGTACTTTAGTTAGGGTAACCTTTGGAACTATAGAAACTCGATAAGTAGGTCGAGATCAGTAGCTAGGCTACTGCGAAAGAAAACAAACTCAAACTACAATTCATTGTTATTCATAAGACATCTATAATAAACACTAACATATTAAACTGATTCATAAAATTCTTAATCAGATAATACAAAATGAGTACACGAGCAGCTCGTGGAAGAGGCCGTGGACGTGGCCGAGGTAATGCTCAAGCTGAATCTTCGTCTTCAGGATATGTGCCGGCAGCAGATGCACCGATACCACCAGTAACGGAGGTAGAGTCTCATGATCGAGGTGTCGGGGACGATGCTCTGTCCCAGGCGATACTCCAAGTTTTGGAAAGGGTTCTTTGGGGCAATCTGAGAAACAAAATTTGGGGGTCTATTTCTGAGCTGCTCCGGGCTAATGGAGCAGAGATATTTAGGGGCGTATCTAGTGTAGCTTCGAATATGGCTGAGTATTGGTTAGAAGCCACAGAGCGGATTATGGATGATTTGGACTGCTCTGTAGAGCAGAAGCTGAAGGGAGCCATTTCATTACTCAAGGATGAGGCTTATCAGTGGTGGCTCACGGTGAGAGATGGAACTCCTGCTGACAGTGTGACTTGGGAGCTGTTTAAGACAGCCTTCAAAGGAAAGTATGTTGGGTCTAGTTACGTGGACGCTCGCCGGAAAGAATTTCTGAACCTGGTGCAAGGGAGCAAGTCAGTGGCTGAGTATGAGTCTGAGTTTCTAAGACTGAGCTGGTATGCTTCTGGGATTATCGCTACAGAGTATGAGTGTAGCGTATGCTTCGAGGATGGTTTGAGAGATGAACTTAGGGTGCTGATTGCTCCGCAGAGGGAGCGTAACTTCGTTGCATTAGTGGAGAAAGCTAGGATAGCTGAGGAAGTGAAGCGTAGAGAAAGACAGAATCGTGTGAAAGATCGGAACCATTTTAGAAGGGATTCAGGACTTTCAGGTGGTATGAACAGGAATGTTAAGAGAGCAAGGGTAATGGAGCCAGTTCGAGCAGTATCGATGAATGCTATTAGACCGCAGGGTTGTAGGAGTTATGGGAAGATACATATGGGCGAGTGTCGGAAACGTTCCGGTGCTTGTTTCTGATGCGGATCTATGGAGACCAAGTGTGTCTCCGTGGGGAGCACCAGTGTTGTTCGTTAAGAAGAAGGATGGGTCAATGCGGATGTGCATCGATTATCGGCAGTTGAACAAACTGACGATTAAAAACAAGTACCCACTGTCGAGAATCGATGATTTATTCGATCAACTTAGAGGAGCTTTAGTATTTTCCAAGTTTGACCTTCAATCTGGGTATCATCAGTTGAGGGTTAAGGAGGTGGATATTCACAAGACGGCATTCAGAACTCTGTATGGTCACTATGAGTTCTTGGTTATGCCATTTGGGTTGACGAACGCACCTGCGGCGTTTATGGATCTGATGAATCGAGTGTTTCAGCCATACTTGGATCGATTCATCGTCGTCTTTATCGATGATATTCTGGTTTATTCTGAAACTGAGGAGAAGCATGATGAGCATCTTCGTATTATGCTGCAAGTGTTGAGGGAGAAGGAGCTTTATGCGAAATTCAGTAAGTGTGAGTTCTGGTTGAGAGAGGTAACTTTCTTAGGGCATGTTGTCTCTGCTGCAGAGATCAAGGTGGACCCTCGAAAGATTGAAGCGATTCTGGAATGGAAGCCACCGAGGTCAGTGTCGGAAATTCAAAGTTTTTTGGGATTAGTTTGGTACTATAGAAGGTTTTTGGAAGGATTTTCTGTGATGGCAGCGCCTTTGACAAAGCTTATAAGAGTGTGGGAGCGCGGATTAATTGCAGTCTCCTAACAGGTGTGTATTTCTCACTACTCTAGCAGTAGGACGGCTATTTCGGGCCGCGATGGGCTGAAATGGGCCATGTAGTCCCAATGGGTCCGTAGGCCTAAGTGGATAAGTTGTAGAATTACTAAAATAGAATTACTAAAATACCCCTGTAGGGTAGGACTACTGATTTACCCCTGGAGGGTAAAATGACTATTTTGCCCCTTGTGCGTAAATGACTAACTTGTGTGATGATTGGGTTAGTTGACGTGGATTTATGGTAGTTATCGTTAATTCGTAAGTCTAATGTGTTAGTGATCGATCGTAGGATTATCGCGTGGGAGATATCATCATCAATCGTCATCAACCAGGTGTGTAAAAGACACCCTCCTTTAGACTGAATCGGTAAAAGCCAAAATACCAAAACGTTGGTATTTTGTGAACTTCATGGCGTCGCGGCGCTCGTGAAACGATTGTTAATGAATATGGTGCATTTGGATGATTAGAGTGTAAAGTGTGCATTTTTCGTACTGCTTGGTATATTTGGGCTTAATGGTCGAAAGCGGGCCAATGGGCCATGAGCCCACTTTGGTAAAAAGACGAGGTAAGTACTTCTGATTACTTGGTAAACGTTAGAATGAGCATGAAACCCTAGCAATAGGTAATAATTACTAAAATACCCTTATAGATGAAAATTACGATTTTACCCCTAGGGATATTTTTTTTTATCTAAAAAGCATGATGTTCTGTTTCTGTGTACGTATGCCATGACATATTATTCTGTTACATCACCAGCATAACTCACCATTATTTTTTAGAACAACATGAACTTGAGAATAAATATTCAACAAGGATCTTCAAGAGCATTGTAAGCTTCAAATTCTTCAAAAAATAACGATTGTAATCCTTCTCCTCTACATGGAGGATTCCACTCTACAAATATTTGGAGCCAAACCCTTAAACGTTGAGTCCTAAATTGCATATTTAGCCATTAAAATACCAACACAAAAATAAAAAACCATTATATGCAATCTTCATCTACTATTTTCTTAAAAACAAACCTTACAAGAAAATCATTTGACTGATATTTTATTTACTAATGGAATTTTCCTTTACCTTTTCATTTTTTTATGCTAACAACATTATACCCCTAAAATCCAAATTTAATGCCGTTGTAACATCCCTAACACCCCCTGAGATGATTATAGTGTTATTTCAAAACTTGCACGTGTTAAAATTTTTGAAGTAAATAAAATAAGAATCATGAGTGTTAGTAGAGAAAGTAGTTGGATATTGTAAGAAATTGAAAAGACTTTTGAATTGAGAGAAATTAATTTAAGGTGTTGACTAAATCGTAATAGTGTGAAAAGTGTTAGGGCAAAAGTGTGAATATTAAAAATAAGAATGACTGAATTAGATCGATAGGAAAAAAAGAAAGGATTAGAAGTACAATTTAATCAAGAGAGTGTTAAAAGTGTGGATAAGATTGAAATTAATTGTGAACCACAAAATGTATACAATGATGTTTAGAGTTTTTCAGTTAAATAATTTTTAATATTTTAAATACTTAATTTAATAGATTTTTATATATAGAAGAGTATAGGATTCTCTTCCATCATCATCCATTTCACGTCACCTCCATCTCCAAATTTAGTCAACTTTCACATTCTTTCATTTTAGTCCTTTCTACCATTTTCAACCACCTCAAGCTCAAAACTTCAAGTTTCTTCCATGGATTCTTAGTGAAATCAATAGAGCAACCTTATAGCAAGCTAAGTTTCTTTTAAAGTTAGCTAGTGTACAGATTTGAGAAGAGAGAAAAGTGAAGTTAGGGATTTGAGTAAAAGTTCAAGGTAACGATAATGGAGTTTCTTTAAGGATTTCATGTATATTTCATTAAAAGTGTATGAAAATGATATGTGATTATGTTTTTGATATTAAATCTTTTATGTGTGTGCTATATTAATGAAGAGAAAGAGAAGAAAGGTGATAAAAAAAGGCTTGATAAGGAGAAGGAAGTAGCAAAATAGTGAAGGAAGAAGAAAAGAGCTTTTTCCAAGCATTAGATTGTAAGTACTTCAAGAATTTTACTTTACCTAATATAACCTAAGTGAAAACTTGTTAAATTGGTAATGTAATATTTATAAGATTAATCTATATAAGAAATTGTTAATGTGCACTATCGAATTTATTTTAAAGTAAAGGTGTTAGAAGGTGAGTTTAAATAATAATTTTAATAGCTTATTTGTAGTGAATTTGAAGTTAAAATGACTAAATTGCAATGCGTATAAAAGTTAGACAAGTGAAATAAATAATTAGATAAAAAAAAACTCAAATAATAGGTTAAACAATAGTAAATTAAATGTCAAGTGATATTTTGATGATTGTTGTCTTTTATTTAAGTAAGGACTAAATTGTAAAAAAGTTTAAAGTATGAATTACCTTTGATTTTTAAGAGAATGTAATAAATTTAATGTATATATGCTCATGTAAACAAAGTAGGATATAGATGGCATGCCATTAAGAAATTTTTATGTGTGCTAATGATAGTGGCATTCTGTGCAATTCAGTGATTTCGCACTCCGATGCTAGTAAAAGTGGCACTTTAGTGCAAATCGTTAATTTTACATTTCGGTGTAAGATAGTGTATGCATGTTTGTGCAATTAATACAATGATCATTCCACATATCCTACGTGTTCTATTAAGTCTATAGTTGGGCTAAAAATTTGATGGTGAGTGAACTTAATATTGAAATTGGTAAGTGGCTTATAGAATGAGAGTTTGAGATTTCACTATAGTTATTCTCTATTTAACCTTATTGTGTGACAGCCCTAATTTGACCCTAGTCGGAAAGTGGTTTTGGGACCACAAAATCGAGTCATAAAAAATATTTGTGATTATATTCTATGTTTATTAAATGTGTAAATGCATGTGTGAAAGTTTCATGCTTTGATTTTGTCATTTGTATGTGAAATTTATAAGATAGGACTCATGTGATAAGACTTGAAAATGTGATAGGTAAATTTTAAAGTGCCAAATAATGCATGAACTATTGACATGGGGGACTTGCATGTCAATTGGACCACTTTAAAAAATAGTAAGCCATAATGATGGTAGATGGATAATATATGTTTTATTTAAGTATTATAATAAGTAATGGCATTATTTTGAAATAAAAATAATTAGTAAAATAAGAAAAAGATGATAAAATAATGGGTGTTCATCTTTCTTTCTTTATTGTCGAAATTTAGAAAGAAAAATATTGAAGAAAAAGCCAAGGCATTCGGCCATGGTTATCTCAATTTAAAGGTATGTAATGTGATTTTTTTTTGTAATTGATTATGAAATTAAATTGATAAGTACATAGTATAGTTAACCCATGGTTTAAATTCATGAATCATTGAACATATATCCATTCGGCAAGTTGCTAAATTTGTGTTAATTTTGATAAGTTTTTGGGAAGATGTTATTTATATGTTAAAGTAGCTTAAATGATGGTTGGATAAGTTGAATTCATTGTTGAGAGGTATGAATTGAACTTTCCGTATGTATATATATGCATTTTGGAAAGAAAACTTTGTTGTTATTTGAGTTTTTATATATATATATGCACATTCGGTCATGGGGGCGGAATAAGATGAATTTAAAATGTTATAGATTGTTTTTAAGATTTGTTAAATTGTTGTGGTCATTGCCGAATATATGTTTAGTTAAAGAAAATTTTTAAAGTGTTTAGTTAATTAGTAGGTTAATGGTGTATGCACAAATTATTTGAAATATAAACTTTGTATGAGTATTAAAAGATGTATATGAATTTGGCCTTGGGAGAATTTTTAGTATAAAATGCTTAAATTCTAGATAGGTTATTGCTTAAATGACCGAATGTGCCAAAGGTAAATGCATGTCAAATTGATCCATATGTGTTAAGGGAATAGGACTAAATATCGGTTTGATGAACTATATATTTATATATATTCGGCTATATAGTTAAGATATGTACATGAAAATATGATAAGCCATATGAATTTTGTGTTTGTGTATGTGAACTAGATATTTAATGGATATTCGGCTAAAAGGGTTAAAGGTTAAGTCACAGGAATTTTGGTGATATACATATTCGGTCATTAGGGTTATATGTACTTTGGCTATGTGAGTTATGTATTAAGTAAGCTATTTATTTGATATGTATATTCGGTCATAAAGGTATACTTGGAGAATTGTTTAATTAAATTGTATTAGAATGTTTAATGTGATTTAAATGGGTATGACCATTTCGTATTTGAGCTAAAGGTAGCTATATGACCTAGTAAATCTCTTGTCATATTCGACCATAATCTAGCGTGATGGGATTTTAATAAGCTAAATTTGTTTGAATTAGCTCAAGAGCATAGAGGGGCAAACTCAGATAAGGGAAAAGAGAAAGTAATCGAATAGCCGTTGTAATCGTTCGACGATATCCGAGGTAAGTTTTGAGTAGTCGCCTTTAGTATAAAAAAATTTTATGATGCCTTGATATGTGTATATTAGATGAATTATGACCTTTTGATTCTACTTGAATTAAGTTGTGTGATAAATAATCTAAGTTTATGAACTATAGTCGAATGGTCAATACGGGTTAAGCTTAATTAATAAAATGTATATGGAGCTTATATTCACATGTAGCAAATGACTACTAATGTGACATGTTCAATGAGATGTGTTAATATATGATTAAATATGCATGATACTTGAGGAACTGTATCCGGGCTTAAAGACCCCGGGCTATATCTTTGGAATGTTATCCGGCGTAAAAACCCATGAGCTTCGTGCTAGAATGCTATCCAGGGCTTAAAGACCCGCAGAACCGTGCTAGAATGCTATCCGGCTTAAAGACCTGCAGGCTTCGTGCTAGAATGCTATCCGGGCTAGAGACCCGCAGGCTACGAGCTGGTATTATACCGGGTTTAAATTCCCGCAGGCTGGTGCTAGAAATTTGTTTCAAGTTCTAAGACTAGACAGGATTGATGCCAGTAAATTAAGTAAGATTGCGACATTGAATATCTGCAGAAAACCACTGTCGAGTAAGTACTATATATTTAACATGTTAAGGTATGTATTACGTACTCATATGTGAAATGATTTTAAAGTGAATTATTAGTATCAAAGAACGATATATATATATATGTATATATACGTGTGAATGAATACGGTTTTTAAGAATAAGAGAATGACCTATTCGGTCAATGTATGTCATTATATGAAAGTATGTGACTTAAAGTAATAGTATGAGCCTTATACTAAAGTTAAATATGTGCTAAAAATTTCTTGTGTATTCATATATATATATTCAACCAATAGGCTTTATAACTTGTGTATATTCGGCCAAGTAATATATAATTAGAATACGAGTTCCGTGATACTTAATGTTCGATTTTAAATGACAAGTTTTAATTGTTTGAAATGCTTAAAACTTACTAAGCCTCGAAAGCTTACTCTGTTCCTTATTTCTCTGTTTCTGATTGTTGATTTTGGCCACCGGCTGGGGATCGTCACAATTCATCATACTATCGATCTCTTTTAGTACAGTTTATTTTGGTCACGATATGGCATGTATAGGTTAAATTTGAAGATAACTATGTTTTGTAATTGTAAATATTTTGGCCATATGAAAATGGCATATTTATAACACAAAGATCATTATGTATTCATCTCAATCTCTGTTTATGTTAGTTAATGTGGATGAGAAATTTAATGTTTAGCTCGGTAATACCTTTTTAGCCTAAATCCGACGATCAGATTCGGGTTAGGGGTGTTACATATTGTATGTAATTGTTAGTACAGAAATTCATATGTTAACATTGTTTAATTTTAATGGTAAGTTTAATTCTTGATGTACTTACTAAGCTTTATAAGCTTAATTCGTTGTTTTTCAACGCATAGGTAAAGACTCAAGTTGAAGCTCTAAAGTGAAGATACCATCTCAACTCATCACACCTCTAGGCTTAGAAGGGAGTATGATTTTGATATTTTTTGTTATAGATTATGGCATGTACATAGGTTTATGCCAATCATATGGACTAGTTTTCTAGTGAAAATACTTGAAGAGTTATGATCATTTTGTTGACCTTACAAACTTGTTAAGTTTTTATTGTGTTAAATGTGGAATCATATGATGATTTGATGGAGAATTATGTTTTATAATGTTTTGAAATGGTTTGGGAATGATTGATGATAGTTGGGACTTGATTTTAGGCATTTCAAACATGATTCATGTAATCTATCTTTAGTGTTGCGATATCTGTCAGTGTGTCACGACACCCACTTCCCTGTGTCGTGACATTGACCTTGCTTAGTAATTTGTATCTAGCATCGTGACACCAGCAACTCAGTGTCGCGACATTCGTCTGTGTTGTGACATCCACTTCCCAGTGTCGTAACGTTGACCTTATTTACCCTATTTTGATCTGAATAAGCCTTGATTGGCCCCAATTTGTAACCAAACTTTAAAGGAAGCCTAAATATGACTCAAGTAACTCTAAGATAGTATAATTATTTTAAAACAAAGTTTTGAAATTGATGATCCAGTTGAGTAGTCTTAGTATCCAAATTTGACATTCCTTAAGATGTAATAGTTCACTCTAGATTATGGTTGTTACAGCCATGATCATTATTGTCAAAGCTGTAGTAACTCATTTCTATCACATTTAAGAATGGCATGCCAATTTATCGACAACGCATGCTAAACTGGTTGAAGCATATGACTGAAATTTTTTTACTGCATTTTCTACCCCAAGAAACTCATACAAATCATTATCAATTACATGATTTAGGTTCTCATGTCCTCTAGATTCAGGTCTTGAAGTTGGTAGTTCTTGGACACACATAATGCAATCGATCATTCAAGTATATTATGAGAAGTTTTAAAATGAATCTCTGTAGAGATAAAAAAAATTAGTCATAAATTTCACTGTTTTCAAGGAGAATCACAAAATGGGGGTGGCGAGACAATGATTGTGGTGTAGGGGCTTTTTTTGGAGAAGAAATAATTGAGTGAAAGGGGGCCAAAGAAAACAAAAAGAAAAAAAATAAAGTGAAAGAAATGAAAAAGTAATTTTAAAAAAAACAAAAATGACATGGCAGCATATTATTGGTTGTAATTATTTTTGTTTAACGGAGTTAACTTTTGGGGGTAATTTGGGTAACGAAAGATAGTTTAGGCATTCCTTCAAACAAACAAAAAAGTTTAGATGCCAATTTAGAAAAAAGAGCATAGTATAGATACCAATTTGTGGTTTAAGCTAAAAATATAATAGATATTTCCAAACCCTAATAATATTTAGAAAAACATAATTAAAAATTAAAAACTTACCTGAAAAAAAAAAACTATAAGGTTGAAAAAATCAATTATAATTTGAATATTAATTTTTTTTATAAAAGATAAAAATAGATTATAAAAATGTAATAGGTAAAGTTTGTTAGAAGCGGTAGGTAGCGTTTTATAAAAGGGGTTAAGAGGGGATTTCTTTCCCCAAAAAAGGTTACGAGTTGGGAAAGGATTAGCAATACATACAATGGTTGATCAAAAGGGGTGTAGTGGTTGCCAATGAATGGAATAAGGATGTTTATGGATTTATAGGTACTCGCAAAAGGCATTTTATGAGTTTACTTTCCAATATCTAAAAGGCCCTGGACCAATCTGCCTCTTCTTGGTTAGTCCAACTAGAGAGCGATATTCGCGACGAGTTGGAAAATTGGCTTAATCATGAAGAGCTTCTTTAGATGCAAAAATCCAAATGTGACTGGCTACAGCTTGGGGACTACAACACCAAATTCTTTCATACTAGAACAGTCCAAAGAAGGAAATTCAATCGTATCACGGCTCTATGCATTGATAATGGCAAGTGGTGTTCCGATCAGAATATCCTTCAATTTAAAGTAGTTAGTTTTCTCGAGAAACTCTATGGAAAAATCCCTAAACCCATGAGGGGCCTACCCTCTAACATTTTCCCTCATCTCAAGCTTCAGGACATAGTTTTTTTGGAAAGGGCTATTTTCAATGAAGAAATCAAGAAAGCCTTATTCAGCATGGATCCTCTAAAAGCTCCGAGAAACGATGGCTTTAATGCGCACTCTTTCCAAAGCCAATGGGATATTGTAGGTTATGCAATTTATGAGTGGGTTCAAGGTATCTTTGCTTGTAATAACATTGACCAGAAGTTAAATAGTACACTGATCATGCTAATTCCTAAGAAGGATAATCTAGAGAATTTCAACCAATTTTGGTCTATTAGTCTATGCTTGGTAATGTACAAATTGGTAATGAAAGTTATTGCTAATAGATTTAAATTGGTTTTCCCTAATTTCATCTCGCAGGAACAGGCCAGTTTCATTGTCGGATGCAATATCTCTGATAATGTTATTATAGCACAAGAAGTCATCCATTCTATGTGGAAAAAAATGAATTAGGAAAAATTGGATGGTGATCAAGCTAGATTTGGAGAAGGCTTATGATAGAGTAAGCTAGGATTTTATTGGTGCTTCGTTACAAGCTGTAGGGATCCCAGATTTCCTTAGATCAGTAATCATGGCTGCCATTTCCTCTTCGACTATGCAGATTCTTTGGAATGGAGTTCCCACTTAGAAATTCAAGCTATCTAGAGGGATCAGACAGGGTTGTCTTTTATCAGCTTACCTCTTTGTTCTGTGTATGGAGTGGTTGGGACACATTATTCACCCGAAAATTTATAAAGATAAGTGGTGCCCAATTTGGATTTCAAGGATAGGTTTTACCTTATCTCATTTATTTTTTGCGGATGATTTGTTTTTTGTTTTTTATTTTTTATTTTTTTGGCAAAGCAAAGTTGGAACAAGCCCAATTATTAGTAGGTATTTTGAAACATTTTTTTTGTGATTTCTCTGGACATAAAATCAACACTCAGAAAAGTAACATTTTCCAAATGTGTTGAAGGTGATATATATACTCAGATTAATTAATTATTTAGCTATCAGGTGGTTCAAAGCCTTGGTATTTACTTAGGAGTACCTCTTCTTCGTGATCATGTTACTAAAAGTACTCTGAGTTTTATAGTGGAAAAGGTGAGGCATAAACTGCAAAGTTGGGAAGCAAGGAAGTTATCCATTACAAGAAGAGTCACCCTGGCCTAATATGTCCTCCTTGCCATACCGAACTACTTTATGCAGACCATGATGATATCGAAAGGAGTCTGTGAAGAGATTGAGCGAATTGTAAGACAATTTATTTAGGGCTACGATAGTAGACATCTGAAACTTACTTTGGTTGGGTGGGAATCCATTTTTCAATCGAGATCTTGAAGTGGTCTTGGATTTCGGCATTTACATGACTAGAAAACTCATTTCTTATGAATATTGGTTTTAACCTAGTCACTAAGGACAATGGCTTATGCGTATGAGTTCTAAGGTTTGGCCCCTCTTATGTGAGAACTTAGCTTGGCTTGTGAGTAATGGTACTAGTATTCGGTGCTAGAAGGATTCTTGGATCCCGAGAGCCAACCCTTTACTTACGCATATTCTTGCGCATGTGAATTTAGATTTGGATTGCATCCTTAGGGATTTGGTTACGCATGATAGAACTTGGAATATAGATCTTTTTTGTGTATGCTTGCTTGAAGAGATGATTCAATAGATAACAATCCTGCATTAGGCTTGGATAGGGTGAGTTGGGCTTCCTCGACTTCAGGATCTCTTTCTGTTCATAGCGCTTTCTGGTCTCTAAAAAAAGATTCTTAGAATTCCAAATATGTTTATTGGAAGAATATCTGAAAATTTCAAAGACCTCAAAGATTTCAAATTTTTCTTTGGCTAGCTTATAATAGAGCTTACTAACTAATTCGGGACGTACCAGGTGAGGTTTGGGTCATAACATCTCTTGCCCTATATGCGGCCATGAAATAAAAGATACTATCCATGCTCTTAGGGATAGTCCAACTGCAAAAGAAGTGTGGTTGCATGTGGTCCCAATTGAACAATAAAATGGGTTCTTTTCTTACCCTATTCAAATTTGGTTATCTTCTAATCTTTTTTGTCAATTGAAATTGTAGGAACGTGGAGTTATTTGGTCATGCTTTTTTGGTCTAATCACCTAACGAATTTGGAATAATAGAAATCTCTTCATCTTTCAGAACATTACTTAGCCAACCCTTGAAATTGTCAAAGCTTCTCTTAAGTGGGCACAATAATTTGAATCATGTTAGAACATATATAAGCCCAATTTCGTAAATTCGTGATACCAAATGCACACTAAAGGAAAGTAGGTTCATTTACTCTCTAATGGTGCAATGGAAAGAGTTTCTGGGAATGCTTCTGTTGGTAGCGTGCTACGTGATTAGGCTGGAAATTGGATTTTGGGATATAATTGTTATCTAGACAATTTGTAACAACTCAATTTAGACCCTAGTTGAAATAGTGGTTTCGGGACCACAAATCCGAGGAAAAATATTTTAATATTATTTTTCGTGCTTATTATATGTGAATTAGTATGTGTGAAAATTTTGTATGAAAATTTAATTATTTGTGTGCTCAATTTGATAAAAGGACCTAATTACGTAAAATGTAAAAGTTGACTGCTATATGTTAAGTATGTCTATTTGTTATGCCTTTGTAAATAAGAGGTCCTTATGTTGAAATTAGGCCACTATTATGGTTAATGGACATTAATGGCCTTAATATGTGTGATTTTATAATGGATTAAATAAGATTAATTTGGTAATTGGATTAATAAGTTATAATTAAAATAAAACAAAGTATGAAATTAGGCCATTATCATCTTATATTGCCGAAAATCAAACAAAAATGAAGAAGAAAAACACAACTAGGGTTCGGCACTTGTGATTGTGGATTAAGGTATGTGTTTTGTTTGGTTTTTGATAATTTCTACGTTTTTGTGATTGTTGCTCAGTGTACTATCAAGCCCATGTCTCAATTTCTGATTTTGTTGATGATTTTAAGTTATGCCATTGATGAAATTATGAGTTTTATGAAGTCTGATGATAATATATGGAAGCTTAATGTTGGGTTAACATGATTTGTCTTTGAATTTTTGATAACTTTGAGTAAAATGGGCTAAATTGTGAAATTTGTAAATTGAGGGACTAAAATGTAAAATAAATGAAATATGTGGACTTGTATGAGCATTATGAATATTCGGCTAGGCATGTGTGCAAAGAAATTTTGTGTATTTTGTGATTTTGTGAAATAGGGACAAAAGTGTCAAAATGTGAAAATATGAGGGCTAATTTGTAAAATGCCCTAAATATGTATTTTTGGATTGATTTGAATGAATGCGTGATTGAATAAGTCAAATTTGAATTTATTTAGATCAAGAATTAAAGAAAATGGAATTAGATCGGGGAAAGTCGAAAGTCGTCGAGTAGTCGATTTCATCCGTTTCAATCCGTACAAGGTAAGTCTATATACAAATAAATGTGTTTGTAATGGTTTATGTATGCTTATATGCTATTGAACAATGATGAATGGCTTATTTGATGCTTATATGCTATTGAACAAGGTAAGTCTATATACAAATAAATGTATGCGGAACAATGGCATCGATATTTGATTACATGTAAGACATAAATGCGGAGCGTTGGTATTGTACTATCTTTCCGAGCAATCTGAGTATCCTTATTTATTTGAGCGGTTCAATGGGCATTCTGAGAAAATGGAAAATTATGTGGATGTGTATCCGACTCAGGTACGTTTGAAATATTTATCATCAATTGAGAATGAAAGGTAAGTATATGTGCAAGTGATGATAATATAAGTATAAAAAAATATGCTATATGTACAAATGAATTGAGGATATGTGAAATGAATATGAACTATATGATTTGTGATAATATTTGGCTATGGAGTATATGTAATTTGATGATACTTATATGCTTAAAATGATGAATTTATTTGTATATGGCTTACTAAACTTTTGAAAGCTTACTTTGTGTGTGTTTTCAATTGTGTTATAGATATCGTAGCTATCGGGAGCTCAGGGATTGTCGAGGATCATCACCACACTATCGAACTATATTTTGGTACCTTTTAAGAGTGTAATTATTGAAGTATGGCATGTATAGGCTAGAAGTATTAAAATATGTTTTGTAATGTGTATATCATGCCATGTGATATGGATAGATTATGGTTAAACGTATTGTTTGAATTTGGTATATGATATGTGATGCAATGTTACTATTATGATGTGTTTTTGGTTGGCCAAAAGAAATGGTCAGTTTGGTAAGTTTTTGGTATATGTTTGATTGTAGATTTGGTAAAAATTTAGCATGAGAATGAATGAGGTAAATTGATGTTACAAATCATATGTTTTGGTATGTTGATGGTTGCTAAAACTAACTAAAAATTCGACTAAGGCAAGCGAACCTATCAAATAGTAGTATAGTTATGGTGAGACCGAAAATATCGTATCCACAAGGACTAAAAGTACTAGTAATTACTATCTTTTTTATTATCTAGCCTAAGAATTAAAGGGTATTTTTAAACTAAAACTAATTATCTAATTAACTAAGATTGCGACAGAGATGAAAGTTGGAAAATACTTTAGGAAAACTGATGGAGAAGACAATACCCAAGGAAGAATCCACCTAGACTTCACTTATTACTTTCTAAATTAGACGATTTATTCACTTGTCTTAATCCGTAGAAATCCCAGATTTATGTTAATATCCCTCTCGAGACTAAAAACAACTGACTCTAGGTTGATTAATTGAAATCTCTTTCTAATTAAAACCCCTATTGTTGCATTAACTCGATCTATGGATTCTCTTATTAGATTTGACTCTAATCCGACAGATTTATGTCATCCTATCTCTAGGATTGCATGCAACTCCGCTTAATTATGAATGATCTACTCTTAAACAGGGACTTTTCCTCCACTAAATAAGCACATCAAAAACCTGAATTAATATCCTGGAATATTAAAGCAAGGGTTAAACTCACAATTAAGAATAAGAACAAGTATTTATCATATAACTCAAATAATAATAAGATCCGTCTTAGGTCTCATCTCCCTTAGGTATTTAGGGAGTTTAATTCATAATAATAATGGAAAACATCTCAAAGTTTGGAAAATAACAAAATATAAAGAAACCTAAAGAACTTCTAGGAAATTGGATGGAAATCTTCAGTCTTGATGTAGATCCTGCTTCCGAGGTGATTCTGATGGTTGTCCTTAAGTATTTCCTGCCTTCTACTCTGTGTGTCCTCTTTATTCCTCTTCTAGGGTGTTTATATAGGCTTTATAATGCTTCAAAACCCTCAAAAGTAGCCTTTTCCGAGTAGAATTAGACTTGGGAT
Source organism: Gossypium longicalyx (assembly GCA_025698465.1). Classification (NCBI taxonomy): domain Eukaryota; kingdom Viridiplantae; phylum Streptophyta; class Magnoliopsida; order Malvales; family Malvaceae; genus Gossypium; species Gossypium longicalyx. Next base: position 54,124,897 of record CM047006.1, on the reverse strand, counting down.
AGACAGGGACATGGCCGTGTGCCACGCCCATGTGCAAGTGCTCAGACCGTGTGCAATTCTGACTTGATTTATTGTCAACACGGCCATGAAACACGGACGTGTGGTTTGCCTGTGTGTGACACACAGGCGTGTGAATCACCCGTGTGGAAGTGCCTAGGCTGTGTGTCATGCTAAATTAGGCCCATTTTGTTCGTTTTTGGCCCGTTTCTTACTCTTTTTTGCTCTCCTAAGCTCACCTAAGTATAAAACATGAATTTAAAGGATTAGAAGCATCGAATTCAATAAAACCAAGGAAAAATTATCCATAAATATGCTAAGCATGGGGTAAAAATATGTATATATTACGGTTTATCAAATATCCCCACACTTAAGCATTTGCTTATCCTCGAGCAAAATCCTCAACTCACAATTAAAATAAATACTGCTCAACTTATAATTCTCATTAATAATGTTCGAAATAATCCATGAGTAGTCATACATTAAAAGCTTAACTATACGAACATTAAAGTTTCAAACAATCCAATTGAGCATTTCAATCATAAAATCATAGGTACCCCCCCTTTATCTAAGTAATTACCTTTAATTCCAAATTGGCAAGGGTTGACATCCTCACTAAAGATTCACTCAAATCACTCAAAGTGTTTAAGGTTCAATAATTAAGCACTCAATAGTCAAACATGAAAGGTTATTACTATAGGCTTGCATGAAAATCAAATCTCCACCACTATAATGAAATGATACACAAATCAAAAGGTCTTTAACAGGGTTGTAATGGGGCTTGGGTTAAAGGTGTGGATAAAAGCTGCAAAAGGGGGTTAGAATCGAGATTAACTTAATAGATTACCAAACTTAGAAAAAGCATAGCAAATCACTGAATTACAAACAAGTGCGAATTAACACTAACCAAAACTAATGAAATGAGCTTTTCTCTCAATATGATAACTTATCCAACAATATGTAACTAAATGAATATACGTTTTTTTAAGAATAAGAACAAGTAAAAAGTACATAAAAGAAATAATTCAGCAATTGAAAAGGCGAGAATAATTAGGTAACTCATCAAATTAAATCTCGATAAAAGGAGTCAATAAAAGGAGAAATTCTTAACGAATCAAAAAGGGTTAAGTTGTAGGTTAATATTAAGGGGAAAATCAAGAAATAATAGTTAAGGCTCAAAGGGGTTCACTAGGGGTCAATTATGTGGGTAGGCTCTTTATGGGGTAAATGGGTTAGAACCTAAGTGCCTTTATCATTTTAGTATATCAAATCAAAGATGTGGTCTCGACATGTATAATCGATGCAAGTTCTAGAATAACAAATCAATGTTGACACACTCATAACCAATAAAATAAGTGAGCAAGAAAGATATATGCTCTAAAAGGCTCAAGATCTCATGAAAATTATGGGTAATTGATGTCCATCCTGTAAATTCAAAACTTCAAGATGACACCTCAATTCAGGGGAACAACCTAGCAATTTTACTTCTCAAAAGTCAACTTATCATGCTCGATTCTCTAATGTCTTAAAGTTTAAACAATCAATGCACAGTTACCTATGATTTAATTCAAAACATATTAATAAAAATTATAAATCAATCAAAATTTACTCTAATAATGATATGAGACAATTATTTGAGAACAAGATAAAAATTTTGGGATTTTCTAATAATTACATAAATAACCTTCTCACACTTAAGATGTACATTGTCCTCAATGTACAAAGATATATAATGGAAATAGAAGCATAATATCAGAAGAGAGGGAGAGAAGCGAAACTGCCCTGAAATTTTGGATGAAGTCCTTAGAAGAGCGCAAGCAAGAATTGTGGAGAAATCTGAATAAAAGGCATGATTCTGAGTTACTAATAAGCAAATAAACACCACTGTGGAAGAGAATTAAGGGATCACTTGATAATCATTAGAAAGATAAATATGGTTCAAAATATAAAACATAAGTCTTCAAAAATAAATAAGAGACAAACTAGAATTGAAATTTAAATAAAAATAAAAATAATAGTAAAATAAAGAGACTCAAAGGTCCTCATCATCAGATGCCTCGTGGGTCGATGATGCCGAAGGAGAGATGTCGAGGTGGTGGCAAATCTGTCGAAGAGTGGCATCGATGCTGTCGAACCGCTCAAAGCACTACTGCTCAAAGCGAGTGAATCACTCGGATAAATCTGTCAAAATGGTAGCAGGAGGTCGGTGAATCAGTGGTGGTGGTGGGGGTGGGTCCTCATGAAGGGGAGGGACATCATCAGTAATATCCTCTGGCTTCTCCTGGTCATCAGAGTGGACGAGTCTGTACTGAGGGGGGTTGAATCCACAGTGTCACTCTATCATCCTCATGTGGATCATACTAGATATTCCTTGAGGAGACATCTGGCCTACTAGTGTGAGTGTCGTTGACATCTCTGGAGTGTCGAAGAGGCCGAAGTGTCGAGCAAGGCGAGTCACGTAAGGGCCAAGACATATGGGGCCCCTCCTATGATGGTCCGTCTGGTGCCGAAAAGCTAGGGCAATAAAGTATGCCAAATCAAATACATGGCCAGCCGCCATACTCCATAGGAAGTAAGCATCGGTGGTGCTAACGACATCGGTGCTCTCTCTCCTCCCCGTCAAGGTGTGAGCCAAGATGGCATAGATGTAACGTAATGCTGGAGGAAGAGAAGTCATCTTTCAATGACTTGCGTCATAGGAAACCGTACTCCAAAGCGGCCCAGTCAATACATCGGCCCACACCCAATATTTGAAGAAGCTGAAACAGGTCGTCCTGTGGGCTAGAAGGGAATCGAAGCAGAGGGTGAAGAGCTTCAGTAGAGGTGCTCGAGGAGGTTGCACTAGGACCATACGCTTTTTGAAGCGAGGATGGCAGTCTTCTTGCCTCATATATTTGTCATTATATATCTGAAAAAAATAATGTAGAATCTAAGTAGTGAAAATAAAAATATAGTCCTAAAAAGAATATTCCCTAACACTAATCATAACAACGACTAGAATAATAGGATAATAGAGAAAATTAGGAACATAATGAAAACAAAAATTGAAGACTATAGAAACAGAAATAATAAAAACCGATGGATGCCAATACTAATAATAAAATAAAGCAAAAATTGAAAAAAAATAGAAAACTAAAACTATGTAACAATAATCAAAATAATCCTAACCAATATCAGTAATAATAATGAAGACTTATTAAAAACTAAGTGAATAAAGAAAAATATACTAAAATTTAAAATAACATTCAAAGAAATAAAGAAATAAAGAATAAAATACTGAAATAAAAGAAAGGTGAAAGTAAAAGAGGAAACCACGGGTGGTGGTCAGAGGTGCAAACGGCGGTGGATGGTGCTGGTGGTTGGAGGCAGCCACGGGGGAAAGGGCACGGGCATGGGTTGTTTGGTGGCTGGTGTGGCGCGAAGGTAGAAGGGGATGAAAGGGAAAAAGAAATGAAGGGGAAGGGAATAAAGGAGGGGGAGAAAGAAAGAAAAAAGGGAAAGGTAGGAGAGAAGGGGGGTCGGCCGGCAGTGATGGTGGCCAGAATAGGGCGAGAGGCTGCGGCGGCTAGGGTTTTAGGGGAAGGAAGATTGAAGAAGAAGAAGAAGAAGAAAATAAAGTTAGGGTTGGGGGTTTTAAAGGGGCACGGCCATGTGAGACCCGTGTTAGGCCACACGGCCGTGTCACACTCCTATTAGGCTCGAGTTTAGCCTGTGTTTATCCCAAAAATTGAATGCCTAATCGTCACACGGCCTGGGGACACGCCCATGTGATCAGGCTGTGTGGTTTACACGGCCGTGTCGCACAGCCGTGTTCTTCGTTGTTCGCTTCTCCCACGCCTGTGTGGTATCGCACACGCCCGTGTGTCCAAACACATGGCCGTGTGCCTTACCAGTGTAACTCTCTAACTTGTTTGAAAATTGAAAATTTTGGCTCTAGTTTTCACACGGCCTAAACACGCCCGTGTGTCCTAGCCGTGTACTTCACACGGCCGTGTTGCACGCCCGTGTAGATTTATTGCAAGCCGTGTGGCTCGATACTTGGGGATTTCGTAGCCCTATTTCCACACGGTCAAGGACACGCCCGTGTGTCCAGGCCGTGTGGGTCATTGTTCCTGCTTAAAAAACACAAAAAATAGCTAAAATAAATTAGTTAGTGATGTTAGTGCTTGGTTTGCCTCCCGAGAAGCACTTATTTAAAGTCTAAGCTCGACTTACCTCAATTTTGTATGGTCACGGTGGATTGAGGAGTTGAAACTCCTCACCTCTACTATCAATTTTATCAAAATAAGGTCTGAGTCGAGTATTATTTACCTTGAAAGTTATAAATTCAGTGTGTTTTACCTTGATTGTACCATGTGGGAAGGTTTTTAGTACCATGAAAGGAATTGTTCCGTCTATATTGTGCTCTAAAGTAGCAATTCGAGGGTCCTTTTCATCTAACAATACTTTGTCCCCTGCCTTAAATTGCGTTGTTTCATCCCTACGCTTGTCATGGTGTTGCTTAGATTCATCATGTGCTTTTGGTTTCTCCTTGACATGTGTTCGCCATTCGTCTAGTTCATCGATTTGTAATCTTCGTTCCTCATGACTCGTTCTTTTTTTGTCACATGGGCTAGAATGTGGCTCCATCATGTTCTTCCTAGGGGTTTCTTGAAAAGAAGTTTGAGCCATAATATTTCTCGAGTTAATAGAATTTAAACAATCATCTCGATTATTAGATATATTAGCAGAATCACGAGCTTGAAGTGTAATCATGTCATCTCCTATACGAAGTATCAATTCACCTGTGCCAACATCATGATAGTTCTAGCGGTTGCTAAAAAGGGTCTTCCTAAAATTAGAGGTACGTCACTATCTTCATCCATGTCTAGAACAACAAAGTCAATGGGAATATAAATTTATCAATTTTGACAAGCATGTCTTCAATAATACCTCTAGGAAATCTAATTGTTTTATCTGCTAATTGAATGCTCATCCTAGTTTGTTTGGGTTTCCCAAGACCGAGTTGTTTAAACATTTTATAAGGCATGACATTAATGCTCGCCCCTAGATCAGCTAACGCAATATTAATATTTAAACTACCAATTAAGCAAGGAATCGTAAAACTCCCTGGATCTTTTAATTTGTTTGGTAACTTATTCTGTAGAATGGCTGAGCAAACTGCATTTAATTCCACGTGCGATGCATCATCTAACTTTCATTTATTAGCCAAGAGCTCCTTTAAAAATTTAACTGCATTTGGCATCTGCGAAAGGGCTTCAATAAATGGTAAGTTAGTATGCAACTTTTTTAGTAATTTAAGAAATTTACCGAATCGTTCGTCCTTATGGTCTCTCCTTGTCGCTTTAGGGTATGGCACACGAGGTTTATATTCCTTGCTTATCGGCTTCTGTGTACCATTGCTTGCATCAACCTTACCTTTATCTTCCACATTGTCTTGCCTCGGTTTCGATTCAGCTTTAACTAACCCTTCATCATTGTGCATAGTAATGGCATGAAGTTGCTCCCTTGGGTTAGTTTGAGTGTTACTTGGTAGGCCACCTTGTGGTCATTTAGAAATCACCTTAGCAAGCTGTCCTATTTGAGTTTCGAGCCCTTGAATCGACGCTTGCTGATTCTTTAACGCTGTTTCAGTATTTTAGAAACGTATTTCTGACACCGAGATGAATTTTGTGAGCATCTCTTCAAGGTTCAGTTTCTTTTCTTGTTTGTAAGGTAGTTGTTGAAAGCCTGGGGGATGTTGTGGCCTTTGATTTCCTTGACCACCCCATGAGAAATTGGGATGGTTCCTCCAACCTACATTATAAATGTTACTATACGGGTTATTTTAAAGTCTAGGATTATTACCTATATAGTGAACTTGTTCCTCCTTGGTGCTTAGGTTGAAGGATGGATAATCTGTGTTGTGTATTCCTCCTACATTTGAATCACACCTCATCACTGGATGTACCTAAGTAGAACCATACAAACTATTAATCTTTTTATTTAAATGTTCTACCTGGTCAGAAAGCATAGTGACCGTGTCGAGGTTGAAAACATCAGCTGCTTTTGTCGTCTTTATTCTCATGACTTGCCACTGATAGTTATTCAGTGACATCTCTTCAATAAATTCATAAGCCTCTTTCGGTGTTTTGTTGTTTAAAGTTTCACCGGCGGCTGCGTCGATAAGTTGCCTTGTTTAGGGGTTCACACCGTTATAAAAAGTCTGAACCTGCAGCCATAGAGGTAACCCATGGTGAGGGCACCTTCTTAATAAGTTCTTGTATCTCTCTCATGCATCATAAAGAGTTTCTAGATCCATCTGCACAAAAGAAGAGATGTTATTCCTCAATTTAGCCGTTTTAGCCGGCAGAAAATATTTAAGCAAAAATTTTTTGGTCATTTGTTCCCAAGTGGTGATTGACCCTCGCGGTAACGAGTTCAACCATTGTTTAGCCTTATTTCTCTTCGATTTCTGTGAGCTGTGCTCTCGATCTCACTGTCAAAAATCAAAGGTCCTGACAGGTTTCTTCTAGTCATAAACTATAAAAACCTGCCAAAAGTAATGAAAAGAAAAATTAGTAAAGAAAATTAAAAAAATAAAAACAAAATTAAATTGCAATTAAAATAAAAAATGGCTAAAGTAATAAAAATTAAGCGTTCCTAATATCTTAGTCTCCGGCACCGGTGCCAAAAACTTGACGGTCGCTAAAACTAACTAAAAATTCGACTAAGGCAAGCGCACCTATCGAACAGTAGTATAGTTATGGTGAGACTGGAAATATCATATCCACATGGACTAAAAGTACTAGTAATTACTATCTTTTTATTATCTAGCCTAAGGATTAAAGGGTGTTTTTAAACTAAAACTAATTATCTAATTAACTAAGATTACGACATAGATGAAAGTTGGAAAATCTTTAGGAAAATCGATGGAGAAGACAATACCTAAGGAAGAATCCACTTAGACTTCACTTATTACTTTCTAAATTAGACGATTTATTCACTTGTCTTAATCTGTAGAAATCCCTGATTTATGTTAATATCCCTCTAGAGACTAAAAACAACTGACTCTAGGTTGTTTAATTGAAATATCTTTCTAATTAAAACCCATATTGTCGCATTAACTCGATCTATGGATTCCCTTATTAGATTCGACTCTAATCCGGCAGATTTATGTCGTCCTATCTCTAGGATTGCATGCAACTCCACTTAATTATGAATTATATACTCTTAAACGAGGAATTTTCTTCCACTAAATAAGCACATCAAAAACCTAAATTAATATCCTGGAATATTAGAGAAAAGGTTAAACTCACAATTAAGAATATGAACAAGTATTTATCGTATAACTCAAATAATAATAAAATCCGTCTTAAGTTTCATCTCCCTTAGGTATTTAGGGAGTTTAGTTCATAATAATAATGGAAAACATTTCAAAGTTTGGAAAATAACAAAACATAAAGAAACCCAAAGAACTTCTAGGAAATTGGATGGAAATCTTTAGTATTGATGTAGATCTTGCCTCCGAGGTGATTCCGATGGCTGTCCTTGAGTATTTCCTGCCTTCTACTCTGTGTGTTATCTTTATTCCTCTTATAGGGTGTTTATATAGGCTTTAGAATGTTTCAAAACCCTCAAAAGTAGCCTTTTCCGAGTAGAATTAGACTTGGGCTCGACAGGGACACGGCCGTGTGCCACGCCCGTATGCAAGTGCTCAGGCCGTGTGCAATTCTAACTTGGTTTATTGTCGACACAGCCATTACACACGGGTGTGTGGTTTGCCTGTGTGTCACACATGAGCATGTGAATCACCCGTGTGGAAGTGCCTAGGCCGTGTGCCATGCTAAATTAGGCCCATTTTGTCCGTTTTTGGCCTGTTTCTTGCTCTTTTTGCTCTCCTAAGCTCACCTAAGTATAAAACATGAATTTAAAGGATTAGGAGCATCGAATTCAATAAAACCAAGGAAAAATCATCCATAAATATGCTAAGCATGGGGTAAAAATTTGTATATATTATGGATTATCATATGTCTTTGGCTTATGAATATTATGTTTTGATTTTTGAATTATGAATGAAATAGGTTGATGAATATATGATACGAATGATGTATGATTTGGGTTGAAATTGGTTTAAAATATGATGTTTTAGATGCCTATTTGATGCTTGTAAGGAGGACCCTCAATGGGTGGCAATTTGGCCTTGCAAATGGCCTGTTTTTGCCTACATGGGCGTATGTCTCAGTCGTGTTGCTCAAGGGCCATTTCGAAATGAGCCTGGGCAGACTACACGGTTGTACACACGGGCGTGTGCTAGGCCGTGTGGCCAAGTCAGTTTCGACCACGGGCTAGACACACGGACGTGTGTTCAACCGTGTGGCCAAGTCAGTAGCCTCCCTAATTTTCACACGGCCTGGCACACGGGCGTGTATTGTGGCCGTGTGAACAAGTCAGTATGTATGCCCTGTTTTGACATGGCCTAGACACATAGGCGTGTCTAAAGCCGTGTGAGGCACACGGCCTGTTCAAGCGAGCGTGTAACCTGTACAATATTGAAAAATGTTTAAGTTTTGAAAAATTTTGTATGAGCTCGGTTTAGTCATTGTAACACCCCGTACCTGAGTTCGAGGCCGAGCCTGGGCACCAGGCATTACCATACTTAACTACATGCATACAATCGTTTCCGAGTCACCAAGACTTGATCAAACTTAAAACTTTTTTTTTGAACCTTGTTTAAACTCCTTAATATGAGCTTACGAGACCTCAAACTCTCATTGGAAACCATTAGGAACCAACTCAGGTCCTTAAACTGACTTAATAAAAATGACCCTTGAAACAGGGCACATGCCCGTGTGGAAGGGCAACACGCCCGTGTGATCATTACAACATGACTGTGCTGATGGCCCGTGTGACACACACGGACCAAGCATCTAAGGGCACGCCCGTGTCCCATACCTGTGTGAATTAAATTCTAAATTTGAACCTATAAGGGTTTTCATACGGCCTGACACACGCCCGTGTCTATGGCCCATGTCCCTCACATGGCCACGACACTCCCGTGTCCTAGCCCGTGTCCAAAAACCTTAACATTCTATTTTTGATGTCAACATCTAATAAGGGGCACACGGCCAAGGCACACGTCCATGGCCAGTAGTCGTGTCCTCCACACGGCTGAGACATACGGCCGTGTCTCTACCCGTGTGTTTACTACCATGCATACTGACTTGGAAATTTTACGTACAGGGGACACACGGCTGGACAACACGCCCATAGGGTTAGCCATGTGTCACACACGGCTTAGACACACGCCCGTGTGTCTATCCTTGTGGACAATATGAGGCTATCTACCAAGCCTTTTGCCACTCTGAAACACAATCTAATGCCAATCAACATTTTAAAATCTAACTTAATATGATTTCTCAACCAAACAACCATAGCTAAGGCTTATGTACATTTCATATATTCAAACATGCCATCAATTTCACATTCGTGAAAGACTATCTTGCTGTAACGCCCCCACGCCCGAGACCGTCACCGGAGTCGAGTATGAGGTGTTACTAAACTTAATTTAACATTTTAAGAACTTTAGATTATTTGTTTCTACATTCACAGCTTTTTAGCTACTTGCGTTACAGTCACAAGAAAAATCATATCTCAAGTTTCGAAACTCGAAATCAAGATCCGTAAATTTTTCCTGAATCTAGACTCATATGCCTATCTACTAATTTTTTTCTAGAATTTTTGGTTGGGCCAATTAGTACAGTTTATTAGTTAAATTTACCCCTGTTTCAGGGCTTGACTGGTCTGACCTCTGTTTACTACGAACCACTTTTATCTCTGTATAAAATTCATATGAATATGAGGTTTATTTCTACTGAAACTAGACTCAATAAGGATTCTGAGTATATAAAATAAGACACCTAATTATATCTGTACAATTTATGGTGAATTTATAAAGTTGGAACATGGGATTCAGAAACTGCTCTGACCCTATTTCTCTAAAATTCAAATATCTTCTAACATATAATTCTTTTACCAGTTTAGTTTGTTTCATGTGAAACTAGACATAATAAGATTCAATTTGATATTTAATCCATCACCAAATTCAATTTCTATGATTTTTAGTAAATTTTCAAACTCACGTCAGTGTTGCTGTAATATTCTGTTTATGGCAAATTTCATCCTTTTATGAATTTTCATGAACTAGGTAACTTATTAACTTTCCATAACATCAAACATATTCTAAACTAACCATTTCCATAATTTATCATTATCAAGCACTTCCTCAACCATTTCATCACCATACCATAAGATCATTTACACAAAATAAGTATTTTGCTATACATGCCATACTTAAATTTACAAGCCATTTTACCGAAAAGTTCTTAGGATAGTGTGGTGATCCTCAGACCAATCCCGACTCCTGAGCTGGCTTGTCCAAAACTACAATGAGTAAGAAAGAGGGGGTAAGCATAAATGCTTAGTAAGTTCATATGCAAATAATAAGTAACATAACAAAGCAATCATACCAAACAACATTAGCATGGTATCACCAAAACATAAATCTCATTTCTAATCATCTTTCATCATTTTACTACCTTATCGTTATTGTATCAATACTCAACCCGAGGGTTAAGTACATACCTGTCCAAGTATCCATTTCACATCACTTACCAATACGTCTCTTTTCATCTCAAGTATTCCTTCATTTGAGTACAACTTTACCCGTTGAACTCATCGGAATATAATTCGGATACGTAGGAAGTTTGCACATAAGTGCCACATATGTAGCCAAGCTACCATGTAACCCGCCCTTAGCGAACTCGGACTCAACTCAACGAGCTCGGGCGTTCGCATCCATAATGAACTCGGACTCAACTCAACGAGTTCGGATGCCTAGTTACATCTCACGAACTCGGACTCAACTCAACGAGTTCGAACATTCGCATCCATAAGTGAACTCGGACTCAACTCAACGAGTTCGGATGCTCAACCATCCTAGTGACATGTCACTTGTATCCTAATCTATTCCTAAGGTTCAAGCGGGATTTTCCTCGAACACATATCCTTGTCGTCTTTTCGTAGAATGCCGAAATCAATACTCGGTAACAATTTATATTCAACAAATAACTCACATAATTTGCATTTTATTCAAAATTAACCACAAAACATATATTTCATGATAAAAATCAGCATATCATATAATTAACATCAATGACTTAAAAATAACAATTATGTTACATTATTTACACATGAACTTACCTTGGTACCAAAATACAAAGGTTTTGCAATTTAATCCACAATCTTTTCTTTTCCTCGATTGGGGTCGTTTCCACGTCTTTCTTGATCTAAAATAACACATTTAGCTTATTTAATACTCACATTATCAAATTAATCCTTAATTCAAATTTTGGCAAAATTACAATTTTACCCCTAAACTTTTGCATATTTACATTTTTGCCCCTAGGCTCTGGATTAAACTTTATTCCTTATTCTTATGTTTTACAACATGCTGATCACTTTTCCTTCTATGGCAACATCAAATTCTCACTCTAACATGTACTTGTGACTATTAGGTATTTTTGGAGATTAAGCCCCTTTACTCGTTTTTGCTTAAAATCGAGTAGTACAAGTTGTCTAACATAATTTAAAACATCATATTCTATCATAAAATATCAAAATACACAAATTTCACCTATGGGTATTTTTCCAAATATAAACCCTAGGTTAAATTATTGCTAACATAAGCTTTATCGAGTTATCGGGATCTCAAAAACATAAAAATCATTAAAAGCAGGGCTTGGAATCACTTACTATGAAGCTTGAAAGTTGAAGAAACCTAGCTATGGAGACATGGAGCATTCGGCAGCAACTAATGGGGAAGATGACTATTTTGTGTCATTTTTCCCATTTTATTTCATTAATTATCCAAATGACCAAAATGCCCTTAATGCCTTTCTTTGAAAATTTTCATGTACAAGCCCATTTTTGTCCAAAATTTTAGAAATTGGTCAAATTGCTATTTAAGACCTCCTAATTAATATTTCAAAGCAATTTCATACTAAAAACTTCTAGAATGCAAGTTTTGCAACTTATTCGATTTAGCCCCTAACTTCAAATTAAGCATTTTATGCATGGAATTTCTTCACAAAATTTTCACACAATCATGCAATCATATCATAAACCTCAAAATAATTATAAAATAATTATTTCTATCTCGGATTTATGGTCACGAAACCACTATTCCGATTAGGCCCTAATTCGGGATATTACACTTGCATTCATATGATAACCTCCAAAATTAGCCATTTTTCATGGCTTTATACAAAATGAATCAAATGTTAAAGTAAGCCATCACATTTGGCCAATTAACAATGACACAAAACTCAAAATTCTAAGTTTCTATACATGTCATACTCAAAATATTAAGTCTAATTATACCGAGTGCTTCAGCTGATAGTGTGATCGATACCTCTGACGTTTGTTGATCTTCGAGCTAGTTAGGCGGCACTATAAGAAAATAGAAAGGAGAGGAAGTAAGCATAAAGCTTAGTAAGTTGCATGCAATAAATATAACAACAACTTTACCATTCATCATCATGCTTATAGTACTAAAGTAGGCATAAGTACAACTTACTCATCACTATCCAATACATTTCACATAGTTTATATTGAGCTCACATCTCATACATTTCAATAGGTACCTGTATCACTCACAACATGGTTATACTTTTCTCGTTTAACTTAAACTGTAACTCTCACCGTTGAACCATTTGGAATGCTATCAGATATTTACTAAGCCTTAAACATAGGGTGTAATGCCAATGCCATGTCCCAGACATGGTCTTACACTGGCTCATCCATCAAGTCGATGCCATGTCCCAGACATGGTCTTACACTAACTATCAAAATCGAGACCGACGCCATGTCCCAGACATGGTCTTACACTAGCTCTCACATCTTCGTGTCGGTGCCATGTCCCAAACATGGTCTTACACCGACACCTCTATACGTGTTGATGCCATGTCCCAGACATGGTATTACACTGACACATCTCGTAGCCGATGCATGTCCCAAACATGTCTTACACTGGCTTACATCTCGAGGCTGATGTATGTTCCAAACATGTCTTACACTAGCTCTCGTCTCAATACCGATGCCATGTCCCAGACATGGTCTTACACTAGCTCTCATAATGTGGCCGATGCATGTCCCAGACATGTCTTACACTAGCACACAAATGACCTAAATGCCATGGCACGAATATCCGATTTGTTCCGAAGGTTCACCCGGGAGTTATATTAACTCAATTATCATCATGTAATTTCATCACCACAATTAAGCAATTTATGCTATATCAATTCAAACACATATAATAACAAATGTAGTTGTATTATTTACATACAACTTACCTCGACACTCAAAATGGGGCGACTAGTTGATTTAATCTACTTGTTTGGCCTTCCCCCGGTCTAAGTTCAGATTTTGTATTTCTTGATCTAAAATGACAACATTTAGTCATTTAATCATCAATTAAATCTAAATGCTCAATAATTTATAATTTGGGCAAAATGACCATTTTGCCCCTAGACTTTCACAAAATGACTATTTTACCCTTAGCCCCTGAAATTGATTTTTTATCGAGTTTGGCTATTAGTCAAGCCTAACCGACCATTTATCTCTATTATGAAAACCTGAAATTTCCAATATTTCACAATATTACTATCTATTATACAAACTTTACAAAATGGTCCTTTTAGGGTTTTCATGAGAAGTCCCTTCACAAAAGTTGTTTATTTCACAACCATGATTCATTTTCTTCCATAAAATTTTAGAAAAAAACATGAACACTCTCATGGTAAAACCCTAGACTTTCAATTATTTTACAAAATAGTGCCCTCATTTGAAAGCTCATGCAACAAGGGTTCTAAAAATACAAAAATCATCAAGAAAGACCATCAAAATCACTTACTTGAGAGGGTTACAAGTTGATAAAATTTTTAAGCTTTCAAACCCCAACAATGGCTGAATTTTCAATGGAGAAGAAATGGTGAAAAGGGATGATATCATCTTCCTTTTATTTTATTTCTATTTTAGTCAAATAAGCTACCAAAACCCACTTAATTTGACTTTTTGACCATTCTTGTACCCATGGCCAGCCAAGCACTCTTTTTAGGGTCTATTTGCCCTTTAAAGACACCCAATTTTGGTTTTCTAGCCATTTGACACCCTTAGCTATCAAAATAGGACTTTTGCACTTTATGCGATTTAGTCTTTTTTCGCGATTAAGCTCTCAAACGCTAAAATTAATTCACCAAATTTTTCATGCACCTTTATAATCATGTCATCACACATAAAATAATATTAAAATAATTCCTATGGCTTCAAAGCAGTGGTTCCATAACCACTGTTCTGACTAGCCCCAAAATCGGTCTGTTACAGTCCCGACCCCTTTCTAATGCATGTTTAAGGTCTCAATGACCTATATAAGGGACTCTATGGTAATGTTTGACTATGATTGTGAATGATGTATATGAATTGTTCATAAAATGTTCTGAATTGTCTGGTAACACCTTTAACCTTAGTTCGGTGATGGATACAGGTTAGGGGTGTTACACAATTGTACTCCCTTTGAGGCGAAACTATAAAGTATTCTTGATAGGCTCGTCATTTTGTTAAATAAATTTTACAAGCGGGCCACAATTCAAACAGAAAATTCTGATATGGCCAAGGCCTTGACTGACAAGGGTTTGGAAGATTTAGGCATCATAGTGCTTAGAAGGGTTCAAAGGACTATGCGTTCTGAAGGACAGTGGCGGATCAGATATATGCCCAGAGGGAAAAACTTAGTTGCAGACCGATTGGCCAGACCCTGTCTAAAATGGAAGTCAAGTTTACAAATTTTAGATGTGCCTCTTAATGAGGTATTGGAGGCCTTTCAATAAGATAAAGGTTGTGGCGCATTTGAACAACTGATTTGATGTAATTTTGTTTTTTTTTCACAAAAAAAAAGGTGTAATGAAGGAACATGTTGAGCTTATGAAGGGTAAAGATTCTTTACCTCATCGAGGACCTAAATCACCTCTTAAGGTAATAGAGAATCTTTGCCTCTCATAGGCCTGACAAGACCCTTCAATGGTCTGTTTTGATAAAAGAGAAAAAAAGTAGCAAATTGCCACTATGATGATGTAAGAGTATGCCCAAAGATCAATCACGAGATGGTTGTGATAACATACTTGATTTATCATGTTTATTGATATAAGGCGTTGCCATTATTATTTCAGTTTCTTTTCTGTGTACATAAATAAACTGTTTTATAATAATGTCCTGAGAATAATATGATTATTCTTAAAAGATCCTTAGTCAAGTATTATTGTTGGCTAGGACAACAATAATGCATTAAGACTAACATGTAATTGATTGATGATAAAGAGTTGTCATTGATATGGAGTGTCAAAATCAATGCATGAATATGTGTGTTAGAGAACAACATATTGGACTGACCTGCTATGAGTATGTTTCTTGGATTATTATGTAATTGTCACAACATTACTCATAGTGATTAATATGTATATGATCCTCATACTTGAGATCATCATTATCCCAACATCGTGAGTTGTATATTTTGATATAGTCAAATGAACATCGTAACTGGTTGTTCTATAAAGACTGATGTTGGATATACCACAATCTATGTAAAGGGATATGGTTGATCAATATAGGATAAGTCCCTCCTACATAATGGGAGTAATATCTTAGGCCACTTGATTGAGTGAGACTAGAAATGCATGGCCATGCTCAAATAAGTTGATATGAGATGTCATACTTATTTGTGTATCATAGTTCACTTAAAGTATCAAGAAACATGGGATGGACTATGCAAGTGTGACTATTCCATGACTTGTGTCCATTCCAAAGGTATAGGACTTAAGGATTAATTCATGAAAGGTTAATCACAAAAGGTTATGTCGAATCATGACTTCTCGTAACTTAGGTAGTAATGATGCATTGCTAGATGTCACTCATTGTTTGTAACATTAGAATCGTTCTAATATTACTGCTAACGTTACAAGAACCTATAGGGTCACATGCTATGGTTGAAATGAACGGAGTAAAACATAGTTGGTATTGTATTCTAATTGTCAGATGAATTAAATTAATTATAGAATTAATTTAATTGGGCTATCAAATTGTTGAACATACTATATGTACAAGGATGTTGTACACATAATCAGAACATAATTTCATTAGTATATGAATTTGGTTCGTATATAAGTTTAAATAAATATAGTTTACCGAAATCTTTATTATAATTAATGTAATTATAATTTTCGGTTAAACATTATTATATTTATTTTAATGATGACTATTATGTTCAGATTAATTTTAATGAATTAATATTCATTAAAAAATATATCAATTAAAAGGGTGTTATATATGGCAAGGGTAAAAACCCTAAAGAGATAATATATAAATAAGCCCGAAACTATGCTAAAGGGTCTAGCAGCCGTCAAGCATAAAAATCACTGAAATAGTTTCTGAGATTTTTCTACCGTTCATTGTCAACTGGGTGAACTACGTAGAGGCCGACATCGGAAAGGTTGCCGCTTGGTTCGATAGTGGTTTAGGATTCCCGTTGCCTAGGCGTCGCTGTCTACTCAGATTGAAGTTTCGGTAATTTTGAAACCTTTTATCACCCCGATACGTTCCTTACACATGGATCCATGGTTTGGATCGCCAGAATGTTTTTAATTATTTTATTTTTTCGCTGCGCCTTGGAGGCACCGGCATTCCAACAGATGATTCAATGTCAACCATAAATGTTGTTTTATAATAGTTTGATAAGTAATTCTTAAAATATACTATTTATATAATTATTTTGTGTATTATTTAACTAAAAATATTTTTTTATTTAAAATTTATTTGGCAAATAAATTTTAAATAAGTTTACGTATTTTTGTCAAAATTTGCTATTAGTCTTTATATTATATATGTAAGTTGTGGATTTAGTCTTTCTACTTTAATTTGGTCAATTTTGGTCACTATACTTTTTGAATTGGACAATTTTAGTCTTTTTATTTTTTTTAATTTTAAAATTTTAGTCTTGACCTAAAAGGTAGTAGTTAAATCCATTTGTTTAAATTCTGTCATTAGTCATATACTATGCATAAAGTTTTAAAATTTAATCTATCTTCTTCAATTGGATCACTTTTAGCCCCTATACTATTCGAATTTCAAAATTTAATCTTGACACAAATTATAGCCGTTAAATCCGTTAATTCACTTTTTTGGAAGGAAAATGTTAAAATAATAGGTTATGGCATTACACATGTAAGAGTGTGTTTGTCGTATAAGATTTTGAAAATAATAGAACTTAATGAATTTACCAACTATAATTTAATCAGAATTGAAATTTTAAAATTTTAAAAATATAAAAATTAAAATGACAAAAATTAAAGTATAATAACTAAAATTACAACTTACACAAAAATTACTAGCAAAATTTAAACTACTTTTTCAAATAAAATAAGTGAATATTTTCTAAATATGGTATATTTTTTTCTAATAAGTGATGTGGACTTTACCCTAAACTAAACTAAAATGTATTCACTTCTTTCCTTTAGTGGCAGAATGTCGGGCCACGTGTTAACATTGGCAGACATAAAGTCGTTTATCGTAGTTTTATCAAAACCCTTTCTTCACCCGCACTAATCCTTTTCCTCTGCTTTGCTAGAACGCTGAAAAAAAAAGGGGTTCCAAAAGAAAAGGAGAAGAAATGGCCTCAAAGCTTCTTCGTCAAACCCTAACCAAAACCAACAGAACCGCCGCTATATGCTGCTTCTCCACCGCGGCTTCTGTCTCTTCCCCTTCCGAGTATGAGTTCCCAACAGGAATCACCATGAAAGGTGTGAAAATTTCGGGTCGTCCGCTTTACCTCGACATGCAAGCGACTACCCCCGTGGATCCTAGGGTTTTAGATTCGATGCTTCCTTTTTACCTCTCTCGTTACGGGAACCCTCATTCCCGTACTCACCTCTACGGTTGGGAATCTGAAACCGCCGTCGAAACAGCCCGCGCACAGGTCGCGGCACTCATCGGGGCTTCCCCGAAAGAAATCGTCTTCACCTCCGGCGCCACCGAATCGAACAACATCTCAATCAAAGGCGTTATGCATTTCTACAAAGACAAGAAGCGCCACATCATCACGACTCAAACAGAGCACAAATGCGTTTTAGATTCTTGTCGGCATCTTCAACAGGAAGGTTTTGAGGTGACTTATTTGCCTGTCGGGTCTGATGGGCTTATTGATTTGGATACGTTAGGGAAAGAAATCCGGCCCGATACCGGGTTAGTTTCTGTTATGGCTGTTAATAACGAAATTGGTGTGGTTCAACCGGTTGAAGAAATCGGTAAAATTTGTAAAGAATTTAATGTCCCTTTTCATACTGACGCTGCACAAGCTTTAGGGAAGATTAAGGTTGATGTAGAGAAATGGAACGTTAGTTTAATGAGTTTAAGTGGGCATAAGATTTATGGTCCTAAAGGAGTTGGGGCTTTGTATTTGAGAAGGCGGCCTCGGATTAGAGTTGAGCCACAAATGAATGGAGGTGGGCAAGAGAGAGGGATAAGGAGTGGGACTGTGCCTACTCCGCTTGTTTTTGGGATGGGAGCTGCGTGTGAGTTGGCGATGAAGGAAATGGAGTATGATGAGAATAGAATTAAAGGGTTGCAAGAGAGGTTATTGAATGGGATTAGAGAGAAGATTGATGGGGTGGTGGTGAATGGGAGTATGGATAGGAGGTATGTTGGGAACTTGAACTTGTCCTTCGCGTATGTCGAAGGGGAGAGTTTGTTGATGGGATTGAAAGAAGTGGCAGTGTCTAGTGGGAGTGCTTGTACAAGTGCTAGTTTGGAGCCATCATATGTGCTGAGAGCCTTGGGTGTGGATGAAGATATGGCACATACTTCGATTAGGTTTGGGATTGGAAGGTTTACTACTGAGGAAGAGATAGATAGGGCAGTTGAGCTTACTGTGAAACAGGTTGAGAAATTGAGGGAAATGAGTCCACTTTATGAGATGGTGAAGGAAGGTATTGATATTAAGCAGATTCAATGGGCGCAGCATTGATGAAATGTTGAATATTGGTGAGGCAGTTTTGGATATGAATTCAGTGTCAAAAGAATATTTTGCACTGCCAGCTAAAGTTGCTTAAGCAGAGCTAGAATTGTATGGCTGTATCCTGGTTTCGTTTCTTGTCCATGTACATGCCTTGAGAGCTTTCTTAGATAATTTATATGATTAGAGAGTAAATCTTGCATCCTATTTTGATAATAGAAACAATAAAATAACCAGTTTTATGTTGTTTAATATGTTCTGTAACTCTAAGCTCACTCTGTGTTGCAGACCAAATAATAGCTAGTTTTATGTTGTTTTTTATGTGATGAATGAACAACTTGGGTGATCTATGACTGCCATAGTTATACTCCAATTCTGCTAGCAATGAAATGATTGGGAAGTCTCTGGTTGAATCAAGCATTTTAGACTAGCTCATCAGTCATCATTCTGCACTGGATTCATTTGTTCAGACTTTGGGAAAGAGCTTGCTTTTGTGAATGCATCTAAAGGATTTTCTTTGTTTATCATCTTCCCCTTTTCCTCCAAGCTGGTGAGTTGCTTTCACTACTGATGTACGGTGCCTCTTGTTAACCACGTTTGGCTGTTTGTTGAGTTAAATTGTAAATTTGGGTGGAAAAGGATTCTTTTGATTACGATTGTCCTCAATCCTCATGCTGGTGTAGACCAATACTGGTCTCTAGGATGAAGAATAGTTCTAGTAGATTGGATCTTGATGGCTGTTCTCTAAATAATAGTGTTATTTTAGATTGATTAGCATAACTTGGAGGATAGTTTCCTAGCTGATTGGGGGACCCGATACAACTTGAACCATGTTTCTTGAGATGTCTGCATAGAAAGCATTAGGTGGTCAAGAATCACTTGGCATAAATGGTTAAAATTTTGTAAGATTACTATTCATAATATGATTATAGCAAAATATAAGATATAGGGTGGAATGTTCTTACATAATTTTTGTTTTGATTCATTTTTAAACAAGTCAATTGTCATTAATTTTAAGTCTCAATTTTCATAAAAATATAATAAATTATTAGATTTATATATTAATAAGTAAATATATGTCGATGAAATAAATTTATAAAGCATAATTATAATAATTTATGACTAATCATAATTATAATTATAATTAATATATTAATAAATAATAAATAAGTTATCACAGTAAATATAGTAATTATAATTTTAAAGTGTGATATTTATTGATTCACTGCAGAAAAAAAAGATATTTTTGTTTTTATTAGATTTAATTTTTATTATAGAAGAAAATGATTAGAAAGTAAATTGATTCAAAACTTAAGAATAAGTTCGTAATTTAATCTAAGGAGATAATTGAAATGTTGAAATTTTAAATAATATAATTTTATTTCAAAATATAACATTACAAGTCATAAATGTAAGATTTAACCTTAATTTTCAATCTTTAATGGATTTAGCACAGCTAATGCCCATACTACATGCTCCCACTTGAATATTTGATGGCTGCAAATGATGCATACTCTTGAGGCTCTAAAAATTCTTACTCGAATTGTAGTCTTAGAGGCTCTAAAATGTACTGAATTTGGGTTTTGTTGAAAGTTGGGACACTTTCACCACTTCCATAGGCAATAGTATTTCATATTTGCATACAGATAATGGATAAATTTGCAGATGATGGTAGTCATTGGGTTTGGGCTTGCTATTCTAAGGCGGACTACTTCACTTCAAAGGGCAGTGACCGAAGGTTCTGGCCCAGTAAGCTATTCTGGGGTACAAAACAGACTGGTTTTTAAGGGCTTGTAATTTTGCGATTTATGGATGGATTAACCACCTTTAAGCCTTAATAATAATATTCTTCCCTCTTGGACCCTGGTTTTCACTCTCTTTGCCAACGTGACCAGGTTAGGAATCGACCGACGGTTCTTCCTTTTTTCTTTTTTTTCTCAAACTGTGATCTCGAAAAGAAATTTACTCTTCTACTTGAGAAATTGATATTCTATCAATAAGTTAAAAATGGCTACAAGATAAAGCTGTTTATAGACACTAAACACAGCAAAGAATTGGTGATCTTGATTGAGACCAATTTGTAGAATCAATGAGAAAAGGAGAGCTAGAATCCAATTTCAAAATGGGCCGTGGCAGTACGTACCATCCAATCTGATTACAATATCTAAATCAACCGGGAATCTTTAGGGGTGACTCGTGTCCTTGCTGTTCTTTCTGTAAATATATGGTGGATGGGTTAAGGGGGAGACAGTGAAATTTTAAGCATACAAAGAAAACTAGGCTGTGGGAATCAGAATCCTGTTTTGCCGCTGTGGACCTCAGCCTTTTCCTCGGAGGTGTCTGTCTTCACAGTTTTAAGGAGATGGAGGATATGGAGCTCCATGTCCCCCCACCCCCCAAACCACCACACGCACACACGTGAGACTGTTGCACCAAAATCTCTGCCTTCATACTCTTTCCCAAGGGTGAGTTTTAATCATATCTCCCAATTAATAGCGGTCGGTCCCCAACCATCGTTATTTTTTGGATTTTTTTTTTTTACGGCATTTGTTATTTGTCTAGGGGAGATCATTTTTAGATTAAAACTAAGTAAATCAACTTAATGTCCGCTTCCATTTGAACGGTTTTGTACTTAAGAATTCGATTTTGTTGATTATTTGGACTGGTTATAAATTTTTAGATTTTTAAATTGCTTCGATTGAAAAAATTAAATTAATTTAATATTTTTAAATTATTTAAAATATATTAAATAAACATATATTATTTAAGCCTAATAACTAAATTAATAATTTCCCTTCCGTTAAAAAAAAAAATAGTTCTATGTAAACCTCTACCGTTATTTGATACAGCATTGAAGCTTTTAGAAAATGTTTAGGTTTTTGATGAACTCAGGGAATGTTATTTGTCAGCCTGGGATTATCCATGTTTTCTTCTCGGGTACTAATACTATTGAATGAGTGGCAAAAATTTTGATGCAAACATGTAGGGAGCGCTTGCCTGTTGAAATACCAAATTTAGTGAATGCAGTTTAGGTAAAATTACCACAAAGGTTATTCTATTAAAAATTAGATTACATTTTATTTTTTATTTAAAAAAATAAATAAATTAATTATTATATATTAAATTAAAGAGTAAATTGGTTCTATAAATTTTTTTATCTATTTATGCTGTTAAAAGTTGATCTATATACATCAATATGACATACACATAGCAGGTCATATGTTACTGTCTAATTATTCCGCCAATCATGTCAATTTTTAATAGTATAAATAGATGAAAATTTTAACACAAATAATCAATTTATTTTTTTAATCTAATGTACGAAAACTAATTTATTTATTTCTTATTAAAGTATCGTGATACAATTGTTTTCCTAGTATAGGACATTCCATGTTGCTTTTACCAAGCTTTCGTGGTTTCTTGATACCCAAAGTCAATAAAGAGATTGAAAATTTAATTAGCCTTGGCAGTTTAAAAAATCATGGTCGTTCCGTAGATGAAAGCTCCGCTGCTTGATGCAGAGATGAACTGCCTATAGCATTGCTATATCAATTTTAGATTAGAATTTAAACTTTGGATCTCAAATCCTGTTAGTGCCAAAAGGGGGAATTTTTTTTTTTTTTTTTTTTTCATGTTTGTATAGTTAGTTCAGAGCCTCAAACCCAAGCAAGGATGGATCCAGGTGGTACTTACTCCCTTCGAATTTTTAGATTTTTAAATTTTATATATAAATTATCATTTAATTTAGATTTAGTGTCTACATTATATAACATTTGTCCCCTTGACCAAATTGTATTTCATTAATTTGCCGCCCCCTTAAGCCATAAGATTATACTTTATATTAACAAAATATTTTTTAGTTTTTAATTATATAACTTTGATAATAATAACCAAATATTAATGTATGATGAGCCTTAAAAGACTAAATTTAGAGGTCTAATATGAACTTTAAAACCAAATTTCAGAATTAATTGATTTGGCTCATATCCATACATATTAGGTTAGTGACTTTTTAGTATTTTAATTTGTATGTTTTGCTAAGGAATTTTCTTCCTTTGGTAAGGTGTCGGCCCTGCCGAAAGAAAAAAGAAAGGAGTTTGATGTTGAGACCAAAAGTATGGAGTAAAAAAATACAAATTATCTTTCTCTCTGCTCCTTACACAAAAGATCTCTCGATAAATATTTTTACATAAATTATGTTCTTTATTTATTTGACTTATTTCTTTTTTCTTTTTCCTAATATGTTGTTTAATATATTATTCAGTCTTCAGGTTTTTTGATTAAATTATGGTTAACAAAAAGATCAAACCTTTTTTCAAAAAGGATAATGTGATTATTGAACTATTTAATTTTATATAGTGTGATGTTAGAATTAAGTGACCCGAATCCTTATTTAAATAAAATATAGTGGTGAAATAAAAGAAAAGAAAAATCCCTATAGAAGTACACTTCTTTTCTTTTATTTTAGAATAAGGTTTTTTAAACCTTATTAAACTCCATCAATTTGATATTTATTAGAATAAGGTGTTTCAATCTTACTACACTCCTATTAGAATATGGCTTTACAAAGCCTATAAATAGACATAGTTTATTCCTCTTGTAATTAATTCAAATTCGACATAGTGAATTTTCTTCTCCTCTGTCCGTGTTTTTTTCCCGAAAGGGTTTCTACGTAAAAATCTGTGTGTTCTTTATTTTTATTTCTCTTTTCTTTGCGATATATTGTCATTACCGACGTTCTATTTTTAGAAATTGGTATCCAAGCTTCTGGGTTATTCATCTCGATCACGATAATGACATCTTTGAAGTATGAAATTCCGCTGTTGGATCGTAATACTAGATTTGCGTTGTGGCAGATAAAGATGCAGACAGTTCTTGCACATATGGACTTAGAGGAAGCCCTGCTAAGGGTAGATAAGATGCCTTCGACATTGACAGAGGAAGAGAAGAAGCGCAAAGATTGAAAGACGTTAACACAGTTACGTCTGCATTTGTCTAACAAAATTTTGCAGGATGTGATGAAGGAGAAAACCGCTGCTGGATTATGAAAGAGGCTAGAACAAATATGTATGTCGAAAACTCTAACCAACAAGCTGCATATGAAGCAACGTCTTTATGCTCATCGTTTGGAGGAAGGTGCATCTGTGCACGAACACATAACAGTGTTTAAAGAAATTATGTAACACCCCTAACCCACATCCATTGCTGGAACAGGGTTACAGGATGTTACCGAAGTTTACAAAATAATTACACATAATTCCACTATTTATTTATGTTCATATCAAAGCTGTCCACTCGAGTCACAATCATTAAATTATTTATATATTGAGCTACAGAACTCCAAATTAGGATCCGCTAATTTTTCCTAAAACTAGACTCAAATACCCTTACCATAAAATTTTCAAAATTTTTGTTCTAGCCAATAAGTACAGTTTATTCTATAAATTCTCCCCTGTTTCGTTGTCTAACATTTTTGACCCCTCTTCACTAAAAATTAATTATCTATTCATACGGGATTCGGATGATGTTCCCGTTTGTTTATTTTAAAAATAGACTCATTAAGGATTTTAAGCATATAAATTATAACTGATAATTATTTTTTTACAATTTTTAATGATTTTTCCAAATCAGAATAGGGGAATCCAAAATCATTCTGACCTTGTCTCACAAAAATTAAAATATCTCATAATATGAAATTATTTTTCTTACATCATTTATTCTATGTAAAGCTAGACTCAGTAGGCTTTAATTTCATATATTATTCAACCTATAATTCGATTTCCACAATTTTTGGTGAATTTTCAAATTTGGACTACTACTGCTGTCTAAAACTGTTTTAGTGAAAAATGTTGATAACTAAGTTAATAACACCTTCACTTACTTTCAATTAAACCATATACATGCCATATAAACCTTAAGATGCACAATAAAATTTACCAAAGTAATCTGGATAGTGTGCCCTGATGTGTTGATCCAATCCACCGATATCACGTAAATCTACAGAAACCATTAACACACAAAGTAAGCTTTGGAAGCTTAGTAAGTTCATAGGCTCATAATAACAAGCTTACCAAACATTTACAAGCAATCAATATACAATATTACACAATCAATTCCTATCAAATAAAATCTCAAATGATGAGTCTACTCAATTGAGCTCAGTATCAAATATCAAATCATATTCTCACACTTAACTTCAACGATCACTTACCAATACTCATCAAATTAAGGGCCGTCTTACGGATTTGAGTACATCGTTTGTTCAATGCCACGATTCACAACTCAGTATGGTTTTCCTCATGGAAAATGCCATACCTACGTTTCATAACTCAGTATGGAAAATACCATACCTAAGTATCATAGCTCGATATGGAAATACCATACCTACGTATCATAGCTCAGTATGGAAATACCATACCTACGTTTCATAGCTCGGTATGGAAATACCATACCTACGTTTCACATTTTTCCATGGAACAACCATGGTCTTATTCGTCAATACATCACTTGTCACAACACAAACGTACTCAATCCTGCGTTTTCCTTCAATTGACTTCTAACTCGATTTTCACATTATTTCCCAATATTAACAATTCAATAGTAAAAATATGAAATAACACATTATATCATTCTCAATTTAACAAATAATTATGCAAGTTCAACCATATGAACTTACCTGGGCCAATTTGTAGAAGTTATGGAAATTCAGGGACTAATCAAAAATTTTCTCTATTCCACGTTTATTTTTGGATTCTCGATCCATAATATAGAATTTTCCATTCATTAGCATTCATTCCAGTTCTAATTTACTTCACAATTTATGCCTTTTAATTTTCAAAGTTACACTTTTACCCTAAAATTTATAGTCTTTGCAATTTAGTCCCTATGCAATTCATTCATCAACTAAGCTAATTTTTCTCAATTAACACTTTATTTCATTATTCCAAACTACCACACAACCTTTGATAATTAGAATTTCAACACTAAATCTTAATTCAAAACTTTTTCACAATTAGGTCCTAAAATCAATTTCTATTGAAATTACTTGATAAAATCATCATACAACAAAACTTAAAGCTTCAAATCCATGTTAATTCATCATAAACAGCCAACACTTATCAATGGTAACTTTCAATTTTGTCCATAAAATAAAAAACTAATGAATTATATACTTGGACCTAATTGTAAAAGTCAGAAAAACATAAAAATCTCATAGAAAAAGTAAGAATTGAACTCACATATGGAAAAATATGAAAAAAACAGCTTCTTTCAGACCTCCCATGACATTTTTGGCTAAAGAGAAATGATGATATCTCTAGAATTTTCAATTTTGTCTTTATTTTATATGTTAAATTTGCAAAATTTCTAATTTTGCCCTTATTTCTCCTTATTTTCTTACTCATTTTCTTGCCCAAACCGTCTAGCCCATTTAATTTGGGTCTAACTTCCTTTTAAATCCCTCCTTATTAATCACTTAAGCTATTTAATCACTATTTAACAAATTTTGACCTTTTTTTAATTTAGTCCTTTTTAATAAATTGACTATCCAAATGTTAAAATTTTCTAAGGAAACTTTAATACTAACTCACTAACACACTAACTCACTAACACTCCAAAAATATTTCTAAAAATATTTATGGCTCGGTTTATGAAGTCGAGGTCTCGATACCTCATTCTCGACCCAATTTACCTAATTAATTCTTTTAAATCACCAAATTCACTAATTCAAAAATACTTCTATATTCACACTTGACTCATAGGTACTAATTTATTAAATTTTTGACTCACTCATCGGATTTAGTGATCTCAAATCACTGTTCCCGACACCACTGAAAATTAGGCTGTTACAAATTCTCTCAAACTTGGAGGCCATGGAGGTTCAGTATGATAAGGAAGATCTAAGGTTGATTCCACTTTGTTCGTTGCCCCCGTCTTATTCAACCTTTAGAGACACAATTTTATATAGCCACGAGTCTCTCACAGTTGATGAAGTTTATGATTCTTTGACCTTGTATGATAATAAGATGAAGCATCTTGTGGTTAAAACCGACTCTCAGGGAGAGAGTCTCATTTTTTGTGAGAGATAAGATCAGAATGCTGATGATGATCGTGGAAGGACACAAGAATGGAATCATCGCAGTAAATCTAAGGGTAGATCAAAGTCTTCAAATAGAAGTAAAACTTGTAACTTCTGCAAGAAAAAATAGCACATTAAATCTGAGTTCTATAAGTTACAAAATAAAATCAAAAGGGAGGTTGTGAATCAAAAGGGAGGCTGTGAATCAAAAGGGAAAACAACCAGAAAATTCTGGTGAAGCTGATGCTGTAGAAGACTACAGCGATGTTGAACTTCTAGTCACTTCTGTCAACAATTCTAAAGTGAGCGATGAGTGGATCCTTAATTCAGGCTGCACCTTCTACATGAGTCCCAATTGGGATTGGTTTACAACTTACGAAACAGTGTCTGAAGGTGTTGTTTTGATGAAAAATAATGCTTCTTGTAAAATTGCATGTGTTAGAACAATTAAAATTAAGATGTTTGATGGAGTTGTCAGAACACTTAGTGACGTACGACATGTTCCAGAATTGAAGAGAAATTTAATTTTGTTAAGTACTCTTGATTCAAAAGGGTACAAATACATAGCTAAAAGTGGGGTTTTGAAGATTTTCAAAGGTTCCCTCGTTGTGATGAAAGGGCAGAGAAAAACTGCCAAGTTATATGTTTTGCAGAGTTCTACTGCTATTGGTGATGCAACTGTTGTTTCCTCTTTCTTATCAGATGATGATACTAGTAAACTTTGGCATATGCACCTAGGGTATATAAGTGAGAATGGCATGGAAAAATTGAGCATAAGAGGACTTCTTGATGGGAAAGGAATTTGCAAACTGAAGTTCTGTGAGCACTGTATTTTTGGGAAGTAAAAGAGAGTTCGATTCACCAGAGGAATCCATAACATGAAGGGAATGTTGAAGTATATTCATTCTTATCTGTGAGGGCCATCAAGAGTACCTTCGAGAGGTGGAGCTAATTATATGCTAACTTTTATTGATGATTTTTCCATAAAAGTTTGGACGTTCTTCCTGAAGCAGAAAAATGATATGTTTTTCGTATTTAAGTCTTGAAAAACTATGATTGAAAAATAGACGAGAAAACAAATAAAATACATCCGCACAGACAATGGCTTAGAGTTTTGTTCTGATGAGTTTAATAAATTGTGCAAGTTAGAAGGGATCGTGAGACACTTGACAGTTCATCATACTCTACAACAAAACGGCTTTGCAGAATGAATGAACAGAACGATCGTGGAGAAAGTTTGATATATGTTGTCAAATGCCAGCTTACCAAAGTCATTTTGGGCCGAAGCAACCTTTACTGCATGTTTTTTTATCAACTGATCTCCATCTGTTGCCATTGAAAAAAAGACTCCACAAGAGGAATGATCTGGTAATCCTGCTAATTACTCTGATTTAAAGATCTTTGGATGTCCTGCATATGCTTATGTTGATAATGGAATATTGGAACCGAAATCCATTAAATGTGTTTTTCTTGGTTATAAAGCTAGTGTAAAAGGGTATAAGTTATGGTATCCTGAAAATAGAAAAGTTGTGATTAGTAGAGATGTTGTTTTTGATGAAACTGCTATGCTACCTAATAAAGAAAATCAAAAACAGGTAGAGCATCAGATTAATATAGAGTCGACTCCTCAAGCTAGTATAAAAATTGAGAATAGAGTTACTTCTTCACCACAATACTCTATCACCAAAAATAGAACTAGAAGAGAAATTAAACCTCCAAATAAGTATGCCGAGGCTGATCTAGTTACTTATGCCTTAAATGTGGCTGAAGATATAGATGCAAACCAAGAGCCATCTAGTTATTCTGAGGCAGTTAGCTGTGAAGACTCAAAAAAGTGGATGTTTGCTATGTAAGAGGAGATGAAATCACTCCATAAAAATAGAACATGGGATCTTCTGAAACTTCCTAAAGGTAAAAAAGCTGTTCATTGTAAATGAGTGTTTAAAAAGAAAGAAGGGACTCCAGGAGTTGAAGAACCCAGATATAAAGTAAGGCTTGTTGTAAAGGGTTACAGTCAAATTCTAAGAGTGGACTTCACAGATGTGTTCTCCCTAGTTGTGAAGCATAGTTCGATTCGAGTTTTGCTTGGTATTGTGGCCATACATGATTTGGAGCTTGAGCAGTTAGATATAAAAATTGCATTTTTGCATGGAGAACTTGAGGAGGATATTTACATGCAACAACCAGAGGGTTTTACAATCTCAAAAAAAGAGGACTATATTTGCTTCTTTGAAAAAGTCCTTTTCTGATTTGAAATGATCTACACTAAGACAGTGGTACAAGAGGTTTGATTCCTTTATGACTTCTCATAATTTCAAAAGAAATAGTTTTGACAACTGTGTTTACTTTAAGAAAAATAGTGATAGTTCTTTTGTGTATCTACTTCTTTATGTTGATGACATGTTGGCAGTAAAAGATAAATGAGAGATAAGAAAGGTCAAAGCCCAACTAAGTGAAGAATTTGAGATGAAAGATTTGGGACTAGCAAAGAAGATACTTAGTATGGAGATTCTCAGAGATAGAAAAGTAAATAAATTGTACCTAAGTCAGAAGGGGTACATTGAGAAAGTTCTTTGCAGGTTCAATATGTAGAGTGCTAAGCCTGTTAGTACTCCTTTAGCAACCTATTTCAGACTTTTATCGGCTTTGTCTCTACAATTAGATGATAAGATTGAGTACATGTCACATGTTCCATACTCTAGTGCTGTGGGATTTCTTATGTATGCTATGGTTTGTTTAGGTCTAGATTTATCATATACAGTCAGTGCAGTTAGCAGATACATGGTGAATCCCAGTAAAGAACATTAGAAAGCAATTCAGTGGATTTTAAGATACTTACGAGGTACTACTGATGTTTTCTTACAGTTTGGAAGAACTAAAGATGGAATCATTAGGTATGTTGATGTTGATTTTGCTGGAGACCTTAATAGAAGAAGATCTCTCACAGGTTATGTCTTTACAATTAGAGGTTGTACAATCAGTTGGAAAGCCACTTTGCAAACTACAATAATTTTGTCTACCACTGAAGCTGAGTACATGGCGATTATTGAGGCTTGTAAAGAAGCTATTTGGTTGAAGAGACTCTTTAGTGAATTCAATGAAGACATTCAAATAGCACAATATTTTGTGACAGTCAGAGTGCCATCTTCCTTACAAAAGATCAAATATTTCATGAGAGAACAAAACACATTTTTGTTCAGTATCATTTTGTTCATGATATTATTGCTCGTGGTGATATTTGTAACAGTTCGGTTTAGACCCTAGTCAAAATAGTGGTTTTGGGACCACAAATCTGAGTCTGAAAAATATTTTAATATTTTTTCTGTGTCTATGATGAATGAATTTGCATCTGTGAAATTTCTGTGATTTAATTTGTCTATTTCCGTACTGAGTATTGAAGAAGGATTTAATCGCATAAAAGGTGAAATTAGCATGCTACATGTTTAATGTATGTATTTGAAATGGCTTTGGACTAATAGGTCCTTATGTGGCTATTTGACCATGTAATATATTAAATGACTTTGTTGGACATTAGTAAATGGTTTGTTAATGTTTAAATGCAAGGGTATTTTAGTAAAAGGTTAAATAAATGTTTTTTTAATAAAATGAAAACATGAAAGTGGCCATTATTATCATTGATATAGCCGATTATATCAATAAAATAGAAAGAAGAAGACCATCCTAGGGTTCGGTCATTTATTTGGTTGATTAAGGTATGAATTTTCGTCTGTTTTTTATAATTTCTACGTTTCTGTGATTGTTGCTTCGTGCTCTTCAAAACCCATGTCTAAATTTTTGTTTCTGTTGAAGATTATGAAATGTGCCATTGATGATTATATGAGCTTTGTAATGTTTTTATATGGATTATGAAAGATATATGTGAGATTATCATGCTTTGTTCTTGAATTTTTGATGGAACAGAGCTATCTGGGCTAATTTGTGAAAATGAGGTTTTGAAGGACTAAATTGTGAATTAAATATGTTATTTGGGCTTGAATGAAAGCTATGTATATTCGGCCAAACTATAGTCTTGGTGAATTTTGCATATTTGTGATTTTGTGAAAAATGGATTAAATTGTCAAAGTGTGAAAATGTAAGGGCTAAAATGCAAAGTGCCCTAAATATGTGTTCATGGATTATTTTGAATGAAATGAATGATTGAATGGTTGAATTTGAATTGTATTAGATCAAGAACAAAGAAAATCAGACTTAGATCGAGGGAAGTCCAAAATAGTTGAATAGTCGACTCGTTACCATCCAAAATCCGTACGAGGTAAGTCAAATTACTATTACGTGTTAAATTGACTAAATTCTACACATACAAACTGTAATCTGTATTGGAAGGCCTTGAGAGCCTGGTGAATAAATTTTGAGTAAACTCCAATAATATGCTAGTATCTGAAAAGCTCTGTACATTTCTAAAAGAACGTTGACATTAATCTAAGATATCGTGTAAGACTGTGTCTGGGACACAGGTCTCGATTTGAAATTTACGTGTAAGACCATGTCTGGGACATCGGCATCGATACTAAATTACATGTAAGACCACGTCCGGGACGTCGGTATTGTACCCGTCTATAAGTATCTGTATCGTTTCTGAACCGTCTGATGATAGAATACGAGATATGGGAATGAATATATGAAATGTATAATCTATACAGGTACGTTTGAATCGTACTAAATTTTTGAATATGAAAGACTCTGTTTCTGTTAAATAATTAATGCGAAGTATGTACGAAATCATGGAAATCAAACATAACATATATACAAGCAAATGAGTATGGTTAGGCTCATTAATTACTTTGTGAAATGGCTATGAATATTTACTATTGACTTTTACTTTATATGCTTTAATAGTTAGACTAGTTGTATTTGGCCTACTAAGCTCTTTGTAGCTTACTTTATGTGATTTCTGTCTGTTTTACAGTTATCGTAGCTACTGAAGGCTCGAGGATAGTCAAGGATTGTCACCATACTATCGAACTCATTTTGGTACTTTTAAAAGTGTAAAATTTTGAAGTATGGCATGAATAGGCTAAAATGTCTATGTATTTAAGCTTTGATATGTACATATGTTATGCCATGAGAGTTGGCTAGCAAATGGTATATTTGTGCTTAGTTTTGGTAAATGGTTTGTGATGCCAAATTGTGTATGCTTGTAATGGTTATATGGCCTTATATGTGGTGGTTATTGTAACACCCCTAACTCATATCCGCTGCCAGAACAGGGTTTCGGAGCATTACTACCATTTACAGATCACTAAAAAAAATTTAAATACTTACCGATTCAATGCATCATATGAATAAATATATTACCATTCAATCAACAGTTTGACACTTGTATAAGCATCAAACAGCAACATTGTTAGTATACTTGCACATATTTCATATAAATTTAACATTGATATATCTATTTTCTCGACGTATCGCACTTGAGTTTAATAATAGTCTCAACTTACATAATTTCCTTGTATCAATATATCAAAGATAATCATATATGTACATGTCATGAAACATATCATGCTCTTACCGTTTCTTCATAAGCATATATCATTCATTTCATTATATCAATATTTCATGCTCCATCATTTCCATATATTTTATGTATATTTATTCCAGAAATAGCTTATATCAAACTTAACATAAATTATATTCCATGTACTTATACTTGTTTCGTTTATCTATCTTCATAATTATTTCATACAACTATTTTGTACATATATTTCCATATGACCAGTTCTTGTAAACATTTCACACGACTATTTCATATAACCATTTGTCATCTAATACATATTACCTGAATATCAATTGTTCAATAGATGTCATCGCGTCTCCCATTCACGATCTTATTTATCTTTGACATGATGCCATAGTGTCTTTCAACTATGGTCTTACTCATTTTTTCTGTCATGTTGCCATGGTATCTTTCAACCATGGTCTTATTCATTTCATGTCACATTTGCCATGGTATCTTTCAACTATGGTCTTATTCATTTTCTATCACGTTGCCATGGTATCTTTCAACCATGGTCTTACACATTTCATATCAGAGAGCACACTCCCGCGAACCTCATCCTTACAGTGGGATTACCAGTCCAGGCTAAATCCCCTGTAATATAAACTCATAGAGTATTGTCGGGATTACCAGTCCAGGCTAAATCCCCTGCAACGACAATTACTCTAATGAGCTTGGATCTGAATTACCAGTCCAGGCTAAATTCAGACCCTAATTCGGATTACCCGTCAGGGCTAAATCCATTTTCCACATATTCTTCGGGAGGGCTATATCAGGATAGGATCACCCGTCCAGGCTAGATCCTTTTTACCGTCAATTCCTTTTCAGAGATCCATCGAATTTTCCTTTCATTCAATCGGGATTTCTTCCCATTTTATCAAATACATCAATGTTTCATAAATTTCCATACAATGAACATTCGAATCATATTCACATCAATAACATACATTTAAAGCATTTAAGAATATAATTCAAGTTACACGAACTTACCTCATTGCTTATTTGTGTGTATAATTTCATTAATCCGATATCTTTTCTTTTCCACGATCAAGTCTCATATTTGAGTCATCCGGATCTTTATAAATAAATTTGATCATCATTTTCATTCATTTCATATTCTAATGCATTTAATTAATGCTCTAGGAAAAATTACCATTTTGCCCCTAAACTTTTAATTAATGACGATTTCATCCTTAGGGTTAGGAAAATAAAATTCTTGCAATTTAATCCTTATTTCCGGCTATTATTCTCATACATATTGATAACAATCCATGAATTCTATAAAATATCGAATTTTCCATAATTTCAACACATTTCAATTTAATCCCTAAAACATGTTTTCCCCTATCTTGAGCTAAATTAATAATTTCATTCAATTTTGTAATTTAAATAATAAAATTAATCCATTTCATGCAATTTGGTCATTTCTGACTTTTTACAAAATTTCCCATAAAGTTTTACTTTTATTCAATTTAGTCCCTGAGCCTAAAATATGCAAATTAGCCATGCTAGATGAATATTCATACATGTTTTTCCTCCTCCTCCTCTCCATTCCACATCCTTAATGTAGATAACACACTTGTAAGTAACATTATCCATAATTCTTATTATTTACTTTTATGAATATTCAAGCTGTCTATCTGCATCATAGTCACTAAATTATTTATATCTGGAGCTATAGAACTCCAAATTAATATCCGCTAATTTTCTCTGAAACTAGACTCATATATCTTATTACCATAAAATTTTCAGAATTTTTGGTTTAGCCAATAAGTACAGTTTATTCTTTAAAGTTACCCCTGTTCTGCCATCTGACAGTTCTGGCCCTTCTTCACTAAAAATTAATTACCTCCTCATACAGAATTTGAATGATGTTCCCGTTTGTTTCTATTGAAAATAGACTCATTCAAGATTCTAAAAATATAAATTTAAGTCTCTAATTATTTCTATCCAATTTTTGATGATTTTCCAAAGTCAGAACAGGGGAACCAGAATTCATTCTGACCTTGTCTCACAAAATTCATTATATCTCATGATTTACAAATCCATTACTTACACTGTTTCTTCTATAAAAAACTAGACTCAATAAGATTTAATCTCATGTTTTATTCATCCTATAATTCAATTTCTACAATTTTTGGTGATTTTTCAAAGTTAGAATACTGCTGCTGTCTAGAACTGTTTTAGTGCAAGATATTAATTACCATGTTGTAACACCCTTATTTTCTTTTTCTACATCATTTCTCATCACTTTCTCTTATTTTCTCTTCACTAACATATCAAGAACATAGGACCTTATGTAAGAAAGCTCTACTATAACATTATTTCCATGCTTTGTTAATAATAACAAACTTAAAAACATATTGAAATCTTGATGTACTTACCTTTTCTTATTGACTTCAATCTTTAACTTGACTTTTCTCTCTCCTCCAGCTTCGATTTCTTGAATCCAACTTGATATTCTTGCTCCCCATCATCTCCTTGTTATCTTTCTCTCTTAGTAGCTATGGAAATTCTTTTGATTTCTAGGTGAAAATGGTGAATTTTTGGTGGAAGGACCAAATTGTAAAGAAAACAAAATTTCTTTCTTTTCCTTCTCTTCTAACGTTGGTTGCATGGAAAATGAAATGTGTTGTTAATTCTTCATCTTCCTTCCTTTTATACTAAATAAATAATAATATAATAATAATAAACATCTCATAAAAATATTAATAAAATAATATTTATCTAATTAATTAATTTAAAATATCATCAACATAATCATTACATTCTAGAATTCTCTCTCTTACTAATTGACCATTTTACCCTTCATGATCTTTTAGAATTCCATCCTTGAGTCATCACTTAATTTGGTAAAATTGCGATTTAGTCCCTCATAATTTTTTTACCTATTCAATTTGGTCCTAATTCATCAATTTTTCTTGGTTTCTAGATCATTCCACCCTTAAAATATTTGCACTATTAGTCCTTCAACTTTTTTATATTTACACTTCAGCCCCTTAAATTTTGAGTATTTACTCTTGTGCAACAAGACTTTTCTCATCTTTGCAATTTAGTCCTTTCTTGAATTAATATATCATATTATACTTCTCAATATTGACATAACTCAAAAATTCTCTTTTGTCACTTTATTTCCTTATTTTACTATATCACGGATAATATTTTCATTGTAAAATTTTTGGGTATTACATTTCTCTCCTCCTTAAAATAAATTTCGTCCTCGAAATTTCCTTATTTTCTTTTGATCATGAATTTCATTATTTCTATAGTTCTATAGTTTCTTTCTGTAAATATTTACCCAGTTTATCATTTATATCCATTCTCTATCTTTTCATTTCATAATTTATTTTCAATACAATATTTCACATTTACCTTTCTGAGTTTCTACCAATGAGAAATAGAAAATAATATCATATGAATCTTATTATCAAGTATTCTATCACATATATTGGCTTGAAAAACCAAAGAAAGATAGAGTAGTACCACTTGTGAATCAATCAGACTTGCGATAATTTCTGTCTATTAGCATATTTATCCAACTTTTTCATATATTGATTATAGCATCCAAACATGAACAGTTCCATATGCCTCTGAAAATATCAGTATATATAAGATACCCATATAAAATCCCAAAAATTTACTATAATATACCCAGTTATAACGGCTATATTCAAATATTTTTGCAATTTATTCACCAATCTATTGACTAGTATAGTCATCAATAATTTCACATCATTTACTTCACTAAAAAAAACTAATTCGGAAGAAATTTTCAATTAACTATTCTGTAAATACCATATTTAAATAAATCGATTTTCCCATAAATAACTTCTTTCTTTACTTGGTGATCTCGTGTATATCTCAACTAGTACTAGTTTAAGAAAAATCTGATATCTTTATTCAGAACCCATCTTTACTTATTAACTCATTCTCAGTTCGACTGCATTATCAATTGTTCAACCATTGAGCTTTTCACTTTCCGCTTCTGAATTTAATCAATATAAATCTCATGAATTTCATTGCATATAATTGTACTAGTAAAGGGGTATAGATCGTAAAGTCTCATAATTTAATTGTCATATATTTACTCATATAACCTTTATCTTTCTCAAGTACTATAAAACATTTATTCGTACTTTTACGAGTTCTACTTCATCATAACTAACATTTTTACTCAGAGATAATCCTTTACCTCAGAATTGAAAATTGTTTGCTTTTACTTTAGAGAGAGGCCCATGAGACTAGATAGAACACTTGGATATATGAGACTTATATAGAGGTGCATTATTATGCACTATTAAACAGAGAACATTGAAGTGCTATACTGAGAAAGTACAAATGTGTTGAATGTGCTAATAATCAGAGAGAGCATTTGAGGTCCCTTAATATACTAGTAGTTCTAATCTTGTCTACTTGGGCAAATTATTTCATGCATGCATATCACTTTTACACCTTTCGCATAATACTTTTACATGCTTTACAATTTAATCCTTGTACCAATAATTCATATACTTATATCTTCTGTATCTTCAATACATGTAATATATTTCAAAATTTACTATTCATTCATAATTCTCTAATAATCCTTATCATGTACTTCATATATTACTTTTATATATTTTGTAATTTAGTCATCAACACAATATTTCATGTAGTAATATAATTTGCTTTTAATAATACATATAGCATCATATTCATCATCGACATGTATTATAAAACATTTATTCATACCATTTTTTTTATACCGATTCATCATAATCAACTTTCTACTCATATACTTGAGTATCGCTTTTAACATTATCGGAATTAGCTTGGCTGAAAAACATCTCTTTCTATAAATATAACAAATCTCATCAGAGTCAAGAGACATCACACTATCACATATTATAATGACATGTGTTTTTAGACTTCACATATACTACGTTTGGTCCGAGAACCGACTAAACCATAGCTCTGATACCACTAAATGTAACACCCCTAACTCATATCCATTGCTGTAACAGGGTTTGAGCATTACTACCATTCTGAGATCACTAAAAAAATTTAAATACTTACGATTCAATGCATCATATAAATAAATATATTACCATTCAATCAACAGTTTGACACTTGTATAAGCATCAAACAGCAACATTGTTAGTATACTTGCACATATTTCATATAAATTTAACATTGATATATCTATTTTCTCGACGTATCGCACTTGAGTTTAATAATAGTCTCAACTTACATAGTTTCCTTGTATCAATATATCAAAGATAATCATATATGTACATGTCATGAAACATATCATGCTCTTACCGTTTCTTCATAAGCATATATCATTCATTTCATTATATCAATATTTCATGCTCCATCATTTCCATATATTTTATGTATATTTATTCGAAGAAATAGCTTATATCAAACTTAACATAAATTATATTCCATGTACTTATACTTATTTCGTTTATCTATCTTCATAATTATTTCATACAACTATTTTGTACATATATTTCCATATGACCAGTTCTTGTAAACATTTCACACGACTATTTCATATAACCATTCGTCATCTAATACATATTACACGAATATCAATTGTTCAATAGATGTCATCGCGTCTCCCATTCACGATCTTATTTATCTTTGACATGATGCCATAGTGTCTTTCAACTATGGTCTTACTCATTTTTCATCATGTTGCCATGGTATCTTTCAACCATGGTCTTATTCATTTCATGTCACGCTTTGCCATGGTATCTTTCAACCATGGTCTTATTCATTTTCTATCACGTTGCCATGGTATCTTTCAACCATGGTCTTACACATTTCATATCAGAGAGCACACTCCGCGAACCTCATCCTTACGGTGGGATTACGGTCAGGCTAAATCCTGTAATATAAACTCATAGAGTATTGTTGGGATTACCGGTCGAGGCTAAAATCGCAGCGACAATTACTCTAATGAGCTTGGATCCGAATTACCAGTCAAGCTAAATTCATACCCTAATTCGGATTACCCGTCGAGGGCTAAATCCATTTTCCACATATTCTTCGGGAGGGCTATATCGGGATAGGATCACCCGTCAGGCTAGATCCTTTTACCGTCAATTCCTTTTTCAGAGATCCATCGAATTTTCCTTTCATTCAATCGGGATTTCTTCCCATTTTATCAAATACATCAATGTTTCATAAATTTCCATACAATGAACATTCGAATCATATTCACATCAATAACATACATTTAAAGCATTTAAGAATATAATTCAAGTTACACGAACTTACCTCATTGCTTATTTGTGTGTATAATTTCATTAATCCGATATCTTTTCTTTTCCACGATCAAGTCTCATATTTGAGTCATCCGGATCTTTATAAATAAATTTGATCATCATTTTCATTCATTTCATATTCTAATGCATTTAATTAATGCTCTAGGAAAAATTACCATTTTGCCCCTAAACTTTTAATTAATGACGATTTCATCCTTAGGGTTAGGAAAATAAAATTCTTGCAATTTAATCCTTATTTCCGGCTATTATTCTCATACATATTGATAACAATCCATGAATTCTATAAAATATCAGAATTTTCCATAATTTCAACACATTTCAATTTAATCCCTAAAACATGTTTTCCCTATCTTGAACTAAATTAATAATTTCATTCAATTTTGTAATTTAAATAATAAAATTAATCCATTTCATGCAATTTGGTCATTTCTGACTTTTTACAAAATTTCCCATAAAGTTTTACTTTTATTCAATTTAGTCCCTGAGCCTAAAATATGCAAATTAGCCATGCTAGATGAATATTCATATATGTTTTTCCTCCTCCTCCTCTCCATTCCACATCCTTAATGTAGATAACACACTTGTAAGTAACATTATCCATAATTTTTATTATTTACTTTTATGAATATTCAAGCTGTCTATCTGCATCATAGTCACTAAATTATTTATATCTGGAGCTATAGAACTCCAAATTAATATCCGCTAATTTTCCCTGAAACTAGACTCATATATCTTATTACCATAAAATTTTCAGAATTTTTGGTTTAGCCAATAAGTACAGTTTATTCTTTAAAGTTACCCCTGTTCTGCCATCTGACAGTTCTGGCCCTTCTTCACTAAAAATTAATTACCTCCTCATACAGAATTCAAATGATGTTCCCGTTTGTTTCTATTGAAAATAGACTCATTCAAGATTCTAAAAATATAAATTTAAGTCTCTAATTATTTCTATCCAATTTTTGATGATTTTCCAAAGTCAGAACAGGGGAACCCGAATTCATTCTGACCTTGTCTCACAAAATTCATTATATCTCATGATTTACAAATCCATTACTTACACCGTTTCTTCTATAAGAAACTAGACTCAATAAGATTTAATCTCATGTTTTATTCATCCTATAATTCAATTTCTACAATTTTTGGTGATTTTTCAAAGTTAGAATACTGCTGCTGTCTAGAACTGTTTTAGTGCAAGATATTAATTACCATGTTGTAACACCCTTATTTTCTTTTTCTACATCATTTCTCATCACTTTCTCTTATTTTCTCTTCACTAACATATCAAGAACATAGGACCTTATGTAAGAAAGCTCTACTATAACATTATTTCCATGCTTTGTTAATAATAACAAACTTAAAAACATATTAAAATCTTGATGTACTTACCTTTTCTTATTGACTTCAATCTTTAACTTGACTTTTCTCTCTCCTCCAGCTTCGATTTCTTGAATCCAACTTGATATTCTTGCTCCCCATCATCTCCTTGTTATCTTTCTCTCTTAGTAGCTATGGAAATTCTTTTGATTTCTAGATGAAAATGGTGAATTTTTGGTGGAAGGACCAAATTGTAAAGAAAACAAAATTTCTTTCTTTTCCTTCTCTTCTAACGTTGGTTGCATGGAAAATGAAATGTGTTGTTAATTCTTCATCTTCCTTCCTTTTATACTAAATAAATAATAATATAATAATAATAAACATCTCATAAAAATATTAATAAAATAATATTTATCTAATTAATTAATTTAAAATATCATCAACATAATCATTACATTCTAGAATTCTCTCTCTTACTAATTGACCATTTTACCCTTCATGATCTTTTAGAATTCCATCCTTGAGTCATCACTTAATTTGGTAAAATTGCGATTTAGTCCCTCATAATTTTTTACCTATTCAATTTGGTCCTAATTCATCAATTTTTCTTGGTTTCTAGATCATTCCACCCTTAAAATATTTGCACTATTAGTCCTTCAACTTTTTTATATTTACACTTCAGCCCCTTAAATTTTGAGTATTTACTCTTGTGCAACAAGACTTTTCTCATCTTTGCAATTTAGTCCTTTCTTGAATTAATATATCATATTATACTTCTCAATATTGACATAACTCAAAAATTCTCTTTTGTCACTTTATTTCCTTATTTTACTATATCACGGATAATATTTTTTTGTAAAAATTTTTGAGGTATTACATTTCTCTCCTCCTTAAAATAAATTTCGTCCTCGAAATTTCCTTATTTTCTTTTGATCATGAATTTCATTATTTCTATAGTTCTATAGTTTCTTTTCGTAAATATTTACCCAGTTTATCATTTATATCCATTCTCTATCTTTTCATTTCATAATTTATTTTCAATACAATATTTCACATTTACCTTTCTGAGTTTTCTACCAATGAAATAGAAAATAATATCATATGAATCTTATTATCAAGTATTCTATCACATATATTGGCTTGAAAAACCAAAGAAAGATAGAGTAGTACCACTTGTGAATCAATCGGACTTGCGATAATTTACGTCTATTAGCATATTTATCCAACTTTTTCATATATTGATTATAGCATCCAAACATGAACAGTTCCATATGCCTCACGAAAAATATCGGTATATATAAGATACCCATATAAAATCCCAAAATTTACTATAATATACCCAGTTATAACGGCTATATTCAAATATTTTTGCAATTTATTCACCAATCTATTGACTAGTATAGTCATCAATAATTTCACATCATTTACTTCACTAAAAAAACTAATTCGGAAGAAATTTTCAATTAACTATTCTGTAAATACCATATTTAAATAAATCGATTTTCCCATAAATAACTTCTTTCTTTAACAGTGATACTGTATATCTCAACTAGTACTAGTTTAAGAAAAATCTGATATCTTTATTCAGAACCCATCTTTACTTATTAACTCATTCTCAGTTCGACTGCATTATCAATTGTTCAACCATTGAGCTTTTCACTTTCCGCTTCTGAATTTAATCAATATAAATCTCATGAATTTCATTGCATATAATTGTACTAGTAAAGGGGTATAGATCGTAAAGTCTCATAATTTAATTGTCATATATTTACTCATATAACCTTTATCTTTCTCAAGTACTATAAAACATTTATTCGTACTTTTACGAGTTCTACTTCATCATAACTAACATTTTTACTCAGAGATAATCCTTTACCTCGTAACGAAAATTGTTTGCTTTTTACTTAGCAGAGGCCAGTGAGACTAGATAGAACACTTGGATATATGAGACTTATATAGAGGTGCATTATTATGCACTATTAAGCAGAGAACATTGAAGTGCTATCTGAAAGTACAAATGTGTTGAATGTGCTAATAATCGAGAGAGCATCTTTGAGGTCCCTTAATATACTAGTAGTTCTAATCTTGTCTACTTGGGCAAATTATTTCATGCATGCATATCACTTTTACACCTTTCGCATAATACTTTTACATGCTTTACAATTTAATCCTTGTACCAATAATTCATATACTTATATCTTCTCAGTATCTTCAATACATGTAATATATTTCAAAATTCACTATTCATTCATAATTCTCTAATAATCCTTATCATGTACTTCATATATTACTTTTATATATTTTGTAATTTAGTCATCAACACAATATTTCATGTAGTAATATAATTTGCTTTTAATAATACATATAGCATCATATTCATCATCGACATGTATTATAAAACATTTATTCATACCATTTTTTTATACCGATTCATCATAATCAACTTTCTACTCATATACTTGAGTATCGCTTTTAACATTATCGGAATTAGCTTGGCTGAAAAACATCTCTTTCTATAAATATAACAAATCTCATCGAGTCAAGAGACATCACACTATCACATATTATAATGACATGTGTTTTTAGACTTCACATATACTACGTTTGGTCCGAGAACCGACTAAACCATAGCTCGATACCACTAAATGTAACACCCTAACTCATATCCATTTGCTGAAACGGGTTTTGAGCATTACTACCATTTACAGATCACTAAAAAAATTTAAATACTTACCGATTCAATGCATCATATAAATAAATATATTACCATT
Organism: Gossypium longicalyx; assembly: GCA_025698465.1. Taxonomy (NCBI): domain Eukaryota; kingdom Viridiplantae; phylum Streptophyta; class Magnoliopsida; order Malvales; family Malvaceae; genus Gossypium; species Gossypium longicalyx. The sequence goes on along the minus strand of CM047006.1, from coordinate 54,081,852 downwards.
CAATCAATGTTTGACACTTGTATAAGCATCAAACAGCAACATTGTTAGTATACTTGCACATATTTCATATAAATTTAACATTGATATATCTATTTTCTCGACGTATCGCACTTGAGTTTAATAATAGTCTCAACTTACATAGTTTCCTTGTATCAATATATCAAAGATAATCATATATGTACATGTCATGAAACATATCATGCTCTTACCGTTTCTTCATAAGCATATATCATTCATTTCATTATATCAATATTTCATGCTCCATCATTTCCATATATTTTATGTATATTTATTCAGAAATAGCTTATATCAAACTTAACATAAATTATATTCCATGTACTTATACTTATTTCGTTTATCTATCTTCATAATTATTTCATACAACTATTTTGTACATATATTTCCATATGACCAGTTCTTGTAAACATTTCACACGACTATTTCATATAACCATTCGTCATCTAATACATATTACCTGAATATCAATTGTTCAATAGATGTCATCGCGTCTCCCATTCACGATCTTATTTATCTTTGACATGATGCCATAGTGTCTTTCAACTATGGTCTTACTCATTTTCTGTCATGTTGCCATGGTATCTTTCAACCATGGTCTTATTCATTTCATGTCACGCTGCCATGGTATCTTTCAACCATGGTCTTATTCATTTTCTATCACGTTGCCATGGTATCTTTCAACCATGGTCTTACACATTTCATATCAGAGAGCACACTCCCGCGAACCTCATCCTTACAGTGGGATTACCAGTCCAGGCTAAATCCCCTGTAATATAAACTCATAGAGTATTGTTGGGATTACCAGTCCAGGCTAAATCCCCTGCAACGACAATTACTCTAATGAGCTTGGATCTGAATTACCAGTCCAGGCTAAATTCAGACCCTAATTCGGATTACCCGTCAGGGCTAAATCCATTTTCCACATATTCTTCGGGAGGGCTATATCAGGATAGGATCACCCGTCCAGGCTAGATCCTTTTTACCGTCAATTCCTTTTCAGAGATCCATCGAATTTTCCTTTCATTCAATCGGGATTTCTTCCCATTTTATCAAATACATCAATGTTTCATAAATTTCCATACAATGAACATTCGAATCATATTCACATCAATAACATACATTTAAAGCATTTAAGAATATAATTCAAGTTACACGAACTTACCTCATTGCTTATTTGTGTGTATAATTTCATTAATCCGATATCTTTTCTTTTCCACGATCAAGTCTCATATTTGAGTCATCCGGATCTTTATAAATAAATTTGATCATCATTTTCATTCATTTCATATTCTAATGCATTTAATTAATGCTCTAGGAAAAATTACCATTTTGCCCCTAAACTTTTAATTAATGACGATTTCATCCTTAGGGTTAGGAAAATAAAATTCTTGCAATTTAATCCTTATTTCCGGCTATTATTCTCATACATATTGATAACAATCCATGAATTCTATAAAATATCGAATTTTCCATAATTTCAACACATTTCAATTTAATCCCTAAAACATGTTTTCCCCTATCTTGAACTAAATTAATAATTTCATTCAATTTTGTAATTTAAATAATAAAATTAATCCATTTCATGCAATTTGGTCATTTCTGACTTTTTACAAAATTTCCCATAAAGTTTTACTTTTATTCAATTTAGTCCCTGAGCCTAAAATATGCAAATTAGCCATGCTAGATGAATATTCATATATGTTTTTCCTCCTCCTCCTCTCCATTCCACATCCTTAATGTAGATAACACACTTGTAAGTAACATTATCCATAATTTTTATTATTTACTTTTATGAATATTCAAGCTGTCTATCTGCATCATAGTCACTAAATTATTTATATCTGGAGCTATAGAACTCCAAATTAATATCCGCTAATTTTCCTGAAACTAGACTCATATATCTTATTACCATAAAATTTTCAGAATTTTTGGTTTAGCCAATAAGTACAGTTTATTCTTTAAAGTTACCCCTGTTCTGCCATCTGACAGTTCTGGCCCTTCTTCACTAAAAATTAATTACCTCCTCATACAGAATTCAAATGATGTTCCTGTTTGTTTCTATTGAAAATAGACTCATTCAAGATTCTAAAAATATAAATTTAAGTCTCTAATTATTTCTATCCAATTTTTGATGATTTTCCAAAGTCAGAACAGGGAACCTGAATTCATTCTGACCTTGTCTCACAAAATTCATTATATCTCATGATTTACAAATCCATTACTTACACCGTTTCTTCTATAAGAAACTAGACTCAATAAGATTTAATCTCATGTTTTATTCATCCTATAATTCAATTTCTACAATTTTTGGTGATTTTTCAAAGTTAGAATACTGCTGCTGTCTAGAACTGTTTTAGTGCAAGATATTAATTACCATGTTGTAACACCCTTATTTTCTTTTTCTACATCATTTCTCATCACTTTCTCTTATTTTCTCTTCACTAACATATCAAGAACATAGGACCTTATGTAAGAAAGCTCTACTATAACATTATTTCCATGCTTTGTTAATAATAACAAACTTAAAAACATATTAAAATCTTGATGTACTTACCTTTTCTTATTGACTTCAATCTTTAACTTGACTTTTCTCTCTCCTCCAGCTTCGATTTCTTGAATCCAACTTGATATTCTTGCTCCCCATCATCTCCTTGTTATCTTTCTCTCTTAGTAGCTATGGAAATTCTTTTGATTTCTAGATGAAAATGGTGAATTTTTGGTGGAAGGACCAAATTGTAAAGAAAACAAAATTTCTTTCTTTTCCTTCTCTTCTAACGTTGGTTGCATGGAAAATGAAATGTGTTGTTAATTCTTCATCTTCCTTCCTTTTATACTAAATAAATAATAATATAATAATAATAAACATCTCATAAAAATATTAATAAAATAATATTTATCTAATTAATTAATTTAAAATATCATCAACATAATCATTACATTCTAGAATTCTCTCTCTTACTAATTGACCATTTTACCCTTCATGATCTTTTAGAATTCCATCCTTGAGTCATCACTTAATTTGGTAAAATTGCGATTTAGTCCCTCATAATTTTTTTACCTATTCAATTTGGTCCTAATTCATCAATTTTTCTTGGTTTCTAGATCATTCCACCCTTAAAATATTTGCACTATTAGTCCTTCAACTTTTTTATATTTACACTTCAGCCCCTTAAATTTTGAGTATTTACTCTTGTGCAACAAGACTTTTCTCATCTTTGCAATTTAGTCCTTTCTTGAATTAATATATCATATTATACTTCTCAATATTGACATAACTCAAAAATTCTCTTTTTGTCACTTTATTTCCTTATTTTACTATATCACGGATAATATTTTACTGTAAAAATTTTCGGGGTATTACATTTCTCTCCTCCTTAAAATAAATTTCGTCCTCGAAATTTCCTTATTTTCTTTTGATCATGAATTTCATTATTTCTATAGTTCTATAGTTTCTTTCTGTAAATATTTACCCAGTTTATCATTTATATCCATTCTCTATCTTTTCATTTCATAATTTATTTTCAATACAATATTTCACATTTACCTTTCGGAGCTTCTACCAACAGAAATAGAAAATAATATCATATGAATCTTATTATCAAGTATTCTATCACATATATTGGCTTGAAAAACCAAAGAAAGATAGAGTAGTACCACTTGTGAATCAATCAGACTTGCGATAATTTCTGTCTATTAGCATATTTATCCAACTTTTTCATATATTGATTATAGCATCCAAACATGAACAGTTCCATATGCCTCGAAAATATCGGTATATATAAGATACCCATATAAAATCCCAAAATTTACTATAATATACCCATTATAACGGCTATATTCAAATATTTTTGCAATTTATTCACCAATCTATTGACTAGTATAGTCATCAATAATTTCACATCATTTACTTCACTAAAAAAAACTAATTCGGAAGAAATTTTCAATTAACTATTCTGTAAATACCATATTTAAATAAATCGATTTTCCCATAAATAACTTCTTTCTTTACTTGATGATATCTTTGTATATCTCAACTAGTACTAGTTTAAGAAAAAATCGATATCTTTATCGAGAACCCATCTTTACTTATTAACTCATTCTCAGTTCCGACTGCATTATCAATTGTTCAACCATTGAGCTTTTCACTTTCCGCTTCTGAATTTAATCAATATAAATCTCATGAATTTCATTGCATATAATTGTACTAGTAAAGGGGTATAGATCGTAAAGTCTCATAATTTAATTGTCATATATTTACTCATATAACCTTTATCTTTCTCAAGTACTATAAAACATTTATTCGCATTTTACGAGTTCTACTTCATCATAACTAACATTTTTACTCAGAGATAATCCTTTACCTCTCAGAATTGAAAATTGTTTGCTTTTTTACTTAGCAGAGAGGCCCAGTAGACTAGATAGAACACTTCGGATATATGAGACTTATATAGAGGTGCATTATTATGCACTATTAAACAGAGAACATTGAAGTGCTATACAGAAAGTACAAATGTGTTGAATGTGCTAATAATCAGAGAGCATGCTGAGGTCCCTTAATATACTAGTAGTTCTAATCTTGTCTACTTGGGCAAATTATTTCATGCATGCATATCACTTTTACACCTTTCGCATAATACTTTTACATGCTTTACAATTTAATCCTTGTACCAATAATTCATATACTTATATCTTCTGTATCTTCAATACATGTAATATATTTCAAAATTCACTATTCATTCATAATTCTCTAATAATCCTTATCATGTACTTCATATATTACTTTTATATATTTTGTAATTTAGTCATCAACACAATATTTCATGTAGTAATATAATTTGCTTTTAATAATACATATAGCATCATATTCATCATCGACATGTATTATAAAACATTTATTCATACCATTTTTTTTATACCGATTCATCATAATCAACTTTCTACTCATATACTTGAGTATCGCTTTTAACATTATCGGAATTAGCTTGGCTGAAAAACATCTCTTTCTATAAATATAACAAATCTCATCAGAGTCAAGAGACATCACACTATCACATATTATAATGACATGTGTTTTTAGACTTCACATATACTACGTTTGGTCCGAGAACCGACTAAACCATAGCTCTGATACCACTAAATGTAACACCCCTAACTCATATCCGCTGCCAGAACAGGGTTTCGGAGCATTACTACCATTTACAGATCACTAAAAAAAATTTAAATACTTACCGATTCAATGCATCATATAAATAAATATATTACCATTCAATCAACGATTTGACACTTGTATAAGCATCAAACAAACATTAACATTGTTAGTATACTTGCACATATTTCATATAAATTTAACATTGATATATCTATTTTCTCGACGTATCGCACTTGAGTTTAATAATAGTCTCAACTTACATAGTTTCCTTGTATCAATATATCAAAGATAATCATATATGTACATGTCATGAAACATATCATGCTCTTACCGTTTCTTCATAAGCATATATCATTCATTTCATTATATCAATATTTCATGCTCCATCATTTCCATATATTTTATGTATATTTATTCCAGAAATAGCTTATATCAAACTTAACATAAATTATATTCCATGTACTTATACTTATTTCGTTTATCTATCTTCATAATTATTTCATACAACTATTTTGTACATATATTTCCATATGACCAGTTCTTGTAAACATTTCACACGACTATTTCATATAACCATTCGTCATCTAATACATATTACCTGAATATCAATTGTTCAATAGATGTCATCGCGTCTCCCATTCACGATCTTATTTATCTTTGACATGATGCCATAGTGTCTTTCAACTATGGTCTTACTCATTTTCTGTCATGTTGCCATGGTATCTTTCAACCATGGTCTTATTCATTTCATGTCACGCTGCCATGGTATCTTTCAACCATGGTCTTATTCATTTTCTATCACGTTGCCATGGTATCTTTCAACCATGGTCTTACACATTTCATATCGAGAGCACACTCGCGAACCTCATCCTTACGAGTGGGATTACCAGTCCAAAGCTAAATCTCAGTAATATAAACTCATAGAGTATTGTTGGGATTACGATCCAGGCTAAATCCCTCGCAACGACAATTACTCTAATGAGCTTGGATCGAATTACCAGTCCAGCTAAATTCATACCCTAATTCGGATTACCCGTCGGGCTAAATCCATTTTCCCACATATTCTTCGGGAGGGCTATATCGAGGATAGGATCACCCGTCTGTGCTAGATCCTTTTACCGTCAATTCCTTTTGAGAGATCCATCGAATTTTCCTTTCATTCAATCGGGATTTCTTCCCATTTTATCAAATACATCAATGTTTCATAAATTTCCATACAATGAACATTCGAATCATATTCACATCAATAACATACATTTAAAGCATTTAAGAATATAATTCAAGTTACACGAACTTACCTCATTGCTTACTTGTGTGTATAATTTCATTAATCCGATATCTTTTCTTTTCCACGATCAAGTCTCATATTTGAGTCATCCGGATCTTTATAAATAAATTTGATCATCATTTTCATTCATTTCATATTCTAATGCATTTAATTAATGCTCTAGGAAAAATTACCATTTTGCCCCTAAACTTTTAATTAATGACGATTTCATCCTTAGGGTTAGGAAAATAAAATTCTTGCAATTTAATCCTTATTTCCGGCTATTATTCTCATACATATTGATAACAATCCATGAATTCTATAAAATATCAGAATTTTCCATAATTTCAACACATTTCAATTTAATCCCTAAAACATGTTTTCCCTATCTTGAACTAAATTAATAATTTCATTCAATTTTGTAATTTAAATAATAAAATTAATCCATTTCATGCAATTTGGTCATTTCTGACTTTTTACAAAATTTCCCATAAAGTTTTACTTTTATTCAATTTAGTCCCCTGAGCCTAAAATATGCAAATTAGCCATGCTAGATGAATATTCATATATGTTTTTCCTCCTCCTCCTCTCCATTCCACATCCTTAATGTAGATAACACACTTGTAAGTAACATTATCCATAATTTTTATTATTTACTTTTATGAATATTCAAGCTGTCTATCTGCATCATAGTCACTAAATTATTTATATCTGGAGCTATAGAACTCCAAATTAATATCCGCTAATTTTCCCTGAAACTAGACTCATATATCTTATTACCATAAAATTTTCAGAATTTTTGGTTTAGCCAATAAGTACAGTTTATTCTTTAAAGTTACCCCTGTTCTGCCATCTGACAGTTCTGGCCCTTCTTCACTAAAAATTAATTACCTCCTCATACAGAATTCAAATGATGTTCCCGTTTGTTTCTATTGAAAATAGACTCATTCAAGATTCTAAAAATATAAATTTAAGTCTCTAATTATTTCTATCCAATTTTTGATGATTTTCCAAAGTCAGAACAGGGGAACCCGAATTCATTCTGACCTTGTCTCACAAAATTCATTATATCTCATGATTTACAAATCCATTACTTACACCGTTTCTTCTATAAGAAACTAGACTCAATAAGATTTAATCTCATGTTTTATTCATCCTATAATTCAATTTATACAATTTTTGGTGATTTTTCAAAGTTAGAATACTGCTGCTGTCTAGAACTGTTTTAGTGCAAGATATTAATTACCATGTTGTAACACCCTTATTTTCTTTTTCTACATCATTTCTCATCACTTTCTCTTATTTTCTCTTCACTAACATATCAAGAACATAGGACCTTATGTAAGAAAGCTCTACTATAACATTATTTCCATGCTTTGTTAATAATAACAAACTTAAAAACATATTAAAATCTTGATGTACTTACCTTTTCTTATTGACTTCAATCTTTAACTTGACTTTTCTCTCTCCTCCAGCTTCGATTTCTTGAATCCAACTTGATATTCTTGCTCCCCATCATCTCCTTGTTATCTTTCTCTCTTAGTAGCTATGGAAATTCTTTTGATTTCTAGGTGAAAATGGTGAATTTTTGGTGGAAGGACCAAATTGTAAAGAAAACAAAATTTCTTTCTTTTCCTTCTCTTCTAACGTTGGTTGCATGGAAAATGAAATGTGTTGTTAATTCTTCATCTTCCTTCCTTTTATACTAAATAAATAATAATATAATAATAATAAACGTCTCATAAAAATATTAATAAAATAATATTTATCTAATTAATTAATTTAAAATATCATCAACATAATCATTACATTCTAGAATTCTCTCTCTTACTAATTGACCATTTTACCCTTCATGATCTTTTAGAATTCCATCCTTGAGTCATCACTTAATTTGGTAAAATTGCGATTTAGTCCTCATAATTTTTTTACCTATTCAATTTGGTCCTAATTCATCAATTTTTCTTGGTTTCTAGATCATTCCACCCTTAAAATATTTGCACTATTAGTCCTTCAACTTTTTTATATTTACACTTCAGCCCCTTAAATTTTGAGTATTTACTCTTGTGCAACAAGACTTTTCTCATCTTTGCAATTTAGTCCTTTCTTGAATTAATATATCATATTATACTTCTCAATATTGACATAACTCAAAAATTCTCTTTTTGTCACTTTATTTCCTTATTTTACTATATCACGGATAATATTTTACTGTAAAAATTTTCGGGGTATTACAGTTATTTTGAAATATGCCAAGTTGAAGAAATGATAAGTTTAAGCATGAGTTAGAAGGTGCCATAAGTGAGCTATGAAATGAGCATTTTGGCATGTTGTTGTAATAAGATTTTTAATGTGTTTTGGTATGGATTTGAATAGGTTATTGAATGATGATGATTTAGTTATAATGAAGCATGTTTTGAGCATGAAATTGGTTGAAAATTTTGGTATAAATGTTGTTTAATATTGCTTGTAGGAATAACCCAAAAAGGGGTGGCAAGTTGGCTTAAACCAAGCCTGCATTGTGCCACACGGTCAGGGACCACGGGCGTGCCTTGTGGCCATGTATGCAAAGCAGTAACCTCTTAAGATCACACGGTTAAGACACATGGGCGTGTCATATGGCCATGGGCTCAAGTCAGTAGCTAGCTAAGTATCACACAGCCATAGCACACGGGCGTGTCTGTTGGCCGTATGTAAAAGTCAGTATATATACTCTGTTTTGGCACGGATGGATCATATGGGCGTGTCTAGTGCCAGTGTAAGGCACACGGCCTGGTCGCACGGGCGTGTGACCTCAACAGAATTGAAAATTTTTCTGAGTTCTGAAATTTATGAATGTGTTCGGTTTAGTCCGGACTGTCCTTAAAAATATGTTTTAGGTCTTGTAGACCATCATAAGGGATGAATTGTTGATGATTGCTTATGTATTAATGTTATGTGATATCTGTGATTTTGTATTGATCTGTAATGTTCTGTCTGCTGGTAATGCCCCTTACCTATTCCGGCGACGGTTACAGGATAGGGGTGTTACATTTTGTTGTGAGCAAAATTAGTACTCATGAAAATCCTGCAGATATGATGACTAAGTCACTTCCTATAACCAAGTTTAAGCATTGCTTAGACTTGGTTGGTGTTCATTATTGAAATTAAACCCTTAAGGGATTTTATGGAAGAGGTGGAGAACTTGTTCGTTGAAAGTTCGCGATAAAGAACTTGTTTATTAAGAATTCGTGTTAGGGTCAAAATTGTTAGAATTAAGCGACCCGAATCCTTATTTAAATAAAATACAGTGGTAAAATAAAAGAAAAGAAAAATCCCTATAGAATTACACTTCTTTTATTTTATTTTAGAATAATGTTTTTCAAACCTTATTAAACTCCATCTATTTGATATTGATTAGAATAAGGTGTTTCAATCTTACTACACTCCTATTAGAATATGACTTTAAAAAGCTTATAAATAGACATAATCTATTCCTCTTGTTATTAACTCAAATTCGACATAGTGAATTTTCTTGTTCTCTGCCCGTGGTTTTTCCCCGAAAGGGTTTCCACGTAAAAATTTATGTGTTCTTTATTTTTTTCTCTTTTCTTTGCAATATATTATTATTACCGACATTCTATTTTTTACATGTGATTATTGAACTATTTAATTAGTTAATCTTTTTTTACATATTGGAAAGAAATATTTAATTTTATATAATTTTATTTTCTTTCTTTTAACTTTTTTACAGTTAAATTATTTATACTTTTAAAAAACAGTAAATTCATTTGTTTGATAAGAATTACCAAAACAAATGTAATTAACGAATTTTGAATATTTCAAATTTTATTCTATATAATTTTGATAATGAACATACGAATAAAATAATTCAATTTATTTTTTATTTAAAAATCCAATTCAACCGAATACAACCTAAATTATATCATGTTAAAAGAATTAAATCATTGATTCATACTGACTTTTGATTGCAGCAGCCATTGTTAAACTAGTCTTTTATTTTTACATGCCCCATTCTCGTTGATCGGAAGATTGATTGTATAATTTAGAAGTAAAACACCTAACACGGAGCAATGGCCCCATGGCTTTTGATTGTAGCAGCCGTGTCGGCCTTTATTTTAGCTACTGTCATTCAGGAATTTGCTAGCTTACAAGCTTAGTTACTATGCATTTGATTGATTTTAAACAGCGAAAATTCGTACACGGTACGTATGGAAGTCATGTCTAGTCAATGTCTACATGGAAGATGCTTGAATTTTGTAACTAATTTTTTTTTTTTTTGATAAGCCAGATATAGAAATACGCCAATGAAATATCCCATCAACTTTAACCCTTGGCTTGGTTTCTCTTCTCTGAGAATTCATTAACTTATTGAAATAACCTCAGCTTAATTAAACACCATTGATCGGAAGCTTAATTACGGTACTTGGTTATTGACTTGTTTCAATTATGTACTTAAACCACTAGGCAATAGGTGAAGTTTTAAAACAGGTTCACATAATCAAAATTCATACAATTTGATTATTCCATCAATTATGTTTTACTTTCGTAATAGTATATAATAAAGAACATTTAGCTATGATTTTTTAGTGAAATGATTCCATAATTAAGTAATATTGTAATTAATAAATGAAAAGTTGAAACTTAGTTAAAATTATTTGAGCCCTAATTATATATATCCACGAACTATTTGTTAACTCGGTACAACTCTAAATAGTTTGCAGTTGAATCAATATGATGAATGAATAAATGAAAACAACGAATTAAGAAATAAATAGTATCACTATTTACAATGAATATGTTTTTTTTTACCATACACAAGAGATGACTTAGCGATTAATCAATACGTAAGAGATGATTTAGTGATTGAGTTGGTAAAATTATGATTTCATTTAAAGACCAGATGTCGCATATAATCAATACCCAATACAAGAGATAGATATGGAGACCCATCTACATAGCAAGGGGCAACAACCCTAGTTCCCATAAGGGGGTGCCGCCACCCCTATGTAGCAGGGAATACATGAATTTTTTTATTAAAATAATATTATTTATTTAACCCTTGTTCGATTGAGATTCTTGTTTTTTTTTCTCTTTATATATAGAGACTATTGGCTAGGTAAAACATACACCACTTAAGTGTCAATACTCTGTCAAAATCTAGTTTGATTTTCCAAATAAATTCTATACTTTGAGGGAGTTCAACTTTTCAGTTTCTAGCCTTTTAAATATATTAATATTCCCATTGAATATTAATGAAATTTTCATTTTGTGTGATCGATTTGTGAAATTAGAGTCCACACTCTAATAAGATCAGAGTTTGATAATAATAAAGAAATTTGTTTTGGTTGAAAGATGAAAAATGAATAGATAACCTAACTTAGAGCACATATGCTAACTTAGTAAAGATTTATTAACATAATCGCTAGGTTTTATAAATAACACCACAAAAATTTTCCAACACATTGAGCTATGGGTTCTTGGAATTAGGAACTAGTTTGGGCTTTATGCAAATTTAAGGCAAATTTTTTATTGCTGTTTTGAAGATGATTTGGAATGCTTATAACAGTTTTATCTAGTGTGAAAGAAATGTCATATTCTTTGGCAAGTCTCATTCTACTAAAAAATGCAATTTTGAAGAAGATTAAAAAGACTATTCAAGAGTCGTCAAGAGTGCTTTCCTTGGTAGCCTAGCGAAACCAGTGGCTGCTGCGGCTTGGGATGACGGAAAGTGGTGGCAACGACGGGTTTGGGGGAGACGAGATTTCCCTTTTGCCGGAAGAACTTATTCAATTATCAATCAAAAGTTCAAGGGTGGAACCACACTACAATCCTACCTTAATATGCATGATTTGGACAGAGAAGTATTACAATCCAGACAGTTTCAAGGCACAGATGAAGAGTATTTGGAAAACAAAGAAAAAATTTGATATCTAATCGGCAGGTAAAAATCTTTTCTTAATTACATTCAAATCTGAGGATGATTTAAAAGTTATTATGGAAGGTCAGCCATGGTTATTCCAGAAAAATTTAGTTATTCTTGATCGATTAACTAAACCAATAGAAAGAGATCAGATCTGGCTAATTTCAACCCCGTTTGGATTAAAATCGGATCGTGTTTACCAGAATTTGACAAGAAGGATCTCTTGCATGCTATAGGTGCTACTTTTGGAGGTATTCTTAGATCTGAAATTAATGGTGACTTTTGTCGGCTTAGAGTTAGATTAGATGTGCAAAAACCCCTTCGTAGGGGTCTATTTGTATCAACAGATAGTCAAAGTAGATCTTGAATCCCTTTCAAGTATGAGAGATTACCGACATTTTGTTTTGGCTGTGGTAGAATGGGACATGGACTCCAAGAATGTTCAGTAATAAAACCTGCAGGAAAAGATAAAATTAGAGAAGATCCATCTTTCTCCTTGGCACTAAAAGCAAAAATAAAATTGATGGGAAAAGAGAGTCTGCAGTTTAATACTCTTTCAAAAAAGAAACAATCTCAACGTTTGTATACAGGAAATATAGAGGAAAATCAGGAGACACAACAACAAGATACAGGGAATAAAGATCTAGAGCACGAAATAAAAGATGATTCTCAGTTGGAGTCAGGGGAAAATATGATAAAGATGCAGCAGAAGGGGGAAATTGTTACAAAAGAGACTGGACGGAATAAACTAGATGAAGATATGCTGGAACAAACCAGGAAATCAAGATGGAAGAGAATTGAACCAAAGAGGGTGGTACAAGATTATGGTGAAGAAAGTAAACTGAAGAAAAAAAAGTTGACAGAAATTGTAGATGATGATGATATAGAGGAGTTACGGGAAGATGCAAATAAAAGGGTGAAATACGATGGACAAGTTTTAAGGAAGAATGCTGAAACAGACTTGCTGATTGACAATCCCAACCAAAGTAGATCGGCGGCTGCCAAAGGGCAAGCCGACTGGGCACAATAAAAATTATATGCTGGAATGTTCGTGGTTTGGGGAGCCCACGGGCAGTGAGAAGGCTTCAGTTTTTACTGAAGCAACGTAACCCCCAATTGGTCTTTTTTATGGAGACTAAGGTTAATAAGAAACACATGGAAAAAATGAGGACAAGGTGTGGCTTCTTGAATGGGATTGATGTAGGAACAAAGGGGTCGCGAGGAGGGATATGTCTAGCATGGAAAGAAGAAATCCAGGTTCATTTAAAAAATTTCTTAATGAATCATATTGATGTGTTAATCAAGGAAGAGAATGCTAGTGTAGAATGGAGATATGGATCACCTTATATACAAAACAAAAATACCACATGGAGCTTATTAAGAAATTTAGGCCAGGAGCAGGATTATCCATGGCTAGTGAGTGGGGATTTTAATGAAATATTGTATTCTTTTAAGAAAAAAGGCGGCCAGCCGAGGGAAGAGAGACGAATGATAGCATTTCGTGAGGCTTTAGAAGAATGTCAATTACTAGATATGGGTTACACAAGAGTAAGGTATACATGGGAAAGAGGAAACCTACCAGAAACGCATATTAGAGAGAGACTGGACAGAGGTGTGGCAAATGAAAAATGGAGGAAACTTTTTCCAAGAGGGAACATACATCACTTAACATCCTTATTTTCAGACCATTGCCCTCTTCTCATCAGCATAACTAATGGAACCAATTTCAATAGGACACCAAGATTTAAATTTGAGGCATGGTGGACCATGGAGGAATCGATTGAAGAGGAAATTAAGAAACCATGGGAGACACCAAACGGATCAATTTTTGGAAAAATAGAAAGACTATAAATCAGCTTGACAAAATGGGCAATCTCAATAAAAAAAGAGGCGAGAAGGGTTAAAGCAAAATCTTACAAGGGAGTTAGAGAGTCTAATGGAGGAGGAAAACAATGACGATACATTGGCACAAATAATCGATACGAGAATCAAACTTAATATGGAGATTGATAAAGATGAAATGTACTAGGAACAAAGAGCAAGGGATAATTGGCTCCATCTAAGGGACAAGAACATGCCATTTTTCCATAAACAAGCCTCAATCTGTAAACGAATCAACACAATACATAGGTTGGAGACAGATAAAGGTATCAAAATTTTTGAGGAGTCTGAAATAAATGAGACAGCTACAAAGTACTTCCAGAATCTATACTCCTCAAATGGAATAGGGAATCTATCACATCTATTAACGAAAATTGATAATTGCATCTCTTTCGATGACAACGCAGCTCTACTGGCTAAATATACGGCAGAAGAGGTTTTCTCGGCACTAAAAGGAATGGGACCTTCTAAAGCACCAGGATATGATGGCTTACCGGCACTATTTTTCCAAAAATTTTGGCACATTGTGGGGAGAGACGTGGAAAATTTCTGCTTGGGCATATTGAATGAAGGTAGGGGTTTCGAATCTTTAAACTTAACCGAGATAGTGCTTATCCCAAAAACTTCTAATGCCACAAGTCTTGTTAATTTCAGACCCATTAGCCTATGCACAGTTTTATACAAAATTGTAACTAAAACAGTTGCTAATCGTCTTCAAGTATTTATGGAAAAATGTATTGACAGTGCTCAAAGTGCGTTTATTCTGGGAAAGCTAATATCTGATAATGTGTTGATAGCCTATGAAATTCTACATACTTTACGTCGAAAGCGTACGGGGAAAAAGGGATTTATGGAAGTGAAACTAGACATGAGTAAAACATATGATAGAGTGGAATGAGATTTTTTGAAAGAAGTAATGTTTCGTATGGGATTCACAGAGGAATGGGTGTCACTAATCATGAGATGTATTTCAACAGTCTCCTATACAGTCTCCATTAATAGAAGTAGAGGCAGGGTTTTCAAACCTACTAGAGGACTCAGACAAGGTGATCCACTTAGTCCCTTTCTTTTTCTGATTTGTAGTGAGGGGATTTTATCCCTAACCAGGCTGGCAATAAGAGAGGGTGAGCTAAAAGGAGTTAAGGCTAGTAGAAGAGGTCCGACGATTTCACACTTATTATTTGCGAATGACTGTATTTTGTTTGGCAAAGCTACAAAGAAAGGAACAGAGACCTTAAAAAATATTTTGAAGGAATATGAGAATTGTTTCGACCAATGTGTGAACTTTAATAAATCTATAATTTTCTTCAACTCTAATACAACAGCAGGAATCAAAGAAGACGTCTCTAATGAAATGGGAGTAAGACAATCAACAAACATGGAAAAATATTTAGGCCTTCCTAATGTGGTAGGAAGACGAAAGAATGAATCTTTTTAAAACCTGAAAGACAGAATTAAATAGAGAATTGAAAACTGGAGTACACGACTGCTATCTTAAGGGGGGAAAGAGGTTTTCATAAAATCAGTACTTCAAGCAATTCCAACTTATGCGATGACATGCTTTCTCTTACCAAAATCACTATGCGGGGAGTTTGAAAATATTTTTGCTCGATTCTGATGGCAAAAAGGCCAAGGAAGAAAATAAATTCACTGGTGCCAATGGGAGGTCATGTGCAGCTCTAAAGAGAAGGGTGGTATGGGTTTTAAAAATATGACCCAATTTAACATTTCTTTATTAGCCAGGCATGGATGGAGGATTATTAATAATCAGAATGCTCTTGTTACGCAAGTATTTAAAGCCAAGTATTTTCCGAATGATCATTTTTTAGAATCTCGTTTAGGTAATTCTGGTTCTTATGTGTGGAAAAGTATTTGGGCAGCGAAAGCTACGTTGGCAAAGGGACTATGCTGGAGGGTCGGTACGGGTATGAATATATCGATTAATGATGATACATGGATTTCAAATACAGTTAATTTCAGATTATCTACTATGATTAATTATATGCGTAATGTTAAAGTTAATGAGCTGATTGATAGTAATAGATTGTGGAAAAAGGAGTTGATAAAGGATACCTTCGTAGAAGAAGACGTTGAAAGAATTATCCGAATCCCCTTGGCACGAACATCTCGTTATGACTTCCTTATCTAGGGGAGTGAATCGTCGGGTGAATTCTCGGTCCGAAGTGCCTATAAACTATTATAGAGTTCTGATGAAAACCCTAGAGCTTATGCTTTACAAACCATCTACAGGGATTTTTACAAAAAGCTTTGGACTTTGCATTTACCAACAAAAATAAAGATTACAATCTGGAGATTCTCATGGAATTATATACCTTCGAAAGTAAATATGCAGTACAAGAAGTTAGCAACCAATTCAATTTGTCCCAAGTGTGGTGCAAGAGCTGAAACAATGGACCACTTATTTCGAGAATGCCCTGTTATAGTGAAAGCATGGACAGCATTGTCATTACAGCATATTGTAAGGATACAAACCATGGACTTTGTATAGTGGCTCACCTAGGTGTTTAATCAGCTAACCCCTTGTCAATACTACCTCTTCTGCTACGCACTCTGGGCCATATGGGGAGATCGAAATAAACAAATACATGAGAAAACAGTTAGTACTGGGAAGGACATTGCAAAGTTCATCAAAAGTTACATCAATGAACTTAATGGTTTCGAAAAAAGAGAGTTAGCGAAAACAACAGCACCCAGTAGATGGAGACACCCAAATGGCGAGTTCATAAAGATTAACTTCGATGGTACCTACAATGAAGGTCAAAATTGTTTGGCTTTGGGTATCGTGGCTCGAGATGCGAATGGGACAGTTCTTCTATCCTACTCAAAAATCCACCAAGGCATTGCCTCTGCATTTGCTGCTGAAGCCATAGCCTATTGGAAAGCGGTACAACTTAGAATCGAAAAGGGATGGCAGTCAATCATAGTCGAAGGAGACTCACTCACAATAATAAAGAAATGCAACACAGAAGGTCAAGGTCGGTCATTGATAGGAAATAAAGGAACCCATTAATATCAAATTTAAGCACATATTGAGATCTGCTAATACTCTTGCACACATTCTAACAACAGTAACTCTAAGAAGAAAGGAAGAAATATACTTGGAAAGGGCAGTCCCTGAGTACACTGAAGAACAAATGAGATGCGAATGAGAGCATGAACCAGATTAGGAAGTTTCTCAGTGGAACAGAGAGAAGAAGAGGAAGCTTCAAAGCAAAAGAAAATGAAACGTTCTGAGAGGAAAAAGCTTTCTGATGGAGTGAAATCGTCAAAAAGAAATGAAATGATGAAATGATGGGATGACAGATTTCAGAGAATCTGATTGGGCACTGGTTCGGCACAATAAATGCTATTCTAGACAATTCTATTATAATATCTAGTTTTTTTTCTGGCCATTTGAATTCTTTAGGATCGATTTTTCAATAATTTTGAATTATTTAGGGGTCTGCTGAAATAGTGGGCCGGTTCTTAGTATAATAAGCTTGTATTTAGACTTTGTAGTTTGGTTTATTTTTAATATGAGCCCAATCTGGAATAGTTTAAAAAAAAAAAAGACTATTCAAATTAGATTAATGGGGAGGTAGGTTGATCATGTTGATACCGTTAATATTCACATTTGTTCAAATTGGACATGGTTGAATTGTAAATAATCATTTTTCCTTTTATAAATCTTGTGGATGCTTTGTTGAACTGTAGCAATTTAACTGCTTTTGGATAATGGAAAATTCGATTATCTAAAATACATTGATAGACACTACATTAGATATTTTGAAAGTAAAAGATACGGGATTGAAATATTTGTTAGAGGGAAAAAATTGCTATTGTCCCTTTTAAAATATATAAATATAATGTTTTACAAACCTTGTGATTTTTGGGGAAATAAATCACATCTGTGACTTTATGCAACTACGGCTATATGTCACTTAGATGCAAATTGTGAATAGTGAAAACTGACTTTACGAGAGAACACTTTTGTGTTCATACAAGGAGGGGAGTTAGGAGGATATGGAGGTGATGTTATATAGCTTAGATGAGCAGATTTGAAGATATAGGAAAATTTTGATTCTTCGATAACCGGGAATCAGAAGCTAGCACAAAGAAGGAAATACATAAAAAAAGGTGCATATGGTACTGTACGTTGCATGAAAGCATGAACAATAAGCCTACCTGTCATAAATGGTAGTTCACACAAGTGGCGTATTCTCAGAGCAGATGTGTTCGTGATTGTCATACATGAGTGTAGAAATCGGTGTTGTTTGCCAATAGGCTGAGTTGAGTTCGTGGTAACATCCACCAGTTGATCTGCAGGCTAGAGAAATGTATCCACCAAATATGGCGAACTAGTCGAGTCCTTTTTTCCTAATGTCTAATAGTAATTAAGGTGGGATTGTCTTTCCCAGGAACTCACTAAGTTCATACGAACTTGCCTAATTTCTTCTTCCTTTCAAGTTCTTAGGTTAAGCATGGTGCTCGAAGGGATACAACCAGATTTGTGGCCATTTGTAAGCCTTCTTAATTTTCGGAGTTACCATGTATTTGCTGGAGGTGTTAGGCCTATTGTTAGAAATCGTCGATTTTTATCTATATTGAACGACATTTTGAAAACATCGAATGTTGAATGGAAACCTTAACGACATAACAATATTTATGATTCATTGATGGTAATTAAATAGTTGCTAAGGGATATTCCGTGCATCCTTAATGCACAAATCTTTATTTAATTTGTGCTTTCGAATAAAAATAATCTTAAACTAAAGGAATACAGCTCTAAAGATAGGAGAAATGTACTAAAATGGATTATAAACTTTTCTAGAAAGAAAAGCAAATAAATGTGTTTTTAAATGGGGTCAACTTGTGATGTTCCATACCCAGATCCGAAGAATGGATTGGGTATGGGGTGTTACATACAGGGCTCAAATCCATCTGTACTGTCAAACTTTGTAATTTTTTTTTATCCACATTTATTGTCTTATAAGTTTCTAGTTGTAATATTAAAATAAATTTAAAGCTGTGAAGTTGAGAAGCTGGTTAACAAACGTGCTGGCAATAGGGTGGTACTTGTTCTATTTAAAGCTGTGAAGTTGAGAAGCTGGTTAACAAACGTGCTGGCAATAGGGTGGTACTTGTTCTTTCTTTATTTTTGTCTCGGTTTTGCAGATAAGAACTTGAAGGTGACTAGGGAGAGGAACAGAACCAAAGCTGTGAAGGTATATGGGTTGTAGAAATCCATGAAGATGGAGTCCTTAGGGGCATCCAACAAGATGAGGGAAGGACTAACCATAAATAAATGTGTACTAATTTTACCCTTCTATAAAAAAAATAAAAAATAGCCTTCTTGAAGGAATTTATTGTTAAGCAAAGAAGACAAAAGTTGAACAAAAAACAAAACTTCTATTTCGAAAATTATTACCTTCTACTTTCAAGGAAACAAAAGGAAAAGAAAGCTTAAGCGAGGTTTAAAAAAATCGAAATTCATTACCTTCTACTTCGAAATTGCTTTTCATTCATGCCTTTCAGAGGAGAAGACCCCAGTATGGATTTATTCGAAATTGGTAAGTATAGGTAGAAATTAGTTGAAATTTAAGATGAGAAAGAACTTTTGAAAAGATGACTGGAAAAATACTTTGAAAAGAATTGGGGGAAAAATTAAAACCCTGTACGGGAATGTACAAAAAAAGAAAAAGTAGAAAAAAGACGGGAAAGGAATTAGGGAAAACATCAAAATTAAATTCATTCTAATTATTATTTTTATATAAAAAACTACCGCTAATAAAGAGAAGAGAGCGCGTAGCAACGGAATTACACAATATGCCGTTAGTGTAACCTGGACTTTTACAGACAGATTTAAAAAATCCGTCGGTATATCTCATTCTAATTCACATTCCAGCATCTTATGCTGACTGATATCCTCCGTTAGTATAACTTCTGTCAATAAATGTAAATTTTGTTGTAGTGATAGCTATGTTGAAGGCTTTAGGTAGAACAACTATCATCTTGTGTAGTTGTTATTTGAAAAAGAATAGTTAAAGTTGGAAACATCTCTTATTTAGAATAATGACTTTTAAGAAATAGTTATATTTAAAATAACCATTTATTTGGAATATTTTGTATTTGAAACAATTGTGTTTTTTCAAAATAACTATATTGAGAATAACTCACATTTGGAGCAAGTTAGAAAAATTCTTATTCAGGAATAATCTTCATCTTGCATTTCAAAAGATGTTTCCCATGATATTACTTCACCAATGTATAAGAAAAGGAAATAACATCAAAATATGACAGTTTTTAGGTTATTTTTACTCTTGAGATGTTCTAGAAAATTTGGATTGTTGGATCAAATATGAATGTAGTTAAGTAGTTTTACTCTTAACCTTTTTTCTGTAACATGAAGTGATTCTCTCATATTTTAGAAAAAAATAGTAAATTTTTGTTCACTATTCATCATTCACCATTGCCTACAAAATCCTTCCATAATAATAAAAACAACCATTAATGCCTTCCTAAATGAAAAATATTAATTATTATTCTCATTACTTGCTAGTTTTATAACCCAAATTCTTAAAACACTATTGGTGTTTCACAAATGGTAAAATGAGTTTTTGATATTTTAACATTCTGACTCTCAAAACTCTTCCATTTATTTTCTTCGTTTAGCCTTATTTTCAGCCACATTTCCTTTTATCTACTTTACCAATCACCACTTGTCCCTACACTTAGTGTTAATGGATTTGCTTCAGTCTTCCTCTCCGTCTTCTCATGGTACATCTATCTACTTGTTTGCAACATCTCCTTTCTCCACCAAACAACCCTTTACAAGAACTCTTGTGCATTTATCACTTTGTTTTTGCATTGATTTTCGTCAGGCACTGTATCTTGTTGGAGCTAGGTCCCGAGCATGAAGAGTTTGAGATCTTTTGGTCGAACTTGGTCGATCATGATCATTGAGAGTAATATTGTTGTTCCTTACTTGACATTTCGAAGTTGGCTCTCGTTCGTTTGGGTGGTCTAAACGTCGAGGCTCTTGTTGCGGTCACAAATCTGCTAAGTCTTATGCATAAGTGATCAACACAAAGCTGGAGATGAAGTGCAATAGATGATCATCTGTGATTTTTAATCATGGAGCACATAAAGCAAAATAATTGTAAGAAGGTGTAGCATCGTCAAACATATGATTCTTACATGGAAGAGAACAATACTATATATTTCTCTTACATTGATTTACAAGGTTGAAAAATGGGTATTAAAGAACCTAGAATTTGTTGTATTAAAGAACCTAGAATTTGTTGTGTCAAACTTATTTTCAGGGATTGAATATGACGTTCCCACATTTGCATTTCCAACTCATGGGCTTGTAGTTGGAGTTATCAACTCTTCTTGCGTAAGCAAAACCAAAGATTAACGTTGAGAAATTCTTGTTCCCATTTCTGACTTGCGGATTTGTAGGCACTTGAATGGCTTCACAATGCCCGCATGAACTGCATCTTCTCTCACACCTTGGCGGCCTTGACCCTATCTGAGCTTTCAATATTTTCTTTTCTTCGTTTACTTTCTATCAAACGTAAGAAGAAAAAAAAAAGACAGACATTCTTAACATTCATTGTATGATCTTCAGAGGAAAAGAAATATAGTTTTCTGTTCTGTATGCTGGTTTACCTTGGAAAAGGTATCAGATTTGGGATTTGGTCTACCTGAAAATTAAAAACAAGTTTTAAAAAAATTGTGTTCATTAATTCAAAAAATATTTTCAAAACTTACTGGTTGTGATGAAAATTTTATTGATTACGTACCTTCAGCTTTGTATCTAACTTGGGTTGTGCTTAAAATCAAGAGAAAAATAAGGAAAAGGTAGCGATGTTTTTGGCAAAGTACGAAACCGTGGCTATAAACCATTTTGATGAACTGCACAATAGTGGTTTCAGTAAATGAAATGAAAGCTTAATGTAAGTGTTGTCTCGCACTCAGTCTGTTGAAATGATGGAAGGTGGAAGGAAAACTAATTATATTTATGCAGAAATAGAACTATAAAAGTGAATAAAAGGAACCCAGAAAGGGGAAGAACATTATTAACCTCGTTTCTTGAGCCCTTTGCCGACCTGTTTAGCTCCTAGACCAACAAATATTTTCAAACACAGACAAGCTAATAGAAGATAGGTAAAAACATAACCCTGTTAGAGGAGAATGGAATTTTTCAAGGAAAGAAAAAGAACGCAACAAAGAACACCAGAAACGCCACCAAGTTCCCACAAGAAGACATGGAATAACAGCTGTCGGAAATTTGGGTAATTTCCCTTTCGTTATTGATACTAAAAAAATTTAAACAGATTGTCTGTTTTTCTTGGAGAATTTCTTGTGATGGGTGGTTGCTTTCCGAGCATTTTGAACTCATCACGCCATATCTTCTTCTTTGTTGTTTCACTGAGAAAATAAAAAAAACAGAAAAAAGTGAAGAACATAATCTAAATATATCTTCTCTCCTCGTATCTTACTTTTGTCTTTAAAAATGATAGTTTAATCACATGCAATGAGCTCATGTCTTCTGTACGCCCCGAGGCGATTTTCTTTGATTGATCATCTTTTTCATAGTCTTTTTCTGGTCCCCTGGTAAATGATAGTACAGGTGAATGCTACGGTTATTTTCCCTTCTTTTTGTCTATCACCATCTTCTTCGATTTTTTTCCCTATATATTTAGGTTACAACTACAACAACGAGTGTTTAAAACGAGAATAATGACAATTGTTGAGAGGTAGACTCAATTTTTGGAAGTCTTCTAGAGGTTAGATCGATTATCCGGTAGATAATATTTTGAAGATTGTTTTGGATGGAGTTAGATTCTTTCAAAATATTTTAATTTGATTAATTTTAATTTTTATATTTTGTAAACTTTAGCCTTAATTTAAATGATAATAATTAATTTTATTAGATTAATTTTTACTATTAATCTCTTATAAATTTAAATTTAAATTTAATTTTCTAATTAAGTTATTTTTAATTTTTAATTTTAATTCAATTAAATCTATTAATTAAAATTACATATTTTTTTAAATATTATGTGAAATCAACGAATTATCATAACATTACATATATTATTTTATGTTTGTTGAAAATAATAAAATTTAACTTTAACAAAATAAATAAATATTGTTAGTTGATGATCGAAATTTCGAAATTAAGAAAGTATAAAACTAAAATGTAGAAATCAGTGTATAGTAATAAAATTTACACATTTGGACATTGTCATTTGAACTAAATAGTTATGGTAATGTTGTCATATTTAGTTTTTATTTGAATACCTTTTTAGATTATTCTTCAGTTCGGTGGGGCCTATCCATACCCAAGTGCATGAGGTCTGTTCGGCCACAAAATCTAAGACCCAAACTTAATTATGGGCCAGAAATGCAGTGGGCCCGTTTCTAGCAATTCGCAGCGAGGTTTCTAAAGCTAAGAATAGATCAAAGTAAAGAACAAGAATTTTAGTGAAGTAGTGATTTTTGTTTTTTTTGACAAAGATAAAAATTTCATAAAATAGAGAAATAGGAAAACAAGCATCGGGACATCGTCCCATATAATAAAGAACACAAACCCAATTACAAAAGCGGATAAAATAATCAAGGACCTAAGCCCTATACAAGACAAAACCTTAAAAGTGACTCCAAATATAACATTTTAAATTCGATTTAGATGTTATGCCGGACCTTGGAGGTTACATCATCTACTTATTCTAAAAACTCTAGATTTAAACCTCGTTGAGCTTCTATTTTGAAAAACATTAATTTTAGCACATCTCGAACAAGTTTAAAATCGCATTGAACTTATCTTACAGTAAAACTTGATTTGTTATTTAGATTTACAGTGGAAAACTTCAGAATTGTCAATTTTGAAAAAAAGTGATTCCAGTATGTGAAAACGTAAAATTTACAGTTAAGCGAAGCTAAATTGTCAAAAATTCAACAGTTAACCCAAATTTCTCAATAATGTCCAGAAAACATTTAACAGTCAAAAAGCCCGTAAAACCTAAGTAAAACTTTATTTAACCAACATAAGCGTGAGACCAATCCGAGCTCCCGAGCACCGCCAACCTAAGTCTGAGGATTACCTGAAAAGGTTAATAAATTAAGTGAGCTACAAAGCCCAGTGTGTGGCTTAGCACACATACAAAACAAAAAGCAGAGAATAATACATAGATTATAACAGAGCAAATACAGATGACATGAAATATTTAGTGATGTAAAATAACAAACAGATCAGATTCTGCCCCATCCACTACACACCATCTCTGTGTAACATCTTACTTGGCGAAGTCCTAACTATATAAGTGTTGTTTATAAAAGTAAGGTTTCAGGGTAAGTTTCAAATGCCCAACGTTAGGATTCGATTAAGTGTAATGACTTTTTGAGTGCGCCAGTGATGCTGTAACACACCTAGCCAGTATCCGTCGCCGGGTTAGAGCTATGGAGAGTTACTGGAGCATAACATCATACAATGTACAATTAGTTAACATTAACAATTCATCACATAAATCATAACAACATCAACCAAAGTCATACATACGGTCCCTTTTAAGAGCCCTCGAGGCCTTAAAAAGACATGAGAAATAAATCGGGACTAAATCGAAAAAATATGAAAATTTTCAAAAAAGTTAAAACTTTTCAAATAGTAGGGGTCACACGGCCAAGAAACATGCCCGTGTCTTAGGCCGTGTGGACATTCGAAATAGGGACACACGACCATGTCCAAGCTCGTGTCCATACTCGTGTAACTCACTGACTTGGGCCACACGGTCAAGCCACACGCCCGTGTACCAGGTCGTGTACCTTTCAAATTAACCTCACACGCCCGTGTGCCAGGCCGTGTGCTAGGCCATGTAGCAGCCTGACTTGCAACCCTTTGAAAGCTACAAAGGACACACGGTTGAGACACACACCGGTGTGGACGAAAAATTGGCCATTTCCAAGCTATTTTTCTCACCCAAACTCACACCTCATGCACAAGCCAATTGTACCAAAATAAATCATTCAAAACACACTTTACATATGCATATCCAAGCTTACACAACATAGAAACTATCCATTCAACCAATATGCCGAAATGACACCTTAATTTCAACAATCAAACTTACCTAAACACCTAACCAATTCATTCACTAATTAAACTACCAATTGAACCATTTCAAAGCCACATTTATCCATATATTCATATACCCAAAATTCATGCACAACCAATACCAAATGTCCATTTTCACAACTAAAATGTACCATACCAATTTGACCAAAAGATGATCACTATCAAATTACCAAATCAATCCATTAGCAACATTCATAGACTATCTCTATTCATACTATTCACCATTTCATAAAATACCATTACCATATCATTTCCCTACCATCATTTTTAACCATCACAACATCAAAATAACAACCACACCAAAATACCATATAATTATAATATCATACCCACTAGATCATCAACCATAATTTCATATATACAAGCCACACATAATGGCTAAATTTCATCAAACAAGACACCTATACATGCCATTATAACCACGACTCAAAATCATCAAAATGTACCGATATAACTGATGGATAGTGTGATGGATCTCCGACAACTTCCAATTTGAATGAGCTTTGAATTATCTAGAAACATAAAGGAAAATAACACGAAGTAAGCATACAATGCTTAGTAAGTTCGTAATTCATAAACAAAGCTTACTATTTCAATTTATAAGTAGAAAAACAATTTGAGACAATCTAACATGACTTGGCATTAGCCTAAGCAATAACAACCTTTCAAGTTAGATAATCACATAGCTTAGCAAATCATCTCAAAACATCATAGCTTTTATACATACTACTTATAAGTATTCATATTTTCAAGCATATGGCTAAGCATGTTTTAAACATCATCAACTCATACATTTTCATACTTTCATAGTATCACTTATCGAAGAATTTGCTGAATCTTCCCTTTTTCATACCCGTTGAACCATTAGAATAATATCGGATGCAAGAATCTCACACACTATGTGCCAACATGTGGTCAAAACCACTACTATCTCATATCTCGTATTAATGCTCTCTCTCAAGCCAGAAATGGGTCTGCTCATGCAAGCTGTCAGTCAGGACGTAGCTACACGGTGCTACTCACATAATCATTCAACTAACCGCAACACATGACGAAAACTCAGCCACTGTAGGATGTACGAGACTAGCACCCGAAACACGGTAACCCCTAATGAGATGTCATTTGTATCATATATATTCCTAATGTTCAAACAGGATCCGAAAGTTGTCAAAACTTCGTTGGATATTTCCATAGAGTGGAAACATCGATATATAATGTAAAAGCATTTAATTTTAACATAATTCAATACTATTTAAATTAACAAACTTACCTCAAACACGAACAGAGAAATATGATCGATTAATCTAATACTTTTTCTTTTCCTTGATTTAAATCTGTACGTTGCTTTTCTTGATCTATATAATCAAATTTAACTCATTCAAAATTCATTCTATTCAATTTAATCCAAAAATCATATTTTGAAAAAATTACACTTTTGCCTTGTAACATCTCGAATTAGGGCCTAGTCAGAACAGTGGTTTCAGGACCACAAATTCGACACAATAAAATTTGTTTTTATTATATTTTTATGGTCTATAATTTCACGGAATAATTTCTTGAAAATTTCGTTTGAAATTTTTGACGTTTGGGCACTCAATTTGGTCAAAAGGACTAAATTGTAAAAAGTGTAAAAGTTGAGTTCTACATGTTAGAGGTGTCTAATTGTTATGAAATTTTATATTGGAGGCCCTTAAATGGTAATTAGACCATTGGATGATTTTTTGGACAAAAATGGACATGAAATGGGTGAAATAGAATATTTTTAAGTTAGGGGCATTTTGGTAATCTAGTAATTAAAATGAATTAAAAACAAAATCAAAAGCCAATTTTTGTCCATATTCTACCCCATGGCTGAAACTTGCATGGAGAAGACATAGCTAGGGTTTTTCAAGATTCCAACCTCGATTGTAAGCCCGTTCTAGCCCCGTTTTTAATGATTTTTACGTTTTTGAAATCCTCGTAACAAGATCTACTCGTTTCTACCCATATTTTGAGCTAGGGTTTGTGTTTAAAAATTTACCCATGGGTGAAATGAATGTGTTTTGATGTCTAATGGTAGAATATGAATGCTCGGTGTGTAATAAACGACTTTTACTAAGTGATTTTCGGTGAAATTGTTAAAAAGGAACGTTTTGTAAAAGTTACAAATTTGGTCATAAAAGTGTGATTTAGTGGAAATTAGGTGCTGATACAGTTATGAAAATGATTTTTCTAGGCTTAAAATGCAAAGAAATTGAATAAAAATCATTTTACGAGCCTAGGGGCCAAAGTGTAAATATGTGAAATTTTAAGGGTCAAAATGCAAATTTGTAAAAGTATGATTTTTGGACCCATATGAATAATGTGACTAATTAGTAAGCTAAATGTGGTATTATAGATCAAAGAAAATGAGATTCGAGCATAGATTGGAAATGAATGAGATTGTGGACTAAATAAGAATATATAGTCGTACTCGAACCCGAGGTAAGTTCATGTGATTTTAATAATGCAATATTGTATTTGAATGCTAATGCTTCGATATTACATGATTTTTAAGTATATATATATGTGTGAATAATTTGATATTATGTGATTATTTTGATGATATAACATGTTCTTGATGTTTTGCTATTATGATGAAAATGTTGCAATGCCATGTGATTATGAGATATTGCTATATGAATGAAGCCACAATTCGAGTATGTTCGGTAAAGGTTTGGAAGTTTGATGGAATATGATGTTTCATTGAAATGAGTAAGTTTGTATGTAAATAATATTTCGATTCTTTTTATGTTATTATCTTTGTTATTATATGAGATGAGGCTACCTATAGAATGATCAATTGATGCAAACTACGAATCCGAATTGACTAAGAACGAGTTAGTAAAATGTTGAAAAGTGAAGAATTTCCTGATTGAACCTTCAGAATAGAAGAGATACAAATGATCCGTTGTAAGTCACGTGTGTAGTACTAAGTGCAGGCTACTACGTGTACCAGATTGATAGGTCGCATGTGTAGTGCTAAGTGTAGGCTACTATGCGTACCCGTTAACTTCAATCACGTGTGTAGTACTAAATGCAGGCTACTACGTGTATCAGATGGTTAAGTCACATGTGTAGTACTAAGTGCAGGCTACTACGTGTACTGGATTGATAGGTCGCATATGTAGTACTTAGTGCAGGCTACTATGCGTACTAGAGAGCTTCGGTTACAATGGTGGTATATGCACAGGCCACCGGGTATCTGTTATTATTCCGATGAGTTCAATGGGAAATTTACTAAGTGAAAATACATATGCACATGACTACGTGATGAATAAGTGCAAGTATATCTATGTGAAAAATTGTGAGCAATGTGCTCGATAGTTGAGCGAATCTTTTGGTAAGATAGAATGGAGTAAGTAAAATCATGTAAAAGTGAAATTTTGTAATAAAACAATTTTGGACAGCAGCAGTTGTGTGACTTTGAAATATCACCAAAAATGGTAGAAATTGAATTAGAGGTTTAATAAGATATAAAATTAAAGCTTAATGAGTCTATTTTCTCATAAAAGAAACGATGAAGGCAAAAGAATTTCATATTCTGTGATAATTGGATTTTTGTGAGACAGGGTCAGAATGATTTTGGAATCCCCTATTCTGATTTGGGAAAATCATTAAAAATTGTAAAAAAAAATTATGGGTCATAATTTGCATGCTTAAAATCCTTAATTAGTATATTTTCAAGAGGAATTAATGGGGACAACATCCGAGAGTTGTACCATGAGATAAATAATTTTTAGTGAAGAGAGAATTAAAGCGCTTGGAAAGATGAAACAGGGTATCTTTAATGAATAAACTGTACTAATTGGCTAAACCAAAAATTCTGAAAATTTTATGGTAAGAATATATGTGAGTATAGTTTCTGGGAAAATTAGCATTTCTCAATTTGGAGTCCCATACCATGAGATGGGAACTGTCGAATTGTGAAATAGGGGTATCTTTAATGAATAAACTGTACTTATTGGCTAGGCCAAAAATTCTGAAAATTGTGGTAAGAAGATATATGCGTCTAGTTTCAGAGAAAATTAACGGATCTTAATTTTGAGTTTCGTAGCTCCGGATATAAATAAATTAGTAACTATGATTCGAGAAAGTAGCATGACCAGAAAATCAGCAAAAGTGTAATTATTATTAGATTTTCATGGAATCATGTTGATAATTTGCTTATTATTTTCATATGGACTTACTAAGCTTTAAGCTTACTCCCTCCTCTCCATTTCCTTAGTGTTCTCAGGTCAGGTTGGGGTTGGAGACCATCGGAGGCAGCATCGCACTATCAAGCCAACAACTCCGGAGTATTGTCATATGTGTATTAAATACTTTCAAGTGAGTGGCATGTATAAGGACTAGTTTTTATGTTAGATGTTGTTATGATTAGCCAAATGTATCGGTATATATTGATTTATTGTATATGGCCATGAGATGTGGCTTAAATGGTTATGGCTTGTAAGCCTAATTATTCTTGCTATGTGTTAATGTTTGTGATGTGTTTATAATTGGTTGTTATGAATGATTAGTATAACACATGTACACGATGAATGCTCTAAGACCATTCGAGGTGGTCGTGGCCATGAAATGAATGTGTGGCATGGTAGTAAGTTGATAATGATTGAATACAGACAATTGTAGAATGTGAATTGGAATGTCTAACTTGGTGTAACATGAGCATAGGTAATAAACACATGTATGACAACATGAAAATGCTTTAAGAGAATTTTACTAAAGGATGATTAACCATTAAATTAATGTTATAATGTGTGCCTATAATGTGTATAAGTATGGGAGAGAATTAAGGACAACATAAGGCTTGGAAAATAGCCTAAGTGTTGGCTACACGGGCAGAGACACGGCCATGTGTCTCAGCCGTGTGGAGGACACGGCCTAGCACACGGGTGTGTGGCTTGGCCGTGTGGATCAATTTGTTTTGCTGACATCATAAACAGAGAGTTACACGACATGAGGACACGGGCGTGTTGAAGACACACGAGCGTGTCCCTGTGTCCACACGAGCGTGTGACCTTGTTTCATGAAAATTTATCTAAGTTTTCTTAGAGCTTTCTAAAGTCCTCGGTTTAGTCCCGAACCACCCTGATGTATGTTTTAGGCTTCGAAGGCCTGTATAAGGGACGATTTACATGTGTTTGAAAAGTTTTAATTTGGATGAAATTTTATGGCCCAATTTTACATGTTTGTGAATGTTTAAGTCCGGTAACGCCTCGAACCCTATCCCGGCTTCGGATACGGGTAAGGGGTGTTACATGCCCCATAATTTTGAATTCATTTCAATTTAGTCCCTAGCTCATAAAAATGAAAATTCATGCAATTTAGTACCAACCCGCTATAGCCGAATATCATCTAAGCCCTTAACAAGCCCTACATTTCATTTATTTAATATTTTTACCATGAACATTTTTCTATTTTTCAATTAAATCCTTAAATGACAAATTCATCAAAAATTCTTTTACAAAAGTTGTTCAACTATCATCTAACATTTATTTTCATCCATCAAACATTAAAAAACAACTAACATACATTCATGGTAAAATACTAGGCTTTTAAAAAGTTTGAAGATTAGTCCCCGAGCTAGCTAGATTAAGCTACAACGACTCCAGAAACATAGAAATCATTAAAAACCAAGCAAAATTACACTTACATGCACAAAAGGACTATGGCCGAATCTTGGAAAGTCTTTAATGGCTTTCTTTGTTTCTAATTTCGGTTGGAGAAGAAGAAGAAAGATGGTATCTTTCTTTTATTCATTTTATTTTTTAAGTTATTTTATTAATTACTAATTTAACCTTACTTATATACCTTTAAAAGTACTAAAATAATGTCCAACTTTTTCCACTAATTATATTAATGGTCTAATTACCATTTAAGGCCACTCATGTTTCCAATTCATAGCAAATTGACACCTTCTTCTAATAGAACACAAGTTTTACACTTTATATGATTTAGTCCTTTTTATCAAATTAAGCATGCAAACGATAAAATTTCTTCATGAAAATTTTATACGATGCTACTATCATGCTGCAGACATTAAAATAATAATATAATAAATTTTTTAACATCAAATTTGTGGTCACGAAACCACTATTATGATTTCACTGAAAACGAGTTGTTACAAATGCCTTGGTTAGACGAATTCTGAACGAAAGGAGAGGAACTCATGGTGAACTCTGGTAGGTATAGTGTATAGGATATTTTAAAAGAACAAAGCTTATGACTAACTTTAAAGAAAGGTTAGTATGATGAATCAAGGAGTACTGATAAGAATGCATATATATAAATATGGCGCATAGTTATAAAGAAGTACGACCAACGAAGTAGTCTTCGCCTAAAAGCCTATTGTGGTGTATAGAGTGGGCAGATTACAAAAGGAAAATATGTAAATAAGGATTCCACATCAGATAACTATGAGTAGTGAAATAAGGCTTATGGCTATGTAAAATGATTTTTAGGATATGAGCCTAGGCTAGTGGCATAGTACACCTTGTAACCAATATGGTCCTGTACCAGTAATTTGTGAGGTAAGCTAGGTAGGAAATAACCCAGCATGGACTAGAAAGGTTAAATGCTAAAGGAGTAATTGGATGAGTTTTTTTAAAAGTGGCAGATTTTAGATAAGACAACTCAGTATTGATGTGACGTTTACCAAGTTTCCATAAAGACTTTGAGTTAAGTTAAAAGGACACTCGGGTTAAGTTAAGGGAGATTTATCTTCCTTCTTAAGAACTAAGGCTAAAAGAATATGGAAACATCTCTCTAAGATGAGTTTGAAAGCCTGGTTTTTGTTAGTGATTTTCCCTTCCATCAAGGTACGTTTCATGACTTTGTTGGTCAAGGGAACACATATCTGTAAATATGCTTGGCAAAAAAAAAAAAGAAAAAGGGCTTGATGATATGTTTGGGTTTTAAAGTGATAATAAAGGTTATGCAAATGAGTTCTAACAAAGTATCTCTGTTTATCAAGGTAGATGAGGCTGTAACATTTGGCTGAATGATGGATCTAGAGCCCAAACTATTGATTTCCCAATGAAAGGCTAGATTTGAAGTTTAAAATTCCTTTGATGTTATCAGGTGAGTCTTTAAACTAACTCATGCATGCATAATATGCCTTCTAGAAACTTCTATGCTAAGTAACCAAATCGTGAAATAGAACTAGTAAAATATTATGTGATGACTCTAAAGAGGAACATAAGATTTATGGACTTGCATGTATGGATAACATAAAGTTTCATGGCTGAAGCATGAAACATGAATCTTGAGGTTAAAGGATGCTTGTGTCTTGATAATAGAAATGTGTTAATGTGTCTGAAAGGTCTGGATGTGTCTTTTACAAGTAAGTCAAGATATGATGAGTCCATGAAAGATGGGTCTAAGTATGAAGAGTCTGTGTCTATTTTTGGAGTCGTCAAAGGGGTTCGTCGGGACTAAAAACATGAATATCTATAAGGACAAGTCCATGACCATGACACTAAAGAAGACCATATCGTGTAAGACCGTAATTGGTGGGTTATAACATCATATGGAAAGTAAACCATATCATGTAAGACCATAATTGGTATGACATCATATAAGAGAAGACCATATCATGTAAGATCGTAACTGGTGGGTTATGGCATCATATGGAAATTTTTTTAAAGAAGGTTATTACCTAATATAGTTCTTTGTGTGTCTCAAGACAATAAGGGGCAAACCTTACTAAGTATGAGTCTAGGCAAATCCCTATTGCCTAAATCACTAGGAAAAGAAAAGCCCTTTGAGGCAATCTTTGTTTAAGGACTCCTTTGTGGAAAAAATCTAGAAAGGTAAGCCTTTGTGGCGAACCTGTTAAAGTACAACCCTTGTAGAAAAACTCTGAAAAGGGAAGCCTTTTTGGCAAACCTCTTAAAGAATCCCTTTGTGGCAAATATATGAAAGGATAGCCTTTGTGGCAAATCTGTGAAAGGACAACCTTTGTGGCAATCTCTGTCAAAGGAAAGCCTTTGTGGCAATCTAAGTAAATGAAGCCTTCGTGGCTATATTTGAAAAGGAACGCCTTCGTGGCTCAACCTAAGGATAGGATGCCTTGGTGTCAACTCTGGATAGGAAAGTCTTTATGGCAATCTCTGTAAAGGAAGCTTTCGTGGCTATATTTGAAAAGGAACGCCTTCATGGTGGAACCTAAGGATAAGATGCCTTGGTGTCCACTCTGTAAAGGAAAGCCCTTGTGGTGAATACAAACGAAGCCTTTGTAACTATTTAAATGAGGTAATGCCTTTACGGCAAAATTTTGAATGGATGGAGTGCAAGGAATTAGGAAAGAATGACATGAATGGTTCTCTGAAGGCAAAGTAAAGATAGAACTTTAAATGTATGGTAAGTGTAAGAGATAACGTATGGGACAAGTAGAAAGAACTAAGTGTCTAGCGAACTTTGAAAGAAAGGTACCGTATGTAAATAAATTGGCAAACCCTAGATAGTAACAAGAAATGAGTGGTGAAGCTAGAGCATGCCAGAATAGGTGGCGAATCTGGGATATGTGTTATAGACATGTAGAGATATTACCCTGAAGTAAGGAAGATTTGAGTGAACTCTGTGTCAAGTAATGGGTGCAGTCTACCTCACCCAAAGGTGGTGGTAAAACCAGTATGTATGAAGTAAGATTTAAAGTATGCTAATAAGGAAAAATGAAGTGGTTAAAAACTATGTAAAGATAAGATTTTAAAAAGGGGCATAGAAAGTGATGAGATTGTAAGGATAGTATGCTTAAGGGAAAAAATGTTCATTTGAGTTTGGACTCCGAATCTGGAGACTAGTAGAGTGAAGGCTTAATGAATATGAAAAGAACATAAGTCCTTAAAGACACTAAGAGGAAGACAAATGTCTAAAATAGAAAGGAGTAATTATAGTATGTTAAAGGAAATCTTTAGTGAAGTACTTGCTAGAACACATGTAGGACATGCGAAGCATCTATTACGCTTGGATGTGATGAATAAGGTATTTAAGGTTTAACTCACTAAGTTATTATAAACATATGAAAGTTATTTCTTGTTTCAGGTTGTAAAGAAGTATGTGCCAAGGGACGATGCCAGGGCTGCGCCAAGGAGTGACGGATTAGGCTATTATGCATACAGAGGAAGTTAAGTGGCCTGCTTAAGTTTGAGCATAAGTTTATTAAGTAGCATTCTAATATGTATATAGTAGGCCGAGAGATAAAATAAAAATTGATGAAATTTTATTATCATGAATTGTATATGTAATCTATACAATGTATGCCCACAAGAGACTTTATTCATAGATAGAATTTGTACAAAGGCAAAAAGTTTAAGTTACATTTGTTATAGGACGTAACACCTAATACTCGAATCTAGTTCATCGAGTTGGGTAGAGGGCGTTACACTCTGTCCCACCTAACACACCAAATAAGGTAAAAAATACCTATCCAACCCTACACACCAAACTAGTGATCATATGTCACTTTACAGAAAAATGCAGTCAAGCTGCCAGATATAATGCAGGAAACTGCCATTATCAGATATTGCAGTTTTTAACTACCGAAACATATATTGTTGTTTTACTACCAGAAATGCATATCGTAGTTTGCCAAAACTTCCTCTATCATATTATCATATCCCACCCTAATGCACATGCAAAGTCATAACACAAACAATTACATTATGATTAAACATACAATGATAGTCACAAA
This sequence comes from Gossypium longicalyx, assembly GCA_025698465.1. NCBI lineage: Eukaryota > Viridiplantae > Streptophyta > Magnoliopsida > Malvales > Malvaceae > Gossypium > Gossypium longicalyx. Next base: position 54,046,765 of record CM047006.1, on the reverse strand, counting down.
TTTATAGATTAGATATACAACTTATACGGCTAGCATGCTTTCAAAAGATGCGCATAGAACAACAAAAACAACATATTTCATTTATCAAACAACATACATATCACTAATCAGAACCTACAAAATTGCAGACCTAAAAAACACAATCTAAAACACAAACCTAACTAATCTTACTCAAAATGGGCCAACATGCCCGTGTAAACCACATGGTCGGTTACGCCCGTGTGACACACACAGCTTAACAAACGGCCAAGTATACGGCCGTGTGGCATCGATAGTTTCGGTTTGCACAGTTTTACAAGTTGGAGTCACACACTTGGTCATTTTCTAATGAATGACACTTCAACACACTTCTGGATTCTACATACGACATCCAAAACAAGCCAATTAGTAACAACACATCGAAATCGAAACACTCATTCAGCCTTTTACTCAATTTCAAGTACTTGGATATAAGAATTAAAGCATTTAGTTTAATAATAGGGCATTCGGTCCTAGAAAAATTTGGCCCCTAACTAGGCATTCTATCACTTACCCATAAAAGCAACAGCCTTGTAACACCTAGTTTGCCGAAGGCAAATTGTGCGTCTCATGATATTCTCCTAACAAAAACAAAGACATAATCAGACCACTCCAATTAACCTATAATCAAAAATCACTTCCAAACCATGGAGAAATCATCAAAACAACATCTTGAAGCGAATTACAATTGACTTACCAAAGGATGTAACACTATAACCCAATATCCCAATCACAAACAGCTCGCATGAGTATAACGCAAGATAGGATAACAACAAAGCAGAGGCACGAGATAGCAACAGGGATATAACACCCCTAACCCGTATTCGTTGCCGGAATATGGTTACAAGTATTATCGTAAGAATGCAACTTAAAACATTAATTTCCAAACATTTCATTAATCATAGTATAATTCATTCATACATATGCATATTGCCCTTATAACACCCCTAACCCGTATCTGTCGCCACAATAAGGTTACGGAGCGTTACCAAATTTTTTTAGAGCATTTGCAGAAATTTCAAGTCAATTACCATTTATTTTTTGAAATCATTCATAACGTCCCTTAAATGGACCCTTGAGGCCCCAATATGAACATTAATTTCAAATCGGGACTTAATCGGGAACCCTAAGAATATTCGTGAAATTTTCAAATTTTTTCCAAGTTACAGGGCCCACACGCTCGTGTGGTCCAAGGGATACGCCCATGTGACTCTGGGGCACACCCATACTGCAGACCATGTTCGAACCCGTGTAACTCTCTGACTTGTACACACGGCCATGCCACACGCTTGTGTGTTAGGCCGTGTGGTTAAATAATTCAATTTGAAATCAGGTGCAGGTTTCACATGGCCAAGATATATGCCCGTGTGCTAGGCCGTGTAGCACACACACGGATGAGACACACGCCCGTGTCTCTGCCTGTGTGCTCAATTCTAAGTATTTTGTTTGTCAAAATTTAGGTGCAGGGGACACACGGCCTAACTATATGCCCATGTACCCGACCGTGTGTCACACACGATCTAGACATACGCCCGTGTGGACAAAATAAAGCCATTTCCTAGCCTCATTTGTCACCCAAATTTACCATTTTCATGCACTAAAACATACCAAGTACAATCCAACCATTCCAAGCATTCAATTTAAGCAAATTCTGTCATTCAACATGGTATATCATTTCATGCACACATGTCTATAATCTTACCTTAGTTAAGTCCTCAAGTTAGACATAGTTTGATCAACTGCTTAACATATATGTCGCTACTATAGTTTGACATTACAAGTATATTAAAACAAACCATTACTAACCATTCCAATAGCTAGATTACAAGCATCATTTACATTTAAGTGCCAATATGGCCAATATATCCTATACATGCCATTACAACCACAATTGATTTACCATAGTGTACCAACATGGGCTGATGGATAGTGTTAGTGATCTCCGCCAAGCTTCCAATCCAATGAGCTTTTGACTTACTATAAAATAGGAAAATAAAACTAAGTAAGCATAAAATGCTTAGTAAGTTCGTATATCATGGTACTTAACTTACCATTCATTCTATTTTGAGGTAACTATGTAATGCATATTCAATCAATTTGACCTCAAGCCCTACACACATCCTCATTGCCCTTGTTAGTCATATATTCCATAATAACATCTCAAACATATATGGCTCAACAACAATCAAGTTTCCATGCACATATGCTTTCCGCAACATGTATTCATTTAACATGTATAAATCATCTCTTTATATTACAAGTAAAATTTCATAATAGTTCATCTCGAGTTCAGATAATTTCATATCAGAACTTTACCCATATTACTCGGAATATCAATGTCACGATTAGTACACTCAAGGTGTACAAGTCCATAATCAAGAATGAACATATATTCATCAGATAAAATCCATGTACAAATATCAGCATCACATGTTTTCATATATCATTTTTCGTGTATAATCATTTTCTTGTATTTTAGACGGATACGTGTAATAACTCATTTTATTATTCATATATTCTCATGTCTGGAATTGTCACTCGTTGAATTTATTCGGAATATTAATGGATACGCAGGTAATACACTCGAGGTGTACGAATCAAGATCTGTCAAATCATGTCCAATGGTACCCATAAGGTACTATATCAGAGAGTACACTCTCAAGCCACACATGTATACAACAGGATTACCAGTCCAGGCTAAATCCTTTCCATGACATATGCTCTAAGGAGCTTGATATGGATTACCCGTTCGGGCTAAATCCTTTTCTGTAATAAGTTAATAGCATTACTCGTCCGAGCTAAATCCCGTCAGCAACAAATGCAAGACCTCATTCATTTTGGGAAATCACATATCCATCGATTTTCCATTTTTATTCAACCAAGATTTAAACATTTTTCTCAAGCATTATCGGGCATGTGATTATTCCTACATCCAAAACATTCATATAATTCAAATAAACACATTCCACAATCATTTCAAATATATAAGTAACATTCTCATGATTTATCCTTTATTACCTATCAGACATTATCATTTAATTTAAACATTTTTATTTATCGGGCTTGATCAGATATGTAATCATTTCACATATTTATGACATTTATACAATTTACATAAACACAATCAATACAAGCATGTAAATAAACACAATTTAGTTACACGAACTTACCTCGACAATGTTCGTGTATGTAAAATCTACTAATCCGACATTTTCCTCTTTCCTCATTCTAGCTCCAAATTTGGTCTATTCGAATCTATACAAGTAAATTTTACATCAATTTCTCATATTTCATACTCATTTAGACTCAACTTACATCCTAAGAAAAATTACCATTTTTCCCCTAACTTTTCTAAAAATTCCCATTTTGTCCCTAGGCTTGGAAAATAAAATTTGTGCAATTTACTCCCTATTCCAAGTGTATTCATAAAAATTTAGTATTTTTCTTCAATTTCACAACTTTACATTTTAGTCCTTAAATCATGTTTTCATAAAAAATCACTTCGTAAAAGTTGTTTATCTATCAGCAACCTTTTATTTTCTACCATAAATTTCTAATTTTCAGCATATACATCTATGACCTATTTTCCATACTTTAATAACTTCTCAAATTGATCCCCCAAATAGATAGATTAAGCTATCTCGGTTTCAAAAATATCAAAATTACTAAAAACGGGCCAAGAAAATTTACCCAATTTGGCCATGAAAGTTTATTCTCTCTCTCCTAGGGTTTTCATGTCTTATTTTGGGGGAGAAGATGATAAAAATGATTTTCATTTCTATTTAATAATTTATCATCTTTTAATAATTTTGATTTCCAATTTAGTCCTTAGCCTTTTTCTAATTTTCCATGGATGAATCATCCAAAAATATCTACTAACTTTTCATTAATGGTCAAATTACCATATTTGAATCCCATAGCTATTTAATCTTTCTAGCAACTAGAATTCAACTTTTGCATTTTATGCGATTTGGCCCTTCTCGTAATTAAGCACATAATCGATAAAATTTTTTATCAAAAATTTCACATGACATTTCTATCATATTATGGACCATATAATAAAATAAAAATAAATTTTATTTTAGGCTCGAATTTGTTGTCCCGAAACCACTATTCCGATTTCACCAAATTTGGGCTGTTACAGTCCCTTATTCGGGCCCTTGAGGCCTTAGAAACACTTTAGAAACGATTTGAGACTAAATCGAAAACATTTGAAACCTTGAGAAAAAAGTTAGAAAAAAATCACACTACAAGGGTCACACAGTAGTGTGACTCACATGGCTGAGACACACGCCCATGTAACATTCGAAATTGGGACACACGGCCATGTCCTAGCTTGTGCCCGTACCCGTGTAACTCTCTAACTTGGGTCACATGGCCAAGCTACATGACCGTGTGCTAGGCCTTGTAACACTCAAAATTGCCTCACATGGCCGTGTGCCAGGCCATGCAACTTTCGAAATACACCCTTTAAAACCTACAGGGGACACACGACTGAGACAGATGCCAGTGTCTTAGGCCGTGTGGACAAGAAATTGGTCAAAATCAAGCCATTTTTTTCACACATTTCCAATAAGTACCTACAAGCCTTATGCACCTATGATCAAGGCACCAAAACATGCCAAACATACATAATATGACCATTTCAATATACAAATAATTCATTCAACCAATATGCCAATAAAGCACCTCAAACAAAATTCATCAAATCTATCTAAACATGTGCATAATTTTCCATATATCAACCATTCATATCTAACTTATTTCCATACCAAAAACTCATCACAATTGATCACATGAAACTACATTATGACATACCAAATTCGTCATTTAAAACATGCATGAACCAAGCCATATTGGCATCAACCAACAAGGTATCAAAGTGCCAAAAGCACACCAACTATAATACCATATATACATGCCAACCTTAACAACTAAACCTTGAACATAAGTTCACCTATACATGCCATTATAACCTCGACCCAATGCATCAAAATCTACCAATATTATCGATGGATAGTGTGATAGGTCTCTAATGAGCTTCCAAACCAATCGAGCTTCTGATAATCTATAAAACATAAGAAAGAAAACAACATAAGCATATAATGCTTAGTAAGTTCGTAAATCATGAACATATCTTACCATTTCAATGCAAAATCTTATAAAATAGATATGAATCAATCCAACACAAGCTTGGCACAACCTTAAGCATCATCAACAACAATAATTAGTACTTTAACACATAACTCAATAATATCATCACATGGTAAGATATAATACATGAACATAGCACATTTGAATTCATACTTGCCATAAAACATGGTTATACATACTTTGTTCAACACCAATTCATACCTTTCTGTAAGTTCATAATTTAGCCATTGGATCACTTATCGCTCCTTCCCTTTTCATGCTTGTTGAACCACTTAGAATAATATCGGATACACGGGAAGCTCATACAAAGTAAGCTAACACATGGTCAAAACCATTCCTTTTCCTTTTCCTTTACATTGATGATCACTCGAGCTATAAATGGGTCTGCTCACACAAGCTAATGATCGGAATATAGTTACAAGATGCTACTCACACAAGCTGACGAGTATCCATAACAAATGTCGGAACTCAGCCATTGGTAGGACATTCAGGACCAGCACCCGAAACATGGTAACCCTAATGACATGTCATTTGTATCCTATATATTCCTAAGGTTCAAACGAGGCTCTATAGTCTTCGTAACATGATATGATAAATAACATAATATCACAAAAATCAAATAACATTAAAACGTTATTTAAACATACGAACTTACCTCGATTTTAAAGATGTCAAAATAGGTTCAAATAATCTAAGGCTTTATATTTCCTTCAATCCAGATCCTTACAAGGCTTAACTTGATCTAAATAAAAAAATTTAATCCATCTAATATTCATTCTATTCATTTCAGTCCAAAATTCATACTTTTGCAAAAATACATTTTCGCCCCTATTGTTTTAACTTCTTTACGATTTATTCCTTAAGCTCGTAAATTAAAATTCATGCAATTTCATCCACATATCATGCTAGCCATTTATCTAGGGACTCATATCAACCCACACAAATCACCAATTCACCATTTTGTCAAGATATTTTACTATTTTTACAAATAAATCCCTAAATGATAATTTCATCAAAAATCACTTTACAAAAGTTGTTTATTTAACAACAAAGACTCATAATCTACCATCAACCTTCATAAATCATACAAGAGCATTCATGGAAAAATGCTGAAACTTTAACAGTTTTGCAAATTAGTCTATGGGATAGCTAGATTAAGCTACAACGACTTCAAAAACATAAAAAATATTAAAAATAGAATAAAAAATACTCACATGCACAAAGAAGGCTTGTCCGAACCAAGCAAGTTTCCATGGATGTTTCTTTCTTTTGAATTTCGGTGGAAAAGATAACAAAAGCTGATGTCTTTTGTTTTTCTTTAATTTACATTATATTATTTATTAAAGTACAAGCTTAACCTTAGTTTATAATATCAATATCACTTAATTCATGTCCAAGAATGTCCACTATTTATTATAATAGTCTAATTACCATATAAGTCTACTCATATTAAAGATTCATAATAATTTGACACTTTTAACTTATCGAATTCTAATTTTGCACATTTTATAATTTAGTCATTTTTACGAAATTAAACATGCAAACATTAAAATTTCTTATCAAAATTTTTATACGACACTACTAACATACCGTAAACATTAAAATAATAATAAAATAAATATTTTCATAAAAGATTTGTGGTCTCAAAATCAGTGTTATGATATCACTGAAAATAGGCTATTACAACTCTCCCTCTAAAGGAATTTTTGTCCCCGAAAATCTTACCAGAAAAGAGGTTTGGGTATTTCACTTTCATAGCTTCTTCTAGCTGCCAGGTAGCCTCTTCAATACCGTGTCATTGCCAAAACACTTTCACTAAAGCTATGCTTTTATTTGTCAATTCTTTAACCTGTCGAGCTAAAATTTTGATCTGTTTTTCACTGTACGTCATATCAGGCTGAATGTCGATGTCAATTGGTGAAATCACATGTGAAGGGTCTAATAGATATCGTCGTAACATTGATACGTGAAAAACATTGTGGATCTTTTTTAACTCTGATGACAAAGCTAATCTGTAAGCTACTGGCCTAATTCTTTCTGTAATCTTATACAGCTCAATAAATTGTAGATTCAGCTTTCCTTTATGACCGGAATCAAAGAACTTTCTTCTAGGGAAATAATTTCAAGAACACTTTGTTACTGAATTGAAATTCAATTTCTTTTCTTTTCAAATTTGCAAAATATTTTTTCGATCTGAAGGTTCTTTCAAACTGTCTTGAATCACTTTAACCTTTTTTACGGTTTCACGTATCAAATCAACTCCGTGAAGCTTTTTCTCACTGAGCAAAGTCCAATACAATGGAGTTCGACATTTCTGACCATACAAAGCTTCGTACAGTGCCATCTTTATACTCGATTGATAATTTTTGTTGTATGCGAATTCAACTAACGGTAGAAATTTCTCCCAGTTACCTTTGAACTTTGGAACACAACATAGAAACATATCTTCGAGCATCTGAATCACTCACTCAGACTGACAACCGGTATGCGGATAAAACACGATGCCAAAATACAAACGAGTACCTAGACCGTCATGTAACTTGCTCCAGAATCAAGATGTATACCACAGATCCCTATTAGAAATAATAGAAACTAGCACCCTGTGTAATCTGACAATCTCAGCAATATATAACTCTGCTAATCTCTCAAGTGAATAATCTGTACACACTGGAATAAAATACGCGGATTTTGATAGACGATCAACAATGACCCAAACTGCATGTTTCTTTCCCAGAGATAAAGGCAATCTTGATACAAAATCTATAGTGACAAGTTCCCATTTCCACTCTGGAATCATCACTGGCTGTAACAAACCAGAAGGTACTTGATGTTCACCTTTAACTTGCAAACAAGCTAAACATCTCGATACAAACTCAGAAATTTCTTATTTCATACCTGGCCACCAGTACATCTGTTTCAAATCATCGTACATTTTATTGCTATCAGGATGAATACAAGCTGCTACTGTGAGCTTCCTATAAAATCTTCTAGACGAGATCAAAATTTCTCAGAATGCAATTTCTGCCTTTAAAATATAAACTATCATCAGTCCTAATCTGAAAGTCTGAATTAGGAATTGTCTTAATCCATTTCCATTTAGCTTTCAACACATCATCATTTTTTTGAGCTTTGCAAATTTGTTGTAAAAAAATCGGTCTAGCTTTCAAATTAGCTAAAATCAAACCATCATCAATCAACGTCAATCGCGTGTTCAAAGCTCGTAAAGAAAATATAGATTTTCTACTCAAAGCATCAGCAAAAATGTTAGCCTTTCTCAGATGATAATCAATGATCAAGTCATAATATTTTAATAACTCAAGCCATCTGTGTTGTCTCAAATTCAAAATTTTCTGTGACATCAAGTATTTCAAACTTTTATGATCTGTGAAGATATGACATTTTTCTCCGTATAAATGATGTCGCCAAATTTTCAAAGCAAATACAATCGCTGCAAACTGTAAATCATGCATTGGATAATTCTTTTCATGCGATTTCAACTGTCTAGAAGCATATTCTATCACTTTAACCTCTTGAATTAATACACAACCCAAACAATTTAATGATGCATCACTATAAATCACAAATTCTTTACCTGACTTTAGCTAAACTAACACCGGTGTCTCGATTAACAATGCTTTTAATTGATTAAAGCTTTCCTGACATTTGTCAGACCACTCAAACTTAACATCCTTCTGTAATAGTCTCGTCAATGGTGTAGCAATCATCGAGAATCCCTAGACGAATCTTCTGTAATATATAGCTAAACCGAGAAAACTTCTGACCTCGGATACATTTCTCGGATGCTTCCAATCTATTACGACTGAAATCTTGCTCGAATCAACTCTAATGCCCTCTGTTGATACAACATGTCCTAAAAATCTGACTTCCCAAAGCCAGAATTCACATTTGCTAAACTTGGCAAATAATTATTTTTCGCGCAAAGTTTGCAAAATAATTCTCAAATGCTCGGCATGTTCTATCTCATATCGTGAATAAATGAAAATATCATTGATAAATACCACCACAAATCTGTCTAAATACAGTTTGAAAATTTTGTTCATCAAATCCATAAATACTGTAGGTACATTAGTCAAACCAAATAATATCATAAGATATTCATAAAGTCCGTACTTGATCCTAAATGCATTTTTCGACACATCTGAGTCTTTAACTCGCAACTAATAATAACTTGAATGAAGATCAATCTTTGAAAGCACTGTTGCACCTTTCAACAGATCAAACAGATCGTCAATATGTGGCAATAGATACTTGTTTTTTATTGTGACTTTGTTGAGCTATCGATAGTCAATACATAATCGTATGGATCTGTTCTTTTTCTTAACAAATAAAAAATGTGCTCTTCAAGGAGAAAAGTTGGGTCGAGCAAAACCCTTATCTGTCAACTCTTGCAACTGCGCTTTCAACACTTTCAAAATTTTCAACTCTGTAGGTGCCATTCTGTAAGGAGCTATTGATATCGGAGATGTTCCCGGCACTAACTCAATAGCAAACTCAACCTCTCAGATCGGTGGTAATCCGAGTAGCTCCTCTAGAAACACATCTGGATACTCACATACTACTAGAACCAATTCTAAATTCAACTTAGAAACTCTAGAATTAAATATGTAAGCCTGATACGCGTTACAGCCTTTTCAAATATATCTCTGTGCTGACATAGCCGAAATAACATTAGACATACTATCCAGTCTATCTGATTAAATCTAAAGCTTTTCACCATTTTGACACTTTAACACAGTAAGCTTTCGTCTACAATTTACAACAGCATAATGTAGAGTCAACCAATCCATACCAAAAATCACATCAAACTCATCAAATGGTAATAGCATCAAATCGACTGGAAAGTTACAACCCCAAATCATCAAAGGGAAGTTTTTACAGACTTTATTGACTAGCACATACTCACTTACGGGGTTCGTTACTTTAACCACAAATTCAGTGGACTCAACAGACAAGTTCTTACTTGATACTAGATTTGTGCATACATATGAATGTGTTGATCCTGGATCAATCAAGGCAGTAACATCAGTATCAAAGATAGAAAATGTACCAGTGATAACATCTGGTGTTGACGCTTCCTCTCATGCACGTATCGCATAAGCTATAGCCGGTGCTCGTGCCTCAGATCTCACAGCAGAGTCTTTTGCCCCACTGTGGCTATTTTCTGCATTTTTAGGGTTCCATGGCGATCTACCTCTCACAACTTTATTGCTCGGTCGAACAGTCTAAGCCTTTTCTTTTTCAGTTCTCTTTAAGCAATCTTGGAGAAAATGCTCATACGAACCACATTTAAAACATGCCCTGTCTTTCATCTTGTATTCACCAAATTGTCGATGCCCACATTGTTGACAATCGGGCTTGCTACTCTTCACACTGCCTACGCTTACTACAAACGTAGCCAAAGGTTTTGAACTCGCACGTTGTTTTTGGCAATCTCTACTAGAATAGCCCACTGAAGCTGATGAATGATTATGATATTCTTTTGACTTCTTTGACGATGATTGATAAGATTTTCACGCAGATCTCTTACCCGAATCACGAGCCTCAAAATCAACTTTTTTTTTTAGCCTTATTCAATTCTTCAGCTTTATGTGCTTGATCAACTAGAACAACAAATTCTTTCAATTTGAGTATCCTGACTAACAGTTTTATGTCATCATTCAATCCATCTTTAAACTGTTCACACATAGTAATATCGGTCGGTATACATTCTTGGGATTCTCTCTCATACTCAGATACTGTCATTCGGTCCTGTTTAAGCTCGAAAAACTCTTTGCATTTCTTATAAAAAAACCTTCGACTTATATATTTCTTATGGAACTCAACTTGAAAGAATTCCCAGTCTACCTGCTTTCTCGGCACAACTAAAACCAAGGTATTCCACCACTGATAGGCTGAGTCTTTCAGTAAGGAAACAACACATTTCACACATTCAGCTGGAGTACAAGATAATTCATCAAAAACCCTAATCTTGTTTCCTAACTAGAACTCAGCTCTCCTTAGAGCATCTTTAGACATAGCTCTAAACTCTTCATCCCCATATTTACGGATTTTATCAACTAGTGACTTGCTAAGTCGTATTGGTTCCAAACCTTGAGGAACTACGGGAACCAGTAGAGGAACAGGTGGGGGTGGAGGTCGTTGAGCCGTCGGGTTTGTTCGTACGAACTCGGTAAACCACTCATTCATCATTTGGAAGAAGGCTTCTTTAGCCTCTACTCCCCATCCCTCAGATATGGGCTTACTACCACTCAACGCTGCCTCATGAACGGAGGCTTGCGCATTACTTTCAACCTAATCTGAATTGGCTCAGTTGGATGACATTTTCTATATAAAAACATAGTTCAAAATGAGTCAAGAGTCATTACACTATCATAGGTTATATAATAACATGTATTTCTAAACTCATGCATACTACGTTTAGTCTAAGAATCGACTAAACCATAGCTCTGATACCACTAAGTGTAACACCCCTAACCTGTATCTATTGTCGAAATATGATTATAGAGCATTATCATAAAAACGTAACTTAAAACATTCATTTCAAAACATTTCATTAATCATAGTATAATTCATTCATACACATGCCTATCGTCCCTTATTCGAGCCCTCGAGGCCTTAGAAACACTTTAGAAATGATTCGGGACTAAACTGGAAACATTTGAAACCTTGAGGAAAAAGCTAGAAAAATTCACAGTGCAGGGGTACACGACTGTGTGACTCACATGGATGAGACACACGCCCGTGTCTCAGGCCGTCTAGCATTTGAAATAGGGACACACGGTCGTGTCCCAGCCCGTATTCATTCCCATGTAACTCTCTGACTTGGGTTAGACGGCCAAGCCACATGCCTGTGTACCAGGGTATGTAACACTTGAAATGGCTTCACACGCCTGTATGCCAGCCGTGTAACTTTAAAAATACAACCTTTAAAACCTACAAGGCACACACGACTGAGACACACGCTCATGTCTTAGGCCGCGTGGACAAGAAATTGACCAAAATTAAACCATTTCCAATAAGTACCTACTAGTCTTATGCACCTATGATCAAGGCACCAAAATATGCCAAACATACATAATATGACCATTTCAATATACAAATAATTCATTCAACTAATATGCACCTCAAACATAATTCATCAAATCTATCTAAACATGTGAATAATTGTCCATATTCAAGCATTCATATCTAACCTATTTCTATTCCAAAAACTCATCACAATTGATCACATTGAAACGACATCATCACATACCAAATTCGTCACTTAAAACATGCATGAACCAAGCCATATTGGCATCAACCAACAAGGTATCAAAGTTCCAAAAGCACACCAACTATAATACCATATATACATGCCAACCATAACAACTAAACCTTGAACATAAGTTCATCTATACATGCCATTATAACCTCGACCCAAAGCATCAAAATCTACTGATATTATCGATGGATAGTGTAATAGGTCTCTGACAAGCTTCCAAATTGATCGAGCTTTCGATAATCTATAAAACATAGGAAAGAAAACAACGTAAGCATATAATGCTTAGTAAGTTCGTAAACCATGAACATAGCTTACCATTTCAATGCAAAATCTTATAAAATAGACATAAATCAATCCAACACAAGCTTGGCACAAGCCTAAGCATCATCAACAGTAATAGTTAGTGTTTTAACACATAACTCAACAATATCATCACATGGTAAGATATAATACATGAACATAGCACATTTGAATTCATACTTGCCATAAAACATGGTTATACATACTTTGATCAACATCAATTCATACCTTTCTATAAGTTCATAATTTAGCCATTGGAACACTTATCATTCCTTCCCTTTTCATGCCCGTTGAACCATTTAGATTAATATTGGATACACAGGAAGCTCACACAAAGTGTGCTAACACATGGTCGAAACTATTCCTTTTCTTTTACATCGATGCTCACTCGAGCTATAAATGGGTCTGCTCACTCAAGCTGACGATCGGAATGTAGTTACACGATGCCGCTCACACAAGCTGAAGAGTATACGCAACAAATGCTGAAACTCAGCCATCGATAGGATATTCAGGACCAGCACCCGAAATATGGTAACCCTAATGACAAGTCATTTGTATCCTATATATTCCTAAGGTTCAAACAGGGCTGGATAATCGTCGTAACTTTGTTCGATTTTTGTCGTAACATGATATGATAAATAACATAATATTACATAAATCAAATAACATTAAACCGTTATTCAAACATATGAACTTACCTCGATTTTAAAGATGTCGAAATAGGTTCAACTAATCCAAGGCTTTATCTTTCCTTCGATCTAGATCCATACGAGGCTTAACTTGATCTAAATAAACAAATTCAATCTATTTAATATTCGTTCTATTAAATTCAATCCAAATTTCATACTTTTGTAAAATTTTATTTTGCCCCTAATGTTTTAACTTCTTTACAATTTAGTCCTTAAGCTCGTAAATTGAAATTCATGCATTTTCATCCACATATCATGCTAGCAAATTTATCTAAGGACTCATATCAAACCCACAAAAATCACCAATTCACCGTTTTGTCATGATATTTTACTATTTTCACAAATAAGTCCCTAAATGATAATTTCATCAAAAATCCCTTTACAAAAGTTGTTTATTTAACAACAATGATTCATAATCTACCATCAAACTTCATAAATCATACAAGAGCATTCATGAAAAAAATACTAAACCTTTAATATTTCTGCAAATTAGTCCCTAGGCTAGCTAGATTAACCTATAACGACTTTAAAAACATAAAAATCATTAAAAATGGAATAAAAAATCACTCACATGCACAAAGAAGGCTTGGCCTAACCTAGTAAGCTTTCAAGGAGGTTCCTTTTTTTTGAATTTCGATGGAAGAGATAACAAAAGATGATGTTTTTTGTTTTTCTTTAATTTACATTATATTATTTATTAAATTACAAACTTAACCTTAGTTTATAATATCAAAATCACTTAATTCATGCCCAAGAATGTCCACTATTTATTATAATGGTCTAACTACCATATAAGTCCACTCATATTAAAGATTCATAGCAATTTGACACCTTTAACTTATAGAATTCTAGTTTTGCATCTTTTACAATTTAGTCCTTTTTATGAAATTAAACATGCAAACATTAAAATTTCTTAACGAAATTTTTATACAACACTACTAACATACCATAGACATTAAAATAATAATAAAATAAATATTTTCACATCTGATTTGTGGTCCCGATATCATTGTTTCGATATCACTGAAAATGAGCTGTTGCAATGGAAGAAAAAAATAAGAGGTCTTTATAGAGTTGATGGTGAAAACCGTAAAAAGAAAAAGAGCACAGAGAGAAAGGAAGAATCAAAATGGAAAACAATAGAGAGATGAATTGAAATAAAAAAAAAGATGAAAAATGGAAAAATAGAAAGAAAAAAAGATGAAAATGGAAGATGAAGAAAGTGGGAAGAGAGGGGGACGACAATCAAAGAGATTTTTGGGGAGAAAAATTCTCAAATTTTTTTAAAAAATGAAACTGATTAAATCTTTTCAAATCAGGTTAGTTAATATCTTATCAGGTTGCTAAGTGGTTAAATTTGACTCCAGCCTTGACAAATAGGACGACATAATAAAGAGAAGCAAAAACAATTCCTCTTTTGTACACAAAAATATTCAAACTTGTGACCCAATGGTAAGCTAAAGCCTTACCACTGAAGCAACAACCTCATTCTCGTCTACAACCACTCAGAAATTAAAGATAAGCCAAATAAGCTAAGCCATATATTAGGAAAAAAAATCAAGATTCAAGAGAAATGAATCGAACACAAAACCTCAATTTACATGTCACAATTAGCAATTTAAGAATAGAGAAACTTTAGGGTATTACACCAACCTAGGCCTCATTGTGGGCCGGGTGGCTCAGCCCGAAGGCCCACTCGAAAAGTGGGAGGGTCTATGCAAAATATAGGCTCGAAAAATAGGTTTTGGCAAAAAAAATTAGGCCCATTTTCTAAACGAGTCGGGCCTCAACAAACTTTTTTTGGTCCAAATCTACCTAAATTTTTTTTCTATTGTTGTTTTGCTATCATTTTGCTATTATATAGATAATGTTTTGCTGTTACTATTTGAATATTATATAACTTTTGTTTTATTATTAATTTTGCTACTATTTTAGAGATATTTGCTTGCTAAGTTACACCTATCTTAGTGTTATTTAAGCATAAATATTAAATATTTTTTTTAATTTATTTTCAATTTGTTGGAAAACATTTCTTTTAATGTTTTAGTGTATTTGATGTATTATTTTTTAAATTTATTTTTATATAAAAATAATAATATAAAAAATTTAATACAGGTGGGCCAGGTCGGGCTTGTGTTTTAGAATTTTATATTAATAATGTATTTTTTGAACTATTATTTTTATACTAATCGAAATAAATAATATATTATATATAATATATTTTTTAAACTATTAAAAAAAGAAAATGAACATTAGTAATATATTTTTTTATATGTTTTATACTTATTTTAACCAAAAGAAAAATATATAAATTTTAGTTTGATTAAGAGTTAAATTTTTTACATTTCAAATAAATTAATTAGTAATAATTCAATTAGAATAATAACCGAACGATGGTTTGAACACCCTACATGGACCAAAGAATTATTATCCCAATGTTCTATCTACTACTACTAGAAAAAAATAGCTAGAGTGTGGCTTTAAGGACACAACCATGTCTACTATAGTGCAACTAAAGAAAACTTGGATGAAGCCTCAACTATTGTCACTCAAGATACCGAATTGGAGATTCGAGCGAATTGACACCTCTATTGAACAAAAACTTTAACGGCCAAAATGAAGTTTGACAGGCAATTGTAAACTTGACTTTAATAGTCCAATGACCGGATCTTGGGTGGATCTTTTGACTCTTAAAACCAAATTCGGCAAGGAAGAGGCCTAAATAGAGAAAGAGCACTGTTCTCACCAGTGGACATGTCAGTTGCGCAAGGCAAAAAGCATGATGGAGTTGAGAGTGATGAGCATAATGACTGTCATGGAAGGCTTGGTCGGAGAGAAGCTGGCTTTTTTATTTAAATAACCCAAATAATTTAATTAAGTACCAAAATGACCCACCTTTTTAATTAAACACCAAAATGACCTGAAATCTACAGTAAAAATTGGTGGAGCCAAATTATATGGCGCCACCCACTTGCCATGTCAGCAGGGAGCATAAAAAATTAATTTTTTGGTGGAGCCATGTAAAATGACGCCACCTGTATAAATACCATAGAAATACTGCAAGTTCTGGAAAAATAAGGGACTTGAAAACAATTTTTCATTTTCTGGTGGAGCCAACTTAAATGGCGCCACCAGACTTCAACTGACACCCATCTTTCACTTTTTTTTTTACTTTTTTATTAAGATGTCTTTTTCTTTAATTTTTTTCTTTTTTTAAGTTTTATATTTTTTCTTATTTTATTTTGTTTATTTATTTTATTTATTTTTGTTATTAATTTTAAAAAATTTAAAATGTATATTTGAAATGTTTTATAATATATTTTTTAAAATTTTAAATATTATTTTTAAAATATTTAAATATTATTAAATATTATATATTTTTCAAATTTCAAATGTTTAAATATTATTAAAAATATATTTAATATTTAAAAATAATATTTAAAATTAAAAAAATAATTTCAAAAATATATTTTTAAAATTTATAAGAAATAATTTCAAAAATATATATTTAAAATTTAAAAATATATTATAAAACATATATTATAAAATATCTTCATCCAACATCGATGACCAAATACCATGGAAACAAAATTTTAATAGGACCAGCATTGATCATGTATCTTCATCATTCTAGTCCAGATGCCAAATACCATGGAAACAAAATTTAAGCCTCTTAAAACAATTTGTCGGTGTTAAATCAAATAAACCATGAAAACTTTACAGAACTAAATATACCAAGCATCTATTCAACAGAATATCAAATATCAACTCCAGTAAAAAGAGAGGAAAGAACCAGGTTTGGAATAAGAAGAACTTTCGATTTTGTTTCCAAGGAATCAATTTTGAAAAAATTGGGAAAAAGAATTCCAATTTCTTTTAAAATCTCAGTTTCAGCTATTTAGTAGTAACCAAAAAAGTGCAATAGGAAATAAGAATGATAAATTATACCAACAATCACTCGACTTTGGGTAGCTGACAAAACAATCACTCAAGTTTCAATTCAGTTACTTAATTTTCAAAAAACAATAAAACAGTCACTAACGTTATCAAAAAGTGACAAATCAATCACCCATTAACATTTTCCATCATAAGCTTAACGGGGACTATTGATGTGATTAGTTAACTAGCCAATGTGCCTAGTTAACTTGCCACGTTGGAATTGAATAGCCAAAGGGACATAATTTTGGGGGGGGGGTGGGAAAAGGGATGAGCAAAAAAAAAAGAAAAAGGAAAAGGGGAGATTGAAATTTGGGATGGGTTGAGCAGTAGAAGGAGGAGGAGGAGGAAGATCTAAAATGAATTTAGTTCAATCAGAATCATCTAAATCATCTGAAAGTATCAATCCTTCTTTGCCTGCATTCCCACCACCTGGTGGAGCTCTATTCAACTATGGTTTCTCAAAGGTAAACGGTGCAGTTCCTGTTGTCGTTCCTATCCCTATCTTCAATAATCTTGGTGCTACTTCTATTTTTGCCCATCCGCCCTTAGAAGTTTCTCCATATGGGTTCACATTTGGTGTCGATTAGAAAAGTATGTTCGAGAGCCTAGGGAACCCTAATGTCAGTGGTATTTTAATAGAGAGCACTTAAATTCCCAAAATTTGTTTCAAGGGCCTCAATTTAAGAACCCATTTTTTCATGGCAACTGATATTTATGCAAGGGAACTTACAGTGAGTGCCTATACAAAACAAGAAGCCCAACAATGAAGCAAGAACCATTTGAATTGTCTAATTCTGTCCTGAATTCACCTGTTGCTGAAGTAAATTTTGTTGATTAATCAATCTCCTTGGTTTATATGATACAAAATTTAGTCCAAAACCATTGATTTTTATCTTTTTTTTTTCTTCCTATAGTTGGTAAAGAAGTATGAGGATCCAAAACTTCGGCCTCACCAATATGTAGGGGTCACAGATAAACCTTTCTTAGGATAAATGATTTCCCTGATGGGCAAGCTTAGTTGTACACATGTATGTGAAAATATTTTTATTTCTATATATTGTTGAATCTTATAATCTTTATTCTTTGACTGAATGGGCTAAAACCCTTCATGTTGCAACTCTTCTGATGCAGCAATACTGGAAAACCAAGATAAAGAAACATTGAGGGACAGTCTCTAACTCAGTCATTGGTAGTTGTTTACATCATTGTAGAGTTTCAGATCTTATGATTCCTTTTCATGATCTCTTGTTTATTGCTTTGATAAAATGCTTTTGTAAAACTTTGAGGGCATGTGTAACTTGCTTGGTTGCTTCTCCTGCTGAACGAGAGCGTAGGGGCTCATCGAAATTGGTAGAAGCAATGTGAGTAGACATAAATACATATACATATCTTGACACTCAGTTGATCTTCTCTTGTATATAAGAAGCTCCTTTTAATAGCACAAAAATTTGACATTCTATTAGCTAAGAATATTTTAGGCATTGAAATTCTTTAGTTAAATGAAAATGGATGGAACATTTCAAGGAAAGAGGGGTACGAGTGGTGAGTGAAGCTTGGTTACTTGACAGCATTGAGAAGCAAGAAGCACAACCATTAGAATCTTATGACATAGTTACAGATCTTGCTATTGATGGCAAAGGAATTCCATGGGATAAACAAGTTCCTGAAGAACATGCAATCGAATCACTTTCAGCTAAAATATGCCATTTCCTTTCAGAAATTTGAGGATACTTTTTTTAGAAAAAGATCAAACCAAATAAATTGTTTGTCTCTATTCTATGATTTAATTGCTTGTAGCTCAAGTTGTATGGAAAAAGAGGAGTCTACAAGGATACCAGATTGCGAGAGCAATTTGGCGAAATATTCTACCAAACTTGAATGACTATTGGTGTAATTACCCAAATAAGAATTAACTTATCTTTTTTTAGAAGTTGTAAACTTAAATTTTTGGTTCGCACTTTTTTTTAATGAAATTTAGGGATTCAAAGTTATTGAGACAAAGCTAAAATGGGAGCGTGAAGACGAAGTAGAATAACATGAAGACGAAGAAGAATTCTTGTTTTTTTATTGGATTGGACTGTGAAACTTTGGATTTATTTGAGATTCAAATTAGGTAGAAAAGAAATCTAGGGATCCAATTTCCAAATTTGGAGTTTCAATTCAACTTTCAAGAATGGTTAGGGCTTTAAACTTGAAATTAACCCTAAATCCAAAACAAATTTGTTTTGATTATTCATTTTTCAGTTATTCGAATTGTAAAAATTTAACTCCACTCGAATTTAAAAAAGTCGACTCACTAATTTGAATTGACTTGAAAAATCAAACAATTCGATTCGAATAACTAGAAATTTGAATTTTTTCAATTTTTTTGAATCAATTCGAGTTTTGCTCTTCTCTAACGATGATGAGCATACTCATCATCGTGGTCATCATCATATTCATTACTGGAAATTCAATCCCTATGAAGGAACTCCCTTAACATGAAAGTCACAAAAACTTAAATGGTGAAAATTTTGGAAAAAATAACTAATCAAGCAATTAGTAAAAAGGAATCAAATTAGTCATTTTAGCTCAAAATTTCTTTTTTAAAGACTTGCAAAGTGACATTGCAGTGGCAATACCATAAGTTTTTTTTATAATAATCAAGCAAATGGGTTTGGTTCAAGATTAAGCTTAAAACCAAGAATGTCTCAGTTAAAAGCCTCTACCTTGAGAATTGCACAAAGAAAGTCATGACATAGGGGAGTTGAGATGCATATGAGAAGTAGCCCGCACTTTAACCTTTTCATAGTGTAATAAATTGAACTAATTAGTTTAAAACTAGACAATCTAGAATCAATTATTATCAAACTAAATTTACAGTTTATACATAATCTTGTTATATGCTCTTAACCAGTCACTTGTATTTCTACAAGCTCGAGCACAAACAAAGAACACAAAAAAAAACTAAAAAGCTACTAAGAAAACATTAAAAATGCTAAAAAATATTAAATAAAAATTTGAAAATTCTATGTCACCCCCACATTTTATTAGACACATTGTCCCTAATGTGTCTGGAAAATAATTAAAGAAAGAGATTACTCGTTTTGGCGTGACAACTCCATATATTTGTCAGCTGACCTCCCCTTTGCTTGTTTAGCTCCAAAATATAGTGTCATCCAAAGCATGGAGTTCCTACAAAGAAATAAGTATTTTTTTAATTAGCAATAAAAACGATCTAGCTAAAGAAAAAATAAAAATAATGCAAGTTGTAAAATTACAATCTCTAAAATATAAAAGTAGTTTAACTGCAATAGGAGTCTTGTTTGGACTCCTCATCCTCTTCTTCCTTACGATCTTCCTCCTTTTTTGGGTCCTCCTCGTCAATTTTACTATTGCCTAGTCTTGAACTGTGTTTGGAGGATGTGAACTATGGCATCCGTAGGCCGTGTCTCCGTGCGTAATCCTCGTAAATCGGCCCTACCTCTTCTATCCATCAAATTATCCATTATGAGTCAAGAATGTTTTGACACCCCTCACCCGTATCCAACGCCGGGACAGGGCTCGAGGTGTTACCAGACTTAAACGTTCACAAACATACAAAATTGGGTCACCAAATTTCGCCCAAAATTAAAACTTTTCAAACACATGCATATCGTCCCTTAGACAGGCCTTCGAGACCTAAAGCATATATTGGGGCGGTTTAGGAAAAATCGAAAACATTCGATAAACTTTGGGCAACTTAACAATTTTCTAGCTTTGGAGAGTCACACGCCCGTGTGGCTTGGGGTAGTATGGTCACACACGCTGTAACACCCCTAACCCGTATCCGTCACCGGACTAGGGTTAAGAGGCATTATCGAATAAAAAGCACAAGTCCGAACATTTACTATTCACTCAAGTCAAACTCATTTATAATTAAAAATTTATATATATATCACAATTCAGAACATACATTGATTTATATCTTACATTAACAAGTCAAAACCATATTCAACATATTACCTACTGCATATAATGCATTTATATAGACAACATTAACTATTACCAATATGATCAAACATACTTCTAATACAACCATTATAATTATGTATTGTCACCAAATCACATACACATTTTTATAACTTAATAATCCATAATATCCATCACAACTAATTAACACACCAAAAACATATTATAATATTTTACGTTCATAGTCGAATCTTGCTACCTAAAATCACATACATATTCCAAAACTTTCATCATCAAGTACCAATGAACATGTTCATTAAACGTTTTTACTAAGAACTTTCAGAGCCAAATTTAAACATAATAAGCAAGCCATTTTCAAACACAAAGTGCTTAATACATATATTATACATTCATGGCACATAACATATTAATCAAAATGAACTTGAAACATTATCACACTAGAACCGAATTCAAGCATAGAAATAAGCCATTTTCGCATGGCTTTTATACAAAACCAACATTCAACATTTTTAAATTATGTTCCAGCCTATACATGCCATAGTTCCATAATGTATTATATCAAATACTGAACACATCTGATAGTGTGATAGACTTTGCTGACGATCCCCGAGCTTGTAATTTGAATCCAAAATCTATAAAATAAAGTAAACATGAACACATAGAGTAAGCTATTATAGCTTAGTAAGTCATAAGCAATCAACATCTTAATGATATAATCAACTCGATTAAAGCTAATCCAAATTTCACTATTATTATCAAACTTAACCTCAAATCCACAAATGAAATAAATAACACATTTTCATACATAAAATCTACTTGACCGAATACTTATTTGCTTAATTTGACCTAATAATATTCAACTTTTAAAGCCAAAATGGCCGTATATAAGTAAACATGCACATACTCATTTATATATGCTCAAGAACCATTTTATAACATTATGAACATATACCATTTATATGGCCGAATATTCATGATCACAAATATGCACATATACAAGAATCAATTCTTTAATATTCATACCATTTACTCACAAGGCCGAATACACATACTAAATTCACATGTAATCTTCATTTGTATCACACATAATTAGCAATAAGTATCAAGCTACTTATTTACCTTATCTCAAATAAACATCAAGCTAATTTGTACTTGATCATTTAACTCGTTAAACGTATTTAATAACCACATCAGTGTAAAGTCTTTTAAGCATACATTTATGTTAATTCATTGGCATAAAGCCTGCTAGGCTGAAGCCTGTATCACACACCAGCACAAGGTCTGCTAGACTTAGAGTCTGATTTTATACACCGACAATAAGCCTGCTAGGCATCAAGCACGAATAAATTCACTAGCACAAGGCTTGCTAGGCTCAAAGCTCGAATATCACTATTATAAAGTCCTTTCATAAACAGTTTATATATCGAATCGTCCAGATATTCCATGTAGTTCATATGAACTTTCAGAGGTTTTAACTCAGCCGAATAAAACTCAACCACATTAATTCCATGTTTAACCACATTCGGCTACTCTACTCTAAATCTATAAAATTCGAATCATCATATTAAACCATTTTATATTCAAAATAGACGATGTTTAATTGCTTAAAGGCTTACCTCGAATATCGACGAACGTTATAAATCGGCTATTCAATTATTTTTGCTTTTCCCCGGTCCAAGTCCGATTTCTTTTGTTCTTGATCTATATAATTTCAAATTAACCTCTTTTAAACACAATTTTACCCCTGATATTTCATACTTTTACAAATTAGTCCTAATTACATAAAACACAAAATACACAAAATTTCCATTCAACATGCTTAGGCCGAATGTTCATCTAGCACATATAAATACACACATTTCATTTATTTTGCATTTTAGTCTTTCAATTTATTATTTTTGCAATTTAGTCCTAATTACTCAAAATCATCAAAAACTCCAATACAAAACATGTTAATCTAAAACATATCTTCCATATTTCATAACAAAAAAAAATCACAAGCTCTCATCAATGACAACTAAAAATATTCATCAAAATAAAAAAATTCAAGCATGGGTCGGATAGTACTCGAAGCAACGATCTCAAAAATGTAAAAATTATCAAAAATCGAAACCAAACTAACCTTGAATCAAGCTTGAGAATAGCCGAACAACCTAGGCTTTGTTTTCTTTCTTTTTCTTTAACATTCGGCAAAAGCAAAGATTATGAAACCATGTTTTATTATTACATTATTATTACATAATTTACATATTTAACCTTATGATAAAAATATAAAACCAATTTAAATGCATGGTCACAACCGTCCATGACATTTAACTAAGGTCAAATTACATTTTAAATACCTCCAATTACAAAGACATATTCATTTTAGCCCTTTTACAATTAATCATCAAATTTTCATTTTACGCGATTAATCCCTTTTATTTAATGAAGCACACAAACAATCAAATTTTCATACGAAACTTTCACACATGCAAATTCATATATAATAAACACAGAAAATAATATTTAAATATTTTTCTAACTTGGATTCATGGTCCCGAAACCATCGTTCTGATTAGGGTCTAAATCGGACTGTTACACATGCCTGTGTCCTCAGCCCGTGTGACTCTCTGTTTATGACATCAACAACCGTTTAAGGGCACACGACCAAGGCACATGCCCGTGGCCAAAGGCAGTGTCCTCTACACGGCTGAGACACACGGCCGTGTCTCTACCCGTGTGGTCATGACTTAGGCTAATTTCCAAGCCTTTTTGTCATCTTTACATGCACACACAAACATGATTTCACTGGCATTCATCATTTGCTCGTTATTATGCATTAGTTCCACCTACCGATGATAAACTAGTCTAGCTACATCACAAAACATTAACACATATCATGGATAAATAGGTTTGCAAGTCAAAATCATTATAAGCCACATCTCATGGCTATAATCAACAAATCAATATAAACCAATACCTTTTGCTAATCACAACAATAATCATCATAGAAAAACTGAGTCCCTATACATGCCACTCACAAGAAAACATTTAACATACACATGTCAATACCCCAAGGATAATGGCTCGATAGTGTGATGTTGCCTCTGACGATCTCCAACCCCAAGCATACCTGACAAAACTAAAAGAAATGGAAAGGAGAGAGTAAGCTTTACACTTAGTAAGCTCGCATGAAAATAATAAGCAATGCGATAACATGCTATTTTCATATTATTTCTATTTATTCAAATTCAAGCTAAGCTATTTTATCAAGTTATAGTCATTAAATTATTTATATCCAGAGCTACGAAACTTCAAAATAAGATCTGTTAATTTTCATAGAAACTAGACTCATATTTCTTCTTACCATAAAATTTTCAGAATTTTTGGTCTAGCCAATAAGTACAGTTTATTCTTTAAACTCTCCCCTATTTTGCTGTCTGACAGCTTCGACCTCTATCTACTAAAAATCAAATATCTCATAGTACAAGACTCGGATAATGTTCCCATCTCTTTCTATTGAAAATAGACTCACTAATAATTTCAGTCATATGAATTATAACTCATAGTTATTTTTTTACAATTTCTAGTGATTTTCCAAAGTTGAGACAGGGGAGTCTGGAATCACTTCGACTCTGTCTCACAAGAATTCATATATCTAATAATACAAAATTCTTTTACTTACACCGTCTCCTTTATTTGAAACTAGACTAATTAAGTATTATTTCATATTTTATTAAGTTTTTAACTCAATTTCCACTATTTTTAGTGGATTTTCAAAGTCGGACCAATGCTGCTATCCAAATCTGTTTTGGTACAATATAATGATCACTATCATAAGATCATTTCCAACTGTCATGAACTTACCATTTCATGGATCCCTTACTCATTTTTCATAATGGAGCTCAATAAAAAAGTTATTATTTCTCATGGGCACACTTAGTCATACATTTCAAGTATAAGATAATTCCCTAGCACTTGCACTCAATCATCAAATTAGTCTCATGACAATGCACCATGTAAATTTGTCTTAGAAAAGCTCATCATTCAATATTTCCTTTTGTACATATACCTCATATTAATCCTGTTGAGTTTCTAGGAAATCCCGATGGATTATCCACTTACCGTCAATTCATAAGAATGATCATTTCAGGTATGCACTCCCAAGAACCTCACATTTTACGGTGGGATTACCAGTCTAGGCTAAATCCCCTGTATCGTAAACTCAAATGGTGATGTTGGGATTACCAGACCAGGCTAAATCCCTTATAGCGACAAACACCCTTAATGAGCTTAGATTTGAATTGCCAGTCCAAGCTAAATTCAGACCCTAGTTGGATTATCTGTCCGGGCTAAATCCATAATGTACAAATATTCTTCGGGAGGATAGATCACTCAAGGAACACCTGTCCGGACTAGATCTTTTCTATGTTTGAGATCAACAGATTACCCGTCCGGGCTAAATCCTTTCTGAAACACATGCAGGATCCCAAGTCACGTAAGCCATGGTTTATCCATCGAATTTCCCTTTTTACTTCAATTGGGACATTTATTATCATATCATCATTATCGACATATTTCATGGATTTTCATGCCATCATTATAACTAAATATCATGCATTCATAACACAAGCAATTAGGCATATTAATAGTTTACTTTAAGTTATTCGAACTTACTTGTTGAAATCTCGTCAGGTACAACCATGTAGCAACTCATGCAACCCAAGTAATATTAATTTAACATTCAATTAAGGTAACAATAATTTGCCATTCGATTTCACATGACACAACAAACATCACATTTTCCATATCATACACACCATCCATCAACTTCTCCTAAACATATTGAATCATACAATTTATGCGATATAAAGAGAGAATTACAATTCAAGCATGGTATTGCATTATTATTAACACACGAACTTACCTCGGTCCAGAAACGACAATTTACCATTTTAGTCCACAACCTTGTATTTTCCCGATTTAAGCCTGAATCTCGATTTCCTTGATCTATAATATCATATTTAGCCTAATAATTAGTAAAACTATTCATATGGGTCTAAAAATCATATTTTTATAAATTTTCATTTTGACCCCTAAACTTTTGCATATTTGCACTTTTGCCCCAATGCTCATAAAATGATTTTTTATTCAATTTCCTTACATTTTAAGCCTAGCTAAATCATTTTCATAACTATGACATCCCCCAATTTCCACTAAAGCACCCTTTTATGACCAATTTTCCAACTTTTACAAAACGGTCCTTTCAGACGTTTTCATTAAAAACCGCTTAGTAAAATTATTTATTTAACACCCATCACTCATTTTCTACCATTAGACATCAAAATAAAAACATGTCACTCATGGGTGTATTTTTAAACATAAACCTTAGCTCAAATAAATAGTAGAAATAGCTAGAACATGTTACCGGTGCCTCAAAAATGCAAAGAACATTAAAAACGGGGCTCGGGATCACTTACAAATGAGCTTGGAAGCTTGAACCAAACCCTAGCCATGACTTCCATGGGAGTTTCGGCTGGTACATGGAGAAGATGACCAAATTTTGGCTATTTCGCTTTTTAATTCTTTTAATTATTAGTTTACCAAAATACCCCTAACTTAAAAATATTTTATTACACCCATTTCATGTCTATTTTTGTCCAACAATTAACTAATGGTCTAATTACCATTTAATGACCTCCCATTAAAATTTCATAACATTTAGACACCTTTAACATGTAGAACTCAACTTTTTCTCTTTTTACAATTTAGTCCTTTTGACATTGAGTGCCCAAACACCGAAATTTTCGAATGAAATTTTCACGAAATCATTCCGTGAAATCATAGACCATAAAAATATAATAAAAATGATTTTTTTACGTCAGATTTGTGGTTCTGAAACCACTGTTCCAACTAGGCCCTAATTCGGGATTTTACATTTCTCCCACTTTAAGGATTTTCGTCCTCGAAAATCTCACCAGAAGAGTGGTTTAGTTCCTCATAATCTTTGCTATCTCATAATTAGTGCTAAAGAACTTTTGTTTTAGCCTTCATTAAAATCCAGGGTCTTATTTAGCTTTCCCAATAACTTATAATATATAAAAGTCCAGATCTCAATCCAATTAACCAGGACTAGCTTTTCGAGAAATCTAACAATCTCATAAATACATGATTCCATTAACCCGTTAGGCAGATTTAACATTTACCAAAACGATTTGCAAATTTCATCATATATCAACCAGAAATCCATATATCCTTTTTCTCTTTCAAATATAAGAATAATCTTGACAAGAAATCCATGATCATCTCGTTCTCATTTCCATTCTAATATCACTACTGACGAAGATCGTTCTGATATCACCTGATGTTCAGTAGTAGTCCTGATAACCTTTCATGTATTCAATTACAAAGATCAGAAATGTCGAGTTCTAAACTCGATCATCAATGTATTACTCCTGTGATTTTTCTTGCAGACTCTCTTCATAAGCCCAGAATTTTTATTTCAAGTACTTATAACCACATTTTTCCCTTCTTAAGGATCAGGCAATAATAGACTTAAGTCATTTACACAATATCACACTCAATTCCCTTTATGACAGTAGATACATTATCCATCCCATTGCTTTATTGACTTAGAGCACATCACAATTTATTCAATAACACACTATTGGAATTCAAAAAGTTTTTGTTCAGCACATACCCGATCTGTTCAAAGACTTTGGTCAATAATGTTCTCGTTCATTCAAAGCTTGAATGACATGTAATAAACCATTCAAATTTTACAAGACAAAAACTTTATCATTCAGAACAACTTTAAATCGTATCAAGGTCTTCTAAGATATATACACTTTTCATTCAGACTATCTATCTTTTACCCGGGAAGAGGTAAAATCTTATTCCCAGACATGAATACCTTATTTAATCTTTCAAATATTAATCAATACCACTTGAACCGCTAAGTCGATATTAATCATCAATAAATGACATTTTAAGAGATCCTCTTTTTCAGTTGATAGGACAGTTTGACATGAAACTATTCAAACTCACTTATCATACTAACCAAAGTCCATTTCAATTGCATTAGCTCAAGATAACAAAAATGCCTCAATTGAATGCATTAACTTTGATTAACTTACTCGATGAAAGGAATCCACCATACAACTGAAACTACAATTTCATCATATATGCCTTTATTGATATCAATTCTTTACACGAAGATTTAGAGAAATCCGGATACGGGGGTCATGACGTTACTATAATCAAGCCAGAAGCACGTTCATAATCGACATAGTCATCATAGGTTGAAGAACATACCTTGGATACGAGTGATCATTGGTAATTTACGAGATGAAGATAATAAGAAAATAAGGATAAAGAAATCCAAGACAGAGGAATCCAAGATACAGATATCCAAGGTACAGAAATCCAAGATACCATATCATAATGAAAGACCCAGAAAAATGTTCATAAGAAAAATATGATGGATCTTGATAATTCTTCAGAGAAAAGAAGCCCAGAAGAATATATCAATCCAACCCACTAGGATTAAATGCAATAAGGATAATATACTTTCCCATATATGTATATTGAATAGAGCATCAATTAGAAGAAACAGATTTATATCATCATACGTATTATTTCATAAAGCACCATTAGATGGAATGTGATGGAATGCTAGAGAGACATAGAGTAATACAGATTATGTACCAGTCAGGCTATCAGTACTTTCATCTATACATCGTGTTTAGAAAGCACTCCCATAAAACAAGGATTTTATTAGTAGGGCAACAACCGTAAAAATATTTTTGAGAATAGTTAAACATACAGAATACCTAAGAAAAGACTTCCATAATCTGGTATCTTACCTTTCAACATTATTCCTTCAATTATTTCTACCATCGTAAATCTCACATTATGCTTTTCATTAAAGAAGTTCAGTTTTGAAGAAATTTCTAGTTAATACATTTCCCAACATCTTACCTTACTAGTCCTGTCATTACTTATCAATCCAATTTAATCTCTGATCATGTTCATAATCATTCTATAGCTGAACCCTTTGGTATCATATTTGTGAACTTATTCAATATGATTCTCATGAAATTCCTTCACAGAACACCACTCTGGTAAGGGGGTGGGGTTGTAAGATCCCTATCTCGTTTCTCATACTCATATACATATATCACTAGTTCATTATCAAAGTAACATTTTCATAAGCATATCATTCACTTCAGGCAAACTTTTATTCACGTTCTATGACAAGAACTTTTCAGTTATCTTATTTAAACAAGTATATTTATGTATGCATTCTATGGATTTTGGATAGCTTACTAATCTCATTCATTCAATCAAACAAATCAGGCATATAACTTTTTATAAAGGCCAAACAAACATGGACAAATGCATCACAGTTTAAACTTTCATCTCATATGTTATCGTGTACATATCATGAACTTTTATTCATACCATTCTAATTTTAAGCTTATTATAACTTTACTTTACCTGAATGCCTTAGCTTCTCATCAAACATAGTCGGTATAGCTCGGTTGGAGTGCACCATTGTCCAAAAAGGATGATTTTCATTCATGTCGGGAGACATCACACTATCACAAGTTTGTGGCATGTATATCTAGACTTTCATACATGCTAGGTTAGTCTGAGAACCGACTAAACCATAGCTCTGATACCACTAAATGTAACACCGCTCACCCGTATCCAACACCAGGACAGGGCTCAAGGCGTTACTAGACTTAAACATTCACAAACATACAAAATTGAGTCACCAAATTTCGCCCAAAATTAAAACTTTTCAAACACATGCATATCATCCCTTATACAGGCCTTCGAGACCTAAAACATATATTGGGGCGGTTTGGGACAAAACCAAAAATATTCGATAAACTTTGGGCAACTTAACAATTTTCTAGCTTTGGAGAGTCACACGCCCGTGTAGCTTGGGGTCGTTTGGTCACACACACCCGTGTGGCTTGGGAAACACCCATGTCCTCAGTTCATGTAACTCTTTGTTTATGACATCAGTAATCGTTTAAGGGCACACAGCCAAGGCACACGCCTGTGGCCGGAGGCCGTGTCCTCCACACAGCTGAGACACACGGTCGTGTCTCTACTTGTGTAGTCAAGACTTAGGCTAATTTCCAAGCCTTTTTGTCATCTTTACATTCACACATATATACAATTTCAATGGCATTAATCATTAGCTCATTATTATGCATTAGTTCCACCTACTCATGATAACCTAGTCTAGCTACATCACAAAACATTAACACATATCATGGATAAATAGGCTTGCAAGTCAAAATCATTATAAGCCACATCTCATGGCTATAATAAACAAATCAATATAAGCCAATAAATTTGGCTAATCACAAAAATAATCATCATAGAAAAACTGAGTCCCTATGCATGCCACTCACAAGAAAACATTTAACATACACATGCCAATACTCCAAGGATAATGGCTCGATAGTGTGATGCTGCCTCCGACGATCTCCAACCTCGAGCTGACCTGACAAAACTAAAAGAAATGGAAAGGAGGGAGTATGATTTATGCTTAGTAAGCTCGCATGAAAATAATAAGCAATGCGATAACATGCTATTTTCATATTCTTTCTATTTATTCAAATTCTAGCTAAGCTATTTCCCCGAGCTATAGTCATTAAATTATTTCTATACAGAGCTACAAAACTTCAAATTAAGATACGTTAATTTTCCTAGAAACTAGACTCATATATCTTCTTACCATAAAGTTTTCATAATTTTTGGTCTAGCCAATAAGTACATTTTATTCTTTAAACTCTCCCCTGTTTCGCTATCTGACAGCTTCAAACTCTATCTACTAAAAATCAAATATCTCATAGTACGAGACTCGGATAATGTTCCCGTATCTTTCTATTGAAAATAGACTCATTAATGATTTCAGTCATATTAATTTAAACTCATAATTATTTTTGTACAATTTCTAGTGATTTTCCAAAGTTTAAAAAAGGGAGTTTGGAATCACTCCGACTCTGTCTCACAAGAATTCATATATCTCATAATAAAAAATTATTTTTCTTACACCATTTCCTTTTTGTGAAACTAGACTCATTAAGCTTTAATTTCATACTTTATTAAGTTTCTAACTCAATTTTCTCTATTTTTAGTGGATTTTGAAATTCAGGCCAATGCTGTTGTCTAAATCTATTTTGGTACAATATAATGATCACTATCATAAGATCATTTCCAACTATCATGAACTTACCATTTCATGGATCCCTTACTCATTTTTCACAATGGATCTCAATATAAAAGTTATTATTTCTCATGGGCACACTTGGTCATACATTCCAAGTATGAGATAATTCTCTAGCACATGCACTCAATCATTAAATTAGTCTCATGACAATGCACCATGTAAATTTGTCTTAGAAGAGCTCATCATTCAATATTTCCTTTTGTACATATATCTCATATTTATCCTGTTGAGTTTCTAGGAAATTCTGATGAATTATCCATTTACCGTTAATTCATAAGAACGATCATTTCATGTATGCACTCCCGAGAACCTCATATTTTACGGCAAGATTACCAGTTCAGGCTAAATCCCCCATATCGTAAACTCATATGGTGATGTCGAGATTACCAGTCCAGGCTAAATCCCTTACAGTGAAAAACACCCTTAATGAGCTCGGATCTAAATTGCCAGTCCAGGCTAAATTCAGACCCTAGTCGGATTACCCGTCCGGTCTAAATCCATAATGTACAAATATTCTTCGGGAGGCTAGATCACTCAAAGAACACCCGTCTGGGCTAGATCCTTTCTATATTTGAGATCAACGAATTACCCATCCGGGCTAAATCCTTTCTGTAACACATGCAGGATCTCAAGTCACGTAAGCGATGGTTTATCCATCGAATTTCCCTTTTTACTTCAACCGGGACAATTATTATCATATCATCATTACTGACATATTTCAAGGATTTTCATGCCATCATTATAACTAAATATCATGCATTTATAGCACATGCAATTAGGCATATTAATAGTTTACTTTAAGTTATTCTAACTTGTCGAAATCTCGTCAGGTACAACCATGTAGCAACTCATACAACCCATGTAATATTAATTTAACATTCAATTCAGGTAACAATAATTTGCCATTCGATTTCACATGACACAACAAACATCACATTTTCCATATCATACACACCATCCATCAACTTCTCCTAAACATATTGAATCATACAATTTATGTCATATCAATAGAGAATTACAATTCAAGCATGGTATTGCATTATTATTAACACACGAACTTACCTTAATCTAGAAATGACAATTTACCATTTTAGTCCATAACCTTGTATTTTCCCGATTTAAGCCCAAATATCGATTTCCTTGATCTATAATATCACATTTAGCCTACTAATTAGTCACACTATTTCAAAAAATCATATTTTTTTACAAATTTTCATTTTGACCCCTAAACTTTTGCCCAATGCTTGTAAAATGATTTTTATTCAATTTCCTTACATTTTAAGCCTAGCTGAATCATTTTCATAACTATGACAGCCCCCAATTTCCACTAAATCACCCTTTTATGACCAATTTTACAACTTTTACAAAACGGTCCTTTCAGACATTTTCATCGAAAACCGCTTAGTAAAAGTCGTTTATTTAACACCCAACACTCATTTTCTACCAGTAGATGTCAAAATACAAGCATGTCACTCATGGGTAAATTTTTAAACATAAACCTTAGCTCAAATAAATGGTAGAAATAGCTAGAACATGTTACTAGAGCTTCAAAAATGCAAAGAAAATTAAAAACGAGGCTCAGGATCACTTACAAATAAGCTTGGAAGCTTGAACCGAACCCTAGCCATGGCTTCAATGGGAGTTTCGGCTGGTACATGGAGAAGATGACCAAATTTTGGCTATTTTGGCTTTTTAATTCTTTTAATTATTAGTTTACCAAAATGCCCCTAACTTAAAAATATTTTATTACACCCATTTCATGTCTATTTTTGTCCAACAATTAAAGAATGGTCTAATTACCATTTAAGGACCTCCCATTTGAAATTTCATAACATTTAGACACCTCTAACATGTAGAACTCAACTTTTACACTTTTTACAATTTAGTCCTTTTGACCAAATTGAGTGCCCAAGCGTTGAAATTTTCGAATGAAATTTTCACGAAATCATTTCGTGAAATTGTAGACCATAAAAATATAATAAAAATGAATTTTATTACGTCAGATTTGTGGGCCCGAAACCACTGTTTCGACTAGGCCCTAATTCGGGATGTTACAAATGTTACCTTCTTCTGATATTTGTTGGGCTCCGAAGTCTCTTTTTCATTTATGAAGTTCTACAAATTTTCTTGCTCTGAACACTCGTATAGGATTCTTTGATGGCTGCAGAAATGATTTTGACCTTCGCATGGAAACTTTCGCTTGCTTGCATAAGGCTGTCACAAGATGTGGGAAAAGTGGCCCAATTTTCTTCTCACAAACACAACAGATCATGCTTCGATATATCCAAGTTCCAATACAAATTCTTTCATTCTACAAGATGGCATAAAGAATAGTAGCTGCCAAAGTATTGATTTTAGCCACATTAACCTCAGGATATATACGAGTGCAAATAAATTGGAACCACATCTTGGCCATAGGGGACCGTTTAACATATGGAAATGATATTGGAAACTCAGTGTCTAATTGACATGTCCATTCACCTTTCCTGTTAATTAAGTAGTCTATGATGATTTCCATATCTATGTTTAGGAAAAAATATAAAATTAAATTAAATTTTTGCAAAAAAATCATACATTAGAATGGAACATCATAGTATCTACAAATTTTAGGGGTGATATCAAGATGTTTATGCCCCTAACATTGACGTGCGACCATGGATCGCCCAATGGTTGCTTGGCTTCCATTTCCTTTAATGAGGCATAAATTTCTTATACAACAGGAATATTTGCTAGGTTTGTTGGGATTTTACAAAATTTATCCCACTTATGGTATTGGATCAATTCTCATATTGTACTACTAAGAGTCATTGGGGATTCAAATCCCCTCTCTTGAAAAGGTATCTTTCCTCGAATTTGAATAAGGTAGGTGTCATGTTTCTTCTCTTGAAGTATTGCATCGTTATCTCCTCTGACCGACTCACTATCCGATGCTATATTATGCATGTCTATCATTGACCTTATAGATAGTTTAAAAATTAATGTATAAAAATGTAAAGAACTTGGGATGCCTAACCTTGTTCAGTCTTTTGCTCGAGCTTGACAAACAAGTTGGTCATTGTGGCTGTAGTAGACTGTCCTTGCAACTTGATCAGGATGAAACGAACCAGCAAAGTATGGGTAGACGAGAGATAGTAAGAGAAGAAATTACAAAAGATGATGAATAGGGGGTTACTCAGTGGCTAAAAATTAACTTTTGGGACATTTAAAATTGTTAAAGATGATTTCTAGAGGGCTTTAGGGCTAACGTAAGATATTTTTTACACATAATTTCAGCAAATTATGTGAAAGTTTGAAAAAAGAAATTTGGAAATTTTGGCGTGTCGCGACATGACCTAATGTAATTCCCAAATTTTTTGGTTCAAAGTTTCGTGTCCTAGGTTTTATGGAAAATATTTGAAAGGGAAGTCTTTGTCGTGAGTATTGTATGAAAATGATGCCTTTGTAGCAAATCCCTCAAATGAAAGCCTTTATGGCGGTCTCTAATGAATGAAGCCTTTCTGGAAACATATAGAAATAAATACCTTTCTAGTGCAGTCTAAAGGAAAAACCCTTGTGGTGGACTTTGAAAAAAGCAATGGTGAGTATGGAAAGCCCTTGTGGTAATTATCTGAAGGAAATGCCTTTGTGGCAGACTCTGAATGGGGAATTTAGCCATGAGGAATTCGACTATAAGGGCTATAAATAGGTGCCAAATGCAAG
Source organism: Gossypium longicalyx (assembly GCA_025698465.1). Classification (NCBI taxonomy): domain Eukaryota; kingdom Viridiplantae; phylum Streptophyta; class Magnoliopsida; order Malvales; family Malvaceae; genus Gossypium; species Gossypium longicalyx. The sequence goes on along the minus strand of CM047006.1, from coordinate 54,011,499 downwards.
GTTGCCAGGCTAATGCCGAAATATTTTTCACCTTGTTACCGAAAACCCTTTTTTCTTCAGGATCCAAAAAGCCAAAAAGCCAAAAAGCCTTACTTCTTTCTTTCTTTTCTTGTGCCGATTTCCATTCTTCCTCTACTTCATTGCCGACTTTTCTTTCTTTTTCCTTGGAGCCAAATAACTCTCTTTTGCCATACAAAATCACAAAGGACAAAAACTTTCTTGGCCGAATACTCTTTGACCGAATCTAGTGTAAGTGTTTGCTCTTCCAATCGATTTTTGCTAAAGTATTGATTATTGTTCCTCACTTCTTCTAATCGGTTTTGGGTAGGAATAGGTATCGAATCTCAATTTTGCATCCCTACCGATTTGCTCTTCAAGTAAGGGGCTTTGGTAAGTACTCTTAATCTTAGTTGGCCGAATAGTCATAGTTAAGGTAAGGGGACTTGTGTTGGATACGAGTCACCTATTATTCTGGTTTCTAATAGTTAAGATTGATGCAGATCTAGGATTTGATCGTGGTTAGTGATTTAAGAAGGGGCTGTTATACTTATCGCGCAAGGTAAGTTTAAGGTGAGGTTTCGATTTTTGTAGAGATATGTATTAAACATGTGGTTAATTGAAGGGTGATATCATTTATAGGTTGGTGACTAAGGGAATCGTAACACACTTGCTTACCAGGTGTGTACATACACTGCACACACACAATGAATCGGCAAAAGCCGAAATGCTAAAAAGCTGAAAAGCTGAAATGCCGAAAAGTCGAAAGTTGGGCTACGGTAGTCTTGCGAGTGCGCGAACACTCGTGAGGAGGAAACTGATAGGTTGTCTGAGGCCCATGGGCGATTCCATGGACTTGGGATATGAATTGGCCAACCGGGCCATAATAGGCTTAATGGGCCTGACGGGCTGTTGGGCCCATAATAGGCAAAAATTGATAATTGATGCTATGTGATAGAAATTCATATGTGAGCATGTGTATAATGTCATTTGGGCCTAATGGGCCATATACAGGTGATTTGGGCCTAATGGGCCATATACAGGTGATTTGGGCCTAATGGGCCATATGAATATGATTGGGCCTAGTGGGCCATATGCATGTATGTGGATTTGACTGGGCTTTGTAAGGGGTTTTGGGCCTAGTATATGATAACTACATAAAACTTGATTAATTAATTGCGACCGTAGACAATTCAAAGGGTTAAGGTGTGGCAACGGGTATATGCATGTTTAGGATTGCATCTAGGGAGAGCTTGGTACTTAAGCGGTCTTAACAGCTCACCTCCTCTTCTCTAGAATCCTACTTGATGCATAGTATTCGTTCATCTTAGCTCACGGGATTTGTTAACGGGCCAAGGTAAGTGAAAACCATAAAAAAAGAGAAAATTACCGAAATACCCCTAAGGGCAAAAATGACCAAAATACCCCTAGGTGTTGAATGTAAGTTTTATGGATTTGACATACATACATATGATATTCTGCTTAGGTTGCATAGGGGTTAGGAATCATGGAATGGAGGAAGTATATGAGAATCGCATGGTTGCTTGACAATCGTGGATCCACCGACGACTTTTAAGCCCAATGTGTAAATGCAGGTAGTTCCGCAACCGGGATACCATAGATGTGACGGATGGGTGGGTCGATATTTATATCCCCACATGGTGTGATGGGGGACGGAGCTGGTGCGTAGTGGGTGGATTATTGGGATGAGATTGCATTGCATGTGATGTATGGTGTTTATTGAATGCTTGTTGCTCGTTGAGGGTTGTACGCAATGAGTTTGCGAAAACTCACCCCCTCTTTTATTTTATTTTCAGGTGATGCTCAATAGAAGTTTCGATGTTTGGAGGGACTCTGGGTGGCCAGCTAGCAAGGCAACATGGACGTGTTTTTTTTAAAAGCATACAAGTGTCTATTTTATTAAGTACTTTTCCAGCCAGATTGTAATAAGGCTTCCATTTTGTTATTATTTGGGTTTTTATTATCATGCATTGTAATTACGAAATGTTGAACATGGGTTTGCTAAATCATAATATGTTTTTCTACACTTCCACAACAGAATTTTAAAATGACAGGTTTTCATAAAATCATATGTTTTAAACAGGTTTTCGTGATCGAAAAATAAAAAGAGTTTTTATAAGTTAATTAAGGTTTCTTTTATTTTAAGGAGGGTTTTCAATGAAAACACAGTTTTCGCTAAAACACTTCAATGTGATGCGTCAGATTCGGCCATAACGTCTGGGCCGGGTTTGGAGTGTTACATATACCTCAAAAGATTAGCTGATAGTGTGACTCGAGCTTCGACTTCAACGATCCCCGAGCTAGCTTGATGATGCTAAGAGAAAAGGGAAAAGAGAGAAGGGTAAGCACAAGGCTTAGTAAGTTGCATGTAAATAATAAACACCATAAGTCAAGATATTCATGAATTAAACATGTTATCAATTATCACCACAATATCATATTACACACATGAGCATAGTCAGAATTAACACTAAATGTCATTAAACATCATATTTAACTTAATCCTTTCTACTCATGCTAAATTTCTCGTCATTAATCGAGTTTAATACTGATGGGATTCACGTACATACATGTACTATACATTCTTACTCATATCACTCCACATTTTGACCAAAAATCTTGAATGGCCCGTTGAACCACTCGGAATACAAAAGGACGCTCGGGATTATCATGCACCAAATAAAGTTCCAATGCCATGTCCCAGACATGGTCTTACATGAATCTACATATCATCGCCAATGCCATGTCCCAGACATGGTCTTACAATGGCACATATATAATCGCCGACGCCATGTCCCAGACATGGTCTTACACAGGCACATATATCATCACCGATGCCATGTCCCAGACATGGTCTTACACAGGCACATATATCATCAACGATGCCATGTCCCAGACATGGTCTTACATAGGCACATATATCATCGCCAATGCCATGTCCCAGACATGGTCTTACACAGAGTCTCATTTAGCACGGTGTTACGACATCCAAGTCCTAAGTATTCCTTTGGGTCATCCGGGACTTCCGAGATACAAGGCTTTCATCAAACTTCCATTAGATAATCACAAATCAATTTCATTAGAGTATACATACATGTATTATACAATGTCAAATATTAAACACGTAATATTGAAATTGTTGAATTACTTACACACAACGTACTTCGGTACAAAATATGACTATTTGCGATTTAATCCACAACCTTGCCTTTTTCTTGGACAAGGTCTATTCCTCGTCCCTCTTGATCTATAATAGCATATTTAGTTCTTTTAATATACACATTATTCGATTCAGTCCAAAAATCACAATATGAAAAATTTACAATTTTGCCCCTAAAGTTTCACATAATTATAAAATTACCCCTAGGCTCGTAAAATGAAAAGTATCCAATTTTCTCATTACCCAAGCCTAGTTGAATCATTTATTCTCTTGTACCATCCCAAAATTTTCATTCATTCACACATTTACACAGTTTTACAACTTTTACAATTAGGTCCTTTTTATTAATTTCACCAAAAACTACCTAGTAAAAGTTGTTTACCACACATCAAACCTTCATCTCCTTCCATTAGACATCAAAACACAAGAATTCCATTCATGGTTATATTTTTGGACATGAACCCTAGCTCAAATTAAGGGTATAAATAGCTAATCGAGCTTCAAGGATTTCAAAATTTTAAAGAACATTAAAAACGGGGCTAGGATGTGCTTACTTTGAGCTTAAAGGATGAAAGAAACCCTAGATATGGCTCCTTATGAAATTCGGCCAAGGATGGAGAAGATGGACTCAATTTTTTGCTATTTTTCCCTCTTAATTCTTTTAAATACCAATGGTCCAAAATGCCCCTCCATTAAAACTTTGATATATTATCCCTCCTATGTCCATTTTTGTCCATAATGAGATATAATGGTCTATTTACTAAATAAGGACATCAAATCTCAAATCCGATCACATTTAAGTCCCTAAATCAACTAGAACATATATTTTTCACTTATTTCAATTTAGTCCTAATGATTCAATTGGACACCTTATCGATAAAATTTTTCATCTATATTTTTACATAGTTATTTAATCACACAGTAGACCTTAAAATTTTATCGATATAAATATTTCTACCTCAGATTTGTGGTTTCAAAACTGTTGTTCCGTTTAGGCCCTAATTTGGGATGTTACAATTAGAGTACGCCAGAGTATGTGGTGAGCCAAAAGTATTCCGTTTGTAAGTCCTCTATAATAGGAATGGGTAAGGAATCATGCAAGGACCAAATAAAGAACGTGAATGAGGTGCTGATGATATGTATAGCAAGTTATGATCAGAAAGTAAGGTATGACACCTATGGCATAATAATTGGAATCTTAGAGATATATCCACCAGAGTTAGAGGAGGGAATAGAACCAAGGAGATTGATAATGGAATTCTTGAATATGGTTCAAGTAAAAGAGGGTTTACTTAGTAAGTTCTCATGAACTTACCTCTGTGCTTTTATGTCACAGGTAGCTTGAAATGGGATCATGCTAGGAGGGATGGTGCCTCGCTGCAACAAAAAGAATAGTGGGATAAGCTATTACGCATACAGAACGGGTGAAGCGGCATATTAGTGTTTGATAGGAATGTTATAAATAATCGATGGAATTTGCCAAAAAGCCTCGTAGCATAGTCAATAATAATGTTTAAAGGTAGAATAATAGAGCCATGTAAATAAGTGTGTTATGTATACTTGTAAATCCTTGCCGAGTGAAAGGCCTTGTTTAGAAGGTTGTGAGTATACATTATGCACCCAAACGTAAGTTGACTAGGTAATGTTTCTGTATCATCCCGTTTTTTAGTGGTGTCAAAAACAGTGGTTTCAGTACTACAATTCTGATGAGTGAGCCTATAAAAAGTATTTATTAATATTTACGAGTTGATTATATTATTTTAATAAATTTTGGTTTGGTAAATTTTGTTAATTGGATAGTTATCAACGGTCAAGTGGTTTGTACCTTAAGTCAAGTGGTTTTGGAAAATGAGGTATCGAGACCTTATTTTTGTAAACCAAGCATATTAATATTTTTATTAAATATTTATAGAATGATTAAATAGGTGTATTGTAACACCCCTAACCCATATTCATCGCCGAAACAGGGTTAGGGAGCATTACCAGAGTTTTTAAATCAAACAGACCTAAATTTCAATATTTTTAAAACATATCAAAAAAACATATTAATATCAGTTCAAAACATGCATATTGTCCTTATAAGATCCCTTGGGACCCTAAATACGTGTTAGAAACAAGTCAGGACTAAATCGGCCACTCAGAGAATTTTTCAGAAAACAATGAAAATTTTCAACTCTTTAGGGGTCACATGGCCAAGAGACACATCCGTGTCTTAGGCCTTGTGGGAATTCGAAGTAGGGACACACTGCCATGTCCTAGCCTGTGTCTGTGGCCGTGTAACTCACTGACCTAGGACACACGACCAAGCCACACACCTATGTGCCAGGCCGTGTGCTAGGCCATGTAACAGTCTAACTTGCAACCCTTTGAAAGCTACAGGGGACACATGGCCGTGTCGCTTGGCCATGTGTCACACACGGCTGAGACACACACCCATGTCTCTGCCCATGTGGACGAAAATAGACCATTTTACAAGCCATTTTTCTCACCCAACAAGGCATGTACCTACAAAAAAAATGCCCATATATACAAGCCATAACAAGGCACCAAAATCATGCATATTCTAGCTTCATACATATGGTATAATCATATACAACCAATATTGTAACAGCTCGATTTTGGGTCTAGTTGAAACAATGGTTTCGGGACCACGAATCCTATATTGTAAAAGTTATTTTTATTACATTTTTGTGTCTACAATTTTATGGAATAATTTCGTGAAATTTTCATTAAAAAATTTTGATGTTTGAGCACTCAATTTAGCAAAAAGAACTAAATTGTAAAAAGTGCAAAAGTTGAGTTCTACATGATAGAGATGTCTAATTGTTATCAAATTTTAAATTGAATGTCCTTAGATGGTAATTAGACCATTTTACTTTAAGTTGGACAAAAATAGACATGAGGTAAGAAAATTTTAGTGTTTTGAGAAAAGGGCATTTTGGTCATTTGGTAATTAAATGAGTTAAAAACCAAAAATCAAGCCAAAACTGAGTGCATTTTCTTCATGGTTGGCTGAAGTTTGCAAGGGAGACATAGCTAGGGTTTTGCCACTTTTCAAGCTCGATTGTAAGTCTGTTCTTGCCCCGTTTTTAATGCTCTTTACATTTTTAAAGTCGTTATCACCTGATCTATCTATTTCTACCATTAATTTTAGAGATGATTGAGGTCTAGGGTTTGAACCATGTTAGATGTTTGTTTATTTTGATGTCTAATGATTATGCAAGTTTAATGTTAGATAAACAACTTTTGTTAAGTGATTTTTGATGAAAATGTCAAAATGACCTATTTGTAAAAAGATTCCAAAATGTGTATAAAAGTGTGGTTAAAAGGAAAATGTGAGCTGTTATGAGCATAAAAGAGGTTTGGCTAGGCTTGGGTCATCATGAAATTGAAAAAAAAAATTATTCTACGAGCCTAGGGACTAAAATATAAATATGTCAAAGTTTAGAAGAAAAATGTAATTTTTCCATAATGTAAGTTTTGGACTGAAATGAGTAATGTGATTTATAAATGAGTTAAATTTTATATTATAAATAAAGAGAAACGAGGTTCGGACCTAGATTGGGGAAAAATGAAGTATTTGACGATTAGGTTTATTTCCTACTGTTTTTGTACTGAGGTAAGTTCTTATGTAAATAATGCTTTGCTTTAAATATATTTTAAATGCTTTACTATTGTATGAATTATGATCAAACATTGAGAGTGTTTGACAAAGTTATGAAAGCATGAAACCCCAATTGAACCTTAAGAGTAGGTAGGATACAAATGTCATGACATTAGGGTTACCGAGGCTATTTGTAAGACCATATCTGGGATATGGCATCATTATCAGACTTCGTGTAAGACTATATCTGGGATATGACATCGATATGAGATTTCGTGTAAGACCATAGCTGGACTATTGACATCAGTACGACATCCCATGTAAGACCATATCTGGGATATGGCATTGGTGTAGTACTATGTGTGCGAGATACCCGAGTATCTTTTAGTATTCCAAATGGTTCAACAGGAAATGCAACAAGAATTGTCAAAGTTGTGAAAGAATGTGGTATGTTGTAAACGAGTACAAGTATGTACATAAGACTCATGCTTAATGAGTTCGATATGTAATGAATCCCTCAGTAAGGTTGTGATTGAGTAAGTTTGACTATGAGATTTATAATGACATTTATGTTAATTTACTTCATGTTAATTTTATGTTAAATGCAAGTTTATAATGCTTATTATTTGCATGGGAACTTACTAAGCTATATAGCTTACTACCTTTCTTTTCCCTTCTCTTACAGTGTCACCAAGCCAGCTCGGGGATTAGAGATTGTTGGAAATTTAGTCACACTATCAACTTAATAGGTACCAATGATTTCAATATTTTGAGTTATGGCATGTATAGGGACTTGGTTATTTTGTTATGTGTCATAATTATATTGGTTGAATATGTTGGCCTATATTGGTTGATAATTCATTTTGTAAATGGCCATATGAAAGTGGCTAATATTGGTTGAAGTATTTATGCATATGATGATGTTTCATGGATGTGGAAATTTGCATGGTTTAAGTTGATTAGTATGTGATGTTTGTATGTGATAAATGGTAGCACGTGAAGGATGTGTAGATGTCTTGTTTGTGGCTGAATTGGTTGAATATAATTGCTTGGATTGGTGTTATTTTTTTTATTTATGTGTGTGCAAGGAATGGGGACAAAATGACTTGGAAGATAGCCTTGTTTTTGTCCATAAGGGTAGACACACGGGTATGTGTCTAGGCAGTGTGTGACACACGGCTTGTCCCATGGGCGTGTGTTTCGGCCATGTGTCCCCTGCACCTTAATTGTTGTAAAACAGAATGCTCAGTATTGAGCACATGTGCAGAGACACGGGCGTGTGTCTCAGCCATGTGGATGACACAGCCTCAGGAAGGGGCGTGTGCCCTAGGGGTGTGAAGTCTACACCTATTTTATCAAAAATTATGAAAATTAAATCAACCACAAGACCTAGCACACAGGCGTGTAACTTGGCCCTGTGCCTTCAATTTGTTCTTGGGTGGCATACAGAGAGTTACACGGGTTAGGGACACAAGCGTGTGTGAGCACACGGCCTACCCGCACGGACGTGTCCCAAGCCACACAGGCGTGTGGCTCTTAAAACATGAAAAATTTTCTAAGTGTTGGGAAATTTTCCAAAGTTCTTGGTTTAGTCCCGAACCGCTTTCAATGCATGATTTGGGCCTCGTAGGCCCGTGTTAGGGACTTTTTGCTCGATTTCAAAAAGTTTTAAATTTGGATGGAAATTTACATTTTGATTTTGTTTGGTTGCATATGTATAAGTCCGGTAATGCCTCGTGCCCTGTTTTGGTGTCAAATAAGGGTAAGGGGTGTTACATTTAGTGGTATCAAAGCTACGGTTTAGTCGATTCTCAGACAAACGTAGCCTGTGTAAGAGTCTTGCTATACATGCCATAAATGAACTGTGATAGTGTGATAACTCTTGGCAATTTTAGATTGTGTTTTTATATAGTAAATGGATCCCAATGGAGCTGAGGCTGATAACATTGAAAGTAATGCGTCGGCTCCCGCTCAAGGGGCAGCGCCGTCTGATAGTAGACCCTCAACGATTAGTCAAGGAGAAGGGGGTAGGGAAGCCTTTCTCCATATAATGAATGGGTGGTATACGGAGTTTGTTCGAACAAACTTGAATGCCCAACCTCCTCTACCCCCACCTATTCCTCGAATGGTTGTTGTAGCCCTACAAGGTATGAAATTTGTAAGAATGAATAAGCCCCCGATTGATAAGATCAGAAAGCATGGGGTTGAGGATTTCAGAACTATTGTGGATGATGATTCCGAGAGAGCTAAGTTCTGGCTCGAGAACTCCATCAGGGTATTTGATGAGTTGTCTTGCACACTAAATGAGTGTTTAAAGTGTGCCGTCTTACTTTTGAGAGATTCTACATATCACTGGTGGAATACACTAATATCGGTGGTACTGAGAGAGATAGTTACATGGGAATTATTTCAAGAGGAGTTCCGAAATAAATATATTAGTCAGTGATTCATCGATCAGAAATGTAAGAAATTTTTTGAGCTGAAACAGAGTCGTATGTCAGTGACCGAATATGAGCGAGAATTTGTCAGGCTTAGTAAATATGCTCGAGAGTGTGTTTCCACCGAGGCTATTATTTGCAAGAGGTTTGAAGATGGATTGAATGAGGATATTCGTGTGTTAGTTGGGATCTTAGAACTGAAAGAATTTGTGTTATTGGCCGAGCTAGCCTGTAAGGCTGAAGAGTTGAATAAAGAAGAGAGGAAAAGACCGATGAGTAAGTCATTTCCATCTCATTCAATGAAATCTAAAGAAATGTACTCCTGTTCGAATGTATCAGATGGGTATTCTCACAGAGACTGTGGGAAGCAACACTTGAGTTTTAAATATCAAGCCACTTCAATGGCAAGTGTGGGTACTGTGAGGCCTAACAGACCTGAATCTCAGCATTGTGGTAGACGTCATCCTGGTGAGTGTGGAATGAATGACCGGGCTTGTTTCAAGTGTGGTTCTTAGGAGCATTTTATCCGAGATTGCCCTAAAATGGCTGAGAAAGAAAAATTTTAGAGCACGAGGCCGAGTAATACTACTAATAGGGGTAGGCCACCGAGGAATACTGGAAATGGAGCTAGTAGTAAAGGTGTCACAAAAGATACCACTATGAGATCCGAAGCTCGAGCGCCTGCTAGAGCTTATGCCATCTGTACTCGCGAAGAAGCAACATCTCCCGATGTTATCACTGGTACTTTTTCTCTCTACAATACTAATGTAGTTGCATTGATTAATCCTGGATCGACCCATTCTTATGTTTGTGTAAAATTGGTGACTAGTAAGAGCTTGCCTGTTGAGTTTACTGAATTTGTGATTAGAGTGTCAAACCATTTAGGCAAACATGCATTAGTTATAGAGTTTGCAAGAATTGTCCCTTGATGATTCGAGGTCACTGTTTTTGGGCTGATTTAATGTTGTTGCCATTTAATGAATTCAATGTTATTTTGGGTATGGATTGGTTGACACTGAATGATGCCGTAGTGAACTGTAAAAGAAAGCTTATTGAACTGAAATGTGAAAATGGTGAAACTCTTCGAATTGATTCAGATGAGTCAAATGAGTTACCTATTGTGATTTCTTTGATGTCTGCCCAGAAATATGTAAGGAAAGGTTGTGAAGCTTATCTTGCTTATGTGATGAATACAAAGATGTCTGAATTGAAAATTGAGTCAGTGCCGATAGTTTGCGAATATCCAGATGTGTTTCCAGAAGAGTTGCCTGGGTTACCACCAATTATAGAAGTCGAGTTTGGTATCGATTTAGTACTAAAGACCTTATCAATATCTATTACTCCGTATAAAATGGCCTCGACTGAATTGAAAGAATTGAAAGCTTAGTTGCAAGAGTTGACAGTTAAGGATTTCGCAAGATCGAGTTTTTCTACCTGGGGTGCTCCTGTATTATTTATAAAGAAGAAAGATGGATCCATAAGGCTTTGTATTGACTACTGTTAGCTCAATAAGGTGGCTATAAAGAACAAGTATCCTTTGCCGAGTATAGATGACTTGTTCGATTAGTTGAGAGGAGCAACAGTATTCTCGAAGATTGATTTAAGATCTGGCTACTATCAGTTGAGAGTTAAAGAGGCGGATATGCCGAAAACCGCTTTCAGGACAAGGTATGGGTACTACGAATTTCTTGTTATGCCTTTTGGATTAACAAATGCACCTTCTGTTTTTATGGACTTGATGAATCGGGTCTTTAGACCGTATTTGGACAAGTTTGTGGTTGTGTTTATCGATGACATTCTGATTTACTCTCAAGACGAGTCCGAGCATGCCGAGCACTTGAGGATTGTATTGCATACTTTGAGAGATAAGTAGTTATTTGCTAAATTTGGTAAAAGTGAGTTTGGCTCCTAGAAGTAAGATTTTTGGGACATATAGTTTCAAGTGATGGTATTTGAGTTGATCCAAGTAAGATTTCGGCTATTGTCGATTGCAAACCGCTGAGAAATGTATCTAAAGTTAGAAGCTTTTTGGGCTTAGCCAGTTATTACCGACAATTTGTCAAAGGATTTTCGATGATCACTAGTCCTATGACCAAGCTGTTGCAAAAAGAAGTTAAGTTTGAATGATCTGAAAATGTCAGCAAATTTTTGAGAAGTTGAAAGCATTATTGACTGAGGCACCGATTTTTGTACAACCTGAGCCGGGAAAGGAGTTTGTGATTTATAGTGATATGTCACTGAATGGATTAGAATGTGTGTTGATGCAAGAGGGTAAAATGATAGCTTATGCCTCGAGGCAGTTGAAACTGCATGAGAAGAACTATCTAATGCATGATTTGGAATTAGCCGCCATTGTGTTTGCTCTAAAAATTTGGAGACATCATTTGTACGGTGAGAAATGTCACGTCTTTTCTGATCATAAGAGTTTAAAATACTTGATGACTTAGAAAGGTTTAAACTTGCGGCAACGGAGATGGCTTGAGTTACTGAAAGATTATGATTTAGTAATTGATTACCACCCGGGTAAAGGAAATATGGTCGCTGATGCGTTGAGTAGAAAGATTTTGTTTGTTTTAAGAGCTATGAATACATGATTGACTTTGTCCGATAACGGTTTGATCCTAGCGAAATTAAGACCCAGACTGTTGTTTCTTCAACAAATTTGTGAAGCTCAGAAATGTGATAGTGATTTGCAAGCCAAAAGAGTTCATCATGAATTGGGTAGTGATTTAGATTTTCATATCAGATTTGATGATTGTTTGATGTTCCAAGGCAGAATGTTGTGTACCAAAAAATGATGAACTTATTCAGAAAATTCTTCATGAAGCACATAACGGCTGTTTATCTGTGCATCCAGGTAGTACAAAAATGTATAATGATTTGAAGAAATTGTATCTGTGGTTAGGTATGAAACGAGATATTTTAGAGTTTGTTTCGAAGTGTTTGAATTGTCAATAAAGCCGAACACCAAGTGCCTTCGGGTTTACTTCAGCCAGTGATGGTACCCGAGTGGATATAGGATAGAATTACGATGGACTTTGTAACAGGTTTGCCTTTGACTCCTAAAAACAAAGATGTCATTTGGGTCATTGTTGATAGATTGATGAAATTGGCTCATTTTATTCCGGCACGTACTGACTACCCACTTGATAAGTTAGCCGAATTGTACATTTCAGAGATTGTAAGATTGCAAGGAGTGCCTATGTCTATTATTTCAGATAGAGATTCGAGGTTCACTTCGAGATTTTTGGAAGAAGTTGCAAGAGGCTTTGGGTGCAAATTGAACTTCAGTATCACATTTCATCCGCAAACCGACGGCCAGTCTGAAAGAACGATTCAGGTACTCGAAGATATGCTCCGATGTTGTGTTCTGGAATTCAAGGGTAGTTGGGAAAAATATCTAGCATTAGTCGAATTTGCTTATAACAACAGTTTTCAGTCGAGTATAAAGATGGCACCTTATGAGACATTGTATGGCCACAAGTATCGAATGTCTTTGTATTGGACCGAGCTTTGTGAGAAACAGATTCACGGGGTTGATTTGGTCAGAGAAACCTAAGAAAAAGTAAAGGTAATCAGTGATTTCTTGGAAGAAGGCTTCAGATCGACAAAATTCATACGCAGATTTGAAAAGAAAAGAGATTGAATTTCAGATTGGTGATAAAGTATTTCTAAAAGTATATCCGTGGAAGAAGGTTTTGAGATTTGGCCATAAAGGCAAGTTGAGTCCACGTTTCATTGGGCCATATGAGATTATCGAAAGAATAGGGCCAGTGGCATATCGGTTAGCTTTACTGATAGAGTTCGAAAGGATACACAATGTGTTTCATGTGTCGATGTGTGATGATATCGTTCTGATCCTTCACACGTGATTTCTCCATCAGAGATTAAGATTCGACCAGATATGACATATGGTGAAGAACCAATCAAGATCTTAGCTCGAGAAGTTAAACAGTTGGGAAATAAGAGTATCGATCGAGTGAAAGTGTTATGGCAACGACATGGGGTTGAAGAGGCTACGTGGGAACCCGAGGAGGCGATGAGAAAACAGTACCCAAACCTATTTTCTGGTAAGATTTTCGGGGACAAAAATCCTTAAAGGGGGAGAGTTGTAATAACCCGATCTTGGGCCTAGTTACAATAGTGATTTCGGGACCACGAATCTGACGTAGTAAAACTTGTTTTATTACATTTTTATGGTCTACAGTTTTATGAAATGATTTCATGAAAATTTTATTCGAAAATTTTGACGTTTGAGCACTCAATTTAGCAAAAAGGACTAAATTGTAAAAAGTACAAAAGTTGAGGTCTACATGCTAGAGGTGTCTAATTGTTGTGAAATTTTAAATTGAAGATCCTTATATGGTAATTAGACTATTTTACTTTATGTTGGACAAAAATAGACATGAGATAGAGAATTTTAGTGTTTTGAGAAAAGGGCATTTTGGTCATTTGGTAATTAAATGAATTAAAAACAAAAAAGCAAGCCAAAACTTAGTCCATATTCTTCATACTTGACCAAAATTTGCAAAGGAGACATAGCTAGGGTTTTGCCACTTTTCAAGCTCGATTGTAAATCCGTTCTTGCCCCGTTTTTAATGCTCTTTACATTTTTGAAGTCGTTATCACCCGATCTATCTATTTCTACCATAAATTTGAGAGATGATTGAGGTCTAGGGTTTGAACCATGTTAGATATTTGTGTATTTTGATGTCTAATGGTAGATTATGCAAGTTTAATGTTAGATAAACAACTTTTGCCAGGTGATATTTTATGAAAATGTCAAAAGGACCTATTTGTAAAAAGATTTCAAATTTTGTATAAGAGTGTGATTAAAAGGAAAATGTGAGCTTTTATAAGCATGAAAGAGGTTCGACTAGGCTTGGGTATTTATGAAATTGAATAAATTTCATTTTACGAGCCTAGGGACTAAAATGTAAATATGTCAATGCTTAGGGACAAAAATGTAATTTTTCCATAATGTAAGTTTTGGACTGAATTGAGTAATGTGATTTATAAACGAGTTAAATTTGCTATTATAGATCAAAAGAAATGAGGATCAGACCTAGATCAGGGGAAAAACAAAGTATTTGACGATTAGGTTTATTTCCTACTATTTTTGTACCGAGGTAAGTTCTTATGTAAATAATGCACTGCTTTAATTATATTTTAAATTCTTTACTATTGTATGAATTATGATCAACCATTGAGTGTGGTCGACAAATTTACGAAAAGCATGAAACCCTGGTTGAACCTTAGGAATAGATAGGATACGAATGTCATGACATTAGGGTGACCGAGGCTATGTGTAAGACCATATCTGGGATATGGCATCATTATGAGACTTCGTGTAAGACCATATTTGGGATATGGAATCGATATGAGATTTCATGTAAGACCATAGTTGGGCTATTGGCATCAATATAAGATCCTATGTAAGACCATATCTGGGATATGGCATTGGTGTAGTACTATGTGTGCGAGATAACCGAGTATCCTTTAGTATTCCAAGTGGTTCAACGGGAAATGCAACGAGAATTGTCAAAGTTGTGAAAGAATGTGGTATGTTGTAAACGAGTACAAGTATGTACATAAGACTCATGCTTAATGAGTTCGATATGTAATGAATCCCTCAGTAAGGTTGTGATTGAGTAAGTTTGACTATGAGATTTATAATGACATTTATGTATTTACTTCATGTTAATTTTGTGTTAAATGCAAGTTTATAATGCTTATTATTTGCATGGGAACTTACTAAGCTATATAGCTTACTCCCTTTCTTTTCCCTTCTCTTACAGTGTCACCAAGCTAGCTCGGGGATTGGAGATTGTCAGAAATTTAGTCACACTATCAACTTAATATTTTGGGTACCAATGATTTCAATATTTTGAGTTATGGCATGTATAGGGACTTGGTTATTTTGTGATGTGTAATAATTATATTGGCTGAATATGTTGGCCTATAGTGGTTGATAATTCATTTTGTAAATGGCCATATGAAAGTGGCTAATATTGGTTGAAGTATTTATGCATATGATGATGTTTCATGGATGTGGAAATTTGCATGGTTTAAGTTGATTAGTATGTGATGTTTGTATGTGATAAATGGTAGCATGTGAAGGATGTGTGGATGTCTTGTTTTTAGCTGAATTGGTTGAAAATAATTGCTTGGATTAGTGTTATGTTTTGTTGTGTAGGTGTGTGCAAGGAAGGGGGACAAAATGGCTTGGAAGATAGCCTTGTTCTTGTCCACAAGGGTAGATACACGGGCGTGTGTCTAGGCCGTTTGTGACACATGGCTTGCCCTATAGGCATGTGTTTCGGCCGTGTGTCCCCTACACCTTAATTGTTGCAAAACAGAATGCTTAGTATTGAACACACGGGAAAATACATGGGCGTGTGTCTCAACTGTATGGATGACACGGCCTCAGGCACGGGCTTGTGCCTTGGGCGTTTGAACTCTGCACCTATTTTTTGAAAAATTATGAAAATTAAATCGACCACACGACCTAGCACATGGGCGTGTGCCTTGCCCGTGTGCCTTCAATTTGTTCTTGGGTGACAAACAGAGAGTTACACGGGCTAGAGACACGGGCGTGTGTGACCACACGGCCTACCCACACGTGCGTGTCCCAAGCCTCACGAGCATATGGCTCTTCAAATATGAAAAGTTTTCTAAGTGTTAGGAAATTTTCCAAAGTTCTCGGTTCGGCTTCCAATGCATGTTTTGGGCCTCGTAGTCCCATGTTAGATACTTTATGGTCAATTTCAAAAGTTTTAAATTTGGATGGAAACTTACGTCTTGATTTTGTATGGTTGCATGTGTATAAGTCCGGTAATGCCTCGAAACCTTGTTTCGTCGTTGAATACGGGTAAGAGGTGTTACAAATATGCCCTTAGGAACCTCAAATGACATGTAAAGATGTATAAGCATGTACTCTATTTGACCAAAATACTCAACTAAGTTTTAGGCATATTTGCATCAAAACATACCATTGAAATTTCAAACCAAAAGCTTACCAAATAGTGCCAAAATGCCATTCTACAACTAGTATCAAATAACCACATATGCCATTCACAATAAAGTACCAATTCAACACAAGTCACAAGCCATATATATTATGCATATTCAACTATCATTTCATCTTCCATCATTCAAACATATTATGTCATTCATCAACCATTATAAGGCTAATATTTACATGCCATAAACTAAGCTTATATCATCATCAAAGTACTAAATCACAAGCCAAACTAAATGGCCATTTCCAACAACCAAACACATGGTCAACATTATGCAAAACACCTATACATGCCATTATAGCCAAAATTAAACATCTGAATATACCAAAAGAGCCGATGATGGATAGTATGATATAGATCCGACAAGCTTCCAACCCAAGTGAGCTTCTGATTCATTATAAATCACGAAAAATAACATAGAGTAAGCATTTAAGCTTAGTAAGTTCGTATAACATAGAATAAAACTTATCATTTATTCACATAATAGGTAAGTAAACATAGCATATCCTAACATAATTTGGTCAAATGCCTAAGCACATATACATCAACCATGTTAGACATGTAAATACATATATAAACCAATAATCATGGTTGAGCACAACAATTGATTAAGTTTCATATACATGTATCATCCAATTCACTTATCCATATACCATGTAACAACATTTCCATGTAATTCATGTGTGTCCCTATAATAGTCTGTATCGAAATCTTACCAATTCATATCATAATATTTCCTGTTGAACCGTTAAAATATCGTTGGATACCCGGGATAGCTCACACATAGTGTGCTAACTCATAGAACTATAATCCATCAAATCCTGTACATGTATGCTCATATGAGCTGTGAATTGGTATGCTCACTTGAGCTGTAGATCGGTATGCTCTCACGAGCTATAAATCAGTATGCTCACATGAGCTGTGGGTTGAAACATAGCTACATGATGCTGCTCATACGAGTTGTGGAGTATCTGCAACACATGCAGGACCTCAGCCATTGGTAGGACGTTCAGGACTGGTACCCAAATCATGTAAACCCTAATGACATGTCATTTTATCCTACGAATTCCTAAGGTTTAAATGGGACTCGGTAATTGACGTACGTCGTTGAATATGCAACTGCGTATACACATAGAAAATTTAAAATTCATGTATATTTCAAAATAAAACATGTAATCACAACTTAATCAAACGAACTTACCTCAACGAGTTTACATAGATACGGAGGTGATTAATTTGAGACTTTCTCTTTGCCCCGATCTAAAGTCGGTCTGTCTTGATCTATATGGATAAATTTAGCTCAATTCAATATATTTTTCATTCAATTTAACCCAAAATCATATTTTGGCAAAATTACCATTTTACCCCTATACATTTAATTCTTTGCAATTTAGTCCTTAGCTCATAAAAATAGAATTTCATGAAATTCCACCACAACCCACTATGGCCGAACATCAATTAGGTCCCTAATTTTTATTTTTCAATTAAATCCCTAATTGATAATTTCATAAAAAATCACTTTATAAAAATTATTTATCTAACAACAACCATCCATTTTCTATCATCAAACATCAAAAATCATGTATATTCAACAGTACAAAAACCCTAATAGTTTAACAGTTTCACAAATTAGTCCCCGGGATAGCTAGATTAAGCTATAACGGTCCCGAAAACGTAGAAATCATTAAAAATGGGACAAAAGTCACTTACCTATTGGCAGATTAAGGTTGGTCGAACCTAAGTCTCTAATGGCTTCTTAGTTTCTTATAAATTCGATTGATGATGATAATGGAATATTATAGTTTGCTTTATTTCATTTGTTTTATCATTAATTACTTAATAAACCTTTAAAAACTTTAAAAATTACACAAATTCCAAGCCATGTACATCCACCATCAACATTAGTGGTCTAATTTCCATATAAGGAATCATACTTTAAGGTTCTATAGCTATTTAATGCTTTTAGCTACTAGAACTCAACTTTTGCAATTGACGCAATTTAGTCTTTTTTTTTTATCAAATTGAGCATGTAAAAAGGTAAAATTTCTTAACGAAATTTTTATACGGTACTACTATCATGCTGTAGGAAACAAAATAATAATAAAATAAATTTTTTGACTTTGGATTTGTGATCTCAAAATCACTGTTTCGATTTTATTGAAATCGGGTTGTTGCATGTATTAAAAAATTGATTTAGAAATTTTGACGAATTGATAGTTAATTAAAGAAAAAGGACTAAATCATAAAAATGAAAAAAGTCAATCACTATGAGTTTAAAAGTGCAAATTGATTATGAAACCATAATTTGAGGGCTTTAAGAGGTAAATAAACCTTATATAGCATAGTGAATAGTTTGACTGTAGTAATTTATGAAATTTTAATTATACTAATCTGTTAAAAATAATTAAATTAAAGAAAAAATTTAAACAAAAGACGAAGTCGTTATCTTCAACTTTTTCCTTAGAAACTGAAACTCCAAAGCTAGATGAACTAAAGCTTCGATCAATGTTGAATTCTCTCACATGGTATGTTTTCCTAGCCCATTTTTGAGATCGTTGTAGCTTAGTCTCGCTAACATAAGGACTAATTCATAGAATTTTTAAATGTTTTGATTTATGCCATTGATGAATTTGTGATATTTTTGAAGTTTTAAGACAAATTATTAAGCTTGGTAGTTAAGTAGGACTATTTTGTAAAGTGATTTTGATTAGTTTTATGTTTAAGGATTAAATTGTTAAATAGTAAAATTTGATGAGATTATTGTAAAATTATAAAATATATGGGATGTACAGTGACTATATGAAATTTGAAAATTTTATTTTAAGTTTAATTGTGTTAAATTTGAAAGTTTCGGGTTTAGGGACTAAATTGGATAAAAAGTAAAAGTGAAGGGTAAAAGTGTAAAATGACGATTAAGGGTCAAATCTATAAATTCTAGTATTTTTCAATTTTTGAATTGGTTAATTGAATAAAATTATTATATTTAGATCAAGAAACAAGTAAACTTAACTTTAATTGCTAGAAAGGAAAGTTAGAGGAGAAATCGTCAGTGTTACGTTCGAACTGTTTTTGATTAGGTAAGTTTGTAAATTGATTAAATTAATTATTTTTTTTGTTTTTGTGGTTGAATACATATCAATTTATGTTGTAATTGAGTTTAACTGCTTGAGATTGGTATGTGATGATATTTAAGTTGAGTACTATGTTTGGAAAATGTGAAATACATGGATGTGAGTTTGAAATGGTATAATGGAAACAAAGTTAAAGGATTTGAATATGAAATGTGTCCCGTCGGAACCTTGAGAATACTTAGGATACAAATGACATGTCATTAAGGAGTTATTTATAGTTTTGGGTGCTAGTCTTGGATGTCCTACCAATGGATAAGGTCCTGCATTTATTGTGGATTCTCCACAGCTCGTATGAGTAGCATCGTGTAGCTTAACATCTCAACCCACAGCTCGTGTGAACATATACGGTTACATGTTACTGTCACAGCTTATGTGAGCATTTCCTGAGTATTCAATGTTATTTCATTTGGTTCAATTGGTGATAAAGGCATAAACGAATATGTATATATATGAAATGTTATATGGTCAACACATTGGAATAGGAAGATGTTGATATAAATACTTGAAATGGGAAGTTATGTTGTTGAACATATGATGGATGCAATATATACTTGTTGTGTTATTATTACATGTTCCATTATTTGTTGGAATTATATGTTTCTTTGTGATCCCTACTAACCTTGTAAGGTTGTGTTGTAAAGGGAAGAAATGTAAGTACAAGATTTAATGAATGATTATATGTTAAATGGTAATATGAAATGTTTATATGAAATGTTTTTTTTTATGAAAATAGATATATAAAATGAATATATAAAGTGTTTATACGAAATATTTATAGGAATATTGATATGTGAAAAAAGGACATTTGAAATATATACTTAAAGTAAAGATGTTAAATGTTAAATGAAAATGTGATGGTTGGGTTATGTATTAAATGTGTTTTTATGTATATGTTTGCTAATATGATAAGTTATATGTACTATATATGAAATCTCTAGTCTTGTGAGACTTGTGATATGTATATGTAATTAATGAACTCATGATCAGGATGTTGAATTATCTTGTAAATTGTTTTATTAAATCCTTTTTGGTAATTTAAAGTCTAAGTATATTACGAACTTACTAAAATTTAAGGAAGCTTACCTCATTTTGGTTTTTCTTTCTTATAGATCATTGGATACGAGATGTCGATTGGAGTGTTTTTGGAGATTAAACTATCTGAAAATTTATTCGGAAATTAATTGTTTATTTTGGTCATGTTATAAGTGGCTTGTAATTAGGATACGTCTTATATGTGTTAAAAGCATTATGGATATATTTTGTGTTATTTGAAATATGAGATGTGTATGTTGATGTAAATCTCCATTAGTATTTTTGTTGATTATGGTGTGTGATGGCAATGGTATGTTTTTTGTTTTAAATGCATTTTGAATGGTTGAGTTGATACAAGTGCTGAGGAAACTTGGTAAATCTTGGTTGACGATTTAGGTTACAAAAAATGAGGTATCTTTAATAGTTGATGAAGTATGAAATGCTAAGTAGTTGCACTCGAATGGATTATGTTTCAATATTTGAATTGTGATGCCAAGTGTAACACCTCTTACCCATCGTATTCAACGCCGGACCAGGATACGATGCATTACTAGACGTACATCACACGCAAACAAACAAATCAAGTCATAAATTTGCATCCAAAGTAAAACCATTTGTATTATATCATAAAGTCCATAATACGAGCCTACGAGTCCCAAAACATTCTTTGGAAGTGGTTCGGGACTAAACCGAGCACTTAGGAAAATTTTACAAACTTAGAAAATTTTTGCTATGAACAGAGGTCACATGCCCGTGTGGTTTGGCCATGTGGTCACACATGCCCGTGTCCCTAACCCGTGTAACTCTCTGTTTTGTAAAGCATGAATAAATTGAAGTCACACGGCCAAGCCACACGCCCGTGTGCTAGGCCGTGTGGTTAATTTAATTTTCATAAAATAGGTTCAGACTTCACATGGTCAGGACACAAGCCCGTGCTTGAGACAGTGTCCCTTACATAACTGAGACACACGCCCGTGTCTTTGTCCGTGTGCTCAATTCTGAGCATTCTGTTTCTCAAAACTAAGATGCAGGGGACATAAGGCCAAAAGACATGCCCATGGACAGACACACGGTCTAGACACACGCCCGTGTTGTAACAGTTTAGTTTAGACCCTAGTCAGAATAGTAGTTTCGGGACCACAAATCCGAGTTTCATATTATTTTCCGTGCTTATTTTATGTGAATTAATACGTGTAAAAGTTTCGTATGAAAATTCGATTGTTTGTGTGCTTAATTTTGAAAAAGGACCTAATCGCATAAATGTAGAAGTGACCTTTTATTTGTTAAAGTGCTTATTTGTTATGTCTTCTTAATTGTGAGGTCCTTATAATGTTAATAGACCATTGGAAGTGTAAGTGGACCATTATAGCCATTTATTTTATGTGAAATTTGTAAATTGAGGGAATATTCGGTTAAGAATAAGTATAAAAAAATTTTATGTATTTTGTGATTTTATGAATTAAGGACTAAAGTGTTAAAATGTGAAAATGTGAGGGCTAATTTGTAAAATGCCCTAAACATGTGTTTTTGGATTGAATTGAATGACTTGGTGAATAAAAGGGTTAAATTTGAATGTGTTTCGATCAAGAACCAAAGAAAATGAAATTATATTGGGGAAAGTTGAAAGTCGTTGAGTAGTCGATTTCATCCGTTCGAATCTGTACGTGGTAAGTCTATATACAAATAAATGTGCTTTGAATTGAATAAATATCGATTATATGCTATTGAACTACGATTAATGATTATATGAGTTGAGAAATATAAGACATTTGAGAAAGTATCGACAAACTTCCGACATCCAAAAAGCCCCGTACGAACCTTAGGAATAGTTAGGATACATATGTCATGACATAGGATCCGATATGTGTTATCGTGTAAGACCACGTTTGGGACGTTGGCATTGACTTATGATTTATGTGTAAGACCATGTTTGGGACATTGACATCATATTTGATTTCGTGTAAGACCCTGTCTAGGACAGTGGCATCGATATTTGGTTACATGTAAGACCACGTCTGGGACGTTGGCATTGTATGAGCTTTCCGAGTTATCCGCGTATCCTTATGATTCCGAATGGTTCAACGGGTATTCCGAGAAAAGAATTAATATATGAAATGTGTATCTGATTCAAGTACTTTTGAAATGTAATTCAATGTTTGAGAATAAAAGGTAAGTACATGAGCAAATGATGATATGTGATATAAGTATGAGAAAGTATGTTATATGTGCAAATAAATTGAATATATGGGAAATGTATATGAATTATGTGGTTTGTGATAGTATTTGGCAATGGAGTATATGTAATTAGATGATGCTTATATGCTTTAATTGATAAGTTTATTTGTATATGGCTTACTAAGCTTTTGAAAGCTTACTTTGTATGTTTTCCAATTGTTTTATAGATATCGTAGCTACCGAGAGTTCGGGGATCAGCGAGGATCACCACCACACTATCGGACCTTATTTTGGTACCTTTTAAAAATATGTATATTGAAGTATGGCATGTATAGGCTAGAAGTAATTGTATATGTTTTGGTAATGTGTATATCTAGCCATGTGATTTGGCTTGGTTTTTGTAATGAATATGAATGAGTTTTTGGTATGAATTATGTGATGCAATGTTGCCTTTATGATATGTTCTTGAATGGCCAAAATAATTGGTCAATTTGGTAAGTTTTGATATGTGCCTAGTATGGAATTTGGTAAGAATTTGGCATGAGATTTGATTGTGTGATTAGAGATTATGAAACCTATGTTTTGGTATGATTTTGGCTTAGGGATTGGTATGTTTTGGTTTGTATATTGAGTATGTAATTGATGAATAATGTTATGGTATGAATAGAGTATGTTTTGGTTGTGAATTGATTGATAATTTGGTACAAAAATTTTATGGTTCTAACGCTTGTAGGAAGGACCCTTAGTGGGTGGCAATTTGGCCTTGTAAATGGTCTATTTTTTCCCACATGGGTAGGGACACGAGTGTGTGTCTCAGCCATGTTGCTCAAAGGCCATTATGAAACGAGCCTAGGCAGACCACACGGTCGCACACACGGGCATGTGCTAGGCCGTATGGCCAAGTCAGTTTCGACCACGGGCTAGACACACAGGCGTGTGGTCAGCCATGTGGCCAAGTCAGTAGCCTCCCTAATTTTCACACGGCCTGGCACACGGGCATGTCTTGTGGCCGTGTGGACAAGTCAGAGTGTATGCCCTATTTTGACATAGCCTAGACACACGGGCGTGTCTAAAGCCATGTGAGGCACACGGCCTATTCACACTGGCATGTGATCTATATAACTTTAAAAAATGTTTAAATTATGAGAAATTTTATATGAGTTCGATTTAGCTCGACCCCTTTCTAAGGTATGTTTAAGGTCTCGTTCACCTATGTAAGGGACTCTATGTTGATGTTTGATTATGATTGTGATTGATGTGTATTAATTGTTTGTAAAATGTTCCGATTGTCCGGTAATGCCTTTAACCCTAGTCCGGTGATGGATATGGGTTAGGGGTGTTACACCTGTGTCTACCAATGTGAACAAAATAAAGGCTATTTACCAAGCCATTTGTTACCCTTATTTGCATATACACACCCACAATCTTAATGGCATAAATCTTGGCATATTTAGGCGACCAAAACATCGACAAACAATGCCAAATCATGTCATTCCATTATCCATACTCAACACATTTACAACATCATATTTTCCCAAACCAAATCATACCAAACTCACATTCTACAAGTTACAATATGGCTATCAATAACATGCATATTTTTACTTAGTTTTCCTAGCATACCCATGAGCCAATCTTATCCATTCAACAACAAAAATATTAAGCCACATTCAACCATTTACCAAACATTTATGAACCACATCACACAAGAGATGATTGTACATGCATGCAAATATCAATATGTATAATCTTACAACCAATTCAACCAAAATGAGTCAAGTTACATGGCCAATTACCAAAACAAGGTTATGACTATTACAAGCCAATACATTGGGCCAAATTCATAAAGACACACATAACAAAACAACCAAGTCCCTATACATGCCATATTTTCAAAATGTTTAAAATCATCGGTACCCAAAAAATAGTTTGATCGAATGATGCAAACTCTGATAATCTCCAACCAAAGCTATCTTGGTGACACTATAAAACATGGAAGATAAAACGAAGTAAGCTATATAGCTTAGTAAGCTCGTATGAAAGAAATAAGCTAACCTTACCACACATTAACTATAATAGCTTGATTTTGGGTCTAGTCGGAACAGTGGTTTCGGGACCACAAATTTGATGTAGTAAAGTTCACTTTTATAATATTTTTATAGTATACAATTTCACGGAATGATTTTGTGAAAATTTCGTTCGAAAATTTCGACGTTTGGGCACTCAATTTAGTCAAAAGGACTAAATTATAAAAAGTGCAAAAGTTGAGTTCTACATGTTAGAGGTGTCCAGTTGTTTTGAAATTTTAAATTGGAGGTCTTTAAATGGTAATTAGACTATTGGTTAAGTTGGTGGACCAAAATGGACATGGTCTGGTATATTTCTAAAATTTTTCATTAAGGGTAATTTGGTCATTTATTAATTAAAATGAATTAAAAACAAAATTAAAGACCAATTTTTGTCCATCTTCAACCCTTGGCCGAATTTCACATGAGGTAGACATAGCTAGGGTTTTTCAAGCTTCCAAGTTCGATTGTAAATGCATCCTAGCCCCGTTTTTAATGTTCTTTACATTTTTGAGATCCTCGTAGCTCGATTTAGCTATTTCCACCATTATTTTGAGCTAGAGTTTGTGTTTAAAAATTTACCCATGGATGAAATGCATATGTTTTGATGTTTTATGGAATAATATGAAATTTTGGGGTGTGATAAACAACTTTTACTAAGTGGTTTTTGATAAAATTGCATAAAAGGACCTATTTATAAAAGTTGTAAAATTATGTGTAGAAAATGTGATTTGGTGAAACATGTGAGCTGCTATAAGAGGGAATATGAATTGGTTAGGCTTAGCATTTGAGAAAAAAATAAGTGGTTTTCATCTTATGAGCCTAGGGGCAAAATTATAAATATGTGAAACTTTAGGGGCAAAAATGTAATTTTTCCATAGTCTAATTTTTGGACTAAATTGAATAATGTGAGTATTAAATGAGTTAAATGTGTTATTATAGATCAAGAAAGACGAGGAATTGACCTTGATTCGGGAAAAGAAAAGGTTGTGGACTAAATTGCAAATTCGTCATATTTTCCACCAGGGTAAGTTTGTATGTAAATAATGCATCGTTTTTACTTACGTTATCACATTTTATTATATTTTATGAAATGTGGCTGAATATTGAATGAAATTGACAAGTATTGAAAAGTGAGAAATTTTCAGGTTGAACATTAGGAACAGAATAGGGTACAAGTGACATGTCACTAGTGACTCAAGTGTGGTACTATGTGAAGGCCACTTCGTGAAGAAAGATAGCTTTGGTCACAAGTGTGGTACTATGTGAAGGCCACTTTGTGAAGAAGGTATCTTTGACTACAAGGGTGGTACTATGTGCAGGCCATTGGGTATCCGTTATTATTCTAATATGTTCAACAGGAAATGACTAGATGTAATTGAATATGACTATGTGATGAATAAGATCAGGTATGTTTGTGTAAACTTATGAGAAATGTGGTCTATATGTGATCGAATTTTGGCAAGATTGATATGGAGTAAGTGTTACAATGAAAGTTACTACAAAGAAAACATGAAAGAGTGAAATTTAGTAATAAAAAAGTTTTGGGCAGCAGTAGTTATGTGACTTTGAAAAATCATCAAAAATGGTGGAAATCAAATTAGAGGTTGAATAAGATATGAAATTAAAGATTATTGAGCCTATTTTCATATAAAGGAAACGATGTAAGAAAAAGAATTTCATATTATGAGATATTTGAATTTTTATGAGACAGAGTTAGAATGATTTTAGAATCCCCTATTCTGATTTGGGAGAATCATTAAAAATTTTACAAAAATAATTATGGGTTATAATTTATATGCTTAAAAACCTTAATGAGCCTATTTTCAAAAAAAAAAAATTGAAACATCATCTGAATCTTGTATGAGGAGATAATTAATTTTTAGTGAAGAGGGGTCAGACCTGTTGGACACCAAAACATGGGTGAATTTAAAAAATAAACTGTACTTATTGGCTAGACCAAAAATTCTAAAATTTTATGGTAAGAATATATGCAAGTATAATTTTTGGAAAAATTAGCAGATCTTAATTTAGAGTTTCATAGCTCTAGATATAAATAGTTTAGTGATTGTGACTCGAATAGACAGTTTGTTTTGAACTTTAGTAAATAGTGGATCTATGTGTAGTTATGATTGTATTATTTTGAAAACATATTTTGAGGATTTATAAAAGCATGTTAATAATTTGTTTATTATTTACATACCTACTTACTAAGTTATATGCTTACTCCCCTCTCTTTTCTCTTATTTTATAGTGTCACCAAGCTAGCAAGGGGTACGAAGATTGTTAGAGATCCATCCACACTATCATAATTCTTTTGGTATTTTGAAATTTATATTTTGAATTATGGCATGTATAGAGGACTTGGTTATTTTGTTATATGTCATAATTGATTTGGCCTAAAATGTTGGCCTTCCATATTTGATAACTCATTTTGTATAAGGCCATCGATGTTGGCTAATATTAGTTCAGTTATATGTTATGATGATGTATT
This sequence comes from Gossypium longicalyx, assembly GCA_025698465.1. NCBI lineage: Eukaryota > Viridiplantae > Streptophyta > Magnoliopsida > Malvales > Malvaceae > Gossypium > Gossypium longicalyx. The sequence goes on along the minus strand of CM047006.1, from coordinate 53,984,359 downwards.
TTGTGAGAGGCATGAGTTGGTTGAATGAGTGTGTAATAACTAAGTATGGAAAATGTGGCATGTGAATGGTTGTGTGAAGGACACGGCCTTGGACACGGGCGTATGACCCTATTTTCAAGAAATTTTCTAATGTTTTCCAAAGTTCTCGGTTTAGTCTCGGACCGCTTCCATAGTATGTTTTGGGCCTCGTAGATCCATATCAGGGACTTAGTGATGAAAATTGAAAAGTTTCATTTGGATGTAAAAATTATGTCTCGATTTTGTATGATTGCATGTGTATGTTCTAGTAATGCCTTGTACCCTGTTTCGGCGTCGAACACGGGTAAAGGATGTTACATTAACATGCAAGTAATTTAACATAAGATAATACAATTTACCAAGATCTAATGATCACAATCCACTTCCATCACAACTTACCTTGAAATAGTCATTTCACGAATTAATAATTGAAAGCTTTAAGTACATACCTATACCATCTCGTAATAATTTCATACTTAGTCTCATCATTGTTATACCCAATGAACCACTCGAAATAGTAATGTCGGATACTCGGGAAATCTTGCACACAAGGTGCCACATATGCAGCCATTGCTACCTCTATCTCATAACACATATATGCTTGCTCTTGAGCCATTAACGAGCTTGCTCACACAAGCTGTCAGTCAAGACATAGCTACTCGGTGCTACTCACACAAGCTGTCAAGTAACTGTAACATATGCCGGTATACTCAGCCATCGGTAGGACGTGCAGGACCAGTACCCAGATCACATAACATAAAACCCTAGTGACATGTCACTTGTATCCAAATCTATTCCTAAGGTTCGATTGTGATTTCTCGCTTGTCAAAATGTCATCAGACGGGTCCATAGAGTTGTTTATACAATTCATACAATATTAAAGCATTAAAAATACAATTATAGTAAAGCTTATTTAACATACGAACTTACCTTGGTTACAAAAACGGCCAAAAGAATCTATTCGTCAGTTACTTTAATTTTCCCCCGATCTAGACCCAAACTTCATTTTTCTTAATCTATAATGTCAAATTTAACTTATTTAATCATCACATTATTCAATTCAGCCCAAACAACACATTATGGCAAAATTTACATTTTTGCCTCTAACTTTTCAACGTTTTATAATTTAGTCCCTAGGCTCGTAAAATGAATTTTATTCAATTTCATCACAACCCAAGCCTATCCGATTATTATTTATACCCATAACAGCCCACATTTTTCATTTATTCACACTTTTCTACACATTTTATAAACTTTTACAAATAAGTCCCTATTTAATATTTTTATCGAAAATCACTTTATAAACGTTGTTTATCTAACATCAAACATACATTTTCTACCATTAAACATCAAATTTTAGACTTTAATCCTTCTTCAAATTAGTCCTTGGAAAGGCTAGATTAGGTTAAGACAACTTCAAAAACATAGAAATCATTAAAAACGGGGTAAGAACGGACTTACAATTGAGCTTGAAAGTGGCCAAAACCCTAGCTATGTCATGTCGTCTTCTTCAAATTTGGCTATGGGGGGACTAATTTGAGAAGATGAACACTTTTATTTAGTTAATTTTGTCCTTATTAGCCAAATTACTAAAATACCCTTAATGCATAACTTTGAAATTTCACCTAACCATGTCCATTTTTTGTCCATCCTAAGGTATAATGGTCTAATTGCCATTTAAGGTCCTTTAATTAAAAGTTCATAACAATTAGACACCTTTAACTTATAGAATTCAAGTTTTGCACCTATTGCAATTTAGTCTTTCTAGTCAAATTAAGCACTTAATCGATAAAATTTCTTAACGAAATTTTCACACAATTATTCTATCATGCTATAGACTTTAAAGAAATAATAAAAAAATATTTGTACTTCGGCTTTATGGTCCCGAAACCACAGTCCCGATTTGTCCCAAAAACAGGCTGTTACAACTCTCCTCCTTTAGGGATTTTCGTCCCTGAAAATCTTACCAGAAAAGAGGTTTGGGTACTATTTTCTCATAGCTTCCTCAAGTTCCCATGTAGTCTCTTCGACCCTGTGTCGTTACCATAAAACTTTCACTAGAGCTATGCTTTTATTTCTCAATTGTTTAACCTCTCGAGCTAACACTTTGATCGGTTCTTCACCATATGCCATATCAGGTCGAATCTCAATCTCTGTTGGGGAAATTACATGCGAAGGATCTGATCGATATCGTCGCAACATTGACACATGAAATACATTGTGAATTCTTTCCAACTCTGACGGAAAAGCTAGTCGATATGCCACTGGGCCTATTCTTTCAATAATCTCATACGGCCCAATGAAACGCGGACTCAACTTGCCTTTGCGACCAAATCTAAGAATTTTCTTCCATAGAAACACTTTATCACCAACTTGAAATTCGATATCCTTCCGTTTCAAATCCGCGTACTATTTCTATCGATTCGAAGCTACTTTTAAACAATCACGAATCACTTTCACCCTCCCTTCGATTTCTCTAACCAAATCAACCTCGTGAATCTGTTTCTCACTAAGCTCAGTCCAGTACAATAGAGTTCGACATTTGCGGCCATACAATGCTTCATGCGGTGCCATCTTTATACTCAATTGGTAACTGTTGTTATAAGCAAATTCAACCAACGATAGATATTTCTCCCAACTACCTTCGAATTCTAAAACACAACAACGAAGCATATCTTCGAGAATTTGGATCACTCTCTCAGATTGACCATCGATTTACAGATGGAATGTGGTACTAAAATTCAACTTCGTACCCAACACTTCTTGCAATTTCTTTCAAAATCGTGACATAAACCTCGGATCTCTATCCAAAATAATAGAAGTAGGCACTCCGTGCAATCTAACAATCTCAGCAATGTACAATTCAGCTAGTTTATCAATTGAATAATCGATATGTACCAATGAAATGAGCTGATTTTGTTAATCTATCAACAACGACCCATACAGTATATTTCTTCTTCAGAGTCAGAGGTAACCCCGATACGAAATCCATCATAACTCTAACCCATTTCCACTTAGGTATAGTCATAGGCTGAAGTAAACTCGAAGGCACTTGATGTTCGGGTTTCACTTGTTAACAAATCAAACATTTCGATACAAACTCTGAAATGTCTCGTTACATGCCTGACCACCAATACAACTCATTAAAATAATTATACATCTTTGTACTTTCAGGATGAACAGATAAACAACCATTATGTGCCTCACAAAGAATTTTCTGAATCAGTTCAGTATTTCTCGGTACACAAATCCTACCTTGTAACCTCAAACAATCATTCGATGCAATCTGATATTCTGAATCACTATTCGATTGGCACTGAACTCTTTTAGCTTGCAACTCATTATTACCTTTTTGAGCTTCGCAAATTTGCTGAAGAAATACCAATCTAGCTTTCAACTTTGCCAGAATCGATCCATTATCAAATAAAGTTAGTCGCGTATTCATTGCCCTCAAAGCAAACAAAGTCTTTCTATTTAAAGCGTCTGCGACTACGTTCGCTTTCCTCGGGTGATAATTGATCACTAATTCATAATCTTTCAATAGTTCGAGTCATATCCATTGTCGCAAATTCAAGTCTTTCTGAGTCATCAAATACTTTAAACTCTTGTGATTAGTAAAGATGTGACAATTTTCACCAAATAAATGGTGTATCCAAATTTTTAAAGCAAGCACAATAGCAGCCAATTCCAAGTCGTGCGTTGGATAATTCTTTTCGTACAGTTTCAACTGTCTCGAGGCATAAGCTATCACTTTACTCTCTTGCATCAACACAAAACCAAGACCGTTCAAAGACGCGTTGCTGAAAATCACAAACTCTTTTCCCGACTCAGGTTGCACTAATATCGGTGCCTCAGTCAACAACGCTTTCAACTGTTCACAACTCTTTTGGCATTTCTTGGAACACTCGAATTTCACATCATTTTGTAACAATCTAGGCATATGTGTAGCAATAATCGAAAATCCCTTAACAAAACATTGATAATAACTAGCGAAACCCAAAAAGCTTCTAACTTCGAATATATTTCTTGGTGGTTTCTAATCAACGACTGGCGAAATCTTACTCGGATCAACCCGTATACCTTCCACTGAAACAATGTGTCCCAAAAATCTAACTTCTCGAAGCGAAAACTCACTTTTGCTAAATTTAGCAAATAATTTCTTATCTCTAAAAGTCTGTAATAAAATTTTTTAAATGTTAGGCATGCTCAGACTCATCTTAAGAGTAAATCAAAATGTCATCAATAAAAACAACCACAAATTTATCTAAATAAGGTCAGAAGATTCGATTCATCAGGTCCGTAAAAACTGCATGAGCATTAGTTAATCCAAAAGGCATAACAAAAAATTCATAATGCCCGTACCTTATTTTGAACGTGGTCTTCAGTATATATGAATCTTTAACCCTCAACTGATAATAGCCTAATCTCAAGTCTATCTTCGAGAACACTGTTGCCCTTTCAACTGATCGATCAAGTCATTAATTCTCGATAAACGATACTTGTTCTTTACCGTAACCTTGTTAAGTTGATGATAATCAATACAAAGTCCATAGAGTTGTTTATACAATTCATACAATATTAAAGCATTAAAAATACAATTATAGTAAAGCTTATTTAACATACGAACTTACCTCGGTTACAAAAACGGCCAAAAGGATTTATTCCTCAGTTACTTTATTTTCCCCCTATCTAGACTCGAACTTCGTTTTTCTTGACCTATAATGTCAAATTTAACTTATTGAATCATGATGTTATTTAATTCAGCCTGAAAACACATTATGGCAAAATTTACATTTTGCCCCTAACTTTTTAACATTTTACAATTTAGTCCCTAGGCTTGTGAAATGAATTTCAATCAATTTCATCACAACCCAAGCCTAGCAGATTATTATTTACACTCATAACAGCCCACACTTTTCATTTATTCACACTTTTCTACACATTTTATAGACTTTTACAAATAAGTCCCTATTTAACATTTTTATCGAAAATCACTTTGTAAATGTTGTTTATCTAACATCAAACATACATTTTCTACCATTAAACATCAAAATACACATATATTCATCATGGGTCAAATTTTAGACTTTAATCCTTCTTCAAATTAGTCCTTGGAAAGGCTAGATTAGGTTAAGACAACTTCAAAAACATAGAAATCATTAAAAATAGGGCAAGAACGGACTTACAATCGAACTTGAAAGTGGCCAAAACCCTAGCTATGTCTTCTTCTTCAAATTCGGCTATGGGGGGACTAATTTGAGAAGATGGACACTTTTATTTAGTTAATTTTGTCCTTTTTAGCCAAATTACTAAAATACCCTTAATGCATAACTTTGAAATTTCACCTAACCATGTCCAATTTTTTTCCATCCTAAGGTATAATGGTCTAATTTCCACTTAAGGACCTCTAATTAAAATTTCATAATAATTATACACCTTTAACTTAAAGAATTCAAGTTTTGCACCTATTGCAATTTAGTACTTCTAGTCAAATTAAGCACTCAATCGATAAAATTTCTTAAAGAAATTTTCACACAATTATTCTATCATGTTTTAGACCTTAAAGAAATAATAAAATAAATATTTCTACTTCAAATTTGTGGTCCCAAAACCACTATCCTGATTTGACCCAAAAATAGGTTGTTACACCAAGTGATGGCATATTGGTTAGGCACACAAGATGAATGATTTTGGCATGTTTTAGGTATGTTTAAATGTGGTTAAACCATGTGAAAGTGATTGGGAAATATTTTTTTTGGTGTCCAAGAAATGGATGTTGAACTGGTTTGCATTAGGGGTCATTTTAGATGCACACGACCTGGGACACGGGATGCGACATGACTGTGTGCCACACACGGCCTCCTCACATGGTCGTGTCTTATTAATTTTATGTGTGAGATTTTTCACAAAATCATAGTTAGTTACATGGTCTGAGCACACAGGCGTGTGGAGTAGCAACACAGGATGGCCTTTGTCACACGGCTGTGTAACCCCTGTTTTCAGTTTTTTCTACATTTTTCTGTTTTGTTTGAGATTTGTCAATGTTTGTTTCCAAACTATTTCTAAGGCCCATAGGCTCAATTTAAGGTTGTTTATCTATGAATGTTATGATTATTAATTAGACATTTATTTATGATATTTAAGTTAATTTTTGAATTAAGTTCAAATATTATTGGATATGTTAATTATCAGAATATCCTGTGATCCTATTCCGGTGACAGAAACATGTTAGGGGTGTTATAGTTACTAAATAAGATGTTCTTTTTGAAAGTTGGATATTCCAGATAAGTATAAACCTTTAATAGAGTGGTAACACCTGAGATCTGGATCTGGCGAATTAGTTCGGGTTGAGGGCGTTACAATTAAGCAGTATGACGTGGTCGAATCGTAATACGAAAATACAACTTTTATTAGTAGACGAGCCTAAATATGTCATTACTCTAATAAAAAATGAGCAAACTAATTGAAAGACTAATATGTCATCTATCAAGTCCAATTAGGGAGATGCTTTGTCTTGGGCATCAAAGCGGATGACTCCTAGAGGATGAGACATAGATGTGACTGACTGAACTGATAGTACATCGGTTGACTCCCAGCGTGGGTGTATTGGATATGAGAATTAACACGAAAACAATCAATAATATAACATTATCTGCAAGTGTGACTGGTCAATTGAAATATTTATAAGTGTACAATGGAACACTTCGAGTATTCCAAGGATCGAACCCAAGAGAGTTTCGAGACTAGGTGGTTTCTAAACATCAAGAATGCAAATAGGAAGTCTACCTAATTACTCACTAATCACCATGTTACAAAAATTCATTAAAAAATATTAATTTCACAAAATAACTAATTAAGACTAATAAGGACCAAATTGTAAAACAAGTTGATGTGACCCTAGCTCGAGAAGTTACCACTGAACCTGTTGAGCTGCCACAAGGACCTATAACTCGGTCACGAGCTAAAAGGTTTCAAGATGTGTTAGCAAGTTATGTTGATCGAGCTTGAGAAGAGCAAGTAGTCAAATCCATTGATCATGCTTGGACCAGCTCAATAGGTATCCCTTGCAATTTATTGCAAACTGAACTTTAATTTATTTAAATCATTTTAGTTAATAATTGAGTTGCTGGACTTTATTAAACTCATCTTAGTTAATTATTTGCTGGACTTATTTTTATTAAACTCTTTTTAGTTAATTAATTGTTGGAATAAATGTTTATCTTAGTTTATTTAATTGTTCGAATAACTTATTGTTAAATATGTTTATTTATAGTTTATTAAATCAAGTTAATAGTTAAAAGTGTTTATTTCACTTTATTACGTATAGTGTGTTTAAATGTGTTTTTAATGTGTTTGTTAATGCTTGTAGGTGACTTTTCAGCTGGAATAAGTTAAGTCCAAGGGAGCTATTATAAAGTGTTAATGTGACTGTTGCATTACTTAAAGAAGAGCATTATTCATCACTTAAAGGAGTTGTTATATCATTTAAAGGAGAGCATTATATATCCTTTAAATTCAGCTGTCTTTTGTTCTTCTTCAAGTGCTCAAATATATCAATAAGTTGCTGGTGTCTATTCGGCTACTCAAGAATGAAACCTAAGCATTCAAATTCATTTAAAATTAGGGCAATAACTCATATTGATTGTTGGAGTTGCTTAGGCTTAGGGGAGTTCAAAAGTTGTGTCTATTGAGTTGCAAAGATTTTTACTTATTGATTAAGCTTTATTTCAGCCATTAACGGCTCATTTAAGCTGATACTTGTGACTATTCGGCTAGCCTTTATCTAGCCCTATAAATATTTGTAATCAGCTCATTTGAAGGAACTTTTTGGCCAAATATATGAAAATTGAAATTTGTGAGATTTCCAAGTCTCTTTGTTCTTCTGGGATTGACTTGACTTATCAAGCATAGCTTGTGGCGTCATTTCTTTTCCATTGTTAACCGAACTTATCACTTTCGAGTGTGTCATTTGTATACCTTTGGTTCCTATCACCATTGATAGTGGGTCAAGGTTTTTTTTTCATTGTTTCCTAAGCCAAATTCACCTAAGACCTATTTTGAGTTTCGGGTCAACAATCACATTATTGTTTGGTTCATTCTCAGGCCTTAGTCGAATTACCTATCTTTGTTTAACAATTTCGTAACCTTGTTTTGAAGCCTATTTCTTTCTTCTCATTAGCCTATTCTGTTTAAACTTGAATTCATTTTGAAAACAATCCAACTCTTAATCAAAATTCATGATTGGGCAACAAATACGACTCGAGACATCACCGAAACGAGTTCGTATCACAAGTGAAATTACACAATTAACAATTCAAGAACAAGGGGTCGGTTGACTCCTATGTTGCTGGTTACTCCTTGGATTATGGATCTAAAAGGCTTAAACTTCTAATGGGCTCAATTTTACCTTTCGGTCACCATTTTACGAAATTAGACGATTTAGTCCGATTTCCTTCCTCTCGATCTCACCTATCTATGTGTTCCCTTAGGGGCGTTAATCCTAAATTTTGAAGTTCATTCAATTTAGTCTAGTTTTTACAATTTAGTCTATATACCCAAAAACTAACTAAGCAACATTTCCATCAACCAACCACCATAAATTTAGCTATTCATACTCATCTTTATACAACCAACAAATAAACACCCCAGCCAAGCATACATTAAAATAAACATAAGAAGGGTGATCTATTGTAATTCAGTGTAGCAGATTAAACTAGTTTTCATACTTAAGGAGGTTGAATATGAGCAATTTTAGTATGTTTTAGTTATGTTTTCTTAGTTTAGTTTAAATTCAATAAAAATTTATTTTGAGTCTTTTATTGACCTCAAAGGCCGTCTGAGGCCTAAAGGCAAGCTAACATACTTAATAAGTTCGCAATAGACCATTTAAAGGCATAGGAACTTAAAGTTGGTTGCTGCGTCGCAACACTAGGAGTTTGATTTTGCAGCATAGGGAGTAGAATACAAAAATTCCAAGTCTACCTTTGGTGTCATGACATAGCCATAGGATGTCGCGACACACCCATGAAGCCACATCTAAACATAAGCATACTGCCTTCGATGTCGCGACACAAACACTAGGGTGTCGTGAAACTGGCCCTGGATGGGATTAATTATGAGTCAGGGGCATTTTGGTCTGCACAATGAAAATGAAACAGAGAATGTTAGCTAAGCTAGGGCTGTGGAAAATGACTACCTTAATTCTAGAAATAGGTTCATTTAGCAGTAGTTTAAGGATAGTTTTTCAAATTCTAGTTTTTTTTTTTTGTAATTTTAGTTTTAGTTTTTCTTTCTTTTAGGCTTTAGGTTTATTTTTAGTTCTTTTCTATTTTGTGTTCTTTAGAGAATATGATTTGTAAATGCGATCAAATGCTAGTGGATTTTATGCACTTCATCTATCAAAAACAAATATGATTCTATACACTTTATTCTTGATTTGCTCTGTATGCATATCTTCATTATCGAGTTTATGATGTTTATGATTCCATAAGGAGTTAATCCTCTTTTGGGGGATTAGTGAGTGGAGGATTGATTAATTAATTTCTAGGTAGGGTTTTTTAGCGGATCAGCTATTTGGGAGAGGAAGAACTTAAACCCTAGGCTTGACGACCATAAGAAGTCATTTAGGTAGGAATTAACCCAAAATTAGTATGGCCTATCCGTGAACACCTTAGCCCTAAACCAATCCGGATTGTGATGTTGAGAGATTGATAGTTCGTGTCGACTCGTTAGTTTAGTGGAAATCTAGAGATCCTACTAGGGAAATGACTATTTGATTGAATAGAAACCTAAAATATGAACTAGTTATGACCACTGAAGTGAGCTAGTCACCCATTTTTAGATCTGATTAGGTTTATAAGTTAGTTTTCTAAAGTCTATTTTATTTATGCTATTTTTATTTTCTTTCTTATCAAAACACCAGAATCTATCCTTTATGCTTTATCATAATATAACTTATTTAAACTACTAATTAATTCTATTTTCGTTTAGGTTAACTTTAATTTAGTACTCGTCTCTCTTGAATACGATCTTTGGAAAACTCACCTATTCCTTTATAAAAACTATATTACAACCTGACCCGTATACTTCTGGACATCGCCTTAAAATCATATATTTAGTTGCAGTATTCACACTTTGGAAGTTAGTGCGTTCGGAAGTGGTCAAATGGTTTTATGAAAAGCTTGAATTTTTCTTAATAAATGCTTGAAGAAAATGATGAGTAATAATGTTGATGAAGAAAAACACAAAATATCATATTTTTTGTAACGCCCCCACGCCCGAGACCGTTGCCGGAGTCGAGTATGATGTGATACTAAGCTTAATTTAACATTTTTAGAACCTTGGATTATTTGTTTCTACATTCACAGCTTTCAAGCTACTTGCGTCATAGTCACAAGAAAAATCATATCTTGAGTTAAGAAACTCGAAATCAAGATCTGTAAATTTTCCCTAAATCTAAACTCATATACCTACTTACTAATTTTTTTCTAGAATTTTTGGTTGGGCCAATTGGTACAGTTTATTAGTTAAAGTTACCCCTGTTTCAGGACTTGACTGGACTGACCTCTGTTTACTACGAACCACATTTCTTTCTGTAAAAAATTCATATAACTATGAGGTTTGTTTATCCTGAAGCTAGCTCAATAAGGATTCTGAGAATATAAAATACACCACCTAAATATATCTGTACAATTTATGGTGAATTTCTAAAGTTGGAACAGGGGATCCAAAAACTGCTCTGACTCTGTTTCACTAAAATTCAAATATCTTCTAACATATAATTCCTTTACCTGTTTCATTTGTTTTATGTGAAACTAGACATATTAAGCTTCAATTTCATATTTAATCCATCACCTAATTCGATTTCTATGATTTTTAGTAAATTTTCAAACTCACGTCAGTGTTGCTGCAATGTTCTGTTTATGGCAAATTTCATCCTTTTTATGAGTTTTCATGAACTAGGTATCCTAATAACTTTCCATAACATCAAAAATAATCTAAACTAACCATTTCCATAATTTATCATTATAAAGCATTTCCTCAACCATTCCATCACCATACCATAAGATCATTTACACAAAATAGGTATATTGCTATACATGCCATACTTAGATTTTACAAGCCATTTACCAAAAAGTCTTCCAGATAGTGTGACTGAGCCTTCGACTTATCCCGACTCCTGAGCTAGCTTGTCCAAAACTACAATGAGTAAGAAGGAGGGAGTAAGAATAAATGCTTAGTAAGTTCATATGCAAATAATAAGTAACATAACAAACAATCAAACCAATCAACATTAGCATGTATCACCAAAACATATATCACATTTCTAATCATTTTTTCATCATCTTATTACCTTATCGTTGTTGTATCAATACTCAACCGGAGGGTTAAGTACATACCTGTCCAAAGTATCCATTTCACATCACTTACCAATACTTTTCTTTTCATCTCGAGTATTCCTCCATTTGAGTAAAACTTTACCCGTTGAACACCTCGGAATATAATTCGGATACATGGATAACTTGCACATAAGTGCCACATATGCAATCAAGCAATCATGTAACCCGCCCATAAGTGAACTCGGACTCAACTCAACGAGCTCTCGTTCGCATCCATAAGTGAACTCGGACTCAACTCAACGAGTTCGGACATTCGCATCCATAAGTGAACTCGGACTCAACTCAACGAGTTCGGATGCTCAACCATCCTAGTGACATGTCACTTGTATCCTAATCTATTCCTAAGGTTCAAACGGGATTTTCCTCGAACACATATCCTTGCCGTCTTCCGTAGAATACCGAAACCAAAACTCGGTAACAATTTATATTTAACAAGTAGCTCACATAATTTGCATTTTATTCGAAATTAACCACAAAGTATATATTTCATAATAAAAATCAGCATATCATATAATTAACATCAATATCTTAAAAATAACCATTATGCTACATTATTTACACAAGAACTTACCTTGGTACCAAAATACAAAGATTTTGCAATTTAGTCCACAATCTTTTCTTTTCCTCGATTGGGGTCGATTCCACGTCTTTCTTGATCTAAAATAACACATTTAGCTTATTTAATACTCACATTATCAAATTAATCCTAATTCAAATTTTGGAAAAATTACAATTTTACCCCTAAACTTTTACATATTTACACTTTTTCCCCTAGGCTCGGGATTAAACTTTATTCCTTATTCTTATGTTTTATAACATGGTGATCACTTTTCTCTTCTATGGAAACATCAAATTCTCACTCTAACATGTACTTGTGACTATTAGGTATTTTTACCGATTAAGCCCTTTTACTCGTTTTTGCTTAAAATCGAGTAGTACAAGTTGTCTAACATAATTTAAAACCTCATATTCTATCATAAAACATCAAAATAAACAAATTTCACCTATGGGTATTTTTCCAAATATAAACCCTAGGTTAAATTATTGCTAGCATAAGCTTTATCGAGTTACCGGGATCTCAAAAACGTTAAAATCATTAAAAACTGGGCTTAGAATCACTTACTATGAAGCTTGAAAGTTGAAGAAACCCTAGCTATGGTGAGATGGAGCATTCGGCAGCAACTATGAAGATGATAACTAATTTTGTGTTATTTTTCCCTTTTAATTTCATTTAATACCCAAATGACCAAAATGCCCCTCCTTAGTAAACTTTCAAAAATTCCTTCCATGTCCTAATTTTGCCCATGAACTTTAAATTGGTAAAATTTCTATTTAAGACCTCCTAATTAATATTTCAAAGCAATTTCATACTAAAAACTTCTAGAATGCAAGTTTTGCAACTTATTCGATTTAGTCCCTAACTTTTAAATTAAACTCGTTATGCTAAAAATTTCTTCACAAAATTTTCACACAATCATGCAATCATATCATAAACCTCAAAATAATTATAAAATAATTATTTCTATCTCGGATTTGTGGTCACGAAACCACTATTCCGATTAGGCCCTAATTCGGGATATTACATTTTTACTGAAGGAAATGAAATGGAACTAAACTATATTAATACTAGGGATTAAAATGAGAATACAATAAAGTTTGGAGTACTGAAGAGTCAATAGAACCGAGCTACAGTAACAACCAACTAACTAACTAACTTCATAACAAAAAAAGAAAGAAAGTAAAAGCTAAACCTTAGAACTCAAGATTTTGATCCAAAATGCCCCTGGATGTTGTATTTTGATTAAGGTTGGGGTTAGACAAGAACTACCCTTGCAATCATTTTTTGTCTTCGCTTGGTAGTAGTATCGCGATAGCCAAGCTTTAGTATCGCAATATCTTAGATAGTCTTTAACTTGGAAGCCTTGGGGGTTGCGGTATCGCGATATCACTGAAGTTGGCCACAATTCTCTTCACTTTAGCACTGTTAAGGGTATCACGACCTCCATGGCTCGGTATCGCAATACCCCCTCCTAGGGGTGATTTCATTACTTTCAGGTCATCCTCGACTTCCTACACCATTCAACCATCTCATTAGTTCCCCATGGTGCGTTTTGTAACGCCCCTACGCCCGAGACCGTTGCCGGAGTCGAGTATGAGGTGTTACTAAGCTTAATTTAACATTTTTAGAACTTTGGATTATTTGTTTCTACATTCACAGCTTTTAAGCTACTTGTGTCACAGTCACAAGAAAAATCATATCTCGAGTTACGAAACTCGAAATCAAGATCCATAAATTTTCCCTGAATCTAGACTCATATACCTATCTACTAAATTTTTTTCTAGAATTTTTGGTTGGGCCAATTAGTACAGTTTATTAGTTAAAATTACCCCTGTTACAGGACTTGACTGGACTGACCTCTGTTTACTACGAACCACATTTCTCTCTGTACAAAATTCATATGACTATGAGATTTGTTTCTCCTGAAACTAGACTTAATAAGGATTCTGAGAATATAAAATACACCACCTAATTATATCTGTAAAATTTATGGTGAATTTTTAAATTTGAAACAGGGGATCCAGAAACTACTCTGACCCTGTTTCACTAAAATTCAGATATCTTCTAACATATAATTCCTTTACCTGTTTCATTTGTTTCATGTGAAACTAGACATAATAAGATTAAATTTGATATTTAATCTATCACCAAATTCAATTTCTATGATTTTTAGTAAATTTTCAAACTCACATCAGTGTTGCTGCAATATTCTGTTTATGGCAAATTTCACCCCTTTTTATGGGTTTTCATGAATTGGATATCCTAATAGCTCTCCACAACATCAAACATAATCTAAACTAACCATTTCCATAATTTATCATTATCAAGCATTTTCTCAACCATTCCATCACCATATCATAAGATCATTTACACAAAATAGGTATATTGCTATACATGCCATACTTAAATTTACAAGCCATTTACCGAAAAGTTCTTAGGATAGTGTGGTGATCCTTCGACCTATCCCGACTCCTGAGCTGGCTTGTCCAAAACTACAATGAGTAAGAAGGAGGGAGTAAGCATAAATGCTTAGTAAGTTCATATGCAAATAATAAGTAACATAACAAAGCAATCATACCAAACAACATTAGCATGGTATCACCAAAACATAAATCTCATTTCTAATCATCATTCATCATTTTACTACCTTATCGTTATTGTATCAATACTCAACCCGAGCGTTAAGTACATACCTGTCCGAAGTATCCATTTCACATCACTTACCAATACGTCTCTTTTCATCTCAAGTATTCCTCCATTTGAGTAGAACTTTACCCGTTGAACTCATCAGAATATAATTCGGATACATGGATAACTTGCACATAAGTGCCACATATGCAATCAAGCAATCATGTAACCCGCCCATAAGCGAACTCGGACTCAACTCAACGAGCTCGGGCGTTCGCATCCATAAGTGAACTCGGACTGAACTCAACGAGCTCGGGTGCCTAGTTACATCTCACGAACTCGGACTCAACTCAACGAGTTCGGACATTCGCATCCATAAGTGAACTCGGACTCAACTCAACGAGTTTGGATGCTCAACCATCCTAGTGACATGTCACTCGTATCCTAATCTATTCCTAAGGTTCAAACGGGATTTTCCTCGAATACATATCCTTGCCGTCTTCCGTAGAATGCCGAAACCAAAACTCGGTAATAATTATATTTAGCAAGTAGCACACATGATTTGCATTTTGTTCGAAAATAACCACAAAGCATATATTTCATAATAAAAATCAGCATATCACATAATTGACATCAATGACTTAAAAATAACAATTATGTTACATTATTTACATATGAACTTACCTTGGTACCAAAATACAAAGATTTTGCAATTTGGTCCACAATCTTTTCTTTTCCTCGATTGGGGTCGATTCCATGTCTTTCTTGATCTAAAATAACACATTTAGCTTATTTAATACTCACATTATCAAATTAATCCTTAATTCAAATTTTGGCAAAATTACAATTTTACCCCTAAACTTTTGCATATTTACACTTTTGCCCCTAGGCTCGAGATTAAACTTTATTCCTTATTCTTATGTTTTACAACATGCTGATCACTTTTTCCTTCTATAGCAACATCAAATTCTCACTCTAACATGTACTTGTGACTATTAGGTATTTTTACCGATTAAGCCATTTTACTCGTTTTTGCTTAAAATCGAATAGTGCAAGTTGTCTAACATAATTTAAAACTTCATATTCTATCATAAAACATCAAAATAAACAAATTTGACCTATGGGTATTTTTCCAAATATAAACCCTAGGTTAAATTATTGCTAACATAAGCTTAATCGAGTTATCGGGATCTCAAAAACGTAAAAATCATTAAAAACGGGGCTTAGAATCACTTACTATGAAGCTTGAAAGTTGAAGAAACCCTAGCTATGGTGAGATAGAGCATTCGGCAGCAACTAAATGGGGAAGATGACTATTTTGTGTCATTTTTCCCATTTTATTTCATTAATTATCCAAATGACCAAAATGCCCTTAATACCTTTCTTTGAAAATTTTCATATACAAGCCCATTTTTGTCCAAAATTTTAGAAATTGGTCAAATTGCTATTTAAGACCTCCTAATTAATATTTCAAAGCAATTTCATACTAAAAACTTCTAGAATGCAAGTTTTGCAACTTTTTTGATTTAGTCCCTAACTTCAAATTAAGCATTTTATGCATAGAATTTCTTCACAAAATTTTCACACAATCATGCAATCATATCATAAACCTCAAAATAATTATAAAATAATTATTTCTATCTCGGATTTGTGGTCACGAAACCACTATTCCGATTAGGCCCTAATTCGAGATATTACAACTCTCCCCCCTTTAAGGATTTTCGTCCTCGAAAATCTTACCGGTAAACAGATTTTCGTCCTCCATGCTTTTGCCACAACACCTTCACAAGTGCAATCTTTTTATTCCTTAGTTGTTTGACCTCTCGAGCTAAAATCTTAATCGGTTCTTCTTCGTAGGTCATATCTGGTTGTAGTTCAATTTCTGTCGGTGAAACCACATGTGAAGGATCCGAACGATACCGACGTAACATAGATACGTAGAACACATCATGAATCTTCTCTAATTCAGGTGGTAAAGCTAGCCGATATGCTACCGGTCCAACTTTTTCAATTATTTCATACGGCCCGATAAAACGCGGACTTAATTTGCCCTTCCGTCCAAATCTGAGAACTTTTTTCCACGGAGACACCTTTAAAAATACTTTATCACCAACTTGAAATTCAATGTCCTTTCGTTTTAAATCTGCATAAATCTGATTTTCCTTGAGTTCAGTCCAATACAAAGGCGTTCGACACTTACGACCATACAATGCTTCATAAGGTGCCATTTTCAAGCTCGTCTGATAACTATTATTGTAAGCAAATTCTACCAACGGTAAATATTTTTCCCAACTTCCTTGAAATTCCAATACACAACATCTGAGCATGTCTTCAAGAATCTGAATTACTCTCTCTGATTGTCCATCAGTTTGTGGATGAAAAGCAGTACTAAAATTTAACTTTGTACCTAACGCGTCTTGCAATTTTTGCCAAAACCGCGAGGTAAACCTTGGATCTCTATCTGAAATGATCGACAATAGTATTCCATGTAGTCTAACAATTTCTCTAACATACAGTTCAACCAACTTGTTAAGAGAATAATCTGTACGTACCGGGATAAAATGAGCCGACTTAGTTAATCTGTCAACTATTACCCAGATGGCATCTTTTTTTCTTGGAGTCAATGGCAATCCTGATACAAAATCCATAGTAATCCGATCCCATTTCCATTCAGGAACCATAATAGGCTGAAGTAATCCCGAAGGCACTTGGTGTTCAGCTTTCACCTGTTGACAAATTAAGCATTTGGACACAAACTCTGATATATCTCTTTTCATTCCATTCCACCAATACATTTTCTTCAAGTCATTATACATTTTCGTACTACCCGGATGAATCGAGAAACAACCACTATGTGCTTCCTGTAGGATCTTTTGAATCAATTCCTCATTCTTAGGTACACAAATCCGATCTTTAAACATTAAGCACCCATCAGAATCGATTTTGAAATCTGATTCTGTATCAACCTCACACTGCTTTCTCTTGGCTTGCAAGTCTTGATCATCTTTCTGAGCTTCAGAAATCTCTTGTAAAAACATCGGTTTTGCTCTTAACTCTGCTAGAATCGAACCATCATCTGACATTTTCAACTGAGTGTTCATAACTCTTAATGCAAACAACAACTTTCTGCTTAAAGCATCGGCAACCACATTCGCTTTTCCTGGATGATAATCAATAACAAGCTCGTAATCTTTCAATAACTCCAACCATCTTCGCTGTCTTAAATTCAAGTCTTTTTGTGACATCAAGTACTTCAGACTTTTATGGTCGGTATATACCCGGCACTTTTCACCATACAAATAATGTCGCCAAATTTTCAAAGCAAACACCACCGCAGCCAATTCCAAATCGTGAGTAGGATAATTCCTCTCATGAGGTTTTAACTGCCTCGAAGCATAAGCCACCACTTTTCCTTCTTGCATGAGCACGCACCCCAAACCATTTAGAGAAGCATCACTATACACTACAAATTCTTTACGATTTCGGGCTGTACTAACACTTGGTGCCTCTGTTAATAACTTTTTCAATTCTTCAAAACTCTGTGACATTCTTCCGTCCATTCAAATTTAACATCCTTTCTGAGTAATCTAGTTATAGGAGCAGCAATTATAGAAAATCCATTTACAAACCACATGATAATACCCAGCTAGCCCCAAGAAACTTCTAACTTGAGTTACATTTTTGGTGGTTTACAATTAACAATGGCTGAAATTTTACTAGGATCAACCCGTATACCATCACCTGAAACAATATGACCCAAAAATCCAACTTCCGAGCCAAAATTCACTTTTACTAAACTTAGCATACAATTGCTTATCTCTCAAAGTTTGCAAAACTATCCTCAAATGCTCAGCATGCTCTGTCTCATCTTTTGAATAAATTAAAATATCATCTATAAACACCACAAAAAATTTGTCCAAGTATGGTCGGAATATGCGATTCATTAAATCCATAAACATAGTAGGAGCATTTGTCAACCCGAATGGCATAACTAAAAATTCATAATGACCGTACCTTGTTCTAAAAGCAGTTTTAGGCACATCCGACTCTTTTACTGCAATTGATAATACCTAGATCTCAAGTCAATCTTTGAAAACCATGTCGCTCCTTTTAGCTGATCAAACAAATCATCAATTCTTGGCAACGGATACTTGTTTTTGATTGTCACCTTGTTTAACTGCCGATAATCAACACACAACCTCATAGAACCATCCTTCTTTTTCACAAATAACACGGGAGCACCCCAAGGTGAAAAACTCAGTCTCACAAAGCCTTTATCAGTCAACTCTTGCAACTGCAACTTTAATTCTTTCAACTCTGCTGGTGCCATTCTATACGGAGCAATCGAAATCGGAGCTGTTCCCGGTATCAAATCAATACCAAATTCTACTTCCCTGACTGGAGGCAAACCCAGCAATTCTTCTGGAAATACGTCCGCAAATTCACACACAACCGGCACTGATTCAACTTTCTTTTCAACTTCTTTTGTATTAATTACATACGCCAAATAAGCTTCATAACCCTTTCTCAAATATCTTTGAGCCGACATTGAAGAAATCACACTAGGCAATGCCTCTGATTTATCTGATTCAACCCGCAGAGTTTCACCATTTTCACACTTTAATTCTATAACCTTTTCTTTGCAATTTATTTTAGCATCATGCAATGTCAACCAATCCATACCCAAAATAACATCAAACTCATCAAACGGCAACAACATCAAGTCGGCCGGAAAGTAATGATCCATAATCATTAAAGGACATTTCTTACATACTTTATCAACAATCACACATTTGCCTAACGGATTCGACGCTCTAATCATAAATTCTGTGTTCTCAACAGGTATATTCATATTAGACACCAATTTCATGCACCCATATGAATGAGTAGAACCGGGATCAATCAAAGCAATAACATTAACATTATAGAGAGAAAATGTACCGGTAATCACATCGGGTGAGGAAGCATCTTCGCGCGCTTTAATAGCATAAGTTCTAGCCGGAGCCCTTCCTTCAGGTCTAACTGGTGTATCCCTGGCTACATTCTTACTGCTTGTTTCGCTCCCAGCTTTTCTTGGATATCTTCCTCTCGAATCCGCCCCACTTGTTTTTGTATTCTGAAATTTTTCTTTTTTAGCTCTCTCTGGGCAATCTCTAATAAAATGATCCGGAGAACCACATCGAAAACATTCATTTGCTCTGCATGGACCAAAATGATTCCTACCACACCGCTGGCACTCAGGTTTAACAAATCTCGAATTCCCTACACTGGCTGCTGAAGTAGTCTGGGACTTAGGACCCACATTTTGCTTCTTATAATTTCCATATGATTGCCCAACTGAAGCTTGGGAACGAGGATTCATATTTCTTGACTTTCCAGGTTGCTGTGAGAATGAACTGCTCGTCGGTCTTTTCTTCCAATTTCTAGTCTCAGCCTCTACCTTTTTCTTCTTTTTAAGTAGTTCTTCAGCCTTGCAAGCTCGATCCACTAATACTACCATTTCTTTTAATTCAAGAATTCCAACAAATACCTTGATGTCTTCGTTGAGCCCGTCTTCAAATCGTCGGCACATCTTGGCCTCTGTAGGAACATACTCTCTGGAATATTTACTTAATCGAACAAACTCTTTTTCATATTCTCATAATGATCATATTACCTTGCTTCACTCAAGAAATTCTTTACGCTTCGATCAATAAATCTTTCACTAATATATTTCTTCCAAACTCTTCTTGAAAGAATTCCTGTGTTATTCTCTCTTTTCGGTACCACAGAAATCAAAGTCTTCCACCAATTATAAGTTGAATCCCTCAACAAAGATATAGCGCATTTCAAACATTCTTCAGTGTACAAGATAATTCATCAAATACCGGATAGAATTTTCAAGCCAAAACTCGCTTTCGGCATCATCATCAATATTTGCTTTAAATTCTTCGGCCCCTTGCTTACGGATTCTGTCAACTGGATTTCTATGAAATTTCATCAGATCCATACCTTGAGGCATCGGGGGTACAGGTTGAGGAATTAGGGGAGGTGGGGGAGGTTGTACATTTGGGTTCGTACGAACGAACTCAGTGTACCATGCACTCATCATTTGGAGAAAGGCTTCCCGACCACTTTCTCCTCCTCCCTGACCAACAGTAGGAGGTGGATTTTCAGTCGGTGCTGCTCCTTCAGCCGGAGCTGGCGCATTACTCTCTACTTCATCTGCCACAGCTGGATCGGGATCCAATTACTATATAAAAAAAATCATTTAAAAAGGTCAGAAGTCGTCACACTATCACAATTTATACATATGGCATGTATAGCAAAATTCGTTCATACAACACGTAGTCCGAGAACTGACTAAATCTGCTCTGATACCACTAAATGTAACGCCCCCACA
This sequence comes from Gossypium longicalyx, assembly GCA_025698465.1. NCBI lineage: Eukaryota > Viridiplantae > Streptophyta > Magnoliopsida > Malvales > Malvaceae > Gossypium > Gossypium longicalyx. Next base: position 53,963,373 of record CM047006.1, on the reverse strand, counting down.
CCCGAGACCGTCGCCGGAGTCGAGTATGAGGTGTTACTAAGCTTAATTTAACATTTTTAGAACTTTGGATTATTTGTTTCTACATTCACAGCTTTTAAGCTACTTGCATCACAGTCACAAGAAAAATCATATCTCGAGTTACGAAACTCGAAATCAAGATCCGTAAATTTTCCCTAAATCTAAACTCATATACCTATCTAATAAATTTTTTTCTAAAATTTTTGGTTGGGTAAATTAGTACAGTTTATTAGTTAAAATTACCCCTGTTACAGGACTTGACTGGACTGACCTCTGTTTACTACGAACCACATTTCTCTCTGTAAAAAATTCATATGATTATGAAATTTGTTTCTCCTAAAACTAGACTCAATAAGGATTCTGAGAATATAAAATAAACCACCTAATTATATCTGGAAAATTTATGGTGAATTTTTAAATTTGAAACAGGGGATCCAGAAACTACTCTGACCCTGTTTCACTAAAATTTAGATATCTTCTAACGTATAATTTCTTTACCTGTTTCATTTGTTTCATGTGAAACTAGACATAATAAGCTTCAATTTGATATTTAATCCATCACCAAATTCAATTTCTATGATTTTTAGTAAATTTTCAAACTCACATCAGTGTTGCTGCAATATTCTGTTTATGGCAAATTTCACCCCTTTTTATGGGTTTTCATGAATTGGATATCCTAATAGCTCTCCACAACATCAAACATAATCTAAACTAACCATTTCCATAATTTATCATTATCAAGCATTTTCTCAACCATTCCATCACCATATCATAAGATCATTTACACAAAATAGGTATATTGCTATACATGCCATACTTAAATTTACAAGCCATTTACCGAAAAGTTCTTCCGGATAGTGTGACTGATCCTTCGACCTATCCCGACTCCTGAGCTGGCTTGTCCAAAACTACAATGAGTAAGAAGGAGGGAGTAAGCATAAATGCTTAGTAAGTTCATATGCAAATAATAAGTAACATAACAAAGCAATCATACCAAACAACATTAGCATGGTATCACCAAAACATAAATCTCATTTCTAATCATCATTCATCATTTACATTTTGTTCGAAAATAACCACAAAGCATATATTTCATAATAAAAATCAGCATATCACATAATTGACATCAATGACTTAAAAATAACAATTATGTTACATTATTTACACATGAGCTTACCTTGGTACCAAAATACAAAGATTTTGCAATTTAGTCCACAATCTTTTCTTTTCCTCGATTGGGGTCGATTCCACGTCTTTCTTGATCTAAAATAACACATTTAGCTTATTTAATACTCACATTATCAAATTAATCCTTAATTCAAATTTTGGCAAAATTACAATTTTACCCCTAAACTTTTGCATATTTACACTTTTGCCCCTAGGCTCGGGATTAAACTTTATTCCTTATTCTTATGTTTTACAACATGCTGATCACTTTTCCCTTCTATAGCAACATCAAATTCTCACTCTAACATGTACTTGTGACTATTAGGTATTTTTACCGATTAAGCCCTTTTACTCGTTTTTGCTTAAAATCGAGTAGTGCAAGTTGTCTAACATAATTTAAAACTTCATATTCTATCATAAAACATCAAAATACACAAATTTGACCTATGGGTATTTTTCCAAATATAAACCCTAGGTTAAATTATTGCTAACATAAGCTTAATCGAGTTATCGGGATCTCAAAACGTAAAAATCATTAAAAACGGGGCTTAGAATCACTTACTATGAAGTTTGAAAGTTGAAGAAACCCTAGCTATGGTGAGATAGAGCATTCGGCAGCAACTAAATGGGGAAGATGACTATTTTGTGTCATTTTTCCCATTTTATTTCATTAATTATCCAAATGACCAAAATGCCCTTAATACCTTTCTCTGAAAATTTTCATATACAAGCCCATTTTTGTCCAAAATTTTATAAATTGGTCAAATTGCTATTTAAGACCTCCTAATTAATATTTCAAAGCAATTTCATACTAAAAACTTCTAGAATGCAAGTTTTGCAACTTTTTCGATTTAGTCCCTAACTTCAAATTAAGCATTTTATGCATAGAATTTCTTCACAAAATTTTCACACAATCATGCAATCATATCATAAACCTCAAAATAATTATAAAATAATTATTTCTATCTCGGATTTGTGGTCACGAAACCACTATTCCGATTAGGCCCTAATTTGGGATATTACACGTTTGGCCAATTTGGGTTTTAAAAACAACATAAAACAAATAAAAATAATTTATTAACGATAAAACTAAAAATTAATAAAATCATATAAAAGATGCCTAAAATCCTTGAGAATAAGCTCTTTAAGTGCCATGAAGAGTCTAATTTGACATATTAAATTACGGAAGATCATTTTTCCCTAAAAATATCGAGTTAGATGAGTCGATAGATGCCACCGTTTCTACTTTGTTCAATCCTCTTCATCCAACTTGGCTTGAAAAAACTGGTTTTTGAACCTCTTTACTTCACCTATGTATTTATGCTATTGCATCTAAGAACTGGCTCCCTAATAACCAAAAAGACTTGGTTACAAAAAGAGTGGTTGTACTTCTTAGGAAATAGTAGAAATGGTGGAATTTGGCTTAGGTTAGTTGATCTTTAATGAGATTATTAAGTTTTTTGGTGTCTACTATGAGAATTTTTTGTTACCTTTTCCATCTCTCATCTTTAGAGTTATTTTGTCACAAGACTTTGAGCTTGTCAGGTCAAAGAAAAGTTATAAGAAAACTGTTCCTAAATTGAAATTTTTTTCATAAGTGACTGGAAGGTAAAGATGTGATGAATGAGCCAAACAAAGTTCAAGATTCTAAGGATGAGTTTGTTGAGGAGGAAGATGGTGGTCAAGAAGTTTCCACTCCTCGAGGCACCATTCCTATTTCGAAAAGAATGAAAGCTAAGATAGTTGCAGATCTCCATGCCTCTATCGATTTTGTTCAAATGCACTATGATAAGATAAGGAAAAAAATTAAAGGCCATAAAGAAGATTATTGATATATATAAGGCCTTAATAGTAGATATTCAAGCCTCGGATGATGCTGCCTAATTTGACAATTGTGTAGAACAAAAAGGGGGAGAGAAGAGATGTGATAGGGGAAATGGTTTTGTTGTTGTTTGGTGCTCTAGTGTTGTTGGATGCTCTTTTTGAGGGTGAGATTTTATGTTTCTTTTCATGAACTTCTTGTATTGTTTATAGTTCTTTTGGACAACTATAAGTTAATTTTCTTGTTGATTTTGTTGTTGCGTTATATCTTCTCATGATGAAGAACTCGAATTTCTTTTTGTTAGGATATGAATATTAGTTACATTGATGCATTGACTTTACTTTCTTAAATTGCTTAATTATAATTATTGTTAGTTAGTTGTTGATTTAAAATAGTCTATCATTGATGATTAATTTCTTAGTTACTTTTTAAGTTAAGTTACGATAAGTTAATGAGTATATGCTTTAGGGGAGCAAATGTTGTTGTTGATTCAATCTTCTTACATTGTGTGTTTTGTTCAACAAATTGCTAAAGGCGGATATTGTTGAAAAATGTGAAAATAACAATTTTGTGGGAGGGAAGTGGATTTGGTATTAGAGGGAGTATCCACTTCCCTCCCCACCAAATTTGTCTGGAGACAATTTTCATATTTAGGTGTTGGCAATTTATTGAACTTTATATTTGGGGTATTTTGATTACATGGTGAATATCTAGTTCATTATGAAAGATTATGCTACTTGGGAATACAAATATTGATAATTAATTTGGATCAAAATTCCCAAAAATAACCCCTTGGATTATGGACATTGGATTGGATCGTGATTCTACTAATGAGCTGCCAAGAGACCATATTTACTTCATCTGTTATTATTTTATTGTATTACTCTTGTGGTATTGATGTTTTAATGAGATTGTATTAGATATTCTATTGTAAACAATTCTCGAAATCAATGACTATATATTTGAGAGACTTGTCTAGGAAAATGTACTGAGAGTTAGTCACTTAATCTGTTCTTGAGACAATAATTTTTTTAAGAGTGCTATTTTTATAGTAAAATTGTTTGTTGTGGTATTACTTGTTGTGACCACAAGGGGTGATCATAGTGGTGAGAGTATTGTATCTTCGAAGTGCAAGAGTGAGGGAAACGATCACTGTGTGTGATTGAGTAGGTTCACTTTGTAATTGTTGAAGAGAGTGCATATTTCTCACTCCGTAGACATAGGAAAACTGAACTACGTAATCATTTCCTTGTGTCTTGTATATTTACTCTTTTTTTTTTGTTTTTTCATTTAATTCTTGGAGGAGTGCCCACTAACTTAAGCACTAATTTGGTTGTGCAAATTCTGCTATTAAGAATGCCTTTTTTGTTAACATAAATCTTAATCTTTCAATTTTCAATAATATGTTTAATATTTATTAATAATAATTTTGGTTAATTAATTTGATTAATTAATCGGTTATGAACTAAATTAATTGGTAATTAAAATTTCAAAAAAAAATTAATCCATCCTCACCTGAGCTAACTTTAGTGACTGAATTTTGCATAACCCTATATCTAAATATCCGTTTTTGCCAACTCAAATAAATTTTAAATCAAACCCAATTAAGAGCTAATTCTCGCAAAAAGAATTTAAAATTCAACCAAAGGTTTTAAATAATTCAACGAACATATACACATTATTTCAAATTAAAAATTCAAAAAAAATAATTTATTCACTCTTTAAAATCCAAAAATCTTGCATTAAGACCAATCTGATTTAAGCTAAAATTGTGTTTACAACGGATCACATAGACATGGCGGTGGTCAGCCTTTTATCTTAAATAATATGATGAGTTTGAATTACAATAAAACTTATTTCATCAACTGTTAGGTTATATATCCCCATAGATCATTGTGCCGAAACCAATGTATAAACAAACATCGGGGGGACCATTTCATAAATCATTTCAAACAGGAATGAATTTCCAGCTTTCTGTCATTTCTTTCCAATAAATCTATTTTGCTGTTTTGCATCATTTTGAAGATATCATAAAAATAAACCAAACATCTTCTGTCTTGAAAGCCAGCTAGATTTTTGCCTTAGGCCATCGAAATATTCAGAGTCGGAGATGGAAAAAATGTCGAGTTAATAAATTATCGTTCGGACTAAAGTTTTTACTGGCACAAAATAATATGCACTGAATAAATACAGACAAATACATGTCTACAAACAGAAGTTGACTTTGCCCATTCAAGAATCCCGTGCACCTTTCACTTCACAGATATTTTATGCCACAATAATAACTACACAAATATTATTGTAAAAAAGGAGACGTATGTAAAAGTACGGCATGAGACGTATGGTATATCAATATTCTGGACAGTTGAGTTGGATAGGGAAATTGGGGTAAGATTTTCAGATTCCGGCTAGGCACTCTCGTGGGGGAACCGGGTATCGCGACTTGTCGGTACAGTAATCGTAGATCATGTGGTTCAAACGAACCCACCTGTATCTTCTAGCTTCCTTGGCATTGAGGGCTTGATAAGCAGTGCCTTCCCACCAGTTCCTAGGGTTTGAGGCACAGCTTGTTGGTCCTGGAACAGCACACCCTTCAACGTCAAAGTCCTTGTAATAAGCTAAGAAAGGAGCTTTGCTCCAATCAATTTTCTCGAGGCCTCCCCTTGTTGCCCAATCATCGGCTTCCCAAAGCGTTGAATACACTGCCATAGGCTGTAACTTTGGATATGGGATATTTATAGCTTCATTGTTTTTGTAAACTCGGATTGGCACTTCATCAACATAGAACCTGTAAAATTACCAGCCTAACTTTAAACAACCCAAACCCATTAATAAAATAATAATCATTGGTCAATGTAACTCATCAAATAAATGACCCCAACTAATACCTATGTACATGTAAAACTTTAAGTATCTTAAAAAAAGTTGATATAACTTTTATTGATTTGATAGATTTCTTTTCTTCTCTCGCTTTCGTCCTGTCATTCCATTGCCAATTTTCAAGTGTAGGCTATTTAGAGCTTACACAATATGGTGATGGTTCCACATAATTGTGTAAGTATGGAAATCTGCAGCAGGATCAAACCAAAGGTTTACTCTTTGTTCTCTGTCACCCTTTCCATGAGTGTAGATATTGGTCTGGACAGTATAAGGCTGCCCGGTTCGATTTCCCAAGAACTCGAAATCTAGCTCATCTCTTATAGTATTTGTATCAGAATTCATCTGCAATCCGAGTTACGCAGAAAACCAATTAAAAAACTGGTTCAGTGTTTTAAAATAGAGAAATGAAGGTAATGAAGATTACATAAAAAGCGGTGACTGTTCCGGCAGAGTCACCGGAGATGAGCTTAATTTTCATGCTAATATGTCCGAACAAATAATTCTTTTTGGAAGAAAATCCACAGCCTGAAAAAAGAAAGTTTGAACAAGAAAGATCAGGTAATCATGATTGACAAACTGAAGGTTTGTTAAAGAGAAAAGGGTTTTTAACTTCAAATAATAAAGTGACCCCACGAAAAGTACCTGAATTTTGGTCCAGAATAAGTTGGATGGCCCTCCCTCCATCGATTTGCTTAATATGAGAATCAGACCAAGTGATTCCAAAATCTTCAAGAAAGGTGACCGGTCGTCCCAAGATTGATGATGAGAGGGAAATTGCAAGAATACATGAGAAAATGAAAAGAAAATCATCCTTTAAGGCCATGGTGATCTGTAAATTATAAAAATAGCGATGAAATGAGTAAGTGCATGTTTATATATAGGTAGGAGATTAAAATGTGAGGGTCCATGTCTAGACTGCTGGCATTCAAATGCAAAGTGTCTTCATCACCGGTTTACCTTTCAATGCAGCTAATGTCAAAGACGACATTTTGCCTACAAACCCAACTGCTTTTATTTTGGCTTTGAGAACCTTATCTTATGCTTAACTTATTATTCTAGCTAGCTCTTCTTTTATTTATTTTAACATTATCATATAAAAAAATTAAAACATTAAAGTTTAAATTTCAAATTTATTAAATCTTATCTTTTAAAGATAATTATATGAAAGTTTAACATTTAAAATCTATTTTTTAATCCTAAACCTAAATTTAACTTATTTTCTTTGTTATAATTCATCATGACGAATAATTGTAGATGTTATATTTATCATGTGCCAACATTATTCATTGTGATGTTGGTAAGGTATAATAATTTATTTGGTCTCAACTGTATAAAGAAAATATCATTTTAGTACTCTATTTATTTTTGTTATTTTTAATCCTTAAATTTTTGATTTTTACATGTATAGAAAAGTTAAGGTTATTAACTGTACTGACGTGGCATACATAGGATGACACATAAAATTTTAATTAATTTTCTAAATTTTGAAAAAATTCAAAGAAATTATAAAAATTATTTTTAAAAATAAAAAAAGTAAAATTTTATAAATTTTATAACAAATATTTTTAAATATTTTTTATTTAAAAAAGTTAATTAAATACTAACATATCATCTACGTCTATGATATCAGCAAATTTAATTTTTTTTATCTATTTTGAGATGATTTGACAATAAATACAAATTTAAAAGTTAAAAAAGATGAATATTTAAATAGAAAATTAAAATTATTTATATATATAATTGAAGGGTTAAAAAATTATTATACTTAATGGTAATGCAATCGAATTCGAGTGATTGATGTCTCAGCCATAATCTTTTTGATGTCTCGTGATATTATAGTTAGGGTCAGATAAGGGTTGAACTGATTTTCCTCTTAATATCTCCTAACCAATAGAGGCCGTATTATGCTTAAAACTAGATAGGCTGAGAAAACTGAAAATCCGTAAGCCAAAAATCATTAACAGTTTTTATATATTTTTATAATTACTCTTAACTTCAAAATTTAAAATTTAAAATTATTAAATTGCTGCAAAGCAATAATAGTTTTTATGCAAATTTGATTTCAAAGATTCGTTGGACCTTTTTTCTTCATTTGAATTATATGGTTCTTTCTTCTAAGTAAGTTTATTTTGTTAGTTAATTAGTAACGCATTGTAATTTATTTACTTCTTTTTCACTTTTTACTGGGTATGTTAATATTGTAAGTGTTAATTTATTTTGGGTGGGTGCATGCATGGTTACAATTTAAGCTGAGTCTGCCAATATCATAATTAGGAACTTTTGTACTTAATTTAAATTAGTTGAAAAGCCCTGTCACCACTAACACTTTCTACTTAATTTAAATACATATATATATATATATATTTCTGAGAAATTAAATTGAATTTGATAATCGGTAGCACCTGTGACGCGGTTTTGTGTGAGTGCTCCATTTAATAGAATTTAATATCAATCCTGTTATAACAATAATGTATAAAAGGTTTTGGTTGATTAAGGTGATGTTTATATCATTCGTGGTGTGAAAAGTCAAAAAAGAAATGGAAAGTTTGGATAGTATTTTAACAGAGTGATGACAAACGATTTCTATTTTATTCTTTGTTAATTAGATTAATATATATAATCACGCATTATAAAGTCATAGATAACATTCAGAGATATATATATAATCACGCATTATAAAGTCATAGGTAACATTCAGATAATTAAAGTTAAAATGCAAAACAACCACTCAATTATCCTCTTAATTGTAATAGTAAACCAACACCTATCAACTAATAATATAGCTACAGTCTTTCTATTATTTAATCGATAAATTGGAGTGATTGATTGAAACCAAAATTAACTAAAGAACACGGCAAAGAACAAATTAGGAAACTAAATGACTAACAACCAAGAAGCGAGACAATACCCAAGAAAGAACCAACCTAGACTTCATCTGTCATTATCAATCTATACTACTATAACACTCTTAACCCATCTCCATCGTCGGATTAGGGTTATGGAACTTTACTGTACAATCAGAAACATTTAAACATCGTAACATTCAATAATCTAAAAATATTATTAATCACTCATTCTCATACATTTTGTCCCTAAATCAAGCACTCGAGGCCTTAGAAATAACTTAGAAGCAATTCGGGACTAATTTGAAACAAATTGGAAAGTTTAAGAAAAATATGCAAAAATTTCAAAACAAGGTTCACACGACCATGAGGCCAAGCAGTGTGGGTCACACGGCCATGTCCTAAACCATGTCCTAAACCATGTAACTCACAGAGTAGGGTCCTAGCCCATGTCCTAAACCATGTAACTCACAGAGTAGGGTCACACGGCCATGTCACATGCTAGTGTGCCAGGCCGTGTAGCACTTCAAGTTGCCCGACATGCCCGTGTGCTAGGCCATGTAACTCACTAACTTGAACCTTAAGAAATTCTCAGATGACACACGGTCGTGCCGTCAGGCCATGTGACGTATGACAGCCCGTGTGAACCTAAAATTGACCTTAAATAAAGCCATTTCGCAAACAATTCACACCTAACCAATCTAACCATTTGAACATGCACCCAAGAGACTTAAACATCATACACAACCACAATAACATGCCATTTTAAACACCTTAAGCCAACTAACCAATGTGTCATTCAAAGGAACCACAATTATGTCAACACATCAACTATAAAAAATTTTCAATATTGCCTCATTTCATGCTTAGTAACCTAGTTTAAATATGTACCAAAACAAACCACAAATTATCATTTTCAAACCATTCTAATAATGTAACACCCTGAATTAGGGCTTAGTAGGAATAGTGGTTTCGAGACCACAAATCTGAAATAGAAACAATTATTTTATGATTCTTATGAGGTCTATGATATGATTGCATGCTTTTGTGAAAGTTTCATGAAGAAATTCTATTGATAAAGTGTCCAATTTGACATTTAGGACTAAATTGCAAAAGTTGCAAAATGTGAGTTCTAGGAGCTTTAAGCATGAAATTGCCATGGATTAATAATTAGAGGTCATTAAATAGTAATTTTCTCAATTTCTATTTTTATGGACAAAAATGGGCATGAATAGGAAAAATTTGAAAGAAAGGCCTTAAGGGTATTTTTGTCATTTAGTTAATAAAAGAATAAAAAGAGAAAAATAAGTCAAAATTGAGTTCATCTTCTTCATATGTGTGCTAAAAATTTGAAGAGTCATAGCTAGGGTTTTTCTTCAACTTTCAAGCTCGATTGTAAGTACTTCCTAGCCCTGTTTTTAATGCTCTTTATGTTTTTAAGATCATTGAAGCATGAACTAGCTATTTCTACCATTATTTTGATCTAGGGTTCCTGTTCAAAAACTTACCCGTGTGTGACATGCATGTATTTTGGTATTTAATGGAGGAATATGAAAGTTTGATGCATGATAAACATCTTTTACTAAGTGGTGTTTCATGAAAATACTTAAAATGACCTTTTTGTAAAAGTTGTAAAATATGTGGTTAAAAATCTAATTTGGCTAAAAATAGTTGTAAAATATGTGGGCTAATATAAGTATGATATAAGTTCAGCTAGGCTTGGGTAGCAAAAGAAATGAACACATTTCATTTTACGAGCTCAGGGGCTAATTTGTAATTATGTAAAAGTTTAGGGGCAAAATTGTAATTTTTCCAAAGTGTGATTTATGGACTATTTTGAACAATGTGATAATTAAATAAGTGAAATTTTATAATATAGATCAAGAAAAAGGAGTCCAGACCTAAACCGAGGAAAGAACAAGGTTGTGAACAAAAACGAATAGTAGCCATATTTTGAGTATCGAGGTAAGTTCGTGTGTAAATAATGCAACATTATATTACTATGTTTTTAATGCTTTAATATTGCATAAAATGTGTAATTGTCTCTGTGGATTTAATTAATGAAGACTCGATGAGGAATCGATGAGTTCGATACCTTAAAATCTCGGTTGAACCTTAGGAATAGTTAGGATACAAATGTCATGACATTAGGGTTATGTGTGATCCCATGTAAGACCATGCCTAGGACATGGCATTGGCATCGTTATGAGATCCCATGTAAGACCATGTCTGGGACATGGCATTGGCATCGGCATGTGATCTTATGTAAGACCATATCTGGGATATGGCATTGACATCGATATGAGACATCATGTAAGACCATAGTTGGGCTATCGGATTTGATTTGTGATCCCATGTAAGACCATATCTAGGATATGGCATTAGCATCTTACTATGTTTATGAGATTTCCCAAGTATCCTTTAGTAATTCCTAGTGGTTCAATCGGTAATCCAAAGATTGTGTCAAAGAGATGGCAATGTATGATCATGTTGAAAGGGTACATGTAAGTACATAAAGCCTATAAATATTGAGATTATGAATCGATGAGACCTTGGTAAGATGTGAATGAATGAATTATGATCATGAGTCTTGTTGTACATTATGCAAATGCCATGACTTAAAATGTACCTATGATACTTGATGACATTATGATAAATATTATTATGTTATGTGTATAGTAATGTATGGTTAATGTTGTTAATTATTTACATGCAAACTTACTAAGCTTTATGCTTACTCCTTTTTCGTTTCCATTTTTCTTATAGTATCACCAAGCTAGCTCGGGGATCGAAGGACGTCAAGTTCGATTCCCACTATCAAACTAATCTTTTGGGTATAATGAATTTAAGTATTTTGAGTATTGCATGTATAGGGACTTGGTCTTTTTGTTATATGTCATATTTGTGTAGCTAAATGTGTTGGCTTATAATGATTTGATGATTCATTTTGTAGATGGCCATGAGATATGGCATATATTAATTATGAGGATGTAATCCAATTCATACATGCATACACGTGCTATGGTCACTCATGTTGTGGTTAAATTCATTTGGCATGGATGAATTGTGGATATGATCATGAATGCTTGATGATGGAAATGTGTAACAACTAAGGCATGAATGTATGAAATGAAATGAAATTGATGTTTTGTATTGCATGTGATTTGGTAAGCTTGGTCTAAATAAAATATGAAATCTTAAGCAAGTATAAATTGATAAGAGTTGTTATGTATGAGCCATATTTATGAATGTGTAAGTTCTAATTTATGCCATGTAGGATGTCATTGAGATGTATAAGTGTGCATGTGTTTTTGAGGGTGACAAAAGGCTTGGAAAATGGCCTCAAAGTTGTCCACACGAGTAGGCATACTAGCGTGTGTCTAGATCATGTGTGACATACGGTCAGCCCCATGGGCGTGTGATCTGGCCGTGTGTCCCCTGCACCCTAATTAGGTAAAATAGAATGCCCAATAGTAAACACAAGTAGAGACACGACCGTGTGTCTCAGCCGTGTGAAGGGCACGGCCTCAGGACATAGGCGTGTGCCCAGGCCGTGTGAAGTTTGCACTTAATTATTGGAATTTAATTTGCAACACGGCCTAAGCACACAGGCGTATGCCTTGGCTATGTGACCCTAATTGTGTTGATGACATCATAAATAGAGAGTTACATGGGCTGAGGACACTGGCGTGTCCCAAGCCACACGGACGTCTGTTACTACACAGCCTACCCACACGGACGTGTGACCCTATTTCATGAAAATTTTCTAAGTATTCCTAAAGTTTTCTATAGTTTTTGGTTTAGTCCTGAACTACCCCCGATGTATATTTTGGGCCTTGTAAGCCCATATAAAAAACAATTTGCATATGTATGAATGAATTTGATTTGAGCGAAATTTTATGGGTGAATTTGATTTGAGCGAAATTTTATGGCTTGGTTTTGAATGTTTACTCGTGTTTAATTCCGGTAATGCCTCGTATCCAGTCCTGGCGTTAGACACGGGTAAGGGGTGTTACATTTAGTGGTATTGGAGCTACGGTTTAGTCAATTCTCGGACTAACGTAGCATATGTACGAGTCTAGCTATACATGCTAGAAATGAATTATGATAGTGTGATGACTCCTGACCTTTTTAAATTGTGTTTTCATATAGTAATGGATCCTAATCGAGCTGAAGTTGATGATGTAGAAAGTAATGTGCCGACTCCTGCTCAAAAGGCAGTGCCAGTTGAGAGTAAACCCGTGATCGTGAGTTAGAGAGGAGGAGATGAGGCTAGGGAAGCCTTTCTCCATATGATGAATGCCTGATATACGACTTCATTCGAACGAACCCGAACGCTCAACCCCCTCCACCCCCAACTATTCCTCAACCTATCCCTGTAGCACCCCAAGGTATAGACTTCGTGAGACTAAATAGACTCCAGTTGATAAGATTCAAAAACAAGAAGCCGAAGAGTTCCGACCTAGTATAGATGATGATCCCGAAAGTGCAGAGTTTTGGCTCGAGAATACTATCAGGGTATTTGATGAATTATCATGCACACCTGAGGAATACATGAAGTGTGTAGTATCACTCCTGAGAGACTCAGCTTATCAGTGGTGGAACACCCTTGTGTCGGTTGTACCAAGAAAGAGAGTTAATTGGGAATTTTTCCAAAAGGAGTTTCGTAAGAAGTACATTAGTCAGAGGTTTATCGATCAGAAACGAAAGGAATTTCTTGAGTTAAAACAAAGCTGAATGCTGGTAACGGAATATGAGCATGAGTTTATGAGACTTAGCAAGTACGCTCGGAAGTGTGTATCGACTGAGGCCATCATGTGTAAAAGGTTTGAGGATGGATTAAATGAGGACATCTGATTGCTAGTTGGCATCCTTGAATTAAAAGAGTTTATTGTACTAGTTGAGAGAGCTTGCAAGGTCGAGGAATTGGCTAAAGAGAAAATAAAGGTTGAGTTTGAGTCTCGAGATTCGAAGATGAGACAAATGAGTAAGTCACTGCAGTCCTTATATAAGAAACAGAGGGAGTTTAACACTCGATCGAGTGCTTCAGTTGGGTACTCAAATAGAAATAAGGCTAAGCAGTACTCGGTTTTAAAAGCTCAGACTACTTCAATTGGTAGCGTTGGTAACACCCGACCGAGTAGACCAGAGTGTTCACATTGTGGTAGACGTCACCTCAGTGAGTGCCGAGCTAATGATGAAACTTGTTTTTAGTGTGGTTCCTAAGATCATTTCATTAGAGATTACCCCGAGATGGTTGAAAAGGAAAGATTTCAGAGTGCAATATCGGGCAATACTATTCCTAAAGGGAGACCTGTAACACCCCAAACCCAGCCCAGACATTATGGCCAAGTCTGGTGTGTCACATTGAAGTGTTTTTCGAAAACCATGTTTTCATTGAAAACCCTTCTTGATGTTTAGAAACTTTTACCGTTTAAACTTGTAAACCTTTGTAGCGGCAGAAACATGTTATTTTAAAAACAATTAAGTATCGAAAAATCAAACCTTCTTTGTTATGGCTTAAAGCGAATGGATACTACGCACCAGGTAGGATTCAAGAAAAGAGGAGGTGAGTCAATTAGACTGCTTAAGTACCTAGCTCTTCCATGATCCAATCCTAGACATGCACACATCCATTGCCACACTTTAAGCTTATTACTTGTCCACGAACAATAAATTAAGTCTAAGTCTATTTAAAATATTTATTTCCCTTGAAAACATTTACGTTGCGGAAGCTTTGCTCGGTTATCGTGATATTTTGAAAATAAGTAACTTTTAGAAAACGCGCCCTAGAGCTAACCAATTTTAAGGAATCAATTTAAATGATGTGAATCTCAAGTTGAAAACGATTTAAGTAATTTAAAAACCCAAAATAAAAATAATAGAGCGGCCTTATAACAACTTTAACCAAAATAGAAATAATCAAAAGTAAATGCGAAATTTAAAAGGGAGCTAATTGAAACTTATTTAAAAACTAGGAATTTAATCTTCGTGGCTGCTCTGAATCTCGCCCAGCTCCGAGTCCTACCAACTAGGGCTCACCTGCAAGGATGGAAGAGAAGGGGGTGAGTTTGGAAACTCAGTGTGTAAAGTATCCCAACCAGAGCCCAAATCAGTTCAAGCTTTACTGGGCCGAAGCCCTATTCAGAAATCAGAGCTAACTGGGCCTTAGCCCATATCAATATTAATCTGGGCCATAGCCTCTTATTATAAGTCGAGATATATTGGGCCTTGCCCATATTAACACAGTTGAGCCCATTTCAATACAGTCTCATATGATTAATGCATGATAAACCCATCCAACCCTGTACTTGCCTCCGTCCATCCCTACACTTCCTGTGGGGATTAAATCACCCACGCCATCCCTACACTTACAGTGTTAGCACCGGTTGCGGCACTAACTATAATCTGCAGCAAAGCTGCTTATATCAGAATATGTGGCACAGCCACTAGAACGAGTTCTTCCTCTATAAAAAAACCCAACCCCATGCAGTATGACATGTATGTAGAATATATATAATTAACAAGGCATGCTTCAGAAAGACAGTCAGATTATAGCGTAAGAACAGTTATTTACCCTCGAGGGGCGTAATCGTAAACTTACCCCTTTAGGGATATTACAATAATTCTACCTTACAGAGATATTTCAATAATTTTATCAGTCTTTTTAGGATTTCATGCTCATTACAGTTATTAACGTACTATCAGCAACACTTACCGAGCATTTTTACCGAATTGGGTCCGTTGGCCCATTAACCCGATTTTGGCCCATTAAGCCCAAATATACCGAAGTGCACGAAATTGCGCACTCTGCAATCATACTGCTTGTGATTACCAAAAATTAACAACCAAACCACCTTACGAGCGCTCGCACGCTCGCAAGTTCACAAATGCCGGCTTTTCAGCTTTTCGGCTTTTCGGCTTTTCAGCTTTTGCCGATCTAGTCTATGAGTGGGTTTCGTTTACACATGACTAACTTACCACTTTGCGATTTCAGATCAAATGATTTCTAAACGTCTTGTGAGCATTCGCACACTCACAAGCCCACGAAATACCAAAATTTCGGCATTTTGGCTTTTGCCGAATTGAACTATGAGAGGGTGTTCGATACACACCTGTTTCACGACGACTGCCACTGAGATCCCTTACGATGTCCTACAATTGATTACCATAATTCTTAGATTGCAAACCACAATAACCAATCCCAATATTCACCTACCATAATCGAACCATGCCCCTAAAGCCTTTAGAATCTTACCTTTTTGCCGAAAACCAATGACTAGATCTAAGTCTAGTTGTTCCAAAGATCCAAGCCTTCGATCCAACCTCTAGAAGACACTAAACACCAAAAGACATCGTCGGTTAAAGATCCTTAAAGCCCTATGCCCAAATCAACAGCCTCCCTAGATTTTAGGGACTTCGGCTTTTTCTAAATTGTAAAATAAGACTAGATCTGAGGTGATGAGCACTTACCACTTATTCCTCTTTGATTTCTATGCAGATCTGATGCAGATCTATCCTCTAAACAATAGTAGAACTCGAATCTAGGAGATCTAAAGTTTCGGCTATAAGTCCCTAAATCTATGGTACTTCGGCTTTTTAAGTGATGAAGAAGATGACGATTTGAGGCTATAACTTTGAAGTAATGTTGCCGACAAATACTAAGGGTTTAGAGAAGATGAAATTTAATCAAAAGGAACAAAAATAACTGAAGGATTTTGGCTTGGAGAAATCGGCACAAGAAGTGAGTTTTCGGGATTTCAGCTTTTATGGCGATCGGCTATGAAGGTTTTGTGGAGGATAGAATCGATAGAGGAGGTGAGTAAGGTGATCAGAAGGTTTCGGCTAGAAGAAAAAGCAAAAAGGAAGAAAGAAAATGGAGGAAAAAGAGAGGAAGAAGAACTCGGTACCAAGGAGAAGGAATTTGCGTTTTCGGCTTTTGTGAGAACTTAGGAAGGATGAATGGCAGTGAAAGCTTTCAGGTGGCTAACCTTAATTCTCCAAGATAGAAAAAGAAAAGAACCTAACCCTAATATAAACTAAAACAATCGGCCCAACCTCCCAAAGGCCCTTGCCGAAATTCACTTAAGTGATCACATGCCCGGCACATGCCTAAAATTAAAAAGTAACAGTATGCCTACCTTGCAACTTGAACCCTGGACCTTTAATTCCTTCCCAGGCGTCATTTTTTTAGGAACTTAGTGGCGTCACCTTGCCACTTTACCAAGGCCTTATTTGTATCATAATTTACCACCTCAATTTTAAAAGCCCATATCGCCAGAACCCTCTTTCTCCAAAATTAAAAATTCAGGACTTGCCCAGAATTAAATTTACTCTTGGGCCTTTTTCCCACACCATAACCCTTCGTAATTTATTTAATTACATACTAAATAATAATAATAATAATAATAATTAAAACATCCAAATTGTTCGGGCCATCTTCTACCCGAACCTAGACTCAAGGCCCATTACTCCTAGGCCCAAAAATAGGGGCGTTACAAGACCATAGAGAAATCCTAGAAATGGAGTGAGTAGTAAGAGTGCACCTAAAGATCCAACTATGAGACCCGAGGGTAGGGCACCTGCAAGGACTTATGCCATTCGCGCTCGCAAAGAGGCTTTATCTCCTGATGTAATGACCCAAAATTCACGGGCATCGGAAAAGTGAGTTATAGGGCCTTCGTCTTAGTGAAATAAGTTCGAAAATAATTATTAGAAATATTTATGAGTTTAGTAGTGTGCCTAATTAGGTTTTAATTAGGTGAATTTAGCTTAATTTAGAGTAATATGTAAAAAGAATTAAATTGAATATGGGGTAAAAGTTTAATTCTAAAATAATAGAAAATAAAAAGGATTAAAATGGTAATTAAACCATTTACAAAAGTTGAGTATGTATGTATATGTATTAAAATCTAAGATTTTATTTAGGTTATATATAAATATTATATAAATATTATATATAATTATAAACCATCATTATGATTTTATATTATTATTATTATTAGTATTGTTATTATTATTATTATTATTAAATGAAGTAAATAGTACACAATTGTATGGTTTAATTAAATACATGTGTAATAATATGTATAATACAATTGTAATATAAGTATTATTTATTAAGTAGATATTTATTATTTATTATTAATAAGTAAAAGATATTTATTAGATAAATAATTAAAACAAGATTTTTATGGTATGAAAAACAAATTAGATAATGACATTTGTAATAATATAAATATGTACACTTGTAATAAAATAACTAATTTACTTAATATTAAAGTAAAAGATATTTGTTAATTAAATAATTAAATTATTAGATTTTTTTGTGTGAAAAATAAAATAAATGGTGACAAATGTATGGTATTGATGGTGTACACTTGTGTGTATATGATTAAATACTTAATAAATATTTAAAATAAATATATTATAATATATGTTAATTAAATAAACAAAGTAAATAAAAGAATAAAAGAATGAAATAAAAAGAAACAAAGAAAAGAAAGAAATAGAGACATTCGAAACAGAGCAGGAAGAAAAGGGGAAAGAAACAAAGAGAGGAAAAACTAAGAGTTTAAGGTTTAAAGCTTTGATTGGTAAGTCATTTAAGTCCTTTCTATTAAATTTTGATGTTTTAGAAGCTTTAAAACAAGGTTTTGATGAAATTAAGTTGATAGTTCAAGAGTTCACATGTTTTCAAATAGGGTTTATGTTGGAAAAATTATGGAATTAGGGATTTAATTGAATGAATTCTAAGTTAGAATCGATTAAGGGATTAAATTGAAAACTAGGCTATAAGTTTTATGTTGTAGGGATTAAATTAAAGAAATTTCGAAATTAGGAAAATATGCTGGAAATTTTGTAGTTAAATATGAGTTTAGACAAAATTTGAATAGAAAAAGAGAGTGAATTGGATTAAGAAAGTAGGTAAGTTTAGTTAGGATTAAATTGGGAATAATGTAGGAATTGTTTAGAAATTTAACTATTTATTTTAATTAATGCAGTAAATAATAATGTAAATTACTATTATTTTCGTAGCCAACAAAGAACCTGAAGCATTGGCACAAAAAGGAAAGGAGAAAGTTATCGAGGAGTAATCGCAAAATTCGGGTTTGTATTACTATAATTCAAATTATTTATTTATTCATTAAATGTTTAATTTAATTTATGTATATGGTAAGTAAATTATAAGGTAAGTATATTTGTTGAATTGTATAAAAATTTAATTGAATGATAAATATGTATTGAAATTGAATTGCTTATGGATTGAAATGAAAAAGTGTATTGAATTGAGTTGAAATTGAAATTTAAAAGTGATATGGAATACCCTATTAACTAGTCGGGCTAAGTCGGATATAATTGGCAAGCCATAGGATTTGGAAGAGTACGGGAATTGCCGGCTTTACTGATCAGGCACTTTATGTGTCGTATTTTAGGCACCTCGTGTGTCGTTTTAGGCACTTTATGTGTTGTATTTTGATCAGGTACTATGTACCGTTTTAGGCACAATGTGTCGTATTGGTGTGTCTGGGTTGGAATCCGTGTATCCGTCAAAGTCCGGGTCTGTTAATAGGGTGAACATGTAAAATGAGAAATTTAAAATAAATTGATTGATTATATTATTGAAATATTGAAAGAAATGAGAAAGTTGAATTATGAATTGAAATGAAGATTGAGAATGAAAGGCATGAATTTAATATTCATGTAGTGATTGAAATTGTTACATGTGATATATGATGGAAATTGAAGAATAGTTAAAAATTGTATTGTTATTATTAATGAATGAAGTTTAAGAATGAATTGATATTTGAGAAATTAGATAGTTACATGTTCGGTAATTATAATTCTTTATTGCTATTATAATTTGAATTATGGTAATACCACTGAGTATATTCATACTCAGTGTCAGACAGTTGTTTAAATGCGCGAGTTAGTAGAAGTCAAGTGTCCGGCTCGGCATCCAGAACATTCCCGACTCCAACACAAACTTGGTGATGAATTTTTCTTTGGGTAAAAGTGGCATGTACATAGGTGTTGTGTGATCACTTAAATATGTATATTATTTTGGTTGTGAAGGATGAATTATAAGGTTTAAATGGTTAAATGAAATGGTAAGAAAGGTATATGATATTTTGACACATGAACATTAAGTTGTTAAATGAATGAAGTTTTCAATCAAATTTTGAATGATGCTATGATAATTATTTAAGTTAAATTTTTTTTAATGATATAAATATCAGTTAGGTGAATTTGAAACATTGGTATTAGTTGTTTTGGTTTGAAATTTGCAGGGGGTTTTAAGTAAAAATAAGCAAAAATACTGCCGAAATTTTTATAAAAAAAATAAAAAATTATGAATTTTTTTCGAAACACTCGAACAAGTCTCGTTCTACTTTTAATACGTGTTTTGGACTTTGAGAGTCCAACATAGGGACTTAATTATTTGTTTTACTATGAATGTTATATTAATTGTGAATTATTCATAAGCTATCTGATATGTCCGGTAATGCCTTGTAACCCTATTTCGGCGACGGTTTAAGGTTAGGGGGTTTTACAATTGTTGGTATCAGAGCTATTAGGCTTAGCCGATTCTCAGCCTAAATCGAGGTCGAAAATTGAGTCTAGAAGTACATGCCACTTTTGAGTTGAAACTGAGTCGGGATTTTTGGATGCTGACCTATTTGTTTGTTTCTGTTTTATAGATTAAAGATGTCTAATGAAAGAATAAATGATACTAATGAAGAAATACGTACCGGAGAAGAAGAATCTTATGGGTTAGATGAAACTGAATCGGTAACACCTATTAACCCGATGAGAAACCAAGCTTTTAGAGCAGAAAGAAGAAATGATAGAGATGATTCTGACATATTGAGAAAAATTGTCGATGCACTACAAAGAGTAGCGGAAACTATTTCTGCTATGACTTCAGTTCTAACTCAAAGACGGGCCTCGATAAAGGAATTGAGAAAGTGTAACGCCCCCACGCCCGAGACCGTCGTCGGAGTCGAGCTTGAGGTGTTACCGAACATAATTTATCAAATTAAGAACTTCGAATCATTTGTTTCTACATTCACAGCTTTCTAGCTACCTGCGTCACAGTTACAAGAAAAATCATATCTCGAGTTACGAAACTCAAAATCAAGATCCGTAAATTTTCAATAAATTTAGACTCATATATATATTCACAAAATTTTTTCTAGAATTTTTGGTAGGTCCAATTAGTACAGTTTATTAGTTAAAGTTACCCCTGTTTCAGGACTTGAATGGACTGACCTCTGTTTACTACAAACCATATTTTTCTCTATGAAAAATTCATATGACTATGCCGTTTGTTTATACTAAAACTAGACTAAATAAGGATTCCAATAATATAAAATACACCACCTAATTATTTTTGTACAATTTATGGTGAATTTCTAAAGTTGGAACAGGGGATCCAGAAATCGCTCTGGCCCTGTTTCACTAAAATTAAAATATCTTCTAACATATAATTCCTTTACCTGTTTCGTTTGTTTTATGTGAAACTAGACATATTAGGATTCAATTTCATATTTAATCCATCACTAAATTCAATTTCTGTGATTTTTAGTAAATTTTCAAACTCACATCAGTGTTGCTGCAATGTTCTGTTCAAGGCAAATTTCATCTTTTCATGAGTTTTTAAGGACCAGATAACCTATTAACCTTCCATGACATCAAACATGATCTAAATTATCCATTTCCATGACTTATCATTATCAAACATTTTCTCAACCAAATCACCGTCATATCACAAAATTATTTACACAAAGTAGGTATATTGCTATACATGCCGTACTTAAGTTTTACAAGCCATTTACCAAAATAAAAGTCTTTCGGATAGTGTGATCGCACCTTCGACCTGTCCCAATTCCCGAGCCGGCTTGTTCAAAACTACAGTGAATAAAAAGGAGGGAGTAAGCATAAATGGTTAGTAAGTTCATATGCAAATAACAAGTAACATAACAATACAATTATACCAAACAACCTTAGCATGGTATCACCAAAACATATATCACATTTCTAAACATCATTCGTCATCTTACCACCTTATCGTTGTAGTATCTATTTTCAACCTGAGGGTTAAGTACATACCTGTCCAAAGTGTCCATTTCACAGCACTTACCAAAACATCACTTGCATTTTAAGTGTTCTTCCATTTCACTAGAAATTTTTAACCGTTGAACACATCAGAATATAACTCGGATACATGGATAATATACACATAAGTGCCGCATATGTAATCAAGCAATCATGTAACCCGCCCCTAAGTGAACTCGGACTCAACTCAATGAGCTCGAGCGTTCGCATCCATAAGTGAACTCGGACTCAACTCAACGAGTTCGGATGCCTAGTTACATCTCACGAACTCGGACTCAACTCAACGAGTTCGGACATTCGCATCCATAAGTGAACTCGGACTCAAGTCAACGAGTTCGGATGCTCAACCATCCTAGTGACATGTCACCTGTATCCTAATCTATTCCTAAGGTTCAAACGGGATTTTCCTCGGACACATATCCTTGCCATCTTCCGTAAAATATTGAAACCAATACTCGGTAGCACTTTATATTTAACAAATAATACACATAATTTGCATTTTATTCGAAAATAACCACAAAGCATATATTCCATGATAAAAATCAGCATATCATAAAATTAACATCAATAACTTAAAAATAACAATTATGCTACATTATTTACACATGAACTTACCTTGGTACCAAAATATAAAGATTTTACAATTTAGTCCACAATCTTTTCTTTTCCTCGATTGGGGTCGATTCCACGTCTTTCTTGATCTAAAATAACACATTTAGCTTATTTAATACTCACATTATCAAATTAGTCTTTAATTCAAATTTTAGCAAAATTACAATTTTACCCCTAAACTTTTGCATATTTACACTTTTGCCCCTAATCTCGGGATTAAACTTAATATCTTATTCTTATGTTTTATAACATTCTGATCACTTTTTCCTTCTATGGCAACATCAAATTCTCACTCTAACATGTACTTATGACTATTAGGTATTTTTGCCGATTAAGCCATTTTACTCGTTTTCACTCAAAACCAAGTAGCACAAGTTGTCTAACTTAATTTAAACCTCATATTCTATCATAAAACATCAAAATTCACAAATTTCACCTATTCCAATTTGTGGTCACGAAACCACTATTCCGATTAGGCCTTAATTCGGGATATTACAACTCTCCCCCCTTTAAAGATTTTCGTCCTCGAAAATCTTACCAGTAAACAGATGTGGGTATTGATTCTTCATAGTTTCTTCAGGTTCCCATGTAGCTTCTTCTACTCCATGCTTTTGCCACAACACTTTCACAAGTGCAATACTTTTGTTCCTTAGTTGTTTGACCTCTCGAGCTAAAATCTTAATCGGTTCTTCTTCATAGGTCATGTCTGGTTGTAGTTCAATTTTCTTCTCGGTGAAACCACATGTGAAGGATCCGAACGATACCGACGTAACATAGACACATGGAATACATTATGAATCTTCTTCAATTGAGATGGCAATGCTAACCGATAGGCTACCGGTCCAACTATTTCAATTATTTTATACGGCCCGATAAAACGCGGACTTAATTTGCCCTTCCGTCCAAATCTGAGAACTTTCTTCCACGGAGACACTTTTAAAAATACTTTATCACCAACTTGAAATTCAATGTCTTTTCGTTTTAAATCTGCATAAGATTTCTATTTATCTGAAGCAGCTTTCAAACAATCTCGAATTACCTTCACTCTTTCTTCGGTTTCTTTTATTAGATCAATTCCATAGATCAAATTTTCCTTGAGTTCAGTCTAATTCAAAGGCATTCGACACTTACGACCATACAATGCATCATAAGGTGCCATTTTCAAGCTTGTCTGATAACTATTATTGTAAGCAAATTCTACCAACGGTAAATATCTTTCCCTACTCCTTTGAAATTCCAATACACAACATCTAAGCATATCTTCAAGAATCTGAATTACTCTCTCTGATTACCCATCAGTTTGTGGATGAAAAGAAGTACTGAAATTTAACTTCGTACCTAACGCGTCTTGCAACTTTTGCCCCGAAACTGTGAGGTAAACCTCGGATCTCTATCTGAAATAATCGACAATGGTATTCCGTGTAGTTTAACAATTTCTCTATCATACAGTTCAGCCAACTTGTTAAGAGAATAATCCATACGTACCAGGGTAAAATGAGCCGACTTAGTTAATCTGTCAACTATTACCCAGATGGCATCTTTCTTTCCTAGAGTCAATGGCAACCCTAAAATAAAAATCCATAGTAATCCGATCCCATTTCCATTCAGGAACCATAATAGGCTGAAGTAATCCCAAAGGCACTTGGTGTTCAGCTTTCACCTGTTGACAAATTAAACACTTTGATACAAACTCGGAAATATCTCTTTTCATTCCACTCCACTAGTACATTTTCTTCAAGTCATTATACATTTTCGTACTGCCCGGATGATCCGCCAAATAGCCATTACGTGCTTCATGCAAAATCTTTTCAATCAACTCCTCATTTTTCGGTACACAAATCCGATTTTTAAACATCAAGCAACCATCAGAACCGATTCTGAAATCTGATCCCGTATCAGCTTCACACTATTTTCTCTTGGCTAGCAAATCTTGATCATTTTTTTGAGCTTCAGAAATCTCTTGTAAAAACATCAGTCTCGCTCTTAACTCTGCTAGAATTGAACCATCATCTGACATTTTCAACTGAGTGTTCATAACTCTCAAAGCAAACAACAACTTTCTGCTTAAAGCATCGGCAACCACATTCACTTTTCCTGGATGATAATTAATAACAAGCTCGTAATCTTTCTATAACTCCAACCATCTTCGCTGTCTCAAATTCAAGTCTTTTTGTGACATCAAGTACTTAAGACTTTTGTGGTCGGTATATACCCGGCACTTTTCACCATACAAATAATGTCGCCAAATCTTCAAAGCAAACACCACCGCAGCCAATTCCAAATCGTGAATAGGATAATTCCTCTCATGAGGTTTTAACTGCCTCGAAGCATAAGCCACCACTTTTCCTTCTTGCATGAGTACACACCCCAAACCATTTAGAGAAGCATCACTATACACCACAAATTCTTTACCTAATTCGGGCTGTACTAACACTGGTGCCTCTGTTAATAACTTTTTCAATTCTTCAAAACTCTGTTGACATTCTTCCGTCCATTCAAATTTAACATTCTTTTGGAGTAGTCTAGTCATAGGAGCAGCAATGATAGAAAATCCATTTACAAACCGCCGATAATACCCAGCTAGCCCCAAGAAACTTCTAACTTCGGTTACACTTTTCGGTGGTTTCCAATCAACAATGGCTGAAATTTTACTAGGATCAACCCGTATACCATCACCTGAAACAATATGACCCAAATATCCAACTTCCCGGGGCCAAAATTCACTTTTACTAAACTTAGCATACAGCTGCTTATTTCTTAAAGTTTGTAAAACTATCCTCAAATGCTCAGCATGCTCTGTCTGATCTTTTAAATAAATTAAAATATCATCTATAAACACCACAACAACTTTGTCCAAGTATGGCCGAAATATGCGATTCATTAAATCCATAAACACAACAGGAGCATTTGTCAACCAATCCATACCCAAAATAACATCAAACTCATCAAACGGCAACACCAACAAGTCGGCTGAAAAGTAATGACCCCGAATCATTAATGGACATTTCTTGCATACTTTATCAACTATCACACATTTGCCTAACGGATTCGACACTCTAATCATAAATTCTGTGCTCTCAACATGTATATTCATACTAGACACCAGTTTCATGCACACATATGAATGAGTAGAACCGGGATCAATCAAAGCAATAACATTAACATCATAAAGAGAAAATATACCGGTAATCACATCGGGTGAGGAAGCATCTTCACGCGCTTTAATAGCATAAGTTCTAGCCGGAGCCCTTCCTTCAGGTCTAACTGCTGCATCTCTGGCTACATTCTTACTGCTTGCTTCACTCCCAGCTTTTCTTGGATACATTCCCCTTGAATCCGCACCAGTTGCTTTTGTATACTGAAATTTTTCTTTCTCAGCTCTCTCTAGGCAGTCTCTAATAAAATGATCTGGAGAACCACATCGAAAACATTCATTTGCTCTGCACGTACCAAAATGATTTCTACCACATCGCTGACACTCGGGTTTAACAAATCTCGAGTTCCCTACACTAGCTGCCGAAGTAGTCTAGGACTTAGGACCCATATTTTGCTTCTTAGAATTCCCATATGATTGCCCAGCTGAAACTTGGGAACGAGGACTCATATTTCTTGACTTTCCGGGTTGCTGTGAGGGTGCATTACTCATTGGTCTTTTCTTCCAATTTCGTGTCTTAGATTCTACCTTTTCCTTTTCCTTAAGTAGTTCTTCAGCCTTGCAAGCTCAATTGACAAGTACCACCATTTCTTTTAGTTCAAGAATCCCAACAAATACCTTGATGTCTTCGTTGAGCCCGTCTTCAAAACATCGGCACATCTTGGCCTCTGTAGGAACATATTCTCTAGCATGCTTACTCAATCGAACAAACTCTCTTTCATATTCTGTGACTGTCATATTACCTTGCTTCAGCTCAAGAAACTCTTTACGTTTTTGATCAATAAATCTTTCACTAATATATTTCTTCCGAAACTCTTCTTGAAAGAATTCCCAGGTTACCCTCTCTTTTGGTACCACCGAAATCAAAGTCTTCCACCAATTATAGGCTGAATCCCTCAACAAAGATATAGCACATTTCAAACATCCTTCAGGTATACAAGATAATTCATCAAATACCCGGATAGAATTTTCAAGCCAGAACTCTGCTTTCTCGGCATCATCATCAATATTTGCCCTAAACTCTTCGGCCCCTTGTTTACGAATTCTGTCAATTGGAGTTCTGTGAAATTTTATCATATCCACACCCTGAGGCATCGGGGGTATAGGTTGAGTAATTGGGGGAGGTGGGGGAGGTCATACTTTTGGGTTCGTACGAACGAACTCAGTGTACCATGCACTCATCATTTGGAGAAAGGCTTTCCGATCCCTTTCTCCTCCTCCCTGACCAACAGTAGGAGGTGGATTTTCGATCGGCGCCTGCCCCTTCAGCCAGAGGCGCATGGCGATTACTCTACTTCATCTCGCCACACTGGATCGGGATCCATTTACTATATAAAAAATCATTTAAAAAGGTCAGAAGTCGTCACACTATCACAATTTATACATGTGGCATGCATAGCAAAATCCGTACATATAACACGTAGTCTGAGAACCGACTAAACCTGCTCTGATACCACTAAATGTAACACCCCCACGCCCGAGACCATCGTCGGAGTCGAGCTTGAGGTGTTACCGAACATAATTTATCAAATTAAGAACTTCGAATCATTTGTTTCTACATTCACAGCTTTCTAGCTACCTACATCACAGTTACAAGAAAAATCATATCTCGAATTACGAAACTCAAAATCAAGATCCATAAATTTTCACTAAATCTAGACTCATATATCTATTCACAAAAGTTTTTCTAGAATTTTTGTTTTGGCCAATTAGTATAGTTTATTAGTTGAAATTACCCCTGTTTCAGGACTTGAATGGACTGACCTCTATTTACTACGAACCATATTTATCTCTGTGAAAAGTTTATATGACTATGCCGTTTATTTATCCTGAAACTAGACTCAATAAGGATTCCAAGAATATAAAATACACCAAATAATTATTTTTGTACAATTTATGGTGAATTTCTAAATTTGGAACAGGGGATCTAGAAATCGCTCTGGCCCTGTTTCACTAAAATTCAAATATCTTCTAACATATAATTTCTTTACCTGTTTCGTTTGTTTTATGTGAAACTATACATATTAGGCTTAAATTTCATATTTAATCCATCACCAAATTCGATTTATGTGATTTTTAGTAAATTTTCAAACTCACATCAGTGTTGCTGCAATGTTCTGTTCAAGGCAAATTTCATCTTTTCATGAGTTTTTAAGGACCAGATAACCTATTAACCTTCCATGACATCAAACATGATCTAAATTAGCCATTTCCATGACTTATCATTATCAAACATTTTCTCAACCAAATCACCGCCATATCACAAAATTATTTACACAAAGTAGGTATATTGCTATACATGCCGTACTTAAGTTTTACAAGCCATTTACCAAAATAAAAGTCCTTCAGATAGTGTGATCGCACCTTCGACCTGTCCCGATTCTTGAGCCGGCTTGTTCAAAACTACAGTGAATAAAAAGGAGGGAGTAAGCATAAATACTTAGTAAGTTCATATGCAAATAACAAGTAACATAACAATACAATTATACCAAACAACCTTAGCATGGTATCACCAAAACATATATCACATTTCTAAACATCATTCGTCATCTTACCACCTTATCGTTGTAGTATCTATTTTCAACCTGAGGGTTAAGTACATACCTGTCCAAAGTGTCCATTTCACAACACTTACCAAAACGTCACTTGCATTTTAAGTGTTCTTCCATTTCACTAGAAATTTTTACCCGTTGAACACATCGGAATATAACTCGGATACATGGATAATTTGCACATAAGTGCCACATATGTAATCAAGCAATCATGTAACCCACCCCTAAGTGAACTCGAACTCAACTCAATGAGCTCAGGCATTCGCATCCATAAGTGAACTCGGACTCAACTCAACGAGTTCGGATGCCTAGTTACATCTCACGAACTCGGACTCAACTTAACGAGTTCGGACATTCGCATCCGTAAGTGAACTCGAACTCAACTCAACGAGTTCGAATGCTCAACCATCCTAGTGACATGTCACTTGTATCCTAATCTATTCCTAAGGTTCAAACGGGATTTTCCTCGGACACATATCCTTGCCATCTTCCGTAAAATACTAAAACCAATACTCGGTAGCACTTTATATTTAACAAATAATACACATAATTTGCATTTTATTAGAAAATAACCACAAAGCATATATTTCATGATAAAAATCAGCATATCATAAAATTAACATCAATAACTTAAAAATAACAATTATGCTACATTATTTACACATGAACTTACCTTGGTACCAAAATATAAAGATTTTGCAATTTAGTCCACAATCTTTTCTTTTCCTCGATTGGGGTCGATTCCACGTCTTTCTTGATCTAAAATAACACATTTAGCTTATTTAATACTCACATTATTAAATTAGTCTTTAATTCAAATTTTAGCAAAATTACAATTTTATCCCTAAACTTTTGCATATTTACACTTTTGCCCCTAATCTCGGGATTAAAATTAATTCCTTATTCTTATGTTTTATAACATTCTGATCACTTTTTCCTTCTATGGCAACATCAAATTCTCACTCTAACATGTACTTATGACTATTAGGTATTTTTGCCGATTAAGCCCTTTTACTCGTTTTCACTCAAAACCAAGTAGCACAAGTTGTCTAACTTAATTTAAAACCTCATATTCTATCATAAAACATCAAAATTCACAAATTTCACCTATTTCAATTTGTGGTCACAAAACCACTATTCCGATTAGGCCTTAATTCGGGATATTACAACTCTCCCCCCCTTTGAAGATTTTCGTCCTCGAAAAGCTTACCAGTAAACAGATGTGGGTATTGATTCTTCATAGTTTCTTCGGGTTCCCATGTAGCTTCTTCTACTCCATGCTTTTGCCACAACACTTTCACAAGTGCAATACTTTTGTTCCTTAGTTGTTTGACCTCTCGAGCTAAAATCTTAATCGGTTCTTCTTCATACATGTCTGGTTGTAGTTCAATTTCTGTCGGTGAAACCACATGTGAAGGATCCGAACGATACCGACGTAACATAGACACATGGAATACATTATGAATCTTCTTCAATTGAGATGGCAATGCTAACCGATAGGCTACCAGTCCAACTCTTTCAATTATTTCATACGGCCCGATAAAACGTAGACTTAATTTGCCATTCCGTCCAAATCTGAGAACTTTCTTCCACGGAGACACTTTTAAAAATACTTTATCACCAACTTGAAATTCAATGTCTTTTCGTTTTAAATCTGCATAAGATTTCTGTCTATCTGAAGCAGCTTTCAAACAATCTCGAATTATCTTCACTTTTTCATCGGTTTCTTTTATTAGATCAATTCCATAGATCAAATTTTCCTTGAGTTCAGTCCAATACAAAGGCATTCGACACTTACGACCATACAATGCTTCATAAGGTGCCATTTTCAAGCTCGTCTGATAACTATTATTGTAAGCAAATTCTACCAACGGTAAATATCTTTCCCAACTTCTTTGAAATTCCAATACACAACATCTAAGCATATCTTCAAGAATCTGAATTACTCTCTCTCATTGCCCATCAGTTTGTGGATGAAAAGAAGTACTGAAATTTAACTTCGTACCTAACGCGTCTTGCAACTTTTGCCCCGAAACCGCGAGGTAAACCTCGGATCTCTATCTGAAATAATCGACAATGGTATTCCGTGTAGTCTAACAATTTCTCTAACGTACAGTTCAGCCAACTTGTTAAGAGAATAATCCACACGTACCAGGATAAAATGAGCCGACTTAGTTAATTTAGCAACTATTACCCAGATGGCATCTTTCTTTCCTAGAGTCAATGGCAACCCTAAAACAAAATCCATAGTAATCCAATCCCATTTCCATTCAGGAACCATAATAGGCTAAAGTAATCCCGAAGGCACTTGGTGTTCAGCTTTCACCTGTTGACAAATTAAACACTTTGATACAAACTCGGAAATATCTCTTTTCATTCCACTCCACCAGTACATTTTCTTCAAGTCATTATACATTTTCGTACTGCCCGGATGAACGCCAAATAGCCATTATGTGCTTCATGCAAAATCTTTTCAATCAACTCCTTATTTTTCGGTACACAAATCCGATTTTTAAACATCAAGCAACCATCAGAACTGATTCTGAAATCTGATCCCGTATCAGCTTCACACTATTTTCTCTTGGCTAGCAAATCTTGATCATTTTTCTGAGCTTTAGAAATCTCTTGTAAAAACATCGGTCTTGCTCTTAACTCTGCTAGAATCGAACCATCATCTGACATTTTCAACTGAGTGTTCATAACTCTCAAATCAAACAACAATTTTCTGCATAAAGCATCGGCAACCACATTCGCTTTTCTCGGATGATAATTAATAACAAGCTCGTAATCTTTCAATAACTCCAACCATCTTCGCTGTCTTAAATTCAAGTCTTTTTGTGACATCAAGTACTTAAGACTTTTGTGGTTGGTATATACCCGGCACTTTTCACCATACAAATAATGTCGCCAAATCTTCAAAGCAAACACCACCGCAGCCAATTCCAAATCGTGAATAGGGTAATTCCTCTCATGAGGTTTTAACTGCCTCGAAGCATAAGCCACCACTTTTCCTTCTTGCATGAGTACACACCCCAAACCATTTAGAGAAGCATCACTATACACCACAAATTCTTTACCTGATTCGGGCTGTACTAACACTGGTGCCTCTATTAATAACTTTTTCAATTCTTCAAAACTCTGTTGACATTCTTCCGTCCATTTAAATTTAACATTTTTTTTGGAGTAGTCTAGTCATAGGAGCAGCAATGATAGAAATTCCATTTACAAATCGCCGATAACACCCAGCTAGCCCCAAGAAACTTCTAACTTCGGTTACACTTTTCGGTGGTTTCCAATCAACAATGACTGAAATTTTACTAGGATCAACCCATATACCATCACCTGAAACAATATGACCCAAATATCCAACTTCCCGGAGCCAAAATTCACTTTTACTAAACTTAGCATACAGCTGCTTATTTCTTAAAGTTTGCAAAACTATCCTCAAATGCTCAGCATGCTCTGTCTCATCTTTTGAATAAATTAAAATATCATCTATAAACACCACAACAAATTTGTCCAAGTATGGCCGAAATATGCGATTCATTAAATCCATAAACACAGCAGGAGCATTTGTCAACCAATCCATACCCAAAATAACATCAAACTCATCAAACGACTACAACATCAAGTCGGCCGAAAAGTAATGACCCCGAATCATTAATGGACATTTCTTGCATACTTTATCAACTATCAGACATTTGCCTAACGGATTTGACACTCTAATCATAAATTCTGTGTTCTCAACATGTATATTCATACTAGACACCAGTTTCATGCACACATATGAATGAGTAGAATCGGGATCAATCAAAGCAATAACATTAACATCATAAAGAGAAAATATATTGGTAATCACATCGGGTGAGGAAGCATCTTCACGCGCTTTAATAGCATAAGTTCTAGCCAGAGCCCTTCCTTCAGGTCTAACTGCTGCATCTCTAGCTACATTCTTACTGCTTGCTTCACTCCCAGCTTTTCTTGGATACCTTCCCCTTGAATCCGCACTTTTGATTGCTTTTGTATACTGAAATTTTTTTCTCTCGGCTCTCTCAGGCGGTCTCTAATAAAATGATCTGGAGAACCACATCGAAAACATTCATTTGCTCTGCACGGACCAAAATGATTTCTACCACACCGTTGACACTCGGGTTTAACAAATCTCGAGTTCCCTACACTGGCTGCCGAAGTAGTCTGGGACTTAGGACCCATATTTTGCTTCTTAGAATTCCCATATGATTGCCCAGCTGAAACTTGGGAACGAGGACTCATATTTCTTGACTTTTCGGGTTGCTGTGAGGGTGCATTACTCATTGGTCTTTTCTTCCAATTTCGTGTCTCAGATTCTACCTTTTTCTTTTCCTTAAGTAGTTCTTCAGCCTTGCAAGCTCAATTGACAAGTACCACCATTTCTTTTAGTTCAAGGATCCCAACAAATACCTTGATGTCTTCA
Source organism: Gossypium longicalyx (assembly GCA_025698465.1). Taxonomy (NCBI): domain Eukaryota; kingdom Viridiplantae; phylum Streptophyta; class Magnoliopsida; order Malvales; family Malvaceae; genus Gossypium; species Gossypium longicalyx. The sequence goes on along the minus strand of CM047006.1, from coordinate 53,930,753 downwards.
TTGAGCCCGTCTTCAAATCGTCAACACATCTTGGCCTCTGTAGGAACATATTCTCTAGCATGCTTACTCAATCGAACAAACTCTCTTTCATATTCTGTGACTGTCATATTACCTTGCTTCAGCTCAAGAAACTCTTTACGTTTTTGATCAATAAATCTTTCACTAATATATTTCTTCCGAAACTCTTCTTGAAAGAATTCCCAGGTTGCCCTCTCTTTTGGTACCACCGAAATCAAAGTCTTCCACCAATTATAGGTTGAATCCCTCAGCAAAGATATAGCACATTTCAAACATCCTTCAGGTATACAAGATAATTCATCAAATACCCAGATAGAATTTTCAAGCCAGAACTCTGCTTTCTCGTCATCATCATCAATATTTGCCCTAAATTCTTCGACCCCTTGTTTACGAATTCTGTCAATTGGAGTTCTATGAAATTTTATCATATCCACACCCTGAGGCATCAGGGGTATAGGTTGAGGAATTGGGGGAGGTGGGGGAGGTCGTACATTTGGGTTCGTACGAACGAACTCAGTGTACCATGCACTCATCATTTGGAGAAAGGCTTTCCGATCCCTTTCTCCTCCTCCCTGACCAACAGTAGGAGGTGGATTTTCGATCAGTTTGCCCCTTCATCCGGAGCTGGTGCATTACTCTCTACTTCATCTCGCCACCGCTGGATCGGGATCCATTTACTATATAAAAAATCATTTAAAAAGGTCAGAAGTCGTCACATTATCACAATTTATACATATGGCATGTATAGCAAAATCTATACATACAACACGTAGTCCGAGAACTGACTAAACCTGCTCTGATACCACTAAATGTATCGCCCCCAAGCCCGAGACCGTCGTCGGAGTCGAGCTTGAGGTGTTACCGAACATAATTTATCAAATTAAGAACTTCAAATCATTTGTTTCTACATTCACAGCTTTCTAGCTACCTGCATCACAGTTACAAAAAAAATCATATCTCGAGTTCAGAAACTCGACATCAAGATCTATAAATTTTCCATAAATCTAGACTCATATATCTATTCACAAAATTTTTTCACGAATTTTTGGTTGGGCCAATTAGTACAGTTTATTAGTTAAAGCTACCCCTATTTCAGGACTTGAATGGACTGTCCTCTATTTACTACGACCCATATTTCTCTCTGTGACAAATTTATATGACTATGCCGTTTGTTTATCCTGAAACTAGACTCAATAAGGATTCCAAGAATATAAAATACACCACTTAATTATTTTTGTACAATTTATGGTGAATTTCTAAATTTTGAACAGGGGATCTAGAAATCGATCTGGCCCTGTTTCACTAAAATTTAAATATCTTCTAACATATAATTCCTTTACCTTTTTCGTTTGTTTTATGTGAAACTAGACATATTAGGATTCAATGTCATATTTAATCCATCCCCAAATTTGATTTATGTGATTTTTAATAAATTTTCAAACTCACATCAGTGTTGCTGCAATGTTCTGTTCAAGGCAAATTTCATCTTTTCATGAGTTTTTAAGGACCAGATAACCTATTAACCTTCCATGACATCAAACATGATCTAAATTAGCCATTTCCATGACTTATCGTTATCAAACATTTTCTCAACCAAATCACCGCCATATCACAAAATTATTTACACAAAGTAGGTATATTGCTATACATGCCGTACTTAAGTTTTAAAAGCCATTTACCAAAATAAAAGTCCTTCGGATAGTGTGATCGCACCTTCGACCTGTCCCGATTCTCGAGCCGGCTTGTTCACAACTCTGATGAATAAAAAGGAGGAGTAAGCATAAATGCTTAGTAAGTTCATATGCAAATAACAAGTAACATAACAATACAATTATACCAAACAACCTTAGCATGGTATCACCAAAACATATATCACATTTCTAAACATCATTCGTCATCTTACCACCTTATCGTTGTAGTATCTATTTTCAACCTGAGGGTTAAGTACATACCTGTCCAAAGTGTCCATTTCACAACACTTACCAAAACGTCACTTGCATTTTAAGTGTTCTTCCATTTCATTAAAAATTTTTACCCGTTGAACACATCGGAATATAACTCAGATACATGGATAATTTGCACATAAGTGCCACATATGTAATCAAGCAATCATGTAACCCGCCCCTAAGTGAACTCGGACTCAACTCAACGAGCTCGGGCGTTCGCATCCATAAGTGAACTCGGACTCAACTCAACGAGTTCGGATGCCTAGTTACATCTCACGAACTCGGACTCAACTCAACGAGTTCGAACATTCGCATCCATAAGTGAACTCGGACTCAACTCAACGAGTTCGGATGCTCAACCATCCTAGTGACATGTCACTTGTATCCTAATCTATTCCTAAGGTTCAAACGGGATTTTCCTCGGACACATATCCTTGCCATCTTCCGTAAAATACTGAAACCAATACTCGGTAGCACTTTATATTTAACAAATAATACACATAATTTGCATTTTATTCGAAAATAACCACAAAGCATATATTTCATGATAAAAATCAGCATATCATAAAATTAACATCAATAACTTAAAAATAACAATTATGCTACATTATTTACACATGAACTTACCTTGGTACCAAAATATAAAGATTTTGCAATTTAGTCTACAATCTTTTCTTTTCCTCGATTGGAATTCGATTCCACGTCTTTCTTGATCTAAAATAACACATTTAGCTTATTTAATACTCACATTATCAAATTAGTCTTTAATTTAAATTTTAGCAAAATTACAATTTTATCCCTAAACTTTTGCATATTTACACTTTTGCCCCTAATCTCGGGATTAAACTTAATTCCTTATTCTTATGTTTTATAACATTCTGATCACTTTTTCCTTCTATGGAAACATCAAATTCTCACTCTAACATGTACTTATGACTATTAGGTATTTTTGCCGATTAAGCCCTTTTACTCGTTTTCACTCAAAACCAAGTAGCACAAGTTGTCTAACTTAATTTAAAACCTCATATTCTATCATAAAACATCAAAATTCACAAATTTCACCTATTCCGATTTGTGGTCACGAAACCACTATTCCGATTAGGCCTTAATTCCGGATATTACAGAAAGTATAGTGCCACTGAATTTATGGGTCTGAAAGGAGTCGATCCATCAATAGCTGAAAATTGGATGGAGTCGACTAAAAGAATTTTACAGCAATTAGATTGTACCCCCCAAGAGTGTTTAATTTGTGCTGTATCGTTGCTACAAGAAGAAGCTTACTTTTGGTGGGAATCAGTGGTTCGACATTTACCAGAGAATATGATAAATTGGGATCTATTTCAGAAAGAGTTTTAAAAGAAATACATCAGAGAAATGTATATCAAAGACAAGAAGCAAGAGTTTTTGACGTTGCAACAGGATGACATGTCAGTAATAGATTATGAGAGGGAATTTTTGAGACTCAGCAGATACGCCTCAGAGTTTATTCCAACTGAAGCTGATAGTTGTAAGAGATTTTTACGGGGTCTACGAGATGAGATCAAATTACAGTTGGTATCTCAACGTATTACTAAAATGGTAGACTTGATTGAGCGAGCTAAAATGGTAGAAGAAGGTTGGGTTTCAATAAAAATACTAAAAGTGTTCGACTAGCTGAGAAGCGTACGGGAACTACCAGTTTGAATCCTCAGCCGAAAAGACTAAAAGAATCTCAAGGTGGTTGGAGATTTAGTTTTAGATCAGACAGATGTGGAAGAAGCCAGGGAAAATAGACGACGTATATACTGGTAGTATACGAGGTCCATCTCGAGATGTGGACATTCCAGAACGTGGACATTGTGGAAAGAGACATTTGGGTGAATGCTGGAAAGTGACCGGAGGTTGTTTGCGTTGTGGGTTGGCAGAGCATTTTGTTAAAGACTGTCCGAAGAATAAAAATGATACTCCTGTCACATCACAAAGATCAGTATCTACTGCTTGAGGCAGAGGTCCAGGTAGAGGTAGTTCGGTTGCCAGAGGAGGAGCTGGTAGAAGGAGCAGTGATATTGTTACCCAATAGTCTGAAGCCAGAGCACCAGCCAGAGCTTATGTGGTCAGAACTCGTGAAGAAGGTGATGCTCATTATGCGGTAACAGGTATATTTCTATTATATTCTGAGCCTGTTCATGCTTTAATCGATCCTGGATCTTCACATTCTTATATTAATTCAAAATTAGTTGAGTCTAGAAAATTAAAATCCGAAATGTCTAGAGTGTCTATTGAGGTGTCGAGTCCGTTGGGGCAAACAGTGTTAGTGAACCAGGTTTGTTCAAGATGCCCGTTGATTATACAGAATAAAACTTTTCCGGTTGACTTGTTAATTATGCCATTTGGGGATTTTGATATAATATTGGGAATGGGTAGTTATCCGAACATGGAGTGATTTTGGAGTGTTATAAAAAGAGATTCAGCATTCAGACAGAGAGTAAAGATCGGGTTGAAGTAAATGGTATTCGTACTAGTGAGCCAGCACGAATTGTTACAGCAATAAAAGCTAGTAAATTACTTCAGCAGGGTTGTTCAGTATATTTGGCATATGTTATTAATTTAGATTCAATTGGAAGCCAGTGCGGTAAAATTCGAACAGTTTGTGAGTTTCCTGATGTGTTTCCCGAGGAATTACCTGGTTTACCGCTAGATAGGGAAGTCGACTTCGCTATTGACGTTTATCCGGGTACATCACCAATCTCTATACCTTCGTATCGGATGTCACCTACAGAGTTGAAAGAGCTGAAGATACAGTTGCAAGACTTATTAGACCGTGGTTTTATTCGACCGAGCATATCACCATGGGAAGCTCCAGTATTATTTGTTAAAAAGAAAGATGGCTCGATGTGACTTTGTATTGACTACCGACAGTTGAATAAAGTAACAATCAAGAATAAGTATCCATTGCCTCGTATTGATGACTTGTTTGATAAGTTGAGAGGAGCTTCTGTATTTTCGAAGATTGACTTAAGGTCAGGCTACTACTAGTTGAAAGTAAAATAAGGTGATGTTCCAAAGATAGCTTTTCGTACAAGATATGGTCACTATGAGTTCCTAGTAATGCCATTCGGGTTGACAAATGCTCCAGCTACTTTTATGGATCTCATGAATCATATCTTTCAACCATATTTAGACCATTTTGTAGTAGTTTTTATTGATGGTATATTGGTTTATTCGAAATTAGAGTTAGAGCATGATCAGCATCTCAGGATTGTACTACAGATATTACGGGAAAAACAGTTGTATGGAAAGCTCAGAAAATGTGAATTTTGGTTGTCAGAGGTTATATTTCTAGGACATGTAGTATCTGCAGAAGGAATCCGAGTTGATCCAAAGAAGATTGAAGCGATTGTACAGTGGAAACCACCAAGAAACTTATCAGAGGTACGTAGTTTTCTTGGTTTAGCTGGGTATTATAGAAGATTTGTAAATGGATTTTCGAAGATAGCTTTGCCAATGACCAAGCTACTACAAAAGAATGTACCGTTTGTGTGGGATGATCAGTGCCAAGAAAGTTTTGAAAAGTTGAAGCAAATGCTGACTGAGGCACCAGTTCTGACATTACCAGAATCAGGAAAGATTTTATAGTGTATAGTGATGCTTCTTTGAGTGGTCTGGGTTGTGTACTGATGCAAGATAGAAAAGTAATAGCCTATGCATCTCGTCAATTGAAGCCACACGAACGTAATTATCTGACTCATGATTTGGAACTAGCAGCTGTGGTTTTCGCTCTGAAGATTTGGAGACATTATCTTTATGGTGAAAAATGCTACATCTATACTGATCATAAAAGTTTGAAATATCTTCTTTCTCAAGAAAGAATTAAATTTGAGACAAAGATGATGGATCGAGCTTCGAAAGACTATGATTGTGTTATAGACTATCATCCGGGAAGAGCTAATGTTGTGGCTGATGCATTAAGTAGAAAAGCTGTAATTGAATTAAGAGTAATGTTTGCACGACTTAGTATCAGTGATGATGGGAGTATTTTGGCCGAATTGAGAGTGAAGCCAGTAATGTTTGATCAGATCAGATCAACTCAGTTTGAAGATGACAAATTGTTGAAGAAAAGAAAGATGGTACAGAGTGGTACAACAGAAAATTTTAGTATTGATGATCATGATTGTTTGAGATTCTAAAATCGGATTTGTATTCCAACTACTTCTAAGCTTAAAGAGTTAATTCTTTGAGAAGCTCACGATAGTCCATTTGCCTTACACCCTAGAGGTACGAAGATGTATCGTGATTTACGAGAATTATATTGGTGGCCTGGAGTGAAAAGGGACATAGTTGAATATGTTAGTAAATGTTTGACATGTCAGCGAATAAAGGCAGATCATCAAGTTCCTACTGGATTACTTCAGCCTATTAGCATTCCTGAGTGGAAATGGGATCGTATCACAATGGATTTTGTTACGGGATTGCCATTATCGGCGAGTAAAAAGAATGCTATTTGGGTAATTGTTGATCGGCTTACAAAATCAGCTCACTTTATAATTTGTCGTCGAGCAGTTGGTCATTTGCGAAGCTTGCAGAAGTGTATATTCGAGAAATTGTTAGATTACATGGTTTCCGGTGTCAATAATCTCGGATCGAGATCCTCGGTTCATATTGAGATTTTGGAGACAGTTACATGAATCATTGGGTACTCGACTTAACTTCAGTACGGCCTTTCATCTGTAAAAAGATGGACAGTCTGAACGGGTAATACAGATATTAGAAGATATGCTTCGGGCTTGTATCATTGATTTTGAATCAGGTTGCGTTATTTGCCATTAGCTGAATTTGTTTATAACAATAGTTTCCAATCTAGTATTCAGATGGCTCCGTATGAAGCATTATATGGTTGAAGGTGTCGGTCACCAGTATGTTGGACAGAATTAAAGGAAAGAAAAATGATTGGGCCAGAATTGATTCAAGAAACAGAAGAAATAGTAAAGAAGATTAAAGACAGATTGAAAACAACCTTTGATAGGCAGAAATCATATGTAGACTTGAAATGGCAAAATATTGAATATTTTGTTGGTGATAAAGTATTCCTCAAAGTATCACCTTGGAAGAAAGGTTTGAGATTTAGCCGAAAGGGTAAATTGAGTCCACGTTTTATTGGGCCGTATGAAATAGTAGAAAGAGTTGGACCGGTTGCTTACCGATTAGCTTTACCTTCAGAGTTACAAAATATTCATGATGTTTTTCATGTTTCTATGCTTCAGAGATATAGGTCAGATCCTTCACATATCATTTCCACTGAAGACATTGATATTCAACCGAATTTGTCCTATGAAGAAAAACCAGTGCAAATATTAGTTAGAGAAGTAAAGGAGTTGAGAAACAAACGGGTTCCTTTAGTAAAAGTGTTATGGAGAAATCATAAAGTGGAAGAAGCAACTTGGGAACCGGAAGAAACGATGAGAGCACAATATCCTCATCTTTTCTCAGGTAAATTTCGAGGACGAAATTTATTAAGGGGGAAAGAAATGTAATGACCCAAAATTCACGGGCACCGGAAAAGTGAGTTATAGGGCCTTCGTCTTAGTGAAATAAGTTCGAAAATAATTATTAGAAATATTTAGTAGTGTGCCTAATTAGGTTTTAATTAGGTGAATTTAGCTTAATTTAGAGTAATTTGTAAAAAGAACTAAATTGAATAAGGGGTAAAAGTTTAATTCTAAAGTAATAGAAAATAAAAAGGATTAAAATGGTAATTAAATCATTTACAAAAGTTGAGGCAGCATATATGTATTAAAATCTAAGATTTTATTTAGGTTATATATAAATATTATATAAATATTATATATAATTATAAACCATCATTATGGTTTTATATTATTATTATTATTATTAGTATTGTTATTATTATTATTAAATGAAGTAAATAGTAGACAATTGTATGGTTTAATAAAATACATGTGTAATAATATGTATAATACAATTGTAATACAAGTATTATTTATTAAGTAGATATTTATTATTTATTATTAATAAGTAAAAGATATTTATTAGATAAATAATTAAAACAAGATTTTTATGGTATGAAAAACAAATTAGATAATGACATTTGTAATAATATAAATATGTACACTTGTAATAAAATAACTAATTTACTTAATATTAAAGTAAAAGATATTTGTTAATTAAATAATTAAATTATTAGATTTTTTGTGTGAAAAATAAAATAAATGGTGACAAATGTATGGTATTGATGGTGTACACTTGTGTGTATATGATTAAATACTTTATAAATATTTAAAATAAATATATTATAATATATGTTAATTAAATAAACAAAGTACATAAAAGAATAAAAGAATAAAATAAAATAAAAACAAAGAAAAGAAAGAAACAGAGACATTCGAAACAAAGCAGGAAGAAAAGGGGAAAGAAAAAAAAAAGGAAAAACTAAGAGTTTAAGGTTTAAAGCTTTGATTGGTAAGTCATTTAAGTCCTTTCTATTTAATTTTGATGATTTAGAAGCTTTAAAATAAGGTTTTGATGAAATTAAGTTGATAGTTCAAGAGTTCACATGTTTCCAAATAGGGTTTATGTTGGACAAATTATGGAATTAGGGATTTCATTGAATGAATTCTAAGTTAGAATCGATTAAGGGATTAAATTGAAAACTAGGCTATAAGTTTTATGTTGTAGGGGCTAAATTAAAGAAATTTCAAAATTAGGAAAATATGCTGGAAATTTTATAGTTAAACATGAGTTTAGACAAAATTTGAATAGAAAAAGAGAGTGAATTGGATTAAGAAAGTAAGTAAGTTTAGTTAGGATTAAATTGAGAATAAGGTAGGAATTGTTTAGAAATTTAATTATTTATTTTAATTAATGCTGTAAATAATAATGTAAATTACTATTATTTTCGTAGCCAACAAAGAACCTGAAGCATTGGTACGAAAAGGAAAGGAGAAAGTTATCGAGGAGTAATCACAAAATTCGGGTTTGTATTACTATAATTCAAATTATTTATTTATTCATTAAATGTTTAATTTAATTTATGTATATGGTAAGTAAATTATAAGGTAAGTCTGTTTGTTGAATTGTATAAAAATTTAATTGAATGATGAATATGTATTGAAATTGAATTGGTTATGGATTGAAATGAAAAAGTGTATTGAATTGAGTTGAAATTGAAATTTAAAAGTGATATGGAATACCCTATTAACTAGTCGGGCTGAGTCGGATATAATTGGCAAGCCATAGGATTTTGAAGAGTACGGGAATTGCCGGCTTTACTGATTAGGCACTTTATGTGTTGTATTTTAGGCACCTCGTGTGTCGTTTTAGGCACTTTATGTGTTGTATTCTGATCAGGTACTATGTACCCTTTTAGGCACAATGTGTCGTATCGGTGTGTCTGGGTTGGAATCCGTGTATCCATCAAAGTCCGGGTCTGTTAATAGGGTGAACATGTAAAATGAGAAATTTAAAATAAATTGATTGATTATATTATTGAAATATTGAAAGAAATGGGAAAGTTGAATTATGAATTGAAATGAAGATTGAGAATGAAAGGCATGAATTTAATATTCATGTAGTGATTGAAATTGTTACATGTGATATATGATGGAAATTGAAGAATAGTTAAAAATTGTATTGTTATTATTAATGAATGAAGTTTAAGAATGAATTGATATTTGAGAAATTGGATAGTTACATGTTCGGTAATTATAATTCTTTATTGCTATTATAATTTGAATTATGGTAATACCACTGAGTATATTCATACTCAGTGTCACAGTTGTTTAGTGCGTGAGTTAGTAGAAGTCAAGTGTCCCGGCTCAGCATCCAAAACATTCCCGACTCCAACACAAACTTGGTGATGAATTTTTCTTTTGGGTAAAAGTGGCATGTACATAGGTGTTGTGTGATCACTTAAATATGTATATTATTTTAGTTGTGAAGGATGAATTATAATGTTTAAGTGGTTAAATGAAATGGTAAGAAAGGTATATGATATTTTGACACATGAACATTAAGTTGTAAAATGAATGAAGTTTTCAATCAAATTTTGAGTGATGCTATGATAATTATTTAAGTTAAAATTATTTTAATGATATAAATATCATTTAGGTGAATTTGAAACATTGGTATTAATTGTTTTGGTTTGAAATTTGCAGGGGGTTTTAAGTAAAAATAACCAGAAATACTGCCGAAATTTTTATAAAAAAAAATTAAAAATTACGAAAAAAATTTCGGAATACTCGAACAAGTCCCGTTCTACTTTTAATACGTGTTTTGGACTTTGAGAGTCAAACATAGGGACTTAATTATTTGTTTTACTATGAATGTTATATTAATTGTGAATTATTCTTAAGCTGTCTGATATGTCCGGTAATGCCTCGTAACCTTGTTCTGGCGACGGTTTAGGGTTAAGGGTTGTTACACCTGATGTGATTACGGGTACTTTTTCTCTCTATGATACTCATGTTGTCGCTTTGATTGATTTGGGATCTACCCATTCATATATTTGTGTGAAATTGGTGTCTAGTATGAATATGCCCGTTGAGTTTGCTAAATTTGTGATAAAAGTGTCAAACCCTCTAGGCAAGCATGTGTTAGTTGACAAAGTATGTAGAAATTGCCCTTTAATGATTAAAAGTCAGTGTTTCCCAGCTAATCTTATGTTTTTACCATTTGATGAATTTGATATAATACTTGGTATGGATTGATTGACCATGCATGATGTAGTGGTAAACTGTGGAAGGAAAACCATTGAAGTAAAATGTGAAAGTGGTGATATTCTTTAGGTTGAACCAGATGAATCGGATAGTTTGCCTGTAGTGGTTTCTTCTATGACTGCTCAAAAATGTATAAGAAAGGGTTATGAAGCTTATCTTGCCTTTGTGTTGAATACAAAAGAGTTTGACTTGAAAATTGAATCAGTACTGGTAGTATGTGAGTATCCAGATGTATTTTAGAAAGAGTTGCCCAGATTACCTTCTATTAGGGAAGTTGAGTTTGGTATTGTGTTAATTCCTGGTACTGCACCTATTTCGATTGCTCCGTATTAGATAGACCCGATGGAATTAAAATAGTTGAAAGTTTAGTTACAAGATTTAATGGATAAAGGTTTTGCGAGACCTAGTCATTCTCCGTGGGGCGCACCGATTCTATTTGTGAAAAAGAAAGATGGTTCAATGAGATTGTGCATTGACTATCGATAGCTCAATAAAGTAACCATAAAGAACAAGTATCCCATGCCAAGAATCGATGACTTGTTTGACCAATTGAAGGTAGCCACACTGTTTTCAAAGATAGACTTGAGGTCCGATTACTACCAGTTGAGAGTTAAGGAGTTTGATGTGCCGAAAACTACATTTCGGATGAGGTATGGTCACTATGAATTTTTGCTTATACTGTTTGGTTTAACGAATGCGCCTACTGTATTTATGGATTTAATGAACCATATTTTCCGACCATACTTGGATAAATTTGTGGCTGTTTTTATTGATAATATCCTGATTTATTCTCATGATGAGACCGAGCATGCCGAGCACTTGAGAATGGTTTTGCAAACTTTGAAAGACAAGCAATTGTATTCTAAGTTCAGTAAGAGTGAATTTTGGCTTTGAGAAGTTGAGTTTTTGGGCCACATTGTTTTGGGCAATGGCATTAGAATTGACCCGAGTAAGGTTTCGACTATTATTGAATGGAAACTGTTGAGGAATGTAACTGAGGTTAAAAGCTTTCTAGGCCTAGTCGGGTATTATAGACGGTTTGTTAAAGGATTTTCCATGATTGCTACTCCGATGACGAGGTTGTTATAGAAAGATGTCAAGTTCAAATGGATAGAAAAGTGCCAATAGAGTTTTGAGAAACTAAAGGCATTGTTGACCGAGGCACTGGTTTTAGTGCAACTTGAACCGGGAAAAGAATTTATGGTTTTTAGTGACGCATTTTGAATGGATCAGGTTGTGCACTTATACAAGAAGGTAAGGTGATAGCTTATGCTTCGAGGCAACCAAAGCCACATGAGAAAAATTATCTGACCCATGATTTGAAGCTAGCTGCCATTGTATTTGTGTTAAAGATTTGGAGACACCATTTGTATGGCGAGAAATGTCGAGTATTCACAGACCATAAGAGTCTAAAGTACTTAATGACTCAAAAGGATTTGAACCTACAACAACAAAGGTGGCTAGAGTTGATAAAAGATTATGAGCTAGTGATTGACTACCACCCAAGAAAGGTGAATGTAGTCGTCGATGCTTTGAGTAGGAAGTCGTTATTTGCTTTAAGGGCTATGAACACTCAGTTGGCTTTATCAAATGATGGTTCGATTTTAGTCGAGTTCAGAGCTAGACCGATGTTTCTCCAAGAGATTTATGAAGCTCAGAAAGGTGATAGTGAGTTGCAAGACAAGATAGCTCAATGAGAGTCGGGTATTGAATCAGATTTTCGGATTAGTTCTGATAGTTGCTTGATGTTTCAAGATAGGATTTGAATTCCTAAAAATACCAAGTTGATTTAGAAGATTTTGCATGAGGCACATAGTGGTTGTTTGTCTATACATCTGGGTAGTAGAAAAATGTAAAATGGCTTGAAGAAATTGTATTGTTGGCCGGATATGAAAAGAGATATTTCAGAGTTTGTTTCGAGATGCCTGATCTGTCAGCAAGTAAAAGTCGAACACCTAGTACCTTCAAGCTTACTTCAGCCTGTAATGGTCCTCGAGTGGAAATGGGACCGTATGACGATGGATTTTGTGACGGGTTTGCCTTTGACACCGAGAAAGAAAAATGTTGTATGGGTTATTGTAGATCGATTGATAAAGTCGGCTCACTTAATACTAGTACGTACCGACTATTCACTTGATAAGTTAGCTGAATTATATATTTCTGAAATAGTGAGATTGCACGGAGTACATTTGTCGATTATTTCGGATAAAGATCCGAGATTCACTTCACGGTTCTGGAAAATGTTGCAAGAGGCTTTGGGTACAAAGTTGAACTTTAGTACTGCTTTCCATCCGCAAACTGACGGTCAGACTGAACGAGTAATTCAAATTCTTGAAGATATGTTACGGTGTTGTGGTTTTGAGTTCCAATGTAGTTTGGAAAAGTACTTACCGTTGGTAGAATTTGCCTACAATAACAGTTTTCAGTCGAGTTTGAAAATGGCACCGTATGAGGCATTGTATGGGCCTAAGTGTCGAACGCCTTTGTATTGGACTGAACTCAGAGAGAATTAGATTCACGGAGTTGATTTAGTCAGAGAACCCAAAGAAAAGGTAAAGACAATACATGATTGTTTGAAAGCCGCTTCGGATAGACAAAAATCTTACGCGGATTTGAAATGGAAAGAAATTGAGCTTCAGGATGGTGATAAGGTATTCCTGAAAGTATCTCCGTGGAATAAGGTTTTGAGGTTTGGCTGAAGAGGCAAATTAAGTCCACGCTTTATTAGACCGATGAGATTACTGGAAGGATAGGACCGGTAGCATATCGGTTGGCTTTGCCATCCGAATTGGAAAAGATTCATGATGTGCTCCATGTGTCTATGTTGTGTCGATATTGATCAGACCCTTCACATGTGATTTCATCGGCAGAGGTTGAGATTCGATCAGATATAACTTATGGCAAAAAATCGGTTAAGATTTTTGCTTGAGAAGGCAAGCAATTGAGGAACAAAAGTATGGCCCTTGTGAAAGTATTATAGCAAAGACATAGGGTTGAAGAGGCTAAATGGGAGACCTGGGAAAGCATAAGAAACCAATACCGAAACCTTTTCACCAGTAAGATTTTCAGGTACGAAAATCCCTAAGGGGGAGAGCTGTAACACCCCGAATTAGGGCCTAGGAGGTCTATGATATGGTTGCATGCTTGTGTAAAATTTTCATGAAGAAATTCTATTGATAGAGTGTCCAATTTGACATTTAGGACTAAATTGCAAAAGTTGCAAATTGTGAGTTCTAGGAGCTTTAAGCATGAGATTTCCATGGATTATTAATTACAGGTCCTTAAATAGTAATTTGCCCAATTTTTATTTTTATGGACAAAAATGGGCATGAATAGGAAAAATTTGAAAGAAAGGGTATTTTTGTCATTTGGTTAATAAAAGAATAAAAGGGGAAAAATAGGTCAAAATTGTGTTCATCTTCTTCATATGTGTGCTAAAAATTTGAAGAGCCATGGCTAGGGTTTTTCTTCAACTTTCAAGCTCGATTGTAAGTACTCCATAGCCCCATTTTTAATGCTCTTTATGTTTTTGAGATCCTTGAAGCATGAACTAGCTATTTCTACCATTATTTTGAGCTAGGGTTCATGTTCAAAAACTTACCTGTGTGTGACATGCATGTATTTTGGTGTTTAATGGAGGAATATGAAAGTTTGATGCATGATAAATATTTTTTACTAAGTAGTTTTTCATGAAAACACCTAAAAAGGACCTTTTTGTAAAACTTGTAAAATAGGTGGTTAAAAATTTGATTTGGAAGAAAATGGGGGCTGATATGATATAATTTCGGCTAGGCTTGGGTCGCAAAAGAAATGAACACATTCCATTTTACGAGCCTAAGGGCTAATTTGTAATTATGTGAAAGTTTAGTGGTAAAATTATAATTTTTCCAAAGTGTGATTTATGGACTATTTTGAACAATGTGATAATTAAATAAGCAAATTTGCTATTAAAGATCAAGAAATACGGAGTCCGGACCTAAACCGGAGAAGGAACAAGGTTGTGGACTAAAATGAATAGTAGCCATATTTTGAGTATCGAGGTAAGTTCATGTGTAAATAATGCAACATTATATTATTATGTTTTTAATGCTTTAATATTGCATAAATTGTGTAATTGTCTCTGTGGATTTAATTAATGAAAACTCGAATGACGAATCGATGAGTTCGATACCTCAAAATCCCGATTGAACCTCAGGAATAGTTAGGATACAAATGTCATGACATTAGGGTTATGTGTGATCCCATGTAAGACCGTGCCTAGGACATGGCATTGGCATCGTTATGAGATCCCATGTAAGACCATGTCTGAGACATGGCATTGGCATCGACATGTGATCCTATGTAAGACCATATTTGGGATATGACATTGACATTGATATGAGACATCGTGTAAGACCATAGCTGGGCTATCGGATTTGATTTGAGATCCCATGTAAGACCATATCTGGGATATGGAATTGGCATCTTACTATGTTTATGAGAATTCTCTAGTATCCTTTAGTAATTCCTAGTGGTTCAACGGGTAATCCAAAGATTATGTCAAAGAGATGACAAGGTATGATCATCTTGAAAGGGTACAGGTACGTACACAAAGCTCATAAATATTGAGATTATGAATCGATGAGACCTCAGTAAGATGTGAATGAATGAGTTATGATCATGAGTCTTATTGTACATTATGCAAATGCCATGACTTAAAATGTACCTATGATACTTGATGACATTATGATAAATATTAGTATGTTTTGTGTATAATAATGTATGGTTAATATTGTTAGTTATTTACATGCAAACTTACTAAGCTTTATGCTTACTCCATTTTCTTTTCCATTTTTCTTATAGTATCACCAAGCTAGCTTAGGGATCGAAGGACGTTGGAGTTCGATTCACACTATCAAACTAATCTTTTGGATATAGTGAATTTAAGTATTTTGAGTATGACATGTATAGGGACTTGGTCCTTTTGTTATATGTCATATTTGTGTAGCCAAATGTGTTGGCTTATAATGATTTGATGATTCATTTTGTATATGGCCATGAGATATGAGCCATATTAATTATGGGGATGTAATCCAATTCATACATGAATACATGTGCTATGATCACTCATGTTATGGTTAAATTCATTTGGCATGGATGAATTGTGGATACGATCATGAATGCTTGATGATGGAAATGTGAGTAAGTGACATAATAACAACTAAGGCATGAATGTATGAAATGAAATGAAATTTATGTTTCATATTCCATGTGATTTGGTAAGCTTGGTCTAAATAAAATATGAAGTCTTAAGCAAGTATAAATTGATAAGAAGTTGTTATGTATGAGCTATATTTATGAATGTGTAAGTGCTCATTTGTGCCATGTAGGATGTCATTGAGATGTATAAGTGTGCATGTGTTTTTGAGGGTGACAAAAGGCTTGGAAAATAGCCTCAAAGTTGTCTACATGGGTAGGCACACGGGCATGTGTCTAGACCGTGTGTGATAGATGGTCTGCCCTATGGGAGTGTGATTCGGCCGTGTGTCCCCTGCACCCTAATTAGGTAAAATAGAATGCCTAGTAGTAAACATATGGGCCGTGTGTCTCAGCTGTGTGAAGGGCATGGCCTCAGGATATGGGCGTGTGCCCAGGCCGTGTGAGGTATGCACTTAATTATTGGAATTTAATTCGCCACATGGCCTAAGCACACGGGCGTGTGCCTTGGCTGTGTGACCCTAATTGTGTTGATGACGTCATAAACAGAGAGTTACACGGGCTGAGGACACAGGCGTGTGTTACCTCACGGCCTACCGACACGAGCATGTAACCTTGTTTCATGAAAATTTTCTAGGTTTTCCCAAAGTTTTCTAATGTTTTTGGTTTAGTCCTAAACTACTCCCGATGTATGTTTTGGGCCTCATAAGCCCATATAAAGGACAATTTGCATATGTATGAATGAATTTGATTTGAATGAAATTTTATGGCTCGATTTTGAATGTTTACTCGTGTTTAAGTTAAGTAATGCTTCGTATCCTGTCTTAGCGTCGGACACGGGTAAGGTTTGTTACTAATCACACAAAAAAGAACCTTATTTACAAGTATATTAAAATAACCAAGTGACATAATTTGGGAAAGTATCAAAGTGTACCAACTAACATATTTATCTATATATACATGCCACTACCTTAGGAGATGTAAAAACCACCAACTTAGATGGATGGCATGAGTCAGTTGAATGATCCTTCCAAAATGTCAGCAACGATTATTTACAAAACAATCCATAGGAATCTATCAGCTTACAAAGCTTAGTAAGGACATAGTATAACATTTAATCTAAATACAATTAATTACAATTCTTACACTATATGATTCAGAGTTACCGGAGTATAAACAGGGGCATGTAAGTGCATTCAGGGGTACTAAATTACAAACAGGGGCACGTATTTGCATTTAGGGGTACTGAAGTACAATTAAGGGCACGTATGTGCATTCAGGGGTACCGAAGTACAAACAGGGGCATGTATGTGCATTCATTCAATAATTAACTATAAGTATTTAATTTAAAAACTATAATATAATAATACAATTAAAAGTTCATTTACGTATTGAAACATTATGAACTTACCAAGTATTTAATGCCGATAAACACGTAGGGGCTAATTCACTATTTTCCTTTTTCCTCGATTATAGTCTTTTTTATCCAAGTTTTGATCTATATAATAATTAAATACAATATATTAATCTCATACATATTTCACATTCCATTCAATGCATATGACCCTTAACTTTTCATTAATTATACATTTTTCCTAAACTTTTATAGCTTTTACGATTTAGTCCTTTAACCCGTTATTCATCAAATTGACCATTTTCTAAGAACCAATTTATAGCCAAATATTCTAGCCTCTTTAACCATCCCTATTATACATCAAATTCACTATCAAACCTTGAAAATTTGACATTTTAACAATTTAATCCTTAAATCAAAATCTAACGAAAATCACTTCACAAACAACTAAATACCACAATTAAAGCTTCAAACACATAGTTATCATAAAAACATTCAAGATTCGTCAATAGTAACTTCTAAAATTTTTAACAGATTCAAAAATAGAGGTATGGGCTAACTGGACCTTGTTGCAACGATCTCAAAAACATAAAAATCACAAGAAACGAGTTGGAAATTTTCGGTGGTTCCCTTTTAGGAAGATGATAACTTTGTTATTTTATTTTTACTTAAGTTTTATTTAAGAAATTACTACTTTTTCCTTTAAATTATCACGTACTTTAATGAATTCAAAGTCCAAAATCGTTCATCTACTTTTATTATGGTCCAATTACCATATGAGTCCTCCCTCATTTCATAATTAAACTATTTGATCATCTTAATTCAGTAATTAACAAATTTTACAATTTAGTCATTTTTCCTTAATTAGTTATCTAAATGTTAAAATTTCTTAACCAAAATTTAATACGACACTTATGACTTCGTAAATATTTTATAAATAATATTTAGGCCAATACAATAGAAATTTTTGGTCCTAAAACTATTGTTCCGTCACCACTGAAAAACAGACTGTTACAACTCTCCCCCTAGGAAATTTCGTCCTCAAAATTGTTACCTGAGAATAGATTCAGATACTGTAGTTTCATTGATTCCTCGGTTTCGCAGGTAGTTCTTTCATTACCATGAAATGCCGCAAAAATTTTACTAATGTCACACGTTTATTCCGAAGTTCTTTGACTTCAGAGCCAAAATTTTCACTAGTTCTTTAGAAAACGTCAAATTAGGTTGTAATTCAATCTCACTATGATGAATCACGTGTGAAGGATCATATCTGTATCGTCTTAACATTGAATTGTGGAAAACAATATGAATTTTCTCTAGTTTAGGAGGTAACGCTAATCTGTAAGCTGCAGAATCGATTCTTTCGATAATCTCATATGGTCCAATAAATCTTGGACTCAGCTTTCCTTTATTTTCTAATAGTAGCACTTTCTTCCACAGAGAAACTTTTAAAAATACCCTATCGCCAACAACAAATTCTATATTTTTCCTTTTCAAATCCGCGTACAACTTCTGATGATCAATTGCCACTTTTAAAAAATCTCGAATAATTCCAACTTTGTCTTCAGTTTCTCGAATCAAATCAATCTCTACCATTTTAGATTCGCTCAGCTCAGACGAATACAATGTCATTTTACATTTTCTTCTGTATAAAGCTTCAAACGGTGACATTTTAATACTGGATTGATAACTGTTATTATAAGTGAACTCAACTAATGGTAGATTTTTTCCCAGCTACCGTTAAACTCAAGAATACAACATCGTAGCCTATCTTCTAAAATTTAAAGTACTCGTTCTGATTGCTCATCTAAGTTTGGTACCCAAAGCCTTATAAATTTTACTCCAATATCTCGATTGAAACCATTAATCACGATCAGAAATAATAGATGTCAGAACTTCGTGTATCTTACAATCTCTGACATATAATTCCGCTAGCTTTTCAAGTGAGTAATATGCTCTGACTGGAATAAAATGGGTCGACTTAGTCAATCTATCAACAATCACCCAGATCGACTCTTTCTTTTTTGGAGTTATCGACAAACCAGATACAAAATCCATCGTGACTTGCTCCCACTTCCACCCAGGAATCATAATTTGTTGTAATAATCTCGACGAAACCTGATGTTCTACTTTACCTGTTGACAAATCAAACATTTGGCTACGAACTCACAAATCTCACGTTTCATTCATGACCACTAATACATCTGTTTCAAATCACAATACATCTTTGTGTTACCAGGATGAGTGGAATATGTACTACTATAATCCTCTGACAGTATATCACGTTTCAAATTTAAATTATTCAGAAAATAAATTTTATCGGAGTAATGCAATGTACCATCATCACCAATAATATATTTTGTATTCAAATTATCCTGGACCAATTTTGTTTCATTATCAAATTCGGATCATCATTTTGCAACTCCCGAGTTCATTGTAGAAACAAGGGTTTAGTCTTTAATTTTGCCAATACAGAACCATTGGCATTCAAAGCGAAATGAGTATTCAATGCTCGAAGTGAAAACAATGATGACTTTCTCTGAGTGCGTCCGCAACCACATTAGCCTTTCCCGGATGGTAATCAATAATAAAATCATAATTTTTTAGTAGCTCTAACAAACGTCACTATCTCAGATTCATTTCCTTCTAGGTCATTAAATATTTTAAGTTTTTATGATAAGTATACACGTGACATTTCTCGTAGTATAAATAATGGCTCTATATTTTCAAAGCAAAAACAAGCACAACCAGCTCAAGATAGTGAGTAGGATAATTTTTTTCAAACAGCTTTAACTGTCGAGAAGTATAAGGTTTGGCTTTCCTTAATTACGTAAACACGCAACCTAAACTATTGAGAGACATATCACTGTAAACAACATATGCCATTCCAGATTCAGGCTGAGTTAACACTGGAGCTTCTGTCAACCTGTTGTTCTGCTGATCAAAACTCAGTTGACACTTATCAGACAAAACAAATTCAATGTTTTTCTATAATAACCTGGCCATAGTTGAAGCAATTATTGAAAAGTTTTTAATGAAGCCGATAGTATCCAGCTAATCCCAAGAAACTTCAAACGTCAGAAACATTCTTTGGAATTTTCCAATCAACATTCGCAAATACTTTATTCGAATCAACCCTGATTCCATCAATAGATATAACATGTCCCAAAAAATTAATTTCTCGTAGCTAGAATTTACAATTATTGAATTTTGCATATAGTTATTTTTCATGTAAGATTTTCATCACAACTCTTAAATGTTTGGCATGATCTGACTTGTTCAATGAATAAATCAGAATGTCATCAATGAATACCACAACAAACCGATCTAAATATGGCTAAAACACTCGCATGGGCATCAATAGAAATTCATAGTGACCATATCTAGTTCTGAATGTAGTTTTTGGTACATCATGCTTTTTAACTCACAACTAATAATATCTAGAACTCAAGTCAATTTTTGAAAACACTGTAGCTCCTTTTATCTGATCTAATAAATCATCAATACGAGGTAATGAGTATTTATTCTTAATGCTGGCTCTATTCAACTGTCGATAATCTATACATAGTCTCATTAACCCATCTTTTTTCTTTATGAACAAAACTGTAGCACCCCAAGGTGACACGGTACGTCAAATAAATCCGCGATCTAACAACTCTTGCAACTGCACTTTTAATTCTTTCAATTCTGTAGGGGCCATCTTGTACGTTGTTATCGAAATTGGAGTTGTTCCAGGCATAAGTTTGATCACAGATTTTACTTCTCGAGTTGGTGGCAACTTGGGTAGTTCTTCAGGAAAAACATTAGCATACTCTTTGACTATCGACACTTGCTCAAATTTTGATTTAGCCACTTTCGAATCAAGAACATAGGAAAAATTAGCTTTCACATCACTTTTTAATCAATTTTAGAGCTAACAGTGCTAAAACTACATTTGTAATACAATCGACCCTACCTGCCCTAACACAAATAAATTTACTATTTAGACACTTCAAACTAACTTGCGTCTTTCAGCAACTCACTATAGTATCATGATCATATAACCAATCCATTCCCAGAATGATATCAAAATCATCAAAAGGTAACAACATCAAACTAGTAAGAAAATCGTAACCCCTAACTTTCAGTGGACACGATTTACATATAAGATTAACCAAAACACACTGACCAAGTGGATTCGTAACTTTGACAGTATATTCAGTGAACTCAATAGGTAGTTTCTTTTTGTCTACTAATACAATGCATATATATGAATGAGTTGATCTAGGATCAATCAATGCATATAAATTAATATCAAAGAGAGAAAAAGTACCCGCAATAACGTCTGGGGCAGTAGCTTCCTCACGAGCTTTAATTCTATAAGCTCTAGCTGATGTTCTCACTTCAGATAGTTCATTCATCTCGCTATTCTTCCCTCGACCAGGAATAGTGTTTCTAACGTTTCCAAATTGTCTACCTCTCTGTGAGGTTGCTTTAGGCTTATTTGATTAATTGCCAAAATCATTTTGCCTTTCAGACAATCATGAAGGAAATGGTCAGTAGATCTACAACGGAAAAAAGCTCCTGGCTTTGATCGACACTCACAAAAATGCCTTTTGCTGCAATCATCACAAATAGGAATGGTTCTTTCAACATTTTTTACACTTCTAACACTAGCCGCTGGAGAATTAACAGACTAGAAATTACATTGCCTCAGTTTCTTTCTACTAGTGAACTCTGAAGGGGCAGTCAATCGACTTGTGTCATTTCTAAATTTCTTCGATGGAGACGTTTGAGTAGGCTCGAATGACCCCCTTTTGTTAAAATCTCGAAATTTCAAATCTGACTGTAATGACCCGAATTTTATGGTTATCGAAAAAGTATATTCTCGAGTCTCCGTTACTGAAAAATGGATCCGTAAATATTTATCAAAAATACTTAAAAAGTTAAATGAGTGGTTAATTTGAGTTTAATTGAGTAAATTTAGCTTAGTTAAGGATAATTGGATAAAATGATTAAATTGAATAAAGTGTGAAAGTTTAATTATAGATTAAAAGAAAATAAAAATGACCAAAAAATTACTCCATTTAGCATAAGTGAGGCGGCATATAAAGTAAAAATCTAAGATTTTTACTTTGATTTTAATTATAAAATATATATTTATTAGTAATAAATAATATTAAATTAATTTATTATAATTATGTTATAAGATATTTATATGATAAATAAATTAAATTGTGACAAGTGTGTGATAAAAAAATAAAATACATGTGCAATAAATATTATACATACATTTGTAATATATGTATATATTTACTTATTATTTAAGTAAATATTCATGTTATTGTTATTATTAAATTGATATTATATTATGAAATATATTAAATAAAGGCAAATGTATGGTAAATTAAATATACAAGTGTAATACATATATTTGTACAATTGTAGTATATTTTATTTAATTGCTTTTTATTTAAGTAAATAGATTTTTATATGAAATAAATAAAATAAATAAAAGAAAGACAAGTGTATAAAAATTATTTGGTACAAGTGTAATAATATATATACATACAAGTGTTAAATAAATATTTGTTATTAAATAGATTTTTAATATACATATTTTATTGTTATTATTATTGTATATATATATAGTAAATAAAGAAATGAAAAAGGAAAGAAAAAGAAATAGAGAGCTCAAACGAAACAGGGGAGAAAGAGAGAAAGAAAAAGAAAAAGGAAAAATTGGAGATTTAAAGCTTGAAGTTTAAATAGGTAAGTCAATTTAGCCCCTTTTTGGTTAATTTTGATGTTTTGATGAAATTAAGTTGATATTTTGAAAGTTATTAGATTTCTAGATATAGTTCATGTTGAATAAAATGATGAATTAGGGATTAAATTGATAGAATTTCAAGTTAGAAGTGAAATAAGGATTGAATTGTAAAGTAATTCATAAGTTTTATGTTTTAGGGACTAAATTGAAAGAAAATCAAAATTAGGGATTTATGGGAAATTAAAGAGTTGAAATTTGATTTTAAGTGATAGTTGAGTGAAAAATAGAGAATAAGTTGTAAAGAAAACAAGTTAGTTTGAATTGGGATTAAATTAGAAGTTATGTAAATATTGAGTTGAAATTGGAATAAATAAAATGAAATTGTATATTGATGAATTTTTAATTGATTTAATTTCCATAGCTAACATCGTGTCGAAAATCTCGACTAAGCAAGAAAAAGGCAAAACCGATCAGGGTTAACCCAGAAATTACGATTTGTATTTCTATATTTTGAACTTAATATATAATTATTGAAATTATTATTTAATATGTATGTTAAGTGCATTGAGATGATTATTTGAATTGGAGTAAAATTGATTGGAATTGAAAGGTGAATTTAATTATTAATTTTTTTATTTGATTAAATGTTATGGTAAGTAATTAAGGTAAGTATTAGTAATTATTAATTTTTTTATTTGATTAAATGTTATGGTAATTATTGTGAAATTTGAATATTTGTTATTGAAAAGTACAGTGAATTGTATTGAATTGAAAATATATGCGATTAATTGAAATGTGTATTGGTTGAAAAATTGAAAGTAAATTGAAAACCCTATTAACAGTATTCGGGCTAAGTCGGATATAGTTGGCATGCCATAGGATTGGAAGTGTTCAGGGATACTTCGACCTTGAGTCGATGAGGCACTATAAGTGTCGTACTGTTACTTCGACTTTAAGTCGATGAGGCACCTTGGGTGTCGTACTGTTACTGTTACTTTGGATTATTCCGATGAGGTACTCTGTACTGTACTGTTACTGTTTACTTCAGTTGGGCTAATAAGGCACTATGTGCCTTACTATACTGGTGTGATGGTTGGATCCATGTATCCGTCCGAGCCCGAGTCATGTTAATAGGGGTAAATAAAGGTACAGAATAATTAACTGCTACTGAATAACTGACTATTATTGGATAACTGACTGCTACTGCATAAAAAAAATTGTTACTAAATAATTGATTATTACTGAATAATTTATCGTTACTGAATAACTGACTGTTAAAGAGTGACTGAATATTATTGAACAACTAATTTTTATTGAATGATTGAATGTTACTGAATGAAACTGAAAAATTGATCGATACTAAAAATTATTTACTGATATTGAATAGTGAACAGAAGTATAAATGAGACATACGAATGAGAAATATTATTATTTAAATGATTGTGAATTTATTTTCAAAAGTTAATTGGGTTAATAGCTGATAAAGATCGAATGAGTTATAAATGATTTATTTATGAAATGAATAATTATACAATTGTATATGATATATGATTTTTAAGTGTTTGTCACATTTTCATTTTCTTAAGTGTTCGAATTATAGAAATATCACTGAGTTCATACTCAGCATACGGTTGTTTCTGTGCGTAGGTTAAATTAAAGCTAGATCATTGAATCAGCATCCCAGGCCGATTGTAACACCCCTTACCCGAGACCATTGCCGTAGTCGAGCACGAGGCGTTACCTGACTTAACTTACTAATTCAGGGCATAAAATTTTCCTTTAAAATTAATTTATTTACATTCATTCAATATGTCCCTAAAAAGGGCCCTCGAGACCCTAAAATGTGCAATTGAAAGGGTTCAGGACTAAACCGTGAACATGAAATTTTTTTCGAATACTTAGACAAATCAAAACAATTGATTTCATTATTCCTTATAAAATTGCCCACCTGCGTCATAGTCACTAAATAAATCATAACTCAAGACAAAAAACTCAAAATTTAAATTCGTAAATTTACATGATATCCTTATCTTACCAAATGCCATGTTCCAAACATGGTCTTACATGGTATCCTTATCTTAGTTCCAATGCCACATCTTAATGTGGTCTTACATGGAGTCCTTAATCAATGCTGATGCCATGTCTTGACATGGTCTTACACGGGATCCTTGCCTTACTAATGCCATGTCTTGACATGGTCTTAGATGCTATCCTTACCGTCAATTCCTCCTTAAATGCCATGTTATGAACATGGAATTTTTCGTCAATTCTTCCTTAATTGCCATGGTACAACCATGGACTTTGAGATATCAATGCCTTGTCAAGTCTTAGCTGAAACATACTTGCTCAAATTCTCAAGGTTAGTCGCATAACTCAAGAATAACAATACTAATAACAATAATTGCTTAATAATAAAATGCTACTCAACTATCATACTTACATTCTCAATCTCATCATATCATCAACTTAACTTATTCTCATCAACTTAACTTATTCTCACCAAATCTCACTTTCTGGGATCTAAAAAATCA
Organism: Gossypium longicalyx; assembly: GCA_025698465.1. NCBI lineage: Eukaryota > Viridiplantae > Streptophyta > Magnoliopsida > Malvales > Malvaceae > Gossypium > Gossypium longicalyx. Next base: position 53,905,248 of record CM047006.1, on the reverse strand, counting down.
TATTTCACTTATTTAATTAATGTAATATTCAAAACATTCCCTAACTCAAACTTTGGAAAAATTACAATTTTGCCCTTAAACCTTTACAGAATTACGATTTTGCCCCTAGGCTCGGAAATTAAAATTTATCCATTTTATTATGTTTCATGACATTATGATCATTTTTCCCTTCTATGGAAACATTAAATTCTCACTCTAACATGTATTTATGAACATTAGGTATTTTTACCGATTATGTCGTTTTACTCGTTTTCACGTAAAATCGCTTAGCAAAAGTTGTTTAACACAATTTCAAGCTTCATATTCTACCATAAAACATCAAAACAAACACATTTCACCTATGGGTATTTTTCCAAATATGAACCCTAGCATGAATTATTGCTAGAATAAGCTTAATCAAGTTACCAAGACTCCAAAAACATAAAGAACATTAAAAACGGGGCCGGGACTCACTTACTATGGAGCTTGGAAAGCTTGGAAACCCTAACCATGGCTTCCCCCATGATATATTCGGCCTCCATGAAGAAGATGGACCAATTTTGGCTTTATTTTCTCTTTTTAATTCATTTAATTATTACATGACCAAAATGCCCTTAAAAGCTTTTCTTTCAAATTTGTCCTATTCTTGCCCATTTTTGTCCAAACATAAATATAATGGTCTAATTACTAAATAAGGACCTCCACTTTAAGAACCTATTTCAATTAAATCCCCTTTATTATCTAGAACACACATTTTGCTAATTTTACAATTTAGTCCTAATTATCAAATTAGGCACTTATACATAAAATTTCTTCACGAAATTTTCACACAATTATTCAATTAATGAATAAACCTTAAAACTTAATTGGAATATTTTTTTACCTCAGATTCGTGGTTTCACAACCACTATTCCGTTTAAGCCCTATTTCGGGATGTTACATTTCTCCCCCCTTTAGGGATTTTCGTCCCCAAAAATCTTACCTACAAATGGATTCGAAATTGATTTCCAGCAACACTTTCAAATTCTCATTCAGCCTTGGCATACCCAACATTTTACTTCTTAAACTAAGGCTCTGAACTGAAATACCTACTAATAAGTAACTGACCTTATTTTATCATTAACATCACTCTCTGATGAAATGCAACTAACTCTTCTTTTCTTACCAAAATGAAAATTCTCTACCACTAAGGTACTTTCAAAAAAAAAAATACTTGTTTCTCTTTTGATTGTCAATATTCTTACCTTTCGATTCTGTATACAATTTTTGATAATTTGTCTCTGATTTCTATAATTAATTTTCACTTTCTTCTAATCCTTTCTGCTCAATTTAGTTTTGTGAATTTCTCTTCCTCAATTCAACTATCAGTCCAAAGGTGACATGTAGTAATATTTAGCAATCTCATGGTAAAAAATTACTGTAGCTTTCTTCTGAAGTCACGGTGCAACCCTGGATTTCCGACCCTAACAACTAAAATTTACACTCTGAATGAATTGACAACCTCAAAAAGAATAACTCAGATAATCCTTTAGTAGAAAAACTCTTTCGTACTGAGAAGAATACACAAACTTCTTCGAGCAATCAACCATAGCTCGTTTAACCTTTCGGTGATAATGCTAATTCTGTTGCACAATTCTTCGAAATACCCTCACATTTTCACACAAACATCAATACTAACTGTAATAGCTTCTAATATAATTGAAAATCAACTTTAACTCTCTAAAAGTTCAGGTATTGGATTCAATGTCTGGTACATAACATTTCACACTCTTACTAGTATAACTAGCTCAAGTTTTCATCCATCTCTGTACTTCTCAAATAATAAAATAATTATCACTGTGCTAGGCATCATAACTGTTGCAAAATCTCTTGATTTCTCATTAACACATTTCTAGAAACCATAAACTCTTTATTCAAACCAAGCTGAATCATAATGGATACTTCAATTGTCAATATCTTCAATTGTTTATACTTTATTAGCATGAATTCAAGCCAAACTAAACTTCATACAATGAGAACTTTAACAATCAGACAACTTGGATCTGTAAAAATATACCATTGGTGCAACCATTCTGATATGCATATACAACTCTATACCATAACCTCTAGAATATGTACTATTTACTCAGGTCATTTATCTATTTATACATGAAAAATCAGCATTTACCTTTGAATCCATGAATTGTAACACCCCAAACCCGGCCCAGACATTATGGCCAAGTCTGGTGTGTCACATTGAAATATTTTTCGAAAACCATGTTTTCATTGAAAACTCTTCTTGATGTTTAGAAACTTTTACCGTTTAAACTTGTATAAAACCTTAGCCTTATTTTTTTTCTCCAAAACGTGATTCATTGTAATAATCAAAACATTTTTAACAACCTTGTAAAGTCTTATGGGAAACTTTGAAAACTTGTAATCCTTTGTAGTGGCAAAAACATGTTTTTTTAAAAACAGTTAAGTATCGAAAAATCAAACCTTCTTTGTTATGACTTAAAGTGAATGGATACGACGCACCAGGTAGGATTCAAGAAAAGAGGAGGTGAGTCAATTAGACTGCTTAAGTACCAAGCTCTCCATAGATCCACTCCTAGACATGCACACAACCATTGCCACACTTTAACTGAATGATTGTTCAGGAAAAACCATTTCGTTTTAAGCCATTGAAAGCACTTGTTAATTTTTTTAAAACGTTTTCGTTGCAGAAGCTTTGTCTTGTTTCACGATATTTTGAAATCAGATAATTTCTTTTAAAAACGCGCCCTAGAGCTTTTCAATCCAAAACCTTTAAATCCATATCATGCCTAAGCTAATAATCATACTAAAGTAATTAAAAATAATTAAAGCGGCCTTATTACAACTTAAAACCCGAAAACATAAAGGAAGTAATCTAGAATAAAAGTCCACATGGCCACTCTGAATCCCTCCAGCTCCAAGTCCACTGATCTAAGGCTCACCTGCAAAAATGGGAAAAAGGGAGTGAGTTTGGAAAACTCAGTGTGTAAAGTATCCCAACCAGAGCCCAAACCAGTTCAAGCTTTACTGGGCCTAAGCCCTATTCAGAAATCAGTGTTAACTGGGCCTTAGCCCATATCAATATTAATCTGGGCCATAGCCCCTTACAGTATCAGAGTATATTGGGCCTAGCCCTTATCAGTATTAATCTGGGCCGTAGCACTACTACAAGTCGAGATATATTCGGCCTTGCCCATATTAACACAGTTGATGTAACATCCTGATTTTCGGGTTTATCGTAATTCTTGATATTTTAGGTAAGTTTCTAAAATTTGGTATGTTATTATGGAATTTATAATTTAAGTATGTAAATGGGCTTATGGAAGGCCTATGAGTTGGCCAAAACCTGGTAGAATTTTTAAATTTTGGACTTAGGAGTTAGGGGCTCTGGCGAGGTGCCCTTATATAAAGTTGTGGGTAAAATGTATCACAAAAAGAGCTTTAATAAAGTGGCAAGGGTGACGTCACTAAGCTCCTAAAAAGGTGGCGTGTGGAGCATAGAGGAAGACCTGGGTTCGATTCCCTGTGTTGGCAAATAAGAGTATTTATTTTTTATGTGCAGGAAGGGTAAGTGCTGGAACCTAAGTGGATACTATAAAAGGAGAGTTGGATTAAGTCAAATGCATAGATTAAGGAGGGATAAGGGGAGAGATTTTAGGGATTTTATATGGAGATCAAATAAGGGAGATTGGAGAGGGGATTTTCGGCAGAGGGGTTTTAGTTAGTGATTTTCGGCACTTAGGTATTGGTGTGCCGTTTTCTCCCTTGAGGTTAGTCTTCTTCTCTCTTTTTCTTTTTGTAGTCGAACCTACCATCTCTTCCTCCATCTTTTCTTCTTTCTCTTTCTTTCAAACCAGCTCATTATTTCCCTGCATTCACTTATTATTTCTTTCCTTAATCTCTACTTCTGCCGAAATACCGCAAAAAGCCGAAATCAGTGAGGATAAGGTGGTGTCGAATCTTTGTGACCAGCAACCATTTCTTTCCATTTCAATTGTTGGCATTAAATTCTTTTACCTTTTAGGCATACGGATTCTAGAGAAGAAAGACTGTGGTAAGCGCTCAAACTCTAAACAATTCCTAGAGTAACTTTTGGCCAAAAGCCGAAACCCCATAATTTAGGGAGATGGCCGAATATGGGTATAGGCCTTATGGGTTCTTCTTTTAATATTTTTGTGGTTTATTTAGTGAAGGAGCATCAAGGTGTAGTGTCAAATTGAAATAGCTTGGATCACCGGAGTGGCTAGGCCTAGTCATCAATCGCGGCAAGGTAAGATTCCTAAGGCCATTATGGATGGTGGTCGAATGTGTAAGTATTAATATTAGATGATTTCTGGTTTAGTTCAATTATGGGAAGCTGATTATTAATGATGGATTATAGGAGAAATTGTGTAGGAGATCTCGTCAAGGAATATCGCCAAACAGGTGTGTAACGAACCCTTTTTCATAGCTTAAAACGATAAATGCCGAAAAGTCGAAATGCCAAAATTTTGGCATTTCGAGGACTTGTGAGCAAGCGAACACTCAGTAGTTTGTTAGAATCGATGAGATGATGATCGGGAACAATGGAAACGGTAAGAACGGGATTTCTGGCATTCACGGTAAGTTGGGCCTCGAGAGGCTAAAATCGGGCCCAATGGGCTTTCGAGCCCATTTGGGTAAAATTGGTAGAAACTGAAAATCTGTTAAATTACGCGTTAATACTGGTAATACCAATATGGAATATAGGCTAAATGGGCCTAGATGACTAATCGGCTATGTAGGGCCCATTAGGGGTTTTTAGCCCAATAACTCGGTTTCGTTAAAACTGGGCTAGATTCGCGAGTAAAACAACCAAATAGTTAGTAACTGATAATGAACATGGAGAATCCCTAATACTTAGTAGGATTACGAAATTACCCTTATAATGTGAAAATAACCGTTTTGCCCCTACGTAAAATGACCATTATGCCCCTAGGGTTTATATATGAACTTAATGCATGGGATTTTGATAAACATGGTATGAATGATATGCACATGACATGTATGATATGCACATGATATGTATGATATGCACATGAGATATTCATAAGTGTATTGGGTTGGGTTTTTATATGGATAGAGGAAGTGCAAAAGGGCTTATGCCCTAGTTATTAAAGGGCTTATGCCCCAATTATGAAAAAGGGCTTATGCCCCAGTTATTAAAGGGCTTATGCCCCAGTTATTAAAAGGGCTTTGCCCTAGTTATTAAAAGAGGCTAGGCCTCCAGTGATACGATAAAGTAGCTATGCTGCCAGTGGAGAGTTATGGCGGGGTGGGTCGAGTTAATCCCCACATGGTGTGTTAGTTGGTACGGGTGGAGAGTAGCGGATGATGGGTTGAGTAGTCTCCCCAATTGGGCTTGCATTCTTTCATTGGCATTACATGTGATATTGAAATGGGCTTATGGGCCATATCGTTTATAGTAAAGGCTTCGGCCCAGTAAAATGAAATATGAAAAGGGCGACGGCCCAGTACATGTTGAGATTGGATTTGGGCTTCGGCCCAACAGGCTGTTATTGTTTTAGGCTCTGAAAGGGGCTTGTTGCACACTGAGATTCCAAACTCACCCCCTTTCATTAACCTTGCAGGTGAGCCTTGATGTGGGGACTTGGGCCAGAGGGGATTCAGAGAGGCCACAGTGATCGTCTCGGACTTTTAATTAAGCGTTGGTTTTCTTTAAATTTGCTTTAATAATTATTTATTTTGGGGTTGTAATAAGGCCATCTTAACTTTTCTTTTATTTCTTTTCGGGATTATTTTATTTTCAATAACTTTAAAAGCTGGTTGATAATTATTCAAATGAATTTGGACTTAGGGCGTGTTTTCAAAAAAACGATACTTGCTTTCAAAATATCTCACGCCACGACTAATCAACTTATTAAAGATGTCCATTTATGCAAATTTAAACTTAATATAACAAAGTGTGGCTATGGTTGTGGGCATGTCTAGGATTGGATCCAATCAAAGAGCTTGGTACTTAAGCAGCCTTCATGGCTCACCTCCTCTGTTTCGGATACCTACCTGGTGCCTAGCTTCCATACACTTTGTTAACTCAACAAAATATATGGTTTTTAAAACACTAAAACGGAACGTGGGTTTTCAACTCCAATGTGACACGTCAGATTCGGCCGTAACGACTGGGCCGGGTTTGGGGTGTTACATTTAGTGGTATCAGAGCCATGTTTCAACAACTCGGCTGTAGATCGGGTCCAAAAATCTTTTTGAAAACTTAGGCCCAAGAAGGGTATTTTTGGAAATGGTTCTTTTCAAAGATGTTTTACAAGGTATACATGTTAAAATGGTTCAAGTTTTCTGGTTTTTAAAACAGGGCTAAAATCAAGAGTTTCAAAACAAGGGTCTTACAAGTGTGTTTCAAAATCAAATTTCTAAATTTCTATTTCCTATGACTAAAAATATGGTTTTTGGAGTTTTTTTAATGGATTGGAGAAAGAAGTGGCGCACTGAATCCCCGGCACCAAGTCTGTAAGTATACTCTTTTTACAATATATGATAATGAAATGATATTAGGAATAGTGCTGAGAATCTACTATGATGCTGTAGATAGGGTAAGACTTTGAAACGGTAGAAATGAGACTGTAGCTGGATTACGACAATACGAAAACAACTCTTGAACTGCTACATTTCCATAAGACATTTTCTTAATAAACAGTGGAACATTATACTAATTTCATAAAAATTCGTAAACTATATAAATCGATATGAGTACAAGAGGAGTTCGTGGAGGAGGCCGCAGACGTGGTCGCGGAAGGGTGCAAGCTGAATCTTCATCCTCAGGGCATAGGCCAGCTGAGGAGGCATCTGTGCCTCAAGCAACAGAGACTGGGTCTTATGATCAGGCTGCGGGGGATGATGCTTTGTCCCAAGCCATGTTAAGGGTCTTAAAGAGAGTTGCTGGAGCTAGTACTGGGACAATGAATAGGGGGTCTATATCGGAGCGACTCCGGGCCAACGGAGCAGAAGTATTTAGGGGTGTATCTGGAGTAGCCCCAAATGTGGCAGAATATTGGCTAGAGGCAACAGAGCGGATCATGGACGATCTAGACTGCTCAGTGGAGCAAAATTTGAAAGGTGCGGTGTCGCTGCTACGTGACGAGGCATACCAATGGTGGATCACCGTAAGGGAAAGTACCCCAATTGAGTAGGTAACTTGGGAATTGTTCAAAACTGCTTTTAAAGGGAGGTATGTTGGAGCAAGCTATGTGGATGCTCGTCGGAAGGAATTCTTGAATTTGACTCAGGGTGATAAGACTGTAGCAGAGTATGAGGCAGAATTTTTGAGGCTGAGTCGATATGCTAGTGGGATAGTGGCAACTGAATATGAGCGCAGTGTTCGATTTGAGGATGGTCTCCGCAATGAGCTTAGGATATTGATAGCTCCACAGAGGGAGCGTGGTTTTGCTGCATTGGTAGAGAAGGCTAAGATAGCCGAGGAGGTGAAGCTGACTGAGCGACAGAATCGTGAGAAGGATCGACCCAGATTCAAAAGGGATTTTAGACCCTCAAGTGCCACGAATCGAAATGTTAAAAGAGCAAGGATGGAGGAATCGGTTCGAGTAGTTCCAGTAAATACTTATAGACCACAGGCTTGCAGGGACTGTAGTAAGGTGCATATGGGGGAATGCTGGAAACGAACTGGAGCATGTTTTCGTTGTGGGTCGAAGGAGCATAAGTTCAGAGAATGTCCCCAGAGAACAGCTCAGGAATTAGCGGCGGAACAAAGGGATGACCAACCACGGCGAGGAGGACCACCACCACAGAGGGGTCGAGGGCAAGGCAGAGGTGGCAATGGTAATGGACGAGGACGCGGGCGTGGGGCACTGGCGGGGTGTTGGACATCTTTGAAGCTCGGCGGCCGGCGTTGGTTTATATGCTGCACGACATCGTGAGGAGGGTGATGCTCCTGATGTTATAACTGGTACGTTCTTCTCTCATAGCAAGCCTTACACTGCTTTAATTGATGTGGGTTCCACTCACTCATATGTTGCTTGTGATGTATCTGGGGCATTGGGTATGCTTCACGAGGAGGCTGTGAGTGGGGGTATCGGTGATAAGTCCTTTAGGACACTCGGTCAAGGTAGATAAACTCTTTAGGCGGTGCCTCTAGAGACACAAGATAAGATATTTGAAGGGGATTTCTTTGGAGCTGCCATTTGGGGATTTTGATCTTATTTTGGGTATGGGTGGCTAACTAAACATAGGGCAACGTTGGATTGTGCTGCGAAGAGAATGGTGCTAAGAACTGTCAAGGATGAAGAGATAATGGTCATAAGGGAGCGAAGGAACTACTTGTCCAATGTTGTTTCACTTTAAGAGTGAGAAGTTGATTCGGAAAGGTTGTGAGGCATTTTTAGCGAAGAGTGAATCAAGTTGAACCGGAGGGACGACCAGTGGAGTCAATTGGGACCATCAAGGAATTTCAAGATGTATTTTTAGGAGGAACTTGGATTACCCCGAACAGGAAGTTGAGTTTGGAATTGACTTGTTGCAGAGCAGCCCCCTGTGTCCATTACGCCTTCTAGGATGGCACCAAAGGAGTTGGTAGAATTGAAAGCTCAAATTCGAGAACTGTTGGATAGAGGGTTTATACGACCAAGTGTTTCCCGTGTAAAGCTCACGATGCTATTCGTAAAGAAGAAAGATGGGACCATGCGGATGTGCATTGACTATCGGCAGTTGAATAAACTGACAATAAAAACAAGTATCCCTTGCCAAGAATCGACGATCTATTCGACCAACTGAAAGGAGCCTCGGTATTTTCTAAGATCGATCTTCGGTCAGGATATCATCAGTTGAGAGTCAAAGAAGTGGATATTCATAAGACGGCATTCAGAACTCAATATGGTCATTACGAGTTTCTGGTGATGCCTTTTAGTTTGACTAATGCACCGGCAGCTTTCATGGATTTAATGAATCGGGTTTTCCAGCCATACTTAGATCAGTTTGTAGTCGTTTTTATTGATGATATCTTGGTGTATTCGGAAACGGAAGAGAAGCATGATGAACATCTTCGTGTTGTGCTGCAAGTGTTAAGGGAAAAGCACCTTTATGCAAAGTTTAGTAAATGTGAGTTTTGGCTAAAGGAAGTAACTTTCTTGGGGCATGTTGTGTCTGCCGAGCGAATCAAGGTAGATCCTCGAAAGATTGAGGCAATTCTGGAATGGAAGCCACCAAGGTCAGTAGCTGAAATCCGAAGTTTCTTGGGGTTGGCAGGTTATTACCGAAGGTTTGTGGAAGGATTTTCTGTGTTGGCGGCACTGTTAATGAAACTTATAAAGAAGGGAGCACCGTTCGTTTGGACAGATAAGCAACAAGAGGCTTTTGAGAAGTTAAAGAAGGTTCTGACAGAAGCGCCAGTGTTGATTCAGCCAGAGTCTGGTAGGGATTTCACTGTGTACAGCGATGCATCACATGTCGGTTTGGGCTGCGTGTTGATGCAAGAGGGTAAAGTGGTCGCTTATGCTTCACGACAGCTTAACCCTCATGAGGTAAACTATCCTACGCATGACTTGGAATTGGCAGCGGTAATTTTCGCACTTAAGATATGGAGGCATTACTTGTATGGGGAGAAATGCATCATCTATACGGATCACAAGAGTCTTAAGTACTTGCTGACTCAAAAGGAACTGAACCTTAGACAGCGAAGGTAGATAGAGCTGTTAAAGGACTATGACTGTTCGATTGAGTACCATCCAGGTAAGGCAAATGTCGTGGCGGATGCATTAAGTCGAAGGACTGTGGCAGAATTGAAGGCAATGTTTGCTCGCTTAAGTTTGTATGACGATGGAAGCTTATTGGCAGAATTACAAGTGAGACCAACTTGGGTGGAACAGATTAAGAAGCAACAGTTGGAGGATGAGTCGTTGATTCCTCGGTTTCAGCAAGTTGAGAAGAGGGAGAATCCAGACTTTGGGTTAAATAGCGAGGGAGTTCTTTGTTTTCGAGGAAGAATTTGTATGCCGAAGGACTCGGACTTGAGGTTGATGATTTTAAAAGAGGCACGTAATGGACCTTGTGCTATGCACCCAGGAGGGAATAAGTTGTATCGAGACTTATGAGAGCTATATTGGTGGCTTGGGCTTAAGCGAGAAGTAACTGAATTTGTGGGGAAATGTTTGACGTGTCAGCAAGTGAAGGCCGAGAATTAACTGCCTTCAGGATTATTACAACCAGTAAAAGTACCACTTTGGAAGTGGGAAAGGGTAACGATAGATTTTGTAAGTGGATTGCCGTTGACACCCTCCAAGAAGGACTCAGTTTGGGTAATTGTGGATAGGCTCACGAAGTCCGCCCATTTCATACTGTCGAACCGATTACTCACTCTGGTCGCCAAGTTGTATGTGGTGGAGATAGTATGCGGTTACATGGGGTGCCGATGATCGATAATTTTCAGTGAGAGACCCAAGGTTTACATCTCGGTTTTGGCGAAGTTGTATGAGGCATTGGGAACGCGATTAGATTTTAGTACGGCTTTTCACCCTCAGTCGGATGGGCAGTCAGAGAGGGTCATTCAGATTTTAGAAGACATGTTGAGAGGCTGTGTTATCGAGTTTAGAGGTAGTTGGGAGGACTAATTGCCATTGACAGAGTTCGCGTATAACAACAGTTTCCAAGCAAGTATCCAGATGGCTCCTTATGAGGCACTATATGGGCGAAGGTGTCGTTCGCCCACTTGTTGGACGGAGTTGGGAGAAAGGCAAGTCCTTGGGCGAGCAGAGTAATGATACCGAAGACAAGATTAAGGTGATCAGGAACCGGTTAAAGGAGGCAGCGGATCGACAAAAGTCTTATGCCGATCTGAAGCGTAAGGATATTGAATATGCAGTTGGGGACATGGTCTTCTTGAAAGTTTCACCTTGGAAGAAGATATTGAGATTTGGTAAGAAGGGCAAGTTGAGTCCACGGTTTATTGGGCCTTATCGAATTGTTAAGCGGATAGGGCGGTGGCTTATCGCTAGAGTTACCTCGAGCTGGATCGTATTCACGATGTTTTTCATGTGTCCATGCTAAGGCGATATCGTTCTGACCCAACTCACATCGTGCCAGTCGCAGAAATCGAAGTACAGTCAGATCTGACTTTCGAAGAAGAACCTGTGCAAATACTTGATCGCAATGTCAAAGTGTTGAGAAGGAAGTCAGTCCCATTAGTAAAGGTACTTTGGAGGAACCATGGCAAGGAAGAATCTACTTGGGAGACCGAAGAGGCAATGCATCAGCAATACCCTCAACTGTTTGGATCAGGTAAATTTCGAGGCCGAAATTTTTTTAAGGAGGGTAGAGTTGTAACATCCTGATTTTCGGGTTTATCGCGATTCTTGATATTTTAGGTAAGTTTCTAAAATTTGGTATGTGATTATGGAATTTATAATTTAAGTATGTAAATGGGCTTATGGAAGGCCTATGAGTTGGCCAAAACCCGGTAGAATTTTTAAATTTTGGACTTAGGAGTTAGGGGCTCTAGCGAGGTGCCCTTATATAAAGTTGTGGGTAAAATGTATCACAAAAAGAGCTTTAGTAAAGTGGCAAGGGTGACGTCACTAAGCTCCTAAAAAGGTGGCGTGTGGAGCATAGAGGAAGACACAGGTTCAATTCCTGTGTTGGCAAATAAGAGTATTTATTTTTATGTGCGGGAAGGGTAAGTGTTGGAACCTAAGTGGATCTTTGTAAAAGGAGAGTTGGATTAAGTCAAATGCATAGATTAAGGAGGGATAAGGGAGAGATTTTAGGGATTTGATATGGAGATAGAGTTGGCCGAATAAGGAGATTGGAGAGGGATTTTTACAGAGAGGGTTTTAGTTAGGGATTTTCGGCACTAGGTATTGGTGTGCCATTTTCTCCCTTGAGGTTAGTCTTCTTCTCTCTTTTTCTTTTTGCAGCCGAACCTACCATCTCTTCCTCCATCTTTTCTTCTTTCTCTTTCTTTCAAACCAGCCCATTATTTCCCTGCATTCACTCATTATTTCTTTCCTTAATCTCTCCTTCTGCCGAAATACCGCAAAAAGCCGAAATCAGTGAGGATAGGGTGGTGTCGAATCTTTGTGACCAGCAACCTTTTCTTTCCTTTTCAATTGTTGGCATTCAATTCCTTTACCTTTTAGGCGTCTGATTCTAGAGAGAAGAAAGACTGTGGTAAGCGCTCAAACTCTAAACAATTCCTAGAGTAACTTTTGGCCAAAAGTCGAAACCCCATAATTTAGGGAGATGGCCGAATATAGGTATAGGCCTTATGGGGTATTCTTTTAATATTTTTGTGGTTTATTTAATGAAGGAGCAGCAAGGTGTAGTGTCGACTTGAAATAGCTTGGATCACCGGAGTGGCTAGGCCTAGTCATCAATCGCGGCAAGGTAAGATTCCTAAGGCCATTATGGATGGTGGTCGAATGTGTAAGTATTAATATTAGATGATTTCTGGTTTAGTTCAATTATGGGAAGCTGATTATTAATGATGGATTATAGGAGAAATCGTGTAGGAGATCTCGTCAAGGAATATCGCCAAACAGGTGTGTAACGAACCCTTTTTCATAGCCTAAAACGATAAATGCCGAAAAGCCAAAATGCCGAAATTCTGGCATTTCGAGGACTTGTGAGCAAGCGAACGCTCACTAGTTCGTTAGAATCGATGAGATGATGATCGGGAACAATGGAAACGGTAAGAACGGGATTTCTGGCATTCACGGTAAGTTGGGCCTCGAGAGGCTAAAATCGAGCCCAATGGGCTTTCGAGCCCATTTGGGTAAAATTGGTAGAAACTGAAAATCTGTTAAATTACGCGTTAAGACTGGTAATACCAATATGGAATATAGGCTAAATGGGCCTAGATGACTAATCGGCTATGTAGGGCCCATTAGGGGTTTTTAGCCCAATAACTCGGTTTCGTTAAAAATGGGCTAGATTCGCGGGTAAAACAACCAAATAGTTAGTAACTGATAATGAACATGGAGAATCCCTAATACTTAGTAGGATTACGAAATTACCCTTATAATGTGAAAATGACCGTTTTGCCCTAGGTAAAATGACCATTATGCCCCTAGAGTTTATATATGAACTTAATGCATGGGATTTTGATAAACATGGTATGAATGATATGCACATGACATGCATGATATGCACATGATATGTATGATATGCACATGAGATATTCATAAATGCATTGGGTTGGGTTTTTATATGGATGGAGGAAGTGCAAAAGGGCTTATGCCCTGATTATTAAAGGGCTTATGCCCCGATTATGAAAAAGGGCTTATGCCCCGATTATTAAAGGGCTTATGCCCTGATTATTAAAAGGGCTTTGCCCCGATTATTAAAAAGAGGCTAGGCCTCGGTGATATGATAAAGCGGCTATCTTTGCCGGTGGAGAGTTATGGCGGGGTGGGTCGAGTTAATCCCACATGGTGTGTTGGTTGGTACGGGTGGAGAGTAGCGGATGATGGGTTGAGTAGTCTCCCCAATTGGGCTTGCATTCTTTCATTGGCATTACATGTGATATTGAAATGGGCCTATGGGCCATATCGTTCTGATAAAGGCTTCACCAGAAAATGAAATATGAAAAGCGGCGGCCCGGTACATGTTGAGATTGAATTTGGGCTTGGCCCAACAGTATTATTGTTTTAGGCTCTCAAAGGGGCTTGTTGCACACTCGAGATTCCAAACTCACCCCCTTTCCTTAACTTGCAGGTGAGCCTTGATGTGGGGACTTGGGCCGGAGGGGATTCAGAGAGGCCACGGTGATCGTCTCGGACTTTTAATTAAGCATTGGTTTTCTTTAAATTTGCTTTAATAATTATTTATTTTGGGGTTGTAATAAGGCCATCCTAACTTTTCTTTTATTTCTTTTCGGGATTATTTTATTTTTAATAACTTTAAAACTGGTTGATAATTATTCAAATGGGCTAGACTTAGGACGTGTTTTCAAAACGATACTTGCTTTCAAAATATCACACGCCACGACTAATCAACTTATTAAAGATGTCCATTTATGCAAATTTAAACTTGATATAACAAAGTGTGGCTATGGTTGTGGGCATGTCTAGGATTGGATCCAATCAAAGAGCTTGGTACTTAAGCAGCCTTCATGGCTCACCTCCTCTGTTTCGGATACCTACCTGGTGCCCAGCTTCTATACACTTTGTTAACTCAACAAAATATATGGTTTTTAAAACACTAAAACGGAACGTGGGTTTTCAACTCCAATGTGGCACGTCAGATTCGGCCGTAACGACTGGGCCGGGTTTGGGGTGTTACAGTTGAGCCCATTTCAATACAGTCTCTTATGATTAATGCATGATAAACCCATCCAACCCTGCACTTGCCTCCATCCATCCCTACACTTCCTGTGGGGATTAAATCACCCACGCCATCCCTACACTTACAGTGTTAGCACGGGTTGCGGCTCTAACTATAATCCGCAGCAAAGCTGCTTATATCAGAATATACGGCACAGCCACCAAAACGGGTTCTTCCTCCATAACATAACCCAGATCCCATGCAACAGATATACATGTCATGGCATACAACAAACAGAATCAGAATATCATGCATTTCAGTCAAAATTAACCCTAGGGGTATAACGGTCATTTTGCACCTAAAGGTAAAATGGTAATTTTCATACTTAGGGGTAGTTTAATAAAATTTACTATTCTATAGTTTACATACATATTCTAACCATTAACACATTAACAGAAGCACTTACTGAGTGTTTTTACTGAATTGGGCCCGTTGGCCCACTAACCTGTTTTCAGCCTATTAAGCCCAAATATACCGAAGAGCACGAAATTGCGCACTCTGCAATCATACTGCTTGTGATTACCAAAAATTAACAACCAAACCACCTCACGAGCGCTCGCACGCTCGCAAGTTCACAAATGCTGGCTTTTCGGCTTTTCGGTTTTTCGGCTTTTACCGATCTAGTCTATGAGTGGGTGTCGTTTACACACCTGATTTGTAACGATACGTTAGCGAGATCTACACACACAAACTTCCTACAATTGGATTACTACCACGTCAATCTAAATATCGAAAACAAACTACGTATTTAACCCCTTACCATATTCGGCCAACACAGCCTTAGATCCGAGAGTTCTTTACCTTTTGTCGAAATATGGGTTAGATCTAATGAGCCAACCGAATTAGTCTTCAATCCCTTTGTTGTACGTCCCCCTTGCTCATGCTAACACTTACACAACCAAACAGAAAGAGGCACAAAACCCTTAGTCCAAAAAGTTAGCCACCCATAAGGGTTTCGGCTTTTCTTAATTCCCGAAATAAAGAAATAGTTTCGAACACTTACCACCGGTTCCTTCAGCCAACTATTCCACTTTAGTTTTTATTCGATTCTGATGTAGATCTAACCCTCAAAACCTAGCAGAAGTCGGCCCTTTTCTGGTCTAAAGATTCGGCTATGCCCCTAAAACTCTGGGGTTTTGGGCTTTTTAAAACAGTGAAGAAGATGGGATATGAGAGTTTTGTAGAGGCTTTGTCGACAGAACTTTAGGGTTTGGAAGAAGAAAGAATCGGCCACAAGATGGAGAAGAATCAGAGGGTTTGGCTAGGAAAAATCGACACAGAAGAGATATAGGTTTTCAGGATTTCGGCTTTTATGGCAATCGGCTATAAGACTTAAAAAAATTGATAAGAGATGGAGATGAGCAGAATGGTAGGAAGATTCGGCTATAGAGGAAAAGAAGAAGACGAAAGGAAGTAGATGAAGAGAGGAGAAAAGAAAAGAAAAGGAAATAGAAGAAGAAAAACTGAATCCTAAAGGCCAAAATATACGGCACTTATTAGCTATGACCGAGTGAGTGTATTTCGGGCATAGGAATTCTTCCTAAATTCCAATTCACCGAATTGCTCCTTGATTTTTGGCCACATCCAATGTTTGAATTCCATTAAAACTCTTGACCGATCAGCCCACCGTTTGCACTGCTTCAGCATGCTACCAAGAGTCCTGATCAGACTCCAACTCCTTCCCCATGCATGCAGCAAAAATCCCAACCTTGCGTGCGCAAGATGAAGCTCGAACCCCAGACCTTCGTCCACAAGCGTCCTTGTAGCATAACTCGGTCGCAACTATTCTTAAACCTTACTTTAGTGTGACCTGGCTTCTAAAATAAAAACAAGCCTTTGCGTGCGCAAACCCTTGAACCTAGGCACTATACCACACTCCCAGCGCCTCTGCCACTGAACCGAACTTCCCTTTGTGTTACCTTTTAACCCCAACTATATATAAGGCTTCCCTGCGTAGTTCCCTGATATAAAGAAAAATAAAACACTTTTGCACATCTTTGAGTCGAACCCTGACTCTCCTTCCAACTACTTAGCTAACTAACCTTTGGGCTGTGCACGCTTCTTCATGCCAGTCTTGCCCAATTTATTTTATAGGCCTTATGCCCAGATTCCCTCTATGAGGCAAAAATTAAAACAATTTTTTTCCTAGAGTTTAAACACCAAAACAACAATACTTTTATAAATATAAATATATTTCTTATCTAATAATAATAATTATAATAATAATTTTATAAATATATCTAATAATAAACATTTCAAATATCAATAATACAGTAAATAATAATTTTCATAAAAAATTTTCAAACATACATACAGTAATATTTTTCTAATAATAAAAATTTTATCTCATAATACTAATTAAAATTTCATAAAAATTTAAAATATCCGTAATAATAAATACAGTAAAAATTTTCTAGTAGTAATTTAATTCAAAATTTTTTTCTTAAACGATAATATTTAAAACTTCTTAATTATTCAGGTTTTCTTCTATCCAAATCCCAGACTCAAAGCCTAACTTTTCTCGGCCCAAAAATCGGGGTGTTACAACCTACTCCCCTTAAAAAAATTTCGTCCTCGAAATTTCGAACTAACCGTATTACCCAAGTCAAACCACTATGCTTCCACTGCGCACTCTAATTTAAATTTTAAAAAAATATATATAATTCTTAGTATGACCCAGAACATCTAATTACCAAAGTAAAGAAACATTTATCAAGCACGCATACAATTCGTAACACACACTTAAATAGAATAAGCTTGGCAATCCCGAGCTCGATGCTCCTTGGATCCACATCTAAAGCATGCTCCTGTCTTCCTATGGCATTCACCTAGATGACGCTCGTTGCAATTCTTGCAGGTTGGAAAGTTTGGTCGTGTCTTAACATGTTTCACAGAACAAGGCTTATTCTTCTGAGAATTAGAATCCTTCCTCTTCTTACACTCCAAGCACCCTGCTTGAAGCGTTTCCCTACTTTCCTTAACCTTGGTCTCCAATACTTATTCTACCACTTTCCTTACTAACTCGGTCAGTGCCTCAGTCCCAAGCTCCGAGTTATCGCTACCCGAAGTTGGCAGACTTTGCTTACCCTTAGAATCCATATCAATACTCTACATTACCAGTACACATATCAAATAACTACAAATATCTCAAAAATTTTACTATTCATTCCTATGTCTTATGCAGAGATAGTATTTTAGAGTTTTTTTTCTTTACAGAATCATAGCCTAGCTACAGTCTCAATCCTATCTACAGTAAGGTTTTAGTACAGTACAGTATTTAAGGAAAAAGTACTTACAGACTTGGTGCCGGGGATTCAGTGTGCCACCTCATCAGATTTCAGACAAACTC
Source organism: Gossypium longicalyx (assembly GCA_025698465.1). NCBI lineage: Eukaryota > Viridiplantae > Streptophyta > Magnoliopsida > Malvales > Malvaceae > Gossypium > Gossypium longicalyx. Next base: position 53,887,583 of record CM047006.1, on the reverse strand, counting down.
AAAAGATTTAGGCCTTTTTAAAATCCATTTCTCAAACATTTGATTTAAAGAAAAGAAGTTTGGAAATTATCTCCTTTAAACAGAAAATTTGTTTTCAAAAGTCAGATTTTTCCAAAAATACCCTCTTTGGGCTTAAAGTTTTGAAAACCTTTTTAGACCCGATCCACGGCCTAGTTATTGTAACCCTACTCTGATACCACTAAATGTAACACCCCAAACCCGGCCCAGACATTATGGCCAAGTCTGGTGTGTCACATTGAAGTGTTTTTCGAAAACCATGTTTTCATTGAAAACCCTTCTTGATGTTTAGAAACTTTTACCGTTTAAACTTGTATAAAACCTTAGCCTTATTTTTTTCTCCAAAACGTGATTCATTGTAATAATCAAAACATTTTTAACAACCTTGTAAAATCTTATGGGAAACTTTGAAAACTTCTAATCCTTTGTAGTGGCAAAAACATGTTTTTTTAAAAACAGTTAAGTATCGAAAAATCAAACCTTCTTTGTTATGGCTTAAAGTGAATGGATACGACGCACCAAGTGGGATTCAAGAAAAGAGGAGGTGAGTCAATTAGACTACTTAAGTACCAAGCTCTCCATAGATCCACTCCTAGAAATGCACACAACCATTGCCACACTTTAACTGAATGATTGTTCAAGAAAAACCATTTCGTTTTAAGCCATTGAAAGCACTTGTTAACTTTTTTAAAACGTTTTCGTTGTGGAAGCTTTGTCTTGTTTCACGATATTTTGAAATCAGATAATTTCTTTTAAAAATGCGGCCTAGAGCTATTCAATCCGAAACCTTTAAATCCATATCATGCCTAAGCTAATAATCATACTAAAGCAATTAAAAATAATTAAAGCGGCCTTATTACAACTTAAAACCCGAAAACATAAATAAAGTAATCTAGAATAAAAGTGAAGGCATAAACACTTATTTTAAATAGTCCACATGGCCACTCTGAATCCCTCTAGCTCCAACTCCACCGATCTAAGGCTTACCTGCAAAGATGGTAAAAAGGGGGTGAGTTTAGAAAACTCAGTGCGTAAAGTATCCCAACCAGAGCCCAAATCAGTTCAAGCTTTACTGGGCCTAAGCCCTATTCAGAAATCAGTGTTAACTGGGCCTTAGCCCATATTAATATTAATCTGGGCCATAGCCCTTTACAGTATCAGAGTATATTGGGCCTAGCCCATATCAGTATTAATCTAGGCCGTAGCCATATTACAAGTCGAGATATATTGGGCCTTACCCATATTAACACAGTTGAGCCCATTTCAATACAGTCTCATATGATTAATGCATGATAAACCCATCCAACCCTGCACTTGCCTCCGTCCATCCCTACACTTCCTGTAGGGATTAAATCACCCACGCCATCCCTACACTTATAGTGTTAGCACCGGTTGCGGCACTAACTATAATCCGTAGCAAAGCTGCTTATATTAGAATATGCGGTACAGCCACCAGAACGGGTTCTTCCTCCATGACATAACCCAGATCCCATGCAACAGATATACATGTCATGGCATACAACAAACAGAATCAGAATATCATGCATTTCAGTCAAAATTAACCCTAGGGGTATAACGGTCATTTTGCACCTAGGGGTAAAACGGTAATTTTCATACTTAGGGGCAGTTTAATAAAATTTACTATTCTAGAGTTTACATACATATTCTAACCATTAACACATTAACAGAAGCACTTACCGAGCGTTTTTACCGAATTGTGCCCGTTGGCCCACTAACCCGTTTTCGGCCCATTAAGCCCAAATATACCGAAGTGCACGAAATTACGCACTCTGCAATCATACTGCTTGCAATTACCAAAAATTAACAACCAAACCACCTCATGAGCGCTCGCACGCTCGCAAGTTCACAAATGCCGACATTTCGGCTTTTCGACTTTTGCTGATCTAGTCTATGAGTGGGTGCCGTTTACACACCTAATTTGTAACGATACATTGGCGAGATCCACACACATGAACTTCCTATAATTGGATTACTACCACGTCAATCTAAATATCGAAAACAAACTATGTATTTAACCCCTTACCATATTCGGCCAACACAGCCTTAGGTCCCAGAGTTTTTTACCTTTTGCCATAATATGGGCTAGATCTGATGAGCCAACCGAATTAGTCTTCAAGCCATTTGTTGTACGTCCCCCTTGCTTACGCTAACACTTACACAACCAAATAGAAAGAGGCACAAAACCCTTAGTCCAAAACGCTAGCCACCCATAAGGGTTTCGACTTTTCTTAATTCCCGAAATAAAGAAATAGTTTCGAACACTTACCACCGGTTCCTTCAGCCAATGATTCCACTTTAGTTCTTATTCAATCCTGATGTAGATCTAACCCTCAAACCCTAGCAGAATTCGGCCCTTTTCTGGTCTAAAGATTCAGCTATGCCCCTAAAACTATAGGGTTTTCGGCTTTTTGAAACAGTGAAGAAGATGAGATATGAGAGTTTTGTAGAGGCTTTGTCGACAGAACTTTAGGGTTTAGAAGAAGAAAGAATCGGCCACAAGATGGAGAAGAATTAGAGGGTTTGGCTAGGAGAAATCGGCACCGAAAAGATATAGGTTTTCGGGATTTCGGCTTTTATGGCAATCGGCTATAAGGCTTAAAAAAAACTGATAAGAGATGGAGATAAGCAGAATGGTAGGAAGATTCGGCTATAGAGGAAAAGAAAAAGACGAAAGGAAGTAGATAAAGAGAGGAGAAAAGAAAAGAAAAGGAAATAGAAGAAGAAAAACTGAATCCTAAAGGCCAAAATATACGGCACTTATTAGCTATGGCCGAGTGAGTGTATTTCGGGCATAGGAATTCTTCCTAAATTCCAATTCCTCGAATTGCTCCTTGATTTTTGGCCATATCCAATGTTTGAATTCCATTCAAACTCTTGACCGATCAGCGTACCGTTTACACCGCTTCAGCATGCTGCCAAGAGTCTTGATCAGACTCCAACTCCTTCCCCACGCATGCAGCAAAAATCCCAACCTTGCATGCGCAAGATAAATCTCGAACGCCAGACCTCCGTCCGCCTTGCGCCCTTACGCCTTCGCCCGAGCTGCTGGCCACTACACCATGCTTTCTCCTTTATTAATATATGGTTACAATTAATTATAAACCTTACCTGCTTCAGTTCTGGCCCGCTTTAAAAATAAAACGGAATTTTCCCGCGCAAGGACTCGAACCCGCGCCCTTGTGGAACTCCTAGCACCCTACTGCCACTACGCCACAAGTGTCCTTGTAGCATAACTCGGTCGCAACTATTCTTAAACCTTACTTTAGTGCGACCTAGCTTTTAAAATAAAAACCAGCCTTTGCGTGCGCCAATCCTCGAACCTAGGCACTATACCACACTTCCAATGCCTCTGCCACTGGACCGAACTTCCCTTTGTGTTACCTTTTAACCCCAACTATATATAAGGCTTCCCTGCGTAGTTCCCTGATATAAAGAAAAATAAAACACTTTTGCGCATGCTAGGAGTTGAACCCCAGCTCTCCTTCCCACTACCTAGCATGCTAACCACTGGGCCAGGTACGCTTCTTCATGCCCAATTTTGCCCAATTTATTTTATAAGCCTTATGCCCAGATTCCCTCTATGAGGCAAAAATTAAAACAATTTTTTTCCTAGAGTTTAAACACCAAAACAACAATACTTTTATAAATATATATATATTTTCCTATCTAATAATAATAATTATAATAATACTAATTTTATAAATATATCTAACAATAAAAATTTCAAATATCAATAATACAGTAAATAATAATAATTTTCATAAAAAATTTTCAAACATACATACGATAATATTTTTCTAATAATAAAAATTTTATCTCATAATACTAATTACAATCTCATAAAAATTTAAAATATCCGTAATAATAAATACAATAAAAATTTTCTAGTAGTAATTTAATTCAAAATTTTTTTCTTAAACGATAATATTTAAAACTTCTTAATTATTCAGGTTTTCTTCTATCCGAATCCCAACTCAAAGCCCAACTCTTCTAGGCCCAAAAATCGGGGCGTTACATGAATAATTCAAACATACATATAACTCAATCAACTACTCAACTGAATTAGTCTAAACTAAACGACAATAACTTTTCAAAAACTATTTCTCTCTATGCTGTCATGATATCTCAAACATGCATTCTATAGTGACTTCTTCAAAGAGCTAATCACAAATCATTATTACTGCATAACTCAAAAGGACATAACATTCGGTCTTTAACTCACTGATATATATATCAAGATTATGCGAAAAATGAAAATCAATACACATGTCTGAACTGAACTACACTGAGGCCACAATACTCATACTACTCAAAAATCATAATGTCATAATAAGACTGACTTCTCAATTACTTTAGTAAATAATGTCCCGGGTGAAAATAAAACATCTTGATCATCTGAGAGATTTAAACACAAATTTCAATAACAACCAGTGCAAAAGCAAAATCTTTATACCTCTGATAACTATACCTCTGTACTTTCATTATCAAGCCCAAACTCGTAATCATCATAAACATACTCATAAAAAGAAGAAAAAATTTTCATCAATAGAGTATTTTCTGCTAATGTCTCATGGCTGATACTTTGAACAGTAATTTATTAATAAAACCGAGATAATAAAATCTTAGAACATGGAGCTACACAGAATTCCTGGTAACCACATCTCATGTAGAACAGTTAAGGTTTCAATAGTATCTCAGAAAATTTCCAAAAAGAAAGGATAATACATCATACAGATCTTATTGTCAACCTTCCATCTGCACGCTAAAGTAGAAAACTGGAATAGATAGAGCAATATCAATCACAGCTCGAACAAACTATAATGCATTCATCTGTCTGTAAATTTAACTAACATTCTCATACTGCAGGAATTGCATCTATGATCTTGCATATATTTATATATATCTCTGAAAGTAAATGTAAACATATAATAGTCAAAAAAGATTTTTCTATAATTTCTCAACTATAAACTCTACATTCAACTATTAATACGACTCAATTATTATTCCTCTGTCTAATTCTGCCATTACTGAATTCACATTATCCCATTCACAGTTGGAATTTATTCGGAAGAAAATCTAGCAATCATATACCTTACACTTCATACTTGAATGAGTGCATTAGCTGAGCCTGACCTTTCTCTTACTGTGACATTTTAGTTATCCAGATGATTTTATTATTAACCTGGCATCCTTTCTGCAACTGTGTTCATTTGCTGAATCATTCTCGACTCTGATTACATTGTTAAAAAATTTGTCACTGAACTCTTTAGTTTTCCACTTTAGCCTATTTAATCTGAATTTCATGAAATCTCATTTTGAATTACCTTGCTGATAAAGGGGGTGAGGTTGTAACACCTCTGACTTACCTCTTACATACTCATGCATATAATTTAACACTCATCATATTAAAATATTATCACAATTATACAATTTGCTTCAAGCAACTTAACATGCACATTCATAATACAATGACTTCATGATCATCTTATGCAAATTAGTGCACTTATACATGCATTCAAAAATCTCGAGTAAAATTACTCATAGCATTCACTTAATTTCTCTAGTTAGACATATACCATCATACAAATGCAAATTTAACATGAACACTTATCTCAATATAAACTTTCCTTTCATCTTATCTAGTTTTTCACATTTCCCGAACAATTCTTATTCACAATTTATTTATTATCACATAAACATCATGAACCATTATTGTAATATCCTGATTTTGGGCCTAGTCGGAATAGTGGTTTTGTGACCACAAAATCTGAGATAGAAATAATTATTTTATGATTATTTTGAGGTCTATGATATAATTGCATGATTGTGTGAAATTTTCGTGAAGAAATTTTATGCCTAAAGTGCTTAAATTGAAATTAGGGACTAAATCGAATAATTTGCAAAACTTGCATTCTAGAAGTTTTTAGTATGAAATTGCTTTGAAATATTAATTAGGAGGTTTTAAATAGCAATTTGACCAATTTTAAGTCCATGGACAAAATTAGGACATGGAAGGAATTTTTGAAAGTTTAGTAGTAAGGGCATTTTGGTCATTTAGGGGTAAAATGACTTAAAATACAAAATTAAAAGCCAATTTTGCTCATCTTCAACCCCATGGCCGAATATAGCAAGGAGAAACAATGGCTAGGGTTTTTCAAGCTTCCAAGCTCGATTAGCAAGGAAAACTGAAATTCGGGCTAAAATGGGGAAAATACCAAGTTGTGGACGAAATGGTAAAAGTAGCCATTTTCGCATACGAGGTAAGTTCATGTGTAAATGTAGTAACATAATTGTTATTTTTAAGTCATTGATGTTAATTATATGATATGCTGATTTTTATCATGAAATATATGCTTTGTGGTTAATTTCGAATAAAATGCAAATTATGTGAGCTACTTGTTAAATATAAATTGTTACCGAGTATTGGTTTCGGCATTCTACGGAAGACGGTAAGGATATGTGTTCGAGGAAAATCCCGTTTGAACCTTAGGAATAGATTAGGATACAAGTGACATGTCACTGGGACATTTGGGCATCCGAACTCGTTGAGTTGAGTCCGAGTTCGTGAGATGTAACTAGGCATCCTAACTCGTTGAGTTGAGTCCGAGTTCACTTATGGATGCGAATGTCCGAACTCGTTGAGTTGAGTCCGAGTTCATGAAATGTAACTAGGCATCCGAGCTCGTTGAGTTGAGTCTGAGTTCGCTTATGGGCGGGTTACATGATTGCTTGATTGCATATGTGGCACTTATGTGCAAGTTATCCATGTATCCGAATTATATTCCGATGTGTTCAACGGGTAAAGTTCTACTCAAATGGAGGAATACTCAAGATGAAAGGGACGTATTGGTAAGTGTTGTGAAATGGATACTTTGAACAGGTATGTACTTAACCCTCGGGTTGAAAAATCGATATAACAACAATATGGTAAGATGATAAATGAAAATATGATATGAATGTCTTGGTGATGATTATGCAAATGATGTTTTATGTTTGCTTATATGGTTATGTTACTTGCTATTTGCATGTGAACTTACTAAGCATTTATGCTTACTCCCTCCTTTTCATTCCTTGTAGTGTTGACAAGCCAGCTCGGAAATCGGGAACGATCGGAGGCACACTCACACTATCCGTATACCATCTTGGCATAATGGCTTGTATATTTTGAGTATGGCATGTATAGCATTATAATCATTTTGTATATATGGTCTTATGATATGGTTATTGAGTAGTATAAAAATGCTTGGTAATGATTAGCCATTGGAATGGCTAATTATGATCATATTTGGTGTTATGTATGTCAAATTGCTAGTTAATCCATGGAAACCATGAAATAGGTAAAATTTGCCATAAAATAGATTCAGACAGCAGTAGTGACGTGAATTTGAAAAATCATTAAAAATAGTAGAGATATAATTAGATGATGAATAAAATATGGAATTGAAGAATTATGAGTCTATTTTCATATGGAAGAAACGAAACAGGTATATGAGTTATATTTTATGAGATGTTTAAATTTTTGTGAAACAGGGCCAGAGCAATTTCTAGATCCCCTATTCTGATTTTGGAAATTCACCATAAATTGTATAAAAATAATTAGAAGTCATAATTTATATTTAAAAATTTCTTATTGAGTCTAGTTTTAGGAGAAACAAACTTCATAGTCTTTGAATTTCTGTACAGAGAGATATCTGATTCGTAATACACAGAGGTCAGAGCAGTCAAACCCTGAAACAGGGGAGACTTTAACTAATAAACTGTACTAATTGGCCAAGCAAAAAATTCTAGAAAAAAATTAGTAAATAGATATATGAGTCTAGTTTCAGGGAAAATTGACAAAATTGGATTTCTAGTTTCGTAACTCAAGATATGAATTTTTAAGCGACTGTGACGCAGATTGTCAGCTTGTCTGGAATTTCTAAAATTAAATTGTTTGAGCTGTTTAAGTAATGAATTAAGTCTGTTAACACCTCGTATTCGACTCCAGCGATGGTCTCGGGTACGGGGCGTTACATTTGGTCTTACATGATATCCTTATATTACCAAATGCCATGTTCCAAACATGGTCTGACATGGTATCCTTATCTTAGTGCCAATGCCACATCTTGATGTGGTCTTACATGGAGTCCTTAATCAATTTCGATGCCATGTCTTGACATGGTCTTACACGAGATCCTTGCCTTACAAATGACATGTCTTGACATGGTCTTACATGGTATCCTTAACCGTCAATTCTGCCTTAAATGCCATGTTGTGAACATGGACTTTTCCTTCAATTCTTCCTTAATTGCCATAGTACAACAATGGACTTTGAGATATCAATGCCTTGTCAAGTCATAGCTGAAACATACTTGCTCAAATTCTCAAGGTTAGTTGCATAACTCAATAATAACAATACTAATAACAATAATTGCATAATAATAAAAAGCTACTCGACTTACATACTTACATTCTCAATCTCATCATATCATCAACTTAACTTATTCTCATCAAACTATGCTAGTCAATACTTTCTTGTTATCATACAAAGCCATAATACAAAATATGGTCTTACATATAAATTATACAAGTTCTCTTTCCAATATCGAATTATTATCGAACATCAATTGTTATATTTGAAACTCAATACTAAAGTATTTATGGCCAAATTTTCAATTTATCATTCAAATATGCATAATTAAATGCTTATTAATCATATGAACTTACCTCGATACCAAAACGACCATTTTACCAACTTTCCCGATTTTCAATTTTTCTCCCGTTCTAGGTCCAAATCTCACTTTCTGAGATCTAAAACATCATATTTCACTTATTTAATTAATGTACTATTCAAAACATTCCCTAACTCAAACTTTGGAAAAATTACAATTTTGCCCCTAAACCTTTGCAGAATTACGATTTTGCCCCTAGGCTCAGAAATTAAAATTTATCCATTTTCTTATATTTTATGACATGGTGATCAGTTTTCCCTTCTATGGAAACATTAAATTCTCACTCTAACATGTACTTATGAACATTAGGTATTTTTACCGATTATGTCGTTTTACTTGTTTTCACGTAAAATTGCTTAGCAAAAGTTGTTTAACACAATTTCAAGTTTTATATTATACCATAAAACATCAAAATAAACATATTTCACCTATGGGTATTTTTCCAAATATGAACCCTAGCATGAATTATTGCTAGAATAAGCTTAATCAAGTTACCGGGACTCCAAAAACGTAAAGAACATTAAAAACGGGGCTTGGAATCACTTACTATGGAGCTTGGAAAGCTTGGAAACCCTAACCATGGCTTCACCCATGCTATATTCAGCCTCCATGAAGAAGATGGACCAATTTTGATTTTATTTTCGCTTTTTAATTCTGTTAATTATTAAATGACCAAAATGCACTTAAAGGCTTTTCTTTCAAATTTGTCCTATTCTTGCCCATTTTTGTCCAAACATAAATATAATGGTCTAATTCTAAATAAGGACCTCCACTTTAAGAATCCATTTCAATTAAATCCTCCTTATTATTTGGAACACACATTTTGCTAATTTTACAATGTAGTCCTAATTATCTAATTAGCCACTTATACATAAAATTTCTTCACGAAATTTTCACACAATTATTCAATCAATGAATAAACCTTAAAACTTAATTGGAATTTTTTTGACCTCAGATTCATTGTTTCGCAACCACTATTCCGTTTAAGCCCTATTTCAGGATGTTACATTTCTCTCCCCTTTCGGGATTTTTGTCCCCGAAAATCTTACCTACAAATGGATTAGGAATTGATTTCCAGTAACACTTTCAAATTCTCATTCAGCCTTGGCATACCCAACATTTTACTTCTTAAACTAAGGCTCTGAACTGAAATACCTACTAATAAGTAACTGACCTTATTTTATCATTAACCTCACTCTCTGATGAAACACAACTAACTCTTCTTTTCTTACCAAAATGAAAATTCTCTACCACTAAGGCACTTTAAAAGAAAATACTTGTTTCTCTTTTGAGTGACAATATTCTTACCTTTTGATTCTGTATACAATTTTTGATAAATTGTCTCTGATTTCTGTAATTAATACACAAACTTCTTCGAGCAATCAACCATAGCTCGTTTAACCTTTCGGTGATAATGCTAATTCTGTTGCACAATTCTTCGAAATACCCTCACATTTTTACACAAACATCAATACTAACTGTAATAGCTTCTAAGATAATTGAAAATCAACTTTAACTCTTTAAAAGTTCAGGTATCAGATTCAAAGTCTGGTACATAACATTTCACACTCTTACTAGTATAACTAGCTCAAGTTATCATCCATCTCTATACTTCTCAAATAATCAAATAATTATAACTATGCTAGGCATCATAACTATTGCAAAATCTCTTGATTTCTCATTAACACATTTTTAGAAACCATAAACTCTTTATTCAAACCAAGCTGAATCATAATGGATACTTCAATTGTCAATATCTTCAACTGTTTATACTTTATTAGCATGAATTCAAGCCAAACTAAACTTCATACAATGAGAACTTTGACAATCAGACAACTTGGATTTGCAAAAATATACCATTGATGCAACCATTCTGATATGCGTATACAACTCTGTACGATAACCTCTAGAATATGTACTATTTACTCATGTCATTTATCTATTTATACATGAAAAATCAGCATTTACCTTTGAAGCCATGAATAATTCAAACATACATATAACTCAATCAACTGCTCAACTGAATTAGTCTAAACTAAAAGAAAATAACTTTTCAAAAACTGTTTTTCTCTATGCTATCATGATATCTCAAACAGACATTCTGTAGTGACTTCTTCAAAGAGCTAATCACAAATCATTATTATTGCATAACTCAAAAGAACATAGCATTCGGTCTTTAACTCACTGATATATATATCAAGATTATGCGAAAAATGAAAATCAATACACATGTCTGAACTGAACTACACTGAGGCCACAATACTCATACTACTCAAAAATCATAATGCCATAATAAGACTGACTTCTCAATTACTTTAGTAAATAATGTCCCGGGTGAAAATAAAACATCCTGATCATTTGAGAGATTTAAACACAAATTTCAATAACAACCAGGCCAAAAGCAAAATCTTTATACCTCTGATAACTATACCTCTATACTTTCATTATCAAGCCCAAACTCGTAATCATCATAAACATACTCATAATAAGAAGAAAGCATTTTCATCAATAGAGCATTTTCTACTAATGTCTCATGGCTAATACTTTAAATAGTAATTTATTAATAAAACTGAGATAATAAAATCTCAGAACATGGAGCTACACAGAATTCCTGGTAACCACATCTCATGTAGAACAGTTAAGTTTTCAATAGCATCTCAGAAAATTTCCAAAAGGAAAGGATAATACTCACAAGCACTGGGAACAACTATGATAGAAGCCATAAAAATTTCCTTTACTTTCATTAAGCAATAGTTAACAATACAAATCACTAACATCATACAAATCATACTGTCAACCTTCCATCTGCACGCTAAAGTAAAAAACTGGAATAGATAGCGCAATATCAATTACAGCTCAAACAAACTATAATGCTTTCATCTGTCTGTAAATTTAACTAACATTCTCATACTGCAGGAATTGCATCTATGATCTTGTATATATTTATATATATCTCTGAAAGTAAATGTACACATATAATAGTCGAAAAAGATTTTTCTATAATTCCTCAACTATAAACTCTGCATTCAACTATTAATACGACTCAATTATTATTCCTCTATCTAATTCTGCCATTACTGAATTCACATTATCCCATTCACAGTTTGAATCTATTAGGAAGAAAATCTAGCAATCATATACCTTACACATCATGCTTGAATGAGTGCATTAGCTGAGCCTGACCTTTCTCTTACTGTGACATTTTAGTTATCCGGATGATTTTAATATTAACCTGGCATCCTTTCTGCAACTGTGTTCATTTGTTGAATCATTCTTGACTCTGATTACATTTTTAATAAATTTGTCACTGAACTCTTTAGTTTTCCACTTTAGCCTATTTAATATGAATTTCATGAAATCTTATTCTGAATTACCTTACTGATAAGGGGGGTGAGATTGTAACACCTCTGACTTACCTCTTACATACTCATGCATACAATTTAACACTCATCATATTAAAATATTATCACAATTATACAATTTGCTTCAAACAACTTAACATGCACGTTCATAATACAATGACTTCATGATCATCTTATGCAAATTAGTGCACTTATACATGCATTCATAAATCTCGAGTAAAATTACTCATAGCATTTACGTAAGTTCTCTAGTTATACATATAGCATCATAGAAATGCAAATTTAACATGAACATTTATCTCAATATAAACTTTCCTTTCATCTTATCTCGTCTTTCACATTTCCCAAACAATTCTTATTGACAATTTATTCATTATCACATAAACATCATGAACCATTATTCTTACATTTTATGAGCCTCAAGTCATCATAAACATACTGTCTGTACTATCAAACTTAGCTCGGTTAGAGTGTGCATCTGTCTGACAAAACATTTTATATCTGGGTCGGGAGTCGTCGCACTATCATAGTTCAATATGGCATGTATAGCTAGACTCTTACTCATACTGAATATTTCGAGAATCGACTAAACCATTTCTCTAATACCAATAAATGTAACACCCCTTACCCGAGACCGTCGTCGGAGTCGAGCACGAGGCGTTACCTGACTTAACTTACTAATTCGGGGCATAAAATTTGCTTTTAAAATTAATTTATTCACATTCATTTAAAATGTCCCTAAAAAAGGCCCTCGAGACCCTAAAATGTGCAATTGAAATGGTTCGAGACTAAACCGGGAACATTAAAATTTTTTCGAATACTTAGACAAATCAAAACAATTGATTTCATTATTCCTTATAAAACTACCCACCTGCATCATAGTCAATAAATAAATCATAACTCGAGCCAAAAAACTCAAAATTTAAATTCGTAAATTTTCCCTAAAACTAGACTCATATATCTTCTTACTAATTTTTTTTCCAGAATTTTTGGTCTATCCAATTAGGACATTTTATTAGTTAAACTTTCCCCTGTTTCACTGTTCGACTACTCTGACCTCTCCTCACTACAAATCAAATTTCTCCTTGTACAGAATTCAAATAACCATGACATTTGTTTCTATTGAAATTAGATTTAGTAAGAAATCTAGAAATATAAACTATAACTCCGAATTATTTTTGTACAATGTTTAGTGAATTTATAAAGTCAGAATAGGGGATTCAGAAATCGCTCTGACCCTATCCCACTAAAATTCAAATATCTCTTAATATACACTTTTTTTGCTTACTCTGTTTCTTTTATATGAAAATAGACTCAATAAGATTCAATTCTATATCTCATTCATCACCTAATTCCATTTTTACTATTCTTGGTGATTTTTCAAGATCACGTCACTGCTACTATTCAATACTGTTTTAATGCTAATTTCACTTTTTCATGATTTCTTTGTATTAACTACCATTTAGGCATACATAACACCGAAACATGTTCTTCATTAGCCATTTCAATAGCTAATAATTATCAAATATTTACATACCATTCTTTAGCCATATCATAAGGACATACACACAAAATGGCTAAGTCCCTATACATGCCATAAACTAGAATTTTTGTAAACGAAGATACCCATTTGGTAACTTGATAGTCGATAGTGTGAAGTGATCTCCGACGACCTCCAACCCGAGCTTGCTTTTAAGTACTCTAAAACATGGGAAATTGAAAGAAGTAAGCTTATAAAGCTTAGTAAGGTCACATGTAAAATAATAAGCATTAACAATCAATTTAGCTTACTACTATGCTGTCATAATTTGCTTAAATAATGTTTAGTTCTTACTTTCCCATCTTACTCATCGATAACCTTACCACAGGCTCAGAATAAAAAAGGCACCTTACTTAATAGCTTGCTTACATACCTGCAATATCTCACTTAACACACGAGTACTCTTTCATAATATAGGCATATTGCCAATCATGTCATAAAGTGTCACAAGCATAACTGAGAACTCATCACTTACTTAATACTAGATAATCTCAATTACTTACAATCTCAATATTAAATAAGCCTTAAATGCATACCTATACTCATTCCTCATGTTTTCACCTTGTCGTTTCTTTGGCTTATTCTTTGGATTACTTGGGAACCTTTTCCTTTTTGAACTTACCATTGCCATGTCTTGACATGGTCTTACATGGTATCCTTATCTTATGAACTCACAAATGGAATGCCTTGGCATGGTATTACATGGGACCTTTGCCTTATAGTAACTCATCAATGCCATGACTTGACATGGTCTTACATGATTTCCTTACCTTATAGAACTTATCAATGCCATGCCTTGGCATGGTATTACATGATTTCCTTGCCTTATAGAACTTATCAATGCCATGCCTTGGCATGGTCTTACATGATTTCCTTGCCTTATAGAACTTATAAATGCCATGCCTTGGCATGGTCTTACATGATTTCCTTGCCTTATAGAACTTATCAATGCCATTGCCTTGACATGGTTTTACCTGATATCCTTATCTTACCAAATGCCATGTTCCAAACATGGTCTTACATGGTATCCTTATCTTAGTGCCAATGCCACATCTTGATGTGGTCTTACATGGAGTCCTTAATCAATGCCGATGCCATGTCTTGACATGGTCTTACACAGGATCCTTGTTTTACCAATGCCATGTCTTGACATGGTCTTAGATTGTATCCTTAACCGTCAATTCCTCCTTCAATGCCATGTTATGAACAAGAAATTTTCCGTCAATTCTTCCTTAATTGCCATGGTACAACCATGGGCTTTGAGCTATCAATGCATTGTCAAGTCATAGCTGAAACATACTTGCTCAAATTCTCAAGGTTAATCGCATAACTCAATAATAACAATACTAATAACAATAATTGTATAATAATAAAATGCTACTTAACTTACATACTTACATTCTCAATCTCATCATATCATCAACTTAACTTATTCTCATCAAACTATGCTAGTCAGTACTTTATTGTTATTATACAAAGCCATAATACAAAATATGGTCTTACATATAAATTATACAAGTTCTCTTTCCAATATCGAATTATTATCGAACATTAATCATTATATTTGAAACTCAATACTAAAGTATTTATGGCCAAAATTTCAATTTATCATTCAAATATGCATAATTAAATTCTTATTAAACAGATGAACTTACCTCGATACCAAAACGACCATTTTATCAACTTTCTCGATTTTCAATTTTTCTCCCGTTCTAGGTCCAAATCTCACTTTTTGGGATCTAAAACATCATATTTCACTTATTTAATTAATGTACTATTATAAACATTCCCTAACTTAAACTTTGGAAAAATTACAATTTTGCTCCTAGGCTCAAAAATTAAAATTTATCCATTTTCTTATGTTTTGTGATATGCTGATCATTTTTACCTTCTATGGAAACATCAAATTCTCACTCTAGCATTTACTTATGAACATTAGGTATTTTTACCGATTATGTCGTTTTACTCGTTTTCACGTAAAATCGCTTAGCAAAAGTTGTTTAACACAATTTCAAGCTTCATATTCTACCATAAAACATCAAAATAAACAGATTTCACCTATGGGTATTTTTCCAAATATGAACCCTAGGATGAATTATTGCTAGAATAAGCTTAATCAAGTTACCGGGACTCCAAAAATGTAAAGAACATTAAAACACGGGGCTTGGAATCACTTAATATGGAGATTGAAAAGCTTGGAAACCCTAACCATGGCTTCCCCCATGCTATATTCGGCCTCCATGAAGAAGATGGACCAATTTTGGCTTTATTTTCCCTTTTTAATTCTTTTAATTATTAAATGACCAAAATGCACTTAAAGGCTTTTCTTTCAAATTTGTCCTATTCTTGCCCATTTTTGTCCAAACATAAATATAATGGTCTAATTACTAAATAAGGACCTCCACTTTAAGAACCCATTTCAATTCAATCCCCTTTATTATCTAGAACAAACATTTTGCTAATTTTACAATTTAGTCCTAATTATCAAATTAGGCACTTATACATAAAATTTCTTCACGAAATTTTCACACAATTATTCAATCAATGAATAAACCTTAAAACTTAATTGTAATATTTTTTTACCTCAAATTTGTGGTTTCGCAACCACTATTCCATTTATGCCCTATTTCGGGATGTTACACCGATCCCGAATTCAATGAGGTAAAGCATGTTAATAGTTGGTAATGGCATGTACCTAGGATTTTTTTATGTATGTGTCATTTTGGATTGTTAATGTATTAATGAAATAAGTAGAATGAAGCTTGGTAATGGTATATAATAGGACTTGACTAATTTAGTATGAATTTGAATCATATTGATAATATATGATAAGTGATTGGAATTGAGTATTGGTTAATATATAAAATGTATAAATTTAGCAAGTTATGAGCATATTTAAATGTGCTTAGATATGTTGAACATAGGTATTTTATGTAAATTGTCCGATAGGTCCAGTAATGCTTCGTAACCCTTTTTCGACGATGGTTTAGGGGTTAGGGGGTGTTAATTTAGTGGTATCAGAGCTATTAGGTTTAGCCGATTCTTGGACTAAATCGAGCTCAAAATTGAGTCTAGAGGTACATGCCATAGTTGAGTCGAAATTGAATCGGGATCGGATGCTGATATATTTGTTTGTTTCTGCTCTATAGTTGAAAATGTTAGATGAACATATCGATAGTATTGATCATGAAATATATACTGGAGACAAAGAGTCTCGAGAATTAGATGGAAACTGAATCAACAACAATGAGTATTAACTTAATTAGTAATTAACCACTGAATGTTGAATAATAAAATAACAGAAAGAGATAATACGTAACTGTTTAGAATTATAATTGATGCTCTTCAGTGAATAGAAGAAACTGTATATGTTATGATATCTGCCCCTCCTGTTTCCCAATCAGTTCTCGAAGTGCTTCAAGGTACAAATTTTGTCTGAACTGGTAAGTTATCTGTTGTTAATACTCCGTAAATATAGTGAGGAAAAATTGAGAATTTCAGCTGAAAATGATCTTGAAAGAACTGAAATCTGGTTAGAGAATATTATCAGGATTGTAAATGAATTGTTTTGTTCACCGATTAAATATTAGAAAGGTATGATATTTCTGTTAAAAGATTCAGCTTTCCAGTGGTGGAAAATATTGATTTATGTTGTGATTAAAAAAGGGTCATTTGGAAATTTTTCAAAATAGGTTTTGAAAGAAATATATATATCAGTCAGAGATTTATTGATCAGAGATGTAAAGAGTTTTTGAAGCTTAAATAGAGTCATATGACTGTAATTGCATATGAAGGGAAATTGTTTGATTGAATAAATATATTAGAAGGTGTATTCTGGCTGAAACCGTAATGTACAAGTGGTTTGAAGATGGTTTAAATAAAGACATAAAGTTAGAGAGTTTAATAAAGAGAAAAGATAGATTGAAATGGAAGCTAAAACTTCAAGTAAAGGATTGAGATACCCGATGCTTCAGTCTAAAATCTTGAGCTACATCTGTAGTAAGTATGGAAAATGTAGAATAAAGAGTGGAACATGTGTTTGATATGATTCTTCTGATCATTATCTTAGTAATTGGTTAAAGAAAGTTGAAAAAGATATTATTCAAAGTTCAAGACCAAGAAACACAGTTATCAGAGGTAGATTACTCTGTAACTCTGGAAATACGAACGATAGTCGAAGTGTGACAAAGGACTTCACTGAAAAATCTGGAGAATAAACATCAGCCAATGCATATGTTAATTGTATAAAAGAAGATTTATCTCTACTGAATGTCATTACAGGTACTTTCTTCTTTATTGACACTAATATAATTATTCTAAATTGATCTTGGTTTGACTTATTTCTATGATTGCATGAATTCAGTATTTGCTAAAGACTTGCCTATTGAGTTCACTGAATTATGGTGGAAGTATCAAATTTTTTGGATCAGTATTTATTGGCTAATAAGATTTGCAGGAACTATTTGATAATGATACTGGGATACTATTTTCTAATCGATTTGATGTTATTACTGTTTGATGTGATCTTGAGAATGGAATGGTTAATTATGCATGATACTGTGGTAAATTATAAGCAGAAGTATATTATATTGCGAAGTTAGGATGATGAAATGTTTTGTTTTAAATCAGAGAAGATTGAAGGATTTAACTATTGAGATATTGATTATGTCAAAACAGAAATGTATTGGAAAAAGGGTTATGGTACTTACTTTGCCTATGTATTTGAGATTAAGGTATTCAACTTAAGGTTTAAATCAGTGGCAATAGTGTGAGAATTTTGATATGTTTCTAGAAAAGTTACCCGAATTACTGTTGATTGAAGAAGCTGAATTTTCTATAGATTGTGTACTTGAAACGATATTGAAAAGTATATATGAAATCAGAGGTTTCTTGAGACTAGTCGATTACAACCAGAAATTGGGAAGAGGATTTTTGGATGATATGGTTACTACAGAAAGTTATGGAATTAGAATAATTTGATAAATGTCAGTAAGGTTTTGGTTAGTTGAAAGCTCAGTTATCTAAAGCACTAGTTCAGGTTTAGTCTGAAATCCAGTAAAGAAACTTGTGATTTACAGGGATAACAGTGTTTTGATGCAAGAAAGTAAATGAATGGTTTATGTTTTGGAAAGCTAGAATCACATGAAAAAAAATTATCTGATACATGATTTGGAAGTGGTAGCTATTGTCCTTGCATTAAGAAGATCATGATTTGATAATTGATTATCATTCAGGAAAGGTAAATGAAGTTATTTGTACTCAGAATTGAAACTTTTACTTTGTGTTATGAGCTATGAACATTTGACTATTATTATCTGAAGATAGCTTAATTGTAGTTGAGATAAAAGTTAAACTGATTCCTCTACAGTAGATCTACAAAGCTTAGAAATGTGATAACGAGTTACCGGTTAAATGAGTATAGTATACAAATGACTATTGATTAAACAATTCGGATTGGATTTGATGATTGTCTAATATTTAGAAATAGAAGCTGTACTGAAGAATTCAGAGTTTATATAGAAGAATTTGCATGAAATTTATAGTGGTATCATGTCTATGCATTCTGGAAGGAATAAGTTATACGGTGATTTGAAACAAATGTGCTGATGACTTGGAATGAAAAGTGATATTTTGAACTTGTATATAAATGTTTATATGTCAGTAAGATAAAACTAAACATCAGATACTGATACTTCCAGAATTATTACAGTTAGTGATGATATCAGAATGGAAATGGGATAGAATTTCTATGGGTTTGAATTGGAATCATCTCTATCTTTGAAAAAGAAAGATGAAATTTGAATAACTGTTGAGGGTATGGTGAAGTCTGCATATTTTATTCTGAATAAGTACAAGAAGTTTTGGATACGCGATAACAGTTTTCGGTATTGTATGAAGCTTTGTATGATAGTGAATGTAAAACTGCATGGTACTTGATTGAATATAGTAAGAAAAAGAATATGTGGGCTGTTTGATTCGTGAAAAGAAAGTGGAAGTGATTTGAGATAGATTGGAAGCAGCTTTTGATAGACAGGAACAACGTATATCGAGTATTCTATTGGTGATACGTATTTCTTAAAGTTTCTGTAACACCACAAACCCGGCCTAGACGTTATGACCGAATCTGACGTGCCACATCGGAACGTTAAAAACATTTTTTTTAGTCCAGAAAATCGTACTTAGTGTTCAAAGGATGATTTTATTATAGGTTAAAGTGAATGGAAGCTGTGTACTAGGTAGGAAACTGGGAAAGAGGAGGTGAGTCCATCAGACTGCTTAAGTACCAAGCTCCCTTCGGATCCAATCCTAGACATGCACACCACCATTGCCACACCTTAACTTAGTGTATGTTCTTAGGAAACCAATTCATTTAAGTCCAGTTTAAGAAAAAGTGATTAACTTTGGAAAGCGTTTTTGTTGCAGAAGTTTTGCTTTGTTGTTGTGATATTTTAAAATCAATTACTGTTTTTGAAAACGCGCCTTAAGACTAATCAGTTTCAGTGATTAAGATAATATTATACCTATTCTAGTAAAACATATTAAAAACAATTAAAAATCATTAAAGCGGCCTTATTACAACTTAAAACCCAAATCATAAAAGTAAATATAAAGATGTCTAATTCACCAGAAGAAAACCAAATTTACAGAACGCGTGGCCACTCCGAATCCCTCACAGGTCCAAGCCCGCTATGGTTGGGGATTACCTGCGTGGATGAAAATAAAGGGTGAGTTTGGAAAACTCAGTGTGTAAAATAACCCAACCATAGTCTAAACTAGTTCAAACCACAGAAACAAATCAAATTGGCCTTAGCCCAGAACAGATTCCAGAATGAAGCCCATAGGCCCATAACAGAACAGAACAGATATTACATGTTTATGCAGAAACCCAACCCATATCCGACCATATGCACCCCCATACCAGCCTTTTGCCATGTGGGGAGACTACTCGACCCATCCATCCGCTACACGCCACAGAATTTGCAGCATGGCTGCCAGAACAGATAATGTGACATAGTCACCAGATACAAATATTTGTGGCAGAGCCACCAGAACAGATATTTGTGGCAAAGCCACCAGGACCCTTCCTCCATAAAATATAACCCATGTCCCCATGCAACAAATATTCAAATCATGGCATACATCATACAGATTTAGATCATCATGTTTTTCAGTCAAATTAACCCTAGAGGTATAATGGTCATTTTACACCTAGGGGTATAACGGTAATTTTCCATACATAGGGGTATTCTAGTAATTTATCTATTTTAGGGTTTTCATGCATATTTCCACCATTCACGTACTTACAGAAACACTTACCGAGTGTTCTTACCAAATTGGGCCCGTTGGCCCATTATCCCAATTTTGGCCCATTAAGCCCAAAAATATCGAAAGGCACAAAAATCATGCACTCTGCAGTCTAAACACTATAGTTTACCAAATATGTTAATCAATCTACCTCACGAGCATTCACACACTTGCAAGTCCACAAAATACCAGTTTTTCGGCATTTCGACTTTTCGACTTTTGTCGATCTAGTCTATGAAAGGGTGTTAGTTACACACCTGATTTGTAGTGGTTTGATGGCGAGTTCCACACACGACCTGCCTACAATTGGATTACTAACATGTCAATCTAAATATCGAAAACAAACTACAAACCTATCCCCCTACCATATTCGGCCAACCAAGCCTTAGACCCTAGAGTTCTTACCTTTTTCCGAAATATGGGTTAGATCTGGAGAGCTAACCGAATTAGTCTTCGAGCCCTTTGCTGTACGTCCCCTTGTCCACGCTAACGCTTACAAAACCAAACAGACAGAGGCACAAAACCCTTAGTCCAAACGCTAGCCACCCTTAAGGGTTTCGGCTTTTCTTAATTGTCGAGATAAAGAAATAGTTTCGAAAACTTACCACCGGTTCCTTCAGTCAATGATTCTACTTCAGTTTCTATTTGATTCTGATGCAGATCTACCCCCTTCAAACGTTAGCAGGAATCCAATATTTAAAGGTCTTAAAGATTCGGCTATGCCCCAATGACTATGATGTTTCGGCTTTTGAAACCTGTGAACTAAAAGATGATTTCTTTAAGGAGGTTTTTTTGCAAAGTTGAAGTCAACAGAAATTTGGGTTTAGAGGATCGGAGAATCGACCAAAAAGATGGAGAATAATAAGAGGGTTTGGCTAGAAGAAATCGGCACAACAGAAACAAGTTTTCAGGATTTTGGCTTTTATGGTAATCAGCTTCAAAGGCTTAAAAACGAATGGAATGGAAGAGTAGAATGGCAGGAAGGGTTCGGCTATAGAAGAAGAAGCAAAGAAGAAGAAAAGAGAATAGGAGATGAGAGGAGAAAAGAAAAAGAGAAGAGAATGGTCAGAACCCAAATGCCGAATTTTCCCTCCACTTACTAGCCGAATTTCCCTTATACTAGCAGCCCTTGGCTGGCCAACTCTTGCTCCTCAAGAGTCCATCATTCGGCCAATACTACACCCCCTAATCAGCTCCTAAATCTTCTCCCTTATCCCCTCCTTACTCGATCTCCTAAGCAGCTCAAACTCTTCCTAACAGAGTTCCACCTGAGTTCCATCACATCCCCTTTCTGTACATAAAAATTAATATAATATTTGCTCACCTTGTAACTTGAACCTTAGCTCTCCCTAGCCATCCACACGCCACCTTTTTAGCACCCTAGTGGCATCACATGCCACTTTGCCACCTGCGTTCTTGTAGCTTATTTTACCCATTAAATCTTAAAAGCCCAACTTACTATAACCCCTTTCCCCTAAGAATTAAAATTAGTTAAAACTTTCGGATTTCATCTTAAACTTGGGCCTTCTAGAGGCCCACTAACATACTTAGACCTACGCTCAACAGTCAAAACACAGAAATTCAAAAATTCACCAAAATTCACAGAAGTCTCAAAAATTGGGGCGTTACAGTTTCATCTTGAAAGAAAACTTTGAGATTGGGATGAAAAATGGATATGTGAATCTATGGAAAAGTCAGACTGGTAATATATTGAATGATTTAGCCTCTGAAGTTACGAAAAATTTATGAGATTTTTCAGGATTTGATGTTTAGATGATGCAGATCAAATCTTTTACGTGTTATCTTGGCAAAAGATATTGAGATTTCATATGATTTATTATAACAGCCCTATAACCCGTATCTGTCGCCGGAGTGGGTTACAAAGAGATACCAATCCAAAACACTACATTTGTACATTCACAAGTTACCATATTCACATGGCTTATATACAACAACATCTCAAAATATCATTCACTTAAGTCTATTCTATACATGCCGTACAAATTCCAAAACATAATAGTACCAAAGCGATAGATAGTGTGATGAGTTGCTGACGATCCCCGAGCAAGTGTTGTAGTCAACGATCTATAAAACAGAAAAACATAACAAACGGAGTAAGTTTTTAAGCTTAGTAAGTTTTAAGCAATGCAAACAAATATACTCAATTATAAATTGATCATTCAATTTATCAAATAACATTTTCTAAGTATATTGCCATTTGGCCAAATATACACCAGCACATATTGTACATTTAGCATTTTTATTTTACTTGAATCTGAACTCATATAACATAGGTAAATCAAATACCATCACATAATTTCACATCTTGACCGGATGTATCATGATTATATATATAGTCATAACTCTTATTCACATATGCATCATAGTATACACTTATGGTTCATTTCAAATCAAACTCACATATAAGTACATGATACGTACCTGGCAACTTAATGTAATGAATGTATTCAAGTGTCGTTCTATCACGAAGCATCATAGTCTTAAACTGTTATCAAATCACCGGCAATTAGCCTGCTAGGTTTTAAACCCGAATTCATCACCGGCACGAAGCTTGCTGGACTTTAAGTCTGAATTCATTCACCAGCATTTTTCCTGCTAGGCTCGAAGCCCGATATTATTTCACCGGCATTATAGCCTGCTAGGCTCGGGGCCCGATATTATTTCATCGGCATTATAGCCTACTAGGCTCGAGTCCTGAATTCATCATACAATAATCAATTCACCAAGTTTCATGCATATCAAATCATATGTTACTTGATTTCACATAGCACAAACGCACTAATAATTTATTTCCTTCATTCGAATAAATGCACATATCACACACCTTATCATCATGTCATAATTCTCCTATTATACATTTTTCATATTACATTCAATTATAAACTATGTTTGATTACTCAAAACTTACCTCGAATATTTTCAATAGTCGTGGATCAGCTATTCAGTTACTTTAGCTTTTCCCTTATCCGAATTTGCCCCTCTATGCTCTTGAGCTAAAATCAACAAATTTAACTTCTTAATCAAACACATATGTATGGCAACCATATACATTTCAAAAGCTAATTCATTCGCATCATTTGTCCACTTAAGTCTATCACCATTTCATTTTCAAATTCATGTACTTTGTAATTCACATTCGAACACTCAATTATACCTTAACTTATCCATTTCTTTCATTTAAACAACCCACATAACTCATTCATTCATGAACACATTCGGCACTATGCATCTTTACAAATATTTCATTTAAACAATTTTGGCCACCTTAAAATCAATTCATGCACTCACAATTTAAATAGATTCACTACTCCACAATCGGTCAATTAATTATACAATTAACCATAGTCGAATACCAATCAAGTAGATATTTGTTCACATTTCTTTAACACATATTTATCAACTAGTCTATGTATTAGCTTTTAGCATATTCGGTCATTAGAGCAACCTATTAAATTTTCATGCATTCTTTTCTAAGGTTACCAAGACCATCCTATGATTAAATATATATATCATCTTTCATAATACATGAAATTCCTATTAAAACTCTCATACATATACATTTGGCCTAATATACTTCAGAACTATACCCCTAGGCTGAATATTCACAAAGTTCTCAAAATATAATTTACTCAACTTCCAAGCCAAGTTATCTAAATAGACCATCTATACATAAGTACCAAGCCTCAAACTTAATTTATAACTATCTAAATCATTCAAAACATCCAACACCAAATTTTCTTTGCATTTCATACTATAGCCGAATGCCCATTCCAAGCAATTGAGCCACACATAGTTCAAATTTCAAAATTTAACTTATAAACTTACATTCACATGGATTTTAACATTATAGTCCATCAAACTTTCATTCATCAATTTCTATCATCAAATACAAATTTTTGCAACTTCCTATCATGACCGAATGCACAATTAACCAACATTTAACAAATTAATTCATGGGTTTAAAGTAGAACCAAGAGAGGAACTCAAAAACATGAATTTTCAACCAAACTACCATGAACTTACCTTGAATTTATCTCCCCAAATGACCGAATATTCAAGAGTTTCTCTTCTTCTTTTTGTTTTCTTTAGTTTTGGTTAAGTGATAAAAATAAAGCTCAACTTTGTTTTTATCACCTCATTTTATGTTGTAAAATAACATATATTATTTTATACCATAATTTAAGTTTATAATTTATTATTATAAAAAGCACATGATGTATTAAACCAACCCCACTACCGTACACTTAAAAAAAGTGGTAAAATAGACATGCAAATCCTCTACTTTAATAATTTACAAAATTAATCACTTGGACATTCACCTACCATATTTTCAAAGTTTCCCAAACAAGTCCTTTTTAGCTAATTCCACATTCAAATGACAAAATTAAGACAAGATACTTTCACACATGAAAATTCACATATAATAAACATAGAAAAGAGCATTTAAATAATTTTGTGACTCGGTTTTGTGGTCCCAAAATCACTTTCTGACTAGGGTCAAATTAGGGCTATCACAACTCTCCCCCCTTAGGAATTTTCGTCCCCGAAAATCTTACCAGCGAATAAATTAGGGTATCATTCTTTCATGGAATCTTCAAGCTCCCAAGTAGCTTCTTCAACCCCGTGTTTGACCCACAACACTTTCACTAACGAAATTGTCTTATTCCGCAATTCTTTCACCTCGTGAGCCAAAATACGAACCGGTTCCTCTTCATAACTCAAATCAGACCGAATTTCTATCTCTGATGGACTAATCACATGGATCGGATCTATACTGACGGAGCATCGAAACATGAAAAACATCGTGAATCTTTTCAAGTTCAAGTGGAAAAAGTAGTCTATAAGCAACCGGCCCAATCCGTTCTATAATTTCGTATGGTCCGATAAATCTCGGGCTCAATTTGCCTTTACGGCCAAATCTGAGTACCTTTTTCCACGGTGAAACTTTAAGAAACACTTTGTCTCCAACTTGATACTCTATATCTTTCCGTTTCAAGTCCGCATACGATTTCTGATGATTTGATGCTGCTTTCAAACTTTTGCAAATCACTTTAACTTTCTGTTCAGCTTCTTTAATCAAATCAACTCCGTAAATCTTATTTTCACAGAGCTCGGTCCAAAAGAATGGTGTGCGACATTTACGACTGTACAAAGCCTCGTAAGGTGCCATCTTGATGCTCGATTGAAAACTATTGTTGTATGCGAATTCAATCAAAGGTAGGAACTTTTCCCACGAAACCGCTAAACTCAAGGATGCAACATCTCAACATATCCTCGAGTATCTGAATAATTCACTCGTATTGACCATCGGTCTGGGGATGAAAAGCGGTGCTAAAATGCAACTTAGTACCCAATGCTTCTTGCGATTTCTTTCAAAACTGTGATGTGAATCTTAGATCTCTATCCGACACAATAGAAGTAGGTACCCCGTGTAACCTTACAATCTGAGAAACATACAGTTCGGCTAACTTATCAGGTGAATAATCCGTACATACGGGAATAAAATGAGCTAAATTTTTCAATCTATCGACAACAACCCAGATCGCATCTTTCTTGCTCAGAGACAATAGCAACCCAGATACAAAATCCATTGTGACTTGATCCCACTTCCACTCGGGTATCATGATCGGCTGAAGTAATCCCGAAGGCACTTGATGTTCCGCTTTCACTTGTTGACATATCAAACACTTCGAAACAAAGTCAGAAATGTCTCGTTTCATACCATGCCACAAATACTGATGTTTCAGATCATTATACATTTTCGTACTACCCGGTTGAACTGACATTCGGCTGCTATGAGCCTTGTTCAAAATCATCAAAATAAGCTATGAATTTCTCGGAACACATAATCGATTTCTGAACCTCAAACAATCATTGCTAGCAATCAAAAACTCTGAGTTCTCTTTTGAAACACATAGTGCTCGTTTTGCAACTAATTCATCATCAGCTTTTTGAGCTTCACGGATATGTTGTATCAATAACGGTTTTGCTTTTAATTCCGCTACTAACACATCATCAGTGGACACAGACAGGTGCACTTTCATTGCTCGCAAAACAACCAATGATTTTTGACTAAGAGCATCAGCAACCACGTTGGCTTTTCCCAGATGATAATCAATAACAAGTCCGTAATCTTTAAGTAATTCAAGCCATCGACATTATCTCAAATTTAGATCCCTCTGTGACATCAAGTATTTAAGGCTTTTATGATCGGAATACATGTGTCATTTTTCCCCAAACAAGTAGTGTCGCCAAATTTTTAAAGCGAAAACAATAGCAGCTAACTTGAGATCATGAGTCGGATAGTTTTTCTTGTGTGGCTTCAACTATCTTGAAGCGTACGCTACAACTCTACCTTTTTGCATCAATACATAGCCCAAACCATTCTGAGACGCATCACTATAGATCACGAATTCTTTACCAGACTCTGGCTGAACTAACACTGGAGCTTCGGTCAAAAGGGTTTTCAATTGATCAAAATTTTTCTGGCACTTTTCTGACCATTCAAAATTGACATCTTTCTGTAGCAACTTTGTCATCAGTGTTGCTATCAACGAAAAGCCTTTCACAAACCGTCTGTAATACCCGGCAAGTCCCAAAAAGCTCCGAACTTCTGAAACATTTCTCGAAGGCTTCCAATCGAGTATAGCTGAAATCTTACTCGGACCAACTCGGATACCCGATGCGGATACAACATGCCCCAAAAAGCTGACTTCTCTCAACCAGAATTCACATTTACTGAACTTCGCATATAATTGCTTGTCTCGCAAAATCTGCAATACTAACTTCAAATGCTCGGCATGTTCAGTTTCATCGCGTGAATAAATCAAAATGTCATCTATAAACACGACTACAAACCGATCCAAATACTGTCAGAAAATCTGATTCATTAGATCCATAAAAAATGCAGGGGCATTAGTAAGCCCAAACGGCATCACTAAGAACTCGTAGTGTCCGTACCTCGTTCTGAAAGCAGTTTTAGGCACATCAGAGTCTCTAACTTGCAACTGATAATAACCCGATCTCAAGTCTAACTTCGAAAATACTGAGGCTCCTTTCAGTTGATCAAACAAATCATCGATTTGCAGCAACAGATATTTATTCTTTATCGTTACTTTATTAAGTTGACGATAATCAATACACATTCTCATAATTCCGTCTTCCTTTTTCACAAACAATACTGGCGCACCCCAGGGAGAAAAACTCGGTCGAGCAAAACCTCTATCTGTCAACTCTTGCAACTGAGATTTTAATTCTTTTAGTTCGATTGGTGCCATACGATACGGAGCTATCGAAATAGGTGCAGTCTCTGGTACAAGTTCAATATATGATAAAAATCGAAGATTTTTACTTTGATTTTAATTATAAAATATATATATTTATTAGTGATAAATTATATTAAATTAATTTATTATAATTATATTATGAGATATTTATATGATAAATAAATTAAATTGTGACAAGTGTGTGATAAAAAGGTAAAATACATGTGTAATAAATATTATACATACATTTGTAATATATGTATATATTTACTTATTATTTAAGTAAATGTTAATGTTATTGTTATTATTAAATTGATATTATATTATGAAATAAATTAAATAAAGACAAATGTATAGTAAATAAAATATACAAGTGTAATATATATATTTGTACAATTGTAGTATATTTTATTTAATTGCTTTTTTATTTAAGTAAATAGATTTTTATATGAAATAAATAAAATAAATAAAAGAAAGATAAGTGTATAAAAATGATTTGGTACAAGTGTAATAATATATATACATACAAGTGTTAAATAAATATTTGTTATTAAATAGATTTTTAATATAGATATTATATTGTTATTATTATTGTATATATATATAGTAAATAAAGAAATGAAAAAGGAAAGAAAAAGAAACAGAGAGCTTAAATGAAACAGGGGAGAAAGAGAGAAAGAAAAAGAAAAAGGAAAAATTCAAGATTTAAAGCTTGAAGTTTAAATAGGTAAGTCAATTTAGCCCTTTTTGCTTAATTTTGATGTTTTAGAAGCTTTGAAATAAGGTTTTGATGAAATTAAGTTGATATTTTGAAAGTTATTAGATTTCTAGATATAGTTCATGTTGAATAAAATGATGAATTAGGGATTAAATTGATAGAATTTCAAGTTAGAAGTGAAATAAGGATTGAATTGTAAAGTAATTCATAAGTTTTATGTTTTAGGGGCTAAATTGAAAGAAAATCGAAAATAGGGATTTATGGGAAATTAGAGAGTTGAAATTTGATTTTAAGTGATAGTTGAGTGAAAAATAGAGAATAAATTGTAAAGAAAACAAGTTAGTTTGAATTGGGATTAAATTAGAAGTTATGTAAATATTGAGTTGAAATTGGAATAAATAAAATGAAATTGTATATTGATGAATTTTTTAATTGTTTTAATTTCCGTAGCTAACATTGTGTCGAAAATCTCGACTAAGCAAGAAAAAGGCAAAACCGATCAGGGTTAGTCCGGAAATTACGATTTGTATTTCTATAATTTGAACTTAATATATAATTGTTGAAATTATTATTTAATATGTATGTTAAGTGCATTGAGATGATTATTTGAATTGGAGTAAACATTGATTGGAATTGAAAGGTGAATTTAATTATAAATTTTTTATTTGATTAAATGTTATGGTAAGTAATTAAGGTAAGTATTAGTAATTGTTATTGAATTAAATTGATATGAATATGTGATTATTGTAAAATTTGAATATTTATTATTGAAAAGTAAAGTGAATTGTATTGAATTGAAAATATATGCGATTAATTGAAATGTGTATTGGTTGAAAAATTGAAATTAAATTGAAAACCCTATTAACAGTATCTGGGCTAAGTCGGATATAGTTGGCATGCCATAGGATTGGAAGTGTTCAGGGATACTTCGACCTTGAGTCGATGAGGCACTATAAATGTCGTACTGTTACTTTAACTTTAAGTCAATGAGGCACCTTGGGTGTCGATCATTAGCATCGTTACTTTTGATTATTCCGATGACGCACTCTGCACTGCATCGTTATCATTTACTTTGGCTGGGCCGATGAGGCACTATGTAATGCCCCAAAAATCCCGAAATCCAAAAATCCTGAAATCTCAAATTTTCTTTATTTTCGATTTTGATGAAAATTGTGTTTAATATTCTTATGCAAGTGATAATTTTGGGCCTAGTATATGATGACTACATAAAACTTAATTAATTAATTGCGACCGTAGACAACTCAAAGGGTTAAGGTGTGACAATGGGTATATGCATGTCTAGGATTGGATCTAGCGAGAGCTTGGTACTTAAACGATCTTCATGACTCACCTGCTCTTCTCTAGAATCCTACCTGGTGCATAGTATTCATTCATCTTAGTTCACGGGACTTGTTAACGGGCCAAGGTAAGTGAAAACCATAATTAAGGGAAAATTACCGAAATGCCCCTGAGGGCAAAAATGACCAAATACCCCTAGGTGTTGAATGTAAGTGACATGCATACATATGATATTCTGCTTAGGTAGCATATGGGTTGGGAATTATGGAACGGAGGAAGTATATGAGGATCGCATGGTTGCTTGACAATCGTGGATCCAACGGCGGCTTTTAAAGCCCAATATGTAAATGAAGGTAGTTCCGCAACCGGGCTACCATTGGTGTGTTGGTTGGGTGGGTCGATATTTATATCCCCACATGGTGTGAAGGAGGACGGAGCTGGTGTGTAGCGGATGGATAATTTGGATGGGATTGCATTGCATGTTTGATGTATGATGGTTTTTGAATGCTTGTCTTTTTTTTTTTTTGTTGAGGGTTGTACACACTGAGTTTGCGAAAACTCACCCCCTCTTTTATTTTATTTTCAGGTGATGCTTAGTAGAAGGTTCGATGTTTGGAGGGACTCTGGGTGGCCAGCTAGCAAGATGATTTGGATTTTTTTTAAGCATATAAGTTTTTATTTTATTATGTTTCAGATCAGATTGTAACAAGGTTTTCATTATGTTATTATTACTTGAATTATTATTATTATTATTTTCATTGTAAATACGAAAAGTTGAACTTGGGTTTCCTAAATTATAGTATGTTTTTTACGTTTCCACAACTAAATTTTTAAATGATAAGTTTTCTTTAATCAAATATTTTAAACCAGGCTTTCGCAACTGAAAGGTGTGTTTCTAAGTTAATTAAGGTTTTTTTAAGATGGGTTTTCAATGAAAATGCGGTTTTCGCTAAAACACTTCAATGTAACATGCCAGATTCGGCCATAACGTCTGGGCCAGGTTTGGGGTGTTACACACTATGTGCCATACTGTATTGGTGTGATGGTTGGATCCGTGTATCCGTCCAAGTCCGAGTCATGTTAATAGGGGTAAATAAAGGTACTGAATAATTAATCACATGAATAATCGATCGTTATTGGATAATCGATCGCTATCTGCGTAAAAAAATTTGTTACTGAATAATTGATTATTACTGAATAATTTATCGTTACTGAATAATTGACTGTCAAAGAGTGACTGAATATTATTGAACAACTAATTTTTATTGAATGATTGAATGTTACTGAATGAAACTGAAAAATTGATTGATACTGAAAATTATTTACTGATATTGAATAGTGAACAGAAGTATAAATGAGACATATGAATTGAAAATATTATTATTTAAATGATTGTGAATTTATTTTCGAAAGTTAATTGGGTTAATAGATACTCAAGTAACTGTTACAGGTACAGGATTTTGAGAACCAACGGGTGCTAAAGGAGGCATAGCAGAGGGTGGAGGTGACGGAGTTGCAAGGTTTTCTTTTTTTGAATTCATTGAACCCTTAGTTCATCATTTCGAGAAACACATTTTGTATTTCGTCACCAAAAGACTATAGAGTCGATGCATTATTACTTGCTTCAGGGTTCGAAGCTTGAAAATTACTTTTAGATTCATTAACTATAGCCCGGTTCGACTTAGCAGACATCTTGAATCTATAAGAAAATATAATATTAGAGCGGATAAAAAATAGCACACTATCATAGGGTATATGTGGCATTTATATACTAAACTCTACTTGCTACATTAGTCCTAGAATCGACTAAAATATAGCTCTAATACCACTAAATGTAACACCTATAACCTATCTCCGTCATTGGATTAGGGTTACAGAGCATTACCGTACAATAAAAAATATTTAAAAATCATAACATTCAATAATCTAAATATATTATAAACCATTCATTCTCATACATTTTGACCTTAAACCAAGCCCTCGAGGCCCTAGAAATAGCTTAGAAGCAATTCGGGTCTATTTTGAAACAAATTGGAAAGTTTAAGAAAAATATGCAAAAATTACAAAACAGCGGTTAGACGGCTGTATGACTAGGCCGTGTGATATAACCTCAGGCCGTGTAACTTTTGAACCAGGGACACACGGTCGTGTCCCGTGTAACTCATTTAGTAGGGTCACACGGCCATGTCACACGCCCGTGTGTTAGCATGTAACTCACTGACTTGAACACTAAAAAATTCTCAGATGACATATGACTGTTTGCCTTACACAACTGTGTGACAACCCGTGTACCAGGCTATGTGAACCTAAAATTTACCTAAAATCAAGTCATTTCACTGCTAATTCACACCTAACCAATCTAACCATTTGACCATGCATCTAAGGGACTTAAACATCATTCACTAAACAACATGCCATTTTAAACACCTTAAGTCAACTAACCAATGTGCCATTCGAAGACACCACAATTTTGTTAACACATTCCAATATTGCCTCATTTGTTGTTGAATAACCTAGTTTAAATATGCACCAAAACATACCACAAATTATCATTTTCAAACCATTCTAATCACACTAAAAAGAACCTTACTTAAAAGTATATTTAAATAATCAAGTGACATAATTGGGTAAAGTATCAAAGTGTACCAGCTAACATATTTTTCTATATATACATGCCACTACCTTAGGAGATGAAAAAACTACCAACTTAGATGGATAGTGTGAGACGGATGAATGATCCCTCTAAAATGTCAGCAACGATTATCTACAAAATAATCCATAGGAACTGAAAAGCTTACAAAGCTTAGTAAGGACATTGTATAACATTTAATTTAAATACAATTAAATACAATTCCTACAATATATGATTCAGAGTTACCGGAGTATAAACAGGGCCACGTAAGTGCATTTAAGGGTACCGAAGTACAAACAGGGGCACGGATGTGTATTCAGGGGTACCAAAATGCAAACAGGGGCGCATATGTGCATTCAGGGGTATCGAAGTATAATCAAGGGCACATATGTGCATTTAAGGGTATCGAAGTACAAACAGGGGCACATATGCGCATTTATTCAATAATTAACTATAAACATTTAATTATAGAAATATAATATAATAATAAAAGTACAAATTCATTTACGCATTGAAACACTATGAACTTTCCAACTATTTAATGCCGATCAACACGGAGGGACTAATCCGTTATTTTTTTCCTCGATTATAGTATTTTTGATCCAAGTTTTGATCTATATAATAATTAAATACAGTATATTAATCTCATACATACACATTCCATTCAATGCATATGACACTTAACTTTTCATTAATTATACATTTTCCCTAAACTCTTACAACTTTTGTAATTTAGTCCTCTAACTAGATATTTATCAAATTAACCATTTTCTAAGAACCAATTTACAGCTGAATATTCTAGGCTCTTTAACAGCTGCTATTATACATCAAATTCACTATCAAAATTTGAAAATTTGAAATTTTAACAATTTAATCCTTAAATCAAAATCTAACGAAAATCACTTCACAAAACAATTAAATACCACAATTAAAGCTTCAAACACACAGTTATCATAAAAAAACATTCAAGAGTCATCAATAGTAACTTCTAAAATTTTTTAACTGATTCAAAAATGGAGGTACGGGCTAGCTGGACCTAATTGCAATGATCGTAAAAACTTAAAAATCACAAGAAACGGGTTGGAAATTACTTACATGCAAGCCAAGGACATAGCCAAAATTCAAGCTTGATAAAAATGGTGTTTTAACAACCTAATTTTTGGTGGTTCCCTTTTAGGAAGATGATGACTTTGTTTTTTAGTTTTACTTAAGTTTTATTTAACAAATTACAACTTTTTCATTTAAATTATCATGCATTTTAATGAATTCAAAGTCCAAATCCGTCCATCTAATTTTACTATGGTCTATTTACCCTATGAGTCCTCCATCATTTCATAATTAAACTATTTGATCATCTTAGTGCTATAATTAACAAGTTTTACACCTTTTACAGTTTAGTTCTTTTTCCTTAATTAGTTATCTACACGTTAAAGTTTATAAACCAAAATTTAATACGACACTTATGACTCCATAAATATTCTATAAATAATATTTACGGCCAACACGATGAAAGTTTGTGGTCCCAAAACCACTTTCTATAACAATTGAAAAATATATTGTTACAACTACGTAATTTCTTCACTTAGTATTTTGATCCGTAGATATCCCTAAATTATGCTAATATCTCTCTTCAAGTGTAGCAGCCCGATTTTAGGTCTAGTCAAAACAGTGGTTTCGGGACCACAAATCTAATGCAGAAAAATCTATTTTTCTTATTTTTTTTATGGTTTATAGTTCTATGTAATGATTCTGTGAAAATTTCGTTAAAAAATTTTGACGTTTGAGCACTCAATTTAGTAAAAAGGACTAAATTTCAAAAAGTGTAAAATTTTGAGTTCTAGAAGCTAGAGGTGTCTAATTGCTATGAAATTTTAAATTTAAGGTCCTTAGATGGTAGTTAGGCCATTTTTTAAGTTAGTGGACAAAAATGGACATGAAGTAAGAGAAATTTTAGTGTTTTAAGAAAAGGGCATTTTGGTCATTCGGTAATTAAATAAATTAATAAGCAAATTAAAAGCCAATTTTTGCTCATCTTCTACCCCTTGGCTGAAATTTACAAGAGGAAGACATAGCTAGGGTTTGTCAAGCTTCCAAGCTTGATTGTAAGTCCATTTTAGGTCCGTTTTTAATGCTCTTTACATTTTTGAAGTCGTTATAACTCGATCTACCTATTTCTAGCACTAATTTGAGGTATGATTAAGGTCTAGGGTTTGAACCATGTTAGATATCTGTGTATTTTGATGTCTAATGGTACAAAATGCATGTTTGGTGTTAGATAAACAACTTTTGCTAAGTGATGTTCGGTAAAAATTCAAAAAGGACCTATTTGTAAAAGTTATAAAATAAGTAGTAAAAGTGTGATTGAGTGGAAAATGTGGGCTACTATTAGCATGTATATGGTTCGGCTAGGCTTGGGTTTTGAAGAAATTGAATACATTTCAATTTACGAGCCTAGGGACTAAATTGTAAAAATGTGAAACATTAAGGGCAAAAATGTAATTTTACCATAATATGATTTTTGGACTAAATTGAACAATCTGTGTATTAAATAATTTAAATTTGTTATTATAGATCAAGATAAACGAGGTTCAGACCTAGATCGGGGGAAAAGCAAAGTGTTTGACGATTAGGTCAATTTTTACTATTTTTGTACCGAGGTAAGTTCGTATGTAAATAATGCATTGTTATATTTATGTTTTAAATGCTTTAATATTGTATGAATTGTGATTGACTCTTTGGGATACATTCGAAAAATTTTTGACAAGCGAGAAATCCCAGTTGAACCTTAAGAATAGAATATGATACGAGTGACATGTCACTAGGAACCCGTGTGTTTATGTGATCTAGGTGCTGATCTTGTACTTCCTACTAGTGGCTGGGTAGTCTAGCATGAGTTGCGAATACCTGACAACGTGTGAGCAGCACTGTGTAGCTATGTCCTAACTGACAGCTTGTTTGAGCAAGCCTGAGAATAGCTCAAAACGAGTATATATGTATTATGAAATATGAGGTAGCTTTGGCTACATATATGGCACTTATGTGCAAGATTTCTGAGTACCCATCAATATTCTGAGTGTTCAATAGGAATGTCAAAGTTGTGAAAGGCTATGGTATGTTATGAGTTGGTACAGGTATGTACGTAAAACTCATACGTAATGAGCTCGATATGTGATGAACCCTAGGTAAGGTTATGATTGAGTAAGCTAAGACTAAAGATTTTGATATCATTCATGTTAATTTTTATCATTCTAATTGTATGTTAAATGTGTGGTTATGATGCTTATTATTTGCATAGGAACTTACTAAGCTATAAAGCTTACTCCCTTTTTCTTTTCCTTTGTGTTATAGTGTCACCAAGCTAGCTTGGGGATCGGAGACCGTCGGAGATCCACTCACACTATCAACAGTTATTTTGGTACCAATGATTTCAACATTTTGAGTTATGGCTTGTATAGGGGACTTGGTCATTTTGTTATGTGTCAAAATTGATTTGGCCAAATGTGTTTGCTTATGTTGGTTGAAAGTTCATTTTGTGAAAGGCCATTTGAATTTGGCTACTATTGGTTAAAGTAATTTATATGATGATGCCTTTCATGAATGTGGAAACTTGCATGATTTGACTTGATGAGTATGTGATGTTTGTGTATAATAGATGGTAGCATATAATTGACGTGTGGATGTCTTGATTGTTGCTGATTTGGTTGTATGTAAATGCTTGAATTGATGCTATGTTGTGTTGTGTAGGTGTAACACCCCTAACCCGTATCCATCGTCGGAGTAGGGTTACGAGGTATTACTGATGAACTCACAACGTATGTCATACGTTTATGAACCATAAATCATTCATTCTCATAAATCATTCAACACAATCACATTGTCCCTTATAAGGGCCTACGAAGCCTTAAACATGCTTTAGAAGTGGTTTGGGACTAAACCGATATCATACAAAAATTTTGGAAACTTAGAAAAATTTCAACCTTACAGGGGTTACACGCCCGTATGTATAGGCCATGTGCCTTACACGAGTCCAGACACGCCCGTGTGAAAACAGGGCATACATACTGACTTGTATCACACGGCCGAGGACACGCCTGTGTACCAGACCGTGTGAAAACTGGAGGGTATACTGACTTATGCAACACGGCCAAGTCACACGTTCGTGTGCTAGGCCGTGTGCCAATTAGGGAGTATACTGACTTGTACCACACGGCCAGTCACACGTCCGTGTGTGAGACCGTGTGAAGCATACTGGCTTCAATTCAATTTCAACACCATGGGATAGGGGTGTTCAGTCAGTTAACTGACTCAAAAATAATATTAACCGAATTAACCAACCCTTCAAAATTTTTAACCGTTAACCGAACCGAAATTTTTTCAAAAAAACTTAACCTAAAATTATATGTTTTTTATTTTTGGTTAAAATAAGTATAAAATTAACCGAATTAACTAAATTAATCGAATTAACCGAATTACTCGAATTACCCAAATTACCCGAATTAACCAAATTATTTGTATAAAATTATATTTTTTTATTTTTATTTTTAGTTTTTAGTTTTAAATTTTTATTTTTATTTATTAAATTATTTTTAATTTTTATGATTGGGTTGGGTACTTGGGTTAATATATATTAGATTGAGTATTTGGGTTTATGTTGGATTGGGTTTGAGTGAATAGTGGGCTATTTATATATTAAAATTTTATTTATTATTTTTTCAGTTAAACCGAAAAAATTTGGTTAACCGACCAGTTTCGAACCGAATTAACCATTAACCGAAAATTCATAAAATTAGTAACTGACCCCTGACCGAATTAATTCGATTAACCGACCGATTAACCGAATTCGGTCGGTTAATCGAATTTTTCGGTTTTACCTAAATTCTGCACACCCCTAACAGGGGACACACGGCCATGTAACATAACCGTGTGTCGCACACGGCTGAGACACACGCCCGTGTCTCTGCCCGTGTGGACAAAAATTGACCATTTACAAGGCCAATTTGTCACCCCAACTTATGCTCACCTAAACAACCAAAATGGTACTATTTCATCATTCAATTAGGCAGCCAAAATCATCAACCAAAAGCACAATTCATACAATATCCATTTCAACCAAATTTAATACTCAATTCAATGCCCTTTACCTAATCAAATACTTATCAACTCAAGTTCTAAAATCATAATTCATCAAAGCATTTCTCAAGCATTTAAACTCCACAATTCAATTAACCATACACATACCAAACATGCCAAAATAAGCCATCACACATGGCTATATATATAAACCAAAACATATATATTTACAAGCCATTTCTATTAGCCAAATACACATCAACATTAACATAATTTACAAGCCAACTCTCATGGCTATAATCACAACCAAAATACCTCATTTAGCCTATACATGCCATATATCATATATACACAACTCAAAAGTGCCAAATAGATGTCTAATAGTGCGATGATGTTCCCGACGACTTCTAGATCTGAGCTAGACTTGATTCTCTATAAAACATAGAAAAATAACATGAAGTAAGCTTCATAGCTTAGTAAGCTCGTATGTAAATAATTTAATTCATCAAATAAATGTAAATCAACCAGTTTCACATTAACTACAAACCTTTCTCATGTCTTAAAACATGATTAAATACCATCTCAATTAACTTTCACTATTCAATACTCGAATAAGTTCTGTACATACCTGTATCGCCTCGTACTAAGCTCTTTCTCAACCACATCATTCGTTTACTCATTGAACCATTCGGAATAGAATTTGGATACTCAATAGTCTCATATGATAACTACCTATACCGTTGCCCATAGCCAAATCAAGATAACTTATCCGAAGAACAATTATTATGGCTCGAAGCCAAATCATCCGATATGCATGGCCTGAAGCCAAATTGGTATAACTCGCACCCGAAGTGCTAATATCATGGCTCGAAGTCAACTCAACTTATCTTCTGATAACATGACACTAGTATCCAAATCTATTCCTAAAGTTCACCCGAGCTTTCATGTTTTCCGTTTCTATTATCGAATGCATTCGTAGAGTCGTTTTCACAATTCGAACATTATCCATAATCTCATAATCATAGTTTATGCAATATCAAAGCTTTTAACATACTTTTATAATTAAATTACCATATATGAACTTACTTAGTATTCGTAATTGACAGATTGGACCGACTACTCGATAACCTTACATTTCCCCCGATCTAATTTCGGATTCCTCTTTTCTTAATCTAAATATATTCAAAATTAACTTATTTAATCAACCATTCATTCAATTTAGTCCAAGACACACATTTAGACCTATTTGCACATTAGCCCCTAAACTTTCACATTTAACAAGTAGAATGCCACTTTTGTATTTTACACGATTTAGTGCTTTTCATCAAATTGGGTATTCAAACGATAAAATTAACTCACGAAATTTTCACACATATCAAATAACATGTTGTAAATACCGAAAATAATATTAAAATAATTTTCCAACATCAAATTTGTGGTTCTGAAACCACTGTTCTAATTTAGCTAAAACCGGTCTGTTACAACTCTCCCCCTTAGGGATTTTCGTCCCCGAAAATCTTACCAGTGAATAGGTTCAGATATTATTTTCTCATAGCATCCTCAGTTCTCATGTAGCTTCTTCAACCTCGTGTCATTGCCATAATACTTCTACTAATACAATTCTTTTATTTCTCAGCTCTTTGATCTCGCGAGCTAAAATTCGAATAAGTTCTTCACTGTATGATAAATCTGATTGTATTTTAACTTCAGTTGGAGAAATAACATGTGAAGGGTCAGATCAATATCGTCGAAGCATCGATACATGAAACACATTATGTATCTTGTCTAACCCAGACAGTAAAGATAGCCGATATGCTACTGGCCCAACTCGTTCAATAATCTCATACGATCCGATGAATCTCGGACTCAATTTCTATTTCCGACCAAACTGTAATATCTTTTTCCATGGCGACACTTTCAAGAACACTTTATCCCTGATCTAAAATTCAATATAAATAATTACCTTAAATTCAAAATTAACAAGAATTGACATCCTTACTCAAAGTAAGGTTCAAATATAATAAACTCAACAGTCAAACGAGAAATGTTATTACCATAAGATTGCTTGAAAATCAATTCTCCACCCCTATAAAAATAAGATGACATACCAATCATAGTGGCTTTACAAGTTTTTAATGGGGATTAGGTTAACAATATGGAAAATGCCAAAAAAGTTGGTTACAATTGAAAGTGTAGTTGAGAAGTTACAAAATGAGAAAAAAATTAGTAGTTGAATTAAAAGAAATTACATCAACAAGAATAATTGCAAATAGAATTGAGCTTTTCAACAGAATATGAGACTAATTATTCAAGCTCAATCAAATTTTTTTGATAAATTTTTTCTTTTTTTTTTATTTTTTTAAAACAAAACAAAATTCAGCAATTCAAATAAGGAAACATAGTTAGGCAACTAACCAAATCAAATCTCGAAAAAAGGGAGTTAATAAAAAGGAAATTTTACAACATAGATATGGGTTATGAGTTAACATTAACTGGTTCGAAAAAAATGTGTTAGGATCAACGGGGTTTACTAAGGGTTAATGCAATAGTTAAGCTTTTTACAAGTTAAGTGGGTTAAATCCAAAGTGTAATATCCCGAATTAGGGCCTAATCGGAATAGTGGTTTCGTGACCACAAATCTGAGATAGAAATAATTATTTTATAATTATTTTTAGGTTTATGATATGATTGCATGATTGTGTGAAAATTTCGTGACGAAATTCTATGCATAAAGTGCTTAATTTGAAATTAGGGACTAAATCGAATAAGTTGCAAAACTTGCATTCTAGAAGTTTTTAGTATGAAATTGTTTTGAAATATTAATTAGGAGGTCTTAAATAGAAACTTTACCAATTTCTAAGTTTATGGACAAAAATTGGACATGGATGGAATTTTGGAAAGTTTAGTAGTAAGGGCATTTTGGTCATTTAGGGGTAAAATGAATTAAAATACAAAATTAAAAGCCAATTTTGCTCATCTTCAACCCCATGGCCGAATATAGCAAGGAGAAACCATGGCTAGGGTTTTTCAAGCTTCCAAGCTCGATTGTAAGTCCATTCTAGCCCCGTCTTTCAAGTTCTTTACGTTTTTGGAGTCCCGGTAGCTCGATTTAGCTTATGATAGCAATAATTTAACCTAGGGTTTATATTTGGAAAAATAACCATAGGTAAAATTTGTGTATTTTTGTGTCTTATGATATAATATGAGGTTTTAAATTATGTTAGACAACTTGTGCTACTCGGTTTTAAGTGAAAACGAGCAAAAGGGCTTAATCGGTAAAAATACCTAATAGTCATAAGTACATGTTAGAGTGAGAATTTGATGTTGCCATAGAAGGGAAAAATGATCAGCATGTCATAAAATATAAGAAAATAGGCTGAATTTTAATTTACGAGCTTTGGGGCAAAAGTGTAAATATGCAAAAGTTTAGGGGCAAAATTGTAATTTTTCCAAAATATGATTTTTGGTCAATTTGAATAATGTGAGTCCTAATTAGACTATATTTTAAATGATAGACCAAGGAAAACTGAAATTCGGGCTAAAATGGGGAAAATACCAAGTTGTGGACGAAATGGTAAAAGTAGCCATTTTTGCATACGAGGTAAGTTCATCTGTAAATGTTGGTAACATAGTTATTATTTTAAATGTTTTTATGTTATTTAAATGATATGATAATTATTATGAAATATTATACTCGTGATAATTATTTGATAATATGTCAAATTATGTGATATACTTGGAAAATGTGAAATACTACCGAGTATCAGTATCGGTATTCCGTAGAAGATGGTTGAGACACATGATTGGGAAAAAGGTCCCGTTGAACCTTAGGAATGGATTAGGATACAAGTGACATGTCACTAGGATATTTGGGCATCCGAACTCGTTGAGTTGAGTCCGAGTTCACTTATGGATGCGAATGTCTGAACTCGTTGAGTTGAGTCCGAGTTCGTGAGATGTAACTAGGCATCCGAGCTCGTTGAGTTGAGTCCGAGTTCACTTATGGATGCGAACGCCCGAGCTCGTTGAGTTGAGTTCGAGTTCGCTTATGGGCAGGTTACATAGTAGCTTGGCTACATATGTGGCACTTATGTGCAAACTTTCCATGTATCCAAATTATATTCCGATGTGTTCAACGGGTAAAGTTCTACTCAAATGGAGGAATACTCAAGATGAAAGGGACGTATTGGTAAGTGTTGTGAAATGGATACTTTGAACAGGTATGTACTTAACCCTCGGGTTGAAAAATTCGATATAACAACAATATGGTGAGATGATAAATGAAAATATGATATGAATGTCTTGGTGATGATTATGCAAATGATGTTTTATGTTTGCTTATATGGTTATGTTACTTGCTATTTGCATGTGAACTTACTAAGCATTTATGCTTACTCCCTCCTTTTCATTCCTTGTAGTGTTAACAAGCCAGCTCGGAAATCGGGAACGGTCGGAGGCACGCTCACACTATCCGTATACCATCTTGGCATAATGGCTTGTGTATTTTGAGTATGGCATGTATAGCATTATAATCATTTTGTATATATGGTCTTATGATATGGTTATTGAGTAGTATAAAAATGCTTGGTAATGATTAGCCATTGGAATGGCTAATTATGATCATATTTGGTGTTATGTATGTCAAATTGCTAGTTAATCCATGGAAACCATGAAATAGGTAAAATTTACCATAAAATAGATTCAGACAGTAGTAGTGACGTGAATTTGAAAAATCATTAAAAATATTAGAGATATAGTTAGATGATGAATAAAATATGGAATTTAATAATTATGAGTCTATTTTCATATGAAAGAAACGAAACAGGTATATGAGTTATATTTTATGAGATGTTTAAATTTTTGTGAAACAGGGCTAGAGCGATTTCTGGATCCCCTGTTCTGACTTTGAAAATTCACTATAAATTGTATAAAAATAATTAGAAGTCATAATTTATATGTACAGATTTCTATTGAGTTTAGTTTTAAAAGAAATAAACTTCATAGTCATTGAAATTCTGTACAGAGAGATATCTGATTCGTAATACACAAAGGTCAGAGCAGTCGAACCCTGAAATAGGGGAGACTTTAACTAATAAACTGTACTAATTGGCCTAGCCAAAAATTCTAGAAAAACATTAGTAAATATATATATGAGTCTAGTTTTAGGTAAAATTTACGGAATTAGATTTTGAGTTTCAAAACTCAAGATATGAATTTTTAAGCGACTGTGACGCAGTTAGCCAGCTTGTCTGGAATTTCTAAAATTAAATTGTTTGAGTTGTTTAAGCAATGAATTAAGTCTGTTAATACCTCGTGTTCGACTCCGGCAACGGTCTCGGGTACGGGGCATTACATTTGGTGGTATCAGAGCAGGTTTAGTCGATTCTCGGACTAACCTATCACGTGTAAAAGTTTAGCTATACATGCCACTGATCTGTGATAGTGTGATGTCTTCCGACGCGTATGAGTATCGTCTTATTTAGACAGGGTACTCTCCAACCGAGCTGCGCCGACCATGTTCAATGTTATGTGAAGGTATTTGAGTAAAATTATGATTATAATAAGTATCGGTTCAGAAAAGTATGAATAAAGGTTTATGATACATATGTGATAAATATTCATATTTGCTTAATGCTCATATGATGTAGTGTATATGGCTTACTTGATAAGATGAACGGAATAAATAGAAAGTAGTAGAGATATGAATAAAAGTCAGAATATTATGATACAAATGAAAATGTCCTTGTTTTGATTTGGACGTCGAATGTTGATGAATGCTAATGATATATAATTTTTATGAGATAAAGGATTATAATGAAATGAACTTATCTGTGTTAAATTGTTGGACTGAATTATATGATTGTAATGATATGTACATGATGATGCACGAAATGAAAGTTATGATTGTGGTGCAAATATCTATGTTTGTTTGGCCTTATATGATGTCATGAGCATGACTTAATTTAATTAAATGAATGGATAAGTAAAGCTATCTAGAAAACATAGAATGTATGCATAAGTATATTGTCTAAATGGGACAATAGAAAAATTGGTGTAAGCCAACATGAATGAATGACATGATTTTGATGATGTTGCTATGATGATGGAAGTTGTGTCATATGTGTATGTATAAGAAAGTCGAGTCAGAGGTCCTACAACCCCTCCCCCTTACCGAAATGGTACTTATAATGGAATTTCATGAGATCTGTATTGAATAAGTTTCCGGTTAAGAACCCAAAGAGTTCAGTGATAGAATAATTATAAGTATGATCAGAGATTGAAAATGAGCTGATAAGTAAAGTCAAAGCCAGTAAAGTATCGGATTGACGTAAAGATTATTGGAATTATGCACTGTTCC
Source organism: Gossypium longicalyx (assembly GCA_025698465.1). NCBI lineage: Eukaryota > Viridiplantae > Streptophyta > Magnoliopsida > Malvales > Malvaceae > Gossypium > Gossypium longicalyx. Next base: position 53,843,263 of record CM047006.1, on the reverse strand, counting down.
AGTTAGAAAAGAAATTCTCCTTGGTAAACCGAATTACTCAGGTGCAAGGTCGAGAAAAGTGTAAATCAAAATTTATTCAGAACTGGCCTTCTTTAGTGAATGGTTTAATATGAAATTTGTGATGGCAAAACTAGTTGGGGAAATGATATTTGAAATGTGAACTATCTGAGTGTGATAGTTATGACTGGACAGATTTAGCAGTCCCTTTTGAGATGTTCTATGTGTTTACCCGTTCTCAAAAATATTTCTATGGCTATTGATCTTCTGAAGAAATTCTTGTTATATGGAAATGTCTTTTAATCCTGGTGTTGGATGAAAGCATTGGTAGTCTAACTGGTTTATAATTTATATTGCTCTATTTCATCGGGTATTCTATTTCATTTCGTCTGATAAGAATTGATGAGAGAATACATATGATATTATGATTCTGTTTCTTCTACTTGATGCTTCATCTGATATATATGTATGGGAAGATATATTGTTCTTATTATATTTGATTCTAGTGGGATTAAATGATGTTTTCTTTTGGACTTTCTTTCTTTGAAGAATTATCGGGGTATTAAGTATTTTCTCTATGAGTTTGGTTTTGATTCTCAGGCTTGGTTTTGATTCTCAGCATAGTATCGTATCTTGGGTTTCTTTATTCGGATTTCTTTTTTCGGATTTCTCTATTTTGGATTTCTTTATTCGGTTTTCTTGTTATCTTTGTTCCATAATTTGTCCATTATGACTCGTGTTGAAGTGTGTTCTTCACTCGTGATAATCATGTCAAATATGACTATACTTCTAATTTGATCTTGATAATGTGGTGATTTTAGTATTGGGTTTTTTTTTTCTAATTTACGTGTAAGGATTTGACATCGTAAAGGCATAAGTGATAAAAGCGCGAGTTTTGATCGGTATGGTGAATTATCTATTTGAAAGATTTCATGTGACAATTATTTCAGGATTATTTTTCCCAAGTCGATAATAGAATTTCATTTTGTACGGATAAAAGAGTAAATAGTCTGAATGAGAAGTTTATATTTATTAGAAAAAGTTTGATATTAGTTAAAGTCACTACGAATGATAAGGTTTTCATTTTGTGAAAGCTGAAAAGTTTATTACATGTTGACAAAGTTCGGATAGATGAGAATATTGGTAACCGAAGTGTCTGAACTAGACTAGTCTACATTGAGTAAAGATTTCCTAACTTTTGAGTAATGTCTTTGTTGTATGAATTGTGATGTGTTTCAAGATGGTGAGGTAATGTGATAGTTTAGAGCATTCGATGTTACATAAAATCGGAGTTGTTAAAGGGGTTAAAGCCAAGCATTGGGATCTATCAAAATTATCCCTGTCAGTGTTGATATTGGGATGGAAATGAGAAGGATTATTCTTGAGGCCATATCAGAATTATTTCCATGCCAGAAAGAGGAAAATGTGATGTATCCTATTGTTAAATGTTTGGCGAGATCTATAAATCATATATGTATTTAATGAATTCCTACTCATCAGATTCATGGAAATTCAGGTCTCTTTGATTGTTGGATTTCTTGGAATTCCGGTCTCCATTAATCAAGTTAAGATCCGGGTTTTATGTCATGATATCATGGGAAACTGAGAAGGGTTGAAAATTTAAGAATAGTTGAGAGTTGAGACTGTAAGCTTTCAGATCATATGAGAAATTAAAGAGATGTATTGGAGGTATAGTCTAAGTGAAATTTCTTCGGCACCGAATATGAGATTAAAAGTGAAGACCACTTTTCTGGAAAGATTTTCGGGGACGAAAATCCCTAAAGGGGGGGAGAGTTGTAATATCCCGAAATAGGGCCTAATCGGAATAGTGGTTTTGTGACCACAAATCTGAGATAGAAATAATTATTTTATAATTATTTTTAGGTTTATGATATTATTGCATGATTGTGTGAAAATTTCGTGATGAAATTCTATGCATAAAGTGCTTAATTTGAAATTAGGGACTAAATCGAATAAGTTGCAAAACTTGCATTCTAGAAGTTTCTAGTATGAAATTGTTTTGAAATATTAATTAGGAGGTCTTAAATAGAAAATTTACCAATTTCTAAGTTTATGGACAAAAATTGGACATGGATGGAATTTTGGAAAGTTTAGTAGTAAGGGCATTTTGGTCATTTAGGGGTAAAATGAATTAAAATACAAAATTAAAAGCCAATTTTGCTCATCCTCAACCCCATGGCCGAATATAGCAAGGAGAAACCATGGCTAGGGTTTTTCAAGCTTCCAAGCTCGATTGTAAGTCCATTCTAGCCCCGTCTTTCAAGATCTTTACGTTTTTGGAGTCCCGGTAGCTCGATTTAGCTTATGATAGCAATAATTTAACCTAGGGTTTATATTTGGAAAAATAACCATAGGTAAAATTTGTGTATTTTTGTGTTTTATGATATAATATGAGGTTTTAAATTATGTTAGACAACTTGTGCTACTTGGTTTTAAGTGAAAACGAGCAAAAGGGCTTAATCGATAAAAATAGCTAATAGTCATAAGTACATGTTAGAGTGAGAATTTGATGTTGCCATAGAAGGGAAAAATGATCAGCATGTCATAAAATATAAGAAAATAGGCTGAATTTTAATTTACGAGCTTTGGGGCAAAAGTGTAAATATGCAAAAGTTTAGGGGCAAAATTGTAATTTTTCCAAAATATGATTTTTGGTCAATTTGAATAATGTGAGTCCTAATTAGACTATATTTTAAATGATAGAGCAAGGAAAACTAAAATTCGGGCTAAAATGGGGAAAATACCAAGTTGTGGACGAAATGGTAAAAGTAGCCATTTTTGCGTACGAGGTAAGTTCATATGTAAATGTTGGTAACGTAGTTATTATTTTAAATGTTTTTATGTTATTTAAATGATATGATAATTATTATGAAATATTATACTCGTGATAATTGTTTGATAATATGTCAAATTATGTGATATACTTGGAAAATGTGAAATACTACAGGAAGTATCAGTATCGGTATTCCGTAGAAGATGGTTGAGACACATGATTGGGAAAAAGGTCCCGTTGAACCTTAGGAATGGATTAGGATACAAGTGACATGTCACTGGGATATTTGGGCATCCGAACTCGTTGAGTTGAGTCCGAGTTCACTTATGGATGCGAATGTCTGAACTCGTTGAGTTGAGTCCGAGTTCGTGAGATGTAACTAGGCATCCGAGCTCGTTGAGTTGAGTCCGAGTTCACTTATGGATGCGAACGCCCGAGCTCGTTGAGTTGAGTCCGAGTTCGCTTATGGGCAGGTTACATAGTAGCTTGGCTACATATGTGGCACTTATGTGCAAACTTTCCATGTATCCAAATTATATTCCGATGTGTTCAACGGGTAAAGTTCTACTCAAATGGAGGAATACTCAAGATGAAAGGAACGTATTGGTAAGTGTTGTGAAATGGATACTTTGAACAGGTATGTACTTAACCCTCGGGTTGAAAAATTCGATATAACAACAATATGGTGAGATGATAAATGAAAATATGATATGAATGTCTTGGTGATGATTATGCAACTGATGTTTTATGTTTGCTTATATGGTTATGTTACTTGCTATTTGCATGTGAACTTACTAAGCATTTATGCTTACTCCCTCCTTTTCATTCCTTGTAGTGTTAACAAGCCAGCTCGGAAATCGGGAACGGTCGGAGGCACGCTCACACTATCCGTATACCATATTGGCATAATGGCTTGTGTATTTTGAGTATGGCATGTATAGCATTATAATCATTTTGTATATATGGTCTTATGATATGGTTATTGAGTAGTATAAAAATGCTTGGTAATGATTAGCCATTGGAATGGCTAATTATGATCATATTTGGTGTTATGTATGTCAAATTGCTAGTTAATCCATGGAAACCATGAAATAGGTAAAATTTACCATAAAATAGATTCAGACAGTAGTAGTGATGTGAATTTGAAAAATCATTAAAAATATTAGAGATATAGTTAGATGATGAATAAAATATGGAATTGAATAATTATGAGTCTATTTTCATATGGAAGAAACGAAACAGGTATATGAGTTATATTTTATGAGATGTTTAAATTTTTGTGAAACAAGGCCAGAGCAATTTCTGGATCCCCTGTTCTGACTTTGAAAATTCACTATAAATTGTATAAAAATAATTAGAAGTCATAATTTATATGTACAGATTTCGTATTGAGTCTAGTTTTAAAAGAAACAAACTTCATAGTCATTGAAATTCTGTACAGAGAGATATCTGATTCGTAATACGCAGAGGTCAGAGCAGTCGAACCCTGAAATAGGGGAGACTTTAACTAATAAACTGTACTAATTAGCATAGCAAAAAATTCTAGAAAAAATTATATATATGAGTCAAGTTTTAGGGAAAATTTACAGAATTGGATTTTGAGTTTCAAAACTCGAGATATGAATTTTTAAGCGACTGTGATGCGATTAGCTTGACTTATGCGGAATTTCTAAAATTAAATTGTTTGAGCTGTTTAAGCAATGAATTAAGTCTGTTAACACCTCGTGTTCGACTCCGGCAACGGTCTCGGATACGGGGTGTTACACAAAGTGTCTTTATTATCTCAGTATATCAAATCAATAATGTGGTGTCAATATGCATAACCGAATCAAGTTCTAGAACTCCAAATCAAGTTGACATACTCACAACCAAAAATAAAATATGCACAAAATAAAATATCTGCTCTATAGGCTCAAAAGCTCACAAAAAATTATGATTTTGATGTCAAACTTGCAAATTTAAAATTTCAAAATAATTTTTCAAATTAGAGAGAAAATTTAAAATTATAATTTCTGAAAAACAACAAATCATGTTCAACTCTCTCGTGTCTTAAAGTATAAATCATACAATGCAGAAAAATCCACAAATTATTCCAAAATTGAATAAAGAAAAACTCCAAATTAAAAGAAATTACTTCAATGTTAGGTTTGAGAAAATTACTTAAACAAAAAAAATAATTCATGGGCTATATCGCATAAACATATAAAATCCTCCCCATACTTAAGATGTACATTGCCCTCAATGTACAAACAATTAAAATCATAGAATAAATATAATATCATAAGGAGGAACATAATTGGAATTGCCCTTAATTTGGATAAATTCGTTGGAATATTGAAAATCGAAATCCTAGGTGATTCTAAATAAAGTTCATGTTTCCTAACAAATTAATAAGAAAATAGACAAAAATGAATAAGAAGATAAGAAGATAACAAAAATAGAAAAACAACCGACACAACAATAAAACTAAATGAAATCACATTTATTGGGGGAGGAAGGAAACAAACTAGCTTTAAAAAGGACAAAAAAAGTACATGGTCATATGTCAAGCCATGTGAGCCACATGGCTGTGTAGCTAGGCTATGCACGCTACACGACTATGTCGCCAGGCTGTATGGAATCACCCAGATTGTGTGTGATAAACATTAGATAAAAATAAGCCAAACAACCACATAGCCTAAGACACGCCCATGTGTCCAGGTCGTGTGTCACACACAGCCGTGTGCTAGGTACTCTTCAAAGCTCTTTCGCTTCTTCTATGCCCGAATGTGAGCGGTGTGAGCCACAAGGTCTACCACACGCCTGTGTGACAAGTCATGTGTCTCACACGGTCATATCTCCAGCCTGTGTAACTCTCAATGCTTATGTGGGTCAAATTAAAATTGGAAAAAATTAGCTCTAGTATGTACATGGCCTAAGACACGCTCGTGTGCCCAAGTCGAGTGGATCACTCTAAACCATGTGGACCACTTTTTTTACTTTTTTAAATTTTTTTGAAGTCTTTTTTATTTTTTTTCATTTTAAATATATAACATGAAAGTATAATAAATAAATAAAAATAAAAATACTCGGGTTGCCTCTTGAGAAGCGCTTATTTAGAGTCTAAGCTTGGATTCCCTTTTATGCTCACGGTTAAAGATTTTAGAGTTGAAGCTCCTCTCTCTCGTTATTAGTATTACCACCAAAATAAAGTTTGAGACAATGATTATTTACCTTGAATGTGTCGTCATCAGGGTGTGTTAACTCAATGGTTCCGTATGAAAATACGTTTTGTACCACAAATGGATTCGATCGTCTTGACTTAAGCTCTGAAGGGATCATTCGTGGATCAGACTTATCTAGCAGCACTTTATCCCAAACTTTGAATTGGTTCATCCTCTTTACATAAACATCATGACATTGCTTTGTTACTTCCTTTTGCTTTCTCAATTTCTCATCAACCTTCATTCGCCATTCATCTAGTTTGTCGAGTTACACCATTCGCTCTTTACTTGTCCCTCAAGTTCTATCACTTTGAATAAAATATGGCTCCAACATGTTTTGATGAGGGATTTCCTACAAAGAACGTTGAGCTACATGATTACTAATATTAACAAAACAATTAGTTTCATCTCGCTTACTAGGGACTCTAACAAAATCATGTGCTTGAAGAGTAATCTACTCATCACCCACACGAAGCACAAGTTTACCAGAACCCACATTAATAACAATTCTAGCAGCGGCTAAAATAGGTCGACCTAAGATCATAGGTACCTCAATATCCTCATCCATGTCTAATACAACAAAATCAACATGGAATATAAATTTAACAATTTTCACAAGTATATCCTTAATAATACCCCTACGACATCTAATTGATCTATAGCTATTTGAATACTCATCCTCGTGGGTTTGGGTTCCCTAAGACCAAGTTGTTTGAACGTCTTATAAGACATGACATCTATACTAGCCCCTAAATCAGCCAAAGCTTTTCTAACATTTAAAATACCAATGAGACAATGAATAGTAAAACTCCATGGATCTTTAAGTTTTTTGGGTAGTTTGTTTTGAAGAATGGCTAAGTAAACTGCATTGAGCTCCACAGTCAACAAGTTGTCTTACTTCCTTTTATTTGTTAACAGCTCATTTAAAAATTTTACATACTTTGGTATCTGCGAAAGGGCTTCAACAAACGGCAAGTTAATGTGGAATCTTTTTAAGAGTTCAAGAAATTTACAATATTATTCTTTTATGTGGTCTTTCTTCAATGCTACTGGATATGGAATTTGTGGTTTGAAGTCTTTAATTACTGACTTATGCTCTTTCTTACTTTCCTCAATCTCATCACCTTTCATAACAATTTCTAGCTTCGACTTCTTTTTAGGCTCGACTATCCCTTTCACGTTTCGAACAATGATTGCGTGGATTTGCTCTTTTGGATTAGTTTCAATGTTTCTAGGTAAACTACCTTGTCTTCTTTCTGAAACAAGTTTGGCAAGCTATCCAATTTGATTTTCAAGCCCTTCAATTGATGCTTGCTGATTTTCAAAGCTGTCTTAGTGTTTTGAAATTGAGTTTCTAACACCAAAACAAATTTAGTCAACATCTCCTTAAGGTTCGGTTTCTTCTCTTGCTAATAAGGCTACTAAAAACCCAGAGGGGGTTGTGACCTTTGATTACCTTGACCAACCGAAGAGAAATTTGGATGGTTCCTCTAACCTACATTATAGTTATTACTACAGGGTTATTTTGAGGTCTAGAATTGTTACCCAAAAAATTGACTTGCTCATGCTCCATGCTAGAACCGAATGGTAAACATTTTGAATTAAAATTCAAACCATCAATTTTCTTACCAAGAGCTTTACCCTGATTTGTTAACATAGAAACTACATCAATATTAAAAACACTGGTTGCTTTAATCAGTTTTGTTCTCATGACTTGTAACTGATAGTTATTCAGTGTCATCTCCTTAATAAACTCTTGAGCTGCCTCAGGTGTCTTCTTATTCAACGTTTCGTCAGCTGCTGCATCAATTAGTTGCCTAGTTGAAGGATTCAAACCGTTGTAAAAGGTTTGAACTTGTAACCACAATGGTAAGCAATCATGAGAGAACCTTTTCAAAAGATTCTTAAATCTCTCCCATGCATCATATAATGTCTCCAAATCAATTTGAGCAAAATAAGAGATGTCGTTCCTCAACTTAGCTGTTTTAGCCGGTGGGAAGTACTTCAACAAAAAATTTTTAGTCATTTGATCCCCTGTTGTGATAAAACCACGTGGAAGTGAATTCAACCACTATTTTATCTTGCCCTTCAAAGAGAATGGGAACAACTGTAAGTGTATGGCATCATCAGTAGAGCCATTACTCTTGAAAGTGTCGCAAATGTCTAAAAAGTTAGCCAAATGAGTATTCAGATCTACATCCTGCAAACCATCCAACTAAACATACTGTTGTACCATCTGAATTGTGTTTGGCTTCAGCTCAAAACTGTTTGCAGCAATAGTTGGTCTGACGATACTCAATTCTGCCCCAATCAGAGTAGGCTTAGCATGATCATACTTAGTACGAGGAGCAGGAGTTGTAGCAATCTGCTGATTATTTTGATTATCACCCATCTTTTCCTTTTGATTCTCTACTATCTTCTATTGATTTTGCCTTGCTTCTCTAACCTCTCTATGATTTCTGCGAGCTATCTTTTTCAACTTCACTATAAAAAATTAATGGTTCCAACGGGTTTCCTCTAGTCATAAACCACAAGAACCTGTCTAAATCAATCAAAATAAAAAAATAAAATGTAAAAATTTAATTAAAAAATATTAAAATAAAAATAATAAATAATAAATTAATAGAAATAAAGTTTTCCTAATATTTTAGTCCCTGGCAATGATGCCAAAAACTCGATGCAGTTGTAAACCAACTAAAAATCTGACTATGACAAATGCAGCCATCAACTTATAATGGAACTATGGTTAGGAAAGACATCGTTCTCATGAGGACTAAAAGTACTAGTAATTTTTGTCTTTCTATTATTTAACTGACAAATTGGAGTGATTGATTGAAAGTAAAATTAACTAAATTAATCAACTAAAAAACACGACGAAGAACAAATTAGGAAAATAAACGATTAACAACTAAGAAGTGAGACAATACTTAGGAAAGAATCAACCTAGACTTCATCTATCATTATCAATCTATACTATGCAATTTCTTCATTTAGTATCTTGATACCTAGAAATCTCTAAATTATGCTAATATCTCTCTTCAATACTAAAAGCAACTGGCTCGAGGTTGATTAATTGAAATTTCTTTCTAATTAAAACCCCTATTATGACATTAAGTCGATCTATGGACCCCTCTATTAGATTTGACTTTAATTATGTCATTTTATTTTTAGGTTGCATGCAACTTCACTCAATTATGCTAGATCTACTCTTAAACAAGGTCTATTCCTCCTCTGATTTAAGCATATCAAACATTGATTAATAGTCTAGAAATATTAAACTAAAAATTAAGGACACATAATTGAAAACAAGATCCAAGTATTTATTACGTAAAAATAAAAATCAAATAACGAAATCCATCCTAGGGTTCATCTCCCTAGGTATTGGGGAAATTAGTTCATGATAGCAAATAAAAAACATCCCAAAGGCAGTATAACCACAAGAAACAAAGGAATTCATAATAAACTTCAAAGAAATCAGAAGGATATATCTAATCTTGATAGAAATATACTTCAGAGTCGGCTTCAATAGTATTTTTCGAGTTGTTTTCTTGAGTATTCTATGATGGCTCACTCCCCTCTTCTTATCTTTGCCGTATGTAGGTCTTAAAATGCCCGAAAAACCTAAAAAACACATGTTTCTGCAGGTTTGTTGTGCGATTCGCAATTTCCACATAGTCCGACACATGATTGTGTGGCTCCTAAAACTTGCTCTGATTTTTTGATTTTTTCTTGTTTTTCACTACTTTTGCTTCCAAATGCTCTCTTAAGTATAGAAACATGAATTTAAAGGATTAGGAGCTTAAAATTTTCCATTTTAAATCGAATAGTCATCCAAAAACGCATTAAGAATGAGGCTAAAATATGTTACTTTTGGCATTTATCAACACTCAATAATTTAGCGGTGCACAACAAAATTATTAATATGATTGACATATGAAAAATAAATAGAAGGTGTTAATAATGATATGATCCTCCATAAGGTGAATGGCAAGCAAGGATAAGTCAATACCACTCAAACGGAGCTTGTTGATTACAACCATGGAATCATCCTCAATCATAAAATTAGAAGAAATTTTGTCCATAGAAAATTTAAGAGCCATGGTAATAGGTCTATAGAATAAGTAGAAGTTAAAAAACAAAGCCTTCAAAATTTTTGGTTATCACACCCATTCCACCATAATGATCTCTCTCGAAGTAGGCACTATCAACATTGATCTTAATAACAAGACCAAGTGGAAGAGTCCACCTCACCTCTCACGACCTTTAGGGAAGAATAAGATCAAAAGCGAAGTTGTGTTAAGCCGACTCAAATGCCACTCTTGGAGAAGTAGTCTTCCTCTGCATCACAACTCATTATGCATCTCCATATCTTCCATAGTAAACCAATCAAACTGGAAAAGCCATAATTGTTCATAATATGAATAACATTTTCAAGCCAATCAATACAATAAGTATAATGACCATCTAAAAATACTCTCATGCAATCCCCCAATAATAAGGATCTCTAGGATGACCATAATCCTTAAGAACATATAGAATATATTTTAATGCATTCTCACATCTTTTGCAAGAAGGGTTTTTCAGCATAGGAGTAAAAGTAATCTTAGCTGTTGTAGGAAAGATGTTATATCTTAGTCTCTAATCATACAATTTATTTTTGAGAGTGATCTATCGTAAATTGATATATCAAATTAGCTCTCTCATGTACTTAATGAGCTTGTTCTCAAACAGTTGAAGATTCTTTTAATTATTTTATGAATCCTTAGATTTTAGTTTCAATGCTAGCTTTTATTATGTTTTATCACTTTTGAGACCCAAATTGGAAAAACTATGCCATTAGAAGTCTAATGGTTGATTTGAGCTTGTGTAAGGAGGTGATCGAGGCAAAACATCAAGAAGGATTTCTATGGTGGCCAAGTTTGCAACATAGGAGTTTGTATGTTGTGACACCGACCCTTCTACCATCTTAAACGAGTTAGACTTCACCAAATCCAAACTTGAAGTGGACTATTGTGGATATCATGAAACTAAGTATTGTTGGATCTGGTGCCCTAAGTATCGTATCTTTGTATGTACACTTGTATTTTTTTAGAATAGATTGGTTTAATAAAATTATTCATGAATTACATCAGTACTCTTTGTATATTGTCCTCAATGGTTTTTGCATGCAAACCAAAATAGAAACAAATATCAGCTTATTGGTTATCTAATGTTTGACTAATACTAAACGGTATTACATGGTCAGATCGTAATACAAAAATACAAATTATATTAGTAGATGAACCTAAACATGTCTTTAGTCTAATCAGAAATGAGCAAACCAATTGAAAGACTAATATGTCATCTATCAAGTCCAATTAAGGAGATACTTCGTCTTGAGCTTCAGAGTGGATGACTCCTAAAAGATAGAGACATATATGTGAATGAATAAACTGCGAGTACATCGAACAAGACCTAAAATAGATCCTGAATCTGTTTATGGATTGAGAATGTGCGCCTACGCCCACTCAGAACTTGAGCATCGGGTAAAATCAATAAAGTGGATGATGGGCTATATATGTGTGACTTGTTAACTTTGATGTATGTAAAAGCCTGAGTTCGAATAGATAAGGAACCAAAAACTGGTGCATTGGGTATACGACTTCTATATTATCTAGCATCATTCACAACAATGTAATTCATAGCCCAAATCATGGATAAATGATACCCTTACATTAGCATTACATTGTTGATGAAAAGTAAATGTGGCCATAGGCTGTCCGTCTTTGTGATGGATTACTTGATCAGTATTTGACAGTGATTGACTTTTCATGAAAGATGATGTAATGGTTACCTTGAGATAAAATAGGGTTATTATGAAAGAAAGAATTTATCCAAAAGAGATTAATGATATCCTATGAGGGTAACACACTTATGACAAGGCCATTGGACGAGCATTGATCGAACAACTTTCATAATGGTATGTTATTAGGAAGACTTAGTCACAATACTATAGTGGAATGACTTCGTAAATAAATAACTAATAGGTGGGAAGCTGGAACACAATTTTAAATCAATTGAGCCCTAATTAAATATGTTTAATTGGTCCATCTGCTAGCTAATTGAAACCAGAAATGAATTACATGTTGAATCAAATGAAAAAAATTGGATGGAAATGATAAAGTTACAGAAATGGGTTACATTCGGGAATGAATCTGGTTTCTCACTAGTATGTGTAACATCTCGAATTAGGACCTAGTCGAAATAGTGGTTTCGAGACCACGAATTTGACTTAAGAAAATTAATTTTTATTATATTTTTATGGTCCACAATTCTATAGAATTGTTTTGTGAAAATTTTGTCCAGAAATTTTGACGTTTGGGCACTCAATTTAGTTAAAAGGACTAAATCGTAAAAAGTGAAAAAGTTGAGTTCTACATGCTAAAGGTGTAAAATTGTTATGAAATTTTAAATTGGAGGTCTATAAATGGTAATTAGACCATTGGTTAATTTGTTGGACAAAAACAGACATGAAATGGGTGAAATAGAATATTTTTAAGTTTTGGGCATTTTGGTCATTTATTAATTAAAATGAATTAAAAAGAAAATTAAAAGCCAATTTTTGTCCATATTCAACCCCATGGCCGAAACTCGCATGGAGAAGACATATCTAGGGTTTTTCAAGCTTCTAAACTCGATTCTAACTCTGTTCTAGCCCCATTTTTAATGATATTTACGTTTTTGAAATCCTCGTAACAAGATCTACCTATTTCTACCATTTATTTGAGTTATGATGAAGGTCTAGGGTTTGACCCATGTTATAAATTTGTGTATTTTGATGTTTAATGGTAGATTATGCATGTTTATGGTTGGAGAAATGACTTTTACTAAGTAGTTTTTGGTGAAAACGCTAAAAATGACTAAATTGTAAAAAGTTATAAAATGTGTGTAAGTGTGTGAATAAATGGAAATTGTGGACTGCTATAGTTATGAAAATGGTTCGGATAGGCTTAAAATACAACTAAATTGAATAAAAACCATTTTATGAGCCTAGGGGCAAAAGTGTAAATTTGACAAAGTTTAGGGGTAAAAATATAAATTTTGCCAAAATGTGAATTTAGGCTAATTTGAGTAGCAGGATGAATAAATGAGTTAAATGTGTTGTTATAGATCAAGGAAACCGAGATTTGCACTTAGAACGGGAGGAAAACAAAGAATATTACGAATAAGTCCTTTTCACCGATTGTGCTACCGAGGTAAGTTTGTATGTAAATAATATATAATTTTACTTATGTTATAATATTTTGTTATTATGTGAGGGGTGGTTTCATATTGAATGATCACTTAATGTAAATTATGAATTGAAATTGATTATGGATGAATTGATAAAATGTTGAAAAGTGAGAAATTTCCCGGTTGGACCTTCAGAATAGAAAAGATACGAATGATCCGTTGTGAGAACACGTGTAGTACTACATGCAGGCTACTACGTGTACCAGATGGTTAGGTCGCATGTGTAGTACTAAGTGCAGGCTACTATGCGTACCCGATAGCTTCGATCACATGTGTTGTACTAAGTGCAGGCCACTATGTGTAAAAGATAACTTTGGTCACAAGTGTGGTACAATGTGAAGGCCACTTTGTGAAGAAGGTAGCTTTGACTACAAGGGTGGTACTACGTGTAGGCCATCCGGCATCTGTTATTATTCTGATGTGTTCAACGAGAAATGACCAGGTATAATTGAATATGACTATGTGATGAACAAGTGCAGGTACGAGTGTGTAAAATTATGAGCAATGTGCTCGATATGTTATCGAACTTTGGTAAGATTGATATAGAGTAAGTGTTACAATGAAAGTTACTACAAAGAAAACATGAAAGAGTGAAATTTAGTAATAAAATAGTTTTGGATAGCAGCAGTTTTGTGAATTTGAAAAATCACCAAAAATGGTGGAAATGGAATTAGAAGTTGAATAAGATATGAAATAAAATCTTATTGAGTCTATTTTTATATAAAGAAAACGGTGCAAGAAAAAGTATTTCATATTATGAGATAATTGAATTTTTGTAAGACAGATTCAGAATGATTTTGGAATCCCCTGTTCTGACTTGGAAAAATCATTAAAAATTGTACAAATATAATTATGGGTTATAATTTATAATGAGTCTATTTTCGAAACAAACAAACAAAAACATTATCCAAATCTTGTACGAAGAGATAATTAGTTTTTAGTGTAGAGGGGTCGAAACTGTCAGATAGCGAAAAATGGGAGATTTTAAAGAATAAACTGTACTTATTGGCTAATCCAAAATTTCTAAAAATTTTATGACAAGTAGATACGTGAGTCTAGTTTCAGGTAAAATTAGTGAAACTTGATTTGGAGTTCCGTAGCTCAAGTTATAAGTAACTTACTAACTATGACTCGAGTAAACAACTTAACTTGAACATAAGTAAAAGTGCAATTATGATTTTTTTATCTTGGAATCATGTTTGTAAGAATTGATGGAATCATGTTAATAAATTGCTTATTATTTTCATATGGACTTACTAAGCTATATAACTTACCCCTTCCTTTTCATTTCTTTAGTGTTGTTAGGTTAGCTCGGAGTTGGAGATCGTCGGAGGCAGCATCACACTATCGAGCTATTAATAGGGGATATCGATAAGTCTTAAGCATCTTCAAGTAAGTGGTATGTATAGGAGCTTATTTGTTGATATGTGTTCTTATGATTTTTCCAAATGTGTTGGCTTATATTGATTCATTGTATATAGCCATGAGATATGGCTTATAATGTTTTGGCTTGTAAGCCTAATTATCCTTGCCATGTGTTGATGCTTTGTGATATGTCTGCCATGAATGAATAGTAAATAATATATATGCACGAGAATTCCCTAGGACCATTCGGGGTGGTCATGGCTATGGTGTAAACGCGTAAATTGACATTAAGTTGATAATATTTGTTGAATAAGTAGAGATCAATTATTGGGTAATATGTTATGGTTGATTGTTAAAAATGTGCTTTAGTGAGGCATGCTAAATCATTAAAATGATGCTATGATATGTGTCTTTAAAGTATTTAAGTATGTGAAAGATTAAGGCAACAAAAAGGCTTGGAAAATAGCCTAAGTGTTGACCACACGGGCAAAGACACGGCCGTGTGTCTTATCTGTGTGGAGGACACGGCCTTAGCAAATGGGCGCTTGACTTGGCTGTGTGACCCTAAATATTTGCTGAAGTCATAAACAGAGTTACACGGGTTGAGGACACAGACGTGTGAGACCACCCGGCCTACCCACACGGGCGTGGACTCTCCAAACATGAAAAATTTCTAAGTGTTGTAAAAATGTTCACGAGTTATCGGTTTAGTCCCAAATCGCTTTTAATGCATGTTTAGAGCCTCGAAGGCTCGTATATGGGACATTTTGCATGTGATCTAATGATTCTAATATGATTGAAATTTTATGAGCCCAGTTTTACATGTATGTGCATGTTTAAGTCCGGTAATGCCTCGTATCCTGTCCCAGTGTTGGACACGGGTAAGGGGTGTTATATTTAGTGGTATCAGAGCTATAGTTTAGTCGGTTCTCAGACTAACCTAGCAAGAATTAGAGTCTAATTATACATGCCACCAATCTGTGATAGTGTGATGTCTCCCGACGCAAATGAGAACCATATCGTTTAGACAGAGGTAGTCTCCAACCGAGCTACGCCGACCATATTAAATGTGATGCTAAGGTATTCGGTAAAGTATAGTCATGATAAGCCTGGATTCAGAAAATTATGATTAAAAGTTCATGATATATGTGATAACATGTGAGATGAAATTTTATGTTACGACGAATGTTCATGCTTATTTGATGTTCATACGATGATGTACACTTGGCTTATTTGATTAAGTGGATATGTTAAATAGAAATTCATATAAGTATGAATAAAGGGTTCATAATAGCATGATATTAGCAAAATGTTACTGCCTTAATTGGACATTGAATTTCGATGGATTACAATGATTTCTTAAAAAGGGGTATAATGATGCAAAATGAGATTTAACTCAGACGAGTAATCCTGGGATGAGCCTATCAAGAATATGTTTCAGTTAGAATTTAGCCCGGACTAGTAATTCTACTGTATGATACGTGATTCAAGAGAGTGTACCCGAAAGGTACTAGTGGACATGAATTGAAGAATGATTAACGTATATACCCTGAGTATACTACCTGGGAATCCATCGAAATTACAATGTTCTAACGAGAGGCATGCTTGAAATATAGAAAAGTGAAATGAGACAAAAGATTATGATGTAATGAGCCTACCTATGTTTAATCGATAATTCCATGACGTATATGATTGATTTACTTGAACGAATGCGTGTATTTAGGTAACTTACAAAAAAAATATTGATGGAATAAATGTCCCCGTATGCTTGTTTGAATAAGAATGACTGGCAAACTCTCATAGTCTAAGTAAATGTGCTAAATTGATTGAATTGATTTATATGATTATAATGATAGGCATATGTTGATGTCCTAGATGAGAACTCAAATTGTGATAGACTCATCCATGTTTGTTTGGCCCTCATATAATGTTATGTGCCTGACCTATTTGATTGAATAAAAATGATAAGTAAAGTTATTCAGAATTCATAGAATGTATGTATAAGTACATTTGTTTAAATAAGTAATTGGAAAGTCAGTGTAAAGCAAACATTAATGTTAGCTTGTCTGAAGTGAATGATATGTTGGTAATAATATTACTATAATGGTGAAAGTTATATAGTATGTACATGTGTATGAGAGACGAGTCAGGGATCTTACAAACCCACCCCCTTACCAGAGTGGTGTTTATAAAGGATTTCATGAGATTTGTGCTGAAATAAGCTCACTAGTATGAGACCAAAAGAGTTCAGCGGTAGAATGATTATAAATGTGGTCAGAGTTTGAGAATGAATTGATAAGTAAAGACAGAATTAGAAAAGGTATCAGATTGATTTAAAGATTTTTTCTATTTACGAAATATCACAATGAGAGAAGAAACTAACCTTGGCAAATCGACATGTTCAGACACGACGTTGAAAGAATGTAGTAATCAGAATTCCTTCTGAACTTATTTTCTCCAGTGAAAGAATAATACGGGATTAGTGATGACATAAATAGTTGAAGGAATAATATTTGAAAGGTAAGACATTGAGTGTGACAGTTATGGCTGAACAGATTTTGGACAGTCTCTTTTGAGGTATTCTATATGTTTAATTGTTCTTAGGAATATTCCTATTGCTGTTACTCTTCTGATAAAGTTCTTGTTAGATGGGAATGTTTTCTAAGCATGACGTATAGACGAAAGTATTGATAACCTGATTGGTTTATAATCAGCACTGCTCTATTTCTCTCTGGTATTCTGTTACAATCCATTCATTGGAATTTTATAAGAAATACACATGGTGTTATGATTCTTGGATTTTTCTATCTTGGATTTCTTTATTTTGGTCTTCTTGTTATCTTTATTTCGAAAATTATTAATCATGACTTGTATCTAAAGTGTATTCTTGGGCCTATGATGACTATGTCAATTATGATTATGCCTCTAGGTTGATAGTAGTAACGTGATGATTTTAGTATTCAGATTTCTTTAAATTTTGTGTAAAGTTTTGACCTCCGCAAAAGCATAAGTGGCAAAACTGCGAGTTTCGATTTGTATGGTGGATTTCTTCTCCTGAGTAAGTTGATTAAAGTTAATGCCCTCAATCGGGATATTCTTGTTATTTTGAGCTAAAGCAATGGTAAAGGTCTTTGATAGGCATGATAAGTGAATCTTAAATGATTGCATGTTGAACAGTTCTGTCAAATGAAAGGAATGATTTCCTGAAGCTTTATCAAGTAATAATTAAGACCGACTTGATTGTTCAGTCTGTATGGGTTATTGTTTGAAAGATTTAATGAAACAATTATGTCTGAATTGTTTTTCTCAAGCCTGAGAATAAGATTTTATCTTTTTCGGGTAAAAGATAGATAGTCTGAATGGAAAGTGTATGTATCTTAGAAGACTTTGATATGATTTAAAGCTTCTATGAATGATAAAATTTTCATTTTGTGAAAATTGAATGGTCTATTACATGTTAATTAGTAAAACTTTGAGTAGACGAGGACATTGTTAACCGAAGCCTTTGAACTAGTTTAGTTTGCATTGAGCAAAGACTTTTTGATTTTTAGTGATGTGTTTTAGGACAAGAAAGGTAGTGTGATAGCTCAACATATCTAATGTTATAGACAGATTTGAGTTTGTGATAGTGTAGCTGACTTAAATCGTTAAATGATGATAAGATAGTTATGGTATGATCTCTGAGAAAGAGTTACTATGGATTTCATATATGGATTATTCCTGTCTTTAAAAAGGAAAGATTTTATGTGGCTTGTATTAAATGGTTGATGAAATCTGCAAATCATTTCAGTATATGTTAAATTTCTGCCTAACGGGTTAATGGAATCATGTATCTCTGAGAATGTCGGATTCTTGGAATGCTAGTCCTAGTTAATTGGATTGAGATCTGGATTCTATATTATAAGTAATTGAGAAGCTAAATAAGACCCTTGTTTTTAATGAAGGCTAAAGTAAAAGTTCTCTAGAAATGTTTATGAGATAGTGGAGTTTATAAGGAACTAAACCACTCTTCTAGTAAGATTTTCAGGGACAAAAATCCCTAAAGGGGGGAGAGTTGTAACATCCCTAATTAGGACCTAGTCGGAACAGTGGTTTAGAGACCACAAATTCAACGTAAGAAAATTCATTTTTATTATATTTTTACGGTCTACAATTCTATGGAATTGTTTTGTGAAAATTTCGTCCGGAAATTTTGACGTTTGGGCACTCAATTTAGTCAAAAGGACTAAATTGTAAAAAGTGTAAAAGTTATGTTCTACATGCTAGAGGTGTCCAATTGTTAAGAAATTTTAAATTGGAGGTCCTTAAATGGTAATTATACCATTGATTAATTTGTTGGACAAAAATGGAAATGAAATGGGTGAAATAGAATATTTTTAAGTTAGGGGCATTTTGGTCATTTAGTAATTAAAATGAATTAAAAACAAAATTAAAAGCCAATTTTTGTCCATCTTCAACCCCATGGCCGAAACTTGCATGCAGAAGACATAGCTAGGGTTTTTCAAGCTTCCAAGCTTGATTGTAAGTCCGTTCTAGCCCCGTTTTTAATTATATTTACGTTTTTGAAATCCTCGTAACAAGATCTACCTATTTCTACCATTTATTTGAGTTATGATGAAGGTATAGGGTTTGAATCATGTCAGAAATTTGTGAATTTTAATGTTTAATGATAGATTATGCATGTTTATGGTTGGAGAAATGACTTTTACTAAGTAGTTTTCGGTGAAAACACTAAAAATTACTAAATTATAAAAAGTTGTAAAATGTGTGTAAGTGTGTGAATAAATGGAAATTGTAGACTACTATAGTTATGAAAGTGGTTTGGCTAGGCTTAAAATACAAGGAAATTGAATAAAATCATTTTACGAGCCTATGGGCAAAAGTGTAAATATGATAAAGTTTAGGGGCAAAAAATGTATTTTTTTTTCCAAAATGTGAATTTAGGCTAATTTTAGTAGAAAGTTGAATAAATGAGTTAAATGTGTTGTTATAGATCAAGGAAAACGAGATTCAGACTTAGAACGGGAGGAGAATAAAGAATATGACGAATAAGTCTTTTTCACCGATTGTGCTATCGAGGTAAGTTGTATGTAAATAATATATCATTTTTACTTATGTTATAATATTTTATTATTATATGAGAGGTGGTTGCATATTGAATGATCACTTGATGTAAATTATGAATAGAAATTGATTATGGATGATTGGTAAAATGTTAAAAAGGGAGGAATTTCCCAGTTGGACCTTCGAAATAGAAAAGATACAAATGATCCGTTGTGAGAACAAATGTAGTACTATGTGCAGGCTACTATGTGTTTAAAATGGTTTTAGGTCACGTGTGTAGTACTAAGTGCAGGCTACTACGTGTACTAGATGGTTAGGTCACATGTGTAGTACTAAGTGCAGACTACTATGCATACCCGATAGCTTTGATCACATGTGTGGTACTAAGTGCAGGCCACTATGTGTAAAAGATAGCTATGGTCACAAGTGTGGTACTATGTGAAGGCCACTTTGTGAAGAAGGTAACTTTGACTACAAGGGTGGTGCTATGTGCAGGCCATTGGGCATCTGTTATTATTCTGATGTGTTCAACGCGAAATGACTAGGTGTAATTGAATAAGACTATGTGATGAATAAGTGCATGTACGTGTGTGTAAACTTATGAGCAATGTGCTAGATATGTGATCGAACTTTGGTAAGATTGATATGGAATAAGTGTTACAATGAAAGTTACTACAAAGAAAACATGAAAGAGTGAAATTTAGTAATAAAATAGTTTTGGATAGCAACAATTGTGTGAATTTGAAAAATCACCAAATATGGTGGAAATGAAATTAGAAGTTGAATAAGATATGAAATAAAATCTTATTGAGTCTATTTTCATATAAAGGAAACATGTAAGAAAAATAATATCATATTATGAGATATTTGAATTTTCATGAGACAAATTCAGAATGATTTTGGAATCCCCTATTCTGACTTGGAAAAATCATTAAAAATTGTACAAATATAATTATGGGTTATAATTTATATGCTTAAAATCCATAATTAGTCTATTTTTGAAATAAATAGACAACCACATTATCCAAATCTTATACGAAGAGATAATTAGTTTTTAGTGTAGAGGGTCAGAACTGTCAGATAGCAAAATAGGGGAGACTTTAAAGAATAAAATGTACTTATTAGATGATCCAAAATTTTTGAAAATTTTATGATAAGTAGATACGTGAGTCTAGTTTCCGGGAAAATTAGTGGATCTTGATTTGAAGTTCTTTACCTCAAGTTATAAGTAACTTACTAACTATGACTCGAGTAAACAGCTTAACTTGAACATAAGTAAAAGTGCAATTATGATTATTTTACCTTGGAATCATGTTTGTAAGAATTGATGGAATCATGTTGATAAATTGCTTATTATTTTATTATGGACTTACTATGCTATATAGCTTACCCCCTCCTTTTCATTTCTTTAGTGTTGTCAGGTTAGCTCGGGGTTGGAGATCACCGGAGGCAACATCACACTATCAAGCTATTAATAGGGGATATCGATAAGTCTTAAGCATCTTCAAGTGAGTGGCATGTATAGGAGCTTAGTTATTGATATGTGTTCTTATGATTTAGCCAAATGTAATTGCTTATATTGATTCATTGTATATAGCCATGGGATATAGCTTATAATGTTTTGGCTTGTAAGCCTAATTATCCTTGCCATGTGTTGATGCTTTGTGATATGTCTACAATGAATGAATAGTAAATAACATATGTGCACGAGAATGCCCTAGGACCATTTGGGGTGGTCATGGCTATGGAATAAACACGTAAATTGGCATTAAGTTGATAATGATTGAACATGGACATTTGTTGAATAAGTAGAGATAATTATTAGGTAATATGTTATGGTTGATTGTTAAAAATGTGCCTTAGTGAGGCATGCTAAATCATTAAAATGATACTATGATATGTGCTTTAAAGTGTTTAATTTTGTGAAAGATTACGACAACAAAAATGCTTGGAAAATAGCCTAAGTGTTGACCACACGGGCAGAGACACGACTTTGTGTCTCAGCCGTGTGGAGGACACGGCCTTAGCACACGGGCGTGTGACCTGGCCGTATGACCCTAAATGTTTACTGATGTCATAAATAAAGAGTTACACAGGCTGAGGACACGGGCGTATGAGACCACCCGGCCTTCCCACACGGGCGTGTGACTTTGCAAACATGAAAATTTTCTAAGTGCTGTAAAAATGTTCGTGAGTTCTCAGTTTAGTCCCAAACCGCTTTTAATGCATGTTTAGAGCCTCAAAGGCTCGTGTATGAGACATTCTGCATGTGATTGAATTATTTTGATATAATTGTAATTTTATTGCCCAATTTTACATGTATGTGCATTTTTAAGTTCGGTAATGCCT
This sequence comes from Gossypium longicalyx, assembly GCA_025698465.1. NCBI lineage: Eukaryota > Viridiplantae > Streptophyta > Magnoliopsida > Malvales > Malvaceae > Gossypium > Gossypium longicalyx. The sequence continues at coordinate 53,821,219 of CM047006.1, read as the reverse complement.
CGTATCCTGTCTCGACGTTGAAAACGAGTAAGGGGTGTTACAGCATGCCAATGGCTTGAGAATGAATTTAAGTTTTTCGAATTAGTATTTAAGTAATTAAAGTTTGAAAATGGAATTAAATATATGTTCTCATTGATTCTTTTATAGTAAACTTGCCATGAATTTAATAGAATTAGAATTGGGATGAGAAAATTATATAATTAGAAAATTAATTAATTTAATAAATAATATTTATTTTTGGAAATAGAAAAACATGTATTGGGTTGGATTAAATTATAAAGTATCAGGTTAAAAGTCTAGGAAGCGCTTATGATTTGACTTGATGCAGGAGAGGCCCAAAACCCTCACATAACAAATATAAGGGGCGACAACTCTAGTAAAATAACTAGGGTTAGCCACCCCTCTCTCTCCTAATTTAACTAGGGGATTGTTTTTCTATTAAATAAATATTATTTTTATTTAATTAATTCAACTAGTATAACACCTCTAACCTGTATCTATCACTAAAATAGGGTTACAGAGCGGTACTATACAAACAAAACATTAAATTATTCAATTCATACATCAATGCAATCAGAATCTAATTACATTTAATCACATTCATAACGTCCCTTAATTGGGCCCTCAAGTCCCTAAAAATGCTTTAGAAACAATTCGGAACTAAATTGGAAACATACGGAAAGTTTAAGAAAAAGTCAAAAAAATTGGACTGTAGTAGTCACACAGCCGTGTGGCTAGGCCGTGTGACTCACACGACTGAGACACATGCCCATGTCTTAGGCTGTGTAACAATTGAAATAGGGACACACGGTCCTATCCCAACCCATTTCTGTGCCCGTGTAACTCTCTGACTTAGGTCATATGGCCAAGCCATATGCCTGTGTGCCAGGCTGTGTAACTTTCGAAATACAACCTTTAAAACCTACAGGGAACACACGGCCGTGTCGAATAGCCACGTGTCACACATGGCCGAGTTACACACCCGTGTCTCAGGCCGTGTGGACCCAAAATGAACCTTAAACCACAAGTTCACCATTTCAAACTTACTTGAAGCTTAAGAAACCCAAATACCACCAAAACACCTATTCTAAGTGACATCATACAAGCCAAAAACATACCAAATCAACCTATTAAGTGCCTAACCAATGTACCAACATACCAAATCAACCTATTAAGTTCCTAACCAATGTACCCTCATTGGTGTCACAAGTATATACAATTTTATATCAAAACAAATATTCAAACAGAACTTAACACTTACTCAAACCTAACATCTAATTCAATACCATCCCAAACATACCATATCTAAGCTATACCATAATTAATTCATCACCTACTAATTTGGCCATCCTATCGTGCATCACATAGCCACTTTAACACATAGTATTAAGACATCAAAAGTACGAAAAAGGCATCAACCAAAACAACTTATACGACCAAGTTCATACTTAACTATGTACATATCCAAAACATTAGTATCAACAATCAATCCTATTACATGCCATATAATCTGGAATAAACGTTTCAAAAACTATTGAGTTATGTAGGATAGTGTGATTTGAGTGCCGATTCGATCGTCCAACCTTCCGAGTATCTACAAGAATCAAATAACACAAGTAAGCTCAATGAAGCTTAGTAAGTTTGACATATCTAAACAATAAATCTTTTCAAAATAAATACAACAATCAAAACAATATCAATTTAACCACGAAGGTTCTCTGTCATCCAGAATCTCAACCGATAAGTCACATACATTCAATTTAATAGTCAAATGTATGGCAAATCCACCAAATTCATTAAACAAATGATCTTACTGAGATTTTGAATTTGAAAAAATGACTTACGGATAGGAGTACATCGTTAGTCTAACCATAACACGCTAGATGCTCATTTGAGCCAATCCCTCCAAAACACACCACATGCTCACAAGAGCTAATCCAATCGAAACGCACCAGTGCTCATAAGAGCTAATTCGTCTGAAACATGCAAGTGCTCATAAGATCTAATCCGACCGAAATACGCCAGTGCTCATAAGAGCTAATCCAACCGAAACACGCCAGACATAGAGTATAACACAATAGCTCACAAGAAATGTTGAACCTGGGTTTACTTGGGAAGTAATAAATATATACATCTCTTCAAAGTTATCTCCCCTCCAATCCCTTACAACACACCATATCACGACTGTACTCTACCCTGCGTTCAATCCAATCGAACATCAAATTCAACAACATATCTCAAACAATCATTCATTATTAACAATTGAATATATATGTATTGTATCATGTTATACTATTCAAAAATTCATATAAATGTTAAATTTTAAACCGTACGAACTTACCTAGACTGAATTGTAGTAGTTGTAGAAGTTCAGGGATTATTCTGTGATTTTTCCTTTTCTATGAGTATCTACGAGATCTTGATATAAAATATAGAATTTCTCAATTATCAGCTTAGATTTCACATTCTAATCCATTTTACAGTTAATACTCTTTTATTTTTTAAATTTACACAATTACCTTAAACTTTTACAATTTTTACAATTTAATCCTTTAACCCGAAATTCATCAAATTAACCATTTTTGTCAAGTCAATATCCTATCCAAATATACTAGGCTTTTAAACAGTCCCTAATGAGTATTAAATTCACTATCAAACCCTCATATTTTGATATTTTCAAAATTAAATCCTAAAATCAAAATCTAAAAAAAATCACTTCACAAATTCATCAAACAACACAACCAAAGCTTCAAATACACAATAATCATAAAAAAACATTCAAGGTTAATCAATGGAAACTTCTAAAATTTTTAACAGATTCAAAAACGAAGGTATGGGCTAGTTGAACCTAGTTGCAACGATCTAAAAAACATAAAAATTAAAAGAAACGGGAAAGAAATTCACTCACATGCAAATCAATTTGCTTGGTTGATTCTCCTAGCTTGAAAGACTATGAATTTCAGATATGGAAGGTAAAAATGAAGAAAAAACCTATTTCTTTTACTTAATTTTGTTTTAATTTCATTTAAATTACAAGTTTGCCATTATAATTACCTTATTTTATCATTTTCCTTTGTTTAACCGTCTAACTAAACTAGTTAGGGCTAATTTATCATTTAAGTCCTTCTTCAATTAACTTTCAAGCTATTTAATCAAGTAAATGTAATAATTACCAAGTTTTGCACCTTTTACACTTTAATCCTTTTTCTTAAGGTAACTATCTAAACATTAATATTTTCGAACCAAATTTTAATATGACTTTATAAATATTTTAAAAATAATATTTATGACTTGACACAACGGAAATTTATGGTCCTGAACCACTGTTCTGTCACTACTAAAAATCGGTCTGTTACAACTCTCCCCCTTAGGAAATTTCGTCCTCGAAATTGTTACCGGGAACAGATTCGGATATTATAGTTTCATCAATTCCTCTGTTTCCCAGGTAGCTTCTTCTGTACCATGACAATGCCATAAGAAACGATACTCATTTATTATGCAATTCTTTTATTTCTGAGCTAAAATTCTCACTGGTTCCTCCGAATACGTCAAATCTATTTATAGCTCAATCTCACTATGAGGAATCACATGCGGAGGATCAGATCTGTACCGTCTCAGCATCAACACATAAAGCACATTATGGATTTTCTTGAGTTCAGAGAGAAAGGCTAATCTATAAGCTATAGGGCCAACTCTTTCAACAATTTTGTACGGTCTGATAAGTCTCGGGCTCATCTTTCCTTTTCGGCCGAAACATAACACTTTCTTCCATGGAGAGACTTTTAGGAATACTCGATCGCCACCAAAAAATTGTATATTTTTTCTTTTCATATCCGCATACAATTTCTGATGATCAATGCACCTTTCAAACTATCTCGAATAACTCAGACTTTGTCTTCAGTTTCTCGGATCAAATCAATTCCCACCATTTTGGATTCACTCAATTCAGACTAATACAACGGTATTTTCCACTTTCTTCCGTAAAAAGCTTCAAACGGTGCCATTTTTTACTTGATTGATAACTATTATTATAAGCAAATTCAACTAACGATAAATACTTTTCCCAATTACCTTCAAACTTGAGTATACAACATCTCAACATATCTTCCAGAAATTGTATCACCCGTTCTGATTGTTCGTCTGTTTGAGGATGAAACGTTGTGCTAAAATTGAGTTTAGTGCCTAAAGCTTCGTGAACTTTGCCCTAAAATCTCGACGTAAATCTTGAATCACAGTAAAAAATAATGGATGTTGGAACTCCGTGTAATCTCACAATCTCAAATACATATAATTTCACTAATTTCTCTAGTGAAAAATTCGTTCTGACTGGAATAAATTGTGCCGATTTAGTCAATCTATCAACAATCACCTAGATTGTATCTTTCTTTTTTGGAGTTACAAGTAAACCAGATACAAAATTCATCGTAACTCGTCCCCACTTCCACTCAGGGATCATAACAAGTTGTAGGATACCCGATCGTACCTGATGCTCAGTTTTTATCTACTGACAAATCAAACATTTAGCTATGAATTCATAGATTTCATGTTTCATACCTGACCACCAATACATTTGTTTCAGATCACAATACATTTTTGTGCTACTGGGATGAATAGAATACGTACGACTATGAGCTTCAAATAGAACATCACATTTGAAGTCTAGATCATTTGGAATGCAAATTCTATCATGATAACACATTGTCCCATTATCATCAACACTATACTAAGTACTCATTTTATTCTGAACTAACTGTCGTTTCAACATCAAACACGAATATTCATTTTGCAATTCTTGAATTCATTGTAAAAATAGGGGTTTAGTTATTAATTCTGCCAATATAGAACCATTTTCATTTAAAGCTAAATGAGCATTCAAAGCTCAAAGTGCAAACAATGACGACTTTCGACTAAGTGCATCTGCAACTACATTAGCCTTTCCTGGATGATAATCAATAACCAGATTGTAATCTTTCAGTAGTTCTAGCCAACATCTCTGTATCAAATTCAACCTTTTGAACCATCAAATATTTTAAACTTTTGTGATTCGTAAACACGTGACATTTCTCGCCGTATAAATAATGTCTCAAAATCTATAAAGTGAATGCAATCCAGACTAGCTCGATATCATGAGTAGCATAATTCTTTTCAAGTGGCTTTAACTGACAAGAAGCATAAGTTACTACTTTCCCTGCCTGCATCAGTACACAACTCAAACTGTTGAGAGACGCATCACTATAGACAACATATGCTACCCCAGACCTAGGTTGCGTCAACACTAGAGCTTCCATCAACATGTTTTGACTGAGCAAAACTCTGGTGACACTTATCAAACCAAACAAACTCGACATGTTTCAGTAATAATCCAGTCATCGTTGAAGCAATGATCGAAAAGTTTTTAACAAAACTTCGATAGTAACCTGCTCAGATTCTGTCTTGGAATCGATTAATATATAATTGATAAACACAAAAACAAATCTATCCAAATGAGGTTAAAAAACACAATTCATTAAATCAATAAAAGCAGCAGGGGTATTTGTCAAACCAAATGGCATTACCAGAAACTCATAATGATTGTACCGAGTTTTGAAAGTAGTCTTTGACACATCACAACCTTTAACCTTCAATTGATAATACCTGGATCTGATATATATCTTTGAAAACACCATGGCACTATTCATTTCATCAAACAAATCATTGATACGTGGCAAGGGATACTTATTTTTTATCGTGACTTTGTTCAACTGTCTGTAGTCGATACATAATCTAAAAGAACCATCTTTCTTTTTCACAAACAATATCGGTGCACCATAGGAAAACACGCTCGGTATAATAAACCCTCTGTCTAACAACTCTTGCAACTGTGCTTTCAACTCTTTTAATTCAGCTGGTGCCAAGAACCAAATTAATCACAAACTCAACTTTACAATCATAAGGTAAACCCGACAATGCTTCATGAAATATGTTAGTAAACTCACTAACAATAGGTAACTAATCTAGCTTCGATTCTGAGTCTCAGGTATCAAGAATGTATGCCAGAAACGCTTCACTACCTTTACGTATCAATCTCTATCAGGTCGGCTAAGACATACGCTCGTCTATCAGGCTATGTAACAATGGAAATAGGGACTCACAATTGTGTCCCAGTCCATGTCCGTGCCCGTGTAATTCTCTGACTTGGGTCACATGGCTGAGCCACACACTATTTTGCAAGGTAGTGTAACCTTTGAAATGGCATCACACGCTCGTGTGCCAGGCCGTGTGCTAGGTCGTGTAACTTTTAAAATGCAACCTTTAAATCCTATAAGGGACACACAGCCGTGTCGCATAGCTGTGTGTCATACATGATCGAGTCAGACGTCGTGTCTCAAGCCGTGTGGACCTAAAATGAACCTTAAACCACAAGTTTACCATTTCAAACTTACTTGAACCTTAAGAAACTCAAATACCAACTAAAACACCTATTCAAAATGAGATCATACAAGCCAAACACACACTAAATCAACCTATTAAGTGCCTAACCAGTGTACCCTCATTGGTACATAAGTATATACAATTTTATATCGAAACAAAACTTCAAACACAACTTATGACTTACTCAAACCTAACATCTAATTTAAAACCATCTCAAACATACCATATCTAAGATATACCATAATCAATTCACCACTTACTAATTTAGCCATTCTAACATGCATCACATAACCACGTTAACACATAGTGTAAAGACATCAAAAGTACGAAAAAGGTATCAACCAAAACAACTTATACAACCAAGTTCATACTTAACTATGTACATATCCAAAACATTATTATCAACAATCAATCCTATTACATGCCATATAATATGGAATAAACATTTCAAAAACTATCGAGTTATGCTGGATAGTGTGACTTGAGTGCCGATCTGATCGTCTAACCTACTTACAATAATCAAATAACACAAGTAAGATCAATGAAGCTTAGTAAGTTTGAAATATCTAAACAATAAATCTTAACCAAATAAATACAACAATTCAAATAATATAAATTCAACCCCGAAGGTTCCCTCTCATCCAGGATCTCAACCGATAAGTTACATTCATTCAATTTAACACTCAAATGTATACCAAATCCACCAAATTCATTAAACAAATTATCTTACCGATATTTTGAATTAAAAAAATGACTTACGGATAGGAGTACATCGTCAGTCCAACCATAACACGTAAGATTCTCATTTGAGTCAATCCCTCCAAAACACACCAAATGCTCACAAGTGCTAATCCAACCGAAGCACGCCAGTGCTCATAAGAGCTAATACGACTGAAACACGTCGATGCTCATAAGAGCTAATCCATTCGAAACACATCAGACAGAGAGTATAATATAAGAGCTCGCAAAAAATGCTAAACCTTGGTTTACTTAGGAAATAAATATATACATTTCTGCAAAGTCATCTCCACTCCAATCCCTCACAATAGACCATATCACGATTGTACTCTATCCTGCGCTCAATCCAATCGAACATCAAATTCAGCAACATATCTCAAATAATCATTCATTATCAAAAATTGAATATATATGCATTGTATCATGTTATACTATTCAAAAATTCATATAAATGTTAAATTTTAAATCGTACGAACTTACCTAGACTGAATTGTAGTAGTTGTATAAGTTCAGGGATTATTCTGTGATTTTTTCTTTTCCATGAGTATTTACGAGATCTTGATATAAAATATAGAATTTCTCAATTATCAGCTTAGATTTCACATTCTAATCCATTTTACAATTAATACTCTTTTATTTTTCAAATTTACACAATTACCTTAAACTTTTACAATTTTTACAATTTAATCCCTTAACCCGAAATTCATCAAATTAACCATTTTTGTCATGTCAATATTCTATCCAAATATACTAGGCCTTTAAACAATCCCTAATGCATATTAAATTCACTATCAAACCCTAATATTTTGACATTTTCACAATGTAATCCTAAAATCAAAATCTAACAAAAATCACTTCACAAATTCATCAAACAACACAACCAAAGATTCAAAAAATAAATAATAATCACAAAAAACATTCAAGGTTCATCAACAATCTCAAAAAACATAAAAATTACAAGAAATAGGAAAAAAATTCACTCACATGCAAAAAAATTTGCTTGGCTGATTCTCCTAGCTTGAAAGACTATGAATTTCGACTAAGGTAAAAAAGAAGAAGAAACCTATTTATTTTACTTAATTTTGTTTTAATTTCATTTAAATTACAAGTTTACCATTATAATTACCTTATTTTATCATTTTCCTTTGTTTAACCATCCAACTGAATTTTTTAGGGCTAATTTACCATTTAAGTCCTTCTTCAATTAACTTTCAAGCTATTTAATCAACTAAATGCAATAATTACCAAGTATTGCATCATTTACAATTTAATCTTTTTTTCTTTAATTAACTATCTAAACGTTAATATTTTCGAACCAAATTTCAATACAACTCTAATGACTCTATAAATATTCTAAAAATAATATTTATGATTCGACACGATGAAAATTTGTGGTCTCGACCACTATTCCATCTCCACTAAAAATTGTGCTGTTACAACTAGGGTTTCACTACCTCTCCTTTTAAATAGATGGCATTGGTTGGGCTAAAGATAATAGAAACATACAAAATTTATTTCTAAGTATAAATTCTATTTTATAGGATTAACAATTTTACTAGTTTTTATAACAGAGAGATTTACTTTCCTACTGAAAGTAAGAAATTATTTTTGATTCTCTATTTGATTTGAAATTGTTCGAACCCATAGGTGGGGTAGTTCATGGCATGAGAATAGCAAAGAAGTTCATTTGGATGAAAGTTAGGAATGTTTGGGATCCGTCTTGCTAAAAATAGGTACTATTAAAAAAAATTATTACAATAAAGATCATAGGCTAGCTCTGTTTTAAAATATTTTACTTTTCCGTTGTGCAAGAAAATCGTTTATGAACTAGATTTTGTCCAATAACTATATGGTGTCACGATACTAGGCCACAAGGTCACGATATCAAGCTCTCAAGGTTGCAACTTCAAGCCAAACGTTGAAGTGAAGGGGACTAAGTAGCCTGTCGTCTAAGTCGCGACACCAACAAGGCCATGTCATGACACCAAGTGCCCTTCAAGCCTCCTTTGAGTCAACTACCATGTGGGTCGTGACACCAAAGCTTAGGTGTCGTGACACTGAAGCTTGACGAGTGAAAAATTGCAGTGGCAATTTTGTGTCCAAACAAGCTCAGGTAATCCACAATTTAGTGGGACATTTTTGTCAATATTAGGGTTGTATAACCAAGCTATTTAAAGCCTCTTAATGGCATATAAAGTAAGAGATACACTATCCCATCATCATCATCTTTTGATTCTCTAAATCATTTTATATTCCTAGGGTTTTCCTTTTCTAGGTAAGACTTTATTTTGTTATTTTTTTCATTTTTGGCACTTTTATTCTTTAGTTAAAACGTACAAGGACCTCTTATATTATTTTGGGTTTTTCTTCATAGTTTTCGATAAATTTAAATGTTTTAGTTACCTAAAGTTTCAAACTATTAATTTTGGATACGGATTTGTAGATTATTCTTGGTTGTCATCATTTCCACTACGGGCTTTTCCAAGATTTACTAAGAATTTCTTAACCCTTAGCTCTTTTGTGATTATTTAATGATTTATTTGAGCATGCAAGTGGTTGGGCATTGTGTATTGATGATGGGTAGGAACTAAAATTTATAGTGGTCGATTGATTGAAATGTTGCATGGTTAATTTAGGGTTAAGGACTAAATTGTAAAAAAATAGATTAAATTGACGACTCTAGGGGAACACTTAGATAGGTGAGGCCGAGAGGAGATCTGACTGCCTGCCCAGTCGTGCATACACCAGTGTTGAAAATAAACACTAAAACAATAATCAAATCAAAATAACTACATGTAGTGTCTTCAAGTGTGACATGTCAGTTGTAATATAATTTGTACAAAGGGGTACAAGAGTACTCTGAGGATCTATGTAACAACCTATTTTTAGTAAAATTAGAATAGTGATTTTGGGACCACAAATCCAATGAGTAAATATTTATTTTATTATTATTTTAATGTCTACTATATGTTAATAGTGTTGTATAAAAATCTCATTAAGAAATTTTAATGTTTGCATGCTTAATTTTGTGAAAAGGATTAAATCGTAAAAGGTGTAAAATAAGAATTCTATAAGTTAATGGTGTCAAATTGCTATGAATCTTGAACATAAGTGAAACTAAATTGTAATTAGGCTATTCTTATTTTTGGTGGACTTATATGGATATTAAACAGGTGGTTTTTAAGGTTAATAATAAATGTTATATGTGTAATTTAATAAATAAATGTTAGTAAAATAAAGAATAACAAAATGTAGTCTTTGTAAATGCTTCCATCCATTAGAAACTCCATTAAAGAAGTTTCAAGGTTCGACCAAGTCTATGCTTGCAAGTAGGTATGATTTTGTCCCGTTTTTAATGATTATTATATTTTCGCAATCGTTGTAGCTTAAACTAACTAGCCAAGGGACTAATTTGAAAAAATGTTAAAGAATTAGGGTTTTTCCATGAATTCTATTGTATGGTTATTGAAGTTTGTTGAAATATTATGAGTCCTTGTTGTTAAATAAACAACTTTTGTAAAGTAATTTTTGATAAAATTATCATTTAGGGACTTATTTGTGAAAATAGTAAAATATCATCATAAAATGGTAAGCTGTGAACAAATAGGATACAAATGACATATCATTAGGGTTACCATGTTTCAAGTATTGGTCCTGAATGTCCTACTGATGGCTAAGTTCTGGCATTTGTTGCGGATACTTATCAACTTGTGTAAGCAGCATCGTGTAACTACATTTTGACGTTTAGCTTGTGTGAGCAGACCCATTTATGGCACGAGAGAGCATTGATGTAAATGAAAAGGAAAAAGTGTGGTTTCGACCATGTGTTAGCACAATTTGTGTGAGCTTCCCGTGTATCCAATATTATTCTAAGTGGTTCAACGGGCATGTAAAGGGAAGGAATTGTAAGTGTTCCAATCGACCATGTTATGAACTTATGGAAAGGTAAGAATTGATATTGAACAAATTATGTATAACAATGCTTATAGAAAGTATGAAGTCAAATGTGATATTTTCATGAGATTTATCTTACCATGTGATGATTTTGGTTAAAGTTATGTGTTTAAGCACTAATTTGTGTTGTTGATGATGCTTAGGCCCGTGCAAAGCTATGTTGGATTGATTCATGCCTATTTTATAAGATTTTGCATTGAAATGGTAAGTTATGATCACGGTTTATGAACTTACTAAGCATTTTATGCTTATGTTGTTTTATTTCCTATGTTTTATAGATTATCGGAAGCTCAATCAGTTTGGAAGCTCGTCAGAGATCTATCACACTATCCAGAGATTATACGGTATATTTTGATGTTTTAGTTATGGTTATAATGGCATGTATAGGTAGACTTGTTTCTAATGTTTAGTTGATGTTTATGGCATGTAATATTGCTTTGAATCTGTGGTACTTAGGGTATTTTGATGCTTTAATGGTTGTTAATATGGCTAGGTTGATGTATGCTTTGAATAACCAAATTTGGTAGGTATTGGTATGTTTATAATGTAACCAAATTGGGTTATGCTTTGAGGTAGTTATGAGCTAATTGTTTGATAAGGAAATAAGTTAGTTGTGAATGGATAAATATCCATACGTTTAGATAATATTTATGAATTGTGATTGGAGTGCCTTTTGGGATATTGGTTTTATGGATATTTGGTATAGAGATTTGGTCATTTTATGCATGTTTTGGACATAATTTAGGGTCTTGGTTATATATGCAAATGGCTTGTAGGTATATGCTTGATTTGGGTGAAAGAAATGGCTTGATTTTGGCCTATTTCTTATCCATACGGCCTAAGACATGGGCGTGTATCTCAGTCGTGTGTGACACACAGCCTTGTGACATGGTCATGTGTCCTTTCGAGGTTTTAACAATTGACTTTTGAAAGTTATAGAGCCTAACACACGACCTGTCACACGGGTGTATGAGGTATTATTGAAAGTTACTCGGCCTGGCACACGGGCGTGTGGCTTGGTCGTGTGACCCAAGTTAGAGAGTTACACGAGCACGGACACGGCAATGTGCCCTTATTTTTAATGTTACATGGCTCAAGAGATAGACGTGTGTCTCAGCCGCGTGACCTCTGTAATGTGAATTTTTTTAACTTTTTCCTCAATGTTTCAAATGTTTCTGATTTAGTCCCGAACCATTTCTAAAGTGTTTCTAAGGCATCAAGGGTTCGAATAAGAGACAATATGCATGTGTTTGAATAGAGTATGCTATGATTTATGAAATTTTTGGAAATGAATGATTCTAAGTTACCTTTTTATGATAATACTCTGTAACATTTTTTTGGCGACGGATACGGGTTAGGGATGTTACATTTAGTGGCATCAGAGCTACGATTTAGTCGATTCTCAGACTGAACGTAGTGTTTATGAGTCTAGAAGTTCATGCCATTATATAACTTGTGATAGTGTAAAAACTCTAGACCCATTGTAAACTATGCTTTCATATAGAAAATGTCATTCAATCGAGCTGAGTCCGATGAGGTTGAAAGAAACGCACAAACCACCGTTCATGGAACAACGTCAACTAGCAGTAGGCCCTTGTCTCAGGGCCAGAGAGGGGTGGTTAAGGAAGCCTTTTTTCAAATGATGAATGAATTATTTATCGAGTTTGTACGAATAAACCGGATGGCTCAATAACCTCTACCCCTACCTATTTCCTAACTGGTTCCTGTAGTTCCTCAAGGTTTGGAACCAATACGAGTTAGCAAGCCATGAGTTTATAAAATCCGTAAATATGAGGTTGAAGAATTTAGGGCTACGTCTAAAGATGAGCCAGAGAGAGTCGAGTTTTGGCTAGAGGACACGATCAGGGTTTTCGATGAATTGTCTTGTACACTGATAGAATGTGTGAAATGTGTTGTTCCCTTATTGAAAGACTCAGCTTATCAGTGGTGGAACACCTTAGTTTCAGTGGTGCCGAGAGAATGAGTAGACTGGGAATTCTTTTCAGTGGTGCCGAGGGAATGACTAGACTGGGAATTCTTTCAAATCAAGTTCTGAAAGAAATATATAAGTCAGAGGTTTCTTTATAAGAAACGCAAGGATTTTCTTGAGCTTAAACAGGGCTGGATGACAGTATCAGAGTACGAGAGAGAATTTATTCGATTGAGCAAGTATGCTTGATAATGTATATCGACCGAGATTTCCTTGTGTAAACAGTTTGAAGATGGACTGAATGATGAGATAAAGCTATTAGTTGGGATACTCAAATTGAAATAATTTGTTATTCTAGTTGATTGAGCACATAAAGTTGAAGATTTGAGGAAGGCTAAAAGAAAAGCTAAATTTGAGGCTTGTGATTCAGGTAAGAGATCAGTTGGAAAATCTTATCATTCACTGTCAAAGAAGTTAAAAGAATATCATTATCATCCACCAATTTTAGTGGGTTATTCTAGTAGAGATCGTGGAAAACAACATGTGAGTTAAAAACCTTAGGCTACGTTTGTAACGAGTGTAGTGTAACAATCCGATTTAGACCCTAGTCAGAACAGTGGTTTCGGGACCACAAATCTGAGTAAAAAAATTTAATATTATTTTTCGTGCTTATAATATATGAATTGATATCTGTGAAAATTTTGTGATTTAATTTTACTATTTGTGTGCTTAATTTGCAAAAAGGACCTAATCACAGAAAATGCAAAAGTTGTGTCTCATTTGATTAAGTGTCGAATTGATGTGTCTCTTTAAATATGAGGTCCTTATGTTGTAAATGGACCATTGAATTCATGAAATTACATGGTTGGACATGAGTTAGTGGATTTTTAAATGAAATTAATAAGGTTACTTAAGTAATTTTTAATTAAATGGTAGTTAAAATAAAACAAAATCAAATGTTCATCTTATTTTCATATTTTTGACTGAAACTAAGGAAAGAAATAATGGTTTCTAAGCCTTCAAGCATTCGGCACTTATCTTGGCTAATTGGTATGTGATTTTTTATCCGTTTTTTATGATTTCTACGTTTTTGTGATTGTTGCTTAGCAATATTTCAAACCCATGTCTCAATTTCTAAATTGAATTGAATTATTATTGCTTATATGTTAATGAATTGTGATGAATGACTATTTGAGTTGAATATGAGAAATTTGAGAAAGTTTCGATAATGTGACGACATCCAAAAAGCCCCGTACGAACCATAGGAATAGCTAGGATACATATGTCATGACATAGGATTTTTGATATGTGATTTCATGTTAGACCACATCTGGGACATTGGCATCGATTTGAGATTACATGTAAGACCATTTTTGGGACATCGACATCGTATTTGATTTCGTGTAAGACTCTGTCTGGGACAGTGGCATCGATATTTTATTACATGTAAGACCACGTCTAGGACATTGGCATTATATGAGCTTTTCGAGTTATCCGCATATCCTATTTAATTCCGTACGGTTCAACAGGCACATCAAGAAATGGATAAATATATGAATGAATATCTGCTTTAGGTACATATGAACTGTATGTGGAATTTGGTAATGAAATGTGGGTATGAATATGATCCATTGATATGTGAGCTGCATGGAAATGTGAAGTATTTACTAGCAAATGGTTATGAACATTAGAGCTAAATGAGAAATATGAACTTGCTATTAAGTTATGTCATGATTCATATGAATGAAATAGTTTATAATTGTGATATGTGAATATGTGATAAGTTTATTTGTATATGGCTTACTAAACTTTTGAAAGCTTACTTTGTGTGTGTTTTCAACTGTTTTATAGATTATCGAAGCTACCGAGAGCTCAAGGATCATCGAGGATCATCACCACACTATCGAACTCTATTTTGGTACCTTTTGAAAATGTGAATATTGGAATATGGCATGTATAGGTTAGAAGTATTTGAATATATTTAGTAATGTGTATATCTAGCCATGTGATATGGCTTGGTTTTGGTTGTGTTTATAAATGACTTTTGAGTATAAGCTATGTGATGCAGTATAGTCTATATAATGTGTTCATGAATGGCTAATAGAATTGGTCATTTTGGTAAGTCGTGGTTTGTGCCTATTTTGGAGTTTGGTAAGATTTGGCATGTGAATGAATGAAGTAAATCGAGATTATGAATCATATGTTTTGGTATGACTTTGGCTTATGATTTGGTATGTTTTGGTTTGGATATAAACATGAAATTGGTTGGTGATTATATGACATGAAGAATGTATGTTATATGATTGAAATTGGTTGAATTTGTGATGCAATTGTTACCTATTTGTTGCTTATAGGGAAGACCCTTAATGGGTGGCATGTTGGCCTTGTAAATGGCCTATTTTTGCCCATGCGGGCAGGGACACGAGCGTGTGTCCCAGCCGTGTTGCTTGAGGGCCATATCAAAATGAGCTTGAGTAGACCACACGGTTGCACACACATGGGCACATGTTAGGCCGTGTGGCCAAGTCAGTTTTGAACACGGGCTAGACACACGGGCGTGTGACTAGCCATGTGACCTAAGTCAGTAGCCTCCTTAATTTTCACACAGCCTGGCACACGGGCATGTCTTGTGGCCGTGTGGACAAGTCAGTATGTATGCGCTGTTTTACCACAGCCTAGACACACGGGCGTGTCTATCTCACACATCTATAACTTAGAAAATTGTTTAGATTTGAAAATTTTTGTATGTGTTCAGTTTAGTCCCTACCTATTCCTAATGCATGTTTAAGGTCTCGTTGACCTAGGAAAGGGACTTTATGTTTATGTTTGACTATGATGCTATGATGTTTATGAAATGAATGCAAAATGTTCCGATATGTCTGGTAATGCCTTTTAACCCTAGTCCAGTGACGGATACGGGTTAGAGGTGTTACATTTGGTTGGTATCAAAGCTATGGTTTAATCGATTCTAGGACTAACATAGTGTATGTGAGTCTAGCTATACATGCCATATATACGAACTGAGATAGTGTGATGATTCCTAACAATGAAAATGTGTTTTTATATAGTAATGGATCCCGAACGAGCCGTCCCTGACAATATTGAAAGTAATGCACCTGCTTCCACTCAAGGGGCAGCGCCATCTGATTCTAGACCCATGACTAGTAGCCACGAAGGAGAGGCTAAGCAAGCCTTGTACCAAATGATGAATGATTTGTTCATTCAGTATATTAGAACCAATCCGACTGTGCCACAAACTTCACCCTCGCTTTGATATCCTGAATAAGGGCCTAAATGGAATAGTGGTTTCGAAACCACAATTCTGAAGTAGAAAAATTTATTCTGATTAATTTCTATAATTTATTGAGTGAGTAGACGCACGTGTTAGAATATCGATAGAAAATTTCATGAATTGCATGTCTAATTTGCCTCTTAGGACTTAATTGCAAAAGTTGATAAATATGAGTTTTAGATGTTAAAGGATTTAATTGAAGAGCATAATTGAAGTAGAGGTCCTTAAATCGTAATTATACCATTAGGTTTTCATGGACAAAAATGGACATACATAGGTAAAAATAACCAAAGTTTTTAATGAAGGGTATTTTAGTCATTTGGTAATTAAAAGAATAAAAAAGGGAAAAATATGGCAAAATATCTCCATCTTCATCATTAGGACGAAATTTCAAGGGTTCTCCATAGCTAGGTTTTGTTTCAAGCTTCCAAGCTCCATAGTAAGTGATTCCAAGCCCCGTTTTTAATGTTCTTTATGTTTTTGGAGTCCCGGTAACTTGATTTAGCTTATTCTAGCAATAATTTGACCTAGGGTTTATATTTGGAAAAAAACCCATAGGTGAAATGTGTTTATTTTGATGTTCTATGGTAGAATAAGAAGCTTTAAATTGTGTTAAACAACTTTTTCTAAGCAATTTTACGTGAAAACGAGTAAAACGACATAATCGGTAAAAATACCTAATGTTCATAACTACATGTTAGAGTGAGAATTTGATGTTGCTATAGAAGGTAAAAATGATCAGCATGTCATAAAACATAAAAAATAGGAAGAAGTTTAATTTCCGAGCTTTGGGGAAAAAGTGTAAATATGCAAAAGTTTAGGAGCAAAATTGTAATTTTTCCAAACTTAGAGTTAAGGACTATTTTGATAAATATGAGTATTAAATCAGCTAAATGTGTTATTTTAGATCAAGAAGGACATGGAATCGACCTTGATCAAGGAAAAGAAAAGATTTCGAGTGCAACCTTTATACATTTTGTACCGAGGTAAGTTCATGAGTAAATAGGGTAACGTAATTGTCATTTTAAGCAATTTAATGTTGTTTATATGATATGATGCTTATTGTCATGAAATGTTATGTTTTGTGGTTATTGTTGAAAAATATGTAATTATGTGAATTACTTGATAAGTATGAACTACCATCGAAGTATCGATTTCGACATTTCGTGGAAAATGGCAAAGGAGTATGATCGAGGAAAATCCCGTTTGAACATTAGAAATAGATTTGGATACAAGTGACATGTCACTAGGAAATTGAGATCCGAACTCGTTGAGTTGCGTTCTGAGTTCGTGAGAATTATGAGGCATCCGAACTCGTTGAGTTGCGTTTTGAGTTCACTTATGGATGCAAGCATCTGAGCTCGTCGAGTTGTGTTCCGATTTCATTATGGATGCGAACACCCGAGCTCGTAGAGTTGCGTTCTGAGTTCATTATGGGTGAAATTATGGTAGCTTGATTTCGTGTATCCGTATTATATTCCGATGTGTTCAACGGGTAAAGTTCTAGTGAAATGGAGAAATTCTCGAGATGAAAGTGACTAGTTGGTAAGAGTTGTGGAACGGATACTTTGTACAGGTATATACTTAACGCTCAGGTTGAGACTTCAATATAACAATAATATGATAGGATCATGAATGAGAAGTATGATATGAATATTTTGGTGATATTATGCAAATGTGGATTTTGTATTATTGCATAGTTATGTTACTTGCTATTTACATGTGAACTTACTAAGCATTATTGCTTACTCCCTCCCTTCCTTTCCTTGTAGTTTTGACAAGCCGGATAGAGATCGGGACTGTCGGAGACACGTTCACACTATCAACAAACCACCTCGGTATAGTGGCTTGCATATTTTGGGAATATGACATGTATAGCATTATGATCCTTTTGTGTATATAATCTTATTATATGGTGAATGAGTGATGTGGAAATGTTTGTTGATGATTAGCTATTGGAATGGCTAATCAAAATTTATATTTAGTGTTATGTATACTTAATGTATTTCCTAATCCATTGTAAACCATAAAATGGTGAAATTGGTTATAAAACAGAATCAAACAGCAGCAGTGACGTGAGTTTGAAAAATCACTAAAAATAGTATAGATAGATTTAGATGATGAATAAAATATATAATTGAAGCTAATGAATCTAATTTCATGTGGAAGAAACGAAATAGGCAAAAGAGTTGTATTTTATTAGATATTTAAGTTTTAGTGAAATAGGGTCAGAGCAATTTGTGGATCCCCTATTCTGACTTTAGAAATTCACCATAAATTGTGTAAAAATAATTAGAACTCACACTTTATATTTATGGAATTCTTATTGAGTCTAGTTTTAAGATAAATAAATTTCATAGTCATTGGATTTCTGTACAGGAAGAAATTTTATTCGTAGTGTACAGGGGTCAGAGTAGCTGAACTCTAAAATAGGGGAGACTTTAACTAATAAACTGTACTAATTGACCCAGTAAAAAATTCTAGGAAAAAAGTAGTAAGTAGATATGTGAGTCTAGTCTCAAGGAAAATTTACAAAATTTGATTTTGAGTTTTGTAACTCGAGATATGATTTTTTAGCGACTGTGATGTAGATGGATAGTTTACTACGTGAATTGTTTGAACTTGTTTAAATGCTAAAATAAGTTTAGTAATGTCTTATACTCGACTCTGGCGACGGTCTCAGGTAAGGGGGTGTTACATTTGGTGGTATCAGAGCTACGGTTTAGTCAGTTCTGGGACTAACATGGCATATGTACGGTCTTACTATACATGCCGTATATATATTTTTGTGATAGTGTGATGACTCCTGACCTTTTTAAATGATTTTATTTATATAGTAAATGGATCCAGATCCAGCTGTGGCTGATGATGTAGAGAGCAATGCGCCAGCTCCTACTGAAGGAGCGGTGTCGACTGAAAGACGACCTCTTACTGTTGGTCAAGGAGGAGGAGAAGGGGTCCGGGAAGCCTTTCTCCAGATGATGAATGCATGGTACACCGAGTTCGTTCGTACGAACCCAAATGCTCAACCTGCCCCACCTCCCCCGATTCCTCAACCTGTACCCCCGATGCCTCAAGGTATGGATCTGATGAAATTTCATAGAACCCCAATTGATAGAATTCGCAAGTAAGGGACC
The DNA here is from genome assembly GCA_025698465.1 of Gossypium longicalyx. Lineage (NCBI taxonomy): Eukaryota > Viridiplantae > Streptophyta > Magnoliopsida > Malvales > Malvaceae > Gossypium > Gossypium longicalyx. Next base: position 53,801,757 of record CM047006.1, on the reverse strand, counting down.
GAAGAATTGAGGGCCAATGTTGATGATGATGCTGAGAAAGCAGAATTTTGGCTTGAGAATTCTATTTGGGTATTTGATGAATTGTCTTATACACCTGAAGAGTGCTTAAAATGTGCTATATCTTTGTTGAGAGATTCAAACTATTATTGGTGGAAGACATTGATTTCAGTGGTACCGAAAGAGAAAGTGACTTGGGAATTCTTTCAAGAAAAATTTCGGAAGAAATACATCAGTGAAAGATTTGTTGATCAGAAGCGTAAAGAATTTCTCGAGTTGAAATAAGGCAACATGACAGTTACTGAATATGAAGGGGAGTTCGTCCGGTTGAGTAAGTATGCTAGAGAATATATTCCTTTAGAGGCTAAAATGTGCAGACGATTTGAAGATCGACTTAATGAAGACATCAAAGTACTTGTAGGAATTCTTGAGTTGAAAGAGTTCATAGTACTTGTTGATCGAGCTTGCAAGGCTGAAGAACTAGTTAAAGTGAAGAGAAAGGCGGAGGCTGAGACTAGAAACTTGAAGAAAAGACCAATGAGTAGCACATTTCCACCGCAATCCAGAAAATCTAAAGATATGTATTTTCATTCTCATGCTTCGACAGGACATTCATATGGGGATCGTAAGAAGCAAAATGTGGATCCCAGATCTCAAGCTACCTCTATGGCTAGTGTGGGAAATTCTAGACTTGTTGGACCCGAGTGCCAAAGATGTGGTAGAAGTCATTTTGGTCGATGTAGAACTAATGATAGATCCTGTTACCGGTGCGGTTCTCTAGATCATTTCATTAAAGATTGTCCGGAGATGAATGAGAAAGAAAAATTTCAGAGTGCAAAACCTAATAGTGCAGTTTCGAGAGGAAGATCTTCGAGAAGAGTTGGGAATGAGGCAAGCAGCAAGAATGTAGTCAGAGATTCAACAATTAAATATGAAGCTAGAGCTCCGGCTAGAGCTTATGCCATAAAGGCGTGTGAAGATGCTTCATCTCCCGACTTGATCAGTGGTACTTTCTCTCTTTTTGGTGTTAATGTTATTGCTTTGATTGACCTCGGTTCTACTCATTCATATGTGTGCATGAAATTGGTGTCTAATATGAATATACCTATTGAGTCTACGAAATTTATGATTAAAGTGTCGAACCCGTTAGGCAAATGTGTTGTGGTTGATAAAGTATGCAAGAAATGTCCTTTGATGATTAGGGGTCATTATTTTCCGGCTGACTTGATGTTGTTACCGTTTGATGAATTTGATGTTATTTTGGGTATAGATTGGTTAACATTGCATGATGCTATAGTCAATTGTAGACAGAAAGTTATTGAATTGAAATGTGAAAATGATGAAATTTTGCGGGTTGAACTGGACGAATCAGAGGCATTGCCTAGTGTGATTACTTTGATGTCGGCCCAGAGATATTTGAAAAAGGGTTATGAAGCTTATTTGGCGTATGTGTTGAATACAAAAGAATCTGAGAAGAAAGTGAAATCAGTGCCGATTGTGTATGAATTCGCGGATGTATTTCCAAAAGAGTTGTCGGGTTTGCCTCTTGTCAGAGAAGTAGAATTTGGTATTGAGTTGATACCGGGAACAACACTGATCTCAATTTCTCTGTATAGAATGGCACCAACAGAGTTGAAAGAATTGAAGTCACAGTTGCAAGAGTTGACTGACAAAGGCTTTGTGAGACCGAGTTTTTCGCCCTGGGGTGCTCCCGTATTATTTGTGAAAAAGAAAGATGGTTCAATGAGATTGTGTGTAGACTATCGGTAGTTTAATAAGGTGACAGTTAAGAACAAGTATTCGTTGCCGGGAATTGATGATTTATTCGATCAGTTGAAAGGAGCGACATGGTTCTCAAAGATTGACTTGAGGTATGGGTACTACCAGTTGCGAGTAAAAGAGATGTGCCTAAAATTGCTTTTAGAACAAGGTACGACCATTATGAATTTTTAGTTATACCATTTAGTTTGACAAATGCTCCTGCCGTGTTTATGGATTTAATGAACCGCATATTTCGGCCATACTTGGACAAGTTTGTTGTGGTATTTATTGATGATATCTTGATCTATTCGAAGGATGAGACAGAGCATGTTAAGCACTTGAGAATAGTTTTGCAAACTTTGAGAGATAAACAATTGTATGCCAAGTTTAGTAAAAGTGAGTTTTGGCTTCGAGAAGTCGGATTCTTGGGTCATATTGTTTCGGGTGATGGTATACGGGTTGATCCTAGTAAAATTTTGGCTATTGTTGATTGGAAATCGTCGAAGAATGTGACTGAGGTTAGAAGTTTCTTGAGTCTAGCTGGTTACTATCAACGATTTGTGAATGGATTTTCTATGGTTGCTACTCCTATGACTAGACTGCTCCAAAAGGATGTTAAATTTGAGTGGACGGAAGAATGTCAACAGAGTTTTGAGAAATTGAAAAAGTTACTGACTAAAGCACCAGTGTTGGTACAACCCGAGTCAGGTAAAGAATTTGTGGTGAATGGTGATGCTTCTCTAAATGGCTTGGGATGTGTACTTATGCAAGAAGGAAAAGTTGTGGCTTATGCTTCGAGGCAGTTGAAACCTCACGAAAGGAATTATCCGACTCATGATTTGGAACGGGCTGCTATAGTTTTTGCTTTGAAGATTTGACGACATTATCTGTATGGTGAAAAGTGCCGAGTATATACAGACCACAAAAGTCTTAAGTACTTGATGTCACAAAAAGACTTGAATTTGAGACAGCAGAGATGGTTAGAATTATTGAAAGATTACGAGCTTGTGATTAACTATCATCCGAGGAAAGCAAATGTGGTTGCCGATGCCTTGAGTAGAAAGTGATTATTTGCTTTGAGAGCTATGAATACTCAGTTGACGGTATGTAACGCCCCGTACCCGAGACCGTTGCCGGAGTCGAACACGAGGTGTTAACAGACTTAATTCATTGCTTAAACAGCTCAAATAATTTAATTTTAAAATTTCCAGTCAAGCTGGCTATCTGCATCACAGCTGCTTAAAAATTCATATCTCGAGTTCCGAAACTCAAAATTCTATTCTGTAAATTTTTCTTAAAACTAGACTCATATATCTATTTACTAATTTTTTTCTAGAATTTTTGGCTGGGCCAATTAGTACAGTTTATTAGTTAAAATCTCCCCTGTTTCAGGGTTCGACTGCTCTAACCTCTGTGTATTACGAATTAGATATCTCTCTGTACAGAATTTCAATGACTATGAGATTTATTTCTCTTAAAACTATACTTAATAAGGAGTCTAACCATATAAAGTACACCACCTAATTATTTTTATAAAATTTATGGTGAATTTATAAATTTGAAACAAAGGATCCAGAAATCGCTCTGGCCCTATTTCACTAAAACTTAGATATCTTATAAAGTATAAAACCTTTACCTGCTTTGCTTATTCTATAAGAAAATAGACACAATGATATTTAATTTAATATATTATTCACTATCAAACCATGTCTCTACAATTTTTTTGTGATTTTTCAAAATCACTTTATTTCTGATACTTGAATCCGTTTTTAAGTTACTTTCACATTTTTCATAATTTTCATGTGATAGTTACTACTTAATCATACATACTATTAAACATATATATCATCAGCCATTCTATTAGCTAATCACTAGCAAATATTTATACATTATTCATTGATCATATCATATCAAAAGAAACTAAGTTCCTATACATGCCATACACAAAACGAAACGTCTAACTATACCAATGTAATTTCTTCGATAGTGTGATCGGGTCTCCGACGTTTCCTTCGATCCTCGAGTGGCTTGATAAAAACTATAAGAAAAAGAAAATAAGAGAGTAAGCACTAGGCTTAGTAAGCTTACAAGCAAATAAATTACAACATTCAACATAATTAATAAATATACATCAAGTCACCTAGCCTCATAAACTTTCTTTACTTCTCATTTTCTACCTTCTTCTTTACTCACTTACCTTCTTTCTTACCTGACCTTTCACTATTCATAAATATAATCTACCTTCCCTTTTTGCTGATAATTCACTATGATTCAACATATACAATGACCCGTTGAACCACTCGGAATACTAAGGATACTAGGGTCGTTCCTGTCTATCAATATCCTACCAATGCCATGTCTTCGACATGGACTTACATGAATTATTCCTGTTTCCAATGCCATATTTATATATATAATATGGGCTTACATGGCTCATTCCTGTCTCCAAAGCCATATATCTGATATGGACTTACATGGCTCATTTCTATCTTGTCCTGTCAACCCCAATATCCTAATATTCCTAAGGTTCAAACGAGGCTTCCTAATGCTTTTTCTCTGCTACTTCGCCTTTAAATATTCTCAAAAAAATAAGTATATAAATGCTAGAAATTTACAATAATAATGTAAAATATAAGAATATTGCATTTATTTACTGTAAACTTACCTCGATACAAAATGTGACTAAACTTTACAATTTAGTCCTTTAGTTTTTCTTTTCCCCGATCTACTCCTGAATTTCGTTCTTCTTGATCTATAATAGCAAATTTAACTTATTTAATATTCACATTTATCAAAACAGTCCTTTACTCAAACTTTGGAAAAATTACATTTTTACCCCTAAACTTTTGCATATTTACACTTTTACCCCAAATCTCGTAAATTAAGCTTCAGCCTATTTTCTTGTGTTTCATGACATGCTGATCATTTTTCCCTTCTGTGGCAACATCAAATTCTCACTCTAACATGTACTTATGACTATTAGGTATTTTTACCGATTAAGCTCTTTTGCTCGTTTTCACTTAAAACCGAGTAGCACAAGCTGTCTAACATAATCTAAGACCTCATATTCTGTCATAAAACATCAAAATAAACACTTTTCTCCTATGGGTATTTTTCCAAATATGAACCCTAACTTAAATTATTGCTAGCATAAGCTTTATCGAGCTACCGGGACTCCGAAAACGTAAAGAACTTGAAAAACGGGGCTAGAATGAACTTGCAATCGAGCTTGGAAGCTTGAAAAACCCTATCCATGGTTTCTCCTTGATATATTCGGCCATGTTGCAGAAGATGAGCAAAATTGGCTTTTAATTTTGTATTTTAATTCATTTTACCCCTAAATGACCAAAATGCCCTTACTACTAAACTTTCCAAAAATTCCATCCATGTCCAATTTTTGTCCATAAACTTAGAAATTGGTAAAATTGATATTTAAGACCTCCTCATTAATATTCCAAAACAATTTCATACAAAAAACTTCTAGAATGCAAGTTTTGCAAATTATTCGATTTAATCCCTAACCTCAACTTAAGCACTTTATGCACATAGAATTTCATCACGAAATTTTTGCACAATCATGTAATCATATCATGAACCTGAAAATAATAATAAAATAAATTTTTCTACCTCGGATTTGTGGTTTTGTAACCACTGTTTCGTTTAGGCCCTATTTCGGGACGTTACATGTCTCCCCCCTTTAGGGATTTTCGTCCCCGAAAATCTTACCTGTGAAGAGATTTGGGTACAGTTTTCGCATATCCTCTTCGGGTTCCCATGTATCCTCGTCTACCCCATGTCTATTCCATAGTACTTTCACAAGTGCAATACTTTTGTTCCTTAATTTCTTTACCTCTCGAGCTAGAATCTTTACTGGTTCTTCACTGTAAGTCATGACTGGCTGAATCTCAACCTCTGTCTGAGAAATCACATGTGACGGATCTGAATGATAACGACGTAGCATAGACACATGAAATACATTATGAATCTTCTCTAACTCAATCAGCAAAGCTAACCTATATGCTAATGGTCCGACTCTCTCAATCACTTCAAACGGTCCAATAAAACGTGGACTTAGTTTGCCTTTCTTGCCAAATCTAAGAACTTTCTTCCACGGGGATACTTTCAAAAAAACTTTGTCACCAACTTGATATTCAATCTCTTTTCTCTTCAAATCTACATACGACTTTTGTCTGTCTGAAGCTGCTTTCAAGCAATCTCTAATGATTTTTACTTTCTCTTCTGTTTCCTTAACTAGATCAACCCCGTAAATCGATCTTCCTTAAGCTCATCCAATACAAAGGTGTGCGACATTTACGTCCATACAATGCTTCATAAGGTGCCATCTTCAAACTCGATGATAACTATTATTATAGGCAAACTCTACTAATGGTAAATATTTTTCCCAATCGCCTTGAAATTCCAAAGATACGACATCTAAGCATATCTTCAAGTACCTGAATAACTCTCTCTGACTGACCGTCGGCTTGAGGATGGAAAGTTGTACTAAAACTCAACTTTGTGCCCAAAGCCTTCGTAATTTTTCCAAAATCGTGAAGTAAATCTTGGATCTCATGCGAAATGATCGATAATGGTACCGTGTGAGTCGACTATCTCTGAAATATACAACTCGGCCAACTTGTCAAGTGAATAATCCATACGAACTGGGATAAAATGAGCCGACTTCATTAATTTATCGATCACAACCCATACTACATCTTTCTTTCTCGGTGTAAATAGCAATCCTGTCACAAAATCCATAGTAATTCGATCCCATTTCCACTCAGGACTAGCACGGGCTGCAATAAACCTGAAGGTACCTGATGTTCGGCCTTTACCTGCTGACAGATCAAGCATCTAGAAACAAACTCTGAAATGTCCCTTTTTATTCCTACCCACCAATATATTTTCTTCAAATCATTATACATCTTTGTACTACTGGATGAATAGACAAAGAACTACTATGTGCTTCTGTAAGATCTTTTGAATAAGCTCATCATTCTTGATGCAGACGCATACCTGTCTCTGAACATCAACACAACCGTCGAATTGATCCGAGAATCGACTCTATATCCGACTCTCACACCGATCTCTTTTGGCTAACAACTCACTTTGTCATTTTTTCGAGCTTCACAAATTTCTTCAAGAAACATCGGTTTGGCTCTCAACTCAGCTAAGATAAAACCATCATCTGATAAGGCTAGACTAGTGTTCAAAGCTCTTAATGCAAACAAAGATTTCCTACTCAAAGCATCAGCAACAACGTTTGCCTTACCTGGGTGATAATCGATCACTAGCTCATAATCTTTAATCAACTCTAACCATCTTCTTTGCCTCAAATTCAAATCTTTTTGAGTCATCAAATATTTCAAACTTTTGTGATCAGTAAATATATGACACTTCTCACCGTACAAATGATGTCTCCAAATTTTCAGCGTAAAAACAATGGCAGCTAGCTCTAAATCATGTGTCGGATAGTTCTTCTCATGTGGCTTTAGCTGTCTAGAGGCATAAGCGATTACCTTCCCTTCCTGCATAAGTACATAACCAAGTCCATCCATGGACGCATCATCTGTAAATCACAAACTCCTTACACGGTTGGTTGTACTAAAACAAGAGCTTTAGTCAACAATGCTTTTAACTTATCAAAACTCTGTTGACACTTCTCAGTCCATTCAAACTTGACATCCTTTCGCAACAATCTTGTCAGCGGGGTAGCTATCATAGAAAATCCCTCTACAAATCGTCTATAATATCCGGCAAGACCAAGAAAACTTCTAACTTTTGATACATTTCTAGGAGGCTTCCAATCAACAATTGCTGAAATCTTGCTCGAATCAACCTTAATACCTTCACCTGAGACAATATGTCCAAGAAAACCAACTTCTCGTAACCAGAACTCACTTTTGCTGAACTTGGCATACAACTGATTATCTCTCAGAATCTGTAAAACTGTTCTCAAATGCTCTGCATGCTTAGTCTCATCATGAGAATAAATCAAAATATCATCAATGAACACAACTACAAACTTATCCAAGTACGGTCTGAAAATTCAGTTCATTAAGTCCATGAAAATGGCAGGAGCATTAGTCAAGCCAAATGGCATCACAAGGAACTCATAATGACCACACCTAGTCCGGAAAGCAGTCTTCAGGACATCTGACTCTTTAACTCGCAACTGATAGTATCCGGATCTCAAATCTATCTTGGAAAACACAGTAGCTCCCTTCAATTGATCAAACAGATCATCAATTCTAGGCAATGGATACTTGTTCTTTACTGTTACCTTGTTAAGTTGCCGATAATCTATGCACAATCTCATCGATTCATCTTTCTTTTTCACAAATAGCATTGGTGCACCCCATGGTGAACTACTGGGTCTTACAAAGCCTTTATCTGTTAATTCCTGCAACTGAGCTTTCAATTCTTTCAATTCCAACGGAGCCATTCTATAAGGAGCAATAGAAATGGGCGTGGTACCTGGAATCAACTCAATACCAAACTCAACTTCTCTAACAGGAGGCAAACCTGGTAGTTCTTCCAGAAACACATCGGGAAACTCACATACCATGTGCACTTCGATTCAATTTTCAATCTCGGATCTTTAGTGTTCAACACAAAAGCAAGATAAGCTTCATACCCTTTTCTCAAACATTTACGAGCGGACATAATGTAAATTATGAAAAATGAACTATCTGACTCTTCTGAATTAACCCGAATAATTTCACCATTTTCACACTTCAACTCAATGAATTTCTTCCCACAATTCACTATCACATCATGTGTAGTCAACCAATCCATACCAAGAATCACATCAAACTCATCAAATGGCAATAGCATGAGATCGACCGGAAAACAGTAGCCTCTAATCATCAAAGGACAATTTCTACATACTTTATCTACTAATACATGCTTGCCTAATGGATTCGATACTTTAATCACAAATTCTGTAGATTCTATAGGCATACTTATACTAGGCATCAATTTCTTGCAAACATATGAATGAGTTGAACCTGGATCTATCAAAGCAATGACATTAATATTATGTAGAGAAAATGTACCCGTAATCACATCAGGGAAGTATGCCTCTTCGCGTGTACGAATAGCATAAGTCCTTGCAGGGGCTCTAGCATCTGGTCTCATAGCTGAATCTCTTGAGGTACCTCTGCTACTTGCTCCTATTCCCGGTTGCTTTAGTAATCTGCCTCTAGTAGGAGCATTTCCGGATCTAGCACTCTATTATATCTCTCAATTAGCTACCTCTGGACATTCTCGTACAAAATGATCTGGAGCATCGCATTTATAACAAACATTTTCGCCTGCCCGACAAGGACCATAATGAAGTCTACCACACCGTGGACACCCTGATCTACCCTGTCCAACATTACCTACACTCGCAGTCGAGGTGGTCTGAGCCTTCGAATGCTTAAATCTACTGCCTCTATTATGACTAGAATACCTGGCTGAGAAACTAGATCTGGTAGAAAACTCCTTTGGCCTTTTGGATGTAGCTTGGAATGACCTGCTCATCTGTCTCTTCTTTGTATCTTGTGTCTCTATCTCAACTTTGCCTTTTCTTTTTAACAGCTCCTTTGCCTTACAGGCTCTCTCAACTAAAATAACGAACTCTTTTATTTCTAGGACACCCACTTGTGATCGGATATCATCATTTAACCCATCCTCAAACCTTTTACACATGATAGCCTCTGTGGACACACATTCTCTAGCATATTTACTAAGCCTGACAAATTCGCGCTCATAATCGGTCACCGTCATATTACCTTGTTTCAATTCCAGGAATTCCTTTCTCTTCTGATCAATAAACCTCTGACTGATGTACTTTTTACGAAATTCCTCCTGAAAAAAATCCCAAGTGACCCTCTCCTTTGGTACAATTGATACAAGTGTTTGCCACCAATGGTAGGCTGAGTCTCTAAGAAGTGATACTACACATTTCATACATTCCTCAGTGTACAAGATAATTCGTCAAAGGCTCGATAGTATTTTCTAACCAAAATTCTGCTCTTTTCGCATCATCATCCTTTGTTGCTCGGAACTCTTACGCGCCCTTGTTTCTGATTCTATCAGCTGGTGGCTTTTCTCTTATCACCGCACTGTGATTGGGAAGCTTGAGCTGCATGGGTAGCCTAAGAATCATGAGGGGTGGAGGTCTAGCTCGCCTGAGGATTAAATGCGAACGAACTCGGCAAACAAATCATTCAGAGCTTGGAAGAGAGCTTCTCGAGTCACTCCTCCCTGATTAACTGTTACTGGCCTATTCTCAGATGGCGCTGCCCCTTTCGCGGGAGCAGGCGCATTACTTTCTACATCATCATCACCAGCTCGCTCGGGGTCCATTACTATAAAACAAAATATTTAAAAATCGTCAGGAGTCGTCACACTATCAAAATACAGGTATGGCATGTATAGCTAGACTTTTACTCACACTAACTGTTCTGAGAACCGACTAAACCTGCTCTGATACCAATAAATGTAATGCCCTGTACCCGAGACCGTTGTCGGAGTCGAACACGAGGTGTTAACAGACTTAATTCATTGCTTAAACAGCTCAAACAATTTAATTTTAAAATTTCCAGTCAAGCTGGCTATCTATATCATAGTTGCTTAAAAATTCATATCTCGAGTTCTGAAACTCAAAATCCTATTCCGTAAATTTTCCATAAAACTAGACTCATATATCTATTTACTAATTTTTTTCTAGAATTTTTGGCTGGGCCAATTAGTACAGTTTATTAGTTAAAGTCTCCCCTATTTTAGGGTTCGACTGCTCTGACCTCTATGTATTACGAATTAGATATCTCTCTGTACAGAATTTCAATGACTATGATATTTATTTCTCTTAAAACTAGACTCAATAAGGATTCTAACCATATAAATTACACCACCTAATTATTTTTATAAAATTTATGGTGAATTTCTAAATTTGAAACAAAGGATCCAGAAATCGCTCTGGCCCTATTTCACTAAAACTCAGATATCTTATAAAATACAAAATCTTTACCTGCTTTGCTTATTCCATATGAAAGTAGACACAGTGACATTTAATTTCATATATTACTCACTATCAAACCATGTCTATACAAATTTTTGTGATTTTTCAAAATCACGTTATTTCTGATACTTGAATCCGTTTTTAAGTTACTTTCACATTTTTCATAATTTTCATGTGATTGTTACTACTTAATCATACATACTATTAAACATATATATCATCAGCCATTCTATTAGCTAATCACTAGAAAATATTTATACATCATTCATTGATCATATCATATCAAAAGAAACTAAGTTTCTATACATGCCATACACAAAACGAAACGTCTAACTATACCAATGTAATTTCTTCGATAGTGTGATCGGGTCTCCGACGTTTCCTTCGATCCTCGAGTGGCTTGATAAAAACTATAAGAAAAAGAAAATAAGAGAGTAAGCACTAGGCTTAGTAAGCTTACAAGCAAATAAATTATAACATTCAACATAATGAATAAATATACATCAAGTCACCTAGCCCCACAAACTTTCTTTACTTCTCATTTTCTACCTTCTTCTTTACTCACTTACCTTCTTTCTTACCTGACCTTTCACTATTCATAAATATAATCTACCTTCCCTTTTTGCTGATAATTCACTATGATTTAACATATACAATGACCCGTTGAACCACTCGGAATACTAAGGATACTAGGGTCATTCCTGTCTATCAATATCCTGCCAATGCCATGTCTTCGACATGGACTTACATGAATTATTCCTGTCTCCAATGCCATATTTATATATATAATATGGGCTTACATGGCTCATTCCTGTCTCCAAAGCCATATATCTAATATGGACTTACATGGCTCATTTCTATCCTGTCCTGTCAACCCCAATATCCTAATATTCCTAAGGTTCAAACGAGGCTTCCTAATGCTTTTTCTCTGCTACTTCGCCTTTAAAAATTCTCAAAAAAAATAAGTATATAAATGCTTGAAATTTACAATAATAATGTAAAATATAAGAATATTGCATTTATTTACTGTAAACTTACCTCGATACAAAATGTGACTAAACTTTACAATTTAGTCCTTTACTTTTTCTTTTCCCCGATCTACTCCTGAATTTCGTTCTTCTTGATCTATAATAGCAAATTTAACTTATTTAATATTCACATTTATCAAAATAGTCCTTTACTCAAACTTTGGAAAAATTACATTTTTACCCCTAAACTTTTGCATATTTACACTTTTACCCCAAATCTCGTAAATTAAACTTCAGCCTATTTTCGTATGTTTTATGACATGCTGATCATTTTTCCCTTCTATGGCAACATCAAATTCTCACTCTAACATGTACTTATGACTATTAGGTATTTTTATCGATTAAGCCCTTTTGCTCGTTTTCACTTAAAACCGAGTAGCACAAGCTGTCTAACATAATCTAAGACCTCATATTCTGTCATAAAACATCAAAATAAACACTTTTAACCTATGGGTATTTTTCCAAATATGAACCCTAACTTAAATTATTGCTAGCATAAGCTTTATCGAGCTCTAGGGACTCAAAAGCGTAAAGAACTTGAAAAACGGGGCTAGAATGGACTTACAATCGAGCTTGGAAGCTTGAAAAACCCTAGCCATGGTTTCTCCTTGCTATATTCGGCCATGGTGCAGAAGATGAGCAAAATTGGCTTTTAATTTTGTATTTTAATTCATTTTACCCCTAAAGGACCAAAATGCCCTTACTACTAAACTTTCCAAAAATTCCATCCATGTCCAATTTTTGTCCATAAACTTAGAAATTGGTAAAATTTCTATTTAAGACCTCCTCATTAATATTCCAAAACAATTTCATACTAAAAACTTCTAGAATGCAAGTTTTGCAAATTGTTCGATTTAATCCCTAACCTCAACTTAAGCACTTTATGCATAGAATTTCATCACGAAATTTTCGCACAATCATGTAATCATATCATGAACCTCAAAATAATAATAAAATAAAATTTTCTACCTTGAATTTGTGGTTTCGTAACCACTGTTTCGTTTAGGCCCTATTTCGGGATGTTACACGGTATCTGACGATGGTTCGATTCTAGTAGAGCTGAGAGCAAGACTGATGTTTTTACAAGAGATTTGTGAAGCTCAAAAAAATGATTAAGATTTTCAAGCCAAGAGAAAGCAATGTGAGGCTGATACAGGATCAGATTTCAGAATCGGTTCTGATGGTTGCTTGATGTTTAAAGATCGAATTTGTGTACCGAAGAATGATAAGTTGATGTAGAAGATCTTGTACAAAGCATACAGTGGTTGTTTGTCAATGCATCCGGGCAGTACAAAAATGTACAATGATTTGAAGAAAATGTATTGGTGGAACGAAATGAAAAGAGATATTTCTGAGTTTGTATCGAAATGTCTAATTTGCCAGCAAGTAAAAGCTGAACACCAAGTGCCTTCAGGCCTACTTCATCCTATCATGATTCCCGAATGGAAGTGGGATCGAATTACCATAGACTTTTTTTCAGGATTGCCATTAACTTTGAAGAAGAAAGATGCCATCTGGGTAATAGTCGACAGACTGACTAAATTGTTTCATTTTATTTCGGTACGTACTGATTATTCTCTTGATAAGTTGACTGAATTGTATATCAGTGAGATTGTTAGACTTCACGGAGTACCTTTGTTGATCATTTCGAATAGAGATTTGAGGTTTACCTTGCGATTTTGGAAAAAATTGCAAGAGGCATTAGGTACGAAGTTAAATTTTAGCACTGCTTTCCATTCATAGACTGATAGACAATCAGAGAGAGTAATTCAGATTCTTGAAGACATGCTCAGATGTTGTATATTAGAATTTCAAGGTAGTTGGGAAAGGTACTTATCGCTAGTAGAATTTGTTTACAATAACAGTTATCAAACAAGTTTGAAAATGGCACCTTATGAAGCATTGTATGGTCGTAAGTGTCGGATACCACTATATTGGACCGAACTTAAAGAAAATCAAATCTACGGAGTTGATCTAATTAAGGAAACTGAAGAAAAGGTGAAAGTGATTCGAGATTGTTTGAAAGCTGTTTCGGACAGACAGAAATCCTACGCGGATTTGAAACGAAAAGAGATTGAGTTCCAAATTGGTGATAAAGTGTTTTTAAAAGTGTCTCCATGGAAGAAGGTTCTCAGATTCGGTCAGAAAGGTAAATTGAGTCCACGTTTCATTGGACCATATGAGATAATTGAAAGAATTGGACCGGTAGCATATCGGATAGCACTACCACCGGAATTAGAGAAGATTCATGCTGTATTCCATGTATCTATGTTACGTCGGTATCGTTCAGATCCTTCACATGTAATTTCACCGACAGAAATTGAGCTACAACCAAATATGACTTACAACGAAGAACCGATTAATATTTTAGCTCGAGAGGTCAAGCAACTAAGAAATAAAAGTATCGCTCTTGTGAAAGTATTATGGCAAAAGCACAGAGTAGAAGAGGCTACATGGGGGCCCGAGGAAACTATGAAGAATCAATACCCACACCTGTTTACCGGTAAGATTTTCGGGGACGAAAATCCCTAGAGGGGGGAGAGTTGTGATATCCTGAATTAGGGCCTAAACGGAATAGTGGTTTTGGAACTACAATTCTGAAGTAGAAAAATTTATTCCGATTAATTTTTATAATTTATTGAGTGATTAGATGCATGTGTTTGAATATCGATAGAAAATTTCATGAGTTGCATGTCTAATTTGCCTCTTAGCACTTAATTGCAAAAGTTGATAAATATGAGTTTTAGATGTTAAAGGATTTAATTGAAGAGCATAACTGAAGTAGAGGTCCTTAAATGGTAATTATACCATTAGGTTTTCATGGACAAAAATGGACATACATAGGTAGAAATAACCAAAGTTTTTAATGAAGGGTATTTTAGTCATTTGGTAATTAAAAGAATAAAAAAAGGAAAAAGATGACAAAATATGTTCATCTTCTTCATTAGGATGACATTTCAAGGGTTCTCCATAGCTAGGGTTTGTTTCAAGCTTCCAAGCTCCATAGTAAGTGATTCCAAGCCCTGTTTTTAATGTTCTTTAAGTTTTTGGAGTCCCGGTAACTTAATTTAGCTTATTCTAGTAATAATTTAACCTAGGGTTTATATTTGGAAAAATACCCATTGGTGAAATATGTTTATTTTGATGTTTTATGATAGAAATGAAGCTTAAAATTGTGTTAAACAACTTTTGCTAAGCGATTTTATGTGAAAACGAGTAAAACGACATAATAGGTAAAAATATCTAATGTTCATAACTACATGTTAGAGTGAGAATTTGATGTTGCTATAGAAGGGAAAAATGATCAGCATGTCAGAAAACATAAGAAAATAGGAAGAAGTTTAATTTCCGAGCTTTGGGGAAAAAGTGTAAATATGCAAAAGTTTAGGGGCAAAATTGTAATTTTCTCAAAGTTAGAGTTAAGGACTATTTTGATAAATATGAGTATTAAATAAGCTAGAAGTGTTATTTTAGATCAATAAAGACGTGGAATCGACCTTGAACAGGGAAAATAAAAGATTTCGAGTTAAATTGCAGCCTTTATACATTTTGTACCGAGGTAAGTTCATGAGTAAATAGGGTAACATAATTATCATTTTAAGCAATTTAATGTTGTTTATATGATATGATGCTTATTTTCATGAAATGTTATATTTTGTGGTTATTGTTGAAAAAATGTAATTATGTGAATTACTTGATAAGTATGAACTACCATCGAAGTATTGATTTCGACATTTCGTGGAAAATGGCAAAGGAGTATTATCAAGGAAAATCCCGTTTTAACATTAGGAATAGATTTGGATACAAGTGACATGTCACTAGGAAATTGAGATCCGAACTCGTTGAGTTGCGTTCCGAGTTCGTGAGAATTATGAGGCATCCGAACTCGTTGAGTTGCGTTTCGAGTTCACTTATGGATGCAAGCATCCAAACTTGTTGAGTTGTGTTCCGAGTTCATTATGGATACGAACACCCGAGCTCGTTGAGTTGCATTTCGAGTTCATTATTGGTGAAATTATGGTAGCTTGATTTCGTGTATCCGTATTATATTCCGATGTGTTCAACGGGTAAAGTTCTAGTGAAATGGAGAAATTCTCGAGATGAAGTGACTAGTTGGTAAGAGTTGTGGAACAGATACTTTGTACAGGTGTGTACTTAACCCTCGGGTTGAGACTTCAATATAACAATAATATGATAGGATCATGAATGAGAAGTATGATATGAATGTTTTGGTGATATTATGCAAATGTGGATTTTGTATTATTGCATAGTTATGTTACTTGCTATTTACATGTGAACTTACTAAGCATTATTGCTTACTCCCTCCCTTCCTTACCTTGTAGTTTTGAAAAGCCGGATAGAGATCGGGACGGTTGGAGACACGTTCACACTATCAACGAACCACCTCGGTATAGTGGCTTGCATATTTTGGGAATATGGCATGTATAGCATTATGATCCTTTTGTGTATATAATCTTATTATATGGTGAATGAGTGATGTGGAAATGTTTGTTGATGATTAGCTATTGGAATGGCTAATCAAAATTTATATTTAGTGTTATGTATGCTTAATGTATTTCCTAATCCATGGTAAACCATAAAATGGTGAAATTGGTTATAAAACAGAATGACACAGCAACAGTGACGTGTGTTTGAAAAATCTCTAAAAATAGTAGAAATAGAATTATATGATGAATAAAATATAGAATTTAATCTTAATGAATCTATTTTCATTTGAAAGAAACAAAATAGGTAAAATAGTTGTATTTTATGAGATATTTACGTTTTGGTGAAATAGGGCCAGAGCGATTTCTGGATCCCCTGTTCTGAGTTTAGAAATTCACCATAAATTGTGTAAAAATAATTAGAACTCAAAATTTATATGTATGGATTCCTTATTGAGTATATTTTTAATATAAACGGCATAGTCATTGGATTTTTGTACAGGAGAAAATTTGATTCGTAGTACACAGGGGTCAGAGTAGCCAAACCCGGAAATAGTGGAGACTTTAACTAATAAAATGTACTAATTGACCCAGTAAAAAATTCTAGAAAAAAAATTAGTAAGTAGATATATGAGTCTAATTTCAGGGAAAATTTACGGAATTGGATTTTGAGTTTTGTAACTTGAGATATGATTTTTTTAGCAACTGTGATGCAGATGGATAGTTTACTATGAGAATTGTTTGAAATTGTTTAAATGCTAAAATAAGTTTAGTAATGTCTCATACTCGACTCCGGCGACGGTCTCGGGTAAGGGGGAGTTACACCCGCTCAATCCTCCGCAAGTCCCTGTCATGCCACAAGCTAATCCGATTCAGTTAAATAAGCCTTCGGTTGATAAAATTAGAAAATATGGGGCTGAAGCTACTACCGATGATGATGCTAAGAGAGCTGAGTTTTGGCTTGAGAATACAATACAGGTGTTTGATAAACTGTCATGTACTCCCTAAGAATGTCTAAAATTTTTCATTTTACTTCTAAGAGATACGACGTATCATTGGTAGAAGACATTGATATCTGGGGTTCCAAGAGAACGAGTCACTTGAGATTTCTTCCAAGCTAAGTTTTGGAAGAAATACATTACTCAGAGATTCATCGATCAGAAACGCAAAGAGTTTCTTGAACTAAAATAGGGCCGTATGTTTGTTACAGAATACGGGCTAGAATTTGTGAGATTGAGCCAGTATGCATGAGAATGTGTTTCGACAGAAGCAATAACGTGTAAAAGGTTTGAAGATGGCTTAAATGAAGATATCCGCTTGTTAGTCGGAATTTTGGAAATAAAAGAATTTGTAGTGCTTGTTGAACGAGCGTGTAAAGCTGAAGAGCTCAAGAAAGAGAAAAGAAAAGCCGACTTAGAAGTTAGAGATACAAGAAATAGATTTGCAAGTAAATCATTTCAGTTTGCATCAAAGAAATTTCGAGATAATTTTAGTCGTTCAAAGGCTAATGTGGGACATTCGAGTAGAGATCGTGCTAGATCGCATTTGAACTTCAAAGCTCTAGCTACTTTTGTTGTAAGTGTTGGAAATGTTCGATCCTATCGACCCGAGTGTAGACATTGTGGTAAAAAAATCTCGAAAATTGTAGACTGTATGATCGGACTTGTTTTAAATGTGGATCTTTAGATCACTTTATCTGAGATTGTCTTGAGTCTATTGAACAAGAGATTGCACAAAATCTGAGACTGAGTAACACATCAGCTTGGGGTAGACCTTCCAAAAATACGGGAAATGTTATCGAAAGTCAAAGAGGGACTAAAGATACCGATGTACGATCTGAGGCTAGATTACCTGCCAGAGCCTACGCCATTTGAGTTCTTGAGGAAGTTTTGTCTCCCGATGTTATAACTGATACTTTTACACTTTACGATACTTCTGTGATTGCATTGTTAGATCCTGGATCGACTCATTCTTATATACCCATTAACTTAGTGAGCAGTAAGACTTTGCCTGTAGAGTCTACTGAATTTGTAATTAGAGTATCGATCCCCTTAGGTAAAAGTGTATTGGTTGATAAAGTCTGCAAAAATTGTCCATTAATGTTTCGAGACATTTGTTTTTCGATTGATCTGATGTTTTGATATAATTCTAGGTATGGATTGGTTAACTTTGCATGATGCTATTGTAAACTGCAAACGAAAGACTATTGATTTGAGATGTCAGAATGATGAGATTATTTGGATTGAGTTTAATGATCTGAATGGGTTACCAGCTGTGATTTCTTCGATGTTAGCATAGAAATATGTGAAAAAGGGTTGTGAAGCCTACTTTGCTTATGTAATTCATTCAAAAGTGATTGAAAAGAAAATTGAATCAGTGCTTATTGTCTATGAATTCCCTGATGTGTTTCCTAAAGAACTTCCGGGATTACCTCTAATTCGAGAAGTTGAGTTTGGCATTGAATTAGTGCTAGGGACTACTCCGATTTTGATAGCTCCGTATAGAATGGCTCCGACTAAGTTAAAAGAATTAAAGTCTCAGTTGCAAGAGTTAACTGATTGAGGATTTGCAAGACCGAGCTTTTCTCTCTGGGGTACTCCTATTCTGTTTGTGAAAAAGAAAGATGGTACAATGAGAATGTGCATTGATTATTGTCAGTTGAACAAAGTGACTATCAAGAACAAATATCCTCTGCCCTGAATTGACGATTTGTTTGATCAATTGAAAGGAGCTACTGTGTTTTCAAAGATAGATCTCAGATCAGGTTATTATCAGTTGAGAGTAAAAGATTCAGACATTCCGAAAATTGCTTTTCGAATGAGGTACGTACACTATGAGTTTTTAATTATGCCTTTTGGATTAAAAAATACACTTGCTATTTTTATGGATTTGATGAACAGAATATTCAGACTGTACTTAGATCGATTTGTTGTTGTATTCATTGATGACATTTTGATATATTCTCGTAATGAATCTGAGCATGCTGAACGTCTAAGAATAATGCTACAGATTTTGCGTGATAAACAGTTGTATGCGAAGTTTAGCGAATGTGAATTCTAGTTATGAGAAGTCAGTTCTTTGGGGCATGTTGGGTCAGCATCTAGTATCCGAGTTGATCCATGCAAAATTTTAGCTATCTTAGATTGGAAGCCTCAGAGAAATGTTTTTGAAGTCTGTAGTTTTTTGGGACTTGCCGGTTATTATAGATGATTTGTGGAAGGCTTTTCTACGATTGCTACTCCGTTGAAGAAATTTCTTCAGAAAGATGTGAAATTTGAGTGATCTAAAAAGTGTCAGAAAAGTTTCGATCAATTAAAAGCTCTATTGACTGAAGCTCCGGTATTAGTACAACCAGAATCGGGTAAAGAATTTGTTATATATAGTGATGCTTCGTTGAACGTTCTGGGATGCGTTTTGATGCAAGAAGACAAAGTCATAGCTTATGCCTCGAGACAGTTAAAGCCGCACAAAAAGAACTATCCGATGCACAAAAAGAACTATTGTGTTTGCTTTGAAGATTTGGCGCCACTAATTGTTTGGTGAGAAATCTCATGTATATTCTAATCATAAAAGTTTAAAATATTTGATGACTCAGAAAGATTTGAACCTGTGACAGAGAAGATGGCTAGAACTGCTAAAAGACTATGAGCTTCTTATTGATTATCATCCAGGAAAAGCAAATGTTGTTGCTGATGCTTTGGGTCAGAAATCATTATTTGCATTGCATGCGATGAATGCTCATTTGGTTCTGTTTGATGATGGTTCGATTTTAGCCGAATTGAAAGCGAGACGTTGTTTTTACATTAGATTATTGAAGCTCAGAAAGTCGATAATGAGATAATAGCAAAATGAGCTCAGTGTGAATTGAATTCTGATTCTGAATATCGAACTGATAGTGATGATTGTTTGAGATTCCAAGGTAAGATTTGTGTTCCGAGAAATTCAGAGTTGATTTAGATGATTTTGAATGAAGCTCACAACAGTCGTTTATCTATACATTTGGGTAGTACAGAAATGTATAATGATCTGAAATAACATTACTAGTGGTCTGGAATGAAAAAAAATATCTCCGACTTTGTTTCGAAATGTTTGATCTATCAACAAGTTAAAGCTAAACATCAAGTGCCATCTGGTTTGTTACAACCAATTATGATTCCCGAATGGAAATGAGAGAGAATAACGATGGATTTTGTTTTGGGTTTGCCTTTATCTCTGAGAAAGAAAGATGCAATTTGGGTTGTGGTTGACTGATTGACAAAATCAGCTCATTTTATTCCAGTACGATCTGATTACTCGCTTAATAAATTAGCTGAGTTATACATTTCTAATATCGTGAGATTGCACGGGGTGCCATTGCCTATTGTGTCAGATAGAGATTCGAGGTTCACTTCACGATTTTGGAAGAAACTACAAGAGGCTTTAGGTTCAAAATTATATTTCAGTATTGCTTTTCACCCGTAGACAGATGGTCAATCTGAGCGGATTATATAGATTCTCAAGGATATGTTAAGATGTTGCATTCTTGAGTTTGAAGGTACGTGGGAACATTATTTGTCATTGATTGAATTTGCTTATAATAGTAGTTTTCAATCGAGCATTAAAATGGCACCGTACGAAGCCTTATATGGTAGAAAATGTCGAACACCACTGTATTGATCAGAGCTTAGTGAAAATAAGATACACTGGGTTGACTTGATAAAAGAGACTGAACAGAAAGTAAAAGTGATTCAAGATAGTTTAAAAGCAACTTCTGATCGTCAGAAATCATATGCAGATTTGAAAAGAAAAGACAATGAATTTGAGATAGGTGACAAAGTGTTTCTGAAAATATCTCCGTGGAAGAAAATACTCCGATTTGGCAGAAAAGGCAAATTGAGTCCGAGATTCATTGGGTCATATGAGATTATTAAATGTATTGGGCCAGTTGCTTATCGATTATTATTGCCTCCTGAGTTAGAAAAGGTTCATAATGTATTTCACGTATTCTCCATCTGAGATTGAGATTCAGTCCGATATGACTTATGAAGAGGAATCGATCCATATTTTAGTTCACGAGGTTAAAGAATTGAAAAATAAGAAAATTCCATTAGTAAAAGTAATGTGGCATCGACACGGTGTTGAAGAGGCTACGTGGGATCCCGAAGATGCTATGAGACAGCAATATCTGAATCTATTTAATGGTAAGATTTTCGGGGACGAAAATCCCTAAGGGGGAGAGTTGTAATAGTCCAGTTTAGACCCTAGTTAGAACAGTGGTTTTGGGACCACAAATTCGAGTCAAAAAAATATCTTAATATTATTTTTCGTGCTTATAATATATGAATTGATATCTGTGAAAATTTCATGATTTAATTTTACCATTTGTGTACTTAATTTGCAAAAAGGACGTAATCGCAAAAAAATGCAAAAGTTGTGTGTCATTTGATTAAGTACCGAATTGATGTGTCTCTTTAAATATGAGGTCCTTATGTTGTAAATGGACCATTGAATTCGTCAAATGACATGGTTGGACATGAGTTAGTGGATTTTTAAATGAAATTAATAAGGTTACTTAAGTAATTTGTTAATTAAATGATAGTTAAAATAAAACAAAATCAAATGTTCATCTTTTCTTCATCTTTTTGACTGAAACTAAGGAAAGAAATAAGGGATTCTAAGCCTGCAAGCATTAGGCACTTATCTTGGCTAATTGGTATGTGATTTTTGATCCGTTTTTGATAATTTCTACGTTTTAGTGATCATTGCTTAGCAATCTTTCAAACCCATGTCATAATTTTTGAATTTGATTATGATTTTAAGATGTGTCATTGTTGATAATGTGGGTTTTATGAATTTTTATGATAGTAAATGAAAGATATGTGTTAGATTACAATGTTTTGTATTGGGATTTTTGATGAATTTGAATATTTTAGGTTAAATTGTAAAAATGAGAAATTGAAGGACTAAAATGTGAAATAAATGAAATATATGAGATTATATGGGCTAGAGGAATATTCATCCAAGCATGTATATATAGAAATTTTGTGTATTTTGTGATTTTATGAAATAGGTACTAAAGTGTTTAAATATGAAAATGTGAGGGCTAGTTTGTAAAATGCCTTAAATATGTGTATATGGAGTGATTTGAATGAATGTGAGATTGAATAAGTCAAATTTGAATTTATATAGATCAAGAACCAGAGAAAAAAGAATTAGATTGAGGAAAGTCGAAAGTCGTCGAGTAGTCGATTCTGTCCGTTCAATTCCGTACGAGGTAAGTCAATATACAAATAAATGTGTTTGAATTGAATTATTATTGCTTATATGTTAATGAATTGTGATGAATGACTATTTGAGTTGAATATGAGAAATCCGAGAAAGTTTCGATAATGTGACGACGTCCGAAAAGCCTCATACGGACCATAGGAATAGTTAGGATACATATGTCATGACATAGGATTTCTTATATGTGATTTTGTGTAAGACCATGTCTGGGAAGTTGGCATCGATTTGAGATAACGTGTAAGACCATGTCTGGGACATCGACATCGTATTTGATTTCATGTAAGACCCTGTCTGGGACAGTGGCATCGATATTTGACTACATGTAAGACCATGTCTGGGACGTTGGCATTGTACGAGCTTTCTGATTTATCCGCGTATCCTATTTGATTCTATACGGTTCAACGGGCACACTGAGAAATGGATAAATATATTAATGTATATCTGCTTCAAGTACGTATGAACTGTATATGGAATTTGGTAATGAAAGTTGGGTATGAATATGATCCATTGATATGTGAGCTACATGGAAATGTGAAGTATTTACTAGCAAATGGTTATGAACATTAGAGCTAAATGAGAAATACGAACTTGCTATTGAGTTATGTCATGATTCATATGAATGAAATAGTTTATAATTGTGATATGTGATAAGTTTATTTCTATATAGCTTACTAAGCTTTTGAAAGCTTACTTTGTGTATGTTTTCAACTATTTTATAGATTATCGAAGCTACCGGGAGCTCGGGGATCATCGAGGATCATCACCACACTATCGAACTCTATTTTGGTACCTTTTGAAAATGTGAATATTGAAATATGGAATGTATAGGCTAGAAGTATTTGAATATATTTGGTAATGTGTATATCTAGCCATGTGATATGACTTTGTTTTGGTTGTGTTTATAAATGACTTTTGAGTATAAGTTATGTGATGCAATATGGTCAATATAATGTGTTCATGAATGGCTAATAGAATTGGTCATTTTGGTAAGTTGTGGTTTGCACCTATTTTGGATTTTGGTAAGATGTTGGCATGTGAATGAATGAAGTAAATTGAGATTACGAATCATATGTTTTGGTATGACTTTGGCTTATGATTTGGTATGTTTTGGTTTGGATATAAACATGAAATTGGTTGGTGATTATATGACATGAAGAATGTATGTTATGTGATCAAAATTGGATGAATTTGTGATACAATTGTTACCTATTTGTTGCTTGTAGGGAGGACCCTTAATGGGTGGCATGTTGGCATTGTAAATGGCCTACTTTTGCCCACCTGGGCAGGGACACGAGTGTGTGTCTTAGTCGTGTTGCTTGAGGGCCATTTCGAAATGAGCCTGAGCAGACCACACAATTGCACACACACGGGCATGTGCTAGGCCGTGTGGCCAAGTCAGTTTCGAGCACGGGCTAGACACACGGGGCCGTGTGACCCAAGTCAGTAGGCTCCCTAATTTTCACACGGCCTGGCACACGGGCATGTCTTGTGGCCGTGTGGATAAGTAAGTATGTATGCCCTATTTTTCCATGGCCTAGACACACGGGCGTGTCTAATGCAGTGTGAAGCACACGGCCTGTTCACACGAGTGTGTGACCTCTATAACTTAGAAAATTCTTTAGATTTGAAAATTTTTGTATGTGTTCTATTTAGTCCTGACCTATTCGTAATGCATGCTTAAGGTCTCGTTGACCTAAGAAAGGGACTTTATGTTGATGTTTGCTATGATGCTATGATGTTTGTGAAATGAATGAGAAATGTTCCGATATGTCTGATAATTCCTTTTAACCCTAGTCCGGCGACAGATACGGGTTAGGGGTGTTACATGTAGGCAGTGTTAAGAGTAACAAGCATGAATGCCAACAATATGGACGTCGATACTTTGGTGAGTGCAAGATGAAAGATAGGGCATGTTTTAAGTGTGGTTCGTATGAACATTTTATTTATGATTACCGAGAGAGGTCTGACAAAGAAAAGGTTCAAACTGTTTGACCAAGCAATACAGCTGCGAGTGGTAGGCTACCATGGAACCCTGAAAATGTAAGTAATAGCCACATTGGGACAAAGGACTCTACTGTGAGATCTAAGGCACAAGCACTGACTAGAGCTTACGCGATCCATGCATAAGAGGAAGCGTTAGCGCTAGATTTTATTACTGGTACATTTTCTTTGATATTGATGTTATTGCTTTGATTGATCCGAGATCAACACATTCGTATGTATGCATGAATCTAGTGTCAAGTAGGAAATTGTCTTTCGAGTCTACTTAATTTGTGGTTAAAGTAATGAATCCCCTAGGTCGATATGTGTTAGTTGATAAAATTTGTAAAAATTGTCTTTTAATGATTCGGGATTGTAACTTTTCGGTTTATTTGATGTAATTATCATTTGATGAATTTGATGTGATTTTAGGTATGGATTGGCAGACTCTACATGATGTCGTGGTGAACTGTAGATGAAAGCTTATTCTGTTAAAATGTTAGAATGGTGAAAAGCTTCAGATTGAATCTGTAACACCCCTAACCCATATCTGTCGTCGGAAAGGGGTTACGAGGTATTACCAAACTAAACACAACTTCGGATAATCGTAGATACACATAGTTATAAATAATCTTAAAACATCACAACTAAACCTATACTAAATCAAATCAAATATTACAGGTTACACATATATTAAATAACATTCAATATTAATCATTATCAAATGGCTGGATATAAACAAATAAATTAAAACATCTCATCATTCTTTACTTAAAACCAAACATACATCCAAACTTATTGTAATTATATCTAAACCAACTTACTTATAAAAAATCGAAGTTTCTATTTATATGATCATTTACTAAATCTTTAGCCGAATATTTTTATAACATGCTAAACACATATGCTTTATTTGATGTTGAATTCTATTACGCTCATTCACTTTACACATTTGAAACATTTTCAATAATCAAATCGAATAATTAAACATAATATCTTACCCTTCACGTCAACACATCAATTATATACATATATATATAGTTACAATACATATTAACTATTCATCCCACATTTTTAGCATATCAACAAAAATTTTTAACATACTATTACCACATATCAATCAAATTTACAAAAGTCATATTCAAAACTAAGTTAAAAGTCACATATTCGGATAATTATATAAACAAATCCATATAGCCAAAACAATCCAACTTAAATATCAAATACGTGTCTCCTCAATTAGTTAAAAACCACTGAAAGTTAATTCAATTATTTACCAAATCATAACATGGTCATTTCACAAGCTTTTCATTAAAATTAAAATCATATTTACCATCAATGATCAAATACATACAAATATTATCCATACCTACTTCATTACATAGCCGAATATCAATATATCAAATTATAACCATTTACCTAATATATATTTTACTATCATTCACATTCAAATTATATCACATTTCATATTTTCAAAATGGGCTATCTATTAAACCGATTATACATTATGCTTACCATTTCTCATTGCCGAATCATTTACCTAAATATCACAAACATATAGACGAAGGAACATACTTACCAAAATATACTTATCCCATGCCAAATTACTAAGTCATCAATTAACCTAATCAACAAGCCGAACCATGTAACCTAATACAACACATATGTGTACCCTAACCGATTCAACCAATCACAACCAAAATCACCAGCCATTTTCAATTCATATATCACATAATAACTTGACTAAAGTTTCATATCCTATCATAGCATATTAGCCATTTTTTGCATGGCTTAATATATACATAATTTCAATCTTAACAAAATATAACCTAGCTTATACATGCCATAGGTTCAAGTTTAAACTTATCAAATACCAAAAACAGTCGATAGTATGATAGACTTTGCTGGCGATCCCTGAGCTCGTAACTAATCTCCAAAATCTATAAAATAGAGACAAACATACACACACAGTAAGCTATCATAGCTTAGTAAATCATAAGAAAATAATTAACTCATTAACATAATAAACTCATTTAAACAAAACAAACTATCCTACCATAATCACATTAAATCTTAAGCTTACGATTTCATGTATATCATATATTTTCACATATAAACTTATTCGTAGCCGAGTGTACATATATGTAACCAAGTACATTTACACACATAAACATATGCTCGTTATCCAAAATATAACATCATTTGCATATACATAACATATGGCCGAATATACTTCACTAATGTGCATATATTTACATTAATAACTCATATAATTTGCATCACATATCTAATGGTCAACTTACCTTATTTTCAAATAGGTAATCAACTAACTCATACCTGGTCATTTTAGCTCGTTTAGCACCTTCGATCACAATTTATCTTTTCTCGTTGAACTATTTGGAATTGATTAGGATACTCGGATAATCACATATATCGTACAATGGCAACGTCCTAGACATGGTCTTACATGCTATCTCATATTGACGCCACTTTCCCAGTCAAGGTCTTACATGAATCAAGTACGATACCGATGTCCCAGACATGGTCTTACACGTAATCACATACCGATGCCAACATCCCAGACGTGGTCTTACATGAGAACACATATCGAAAATCCTATGTCATGACATATGTATCCTAGTTATTCCTAAGGTTCGTACGGGCTTTTAGACATCGTAACTCAGTTGAATTGAGCTCGTAAACTTAATTCCCAAGCATATACACATTCTGTCATTATATATAAATACTCATAAAATTCAATTCAACATTTTAAATTTACATATATTCAAAATTAACAATATTTATTTGCTTATAAACTTACCTCGGATGATGAAAATCAGAACAGGACGGCTAATCGACAACTTTAGTTTTCTCCCGATCCAAATCCGATTTCTTTGGTTCTTGATCTAAACATATTCAAATTAAACTCATTCAACATATTTTCACTCAATTTAGTCCAAAAACATATAAATGGGCAAATTACCATTTTACCCCTAACATTTTACATTTTTTACCATTTAGTCCAAATTGCACAAAACACAAAACATGCAAAATTTGAGTACACCATGCTTAAGCTGAATGTTCCTTGTGTTCATACAAGTCCATGCATTTCATTTATTTCACATTTTAGTGCCTCAATATATTATTTTTGCAATTTAGTCCTAATTACTCAAAATCATCAAAAATCCCAATACAAAACATGTTAATCCAAAACATATCTTTCATATTTCATCAACTAACATCACAAAGCTCAAATATTCATCAATGGCATAACTCAAAATATTCATCAAAATAAAAAATTTAAGCATGGGCTGTGTACATTACACTGCAACAATCTCAAAAACATAAAAATTATTATAAACTAAGATAGTTACATACCTTGATTAAGCTTCCAAAGTGCCAAATACCTAAAGCTTTATTTGTTTTCTTTCTTTTTGTTATTCGGTCATGAGAAAATAATGAACTAATTGCTTTTAATTATGTTATAATATAACATATATTAACATATTATCTAATTTACATATTTAATATTTATTATAAAATATGAAACCATTATAACATATGGTTACAACTGTCCATCCTAAATATTAATGGTCTAATTGCAACTTAAATGCCTCAAATTGAAAAGACAACAACAATTCAGCTCTCACACATTAAACTATCAAGTTTTCATTTACGCGATTTAGCCCTTTTATTTAATCGAACACTCAAATTACAAAATGAAATCACGAAAATTTCACACATATAAATTCACACATAATAAACATAGAAAATAATTTTAAAATATTTTTCTGACTCGGATTCGTGGTCCCAAAACCACCATTCCGAATAGGGTCTAAATCGGGCTGTTACAGAATTAGATAGATTGGATAATATGTCTAATGTTAGTTCGGCTATGTTAGCACAGAAATATGTTAGAAAAGGTTGTGACACGTATCTTGCCTACATATTTGATTCTAGAATTTCTTAGTCAAAGCAAGAGTCAGTTGCAGTGGCATGTGAATATCTAGATATGTTTCCAGATAAGGGTCTTACTCGACCTAGCTTTTTTCCTTGGGGCACACCTGTTCTATTTGTTAAGAAAAAAGACGGATCCATGCGATTATGTATTGACTAACGACAGCTCAACAAAGTTACGATCAAGAATAAGTATCCATTGTCGTGTATTAACGATTTGCTTGATTAGTCGAAAGGTGCGATAGTGTTCTCAAAGATTGATCTTCGATTTGGTTATTATCAGTTGTGAGTTAAAGACTCAGATGTGCCAAAAACAACATTCAGGACCAGGTACTGGTATTATGAATTTCTTGTGATGTCGTTTGGTTTAACTAATGCACCTGCAGTATTTATGGATTTGATGAATAGAATTTTTAAACCGTATTTAGATAGATTCGTCATGGTATTCATCATTGATATTTGGATTTATTTACATGATGAGACAGAGCATGCCGACAATTTGAGAATTATTTTGCAAACTTTGCGTGAAAAACAATTATTCGCTAAGTTTAGCAAATGTGAAATCTAGCTTCAGAAAGTTAAATTTCTGGGACATGTTTGTCGGCCGATGGAATTAGAGTGGATCCGAGTAAAATTTTAGCAGTTGTAGATTGGAAGCCTCTAAGAAATGTATCTGAACTTAGAAGTTTTCTGGGTTTAGCTGAATGTTATAGAAGATTTGTCAAGGGATTTTTTATGATTGCTACAGCGTTGACGAGACAGTTGCAAAAAGGTGTGAAGTTTGAGTGGTATGAGAAATGTCAGCAAAGCATCAATCAATTGAAAGCATTGTTAACTAAGGCACCAATGTTACTTCAGCCAAAGTCAGGTAAAGAATTTGTGATTTTTAGTGATGCATCGCTAAATGGTTTGGGCTGTGTTGTAATGAAATAGGGCAAACTAAAGCATATGCTTCTAGATAGTTGAAACCGCATGAAAAGAATTATCTGGCCCATGATTTAGAGCTTGCAGCAATTGTATTGGCTTTGATGATTTGGCGACACCATTTATAGGGGGAAAAATGTCATATCTTCACATATCATAAAAGTCTGAAGTATTTAATTTCATAGAAATATTTTAATTTGAAATAGCGCAGATGGTTCGAATTATTAAAAGACTATGATTTAATCAGTAATTATCATCTAGGAAAGGCTAACGTTGTTGCTGACGCTTTGGGTAGAAAATCTTTATTTGCTTTGCAAGCGTTGAACACGCAATTGACGTTAACTGATGATGGTTCAATTTTAGCTAAATTGAAAGCTAAACTAACATTTTTGAAACAAATTTGTTGTAACGCCCTAAAAATCCTAAAACCCAAAAATCTCAAAATCCCGAACTTTCTTTATTTTCGATTTTGATAAAAATTGTGTTTAATATTCTTATCCAAGCGATAATTTTAGTAGGTCTTAGCTAAGGTTGAGTTTGAATTAAGGGGTAGAAGAAATTATAATTTAATTATTAAAAGAATTAGGGCTGACAAGTAGGTGGGCTTTTGAATAAATTAAGAAACAACTGTACACGAAAAGAGCCTGTGGTGGAGTGGCTAAGTGACGCCACATAAGGTGTATTGAGGTGGCGTTAGTAGCTAGCAAGGGGGTCCAAGGTTCGAATCCTAGCTTATTATTTTTTAGAATTTAATTTTGGCCTTCTAGAAGGATGGAAGTGGCATGAAGATGGGCTCCAAGGGGAGTGTTCAAAAGAGAATTAAGGAAAAGATCAAGGGGTTATCAATGAGAAAAATGTGGAGATGAGAAGTGAGGAGTAAGTGGAGCTGAATTGGGAACTTGGGCTTGAAGAATTTGGCTATAAGGCTATAAATAGGGGTTGAATACAGTGTTTCCAGGCTACTGCCGAAATTCTTCTTCACTTTGTGCCAAAACCCCTTTTCTCTTCAAAATCCAAAAAGTCGAAAACCCTTTTGTTTTTCTTTCTTTTCTTCCTAATGATTTCTATTCTTCTCTACATAGTTTTCTTTGTTTCACTTAGCTGATTTCTTCTACTACTCTTCTTCTTTAATCTGTACCAAATAAACCTTATTCACCATACTTAGTTTGAAAAGCCGAAAAACTGAATCTTCTAAGGGTCAAATACTTTTTGACCGAATCTAGTGTAAGTGTTGCTCTTCCAATCGGTTTTCTTTATTTAGTATCGATTATTGTCCCCTCACTCTTTCTAATCAAATTTGGTAGGGAATTAGTATCAGATCTTGGTTTTTAGCTATCTGTCGAATTACTCCTTAAGGTGTTGCAGTTTTGGTAAGTATTCTTCTCCCACTGGCTAATGTGGCCGAATGGTCATAGTTATGGTAAGGAGACTTATGCTGGATACGAGTCACCTATTACTTGGGTTTTAATAGTTAAGATTTGTGCAGATCTAGGAAATACGTGATCAAGGAAAAAGCGATTAAGGATTGGGCTCAAGGTAAGGTTAAGGTGAGGTTTCAGTTTTTGAGTAAATAAGTATTAAGCATGCGATTAATTGAAGAGCGATATCAATTGTAGGTTTGGGCTAAGGAGATCGCATCACGCTTGCTTACCAGGTGTGTACATACACTGCACACACACAATGATTCGGCAAAAGCCGAAAGCTGAAAAACCGAAAAGCTGAAATGTCGAAAAGCCAAAAGTTTGGCTACGGTAGTCTTGCAAGTGTGCGAAAACTCATAAGGTGGAGACCGATAGGTTTCCTAAGGCTCACGGGTGATTCCATGGACTTGGGTTGTGATTTAGTCATATGGGCCAGATGGGCTAAATGGGCCTGATGGGCTGTTGGGCCCATAATAGGCAAAAACTGAATATTGATGCTATGTGATAGGAATTTGTATGTAAGCATGAATATGAAAGTGATTGGGCCTAACGAACCATATAAATGTGATTGGGGCCTAATGGGCCATATATAAGTGGTTTGGGCCTAATGGGCCAGATACAGGTATGTAAATTTGATTGGGCTTTGTAAGGGGTTTTGGGCCTAGAATATGATAACTACATAAAACTTAATAATTATTTGCGACCGTGGACAAGTCAAAGGGTTAAGGTGTGGCAGCGGGTATATGCATGTCTAGGATTGGATCTAGGGAGAGCTTGGTACTTAAGCAGTCTTAATGACCCACCTCCTCTTTTCTGGAATCCTACCTGGTGCATAGTATTCGTTCATCTTAGGTCACGGGACTTGTAAACGGGCAAGATAAGTGAAAACTGTGATTAAGGGAAAATTACAAAATGCCCCTAAGGGCAAGAATGACTAAATTACCCCTAGGTGCTGAATGTAAGTTTTATGGATGTGACATGCATACATATGATATTCTGCTTAGGTTGCATATGGGTGGGAATTATGGAACGGAGGAAGTATATGAGGATCGCATGGTTGCTTGACAATTGTGGATCCACCGACGGCTTTTAAAGCCCAATATGTAAATGAAGGTAGTTCCACAACCGGGCGACCTTGGTGTGTGGGTTGGGTGGGTCGATATTTATATCCCCACATGGTGTGACGAGGGACGGAGCCGGTGTGTAGCGGATGGATAATTTGGATAGGATTGCATTGCATGATTGATGAATGATGTTTTTTTGTGAATGCTTGTTTTTGTCGAGGGTTGTACACACTGAGTTTGCAAAAAAACCCCCTCTTTTATTTTATTTTCAGGTGATGCTCAGTAGAAGGTTCGATGTTTGGAAGGACTCTGGGTGGCCAGCTAGCAAGATGATTTGGACTTGGTTTTTTTTCAAGCATTTAAGTTTTTACTTCTTTTTAAGTATGTTCTAAACCAGATTGTAATAAGATTTTCATTGTGTTATTATTACTTGAATTATTATTATTTTCAATGTAATTACTAGAAGTTGAACATGGGTTTTCTAAATTATAGTATGTTTTCTACGTTTCTGCAATTAAATTTTTAAATAATAAGTTTTCTTAAATCAAATGTTTCAACAAGGTTTTTGTAACTAAAAGGGTGTGTTTTTTTTAAAATTAATTAAGGTTTCTTTTATTTTAAGAAGGGTTTTCAAAGAAAACACGGTTTTCACTAAAACACTTCAATGCGACACACCAGATTCGACCATAATGTCTAGGTCAGGTTTAGGGTGTTACATTTAGTTGTATCAGAGCCCAGGTTGCAAAACTCGGGCTGTGAATTGAGCCTTATTATTATTTGGTTTCTTTTCTACCTATTATTTGGATTTAAAAATATATATATATATATTGGATCGCGATGCTTTGGAAAAAGAAAAATATTGCTGAGCGGCACACCGAGTCTCTAACATCGAACCAAGTAAGTACTTTTATTTAAGTTTGTTTAAATTGTTATGCAGTAGATAGTTAGAGGGCTACTTTAGATGATGGTTAGAATGGAACTAAAGCCCGTAGGATCTGGAAACTATAGAGAATTTTCGAAAACAATCTTGTCTTTAAATATTTTCATAAAATATCGGTGTAATTATTAAACTAACTAAAACTTCATAAAATTTATAATACAGATAATATGTGTATCGACGATGAGTGCTAGAAGAGGTGCAAGAGGCCGTGGCCAAGGCCGCAGAAGTGTTAGGGCTGAATCATTGACATCGGGCCATATGCTCGATGTTAGAGTAGAAGAGGCTCCGGCCTCACCTATGGCTGGGAATAGACAATATGATCGGGCCGCGGGAGAAGATGCATTGTCGCAGGCAATGCTGAGGATTTTTGAAAGGGTCGCTGGGCCCAATAATAGCAACAGAAATCGGGGGTCCATTCCAGAACGACTTCGATCGAACGGGGCTAAGATCTTTAAAGGCGTGGCTGGCGTGGCTCCTAATGTGGCGGAATATTTGTTGGAGGCCACTGAAAGGATAATGGAGGATTTGGACTGCTCGCTTGAGTAAAATTTGAAAGGGGCGGTGTCATTGCTTAGGGAGGAAGCCTACCAGTGGTGGCTGATAATGAATGAGGACACCCAACCGGAGCAGGTCACCTGGGAGTTTTTCAAAGCTGCATTCCAAGGGAAGTATATGGGTGCAAGCTATGTGGATGCTAGGAGGAAGGAGTTCCTAAACTTGACCCAAGGCAATAAATCGGTGGCGGAGTATGAGGCGGAGTTTCTACGCCTTAGTAGGTATGCAAGGGTAATGGTGACAACGGAGTATGAGCGTTACGTTAGGTTTGAGGATGGGCTTAGAGATAGCCTCAGGGTACTGATAGCTCCACAAAGGGAATGAGTTTTCTCAGAGTTGGTGGAGAAAGCAAAGATAGTAGAAGAGGTTAAGCGCACTGAGCGCCTAAATCGAAAGAAGGAAAGGGGTAAGAATAAGCGGGAGGATGAGACAGCGGGTGTTGGACAAAGGCCTAGGAATAGGGCCAGAAATAATGGGCCAATTAGATCAGGGCCCCTTGCTGATAATCTAGGGGTGCCACGTTGTGCTGATTGTGGGAAAGGTCATGGAGGCGAGTGTTTGAAGAGGATGGGAGCTTGTTCAGCTTGTGGGTCTATGGAGCATAAGATCAAGGATTTCCCTCAAGCGCTAGGTCAAGAGCCAGTAGTGGGTCAAGGAGGTGCTCAGCCACCAAAGGGTGGACAGCTGCCGCCAAGGGGTCGTGGACAGGCCAGGAGCGGTAATGGCAATGGACGTGAACGCGGAGCACCAGGCAAAAATGCTGGCCAAGCTGAGGTGAGACAGCCAGCTTTGGTTTACGCTGCTCGTTGCCGAGAAGACGAAGTTGCTCTAGAAGCGAATACTGGTAAGTACTTTATCCATAGTGTGCGATCTATCTATTTTGAAATTAGAAATAGAGTGCGCAGCAGAAGCGTAGTGGAGTAACTTAAGTGATGCGACATCAATATCCTCAACTGTTTAAACAAGGTAAATTTTGAGGATGAAATATCTTTTAGGGGGTAGAGTTGTAACGCCCTAAAAATTCCAAAACCCAAAAATCCCGAAGTCCTGAACTTTCTTTATTTTTGATTTTGATAAAAATTGTGTTTAATATTCTTATCCAAGAGACAATTTTAGTAGATCTTAGCTAAGGTTGAGTTCGAATTAAGGGGTAGAAGAAATTATAATTTAATTATTAAAAGAATCAAGGCTGACAAGTAGGTGGGCTTTTGAATAAATGAAGAAACAATTGTACACAAAAAGAGCCTGTGGTGGAGTGGCTAAGTGATGCCACATAAGGTGTAATGAGGTGGCGTTAGTAGCTAGCAAGGGGGTCCAAGGTTCGAATCCTAGCTTAGCATTTTTTAGAATTTAATTTTGGCCTTCTAGAAGGATGGAAGTGGCGTGAAGATGGACTCCAAGGGGAGTGTTCAAAAGAGATAATTAAGGAAATGATCAAGGGGTTATCAGGGAGAAGAACAAGAAGATGAGAACTGGGAGGTAAGTGGAGCTGAATTGGGAACTTGGGCTTGAAGAATTCGGCTATAGGGCTATAAATAGGGGCTGAATACAGGGTTTCCAGGCTACTACCGAAATTCTTCTTCACTTTGTGCCAAAAACCCTTTTCTCTTCAATATGCAAAAAGCCGAAAACCCTTTTGTTTTTCTGTCTTTTCTTCCTGCCGATTTCTATTCTTCTTTACATAGTTTTCTTTGTTTCACTTAGCCAATTTCTTCTACTGCTCTTCTTCTTTAATCTGTACCAAAAAAACCTTATTCATCATACTTAGTTTGAAAAGCCAAAAAACTGAATCTTCTAAGGGTCGAATACTTTTTGACCGAATCTAGTGTAAGTGTTGCTCTACCAATCGATTTTCTTTGTTTAGTATCGATTATTGTCTCTCACTCTTTCTAATCAACTTTAGTAGGTAATTAGTATCGGATCTTGGTTTTTAGCTCTCTTCCAAATTACTCCTTAAGGTGTTGCAGCTTTGGTAAGTATTCTTCTCCTGTTGGCTAAGGTGGCCGAATGGTCACAGTTATGGTAAGGAGACTTGTATAGGATACGAGTCACCTATTATTCGGGTTTTAATAGTTAAGATTTGTGTAGATCTAGGAAATATGTGATCAAGGAAAAAGCGATTAAGGATTAGGCTCAAGGTAAGGTCAAGGTGAGGTTTCGGTTTTTGAGTAAATAAGTATTAAGCATGCGATTAATTGAAGAGCGATATCTATTTTAGGTTTGGGCTAAGGAGATCACATCACGCTTGCTTACCAGGTGTGTACATACACTGCATACACACAATGATTCGACAAAAGTCGAAAAGCTGAAAAGCTAAAAAGCTGAAAAGCCGAAATGCCAAAAAGCTGAAAGTTTGGCTACGGTAGTCTTGCGAGTGCGTGAAAATGCGTAAGGGGGAAACCGATAGGTTGCTTGAGGCCCACGGGCGATTCCGTGAACTTGGGTTGTGATTTGGTCATATGGGCCAGATGGGCTAAATGGGCCTGATGGGCTGTTGGGCCCATAATAGGCAAAAACTGAATATTGATGCTATGTGATAAGAATTTGTATGTGAGCATGAATATGAAAGTGATTGGGTCTAACAGGCCATATAAATGTGATTTGCGCCTAATGGGCCATATACAGGTGATTTGGGCCTAATGGGCCAGATACAGGTATGTGAACTTGATTAGGCTTTGTAATGGGTTTTTGGCCTAGAATATAATAACTACATAAAACTTAATAATTATTTGCGACCGTGGACAAGTCAAAGGGTTAAGGTGTGGCAACGGATATATGCATGTCTAGGATTGGATCTAGGGAGAGCTTGGTACTTAAGTGGTCTTAATGACCCACCTCATCTTTTCTAGAATCCTACCTCGTCCATAGTATTCGTTCATCTTAGCTCACGGGACTTGTTAACGGGCCAAGATAAGTGAAAACCATAATTAAGGGAAAATTACTGAAATGCCCCTAAGGGCAAGAATGACTGAATTACCCCTAGGTGCTGAATGTAAGTTTTATAGATGTGACATGCATACATATGATATTCTGCTTAGGTTGCATATAGGTGGGAATTATGGAACGGAGGAAGTATATGAGGATCGCATGGTTGCTTGACAATCGTGGATCCACCGACAGCTTTTAAAGCCCAATTTGTAAATGAAGGTAGTTCCGCAACCGGGCTACCATGGTGTGTGGGTTGGGTGGGTCGATATTTATATCCTCATATGGTGTGACAAGGGAAGGAGCCGGTGTGTAGCGGATGGATAATTTGGATGGGATTGCATTGCATGATTGATGAATGATGTTTTTTTGTGAATGCTTATTTTTGTTGAGAGTTGTACACACTGAGTTTGTGAAAACTCACCCCCTCTTTTATTTTATTTTTAGGTGATGCTCAGTAGAAGGTTCGATGCTTGGAAGGACTCTGGGTGGCCGGCTAGCAAGATGATTTGGACTTGGTTTTTTTTTCAAGCATTTAAGTTTTTAATTCTGTTTAAGTATGTTCCAGACCAGATTGTAATAAGGTTTTCATTGTGTTATTATTACTTGAATTATTATTATTTTCAATGTAATTACAAGAAGTTGAACATGGGTTTTCTAAATTATAGTATGTTTTCTACGTTTCCGCAATTAAATTTTTAAATAATAAGTTTTCTTAAATCAAATGTTTCAACAAGGTTTTTGTAACTGAAAGGGTGTGTTTTTTTAAGCTAATTAAGGTTTCTTTTATTTTAAAAAGGGTTTTCAATGAAAACACGGTTTTTGCTAAAACACTTCAATGAGACACACCAGATTCGGCCATAACATCTGGGCCGGGTTTGGGGTGTTACATTTGTGAAGCTCAAAAAAATGATGTTTGGATTGCTAAACAGAAACGGATTGAGATGACACCTAATTCAGACATTCAGATTGGGTCCGATAGTAATCTGTATTTTAAAGGTTGAAGTTGCGTTCCAAGAAATTCAGATCTCGTTCAGAAGATTTTGCAGGAAGCTCATAGTAGTATTGCATCTATTCATCTTGGTAGCAGTAAAATATATGGTGATTTGAAACAAAGGTACTGGTGGCTGAGTATGAAATGAAAGATCTCAAAGTTCGTATCGAGATGTTTAGTTTGTTAGCAATTTAAAGCCAAACGTCAAGTACCTTATGGTATGTTACAGCTAGTGATGATTTTGGAGTGGAAATGAGAGCGTGTTACGATGGATGTAACACCCCTAACCTGAATCCTTCACCAGAATAGGGTTAAAAAGCGTTACCAGACATATCAGAACATTTCACATTCATTTCACAAACATCATAGCATTATAAATCATACATCAGTACAGAGTCCCTTACATAGGTCAATGAGACCTTAAACAAGCTTTGAAAAGCGGTCGGAACTAAACCAAACACATATAATTTTTTTCAAAACTTCAACATTTTTCAAAGTTAGACAGGTCACACACCCATGTGAGTAGGCCGTGTGCCTCACATGGCATTAGACACACTCGTGTGTCTAGGCCGTCTCAAACAAGGCATACATACTGACTTGTTCACACGGCCACATGACACACCTGTGTGCCAGGCCGTGTGAAAATTAGTGAGGCTACTAACTTCAATCACACGGCCAGTCAGACACCCGTGTGTCTAGCCCGTGGTCGAAACTAACTTGGCCACACGGCCTGGCACATGCCTGTGTGTGCAATTGTGTGGTCTGTCCAGACTCATTTTGAAATGGCCCTTGGGCAACATGGTTGAGACACACACCCATGTCCCTGCCGGTGTAGGCAAAAATTAGGCCATTTACAAGGCCAATATGCCACCCTTTTAGGGTCCTCCCAACAAGTAACATTCAAGCATTGAATACATCATATTTCCAACCAATTTCAACCACAAAACATTCATCATTCATGTAACGCCCTGAAATTGGGCCTAGAAGTATTGGGCCTTGAGCATGGGAAAGTGACACGAATTTCATTTTTACTTTATTGGCTAAGTGATTTGGGTGTGTTTGAGAAGCCTGGGTTCAAGTCTTGGCCTTTACAGAATTTTTAAATTAGCTCTTAAATGAATCTGGACTCTAGTGCATAGGCTTTATAAATAATTGCGCTTGTTTTAAGTCACAAAAAGCCTTGTGGTCTAGTGGCAAGGTGGCATGTAAAGGAATCTTGAGGTCTGACGTTCGAGCGTTGGCATAGCGCAAATGAGGTATTTATTTTGAAGCTTGGTTTGGCCAGTGGTTGTGTTGCAGGAAAATTCTGATGGATGAGTGGTGGAGTGATAGGTGGAGGATATCAAGGAGAAAATTGTGAAGAGGATTAGGGAGAGATTTGTGGAGAGAAATTAGGAGTTTAATGAATGTGGGGATGTTGGTGTCATTTGGTATCTCTAATTCGACATTGGGAAAAAAATTGACCATTTTCGGTATTTGTGAGTGTTTTGGGAGAGGGTTCTTTTCTCCTTTTTACAAGTGGTAGCTAAATTCCTTTAGTTAATTTCAGCATTTGGTTGTTTCGGGTTTGTGCCTCTCGTGACATTGTTCTTCTTTTAGTCATTTCTTATTCTCTACCAAACACTTTTCTTCTTCTTTCTCTACTCTCTTGACATTGCCGAACACATCTTCCTCTTCTTCCCCATTATTCTTTCAATTTTCTTTCATAGCCAACTTTCCTTCTTCTTCCCCTTTCATTTATTTTTCTCCCTTCTTCTTCTGTTCTGCTTCCAAACCGAAAGTTATTCTTCTTTGGTCTTTCTCAAGTAGTTTGGGTAGTGGTTTGTTGAATATTATTCTTCTCTAGTATTGGTAAATTGTTTCGGTCTGCAAGTGTTCTAACAAATTGGTAAGTGTTCTGTTAAGTGATCTGACAAATCCAGTTATTCTGTCTTCTTCTAAAAACGGAATACTCCTTCTCTTAGTATTCTGTGATTCCCGAATGGTGACTCCTTTCCCTTAATGTATGTTCGTTGTTTTTAGGTGTTTCTAAGGAGTGAAAGTGTGAAAATTCTCTAGCTACCGAAACCCTATCACCCACTAATCGATTAAGGTAATTTCGGTACCCTGCCTTATAAGCAAAGGTCGGATGGCCCTATTTTTTCTGTAAGGGTACTATTCATGATTTTTAACCTCAACTATAATCGATTCCACCAATTAAGATATTTTATTATCGTAGTTTCTCAAGAAAGAAAGGTGTGATCGATTTAAACTACGATCTAAAGGAATAAGTTGTAGTTCATGGAATCGAGGTTTGTAGTATTGTCTTATTGGGTTAAGTGTTTTAAACATTGATAAATGATGGAATGACTATATGTTGGGACGGTTGTAGGTTGGGAGCTTAAGGAATTTGAAGTGGTTGCGTAAAAAGGTGTGCAACCATACACCAATCTGTTACTAACAAAAGCCAAAAAGGTGTGTAACCACACCCTCCCTTACTGTAGTTCGGCAAAAGCCGAAAAGTCGAAGTGCCGAAACTTCAGCATTTGAGGCCTCACGAGCGTGCGATCACTCGTAGGGTAAACTGAACCCACAAATCATGGGTGATAGACTGTAAAGGCCACCACAAGCATTTCAGTGGACTTGGGCCATTATGGGCCATGTTGGGCCGAAATGGGTCACGTGGGCCCAATGGGCTCATGGGTCTCACACAGATTAAATACACAATAAGTGATAAATATTGGACTGGGCTATGTAGGTCACATAGCTGTAACTGAATTTGGGTTAAATGGGTCACACGAGCGTGTGGGCCCAATTGGGCTGAGTATTGGGCCTTGGGCCCATTTACACCGTTATGATCATTTAGGTTACTTGCGTCACTCGAGGTGACTGTAGACCTTCGAAGAGGTCATTATCTGGGCTGAAACCCCAAAATAGGTAAAATAACTGTAATACCCTTATAGGGTAAAATGACCATAATGCCCTTGTAGGGTAGAATGATCATAATACCCCTGTATGGTAAAATGACGATTATGCCCTTATATTCCGTATGACTGATGTGCTTATTGATTACATATATGATTGTACTGAGTATGACTTTGCATACACGTAATATTTATGACATGACATATTGCATGGGGTTGGGATTTTGATATGGAGGAAGTACTTTACTGGTGACTATGTCACATTTACTGTTACTGGTGGCTATGCCTCAATTACTGATACTGGTGGCTTTGCCACATTTACTGTTTCTGGCAGCTGTGATGCATTGTTATTTCTGGCAGCTTTGTTGCGATATTGGTGTGCTAGTTGGGTGGGTCGATTTATATCCCCACATAGTGTGTTGGTTGGTACGGGTGGTGTGCTGGCTGGATTTGGGTGGGATGCATAATTGCATTACACTGTACTGATACTATGTTGGGCTTAGGCCCACACTGATAATCTATTCGGCTTAGGCCCACACTATTACTGTATAGGGCTAAAGCCCATATCATCGACATCTTGTATAAAGTGCATATTATCGCATGCATTGTTTTCTTGTTTTGACTGATAGGGGATTACACAATGAGTTTTCGTAAACTCACCCTTTCTTTTCATATGTACAGGTAATCCCCAACCTTAGATGATTTGGTACTGTGAGGGACTCGGAGGTGGCCACACGATTGCTGATGTTCTACTTTTGACTTTATTTATTTAAATTTCATATTGGGTTTTTGGTTATGTAATAAGGCCATTTGTGGTTTTAACTTTTATTTGGGCTTTGATTTCTTACCTTAAACTGCTAGACTAGGAAAAGATGAGTTTCCAAAATAATAATTGTTTTCAAGGAAAACACACATTTTAAACTTCAAGGTTTTTAAAAGCTTCAGCAATTTTATTCAGTTTAAGGAATCAACGGTGATAAATATGGCAATCGTTTTGACAAAATGATTTCAATTAGTAACAACTTAATTTGTCGAATTTTCTCAAGCAATAAAAACTAAAAGGGTTTTAACTTAAATTCAGATTCTTAACGACAAGTCCTATTTTCGAAAAGCACTTCGATGTGACACGCCAGATTCGGCCATAATGTCTAGGTCGGGTTTGAGGTGTTACAATTCATATCATATATTCATCAACTAAATTCATGCTCATTATCCAAACTAAAACATACCTTATTTACCTATCAAACATATTCAATTATACTTGTCCTTATCACTAACTATTCCTATGGTTTGTATGAGGCTTTTCGGACATCGGAACTTTGTCGAAACTCTCTCAAATATCTCATTTTCAATGCATTAAGCTGTTCATCATTATCCAATAGCATATAAGCACAAATAAATCATTTCAAACACATTTATTTGTATATAGACTTACCTCGTACGGGTATGAACAGAAACGAACGACTATTCGACGACCTTCGACTTTCCCCTATCTAATTCTGTTTTTCCGTGGTTCTTGATCTATATAAATTCAAATTTAACTCTTTTATTCACCAAATCATTCAAATCAATCCACAAACACGCATTTAGGGCATTTTACAAATTAGCCCTTACATTTTCGTAATTTGACACTTTAGTCCCTAATTCACAAAATCACAAAATACACAAAATTTCCTTACACATATGCTTAGCCAAATTTTCATAGTGTTCATATAAGTCCATATATTTCATTTATTTCACATTTTAGCCCCTCAAAATATCATTTTCACAATTTAGCCTAAATTACTCAATTTCATCAAAAATTCAAAGACAAAACTTAGTAATCTAACACATACCTTTCATTTACTAACATCAAACTTCATAAATCTCATGGTTTCATCAATGGCTCAACTCAAAATCATCAACAAAATCAGAAATTAAGACATGGGCTTGATAGTATACAGAGCAACGATCACAAAAACATAAAAATTATCAAAATCCAAACAAGATACATACCTTAATCAACAAATCTCTTAGCCGAACCCTAAAAGCTTTTATTTCTTTCTTTTTCTTTGTATTTTCGGCACAAAATGGATGATAATAGCCAATTTCATTTTTTTTCATTAATATTAACATAAATATACATTTTACCATTTTGACCTTATTATAAACATATATAAACACATAAATAATGGTCATTAATGTCCATTAACCATGTTAATGGTCCATTTACAACATAAGGACCTCATATTTTGAAAGCCATAGAAAATAGGCACTTTTAACAAGTAGAAGGCCGTTTTTACATTTTACGCGATTAAGTCCTTTTATCAAATTGAGCACACAAATGATTAAATTTTCATATGAAATTTTCGCACCTACTAATTCACATATAATAAGCATGAAAAATAATATTAAAATATTTTTTTGACTCGAATTGGTGGTCCCAAAATCACTATTCCGACCAGGGTCTAAACTGGGCTGTTACGATTCCATATTACTTTTACTAACGAAATTTTCTTATTTCTCAACTCTTTAATCTCACGAGCTATGATACAGATCTATTCTTCATAGGTCATATAAGACTGAATCTCTATCTCAGACGGAGAAATCACATGTGAAGGATTAGATCTATACTGCCGAAGCATCGATACGTGGAATACATTATGAATCTTTCCTAGCTCAGGTGGCAGCAACAATCTATAAGCAATCGGCCCTATACGCTCGATAATCTCATACGGCCTGATGAACCTTGGACTCAAATTTCCTTTTCTGCCAAATTGGAGTACTTTCTTCCACAGAGATACTTTCAGAAACACTTTGTCGCTGATCTCAAATTCAATATCTTTTCGTTTCAAGTCTACGTACGATTTCTGACGATCGGAAGCTGTTTTCAAACTATCTCAGATCACTTTTACTTTCTGTTCAGTCTCTTTTATAAAATCCACCCAGTGAATCCTATTCTCGTTGAGTTTAGTCTAATACAAAGGTGCACGGCATTTACGACCATATAAGGCTTCGTACAGTTCCATTTTAATACTTGATTGAAAACTGTTATTATAGGCAAATTCAATCAAAGGCAAATATTGTTCCCACATACTTTCAAACTCAAGAATGAAACATCTCAACATATCCTCGAGTATCTGAATAATCCGCTCAGATTGACCATCCGTTGTTGGGTGAAAAGCAGTGCTGAAATGCAATTTTGTACCTAAAGCCTCTTGCAATTTCTTCCGAAACTGCGATGTGAATCTCGGATCTCTATGTGACACAATAGACAATGGCACACCATGCAATCTTACAATATCAGAAATGTATAGCTCAACTAATTTATCAAGAGAATAATCAGATCGTGCGGAAATAAAATGAGCTGATTTCGTCAATAGGTCAACTACAATGCACATCGCATCTTTCTTTTTCAGAGATAGGGGCAAACCAGATACAAAATCCATCGTCACTCTATCTCATTTCCACTCCGGAATCATAATCGGTTCTAACAAACCAGATGACACTTGATGTTCAGCTTTAATTTGCTGATAGATCAAACATTTCACAATAAATTTAGAGATGTCTTGCTTCATACCAGGCCACCAATAAAGCTATTTCAGATCGTTATACATTTTTGTACTACCCGGATGCACAGATAAATAACTATTGTGAGCTTCGTTCAAAATCATCTGAATCAATTTTGGATTTCTTGGAACAGAAATTCGATCTCGGAATCTCAGAAAATCATCTTTATCAACTCTGAATCCTGAACCAAAATCTAAATCACACCAGGCCCGTTTTGCTAAAATCTCATTATCAACCTTCTGAGCTTCATGAATATGCCATAAGAACAAAGGTCTTGCTTTCAATTCATCTAAAACCGAACCATCATCAGACAAAACTAAATGAGTATTCATCGCACGTAAAGCAAATAATGATTTTCGGCTCAAAGCATCAGCAACAACATTGGCCTTACTCGGATGGTAATCAATAACAAGCTTGTAGTCTTTTAGCAATTCTAGCCATCTTCCCTGACGCAAATTCAAATCTTTCTGAGTCATTAGATATTTCAAGCTTTTGTGATCGAAATAAATGTGACATTTCTCACCAAACAAATAATGGAGCCAAATCTTCAAAGTGAACACAACCGCAGCCAATTCAAGGTCGTGCGTCGAATAGTTCTTTTCGTGTGGCTTCAACTGTCTCAAGACATAAGCTATAACTTTGCCTTCCTGCATCAAAACACATCCCAGACCATTCAAAAAAGCATCACTGTAGATCACAAATTATTTACCAAATTCAGGTTGTACTAATACCGGAGCTTCAGTCAATAGGGCTTTCAACTGATCAAAGCTTTTCTGACACTTTTCAGACCATTCAAAATTC
This sequence comes from Gossypium longicalyx, assembly GCA_025698465.1. Lineage (NCBI taxonomy): Eukaryota > Viridiplantae > Streptophyta > Magnoliopsida > Malvales > Malvaceae > Gossypium > Gossypium longicalyx. The sequence goes on along the minus strand of CM047006.1, from coordinate 53,757,239 downwards.
ACATCTTTCTGAAGTAACTTCGTCAACGGAGTCGTGATCATTGAGAACCCTTTTACAAACCTTCTATAATAACCAGTAAGTCCAAGAAAACTATGAACTTCTGAAACATTTCTCGGAGGCTTCCAATCCAAAATGGCTGAAATCTTGCTCGGATCAACTCGGATACCTGATGCTGATACTATATGACCCAGAAAACCAACTTCACATAACCAGAATTCACATATATTAAACTTCGTATACAACTGCTTATCTCACAAAGTTTGTAGTACTATTCTCAGATGCTCGACATGCTCAGATTCATCACACGAATAAGTCAATATGTCATCAATGAATACGACAACAAATTGATCTAAGTACGGTCTGAAAATTTTGTTCATTAAATCCATAAAGATAGCAGGTGCATTCGTTAATTCGAAAGGCATAACTAGGAACTCATAGTGGTCGTACCTCTTTCTGAATGCAGTTTTCAGAATGTCTGAGTCTTTTACTCGCAACTGATAATAGCCTGATCTCAAATCTATCATTGAAAACACAGTAGCTCCTTTCAATTGATCAAACAAATCATCAGTTCTAGGAAGAGGGTATTTATTCTTGATAGTCACGTTGTTCACCTAACAATAATCAATGCACATTCTCATCGTACCGTCTTTCTTTTTCACAAATAGAACAGGAGCACCCCAAGGTAAGAAACTCAGTCTTACGAATCCTCTATTAGTCAATTCTTGCAACTGAGACTTTAATTCTTTTAACTCGATTGGAGCCATTCTGTAACATCCCTAACCCCAAATTCGTCGCCGGATTAGGGTTATAAGACATTATCGATCAAAAGAACAATTTAAACATTAATATATAATCATCCAAGTTAATCCCATCTATATAAAAAAATGTAGTTAACTTACATTTCAGAACATACATTGATTTCCACATTGTAAACACAAGTCATATCCAATTTCAACATAATACTTATTGTATATATTGCATTAATATACACAGCATTAATTACTATCAACATAGTCAAACATACTATTAAATCATTTATGTTATTATGCGAAAAACCACCAAAATATCACATACATATTCTTATTATTTTAAAAGGCCATAATACCCATAATAAAATTACTTACATATGCAGCTTAGGTCAAGTCAATTTTGAACTTGCATGCTTTGCACTTAAGTACAGGTTGAAATATCCATTCGGTAATAACCATGCATTTCAATATACTTTATTTAGAGTATTAATCATTAAAGACTATACTTACCTATTCCTAAACATTAGATCATGCGCATTTTGCCTTAGTAAATTTAACCAAATAATGGTCAACATTCGGACATCTTAAGCTATGGTTCACTTAATGCCATTCATGACTCAACTTAATAGCAAAAATTATGGTAACCAAGTTTAAGCATGCAATCATAATCCAACTAAGTTTGACCGAAAATACTTATCAACTAAAGGAGATTATTATTTCTATCATTACTAGACGTTAACCATATATAATCATATTCAAAACATAGATCTTGAATACCATGTATCAAACAAATCAAGTCAAACTATCATATGCATAAATATTTATATAAACAATGTCGAATCACAACTTAAACATAACCATCTTATTCAATTCCATCTTATGCCCGAATATACCAATTCATTATTGAAATAGTTTCCAAACCAACTCATATATGTTTTACCTATGCAAAACCTTAGCCGAATCAATTAATCATGTCATGAAAATGTAAACATACAATGATCATTGCATCAACCATTTCTAAATCATATAGCATTTGTCACACAAACCATTCATGCATAGTATATAGCATTATAACCCAAAAGTGAGCTCAAACCATAATCAAACATAACCAGAATTGACATGGAGATTAACCCATTTTCGCATGGCCTTTATTCATGCACTTTCGAAAACAACTAACTCCAAAGATAGCCTATACATGCCATAATTTGAGTTTAGTCTATAAGGTACCAAAATGGTAGATAGTGTGATGAACTTGGCTGATAGTCCCCAAGCTTGTAGCTTGATTCCAAAAGTAAAATCTATAAAACAGAGTAAACATGAACAAACAGAATAAGTTATTACGGCTAAGTAATTCATAAGCAAATAAACAACTTAGTAATATATTCAACTTGTTTTAAGCTAACCGAATTATATTATCATTATCAATGCTTAGCCTTAAACCTTCAAATGGGATAAAATAATACATTTCCATTCATCATTTTTACCTTGGCCGAATGCTCACCTAAACTAATTAATCAAATGTCATTCAACTTTCAAGCCAAAATGAAATTATATAGTCAAACATACATATATACATTTAGATAAGCTCAAGAATCATAAATTGACATTTTGCATACATATATCTTATTTGGCCGAATCTACATAGTCACACATATGTATATATAGAGTTAAAAATCACTTTAATAAAAATAAAGTTATTTATCTTTAAGTTCGAATTCACATACCATATTCGCACATATTCATTAATAATTTCATACACAACTTGTAACATATATAAAATAGCTTACTTACCTTATTTCAATAGATAATAGACTATTTCATATCTGGTCTTTTAGCTTATATTTCATATTTATTCACAACTTATCGTTGCCCGATGAACCATTCAAAATTGGATAGGACACTCGGATAATCACACCTGTATCGTACAATGCCAACGTCCCAGATGTAGTCTTACATGTAATCACATATCGATGTCACTTTCCTAGACAAGGTCTTACTCCCACACATATATTGGAATCACATATGGATGCCATGGCCTTACTCGCACAAACATATATCGAAATCCTATGCCATGACTTATGTATCCTAACTATTCCTAAGGTTCATACGGGGCTTTCGGACGTCATAACTCGGTCGAAACGAATTCGAAAACATGGTAACCAAGCTATTTCATATTCAGCCATAGCATATATAATTTCATAAATTACATTTCAGCATGTATTTTTAGCATTTAATTAAGATTAAGTACGTCTATTTGCTTATAAACTTACCTCGGACGATGCAAAATGGAACAGGGCAGCTAGTCGACAACTTTTGTTTTCCCTCGATCCAAATCTGATTTCTTTGGTTCTTGATCTAAACATATTCAAATTAAGCTCATTCAAACATATTTTCATTCAATTTAGTTCAAAAACACATAAATGGGTAAATTACCATTTTACCCCTAACATTTACAATTTTTACAATTTAGTCCCTATTGCACAAAACACAAAATACACCAAATTTCTCCATACCCAAGCTAGGTCGATTATTACCCTTGTTTATACAAGCCCATATAATTCATTTATTTCACATTTTAGTCCCTCAAATTATTATTTTTGCAATTTAGTCCTAACTACTCAAAATCATCGAAAACTCTGATACAAAACAAGTTAATCTACAACATATCTTTCATATTTCATCATCAAACAACAAAATTCACAAGCTCCCAACAATGGCACAACTCAAAATATTCTCCAAAATAAAGAAATTCAAGCATGGGTTTTGTAGTACTCGAAGCAACAATCTCAAAAACGTAGAAACTATAAAAAACCGAGCTAAACATGTACCTTGATTGAGCTTGAGAATGGCCAAACTAGGTTTTTCTTTTCTCTTTTCTTTGTTTTAGTTTCGGCAATGGTGGAAAGAAAAATATGAGCACTAATGTTTTATGATATATTTTATAATATATTAACTTTTATTATTTGTTTACTAATTTACCCTTAATGAATTTATATCAAAACCATATTTTGCAAGCCTATTGCCGTCCATATAATAAATCAATGGGTTATTTACCATTTAAAAGCTTCCACTTATAAAGCCAATAACAAATCAGCCCTTTATAAATTAAACCACCAAAATTTCAATTTATACGATTAAGTCCTTTTATTAAACCAAACACTCAAACGACAAAATTAAATCACGAAAATTTTATAGTTATAAATTCACACAAAATAAACACAAAAAATAATTTTAAAATATTTTTCTGACCCAGATTCATGGTCCTGAAACCACCGTTCTGATTAAGGTCTAAATTGGGCTGTTACAACTCTCCCCCATTAAGGATTTTCGTCCTCGAAAATCTTATCGATGACTAGGTTCGGATAACGTTCTCTTATTGCATCCTCTGGCTCTCACATTGCTTCCTCAACTCCATGATTATACCACAGTACTTTAACTAACGAAATCTTCTTATTTCTCAACTCTTTAATCTCGTGAGACAGAATACGAATCGGTTCTTCCTCATACGTCATATCAGGTTTAATCTCAATCTTAGACGGACTAATCACATGCGAAGGGTGAGATTGATATCTACGAAGCATCGAAACATGGAATACATTGTGGATCTTTTCTAACTCAGGTGGCAACAATAGTCTGTAAGTAACTGGCCCAATACGCTCTATAATCTCATACGAATCTCGGACTCAATTTACCTTTACGACTGAATCTGAGTATTTTCTTCCATGGTGAGACTTTCAAGAAAACTTTATCTCTGATCTGAAACTCTATATCTTTACGTTTCAAGTCTGCATATGATTTCTGACGATCTGATGCCGCTTTTAGACTTTCACGGATTACTTCCACTTTCTGTTTGGTTTCTTTGATCAAATCAACCTGTGTATTTTATTTTCACTGAGCTTAGTCTAGTACAATGGCGTACGACATTTACGACCATACAAAACCTCATAAGGTGCCATTTTGATACTCGATTGAAAGCTATTATTATACGCAAATTCAATCAGAGGTAGGTATCATTCCCACGTACCTTCAAACTCGAGAATGCAACATCTCAACATATCCTCAAGTATCTGAATGATTCGACCAGACTGGCCATCTGTTTGTGGATGGAAAGCAATATGAAATGTAATTTCGTACCTAGTGCATCTTGCAGTTTCTTGAAAAACTGCGATGCAAACCTCGAATCTTTATTCGAAACAATAGATATAAGCACACCATGTAATCTTACAAGCTGAGAGACATACAATTCAGCTAGCTTATCTAGCAAGTAGTTTGTACGTATCGGAATAGAATAAGCCGATTTAGTCAATCTATTTACAACAACCCAAATTGCATCTTTCTTGCTCGGTGTCAACGGTAAACCAGATACAAAATCCATCGTGACTCTGTCCTATTTCCACTCAGGTATCATAATCGGCTGAAGTAATCCTGAAGGTACCTGATGCTCGGCTTTTACTTGTTGACAAACTAAACATCTTGCAACAAAGTTAGAAATGTCTCGTTTCATACCATGCCACCAATAAAGCTGTTTCGGATCATTATACATCTTTGTACTACCTGAGTGAATAGATAACCGACTGCTGTGGGCTTCATTCAAAATCATTAGCATCAACTCTAAATTCCTCAGAACACATATTCAGTTTCTGAATATCAAACAGTCATCAGCATCAACTTTAAATTCTGAATCAGCATATGTATCACACTGAGCTCGTTTTGCTAGCAATTCATTATCAACCTTCTAGGCATTACAAATTTGTTGAACAAATAACAGTCTAGCATTCAATTAAGCTATTATCAAACTATCATCAGACATAGCCATATGTGCATTCATTGCACGCAAAGCAAACAGTGATTTTTGGCTTAAAGCATCAGTAACAACATTAGCCTTTCCCGGGTGATAGTCAATAACAAGCTTATAGTCTTTTAGTAATTCTAACCATCGGCGCTGTCTCAAATTCAGATCTTTCTAAGTCATCAAATACTTCAGACTTTTGTGATCAGAATAAACATGACATTTTTCACCGAACAGATAGTGGCGCCATATTTTTAATGCAAACATAATAGCTGTCAACTCTAGATCGTGCGTCGGATAGTTCTTTTCATGTGGCTTCAACTGTCTTGAGGCAAAAGCTATAACTTTGCCTTCCTGCATCAAAACATAGCTCAAACCATTTAAAGATGCATCACTATAAATAACAAATTCTTTACCCGATTCTGGCTTAACTAATACTGGAGCTTCGGTCAAAAGGGCTTTCAACTGATCAAAGCTTTTTTGGCACTTCTTTGATCACTCAAACTTAACATCTTTCTTCAATAGCTTCGTCATTGGGGCTGCAATCATAGAGAAACCTTTCATGAACCGTCTATAATAACCAGCAAGTCCCAAAAAACTTCAGACTTCAGAAATATTCTTAGGAGGTTTCCAATCAAGTATAGCTAAAATTTTGCTTGGATCAACTCGAATACCCGATGCTGATACCACATGACCCAGAAAACTAACTTCACTTAACTAGAACTCACATTTGCTGAATTTTGCATACATCTGCTTATCTCGCAAAGTCTGTAACACAAGTCTCAAATGTTCGGCATGTTCAGTTTCATCACGAGAATAGATCAAAATGTCATCTATAAACACAACCACAAACTAATCCAGTAACTGTCTGAAGATCCGATTCATCAAATCCGTGAAAATAGCAAGTGCATTAGTGAGTCCGAAAGGCATGACCAAAAACTCATAGTTTCCATATCTCGTTTCAAAAGCAGTCTTTCACACGTTTGAGTCTTTAACTTGCAACTGATAATAGCATGATCTTAAATCTATCTTCGAAAACACTATAGCCCCTTTCAGTTGATCAAACAGATCATCAATCTGTGGCAACAGATACTTATTCTTTATAGTCACCTTATTGAGCTGTCTATAATCAATGCACATTCTCATAGTTCCATCCTTCTTTTTCACAAATAGTACTGGTGCACCCCAAGAAGAGAAACTCAGTCGTGCGAAACCTCTATCTGTCAATTCTTGTAGCTGAGCTTTCAATTCTTTTAATTTAGCAGGTACCATTTTGTACAGAGCTATGGATATCAGAGTCGTCCCAACATTAACTCAATACCAAACTCTACCTCTCAAATAGGTGGCAAACTTAGTAATTCTTCAAGAAACACATCTGGATACTCACATACAACAAGTACTGATTCAATGTTTCTTTTAGCCACTTTATTGTCAAGTGCTTAGGAAAAATAAGCTTCACACCCTTTTCTCACATATTTCTAAGCTAGCATAAAAGAAATCACTACTGGTAAACCATATAAATCATTAGATTCAATCCGAATAACCTCATCATTCTAACTCCGTAAATCAATGGTGTTTGTCTTGCAGTTCACAACAGCATCATGTAATGTCAACTAGTCCATACCCAAAATTATGACGAACTCATCAAATAGCAGCAACATTAAATCAGCCGAAAAACACAAATCTCGAACCATCAAGGGACAATTCTTACGCACTTTTTCAACCATAACACACTGGCCCAAGGGGTTTGACACTCTAATCACAAACTCAGTAGACTCAACAGGCAGAGTCTTGCTAAATACTAATGTCTCACACATATAAAAATGAGTAGAACCAGGATCAATCAATGCAATTACATTAGTATCATAAAGAGTGAATGTACCAGTAATGACATCTAGGGATGAAGACTCCTCTCGTGCGCATATAGCATAGGCTCTAGCAACTGCACGAGCCTCAAATCTGACTGCTATATCTTTAGTCCCTCTCTAACTGCGATTCACATTACCAACATTTCTAGGTGGTCTACCTCGAGCCGCAGTATTACCCGATCTCGTGTTCTGCACTGGATTTTCTTCAACTAACACTTGGCAATCTCAAATATAATGATCTGTCGATTCGCATTTAAAGCACACCTAATCATGCAATCTGCAACTACCGGGATGTCGTTTACCATAGTGTTTACACTCGGGTTGATTTGATCTGACATTACCCACACTTGCTACTAAGGTAGCTCTCGAGCTCATTGGTGGTCTATTATGATCCCATCTGGAGTAAGCTAAAGTGGCTTTAGAACAGCTGAAATCATTTCAGAACTTCTTTGGTGTTGACTGAACTGACTTACTGAATGATCTCTTACGCGAGTCTCTAGCTTCAAAATCAGCTTTTCTTTTCTCTTTTTGGAGCTTTTCAGCTTTGCAGGCTCGCTCAACTAATACTACGAACTCTTTTATCTCTAGTATACCAAATAACAGTTTAATGTCTTCATTCAGTCCATCTTCAAATATTTTACACATTACGGCTTCGGTAGAAACACACTCTCGGGTATACCGACTGAGTCTCACAAATTTCCACCCATATTCTGTCACAGTCATCCGACCCTGTTTCAGCTCCAGAAATTCTTTACGCTTCTGATCAATAAATCTCTGGCTGATATATTTCTTACGGAACTCAGTCTGAAAGAATTCCAGGTGACCTACTCTCTCAGAACCACTGATAATAGGGTATTCCACCAATGGAATGTTGTGTCTCGAAGCAAGGATATGGCACATTTCAAACATTCATCTGGGGTACAGGACAGCTCATTAAACACACGAATAGTATTATCAAGCCAGAACTCAGCCCGCTCAACATCATCATCATCAGTAGCTTTAAACTCTTCAGCCCCATGTTTTCTGAATTTATCAACAGGTGGCTTTATAATCTTAGTGGATCACTTACTTTAGGTATAGCAGGCATCGAAGATGATTTAGTCGGGGGTGGAGGTTGTTGTGCAGCTGGGTTAGTCCGGATATATCGGGTAAACTAGCCATTCATCATTTGATAGAAGGCTTGTTTAGCCTCACTTTCTTGATTACTCGAAGTCGGTCAAGAATCAGCCAGCAGTGTCCCTTCTGCGGGAGCAGGCACTACACTCTCGACATCATCAGCTACAGCTCTGTTGGGATCTATTTACTATATGAAAACACATTTTCAGATGTCAGAATTCATCATATTATCACAGTATATAATATGGCATGTATAACTAGACTCACACATGCTACCTTAGTTCTAGAATTGACTAAACCATAACTCTGATACCAATAAAATGTAACATCTCTAACCCCAAATCCGTCACTGAATTAGGGTTATGAGGCATTACCGATCAGAAGCACAATTTTAAAAATTAATATATAATCACCCAAGTTCATCCCATATATATAAAAAAATATAGTTAACTTACATTTCAAAACATACATTGATTTGCACATTGTAAACACAAGTCGTATCAAATTTCAGCATAATACTTATTGTATATATTGCATTAATATACACAACATTAATTATTATCAGCATAGTCAAACATACTATTAAATAACTTATGTTATTATGCGAAAAACCACTAAAATATCACATACATATTCTTATTATTTTAATAGGCCATAATGCCCATAATAAAATTAATTACATATGCGGCTTAGGTCAAGGTCAATTTTAAACTTGCATGCTTTGCACTTAAGTACAGGTTGAAATATCCATTCGGTAATAACCATGCATTTCAATATACTTCATTTAAAGTATTAATCATTAAAGATTATACTTACCTATTCCTAAACATTAGATCATGCGCATTTGGCCTTAGTAAATTCAACCAAATAACGGTCAACATTCAGACATCTTAAGCTATGGTTCACTTATTGCCATTCATGACTCAACTTAATAGCAAAAATCATGGAAACCAAGTTTAAGCATGCAATCATAATCCAACTAAATTTGACTAAAAATACTTACCAACTAAAGGAGATTATTTCTATCATTAGAAGATGTTAACCACATATAATCATATTCAAAACATAAATCTTAAATACCATGTATCAAACAAATCAAGTCAAATTATCATATGCATAAATATTTATATAAGCAATGTCGAATCACAACTTAAACATAACCATCTTATTCAATTCCATCTGATGTCTGAATATACCAATTCATTATTGAAATAGTTTCGAAACCAAATCATATATGTTTTACCTATGCAAAACCTTAGCCAAATTAACTAATCATGCTATGAAAATGTATACATACAATGATCATTGCATCAACCATTTCCAAATTCACCAACATTATCAAACCATTTCCAAATCATATAACATTTGTCACATAAACCATTCATGCATAGTTTATAGCATTATAACCCCAAAGTGAGCCCAAACCATAATCAAACATAACCGAAATTAACATGGAGATTAAGCCATTTTCGCATGGCCTTTATACATGTACTTTTCAAAACAACTAACTCCAAATATAGACTATACATGCCATAATTCAAGTTTAGTATATAAGGTACCAAAATGGTAGATAGTGTTATGAACTTGGCTGACAGTCCCCGAGCTTGTAGCTTGATTCCAAAAGTAAAATCTATAAAACAGAGTAAACATGAACAAACATAATAAGCTATTACGGCTTAGTAAGTCATAAGCCAATAAACAACTTAGTAATATATTCAACTTGTTCTAAGCTAACCGAATTATATTATCATTATCAATGCTTAGCCATAAACCTGCAAATGAGATAAAATAAGACATTTCCATTCATCATTTTTACCTTGGCCGAATGCTCACCTAAACTAATTAATCAAATGTCATTCACCTTTCAAGCCAAAATGACACTATATAGTCAAACATACATATATACATTTAGATAAGCTCAAGAATCATAATATGACATTTTGCACACATATTTCTTATTAGGACGAATCTTCATAGTCACACATATGTATATACACATAGTTAAAAATCACTTTAATAAAAATAAAGTAATTTATCTTCAAGGTCGAATTCACATACCATATTCGCACATATTCGTTAATAATTTCATACACAACTTGTAACATATATAAAATAGCTTACTTACCTTATTTCAATAGATAATAGACTATTTCATACCTGGTTTTTCAGCTTATATTTCATATTTATTCACAACTTATCGTTGCCCGGTGAACCATTCGAAATTGGATAGGACACTCGAATAATCACACATGTATCGTACAATGTCAACATCCTAGACGTGGTCTGACATGTAATCACATATCGATGCCACTGTCCTAGACAAGGTCTTACTCGCACACATATATCAGATTCACATATCGATGCCATGGTCTTACTCGCACACACATATGTCGGAATCCTATATCATGACATATGTATCCTAACTATTTCTAAGGTTCATCTGGGGCTTTCGGACTTCGTAACTTGGTCGAAACGATTTCGGAAACATGGTAACCAAGCTATTTCATATTTGGCCATAGCATATATAATTTCATAAATTGCATTTCAGCATGCATTTTTAGCATTTAATTAAGATTAAGTACGTCTATTTGCTTATAAACTTACCTTGGATGATGTAAAATGGAACAGGGCAGCTAGTCGACAACTTTTGTTTTCCCCCGATCCAAATCTGATTTCTTTGGTTCTTGATCTAAACATATTCAAATTAAGCTCATTCAAACATATTTTCATTCAATTTAGTCCAAAAACACATAAATGGGCAAATTACCATTTTACCCCTAACATTTATAATTTTTACAATTTAGTCCCTATTGCACAAAACACAAAATACACCAAATTTCTCCATACCCAAGCTAGGCCAAATATTACCCATGTTTATACTTGCCCATATAATTAATTTATTTCACATTTTAGTCCCTCAAATTATTATTTTTGAAATTTAGTCCTAACTAGTCAAAATCATAAAAAACTCCAATACAAAATATGTTAATCTAAAACATATCTTTCATATTTCATCATCAAACAACAAAAATCACAAGCCCCCAACAATGGCACAACTCAAAATATTCACCAAAATAAAAAATTCAAGCATGGGTTTTGTAGTACTCGAAACAATGATCTCAAAAACGTAGAAATTATCAAGAACTGAGCTAAGCACGTACCTTGATTGAGCTTGAGAATGGCCGAACTAGGTTTTTCTTTTCTCTTTTCTTTGTTTTAGTTTCGACTATGGTAAAATATAAGCACTAATGTTTTATGATATATTTTATAATATATTAACTTTTATTATTTGTTTACTAATTTACCCTTAATGAACTTATATCAAAACCATATTTTGCAAGCCTATTGCCGTCCATATAATAAATCAATGGGTTGTTTACCATTTAAAAGCTTCCACTTATAAAGCCAATAACAAATCAACACTCTATAAATTAAACTACCAAATTTTCAATTTACTCGATTAAGTCCTTTTATTAAATCGGACACTCAAATGACAAAATTAAATCTCAAAAATTTCACAGTTATAAATTCACACAAAATAAACATAGAAAATAATTTTAAAATATTTTTTTGACTTGGATTCGTGGTCCCAAAACCACCGTTCTGATTAGGGTCTAAATTGGGTTGTTACACATTCTATACGAAGCTATCGAAATTGGAGTAGTTCCTGGTACTAACAATAACACCCCAAACTTGGCCCAGACGTTATGGCCGAATCCGACGTGTCTCATTGAAGTTTCAAAAACCCATGATTCATTTTAGTGTTTAAAAAGAACGTCTTTTGCTAAGTTAACAAAGTGAATGGAAGCTGTGTTCCAGGTAGGTATCCGAAACAGAGGAGGTGAGCCATGAAGGCTGCTTAAGTACCAAGCTCTTGCCAGGATCCTGTGACAACCCGAATTAGGGCCTAATCGGAATAGTGGTTTCGTGACCACAAATCCGAGATAGAAATAATTATTTTATAATTATTTTGAGGTTATGATATGATTGCATGATTGTGTGAAAATTTTATGAAGAAATTCCATGCATAAAATGCTTAATTTGAAGTTAGGGGCTAAATCGAATAAGCTGCAAAACTTGCATTCTAGAAGTTTTTAGTATGAAATTGCTTTGAAATATTAATTAGGAGGTCTTAAATAGCAATTTGACCAATTTCTAAAATTTTGGACAAAAATGGGCTTGTACATGAAAATTTTCAAAGAAAGGCATTAAGGGCATTTTGGTCATTTGTATATTAAATGAAATAAAATGGGAAAAATAACACAAAATTGGTTATCATCTTCATTAGTTGCTGCCGAAAATTGCTCTCCTCCATAGCTAGGGTTTCTTCAACTTTGAAGCTCCATAGTAAGTGATTTCAAGCCCGCTTTTAATGTTCTTTACGTTTTTGGATTCCTGTGAGCTCGATTAAGCTTATGCTAACAATAATTCAACCTAGGGTTCATATTTGGAAAAATACCCATAGGTGAAATTTGTGTATTTTGATGTTTTATGATAGAATATGAGGTTTTAAATTATGTTAGACAACTTGTGCTACTCGGTTTTAAGTGAAAAAACGAGTAAAAAGCAGATAATCAGTAAAAATACCTATTGTCACAACTATGTGTTAGAGTGAGAATTTGATGTGGTCATAGAAGATAAAAATGTTCAGCATGTCATAAAACATAAGAATAAGGGCTGAAATTAAATTTCCGAGCCTAGGGGCAAAATTGTAATTTTGTAAAAGTTAGGGGCAAAAATGTAATTTTCTATAATGTGATCTTTGGATTAAAATAAATAGTATGAGTGCTAAATGAGCTAAATGTGTTGTTATAGATCAAGAAAGGCGTGGAATTGACCTCGAACGAGGGAAGGAAAAAGTTTTGGACTAAATCACAAAATTTCCACATTTTGCACCGAGGTAAGTTTGTATGTAAATATTATATTATTTTCATTTACATTCCTATATATTTCAGCCTATTATATGAATATACTAGCTGATGTTAAAATATAAATCGACTATTGGGAGAATAAAAATAAATAATAGAGAGGAATCCCGATTGAACATTCTGAGAGATCGAATAAAATAGAGGAGCGTAGCTAGGTCACATGTATGATGCTGAGTGCACATCATGTGTACAAGAAAGCTACGAAATACCATGTAGTAGCTAGGTCACATGTGTGATACGGGATGTATCCCATGTAGACAAGAGAGCTACGTAAGAGATAAATGTAGCTAGGTCACATGTGTGATACGGGATGTATCCCATGTAGACAAGAGAGCTACGTAATAAATAAATGTAGCTAGGTCGCATGTGTGATTCCAAGTGAAGGACACCATGTAGACAAGAAAGCTACGAGACAAATTGGCTAGGTCACATGAGTGGTATTAAGTGTTCACCATGTGTACAAGAGAGCCGAATTAAATGAAGTATGATGGTAAATGTGTGCTAAAACCATTAAATATCGAGGATTGATCCGAATTGTTCAACGAGATGGTTTTGTGGTGACGTTGTGGTTATGAACCTATACTTATGATGAATGAATTGTGGTGAAAATGATTTGTGGCATATCTATATATGTAAGATAAAATGAGGGTAGCATAAAGAATGTGTGAAAGAGTGAAATTTGCATTAAAACTGTTTTGGACGGTAGCAGTGATGTGATTTTGAAAAATCACCAAAAATAGGAGGAACATAATTAGAGGTTGAATGAGATGTGCAATTAAATTTTAATGAGTCTACTTTCATATAAAAGAATCAGAACAAGCAAAGGAATTTTATATTTTGAGATATTTACAATTGTGTGTGACTTGCGCAAGATGAATGTGTGATCCCCTGTTTCAACTTTGAAAAATAATTAAAAATTGTACAAAGCAAATTAAGAAATATAGTTTACATAACCAAATTCCTTATTGAGTCTAGTTTTAAATGAAACAAATTTCAGGGTTATTTGAATTGTGTACTGAGAGAAATTCAATTCGTAGTGAACAGAGGTCAGACTAGTCGAGCTGTGTAATAGGGGAAGCTTTAACTAATAAACTGTACTAATCAGCTGAACCAAAAATTCTAGAAAAAAATTAGCAAAGAGTTTTATGAGTCTAGATTCAGGGAAATTTTACGGATTTGAATTTGAGTTTTTCAACTCGAGTTATGATTTATTTAGTGAATATGATGCAGGGGGGAACAGCTTGATCAAATTGGGACAAACAATAAAAGTATAAAAATATTTTATAATTGAGTTATGTTGTAAACATGTTAGATTTCTTATTTGTTATTTATATACTTACTTACTAAGCTATATGCTTATCTTCTTTTTTTTTTTTCTTGTCTTATAGAGTTACTAAGCCAGATTGGGAATTGAAGATCGTCGGAGACCCATCCACGCTATCAATACTTTTTGGTACATTGTGAACACTATTTTGAAATATGGCATGTATAGCAGACTTGGTTATTTTGTTACGTGTCATAAATGTCTAGGTTTAAATTACTACTTATAGTATCAAGCTAATCATTTTGTATGAAACCTTTGGAGTTAGTTTGTATTGTTAATAATGATGTTATAATGATCAAATTGCACGCTATATTTTTGTTGGGTTTTATTTAATAGTATTTACCATGATTTGTTAATACCTCGCACTGTTCCGCCACGGATATGGGTAAGGGTGTTAAATTTAGTGGTATCGAGCTATGGTTTAGTCGGTTCTCGGACTAATAAAGTGTGTGTAAAAGTCTAGCTATACATGCCATAAAAATATTGTGATAGTGTGGTGACTCGACTATTCTAAATTGTGTTTTGTTTTAATATAGTAATGGATCCTGAAGGAACTACGGTGATGATCTTCGCTAGTAATGCACCGGCCCCGCACAAGGGACCGTGCACTGTGGAAAGTAGACCGAGAGACGTTGAGACAGGAGATGAGGCTCGGGATGCCTTTCTCCAAAGGATGAACAATTGGTATACTGAATTTATTCGAGCAAATCCAAATACTCAACCTCCTCCACCCCTCCTATACCTCGGATGATTCCTGTAGATGCTCAAGATGTAAATTTGGTAAGGATGAACAAGCCTCCAGTTGACAAGATCGAAAACAAGGGGCCGAAGAGTTTAGAGCAAAGATCGACGATGATCCTGAAAAAGCGGAATTCTGGCTTGAGAATTCTACCCGTGTATTTGATGAGCTCTCATGTACACCCGAAGAATGCTTAAAGTGTGCTGTATCACTTTTGAGAGATTCGCCTACCATTGGTGGAAGACTTTGGTATCAGTGGTGCCAAAATAAAAGTTACTTGGGATTTCTTCCAGAAGAATTTAGAAAAAATACATAAGTCAACGATTTATGGATCAAAAACGGAAGGAGTTCCTTGAATTGAAGCAAGGCAAGATGTCCGTGGCGAGAATATGAACGCGAATTTGTGAGACTTAGCAAGTATGCCCAAGAATGTGTGTCAACCGAGGCCATTATGTGCGTAAGGTTTGAAGATGGGCTGAATGAGGACATTAAAGTGCTTGTAGGAATTTTGGAATTGAAAGAATTTGTTGTATTGGTTGATCGAGCTCTTAAAGTCAAGAATTGAACAAAGAAAAAGAAAAGTCGCTATTGAGGCTCGAGATGCGAGTAAAAGACCGATAAGCAAGCCATTTCAATCTCAATCAAAGAGGTCCAAAGAGGCAAACCCTCGAATGACAGTTTCAATTGGGGAGTCACACAGAGATCGTGGTAGAGCGTATCGGGGTCTAAAGCTCAAGCTACTTGGTGGCAAGTGTGGGTAATGTGCGACCTAGAAAGCCCGAGTGTCGCGCAATGTGGCGGCAACATTATGGTGAGTGTTGGGGAACCGAGCGAGCTTGTTTCAGTGCGGTTCTCATGAGCATTTTATTAGAGATTGTCCGGAGAAAGTTAAAGAAGAAAGATTTGAGAATGCTAGACAGAATACCACCGCTAGTAGAGGTAGACCACCGAGAAATATCGGAGGTGGGACTAGCAAAGAAAGCTGCGATGAAAGACTCAAAGTGGCAAGATCGAAGCTAGAGCACTGCTAGAGCTTATGCTATACGTGCCCGAGAAGATGCATCATCTCCCGATGTCACATTGGTACATTTTCTCTCTATGATACTATTGTTATTGCATTGATTGATCCCGGTCCACTCATTCCTATATTTGCATGAATTTAGTATCTAATAAAAAGTTGCTCGTTGAGTTTTATCGAGTTTACGATTAAAGTGTCGAACCCCTTAGGCCAATATGTGCTAGTTGACAAGGTTTGCAAGAATTGCCCATTAATGATTCAAGGTCACTGTTTTCCGGCCAATTTGATGCTGTTACCATTTAATGAGTTTGATGTTATCTTGGGAATGGACTGGTTGACATTGTATGATGCTAAGGTAGATTGTAAACAAAAGACACTAGAGTTGAAATGTGAAAATGGAGAAATTTTGTGGGTTGAAACAGATTTAATCAAATAAATTGCCTATGGTGATTTCGCATATGTCCGCATGTAAATATATGAGGAAAGGGTGTGAAGCTTATCCGCTTATGTAATGAATAATCGAGTTGCCTCAATCAAGCTTGAATCGCATCGATAGTTTGTGAGTTTCCAGATGTATTTCCAGAGGAATTGCCTGGGTTGCCTCCGAACAGAGAGATAGAGTTTGCCATTGATTTGTTGCCGGGTACTGCACCGATCTCGATTGCTCCATATAGAATGGCTCCGACTGAATTAAAAGAATTGAAGGCTCAGTTGCAGGAATTAACAGATAAGGGATTTGTGAGACCGAGTTTCTCTCCCTGGGGTGCTCCTGTATTATTCGTAAAGAAGAAGGATGGTTCAATGAGACTTTGCATTGATTATCGTCAGCTCAATAAGGTGACTATAAAGAACAAGTACCCATTGCCGAGGATTGATGATTTATTCGATCAGTTAAAAGGGGCTACAGTGTTTTCAAAGATTGATTTAAGGTCTGGCTACTGCCAGTTGAGAGTTAAGGAGTCAGATGTGCTGAAAACCGCCTTTAGGACAAGGTATGGACATTATGAGTTTCTTGTAATGCCTTTCGGCTTAACAAATGCTCCAGCTATATTTATGGACTTAATGAATCGGATATTTCGGCCATATTTGGATAAGTTTGTAGTAGTATTCATAGATGACATTCTAATTTATTCTCGGGATGAGTTTGAACATGCCGAACACTTGAGAACCATATTGCAGATCTTGAGAGAAAAGAAATTGTTTGCCAAGTTTAGTAAAAGTGAGTTCTGGCTTCGTGAAGTCGGATTTTTGGGACATATAGTCTCAGGTGATGGTATTCGGGTGGATCCAAGCAAGATTTTCGCGATCGTTGATTGGAAACCGCCAAAGAATGTATTTGAGGTTAGAAGCTTTTTAGGCTTAGCCGGATATTATAGACGTTTTGTTGAGGATTTTCGATGATTGCCTCTCCTATGACTAAGTTGCTGCAAAAGAATGTTAAGTTTGAATGGTGATGAATGTCAGAGTTTTGAAAAGTTGAAAGCACGATTGATCAAGCACCAATTTTAGTACAAACTGAGCCAGAAAAGAGTTCGTAATTTATAGTGATGCATCGTTGATGTGCCTTGGATGTGTGTTGATGCAAGAGGGTAAAGTGGTAGCTTATGCTTCGAGACGCTTAAAACCGCATGAAAAGAATTATCCTACACATGATTTGGAATTGGCCGCTATTGTCTTTGCTTTGAAGATTTGGCGACATTATTTGTACGGTGAAAATGCCGAATTTTTACCGATCACAAAAGTTTGAAGTATTTGATGAATCAAAAGGATCTGAATCTGCGACAAATAAGATGGCTTGAATTATTAAAGGATTATGATCTAGTGATTGATTATCATCCGGGAAAAGCAAATATAGTTGCTTGATGCTTTGCGAGAAAATTTTTTTTTACTTTGAGAACCATGAATATGGGATTAGCATTGTCTGATGATGGGTCAATCTTAGCAGAGATGAGAGCTAAACCGTTATTTCTCCAGTTGATTTGTGATGCTCAAAAGGATGATAATGAGTTGCGGACCAAAAGAACTCAATGCGAATCAGGTTACGACTCAGATTTTCGAGTTGGACCAGACGATTGTTTAATGTTTCGAGACAGAATATGTGTGCCGAAAAATAATGAATTGATTCAGAAAATATTACAAGAGGCGCACAATGGCTGTTTATCAGTTCACCCTGGTAGCACAAAAATGTATAAAGATTTAAAGAAGTTGTATTGGTGGCCAGGTATGAAAAGGGACATTTCTGAATTTGTAACCAAGTGTTTGGTCTGTCAACAAGTAAAAGCCGAACATCAAGTGCCTTCAGGACTACTTCAGCCGGTAATGGTGCCTGAGTGGAAATGGGACAAGATTACCATGGATTTTGTAACCGGTTTGCCTTTGACTCCTAAAAAGAAGGATGCTGTCTGGGTAGTGGTTGATAGATTAACAAAATCAGCCCACTTTATATCAGTACGTACCGATTACTCACTTGATAAATTAGCCGAATTATATATTGCTGAAATTGTGAGGTTGCACGGGGTACCTATGTCTATAATATCAGATAGAGATCCGAGATTTACCTCAAGATTTTGGAAAAAGTTACAAGAAGCTTTGGGTACAAAATTGAACTTTAGTACCGCGTTCCATCCACAAACAGATGGTCAATCGGAAAGAGTAATCCAGTACTCAAGATATGCTTAGATGTTGTGTTTTAGAATTTGGAGGTAGTTGGGAGAAATATCTATCTTTAATTGAGTTTGCCTACAATAATGATTTATCAGTCAAGTATACAAATGGCACCGCATTGAAGCCTTGTATGGTCGTAAGTGTCGGACTCCTTTATATGGACTGAACTCGGTGAGAAACAGATTCACGGAGTTGATCTAGTTAAAGAAACCAAGAGAAAGTAAAAGTAATTGGGATTGCTTGAAAGTCGCTGCTTCAGATCGACAAAAGTCATATGCGGACTTAAAAGAAAAGAGATTGAATTTCAAGTGGGTGATAAAGTGTTCTTGAAAGTGTCACCATGGAAAAAGATTCGAGATTTAGTCGAAAAGGCAAGTTGAGTCCGCATTTTATTGGGCCGCATTTAAATTACCGAGAGAATTGGACGATGGCATATCGGTTGGCCTTACCAAAGAGAGTTAGAGAGAATTCATAACGTGTTTCACGTATCAATGTTACTGACGTTATCATTCTCGATCCTTCACATGTGATCTCCCAACGTAAATTGAGATTCGATCGGATATGACCTATGAAGAGGAACCAATAAAGATTTTGGCTCGAGAAATTAAACAGCTTAAGAAATAAAAGTATAGCCTTAGTGAAAGTATTGGCACGGACATGGAATAGAGGAGGCTACGTGGGAACCCGAGGAGGCTATGAGGAAACAAGACCAAACCTCTTTTTATCGGTAAGATTTTTGGGACGAAAATCTCTAAAAGGGGGAGAATTGTGACAACCCGAATTAGGGCCTAATCGAATAGTGGTTTTGTGACCACAAATCAGAGATAGAAATAATTATTTTATAATTATTTTGAGGTTATGATATGATTGCATGATTGTGTGAAAATTTTATGAAGAAATTCCATGCATAAAATGCTTAATTTGAAGTTGGGGCTAAATCGAATAAGTGCAAAACTTGCATTCTAGAAGTTTTTAGTATGAAATTACTTTGAAATATTAATTAGGAGGTCTTAAATAGCAATTTGACCAATTTCTAAAATTTTGGACAAAAATGGGCTTGTACATGAAAATTTTCAAAGAAAGGCATTAAGGGCATTTTGGTCATTTGTATATTAAATGAAATAAAATGGGAAAAATAACACAAAATTGGTTATCATCTTCATTAGTTGCTGCCGAAAAATTGCTCTCCTCCATAGCTAGGGTTTCTTCAACTTTGAAGCTCCATAGTAAGTGATTTCAAGCCCCGTTTTTAATGTTCTTTACGTTTTTGGATTCCTGTAGCTCGATTAAGCTTATGCTAACAATAATTCAACCTAGGGTTCATATTTGGAAAAATACCCATAGGTGAAATTTGTGTATTTTGATGTTTTATGATAGAATATGAGGTTTTAAATTATGTTAGACAACTTGTGCTACTCGGTTTTAAGTGAAAACGAGTAAAACTAAGCATAATCAGTAAAAATACCTATTGTTCACAACTATGTGTTAGAGTGAGAATTTGATGTGGTCATAGAAGATAAAAATGTTCAGCATGTCATAAAACATAAGAATTAGGGCTGAAATTAAATTTCCGAGCCTAGGGGCAAAATTGTAATTTTGTAAAAGTTAGGGGCAAAATGTAATTTTTCTATAATGTGATCTTTGGATTAAAATAAATAGTATGAGTGCTAAATGAGCTAAATGTGTTGTTATAGATCAAGAAAGGCGTGGAATTGACCTCGA
Organism: Gossypium longicalyx; assembly: GCA_025698465.1. Lineage (NCBI taxonomy): Eukaryota > Viridiplantae > Streptophyta > Magnoliopsida > Malvales > Malvaceae > Gossypium > Gossypium longicalyx. The sequence continues at coordinate 53,736,322 of CM047006.1, read as the reverse complement.
ACGAGGGAAGGAAAAAGTTTTGGACTAAATCACAAAATTTCCACATTTTGCACCGAGGTAAGTTTGTATGTAAATATTATATTATTTTCATTTACATTCCTATATATTTCAGCCTATTATATGAATATACTAGCTGATGTTAAAATATAAATCGACTATTGGGAGAATAAAAATAAATAATAGAGAGGAATCCCGATTGAACATTGGAGAGATCGAATAAAATAGAGGAGCGTAGCTAGGTCACATGTATGATGCTGAGTGCACATCATGTGTACAAGAAAGCTACGAAATACCATGTAGTAGCTAGGTCACATGTGTGATACGGGATGTATCCCATGTAGACAAGAGAGCTACGTAAGAGATAAATGTAGCTAGGTCACATGTGTGATACGGGATGTATCCCATGTAGACAAGAGAGCTACGTAATAAATAAATGTAGCTAGGTCGCATGTGTGATTCCAAGTGAAGGACACCATGTAGACAAGAAAGCTACGAGACAAATTGGCTAGGTCACATGAGTGGTATTAAGTGTTCACCATGTGTACAAGAGAGCCGAATTAAATGAAGTATGATGGTGGGGCTGTGTGCTAAAACCATTAAATATCGAGGATTGATCCGAATTGTTCAACGGGATGGTTTTGTGGTGACGTTGTGGTTATGGACCTATACTTATGATGAATGAATTGTGGTGAAAATGATTTGTGGCATATCTATATATGTAAGATAAAATGAGGGTAGCATAAAGAATGTGTGAAAGAGTGAAATTTGCATTAAAACTGTTTTGGACAGTAGCAGTGATGTGATTTTGAAAAATCACCAAAAATAGGAGGAACATAATTAGAGGTTGAATGAGATGTGCAATTAAATTTTAATGAGTCTACTTTCATATAAAAGAATCAGAACAAGCAAAGGAATTTTATATTTTGAGATATTTACAATTGTGTGTGACTTGCTCAGGATGAATGTGTGATCCCCTGTTTCAACTTTGAAAAATCATTAGAAATTGTACAAAGCAAATTAAGAAATATAGTTTACATACCTAAATTCCTTATTGAGTCTAGTTTTAAATGAAACAAATTTCAGGGTTATTTGAATTGTGTACTGAGAGAAATTCAATTCGTAGTGAACAGAGGTCAGACTAGTCGAGCTGTGTAACAGGGGAAGCTTTAACTAATAAACTGTACTAATCAGCTGAACCAAAAATTCTAGAAAAAAAATTAGCAAAGAGATTTATGAGTCTAGATTCAGGGAAATTTTACGGATTTGAATTTCGAGTTTTTCAACTCGAGTTATGATTTATTTAGTGAATATGATGCAGGGGGGAACAGCTTGATCAAATTGGGACAAACAATAAAAGTATAAAAATATTTTATAATTGAGTTATGTTGTAAACATGTTAGATTTCTTATTTGTTATTTATATACTTACTTACTAAGCTATATGCTTATCTTCTTTTCTTTTTTTTTCTTGTCTTATAGAGTTACTAAGCCAGATTGGGAATTGAAGATCGTCGGAGACCCATCCACGCTATCAATACTTTTTGGTACATTGTGAACACTATTTTGAAATATGACATGTATAGCAGACTTGGTTATTTTGTTACGTGTCATAAATGTCTAGGTTTAAATTACTACTTATAGTATCAAGCTAATCATTTTGTATGAAACCTTTGGAGTTAGTTTTTATTGTTAATAACAGATGTTATAATGATCAAATTGCACGCTATATTTTTGTTGGGTTTTATTTAATAGTATTTACCATGATTTGTTAATACCTCGTACCCTGTTCCGGCTACGGATATGGGTAAGGGGTGTTACAGATCCAATCCTAGACATGCCCACAACCATTGCCACACTTTGGTGCGAGGTTAGGTTTTGGAAAAAAACGAGTTGGAATTCATTTAAGTAAATATTTTTGATAAACCGATTAGTTGCATCGTTGCGCTATTTTGTAAACAAGTATCATTTTGAAAACGCGCCGTAAGTCTAACCCATCTGGAATTATTATCTGTAAAATATAGGGTATAAAATAAAATAATCCCAGAAAGATAATTAAAATGGCCTTATTACAACCCAAAAACCAAATAATAATAATAAAATTAAAAAAAACCTGATTACTTATTGCAAAGTTCGAAAGCGATCATCACGGCCACTCTGAATCCCCTCCGGCTCCAAGTCTCCACATCAAGACTCACTTGCAAAGATAAGGAAAGGGGGTGAGTTTGGAAACTCAGTGTGCAACAAGCCCCTTTCAGAGCCCAAACTAATAAAGATATCTTTGGGTCAAGCCTTTCGTTTAACGACATCGGGTGAAGCCTTCTCATTAATAATGTTACTGGGCCGAAGCCTTCTCATTAATCATGTTACTGGGCCAAAGCCTTCACTGCAAACGGTATGGCCCATAGGCCTATTTCAATGCCACATGTAATATTAATGGATGTATGCAAGCCCATTTGGGGAGACTTCTTAACCCACCCTCCGCTACTCTCCACCCGTACCAACCAAGCTCTCCATGTGGGGAATAACTCAACCCACCCAACCAAACTCTCCACTGGCAGCACAGCTACTTTATCATATAACTGGAGGCCTAGCCTCTTTTAATAATTGCGGCAAAGCCCTTTTTGATAAACTAGGGCAAAGCCCTTTTCGGTAAATTAGGGCAAAGCCCTTTTTGCACTTCCTCCATTTATATCAAACCCAACCCATGCATATAATGAGTATATCATGTGCATCTCATAACATATCATGTGCATATCATGTCATATCATGTATATCAAAATCTCATGCATCATATTCATAATTAAACCCTAGGGGTATAATGGTCGTTTTTACCTAAAGGCAAAACAGTCATTTACCATATTTTAGGGGTAATTTCATAAATTTACCAAATATTATGGGTTTTCCACATTCATTAACAATTATCAATATCCTCAAGTGTTTAAACAGTGATTTTAACGCACTTTATCAAATTAGGGCTTTTGGGCCCAAAACCCCTAATGGGTCTTACGAATGCCGATTTAGCCCATTAAGCTCACATAATCCAAATTTTAAAATAGTACTAATCGCGTTAACATGCAATCTTTCCAAATTCCATTTTCTAGCAATTTTACCTAAATGGGCCCGAAAGCCCATTGGGCCCCCAATTTCGACCCATTGAGGCCCAACTTACCGTCGTGCGTGCACTGCGCTCTTACCTGTTCCATCGATCCAAACACCGATCATATCGTTTTTATTGCATCTAAAATGGCATGCAAAATCTCAAGTTCCCGAAATGCCAGAATTTTGGCATTTCGGCTTTTCTGCGAATATTATCCTAAGCTACTACGAGGGTTGTTACACACCTGTTTTGTGATGACTGCCACCGAGATCCCTAACGATGTCCTACAATTGATTACCACAATTCTTAGATTGCAAACCACAATAACCAATCCCAATATTCACCTACCATATTCGAACCATGCCCTTAAAGCCTTTAGAATCTTACCTTTTTGCCGAAAACCAATGACTAGATCTAAGTCTAGTTGTTCCAAAGATCCAAGCCTTCGATCCAACCTCTAGAAGACACTAAACACCAAAAGAAATCATCGATTAAAGACCCTTAAAGCCCTATGCCCAAATCGACAGCCTCCCTAGATTTTAGGGACTTCGGCTTTTTTCTAAATTGTAAAAGAAGACTAGATCTGAGGTGATGAGCACTTACCACCTATTCCTCTTTGATTTCTATGTAGATCTGATGCAGATCTATCCTCTAAACGATAGTAGAACTCAAATCCAGGAGATTTGAAGTTTCGGCTATAAGTCCCTAAATCTATGGTACTTCGGCTTTTTAAGTGATGAAAAAGATGACGATTTGAGGCTATAACTTTGAAGTAATGTTGCCGACAGATACTAAGGGTTTAGAGAAGATGAAATTTAATCAAAAGGAACAAAAATAACTAAAGGATTTTGGCTTGGAGAAATCGGCACAAGAAGTGAGTTTTCGGGATTTCGGCTTTTATGGCGATCGGCTATGAAGGTTTTGTAGAGGATAGAATCGATAGAGGAGGTGAGTAAGGTGGTCAGAAGGTTTCGGCTAGAAGAAAAAGCAAAAAGGAAGAAAGAAAATGGAGGAAAAAAAGAGGAAGAAGAACTCGGCACCAAGGAGAAGGAATTTGCGTTTTCGACTTTTGTGAGAACTCAGAAAGGATGAATGACAGTGAAAGCTTTCAGGTGGCTAACCCTAATTCTCCAAGACAGAAAAAGAAAAGAAACTAACCCTAATATCAACTAAAACAATCGGCCCATTCTCCCTAAGCCCTTGCCAAAATTCACTTAAGTGATCACATGCCCGACACATGCCTAAAATTAAAAAGTAACAGTATGCCTACCTTGCAACTTGAACCCTGGACCTTTAATTCCTTCCCAGGCGCCATTTTTTTAGGAACTTAGTGGCGCCACCTTGCCACTTTACCAAGGCCTTATTTGTGTCATAATTTACGAAGTTCTTCTTAAAAACCCACTTAACCAAGACTTCTATTCACTTAAAATCTGACCTTGATATTTTTTCGCGTTTAACTTAGGCTTGGGCCTTCTAAAAGCCCACTAACACATTTAAACGTAATTCCAATATTCAGAACACCAAAATTTCAAAATTTACCTAAAATCACAGAAACCTAGAAAATCCCGAAAATCAGGGCGTTACACTAACTCATTGCCAAATTTAACTTCTCGAATCAGAGGCAATCCCGGAAGTTCTTCAGGAAACACATCAGGGAATTCAAAGACAACAGCCACTGATTCAATTTTCTTTTATGTTACTTTTGAATCAATCACAAAGGCAGAGTAGGCTTTATAACCTTTTCTCACAATACTCAGAGCTTTCATCAAAGATATCACAGCTGGCAACCCATTCAAATCACTAGATTCAATTCGAACTATTTAATCATTCTTGCATCTCAAATTAATAATTTTCCATTTGCAATTCACAATAGCATCGTGCAAAGTTAGCCAATCCACACCCACAATTATATCAAACTCATCAAAGGGTAATAACATCAGATCAGCTGGAAAAAAAATGTCTCGAAACATTAATGGACAATTCTTGTAGACTTTATTAATCAAAACATATCTGCCTAGGGGGTTCAATACTCTAATCACAAATTTAGTAAACTCTACATGTAAAGTCTTATTGTTCATTAAATTCTTGCATATATACAAATGTGTCGATCCTGGATCTATCAATGCAATCACAGAAGTATCGTAAAGAGTAAAAGTACCAGGTATAACATCTGGAGATGAAGTTTCCTCACGAGCTCGAATGGCGTAGGTTTTGGTAGGTGCTCTAGCCTCGAATCGTACAACAGTGTTTTTAGTTCCTCTGTGACTACCACTTGTATTTCCTGTGTTTTTGGGAGGTCTACCTCGAGCTGAGGTGTTACTCTGTCTCATATTTTGCACAATTTCTTGCTCAACAGACTCGGGGCAATCACGGATAAAATGATTTAAAGATCCACATTTAAAACAAGCCCGATCATATAATCTACAATTGCTGGGATGTCTTTTACCAAAATTTTTTCACTCAGGGCGATCAGATCTGACATTCCCAACACATACAATAGAAGTGGTTGGAGCTCTGAAGCTTGAATGTGATCTTGCACGATCTCTACTCGAATGCCCCACACTAGCCTTTGAACGGCTAAAATCCTCTCGAAATTTCTTTGACGCAGACTGAAATGATTTACTCACGGATCTTTTTCTCATATCTTTAGCTTCTAAATTAGCTTTTCTTTTCTCTTTCCTGAGTTCTTCAGCTTTACAGGCTCGTTCAACAAGCACAACGAATTCCTTTATCTCTAGAATCCCGACTAACAAGTGGATATCCTCGTTCAAGCCATCTTCGAATCTCCTGCACATTATAGATTCAGTCGAAACACATTCTCGAGCATAATGGCTCAGTCTCACAAATTCTCGCTCGTATTCTATAACAGACATACGACATTGTTTCCGCTCAAGAAACTCTTTATGTTTCTGATCGATAATCTCTGACAGATGTATTTCTTTCAAAATTCTACTTGGAAGAAATCCCAAGTAACTCACTCTCTCGGAACCACCGATATCAATGTCTTCCACCAATGATACGTCGTATCTCTCAAAAGTGAAACGGTATAGTTTATACATTCATCCAGAGTCAAAGACAATTCATCAAACACTCGTATCGTGTTCTCTAACCAAAATTCAACTCTCTCTGCATCATCATTAGTAGTAGCTCAAAATTCTTCGGCTTCATATTTTCTAATCTTATTGACCGGAGGCTTATTCAACTAAATCGGATTCACTTGTGGCATAACAGGAACTTGCAGAGGATTAGACAGGGGTGAAGGTTGTGGCACATCCGGATTAGTTTGGATATATTGGGTGAACCAATCGTTCATCATTTGATAGAAGGCTTGTTTAGCCTCTCTATCATGGCTACTTGTAGCCGATCTAGAGTCGGATGGCGCTATCCCTTGCACGGGAGCAGGAGCGTTACTTTAGACAACATCTACTACAGCTCGTTCGGGATCTATTTGCTATATAAAAACACATTTTTATTGTCAGGATTCACCACACTATCGTAGTTCATAAATATGGCATGTATAGCTAGACTCACATGCGCTACGTTAGTCCTAGAATCAACTAAATCGTAGCTCTGATATCAACCAAATGTAACACCCCTAACCTAAATTCATCACCGGAATATGGTTAAGAGGCATTACCGGACATATCGAAACATTTCACATTCATTTCACAAACATCATAGCATTATAAATCATACGTCAATACAGAGTCCCTTACTTAGGTCAACGAAACCTTAAACAAGCTTTGAAAAGGGGTCGGGACTAAACTGAACACATATAAAATTTTTTGAAACTTAAACATTTTTCAAAGTTATACAGGTCACACGCCCGTGTGAGCAGGTCGCATGCCTCACACGGCATTAGACACACCTGTGTATCTAGGCTGTGTCAAAATAGGGCATACAAACTGACTTGTCCACACGGCCACATGACACACCTGTGTGCCAGGCCGTGTGAAAATTAGTGAGGCTACTAACTTTAATCACATAGCTAGTCACACACCCGTGTGCCTAGCCTGTGGTCGAAACTGACAAAGCCACACGACCTAGCTCACATCAGTGCGTGCGACTGTGTGGTCTGCCCAGGCTCATTTCGAAATGGCCCTCGAGCAACACGGCTGAGACACATGCCTGTGTCCTTGCCTGTGTGGGCAAAAATTAGGCCATTTAGAAGGCCAATATGCGACCCTTTTAGGATCCTCCCTACAAGTAACATTCAAGCATCAAATACATCATATTTCCAACCAATTTCAACCACGAAACATTCATCATTCATATAATATATTCATCAACTAAATTCATGCTCATTACCCAAACTAAAACATACCTTATATACCTATCAAACACATTCAATTATACATGTCCTTATCACTAAGTTTCACATTCTTTTTCAGCCAAACTAATACCAAATTCCAAAATAAACATATACCATAACTTACCAAAATCAACAATTTCATTTGCTCATTCATAAAACATCATATAGACAATATTATACCACATGATTCATACCAAAAACTCTTTCATTTACACTATCAAAACCAAGCCAAATCACATGGCTAGATATACACATAACCAAATATATACAATTACTTCTAGCCTATACATGCCATACTTCATATTTACACTTTCAAAAAGTACCAAAAATGATTCGATAGTGTGGTGATGATCCTCGATGATCCCTGAGCTCCCAGTAGCTTTGATATCTATAAAACATTAAAAACACACACAAAGTAAGCTTTTGAAAGCCTAGTAAGCCATATACAAATAAACTCATCATAAATCACAAATATTAACAATTCATAGGTATGAATCATAGCATAATTCAATGTTAAGTTCATATTTTCCATTTAGCTCAAATACTTATAACCATTTACTCATAGGTACATCAAATTTCCATATAATACAAACATACCTCATATGTTCACACATATAAACATATACTTATCTTTCATTTTAAAACTTAATATACCTTTCATACGTACCTAAATCATTTACATATTCACATAGTCATTCATTTTCTCGGAATGCCCGTTGAACCATTCGAAATTAATAAGGATACTCGGATAGCTCGGAAAGCTCGTAAAATGCCAACATCCCAGACGTGGTCTTACATGTAGTCAAATATCGATGCCACTATCCCAGAGAAGGTCTTACACAAAATCAAATACGATGCCAAGTCCTAGACATGGTCTTACACATAAATCATAAGTCGATGCCAATGTCCTAGACATGGTCTTACACAAAATGACATATCGAATCCTATGTCATGACATATGTATCCTAACTATTCCTATACTTTGTACGGGCTTTTCGGACATCGAAACTTTGTTGATACTCTCTCGGATATCTCATATTCATTGCATTAAGTTATTCGTCATTATTCAATAGCATATAAGAACAAATAAATCATTTCAAACACATTTATTTGTATGTAGACTTACCTCGTACGGGTATGAACAAAAATGAACGACTATTCGACGACTTTCGATTTTCCCCGATCTAATTCTATTTTCTTAGGTTCTTGATCTATATAAATTCAAATTTAACACTTTTATTCACCAAATCATTCAAATCAATCTACAAACACACATTTAGGGCATTTTACAAATTAGCCCTCACATTTTCACAATTTGACACTTTAGTCCCTAATTCACAAAATAAAAAAATACACAAAATTGCCATACAAATATGCTTAGCCGAATTTTCATAGTGTTCATATAAGTCCATATATTTCATTTATTTTACATTTTAGTCCCTCAAAATATCATTTTCACAATTTAGCCCAATTTACTCAATTTTATTAAAAATTCAAAGACAAAACTTAGTAATCTAACACATATCTTTCATTTACTAACATCAAACTTCATAAAGCTCATAGTTTCATCAATGGCTCAACTCAAAAATCATCAACAAAATCAGAAATTAAGACATGGGCTTGATAGGATACAGAGCAACGATCACAAAAACGCAGAAATTATCAAAAATCGAAAAAAATACATACCTTAATCAACAAATCTCTTAGCCGAACCCTAAAAGCTTTTATTTCTTTCTTTTTGTATTTTCGGCACAAAATGGATGATAATAACCAATTCCATGTTTTTTGTTTTATTAATACTAACATAAATATACATTTCACCATTTTGACCTTATTATAAACATATAATAAACACATAAATAATGGTCATTAGAGTCCATTAACCATGTTAATGGTCCATTTACAACATAAGGACCTCATATTTTAAAAGTCATGGAAAATAGGCCCTTTTAACAAATAGAAGGCCACTTTTACATTTTACGAGATTAAGTCCTTTTATCAAATTGAGCACACAAACGATTGAATTTTCATACGAAAATTTTACACATACTAATTCACATATAATAAGTGCAAAAAATAATATTAAAATATTTTTCTAACTCAAATTTGTGGTCCCAAAACAACTATTCCGACTAGGGTCTAAACTGGGCTGTTACAATGGATTTCGTATCGAGATTGCCTTTGTCTCTAAAAAAGAAAGATGCATTTTAGGTCATTGTTGATTATCTAATGAAATCCATGCATTTCATTCCAATGCGTACAAATTATTCAGTTGTGACATAACAGGAACTTACGGAGGATCAGACGGGGGTGAAGGTTGTGGCACAGCCGGATTAGTTCAGATATATTGGGTGAACCAATCGTTCATCATTTGATATGTTTAGCCCCTCCATCATGGCTACTTGTAGCCAGTCTAGAGTCGGATGGCGCTATCCTTTGCGTGGGAGCAGGCGTATTATTTTCGACATCATCAGCTATGGCTTGTTTGGGATCCATTTGCTATATAAAAACTCATTTTCATTATCAGGCTTCATCAAACTATCACAGTTCATAAACACGACATGTATAGCTAGACTCACATACGTTATGTTAGTCCTCGAATCGACTAAAACATAGCTCTGATACTAAGTAAATGTAGCACCCCTAACCCGAATCCATCGTCAGAATAGGGTTAAAAGGCATTACCGAACATATCGGAACATTTTACATTCATTTTACAAACATCATAGCATTATAAATCATGCATCTACAGAGTCCCTTACATAGGTCAACGAGACCTTAAACAACCTTTGAAAAGGGGTCGAGACTAAACTGAACACATATAAAATTTTTTGAAACTTAAATATTTTTCAAAGTTATACAGGTCACATGTCCGTGTGAGCAGGCCGTGTGCCTCACACGGCATTAGACACACTCGTGTGTCTAGGCTGTGTCAAAATAAGGCATACATTCTGAATTGTCCACACGGCCACATGACACGCCTGTGTGCCAGGCTGTGTGAAAATTAATGAGGCTACTGACTTGAATCACACGGCCAGTCACACGCTCGTATGTCTAGCCCGTGGTCGAAACTGACTTGGCCACATGGCCTAGCACACGCTTGTGTGTGCGACCGTGTGATCTTCCCAGGCTCATTTCAAAATGGCCCCCGAGCAGCAAGGTTGAGACACACGCCTGTGTCCCTACCTGTGTGGGTAAAATTAGGCCATTTACAAGGCCAATATGCCACCCTTTTAGGGTCCACCCTACAAGTAACATTCAAGCATCAAATATATCATATTTCCAACCAATTTCAACCACAAAACATTCATCATTCATATCATATATTCATCAACTAAATTCATGCTCATTATCCAAACTAAAACATACCTTATTTACCTATCGAACACATTCAATTATACGTGTCCTTATCACTAAGTTTCACATTCTTTCTCATGCCAAACTATTACCAAATTCCAAAATAAACATATACCATAACTTACCAAAATTAACCATTTCTTTTGGTCATTCATAACACATCATATAGACAATATTATACCACATGATTCATACCAAAACCTCTTTCATTTACACTATCAAAACCAAGCCAAATCATATGGCTAGATATATACATAACCAAACATATACAATTACTTCTAGCCTATACATGCCATACTTCATATTTACACTTTCAAAAAGTACCAAAAATGAGTCAATAGTGTGGTGATGATCCTCAATGATCCTTGAGCTCCTAGTAGGTTTGATATCTATAAAAAAATAAAAATACACACAAAGTAAGCTTTCAAAAGCTTAGCAAGCCATATACAAATAAACTCATCATAAATCACAAATATTAACATGTCATAGGTATGAATCATAGCATAATTCAATGTTAAGTTCATATTTCTCATTTAGCTCAAATACTTATAACCATTTACTCATAGGTACATAATGTTTCCATATAATACAAACATACCTCATATGTTCACACATATAAACATATACTTACCTTTCATTTTAAATCTTAATATACCTTTCATACGTACCTGAATAATTTACATATTCACATAGTCATTCATTTTCTCGGAATGCCCGTTGAATCGTTCGAAATTAATAAGGATATTCGAATAGCTCAGAAATCTCATACAATGCCAACGTCCCAGAGGTGGTCTTACATGTAATCAAATATCGATGCCACTATCCCAGACTAGGTTTTACACGAAATCAAATACGATGCCAATGTCCCAGACATGGTCTTACACGTAAATCATAAGTCGATGCCAATGTCCCAGACGTGGTCTTACACAAAATCACATATCGAATCCAATGTCATGACATATGCATCCTAACTATTTCTACAGTTCGTACGGGGCTTTCCGGACATCGAAACTTTGTCGATACTCTCTCGGATATCTCATATTCAATGCATTCAGCTATTCACCATTATTCAATAGCGTATAAGCACAAATAAATAATTTCAATCACATTTATTTGTATATAGACTTACCTCGTACGGGTATGAACAGAAACAAATGGCTATTCGACGACTTTTGACTTTCCTCGATCTAATTCCGTTTTATTTGGTTCTTGATCTATATAAATTCAAATTTAACTCTTTTATTCACCAAATCATTCAAATCAATCGACAAACACACATTTAGGGCATTTTACAAATTAGCCCTCACATTTTCACAATTTGACACTTTAGTCCCTGATTCACAAAATCACAAAATACACAAAATTTCCTTACACATATGCTTAGCTGAATTTTCATAGTGTTCATATAAGTCCATATATTTTATTTATTTTACATTTTAGTCCCTCAAAATATCATTTTCACAATTTATCCTAATTTACTCAATTTTATCAAAAATTCAAAGACAAAACTTAGTAATCTAACACATATCTTTCATTTACTAACATCAAACTTCATAAAACTCATAGTTTCATTAATGGCTCAACTCAAAAATCATCAACAAACTCAGAAATTAAGACATGGGCTTGATAGTATACAGAGCAACGATCACAAAAACGTAAAAACTATCAAAAATCGAAAAAAATGCATCCCTTAATCAACAAATCTCTTAAACGAACCCTAAAAGCTTTTATTTCTTTCTTTTTCTTTGTATTTTCGGCACAAAATGGATGATAATAGCCAATTCCATGTTTTTTGTTTTATTAATATTAACATAAATATACATTTTACCATTTTGACCTTATTATAAACATATAATAAACACATAAATAATAGTCATTAATGTCCATTAACCATGTTAATGGTCCTTTTACAACATAAGGACCTCATTTTTTAAAAGTCATAGAAAATAGGCACTTTTAACAAATAGAAGGCCTCTTTTACATTTTACGTAATTAAGTCCTTTTATCAAATTGAGCACACAAACCATTAAATTTTCAGACAAAATTCTCACACATACTAACTCACATATAATAAGCATGGAAAATAATATTAAAATATTTTTTTGACTCGAATTTGTGGTCCCAAAATGACTATTTTGACTAGGGTTTAAATCAGGCTATTGCAATAGATTTTGTATCGAGATTGCCTTTGTCTTTGAAAAAGAAAGATACAATTTAGGTCATTGTTGATTGTCTAATGAAATCCACGAATTTCCTTCCAGTGCTTACAATTTATTTACTTGTGGCATAACAGGACCTTGCGGAGGATTAGACGGGGGTAAAGGTTGTTGCATAGCTAGATTAGTTCAGATATATTGGGTGAACCAATCATTCATCATTTGATATGTTTAGCCTCTCCATCATGGCTACTTGTAGCCAGTCTAGAGTTGGATGGCGCTGTCCATTGCGCGGGAGCAGGCGCATTACTTTCGACATCGTCAGCTTCGGCTCTTTCGGAATCCATTTGCTATATAAAAAATTGTCAGGATTCATCACACTATCACAGTTCATAAATATGGCATGTATAGCTATACTCACATACACTATGTTAGTCCATGAATTGACTAAATCGTAGCTCTGATACCAACCAAATGTAACACCCTTAACCTGAATTCGTCGTTGAAATAAGGTTAAGAGGCATTACTGAACATACCAGAACATTTCACATTCATTTCATAAACATCATAGCATTATAAATCATACATCAATACAGAGTCCCTTACATAGGTCAACGAGACCTGAAACAAGCTTTGAAAAAGGGTCAGGACTAAATCGAACACATATAAAATTTTTTGAAACTTAAACATTTTTCAAATTTTTACATGTCACATGCCCATGTGAGTACGCCGTGTGCCTCACACGGCATTAGACACACCCGTGTGTCTAGGCCGTGTCAAAATAGGGCATACATACTGACTTATCCACACGACCACATGACACGCCTCTGTGCCAGGCCGTGTCACAATTAGGGAGGCTACTAACGTGAATCACACAGCTAGTCACACGCCCGTGTGTCTAACCCGTGGTCAAAACTAACTTGGCCACATGACCTAGCACACGCCCATGCGTGCGACTGTGTGGTCTGCCTAGGCTCATTTTGAAATGGCCCTCGAGCAATAAGGCTGAGACACACGCCCGTGTCCCTGCCTGTATGGGCTAAAGTTAGGCCATTTACAAGGCCAATATGCCACCCTTTTAGGGTCCTCCCTCCAAGTAACATTCAAGCATCAAATACATCATATTTCCAACCAATTTTAACCACAAAACATTCATCATTCATATAATATATTCATTAACTAAATTCATGCTCATTATCCAAACTAAAACATACCTTATTTACCTATCAAACATATTCAATTATACATGTCCTTATCACTAATTTTCACATTCTTTCTCATGCCAAACTATTACCAAATTTCAAAATAAACATATACCATAACTTACCAAAATCAACCATTTCATTTGGTCATTCATAACACATCATATAGACAATATTATACCACATGATTCATACCAAAAACTCTTTCATTTACACAATCAAAACCAAGCCAAATCACATGGCTAGATATACACATAACCAAACATATACGATTACTTCTGGCCTATACATGCCATACTTCATATTTACACTTTCAAAAAGTACCAAAAATGAGTCGATAGTGTGGTGATGATCCTCTGTAACACCTCTAACTCCTATCCGTCGCTGGATTAAGGTTACGAGACATTACCAGTGAAAATACAGCTTTAGTACATTCACATAACCATATTGGTCATATTCGCAAATATATAAATTTAACTTCTTATTAATCAAATATTAAATATAAATCATACTGTGTATACAAATCATATCACAAAGTTCAACTGAACCCATATCAAACATAAATTATATTTAATTTTCAATAGCCATGTTCCAAAGTCTTACTACAATTGCTTTAATAATACATCACTCAAATCATGTACTCATCATTTTAATATTATTCGAACACCAAAATTAAAATACGAAAATTTCAAAGATATAAATTCACACATAATAAACATAGAAAATAATTTTAAAATATTTTTCTGACTCGGATTCTTGGTCCCAAAACCACCGTTCCGAATATGGTCTAAATCAGGTTGTTACAACTCTCCCCCTTAGGGATTTTCGTCCCCGAAAATCTTACCAGTGAATAGGTTTGGATAACGTTCTTTCATCGCATCCTCTGGTTCCCACGTTGCCTCTTCAACTCCATGTTTATGCCACAGTACTTTCACTAACGGAATTTTCTTATTTTGTAATTCTTTAACTTCGCGACCTAGAATACTAATCGATTATTCCTCATATGTTAAATTAGACTTAATCTCAATCTCTGTCGAATTAATCACATGTGAGGGATCATATCGATATCTATGAAGCATCAAAACATGGACTACTTTATGGATCTTTTCTAACTCAGGTGGAAATAATAGTTTGTCCACAACTGGCCCAATACGCTATATAATCTCATATGGCCCAATAGATCTCGGACTCAATTTGCCTTTACGTTTGAATCTTAGTATTTTCTTCCATGGTGAGACTTTCAAAAAGACTTTGTCCCTGATCTGAAAGTCTATATCTTTTCGTTTCAAGTCCGCATACGATTTCTAATGATTTGACGTTGTTTTCAAACTTTCACGGATCACTTCGACTTTTTTTCAGTCTCTTTAATCAAATCGACCCCGTATATCTTCTTTTCACTAAGCTCGGTCCAATACAATGGTGTACGACATTTACATCTGTATAAAGCCTCGTAAGGTGCCATTTTGATACTCGATTGAAAGCTATTATTATATGCAAATTCAATTAGAGGTAAGTATCTTTCCCACGTACCTTCGAACTCGAGAATGCAACATCTCAACATATCCTCAAGTATCTAAATGATTCGTTCAGATTGACCATCTGTTTACGAATGGAAAGTAGTGCTAAAATGTAATTTCGTACCTAGAGCATCTTGTAGTTTCTTCCAAAACTGCGATGTGAACCTCGGATCTCTATCCGAAACAATAGAAATAGGTACTCCATACAACCTCACAATCTAAGAAACATATAATTCAGCTGGCTTATCAAGCGAGTAATCTGTGCGAACCGAAATGAAATGAGCTTATTTAGTCAATCTATCTACAATAACCCAGATTGCATCTTTCTTGCTCGGTGTCAACAGTAAACCGGATACAAAATCTATTGTGACTCCG
Source organism: Gossypium longicalyx (assembly GCA_025698465.1). Lineage (NCBI taxonomy): Eukaryota > Viridiplantae > Streptophyta > Magnoliopsida > Malvales > Malvaceae > Gossypium > Gossypium longicalyx. Next base: position 53,720,307 of record CM047006.1, on the reverse strand, counting down.
TCCCATTTCCACTCAAGTATCATAATCGACTGAAGCAATCCAGAAGGTACCTGATGCTCGGCTTTTACTTGCTGAGAGACTAAACATTTCGAAACAAAGTCAGAAATGTCTCATTTCATACCATGCCACTAGTAAAGCTATTTTAGATCATTATACATTTTCGTATTACCCGAGTGAGCAGATAACTGACTGCTGTGAGCTTCGTTCAAAATCATCTGAATTAACTCTGGATTTCTCGAAACACATATTCAATTTTTGAACCTTAAACAATCTTTAGCATCAACTCGAAACTCTGAATCAACATTCGAATCACATTAAACCCGTTTTGCTAACAAATCATTATCAACTTTCTGAGCATCACAAATTTGTTGAATAAATAATGGTCTTGCTTTCAATTCAGCTATTATCGAACCATCATCAGACATAGCCATATTGGCATTCATTGCACGCAAAGCAAACAGTGATTTTCGGCTTAGAGCATCAGCAACAACATTAGCTTTTCCCGAATGGTTGTCGATCACAAGCTCGTAGTCTTTTAACAGCTCTAACCATCTATGTTTTCTCAAATTCAAATCTTTTTGAGCCATCAAATATTTTAGGATTTTGTGATCAGAATAAACGTGACATTTTTCACCAAAGAGATAGTGACGCCATATTTTAAATGCAAACACAATAGCTGCCAATTCTAGGCCGTATGTTAGATAGTTTTTTTCATGCGGCTTTAACTGTCTCGAGGCATAAGCTATAGCTTTGCCTTCCTACATCAAAACACAACCCAAACCATTTAAAGATGCATCACTATATATAACAAATTCTTTACCCGATTCTGGCTGCACTACGATTGGAGTTTCGGTCAAAAGGGCTTTCAATTGATCAAAAATTTTCTGGCACTTTTCTGACCACTCAAACTTAACATCTTTCTATAATAGCTTCGTCATCGGGGTTGCAATCACAGAGAAACCTTTCACAAACCGTCTATAGTAGCCAGCAAGTCCTAGAAAACTTCAGACATTAGAAACATTTCTTTGGAGGTTTCCAATCAAGAATAGCTAAAATTTTACTTGGATCAGCCTGAATACCCGATGCTGATAAAACATGTCCTAGAAAACTGTCTTCACATAACCAGAACTTGCATTTACTGAACTTCACATACAATTGTTTATCTCGTAAAGTTTGTAACACAAGTCTGAAATGTTCGACATGTTCAGATTCATCACGGGAATAGATCAATATGTCATCTATGAACACAACCACAAATCAATCCAAATACTATCTGAATATCTGATTCATCAAATCCATGAAAACAACAGGTGCATTAGTGTAACATCTCGAATTAGGGCCTAGTCGGAACAATGGTTTCGGGACCACAAATCTGACGTAATAAAATTTATTTTTATTATATTTTTATGGTCTACTATTTCACAAAATGATTTCGTGAAAATTTCATTCAAAAATTTCGACGTTTGGGCACTTAATTTGGTCAAAACGACTAAATTGTAAAAAATGCAAAAGTTGAGTTCTACATGTTAGAGGTGTCTAATAGTTATGAAATTTTAAATGGGAGGTACTTAAATGGTAATTAGACCATTTTATAACTTTTTGTACAAAAATGGCCTTGGTTGGGTAAATTTTGAAAGAATAGTAAAAAGGGCATTTTGGTCATTTATGGGTAAAATGAATTAAAAGACAAATTTTAAAACCCAAATGTGTCCCTTTCTTCATGCTTCAGCCGAATGTACCAAGAGCAGCCATGGTTAGGGTTTGGCCAAGCTTCTAAGCTCAATAATAAAGGAAAACACGATTCGGGCTTAGAACGAGGTTGAACAAGGTTAAGTATAAACTCAAAATAAATAGTCGTACTCAAAACCGAGGTAAGTTCATATGTTAATGATAATACAATGATATTATTATTGTTCATACTTGAACTTAAATTGATGTGTTAACATTGTATGATGGATATTTATTTAGTTGATATGAAGATTATATATTGTAACAAATGCCTAAATATAATTATATGCAATACCATGTTTATTTTATGGGCTAATGTCTAAATAGATATGGAAATGTGTTGAATTAGATGTACATTGCATGACCATCTATGCATAATGTGATACTTTATGAAAAGAGAAAAATCCCGGTTGAATAAAAAAGGAAATTCGATGGATAAACCATGGCTTACATGACTTGAGATCCTACATGTGTTGCAGAAAAGGATTTATCCCGGACTGATAACCTGTTGATCTCAAATATAGAAAGGATCTAGCTCGGATGAGTGTTCTTTGAGTGATCGAGCCTTCCAAAGAATATGTGTGCATTGTGGATTTAGCCTGGATGGGTAATCCGATTAGGGTTTGAATTTGCCTGGACTGGTAATTCAGATCTGAGCTCATTGAGAGTGCTTGTCGTTACAAGGGATTTAGCCTAGACTGGTAATCCTGACATCACTCCATGAGTTTATATTATGGGGGATTTAGCCTGGACTGGTAATCCCGCCATAAGATGTGAGGTTTGCGGAGTGCGTATTTAAGGTGATCACTTGTATAACTTGACGGTAAATAGATTATCCATCGAGATTTTTGAGAAACTCAATAGGTATTATAATGAATAATGTGATGAAAGTCCCGAGATGGGCATGGTGATAAAGGTAAAGTTAATCGATATGCTATGGATATGTACAGGTACGTACATCATACTCATAATGATGCCTTATTGAAAGATGATAAATGATGAGTAAGCGAATTGATGCATATGTATGTGTATACATGATGAACAAGTGAAAAGATTTGAAAGAGGAACCATCCTTATGCTTATGATTATGAATTGTGTTGCAATATCATGTTAACTTACATTGTGTAATTGAATATGAGATTTATGAAATAATGAGTCCATGATCAATGTAACAATGAAATTATGATACCTATTGTGATTTTGCACCGAAACAGTGTTAAACAACAGCAGATCCCAACTTTGAAAAATCACCATAAATGGTGGAAGTCAAATTAAAGGTTGAATAATATATGAAATTAAAGCTTAATGAGTCTAATTTCATGTAAAGGAAATGATGTAAGTAAAAAATTATGTATTATGAGATATTTGAATTCTTGTGAGACAGAGTTAGAGTGATTCCAGACTCCCCTGTCTTAACTTTGGAAAATCACTATAAATTTTAAAAAAATAATTATGAGTTAAGATTCATATGAATGAAATATTTAATAAGCCTATTTTCAATAGAAAGAGATCATAATATTATCCGAGTCTCGTACTATGAGATATTTGATCTTTAGTAGATAGAGGTCAAAGTTGTAGGACAACAAAACAAGGGAGAGTTTAAAGAATAAAATGTACTTATTTGATAGAACAAATATTTTGAAAATTTTATGGTAAGAAGATATATGACTCTAGTTTTAGGTAAAATTAATGGATCTTAGTTTAGAGTCCTTTAGTTGGAGTTATAAATAATTTATCAATTATGACTCGAGTAGACAGCTTGACCAGAACATGAGTAAAAGTGTAATTATGGTTGTTTTTACCTAAGGAAACATGTTGTTATAATGCTTATTATTTTCATATGGACTTACTAAGCGTAAAGCTTACTCCCACTTCCATTTCTTCTAGTGTTCTTAGGTCAGCTTGAGGTTGGAGATCGTCGGAGGGAACCTCACACTACCAAGCTACCATCTTTGGAGTATTGTTGAAACTTAATTTCTTCAAGTGAGTGACTTGTATAGGGGACTTAATTATTGACATGTGCTTTTATGTTTTGGCGAAGAGGTTGGTGTATATTGATTCATTGTATATAGGCATGAGATGTGACTTATAATGATTTTTAGCTTGTAAGCCTATTTATTCATGGTATGTGTTAATGTCTTGTAATGTGGTTATGTGATTATGCTTGTTCACCATGTATATGAAGTATATGACACATGTACGGGATGAATGCCCTAGGACCATTCGAGATGGTCGCAGCCATGGAGTGAATGTGTGGCATGGTAGTAAGATGATAATGATTAAAAATAGACAATTGTAGAATGTGTAGATATTAAATGTTAGGTAATAAACACATGTATAACACATGCAAATTATTTAATTGAATTTCACTAAAGGTTGATTAAACATTAAATTGATGTTATAAGTTGTGCCTATGTTGTGTAAAAGTGTGGGAGAAAAATAAGGTCAACATAAGGCTTGGAAAATAACCTAACTGTTAGCTACACGGGCAGAGACACGGTCATGTGTCTCAACCGTGTGGAGAACACGGCCTAGCACACAGGCGTGTGGCCTAGCTGTGTGGTATAAATTATTTTGCTGACGTTATAAACAGAGAGTTACACGGGCGTGTGTGACCACACGGCCCCACCCACACGGGCGTGTGACTCTCCAAAGCTAGAAAATTGTTAAGTTGCCCAAAGTTTATCGATTGTTTTCGATTTTGTCCCGAACCACCCCAATGCTACACGTCAATCTAGATATATGGCACGCCCTTACGTAGCAGATTAGTTAAGGGCGCGGCAATCAATAAAAACCCCTCTACAAATCTTCGATAGTACCCAGCCATTCCTAGAAAACTACAAATTTTTGATACAGTCTTAGGCTGCCTCCAGTCCAAAACAAACTCAATTTTTTGAGGATCAACCCTAATTCCCTCAACTGATACCACATGACCCAGAAAAGTTACCTCTCGCAGCCAAAATTCACACTTGATAAATTTGGCGTACAACTGCTTCTCTCTCAAAATCTGCAGAACCACCCGGAGATGTTCATCATGCTCAATTACAGTCTTCGAATACACCTGAATATCATCAATGAACACTACTACGAATGAGTCCAGATAGGGTTGGAGCACACGGTTCATCAAATCCATAAAAGTCGCTGGTGCATTCCTCAGTCCAAACAGCATCACTAGGAACTCGTAATGACCATACTGAGTCTTAAACGTCATCTTATGCACATCAGTCTCCTTGACCCTCAATTGATAGTACCCAGATCGAAGATCAATTTTTAAGAAAATCGACGCTCCACAAAACTGGTCGAATAGATCGTCAATCCTCGGTAGAGGATACTTGTACTTAATAGTCAGTTTATTCAATTGCCGGTAGTCAATGCACATTCGCATGGATCCACCCTTCTTTTTCTCAAACAAAATCGGTGCTCCCCATGGAGACACACTAGGGTGGAAGAACCCTCGATCTAGTAATTCTTGAATCTGAGTTTTGAGTTCCATAAGCTCCTTCGGAGCCATTCTATAAGGGGTAATGGACACCGGTGCTGTACCAGGAAGGAGCTCAATCCCAAACTCCACTTCACGTTCTGGAGGTAACCCCGATAGCTCTTGAGGGAAGACATCCAGAAACTCTTTAATAGTCTTGACATCCTTTACCAAATAGTCCCCAATATCTGAAACACTGACATAGGCCAAGAACGCCTCACAACCCTTGCGAACCAACTTCTCAACCCTTAACGCAAAAATTACATTACTCAAATAGATTCGTCGTTCACCAATTACCACTACCTCCTCATCTGCCTCAATTCTCAGTACTAACGGCTTAGTGGCACAGTCTAAACTTACTCAGTGTTTAACTAACTAGTCCATGCCTAGTATCAAATCAAACTTTCTAAAAGGAAGTTCCATCACATCTGCTGAAAAGATAACCCTTTGCACCTCTAAAGGAACGTCTTTAAAAAATTTATTAACTCTGATGGACTACCCCAACAGACTCAATACAATAATTCTACTCGAAGTATTCTTAACCGAAATCAGCTAATTCTTAGTAACAGTACAAGCAACATAGGAATGGGTAGATCCTACATCTATCAATATAGTATAAGGTACACTAAATATTAAAACCGTACCTGTAATAACATCTGGGGCATCTCTGTCCTCTCGACGACGAGTAGCATAAACCAGAGCTGGCTGCCTCGCCTCAGTATGACCAGCACCTGTGTCTAGTGCTTCAGGGCCACGACCCAGACTATTTCCACCCCTGGCTTGACCATGGCCTCTCGGTGGCTGCTGAACACCTCTTGGCGGCTAAACAGTACCCATAACACTAGCTTGCATCTGATCGGGCCTACGTGGACAATCTCTGACACGATGCTCCAAGGATCCACACCTTAAACACGCCACTATCCATACCTAGCACTCACCCTGATGGCGTTCCCACAAATAGTACATGGTTGTGACCCAAAAGTAGCAATATGGGGCCAAACTCTGACTGACCCATCAACTCTGGCCTTTTTCTTAGGCCTCCCAGCTGAACTTGAGGGCTTCCAAACCCTCTTGTTCCTTCCCTTGTCCGACTCACGATTCTGGCGCTCAGCGTGTTTCACATATTTGGCTATCTTTTCCTTTTCCACTATCATAGCAAAATCCCACTCCTTCTATAGAGCTATCAGAACCCGTAAATTATCTCTAAGGCCGTCCTCAAAACGAACACAGTACTCATATTCTGTTGCTACCATGCCTCACGCATATCGGCTCAATCGTAGAAATTTCACCTCATATTCAAGTACAAACCTATCCCCTTGAGTTAAATTAAGGAAATCTCTCCTCTGGGCGTCCATATAACTAGCGCACACGTATTTCCCTTGGAATACAGTTTTGAAGAATTCCCAAGTCGATCGGTCAGGCTGAGTTCCCTCTTTAACTGTAAGCCACCATGGATAGGCTTCATCTCGCAGTATAGACATTGTACCTTTCAGTTTTTGTTCAGGGGTGCAGTCGAGGTTTTCCATGATCCCCTCAGTGGCTTCCATCCAATATTCAGCCACATTAGGGGCAACTCTAGCCATATCCCTAAAAATCTCAGCCTAATTGGACTGGAGTCGTTCCGTAACCGACCCACGGCCTGTAGTACCAATATTGAGCCCAGTGACCCCTTCTAGAATTCTCAACATGGCTTGGGACAATGCATCATCCCCAGTCGCTCTATCGTGAGACCCAGTCTCAGTCTTAGGTGAAACCGGTGCCTCTCTATTTCCATTGTCAGGCATGTGGCCCGATGTCGAAGACCCAGCCCGAGTACCCCCACGGCCTTTGTCGCGGCCTCTTGTACCCCTTCCACGAGTATCTCTAGTGCTCATCTCGATTTTTGTTTTATATATATTAATATTTTTATGTATCAGTTTATAATTCTAGTGTTTATTTCAGGGTATATTATGGAGAATATTATCAGTAATTCAAGTTTTGTTTTCATAGATCGCAGTCTAACTACAGTTTTAGGTTACCTTAAACAGATTATTTCAGTACAGTCTATTACCTATGGTAATCTCAATCTTTCAACTAAATCAAGTAGTAGTTTTAGAGAACTTACAGAGTCACCACCGGAGACTCGATATACCACACTTTCGGAAAGACATTCCTAAATATTTCAAGTCATTTAAAAATAGCCCTATCTCAAAATTTTAAGTTTTTTTTTAATTTTTTTAGAGAAACCCAAATCCATAGTAGAGTTTTGCAACCTGGCTCTGATACCACTAAATGTAACACCCCAAACCTGACCTAGACGTTATGGCAGAATCTACGATGTCACATTGAAGTGAGTTTTGGAAAACACTATTTTGAAAAAATAATTCGTACAATATTAAAAACCCTTGTGGTGATCTATCACAAAATTCCAAGTATCATGTTGTTGATAAAAACTTAATTTGTTTAGACAAATTTGTTAAGCATATTGAATTGTTCTTAGTTTTTTGAAAGCGTTCTTCCTTGCGGAAGTTAGGGAAACATGGTTGCGTATTCGTAGTGTTTTGAAAACATGTATCCTTTTGAAAAATCGCATCCTAAAGCTAGTAGATATAATCAAACATTTGTAAATCCCAAAATTTAAAAACTTTAAGAGGCCTTATTACATAACCAAAAACCCAATTTAACTAACTTAAGTATAAAATCACGATGCCCGTCTATGGATTACCTGCACAGGAAAGCAAGGGGGTGAGTTTATGAAAATCTAATAAACAAACAATCAGTAGGCAAAACAGTCTGGGCTTAAGCCCATTTCAGTGACAGTCCAATATCAGTGTGGGCCTTAGTCTATTACATTAACAGTATCATTGTGGGCATTGGCCCATTACAGTAACAATATCAGAAATGCAATAGAGATCCTACTCACCATCCTCTACACTCCACTCCGTCCAGCCCTACACTCTATGTGGGGATAAAATTGACCCACCCATCCCTACACTACAAATATAGCACCAAATGCGGCACTAATCAATAATTGCAGCAGAGCTGCCAATGGAGTACACTTCCTCTAATATATATATCAAACCCACCCCCATGCACAAGTCATGTCATAATATATACGTGTATGCAAAATGTCATGCTCGAATACAATCAATTATAGCATAGGGGTATATTAGTCATTTTACCTCTAGGGGTATCACAGTCATTTCATTAGTAAGGGGCCTAAGTGTACTTATCGACCCATCAGTAGGCCCAAAGTCGTCTTGGGCAACCCGTGTGACCTTAACGATCAAACAGTGAAAATGGACCCAAGGCCCATGACACGGCACATGTTAGCCCACACGCCTGTGTTGCCCAACAAGCCCATAAATGACCTTCGCTGTGTGTACTACATAGCCTGTCCCACTAATCTCCACACATCTGTGTGCTTTACCCATTTGGACCCCACGGCCCGTGGGGCCCACACGGCCTATTTTGGCCCAACATGGGCTGAAACGACCTAAGCCCACGAAATCGTTCGTGGTGGTCTCTACACTCACATGCTCGCGCTTATGCAATTAGATGACCACAAGAGCGATGGCACTCCCGTGTGGCATCGATGGTACAGTTTGTCGACTTTTGCCGTTTTACAATTGAAGTAGTGTGATTACACACCTATTGCAATTTAGAGTTAATCCGTGCTTCAAACACTCCTAAACCTGAAGAATAATTCATAAATCGATCACTCAATTAGTAACTCAGGATTAGAAAGGAAACTAATGGAATTCAAACGATTATGGTCTTCTTACCAAAAGTCCCCAAAATTACACCCTTAGATCCTAGGGAAAGTGCCGACCAAATTGACCACTACCTACACAAAAGGCATCGCTTTTCTGTATTAGACTCTTACTTGAAATAATAATAATACCATTATGATCGCACCACACTTACCAACACGTCTAAGTAGATTACACTAAAGATGCAACACACACCGCACCAAGAATAGAGATTAATCTGAAAGGAAACAGAGAAGTAATCGGCAGGAAGGGATAAAGTAAGAAGAGGATTTAATCAAGGTGACGAATCGAAAAGGGAGGAAAAAGTAGTTGAGGCTTACCTAACAATATTCGGCCGACACAAAGGCACAAGAATAAGATAAGAGAATCGCGCGCAACTCAACAGACCACAACACACCTACCAAACAAAAGTAGAATGACAAAGTGAGATGGGCACTCGGCCAAGATACCAACATGAAATACAAAGGCATAGAGAAAAAGAAAATGGGAAGGTGAAGAAAGAAGAAGCTCATCCAAGGGGTACAATAATAGATTAAGGGAAAGGAAGAAGGGAGCCGACTCACCACCAAGGCAGAAGTATTCGACCAAGAATATTAATTACGAGAGGGTAGAGAATAGGGAGGAAACAGTATCGAGGCAATCACAAAAGAAGAATGCCAAGGGAAAGATACCAAAATTGAAAAAATTGAGAGGAAAGAAAAGAAGTTATCGAAAAATATGGAAGCAATAAGCTCATACTTTTGGCACTAGGAGTATGACCGAATGACTAGGTACCCCACTTCAACCCTCAAGGTTGAGAAGCATTCCATTTCGGCACAACAACCCCCTCTCTCTCCACATTCCTTATTTTCCTCCATGAAATTCTCCCCCTATCTCTCAACTGATAACTTCTCAATCTCATCCCACCTTTCTCTCCTCAAATTCTGCTATTTACACCCCACTCAACCACTCCACCATCAGAGTTTCGGTCAACCCCAACTACCTATCTTGCGAGAGCAGCAAAATATAACTCATTTGCGCATAAGGTAGCTCAAACTCAAGACCTCTAGGCACAATCCACACGCCACTTGCCATTAAGCTAACAGGCCTTACATTGCCATGTTTTTCTCATTTTAATTTAAAAGTCTACTAACAGCATACAAGGATTTATTCAATTAGAAGCAAAAATTTTCTAAGGCCAAGGCTCGAACCCAAGACTTCCCAAACACTCACAGAGCACTAAACCACTAAGGCAGCCATACATCCATGTCACAACACCCAGAAATAATTTTTTACAGGGTTTTCAGGATTTTGGGGTGTTACAATGTGAAATTTTCTTTCTTTTTCCTCAATGTTTCAAATGTTTTCGATTTAGTCCTAAATAGTTTCTAAACTATTTCTTAGGCCTCAAGGGCTCGAATAAGGGACGATATGCATGTTTTTTAATATAGCATGCTATGATTTATGAAATGTTTGGCAATGAATGGTTTTAAGTTACGTGTTTATGATAATACTATGTAACCCTATTTCAGCGACGAATACTGGTTAGGCTTGTTACAATTGAGCCCGCAGGATTCGACGGTTGAGTGAATTCTAGTTAATAACATGAAATTAAAGAGCCTAAACAACTATTTGATAGATATCATAGTACGACATGCTATGAAATTAAGAGTATTTAAACTAATATACTAGCTAATTAAGAAAGGACTAAATCGTAAAGCATGCTAAGTTATAAAACTATCCAATAAATATTGAACGGCGGTTGGTTGACTTTATTGTGGTTCATTAATCATCGAATTAGGGCTCTAAATTGCTTAAACTCCTAAAGTGGCTCCATTTTATCTTTAAGTCTCAATTTTACCAAATTAGACGAATTTGTTTTGTTTATCTCTTAATCTTACCCAACTAACCCGAGAATAATGAATCGATGCTCAATAAGATTACCTCTCGGTCTCACTTATCTTGATTTTCCTTTAGGGGCATCAATCCTAAGTTTTGAGGCTCATTCAATTTAGTCAAATTTATTGCAATTTAGTCTTTACCCAAAAATTAGGTTACCCACATCTTTATCAACCAACCCCTATAGGGTTTAGTTATCCATTACCATTTCTAAGCTGAGAAATATAAAAGAAACACATAAGAAAACCATTAACATAAAACTTGAATAAAAAGATGAAAGCGTTAGTTTTTACTTTGAAAGAGTTAAAAGGAAAGCAACTAACAACAAAAATAAATGAACAAGAGCAATAAAGAAGAGATTTCTACTAGATGAAAAAAAACCAGCTGAAACAACATTAAAATAGTGATGAAAATGTCATTACAAGCAAGTAGGGATCCCAAACATGTAAATAAACCTAAGCTACAATGTTAACTAATTTAGCTAACACTAAGATTGCAAAGGAAAGCAAAGAAACAAGCAGAAATTTAAATATACAACTATAGAGGAGAAGAACTAAAACCCTAGAAGATAAAGAGAAAACTAAGAAAACTATTCTAAACTTGTTGCTAATTGCCTCTCTCTCTCTTTAGCCAATATTTGGCTCTATTTAGCAACTATTTTGTCCCTTTTTTCTTGACTAAAATGCCCGTCAATGTGTCTTTTTGATTGGTGACACAAAGAGCCTTGTGGTGCAGTGCCAAGGTGGCATCACAAGGGTGGCAAGGAGGTCTAGGGTTCGAGCATTGGCATGGGATATTGATGAGTATTTATTTTGCGCTTGTAGATGGTAAGTGGTTGAATTGGAGTAGAATTCTATGTGGTGGAAGGTTGATTTGGTCTTGGAATTTGAATGTGAGGTGGGAGTAAGTTGAGGAAGAAATTATGGAGATAATTAAGGAGTGAATCAAGAAATTTGAAATTGGGAGAGTTGTAGCCGAATAGGGAGGTTTTTGCATGAAAAATTCGGCTAGGGGGAGATTGGGTGAAGATTTTGCGGTCTTGGAGTTTTAGTCTCTTGTGCAAATTTAGGTTTTGGTGATGTTAAACATTTAGTTTCGATTTCTATTACCTTTTGCTGCTAGTGTCAATTTGTTGCTAGGGGTTAAGGGTCTTCTCAGTTTTAGGTGCCTTTGGGTATTATTCTTTTTCTCCTCAATTTCCCTGTCTACCTAATCCATTTTATGGTGTAGCACCGTTTCTCTATTCTTATTCTTAACTACACTCATTTGAGTTCTTTTCTCTTACTATTCATTCAGCCTTGCCAAATTACTTACTTCTATCACCCCTTTCTACTTTTTTATTTTTCCTTTGATCGAATGTAGTTCCACTCATCCCCCTCTCTACTTCATTTTCCTTCGATTGTACTTCTAATTCGAATCATCTCTCCATCTTTGTGCTCCACTTTCTTTTCTATTTTTCTTCTGATTTACCTATATCATTTAAGCTGAATACTCCTCTTCTCATCTATTACTACACTATTTTGGTTTTACAAGATTCCTTGGTTGTTGCCGATTGTGCTTTCCTTTCGTGAGCTGAATCTCTCTGCATTTGGTTATCCATCTGATCAAACTCGCAATGAGCAAAGGGGATTTTAGCAATAAAGGGGTGTTAATGGTGCCGAGTGGGAGTGGACGTGTAGCCTCTGTCCCCAAGTTTACACGACGTAGGGTGTCGGCAGTTCGGGACTTTCTGCCAAGTTGTGGAAGGGTGTCTGCACCAAACTTTGGATTCAGTAAGCAAATCACAGTTGACCAAGGTAAGTGGTAGTCGATCCTTTGGCTAGGGTTTTTGTAACACCCTGAATTTGGGCCTACAAGTTTTGGGCCTTGAGCATGGGAGCAGTTAAAGGCAGCTTATAATATTTTTTTTGTGCATGTAAATTTCGTTAATGAAGGCTTGTTTTAGTGGTTAAGTGTGCTGAGAAGTGTTCGAGAAGTCCACGGGTTCAAACTCGGACTCTGTGAGAAATTTTGGTTTAAGGTGAATCAAACCCTGGGTGTAGTAGGTAGGCCTTAAGAATATTGTAGGAGAAATTGTAGCACAAAAAGCCTTGTGGTCTAGTGGCAAAGTAGCGCCACATAAGAGGCAGGAAGGTGGCGTCATAGAGTTGGCAAGGAGGTCTAGGGTTCAAAACTCATGGCAATCAAAGAGCATTTATTTTGCTAACGGGGGGCAGCAAGAGTTGGTGTTGAATTTAAACTCTGATGATGGAGGGATCCCACATCGAGAAGCTAACATAAGAGTAGATGCGAAGCTAGCTTTAAATAGAGAGAAGTATGAGGAGAGTAAAGGTACCTTTCTTGGCTGATCCCTTTCGCTTTATGGCGTGCTCGTTTGGGTTGGGTGTCGGTTAAGAGTTCTCGAAGCACGGATTAACTCAAGTCTCCTATCAGGTGTGTATTTCTCACTACTCTGGCTGTAGGGTGGCTACTTCAGGCTGCGATGGGCCGAAAGGGGCGATGTTGGCCTAATGGGCCTACGGGCCCAATTGGATAAGTTGTTTGATTGTGTAGTAAATATTGGACTAGGCTAGGTGAATCTCATATATGTGGCTAGATTTGGGCTAAAAGGGCCACACGAGCGTGTGGGCCCATTTGGGTTGAGAATGGGTTTTAGGCCCATTCGTATTGTTATCCCTGTTTAGAATACTTTAGAATTACTAAAATACCCCTGTAGGGTAGAATTACTAAAATACCCCTGTAGGGTAGAATTACCGAAATACCCTTGTAGGGTAGAATTACCTAAATACCCTTGTAGGGTAGAATTATCGAAATACCATTGTAGGGTAGAATTACTGAAATACCATTGTAGGGTAGAATTACCGAAATACTCTTGTAGGGTAGAATTACTAAAATACCCTTGTAGGGAATTACCGAAATACCCTTGTAACGTAGAATTACCGAAATACCCTTATAGGGTAGAAATACCAAAATACCCCTATAGGGTAGAATTACTGAAATACCCCTGTAGGGTAGAATTACTGAAATACCCCTATAGGGTAGAATTACTGAAATACCCTTGTAGGGTAGAATTACCGAATTACCCCTGTAGGATAGCATTACTGAAATACCCTTGTGGGGTAAAATTACCATTTTGTCCCTAGGGTGTTAAATGACTATTTTGCCCTTGTGGGCAAGTGACTGACTTAGATTGTGTGGATTTGATTGTGAATATATGTTGGTGATATGAATGACTTGACTGTGATTGTTTGATTCAAATATGGGCATGACATTCTGCATACATGACATGTTGCATGGGTTGGGTTATATAAATGGAGGAAGTGCTTAAAGGGCTTTGCCCCAGTTTACCGAAAAAGGGCTTTGCCCTAGTTTATCAAAAAGGGCTTTGCCCCAGTTATTGAAAGAGGCTAGGCCTCTAGTTATATGATAAAGCAGCTATGCTGCCAGTGGAGAGTTTGGTTGGGTGGGTTGAGTTATTCCCCACATGGAGAGCTTGGTTGTTACGGGTGGAGAGTAGCGGATGGTGGGTTGAGTAGTCTCTCGAAATGGGCTTGCATACATTCATTGGTATTACATGTGATATTGAAATGGGCCTTTGGGCCATACCGTTTACAGTAAAGGCTTCGGCCCAGTGATATGATTTATGAAAAGGCTTCGGCCCAGTAACCGTAAAACAAAAGGCTTCGGCCCAGTATGCTGATATTAATTTGGGCTCTGAGAGGGGCTTGCTACACACTGAGTTTTCGTAAACTAACCTCGTTTGTTAACCTTTCAGGTAATTTCCAGCCTTAGACGGATCGGAACTGTGAGGGGCTCGAAGGAAGCCACACACACACTGTTTATGTTACAGTTTTGATTATTACTTTTAAATGTTTTTATGTGGGTTGTAGTAAAGCCGTTGTAATTTTCTGGATTTTAAATTTGGAATTTTATTTATTGTTCTTATAATTACTAGTATTAGAACACGATTTTCCAAAGCAACTATTGTTGTTCAAAACATCACATATCCGTAATTGTTTTTAAATTAGGCTTCCGCAACTGCCAAGATTTTTATAAAGTTGTTAAGAATGTTATTCAGCTAAGGTTTTCTAACAAGGTTTAAAAAGGGTATAAGCTTTTAATTATTAAGAAGGTTTTTTAATGGAAACATGGTTTTCGAAAAACACTTCAATGTGATACGCCAGATTCGAGCCAAACTTCCAGGCCAGGTTTGGGGTGTTACATTTAGTGGTATCAGAGCTGGGTTGCAACAACTCAGCTGTGGATTGGGTTTTCAAAGCTTGAATTTTAGAAAATTATTTTCAACCACGTGGTCTGTTTGAAGTATTTCTCTTAAAAAGTGTGGCATACCGAGTCTCCGGCGCCGAATCCGTAAGTCTTCTAAATACTTTTCTCTGTTTAGAAATTGAAATCCTGTGGATTCCTTAGACATTGGTCTGAATTTAAATTTGGTATTTATTTTATGTGGATGTGAGGTTTGGATATAGAAATTGTATATATGTGTGATAAATATGTGCCTGCTTCAGTGAATAAGTGTTGTATGTATGAGATGTTTCAAGTTCTAGTTGAAGTGTGATAGTGATGGTAGGATCAGAGTGTGCAGCGATAGCATAGTAGGGTAGATGTTACACGACTACCCGGTTAGATGGAAATTTCGGGGACCAAAATTTCTTTAAGGGAGGTAGAGTTGTAACACCCTGAATTTGGGCCTAGAAGTTTTGGGCCTTGAGCATGGGAGCGGTTGAAGGCAGCTTATAATATTTTTTTGTGCATGTAAATTTCGTTAATGAAGGCTTGTTTTAGTTGTTAAGTGTGCTGAGAGGTGTTGGAAAAGTCTTGGGTTCAAACTTGGACTCTAGCAGAAATTTTGGTTTAAGGTGAATCAAACCCTGGGTGTAGTAGGTGGGCCCTAAGAATATTGTTGGAGAAATTGTGCCACAAAAAGCCTTGTGGTCTAGTGGGAAAGTAGCGCCACATAAGAGGCAGGAAGGTGGCGTCATAGAGTTGGCAAGGAGGTCCAGGGTTCGAAACTCATGGCAATCAAAGAGCATTTATTTTGCTAATGGGGGGTGGCAAGAGTTGGTGTTGATTTTATACTCTGATGATGGAGGGATCCCACATCGAGAAGCTAACATAAGAGTCGATGCGAAGCTGGCTTTAAATAGAGAGAACCATGAGGAGAGTAAAGGTACCTTTCTTGGCTGATCCCTTCCGCTTTATGGCTTGTTCGTTTGGGTTGGGCGTCGGTTAAGAGTTCTCGGAGCGCGGATTAACTCCAGTCTCCTATCAGGTGTGTATTTCTCACTACTCTAGCTGTAGCATGGCTACTTCGGGCCGCGATGGGCCGAAAGGGGCCATGTTGGCCTAATGGGCCTACGGGCCCAATTGGATAAGTTGTTTGATTGTGTAGTAAATATTGGACTAGGCTAGGTGAATCTCATATCTGTGGCTAGAATTGGGCTAAAAGGGCCACAAGATTGTGTGGGCCCATTTGGGCTGCGAATGGGCTTTAGGCCCATTCGTATTGTTATCCCTGTTTAGAATACTTTAGAATTACTGAAATACCCCTGTAGGGTAGAATTACTGAAATACCCTTGTAGGGTAGAATTACCGAAATACCCTTGTAGGGTAGAATTATCGAAATACCCTTGTAGGGTAGAATTACCGAAATACCCTTGTAGGGTAGAACTACCGAAATACCCCTGTAGGGTAAAATTACCGAAATACCCTTGTAGGGTAGAATTACCGAAATACCATTTTAGGGTAGAATTATCGAAATAACCTTGTAGGGTAGAATTACCAAAATACCCTTGTAGGGTAAAATTACCGAAATACCCCTGTAAGGTAGAATTACCGAAATACCTTTGTAGGGTAGAATTACCGAAATACCCCTGTAGGGTAGAATTACTGAAATACCCCTGTAAGGTAGAATTACTGAAATACCCCTGTAGGTAGAATTACTGAAATACCCCTGTAGGGTAGAATTACTGAAATACCCCTATAGGGTAGAATTACTGAAATACCCTTGTGGGGTAAAATTACCATTTTGCCCCTAGGGTGTTAAATGACCGTTTTGCCCTTGTGGGCAAGTGATTGACTTAGACTGTGTGGATTTGATTGTGACTATATGTTGGTGATATGAATGACTTGACTGTGATTGTTTGATTCAAATATGGGCATGACATTCTGCATACATGACATGTTGCATGGGTTGGGTTATATAAATGGAGGAAGTGCTTAAAGAGCTTTGCCCCAGTTTACCGAAAAAGGGACTTGCCCCAGTTTATCAAAAAAGGCTTTGCCCCAGTTATTGAAAGAGGCTAGGCCTCCAGTTATATGATAAAGTAGATATTCTGCCAGTGGAGAGTTTGGTTGGGTGGGTTGAGTTATTCCCCACATGGAGAGCTTGGTTGGTACGGGTGGAGAGTAGCGGATGGTGAGTTGAGTAGTCTCCCCAAATGGGCTTGCATACATCCATTGGAATTACATGTGATATTGAAATGGGCCTTTGGGCCATACCGTTTATAGTAAAGGCTTCGGCTCGGTGATATGATTTATGAAAAGGCTTCGGCCGAGTAACCGTTAAACAAAAGGCTTCGGCCTAGTATGCTGATATTAATTTGGGCTCTGAGAGGGGCTTGTTGCACACTGAGTTTTCGTAAACTCGCCTCGTTTATTAACCTTTCGGGTAATTTCCAGCCTTAGCAGATCGAGACTACGAGGGCTCGAAGGAAGCCACACACACACTGTTTATGTTACAGTTTTGATAATTACTTTTAAATGCTTTTATGTGGGTTGTAGTAAAGCCGTTGTAATTTTCTGGATTTTAAATTTGGAATATTATTTATTGTTCTTATAATTGCTAGTATTAGTACACGATTTTCCAAAGCAACTACTGTTGTTCAAAACATCACGTATCCGTAATTGTTTTTAAATTAAGCTTCCATGAATCGCCAAGATTTTTACAAAGTTGTTAAGAATGTTATTCAGCTAAGGTTTTCTAACAAGGTTTAAAAAGGGTATAAGCTTTTAATTATTAAGAAGGGTTTTTAATGGAAACATGGTTTTCGAAAAACACTTTAATATGATACGCCAGATTCGAGCCAAACTTTTAGGCCGGGTTTGGGGTGTTACATTTAGTGGTATCAGACCCAGGGTTGAAACAACTCGGCTGTGGATTGGGTTTTCAAAGCTTGAATTTCAAAAAATTATTTTCAACCATGTGGTCTGTTTGAAGAATTTCTCTTAAAAAGTGTGGCATACCGAGTCTCCGGCGCCGAATCCGTAAGTCTTCTGAATACTTTTGTCTGTTTAAAAATTGAAATACTGTGGATTCCTTAGACATTGGTCTGAATTTAAATTTGGTATTTATTTTATGTGGATGTGATTTTTGGATATAGAAATTGTATATATGTGTGATAAATATGTGTCTACTTCAGTGAATAAGTGTTGTATGTATGAGATGTTTCAAGTTCTAGTTGAAGTGTGATAGTGATGGTAGGATCAGAGTGCGCAGCGGTAGCATAGTAGGGTAGATGTTACACGACTACCCGGTTAGATGGAAATTTCGGGGACCAAAATTTCTTTAAGGGAGGTAGAGTTGTAACACCCTGAATTTGGGCCTAGAAGTTTTGGGCCTTGAGCATGGGAGCGGTTGAAGGCAGCTTATAATATTTTTTTGTGCATGTAAATTTCGTTAATGAAGGCTTGTTTTAGTGGTTAAGTGTGCTGAGAAGTGTTGGAGAAGTCCTGGGTTCAAACCTGGACTCTAGCAGAAATTTTGGTTTAAGGTGAATCAAACCCTGGGTGTAGTAGATAGGCCCTAAGAATATTGTTGGAGAAATTGTGCCACAAAAAGCCTTGTGGTCTAGTGGGAAAGTAGCGCCACATAAGAGGCAGGAAGGTGGCGTCATAGAGTTGGCAAGGAGGTCCAGGGTGCGAAACTCATGGCAATCAAAGAGCATTTATTTTGCTAACGGGGGGTGGCAAGAGTTGGTGTTGAATTTAAACTCTGATGATGGAGGGATCCCACATCGAGAAGCTAACATAAGAGTCGATGCGAAGCTGGCTTTAAATAGAGAGAACCATGAGGAGAGTAAAGGTACCTTTCTTGGCTGATCCCTTCCGCTTTATGGCTTGTTCGTTTGGGTTGGGCGTCAGTTAAGAGTTCTCGGAGCGCGGATTAACTCCAGTCTCCTATCAGGTGTGTATTTCTCTCTACTCTAGTCAGTAGCATGGCTGCCGGGCGCGATGGGCCGAAAGGGGCCATGTTGGCCTAATGGGCCTACGGGCCCAATTGGATAAGTTATTTGATTGTGTAGTAAATATTGGACTAGGCTAGGTGAATCTCATATCTGTGGCTAGATTTGGGCTAAAAGGGCCACAAGATCGTGTGGGCCCATTTCGGCTGAGAATAGGCTTTAGGCCTATTCGTATTGTTATCCCTGTTTAGAATACTTTAGAATTACTGAAATACCCCTGTAGGGTAGAATTACTGAAATACCCTTGTAGGGTGAATTACCGAAATACCCTTGTAGGGTAGAATTACCGAAATACCCTTGTAAGGTAGAATTATCGAAATACCCTTGTAGGGTAGAATTACCGAATTACCCTTGTAGGGTAGAACTACCGAAATACCCCTGTAGGGTAAAATTACCGAAATACCCTTGTAGGGTAGAATTATCGAAATACCATTGTAGGGTAGAATTATCGAAATACCCTTGTAGGGTAGAATTACCAAAATACCCTTGTAGGGTCGAATTACCGAAATACCCCTGTAAGGTAGAATTACCGAAATACCAATGTAGGGTAGAATTACTAAAATACCCCTATAGGGTAGAATTACTGAAATACCCTTGTGGGGTAAAATTACCATTTTGCCCCAAGGGTGTTAAATGACCGTTTTACCCTTGTGGGCAAGTGATTGACTTAGACTGTGTGGATTTGATTGTGACTATATGTTGGTGATATGAATGACTTGACTGTGATTGTTTGATTCAAATATGGGCATGACATTCTGCATACATGACATGTTGCATGGGTTGGGTTATATAAATGGAGGAAGTGCTTAAAGGGCTTTGCCCCAGTTTACCGAAAAAGGGACTTGCCCCAGTTTATCAAAAAAGGCTTTGCCCCAGTTATTGAAAGAGGCTAGGCCTCCAGTTATATGATAAAGTAGCTATTCTGCCAGTGGAGAGTTTGGTTGGGTGGGTTGAGTTATTCCCCACATGGAGAGCTTGGTTGGTACGGGTGGAGAGTAGCGGATGGTGGGTTGAGTAGTCTCCCCAAATGGGCTTGCATACATTCATTGGTATTACATGTGATATTGAAATGGGCCTTTGGGCCATACCGTTTCTGATAAAGGCTTCGCCCAATGATATGATTTATGAAAAGGCTTGGCCCGATGAATTAAACAAAAGGCTTCAACCAAGATATCTTGATATTAATTTAGGCTCTGAGAGGGGCTTGTTGCACACTGAGTTTTCGTAAACTCACCTCGTTTATTAACCTTTCAGGTAATTTCCAGCCTTAGACGGATCGGAGCTGCGAAGGGCTCGAAGGAAGCCACACACACACTGTTTATGATACAGTTTTGATAATTACTTTTAAATGCTTTTATGTGGGTTGTAGTAAAGCCGTTGTAATTTTCTGGATTTTAAATTTGGAATATTATTTATTGTTCTTATAATTGCTAGTATTAGAACACGATTTTCCAAAGCAACTACTGTTGTTCAAAACATCTCGTATCCGTAATTGTTTTTAAATTAAGCTTCCGCAACTGCCAAGATTTTTACAAAGTTGTTAAGAATGTTATTCAGCTAAGGTTTTCTAACAAGGTTTAAAAAGGGTATAAGCTTTTAATTATTAAGAAGGGTTTTTAATGGAAACATGGTTTTCGAAAAACACTTTAATATGATACGAAAGATTCGAGCCAAACTTCTAGGTCGGGTTTGGGGTGTTACATTTAGTGGTATCAGAGCATAGGTTGCAACAACTCGGCTGTGGATTGGGTTTTCAAAGCTTGAATTTCAAAAAATTATTTTCAACCACGTGGCCTGTTTGAAGTATTTCTCTTAAAAAGTGTGGCATACCGAGTCTCCGGCGCCGAATCCGTAAGTCTTCTGAATACTTTTGTCTGTTTAAAAATTGAAATACTGTGGATTCCTTAGACATTGGTCTGAATTTAAATTTGGTATGTATTTTATGTGGATGTGATGTTTGGATATAGAAATTGTATATATGTGTGATAAATATGTGTCTGCTTCAGTGAATAAGTGTTGTATGTATGAGATGTTTCAAGTTCTAGTTGAAGTGTGATAGTGATGGTAGGATCAGAGTGCGCAGCGCATAGTAGGGTAAATGTTACACGACTACCCGGTTAGATGGAAATTTCGGGGATGAAATTTCTTTAAGGGAGGTAGAGTTGTAACACCCTGAATTTGGGCTTAGAAGTTTTAGGCCTTGAGCATGGGAGCGGTTGAAGGCAGCTTATAATATTTTTTTGTGCATGTAAATTTCGTTAATGAAGGCTTGTTTTAGTGGTTAAGTGTGCTGAGAAGTGTTGGAGAAGTCCTGGGTTCAAACCTGGACTCTAGCAGAAATTTTGGTTTAAGGTGAATCAAACCCTGGTGTAGTAGGTAGGCCTTAAGAATATTGTTGGAGAAATTGTGCCACAAAAAGCCTTGTGGTCTAGTGGGAAAGTAGCGCCACATAAGAGGCAGGAAGGTGGCGTCATGGAGTTGGCAAGGAGGTCCAGGGTTCGAAACTCATGGCAATCAAAGAGCATTTATTTTGCTAACGGGGGGAGGGGAAGAGTTGGTGTTGAATTTAAACTCTGATGATGGAGGGATCCCACATCGAGAAGCTAACATAAGAGTCGATGCGAAGCTGGCTTTAAATAAAGAGAAGCATGAGGAGAGTAAAGGTACCTTTCTTGGCTGATCCCTTTTGCTTTAGGGCGTGCTCGTTTGGGTTGGGTGTCGGTTAAGAGTTCTCAGAGCGCGGATTAACTACAGTCTCCTATCAGGTGAGTATTTCTCACTACTTTAGCTGTAGAATGGCTACTTCGGGCCGCGATGGGCCGAAAGGGGCCATGTTGGCCCAATGGGCCTACGAGCCCAATTGGATAAGTTGTTTGATTGTGTAGTAAATATTTGACTAGGCTAGGTGAATCTCATATCTGTGGCTAGATTTGGGCTAAAAGGGCCACAGGAGCGTGTGGGCCCATTTGGGATGAGAATGGGCTTTAGGCCCATTCGTATTGTTATCCCTGTTTAGAATACTTTAGAATTACTAAAATACCCCTGTAGGGTAGAATTACTGAAATACCCCTATAGGGTAGAATTACCAAAATACCCCTATAGGGTAGAATTACCGAAATACCCTTGTAGGGTAGAATTATCGAAATACCCTTGTAGGGTAGAATTACCGAAATACCCTTGTAGGGTAGAATTACCGAAATACCCCTATAGGGTAGAATTACTGAAATACCCTTGTAGGGTAGAATTATCGAAATACCCCTGTAGGGTAGAATTACTGAAATACCCTTGTAGGGTAGAATTACCGAAATACCCTTGTAGGGTAAAATTACCAAAATACCCTTGTAAGGTTGAATTACCGAAATACCCTTGTAGGGTAGAATTACCAAAATACCCTTGTAGGGTAGAATTACCGAAATACTCCTGTTGGGTAGAATTACTGAAATACCCCTGTAAGGTAGAATTACTGAAATACCCTTGTAGGTAGAATTACTGAAATACCCTTGTAGGGTAGAATTACTGAAATACCCTTGTAGAGTAGAATTACCGAATTACCCCTGTAGGATAGAATTACTGAAATACCCTTGTGGGGTAAAATTACCATTTTACCCCTAGGGTGTTAAATGACTGTTTTGCCCTTGTGGGCAGGTGACTGACTTAGACTGTGTGGATTTGATTGTGAATATATGTTGGTGATATGAATGACTTGACTGTGATTTTTTGATTCAAATATGGGCATGACATTCTGCATACATGACATGTTGCATGGGTTGGGTTATATAAATGGAGGAAGTGCTTAAAGGGCTTTGCCCTAGTTTACCGAAAAAGGGCTTTGCCCCAGTTTACCAAAAAGGGCTTTGCCCCAGTTATTGAAAGAGGCTAGGCCTCCAGTTATATGATAAAGCAGCTATGCTGCCAGTAGAATGTTTGGTTGGGTGGGTTGAGTTATTCCCCACATGGAGAGCTTGGTTGGTACGGGTGGAGAGTAGCAGATGGTGGGTTGAGTAATCTCCCCAAATGGGCTTGCATACATTCATTGGTATTACATATGATATTGAAATGGGCCTTTGGGCCATGCCGTTTACAGTAAAGGCTTCGGCCTAGTAATATGATTTATGAAAAGGTTTCGGCCTAGTAACCGTTAAACAAAAGGCTTCGGCCCAATATGCTGATATTAATTTGGGCTCTGAGAGGGGCTTGTTGCACACTGAGTTTTCATAAACTCACCCCGTTTATTAACCTTTCAGGTAATTTCCAGCCTTAGACGGATCGGAGCTGCGAGGGGCTCGAAGGAAGCCACACACACTGTTTATGTTACAGTTTTGATTATTACTTTTAAATGTTTTTATGTGGGTTGTAGTAAAGCTGTTGTAATTTTCTGGATTTTAAATTTGAAATTTTATTTATTTTTCTTATAATTGCTAGTATTTGAACATGATTTTCTAAAGCAACTACTGTTGTTCAAAACATCACGTATCCGTAATTGTTTTTAAATTAAGCTTCCGCAACTGCCAAGATTTTTACAAAGTTGTTAAGAATGTTATTCAGCTAAGGTTTTCTAACAATGTTTAAAAAGGGTATAAGCTTTTAATTATTAAGAAGGGTTTTTAATGGAAACATGGTTTTCGAAAAACCCTTCAATGTGATACGCCAGATTCGAGCCAAACTTCCAGGCCGGGTTTGGGGTGTTACAGTTTTTGTTAAGATTCTTTTAACTATATTGCTAAGTGATTAACCGATGTTATGTTGAATATACATTCTAGTGATCGTGAATTCTTAGTACTCTACGTGATCAGTTGTGTAATCGGATGGCTTGTTTGATAATCGACTGAAAAGCCGAAAATGTGCGTGATGTTCACTCTGTTATGGCTGTAGATCGGCAAAATTCTAAATAGCCAGAAACATGGCATATGATGCCACACGAGCGTGCGATCGCATGTGTGGTGAACCAAGCCCATGAAACATGGGTGTACGGTGGAAGAGGCCGCCATGAACGAATTCATGGGCTTAGGCCATAGTGGGCCAAATGGACCCGACAGGCCTATGGGGCCGCCTGTGTAAATCTAACTGTTAGGTGGAAAATAGTAGGGCTTGTTATGTCGCGCACATGGCATAGGCCATTCTGGACCTCGATGGGCTAGAATGGGTCGTGTGGGCCCAATGGGCCCATGAGCCCCACACGGGTAAAATCCACAAGAAGTGACAATTAACGGATTGGGCTATGAAATCTGCATAGTCGTGTCTGAGAATGGGCTAAATGGGCCACACGAGCGTGTGGGCCCACTTGGACCGAGTAATGGGCCTTAGGCCCATTTACACCGTTATGTCTGTTTAGGTTACTTAAGTCACTCGAGGCAATGGTGAACCATCTGATGGGTCATAAATACCCTCGATTTGTAAAATTACCAAAATATCTTGATTTGTAAAATGACCGTAATACCCCTGTATGGTAGAATGACGATTATGCCCTTATATTCCGTATGACTGATGTGCTTATGATTTACATATATAATTGTACTGAGTATGACTTTGCATACACGCAATATTTATGACATGACATACTGCATAGGGTTGGGTTATTATTGACGGAGGAAGTGTACGGCTTGTAGTTGTTTTGTACAAGGCTTTCAGCCTTTCTACGATACTTATGGCTTATAGCCGTTTTGTTAACTAGCAACATTGTTGCGATATTTAGGGCGTTGAGCCATTCTCTCTACAGCGTTGAGTCGTTCTGTTGACTTAGTGCTGCAACCGGTGCTAAGCTTGTTGTGTTAGCTGAGTGGGTAATTTCATCCCCACATGGTGTGTTGGTTGGTACGAGTGGTGTGTTGGTTGGACTAGTTGGGTATCTGTCTACATGTCTGCATCTGATACTGATTCTATACTGGGCTTAGGCCTACCTGATTCTGTTAGTGGGCTAGGCCCAACTGTTACTGATTTTGAGAATGGGCTAGGCCTAATTGATTCTGATGGGGGCTGAGATCCAAGTGAAAATGTGCTGGGCTTTGGCCCACACACATTGTTCTGTTATTGAAATGGGCTCTGGCCCAGACTAATTTTAAATTCTGTTGGTTTTCTAACTATTTTAGTTTAAGAGGGGATTACACACTGGGTTTTCATAAACTCATCTCGTTTATTAATTGTGCAAGTAATCTCCAGCATTAGGAGGATTGGTGCTGCGAGGGACTCGGAGGTGGGCCTCACGACTGCTATTGTTTTTGATTTTCTTTTAAGTTATCTATTTACAAGTACTTATATTTGATTTGGGTTGTAATAAGGCCTATTTTAATTTCTGGTTCTAAATTTGGAATTTTATATATTGTTTTATAACTGCTGGAGTAGAACACGGTTTTTCCAAAATAATAACTATTTTTCAAAATATCACATTTTTGCGACTGTTTAAATTAAGCTTCCACAACAAATAAAGTTTTAAAGGTAATAATGTTGTACAATAGAATGAATTTTAATAAACCAACATAAACTGAGGTTTTCACAAGTTTTAAAATGGCCAAAGGTTTAAAATAGTACGAAGGGTTTTCAATGAGAATGTGATTTTCAAAAAACACTTCAATGTGACACGCCAGATTCAGGCCTAACTTCTAGGCCGGGTTTGGGGTGTTATAGCTTTGATTGGACAAAGATTTCCCCTAATGTTAAATTTTGTCTCCTCATGACAGTGATATCGTGAAACCCATGGTCTAGATAATGTGATATCATTAGTAGTTTTAAAATGAGGATTTCCTTTTGAACATTGGCTTGGTATCATGATACCCATGGAGGATATTACAATACCAATGTAGGTGGTCTTCATTTTTCTCTTCATCTCAAGACTGTTTAGGATATCATGATACCCATTCTTTGATATCGCAATACTCTTTCCTTGGTGATGTTTTCACTCAAAATTTGGCCACCATTGTAATAGCCCATTTTTCAGTGAAATCAGAACAGTGGTTTCGGGACCACAAATTCGATCCGAAATACATGGTCCGTAATATGTTAGAAATGTCATGTGAAAATTTTGATAAGAAAATTTTACTGATTATGTTCTTAAATATGGAAATGACCAAATCACATAAAATGCAATAGTTGAATTCTAGTAGCTAGAAGGATTAAATAACTATGGAATTTAAAACTTGAGGTCCTTATATGATAATTAGACCATTAATAAAAAGTTAGTAGATATTTTTGGATGATTCGTCCATGGAAAATTAGAAAAAGGCTAAGGACTAAATTGGAAGTCAAAATTATTAAAGATGATAAATTAATTAAATAGAAATAAAAATCATTTTTATCATCTTCTTCCCTAAAATATTCCATGGAAACCCTAGGAGAGAGAGAAGAAACTTTCCTGGCCAAATTGGGTAAGTTTTCTTATCCCATTTTTAGTAATTTTGATATTTTTGAAATCGAGATAGCTTAATCTATCTATTTGGGGGATCAATTTGAGAAGTTATCAAAGTATGGAAATTAGGACATGGATGAATATGCTGAAAATTTAAAATTTATGGTAGAAAATGAAAGGTTGTTTATAGATAAACAATTTTTACAAAAATATTTTTTATGAAAACATGATTTAGGGATTAAAATGTAAATTTGTTAAAATTGAAGAAAAATTCTAAATTTTGTAGAATATATGTAACATCTCAAATTAGGGCCTAGTCAGAATAGTGGTTTTGAGACCACAAATCCAAATTAGAAATAAATTATTTTATAATTATTATAAGGTCTATGATATGTTTATATGATTGTGTAAAATTTTCATGAAGAAATTATATGTGAGAAGTGTTTAATTTGGCTTTAGGGACTAAATCGCGTAAAATGCGAAAGTTGCATTCTAATAGCGAAAGGTATTAAATAGCTATAGAATTTTTAGTGGAAGCCTTTATGTGGAAATTATCCCATTAATAAGTTTGTGGAAGATATTTGTTTGGTATTATTGAAATTAGTTAGAAATTAAAAGGGTAAATTGGTAATTAAGTTAAAAAGGTATAATAAGACAAAAATGCAAAAAGTTATCATCTTTATGTTTCTTTCTTCCACCAAAATGAAGAAAAATGGGCAGCCATGGATGAGCATGATATTCGGCCAAGCTTCTATGGCTCATCTAGGTACAGTTTTTGTTTCGTTTTTAATTATTTTTATGTTTTCGGAGTCGTTGTAACTCGATTTAGCTATCCTGTACCTTCGCTTTCAAAATTGTTAAAGTTTGTGAATTTTTCCATTGTTGATAAAATGTGTATTTTGATAATTGATGATAGAAAATGCATCCTTGTTGTTAGATAAACAACATTTGTAAAGTAATTTTTGATAAAAATGTCGATTAAGGACTAAGTTGAGAAATGTGTTAAATTGTGTGATAAAAGTGTGAATATGTGAAATATGTGGGCTGCTGTAAGTAAGATAAATATTCAACTAGGCTTGGGTTAGGATAAAATTGAATGAATTTTATTTTTTGAGCCTAGGGACTAATTTGCCAATAAGTAAAAGTTTAGGGACAAAATTGTAAATTTTCCAAAGTATGATTTTTGGGTCAATTTGAATATTGTGAGTAATAAATAAGCTATATTTGAAATGTTAGATCAAGAAAATCGAGATTCGAGCTTAAATCGAGATAGTACGTAGTTAAGGACAAAAAGGGAATAATTAGCTGTTTTTGCATTCGAGGTAAGTTCGTGTGATAATAATATTACAATGACTTATTTAAATTGAAATGGTGAATTATTATTATATAATATGTATGATTTGTTACAGATATACTCGACGAGGAATCGACAAACAAGTCAAATGATAAAATTGGTAAGACAATAATGTTATTGTGATTTGTGATTGAAATCTGAATTGATATGATAATTCGGATGCGTTGAATTATTTGTTTGTGGTACTATGTATGCCATGTTGTTATGCTTCATGAAATTATATTGTATACTATGCATATGTAGTGACCTTAAACATATGTCTATGATGTTTGATGACATTGTAATGAATGGTAACTTGGTGTTAAAGAGTGATATTACATGGAATATGCATGACGATATTTGATGTGGCAAAACTCCCAGTTGAACCGTAGGAATAGATCAGATATCCATGCCATGATCTAGGGATATGTGTGAGCCAGTGAAAGACCATGTTTGGAACATGGCATCGATATTGTTATGAGAGCTAGTGTAGGACCATGTCTGGGACATGGTATCAGCCTTAATATGTGAGCCAGTGTAAGACCATGTTTGGAACATGGCATCGGTACTGTTATGTGAGCCAGTGTAAGACCATGTCTGGGACATGGCATCGACACCGATGTATGAGAGCCAGTGTAAGACCATGTCCGGGACATGGCATCGGCATTTTACCCTTTTTGTATGAAGCTTATCGGGTATCCTTTAGTATTCCAACTGGTTCAACGGGTGATTTAAAGATTGTGTCATTATTGAGAAAAGTTATGATTATGTTGCAAGTTGTACATGTATATGTGGAAAACTCGTGAGAAATGATTTTGGTTTATGATGCACATTTGGTAAGGATGCAAATAAGTAAGTCATGCCCATGAGAATGATTTTGTGATGACCTTGTGATTATGGGTCTATGCTTATGATGTATAAATAAGTACTTTTACCATGATGGTTGAAATGATTTGTAAAGGTGTTATAAACTTACTTATCATTATTTTACACTAAAACAGTTTTGGATAGTAGTAGTAGTCCGACTTTGAAAATCCACCAAAAATTGTGGAAATTCAGTTAGAGGTTGAATAAAATATGAAATTAAATCTTATCAAGTCTAGTTTCAAATATAAGAAACGGTGTAAGCAAAAGAATTTCATGTTATGAAATGTTTGGATTTCTATGAGACAGGGCTAGAGTGATTTTGGGTTCCCTGATCTTAACTTTGGAAAATAATTAAAAATTGTATGAAAATAATTATGGGTTAGAATTCATATTTCTAAATCCTTAATGAGTCTAATTTCAAGAGAAATAGATGGGAACATTATCCGAATTCCGTACTGAGAGATAATTAATTTTTAGTAAAGAAAGGTCGAAGTTTTCAAACAGTAGAATAAGGGTAAATTTGAAGAATAAAATGTACTTATTGGCTAACCCATTAATTCTGAAAATTTTATAGTAGAAATATATATGAGTCTAGTTTCAAATTATTTTAATGGATGTTAATTTAGAATTTTGTAGCTGAAGTTATCAATAATTTAGTGACTATGACTCGCGTAGACAGCTTGGCTGGAATATGAATAAATAGTGGAATTATGTGCAATTATGATTGTGTTACCATGAGAACATGTTGTAAGAATACGACAAAAACATGTCAATAAATCTCTTATTATTTTCATATGGACTTACTAAGCTATATAGCTTACCCCTTCCTTTTTCCTCATTTTATAGGGTTACTAAGCTAGCTCGGGTTGGAGATCGTCGGAGATTCTATCACAGTATCCATCTATTGAAGGGTATAAATGATTTCAAGCACTTTAAGTCTATGGCATGTATAGGGACTTAGTGAATTGGGTATGTGTCATTTGATTTGGCCGAATGTATTGGCTCATAATGGGAATAGGATTAATTTTGTATATGGCCATGAGATGTGGCTCATATTGGTTTTGGGTTGTAAACATATTTATATATGCATGCACGTGCTAAAGGTTTCATATGGTGTGGTCATGTGTGTTCGGTATTGATGAATTGTGAATGTGCTCTAGATTACTTGATGGTTTTGAAGTGACTAAATTGGCCTACGGATAGACCTTAGCATAAGTATGAAGTGTAATAATGTGTTAACAATAATCATGGTATGTAGTTGATAAGTTTAAACTAGGCAAAGTATGGTGCCTTATGCATGAATAAATCAATATGAAATTTCCACGAAAAGTGCCATTGAAGTTATGTTTGAGTAAGTGCTAAGGAGGGTGCCAAATGGCTTAGAAAATAGCCATTTTCTTGGCCACACGGGCAGAGACACAACTGTGTGCCTCATCCGTGTGGAGAACATGGTCCAGCACACGGACATGTGACTTGGCTGTGTGACCCTATATCATTGCTGATGTCATAAACAAAGAGTTACAGGGTTGAGAATACGGGCGTGTCCCAAGCTACATGGGCGTGTGTGACCAAACGGCCTAACCCACACAGGCGTGTGACTGTCCAAAACTAGAAAATTTTCTAAATGTTGTAAAAAGTTCGTAAGTTCTCAGTTTAGTCCGAAACTACCCCCGATATATGTTTTGGGCCTCGTAAGCCTATATAAGGGACATTATGAATATGAATGAATTTTTTAATTTGAAAAAAAAATTTTATGGCCCATTTTTACATAGTTGTGTATGTTTAAGTCTTGTAATGCCTCGTACCCTATCGCAGCCTCGAACTCAAGTAAGAGGAGTTACATTTAGTGGTATCAGAGTAATGGTTTAGTCAGTTCTCAGAGTAACCTAGCATGTGTGAGGGTTTAGCTATGCATGCCATAGATTTGTGATAGTGTGATGTCTCCCGACGCAAATGAGAACCATCTTGTTTAGATAAAAGTACTCTCCAACCGAGCTACACCCAACCATGTTGATAGTGGTACTAGGGTAATTGAGTAAAGTGCAATTATGATGAGTTAAAACTCGAAAAGGTATGAATATGAATTCATGATATATATATGTATGTACATATATGAGATGTGAGAAACATGAAAGAGAATGTGTAAGTGACATAATGAGCTTATCTACGATTGATCGATAATTCCATGATGTATAAGACTAATTTGCTCGAGTGAATGCATGTGTTCAGGTAACATAACAAAAATATTGGGGGAATGAATGTCCATGTATACTTACTTGAATAATTATGATTGGAAAGCTCATATAGTTTAAGTAAATGTGTTAAAATGATTGGATTGATTTATATGATTGTAATGATATGTATATGACGATGTGTGAGATGAAAGTTTTGATTGTGATACATTTATTCATATTTGTTGGCCCACACATGATGTTATGTGTTTGATATGTTTGATTAAGTGAATGTGACAAAAAAAGACATTCAAAATTCATAGAATGTATGCATAAGTGAACTTGATTGAATAAGATAATCGAAAAATTTGTCAAATACAAATGCGAACGATAGTTTGCTTAAAATGAATGATATAATTGTAATGATGCCACTTTGATGATGAAAGTTGTGTCATATGTATATATGTATGAGAGACGAGTTAGGGACCTTACGACCTCACCATTCCTCTTTACCAGAGTGGTATTTTGTAATGGAATTTTCTGAGAAATGTATTGTATAAACTCACAAGTGTGAAACTAAAGAGTTTAGTGATAGAATAGCTATGAATATGATCAGAGATTGAGAACAGGTTGATAAGTAAAGCTAGAATTAGTAAGGTATCAGATCGACCCTGAAAATTTTATGATTCACGCAATATCACAGTTGGTGAAGAAGTTAACTTCGAAAAATTAATCTATACTGATACGATGGCGAGAAAAGTATTAACCAAATCTTCTTAAAAAATGATCTACTTTAGTGAAAAGAGTAATATGAAATTTGTGATGGCTGAAATAGTTGGAGAAACAATATTTGAAATGCGTAAAATCTAAGTGTGACAGTTATGGCTAAATAGATTATGACAGTCTCTTCTGAGGTGTTCTATGTGTTTATTTGTCCTCAGAAATATTCCTATGGCTATTGATCCTCTGATGAAATTCTTGTTATGTGGGGATGTTTTCTAATCGTGATATTAGAAGAAAGCATTGTCAGCAGGACTAGTTTATAATCTATGTTGCTCTATTTCTCTCTCGCATTCTAATACATTTCATCTATTGCAAATGGATGGGAAAATGTATATAAAGCTATGGTTCTGTTTCTTTTAGATATTGTTTTATCTGATTTATATATGGGAAGGTACATTGTTATTGTTACATCTAACCCCAGTGGGTCTGAATGATGTTTTTCTAGACTTCATTTCTCTAGGGGATTATCAAAATCTTTCATACCTTCTTGTGAGCTATGTTTTCGATATTTTGATACGGTATCACATTTTGGATTTCTTTATTTTGGAATTTTCCAACTTGGATTTCTTCCTCTTGGTTTTCATGTCATCTTTATTTCATAAATTGTAAATCTTGGCTCATGTCTAAAATGTGTTCTTTGGCTTATGATGACTATGATGACTATGATTATGCTTTTGGTTTGATTATTGGTAATGTTGTGACCTTAGTATTTGGATTTCTCAAATTTCCGTGTAAGGATTTGACATCGGCAAAGACTTTTTGATTTCAGTAATGTGTTGAATGAATTGTGAAGTGTTTTAAGACCATAAGGCAACGTGATAGCTTAAAGTATCTAATGTTATAGAAAGATTTGAGTTTGACATAGTGAAGATGACTTGGGTATTAAAAGATGATGAGATAGTATCGAATGATCTTTGAAGAAGTAAATTGTGATTATAAGTGTTTGGATAGAAAAATCCAAAACTTATACAGAGACTCTGCAAGAAAACTCACGAAAATAGTGTGTTAGTGGTCGAGTTTAAAACTTGATATTTCTGATCTTTGTGTATGAGTAATTGAAATGTTAATGGAGTTAAGGCCAAACAACATGTTTTACCAAAACTGCCTCCGTCAGTATTGATATTAGAATGAAAATAAGAAATGGATCAATCTCAAGGCCATACCAAAAATTTCCCCTGTCTTGGAAAGAGGAAAAATGTTATGTGGCTTGTTGTTAAATGTTTGATGAGATCTGTAAAATTTTGCCGGTATGTACGAAAAAATTTTCACTCATCAGATTAATGGGATTTCGTGTCTCTATGATTGTTGGATTTCTTAGAGTGTAAGTCTTCATTAATCGAATTGAAATCCGGGTTTTATATTATGATTTATTGAGGAAGCTAAAAGAGACTCTGAAATTTAAGAGCAACTGAGAGTTGAGTCTACAAGCTCTCAGGCCATATTAAATTATAGAGAATATAAGGCCGAGATGAACTGGCTAGTATCACTATTTGAATTCGAAATATTCAAGTACGTGTGTATACGTGTTATGATGACATGGATCTGACCTTTCATGTGTATGAACTCTTCAATAAAAGTGAGATTCAGTTGATGTGTTGTATAGTGAAAGAATCACTCATGATTCGAGTATGAGAAAATAAAGAGATAAGTATTGAAGGTACAGTTGAGTGAGATTTTTGTGGCAATGATTATGAGAAGAGAAGTTTATGCGGAAACCAAACCGCTTTTCGGGTAAGATTTTCAGGGACGAAAAACCCTAAAGGGGGGAGAGTTGTAACATCCCGAATTAGGGCCTAGTTGGAACAATGTTTTCAAGACCATAAATTCAAATTAGAAATAATTATTTTATAATTATTATAAGGTCTCTGATATGTATATATGATTGTGTAAAAATTTCATGAAGAAATTATATGTGAAGTGTTTAATTTGGCTTTAGGGACTAAATTGCATAAAGTGCGAAAGTTGCATTCTAATAGCTAAAGGTATTAAATAGCTATAGAATTTTTAGTGGAAGCCCTTATGTGGAAATTATCCCATTAATAAGTTTGTGGAAGATATTTGTTTGGTATTATTGAAATTAATTAGAAATTAAAAGGGTAAATTGGTAATTAAGTTAAAAAGGTATAATAAGACAAAAATGAAAAAAGTTATCATCTTTATGTTTCTTTCTTCCAACGAAATGAAGAAAAATGGGCAGCCGTGGATGAGCATGATATTCGGCCAAGCTTCTATGGCTCATCTAGGTAGGTTTTTGTCTCGTTTTTAATTATTTTTATGTTTTCAGAGTCGTGGTAACTCGATTTAGCTATCCTGTACCTTCGTTTTCAAAACTGTTAAAGTTTATGAATTTTGCCATTGTTGATAAAATGTGTATTCTGATAATTGATGATAGAAAATGCAACCTTGTTGTTAGATAAACAACATTTGTAGAGTAATTTTTGATAAAAATGTCGATTAAGGACTAAGTTGAGAAATGTGTTAAATTGTGTGATAAAAGTGTGAATATGTGAAATATGTGGGCTGCTGTAAGTAAGATAAATATTCGGCTAGGCTTGGGTTAGGATAAAATTGAATGAATTTTATTTTTCGAGCCTAGGGACTAACTTGCAAATAAGTGAAAGTTTAGGGGCAAAATTGTAGATTTTTCAAAGTATATTTTTGGGTCAATTTGAATATTGTGAGTACTAAATAAGCTATATTTGAAATGTTAGATCAAGAAAATTAAGATTCGGGCTTAAATCGAGATAGTACGTGGTTAAGGACAAAAAGGGAATAATTAGCCGTTTTTGCATTTGAGGTAAGCTCGTGTGATACTAATAAGGCAATGTCTTTTTTGAATTGAAATGCTTAATTATTATTTAATTTGTATGATTTGTTACGGATATACTCGACGAGGAATCGACAAATGAGTCGTATGATAAAATTAGTAAGACAATAATGTTATTGTGACTTTTGATTGAAACCTGAATTGATATGATAATTCAGATGCATTGAATTATATGTTTGTGGTACTATGTATGTGATGATGTTATGCTTCACAAAATTTTATTGTATGCTATGCATGTGCAATGACCTAAAACATATGTTTATGATGTTTGATGACATTGTAATGAATGGTAACTTGGTCTTAAAGAGTGATATTACATGGAATATGCATGACGAGATTTGATGTGGTAAAACTCTCAGTTGAACCGTAGGAATAAATCAGATATCCATGCCATGATACTAGGGGTATGTGTGAGCCAGTGAAAGACCATGTTTGGAACATGGCATTGGCATTGTTATAAGAGCTAGTGTAAGACCATGTCTGAGACACGGCATCGGCCTCAATATGCGAGCCAGTATAAGACCATGTTTGGAACATGGCATCGGCATTGTTATGTGAGCTAGTGTAAGACCATGTTATCGAGTAATCGATTCGATTCGTTAATTCTGAGTACAAGGTAAGTTCATATGTGGTAATTTCATTATAAATGCATGTTATATGCTTTGATATTGCATAAAATGTGATTATGTGATTACAAATTATATTTGAATGGTGAATACAACTATACAGATGTGTTTGACGATGAAATCGACAAGTGAAACTTACTGGTTGAACTTTAGAAATAGTTAGGATGCTAATGATATGTCATTAGGTTAATGTATTGGCTTCGGGCTATGATATTGGCACTTTGGGTGCGAATAATACCTTGATTTGGCTACGGGCCATGGTATATGTATTTAGAGAGGAGTTACCTTAATTTGGCTACGAGCCATGGTACAGGTACTCTGGAATAAGTTACCTTGGTTTGGCTACGGGCCATGGTATAGGTACTTATCGATTGTAATCCTTGAGTATTAGATTTCTATTCTAAATGGTTCAACGGGTAAAGAATGACGTAGTTGAGAAAGAGGTTAGTATGAGGTGGTACAGGTACGTACGGAACCTATTTGAGTATTACATTGAGAAAGTTTAATGAGATGGTATTTAATCATGTTATAAGACATGATAAAGGTTTGTAGTCAATGTGATTTGATTTGGTAATGTGAAAATAGTTAAATTGCATTTATTTGATGAATTGAGATATTCACTTACGAACTTACTAAGCTATAAAGCATACTATGTGTTATTTGTCTATGTTTTATAGATAATCAAAGCTAGTTCGGACTTGGGGATCGTCAGGAACCACCATCACACTATCGATTATTTTGTTGGTACTTTTGAAGCCCTAAATATATGGTATATGGCATGTATAGGCTAGTGTCATTATGGTACATTTTGTGTTATGGAATTATAGCTATGTGATTTGGCTTGTATTTGGAAAAGTTGTGGAATGTTAATTTTGCTTATAGAATGTGTTTATATATGTTATGTGATATAAATGATATACCTTGTGAATATGGCATAGTATGGTATGAGATTAGGGTATTGAACTGGTGTTATTTTGAGTTTTGAGTTAGTTATTTTGAAGGATGAATAAATGCATATTGAAGTTAGGTGGAATGGATGAATTTGGTATATGAAATCTATATGATTGGAGTAGTAAATGTGTATTAAATTGGCTAGTGTTATTATGACATGAATATTTAATTGGCTAGTGTTGTTATGGCATGAATTGTGCATGAATTGATAATGTTTTGGATGCCTAAAAATGTGTTGAGTTGGTGTAAAATGTTTTGTTGTAGGAAGTCATGAGGAGGGTAAGAACTGTGGCTTTAACCAAGCCTATTTTCAGCCCACACGGCCGAGCACACGGGCGTGTGACTTGATCGTGTGTGACACATGGCCTTGGTACATAGCCTTGTGTCCCCTGGGGTACCCTTTCGAATTAAGTCAGTATACCCTATAGGTTTGACATGGCCTAGACACACGGGCGTGTTTACTGGCTGTGTGTCGCACACGGGTTGGCACATGGGCGTGTGGCTGACCGTGTGATCCAAGTCAGTAACCCCTCTAGATTTCACACGGCCTGGCACACAGACGTGTCCTTAGTCGTGTGGTGTAAGTTAGTATGTATGCCCTGTTTTCACACGGTCTATTCCTTAACAAACCCCGACTACTCAACAACCTCCACCCCCATCTGTTCCTCAACAAACCCAAGTAGTTCCTCTAGCTATAGATCAGATGTAGTTAAACAAGCCACCAATAGATAATATTCATAAACATAGGGCTTAGGAGTTCTGGGCTACAGCTGATGATGATATTGAGAGAGCTGAGTTCTGGCTCGAGAATACAATATGAGTATTTGATGAATTATCCTGTACTCCTGATGAGTGTATCAAATGTGCAGTATCTTTACTTAGAGATAATGCATACCATTGGTGGAAAACGTTGATATCTGTAGTTCAGAGGGAACGAGTCACCTGGGAGTTCTTCCAATCTAAATTTCAAAAGAAGTATATAAGTTAGCGATTCTTTGATCAGAAACATAAAGAGTTTCTAGAATTGAAACAAGGTCGAATGACTGTGACCGAGTACGAAAGAGAATTTGTATGATTGAGCAAATATGCTTGAGAATATGTTTCTACTGAAGAGATTATGTGTAAGCGGTTCATTGATGGGTTAAATGAAGATATAAAACTTCTAGTCAGAATTCTGGAAATCAAAGAATTCATTGTTTTAGTTGAAAGGGGTTGTAAAGCCGAAGATCTTAGCAAAGAAAAGAGGAAAGCAGATTCAGAGGCTAGAGACACCAGAAAAAGATCGATGAGTAAACCATATCGATCTGCATCCAAGAAATTCAGAGATTTGTACACCCATCCGAATGCTTCGATTGGACATCTGAACAAGGAACGTGCTAAACAATATTCTAGTTCCAAAGCTCAAGCTACATCAGTAGCTAGTGTTGGCAGTGTAAGAGACAATAAACCCAAATGTCAGCACTGTAGATGACGAAATTTCGAAAAATGTTGGAATAAAAATAATAAAACTTGCTACAAATGTGGTTCATTGGAACACTTCATTCGAGATTGCCCAGAGTTAGATGAGAAAGATAGAGTTCAGAATGTGAGATCAAGTAACACTGCTGTTAGAGGGAGACCACCCCGAAACACTGGAAATACGAGTGGTAACTGAAGTGTTGCGAGATATTCTGCTATGAGATCTGAGGCACGAGCACTTTCTCAAGCATATGCTATCCGTGTATGGGAAGAAGCATCCTCACCAAACATTATAATTGGTACTTTCACTCTTCATAATACTAAAGTTATTGCATTGATAGATCGAAGATCAACTCATTCGTATATATGTGTAAATTTACTTTTCAGTAAGACTTTTCCTATAGAGTCTACCGAATTTGTGATTAGAGTGTCGAACCCCTTAGGGAAGTGTGTGCTGGTTAATAAAGTGTACAAGAACTGTGTATTGATGATTCGGGATTCCTGTTTTTCTGCTGATCTGATGTTGTTACCATTTGATGAAATTGATATAATTCTGGGTATGGATTGGCTAACGTTGCATGATGCTATTGTGAATTGCAAACGAAAAACGATTGATCTGATATGTCAGAATAAGGAGATTATCCAGATTGAGTCAGATGATCTGAATGGCTTGCCAGCTGTGATTTCATCGATGTTGGCTCAGAATTATATGAAAAAGGGTTACGAAGCTTACTTAGCTTATGTGCTTGATACGAAAGTGACTGAAAAGAAGACTGAATCAGTGCCAATTGTGTGTGAGTATCCAGATGTGTTTCCCAAAGAGTTACCGGGTTTACCACCTATTCGAGAGGTTGAGTTTGGCATTGAGTTAGTGTCAGGATCAACGCTGATATCGATAGCTCCATACAAAATGGTTCCAGCAGAGTTAAAAGAATTAAAAGCTCAATTGTAAGAAATAACCGACAGAGGGTTTGCAAGACCAAGTTTCTCGCCTTTGGGTGCTCCCGTGTTGTTTGTGAAAGAGAAAGATGGCACGATGAGAATGTGTATAGACTACAGATAGTTGAATAAATTGACAATCAAGAATAAATACCCTCTACCACAGATTGATGATTTTTTTGATCAATTAAAAGGGGCTACAATGTTTTCAAAGATAGATTTGAGATTGGGTTATTACCATTTACGAGTCAGAGACTCTAATGTGCCAAAAACAACTTTTAGAACGAGGAATGGATATTGTGAATTTTTAGTTATGCCTTTTGGACTAATGAATGCACCTGCTGTCTTTATAGATTTAATGAACTAAATTTTCAGACTGTATCTAGATAAAATTGTTGTTGTGTTTATTGGTGACATATTGATATATTCGCGAATTGAAGCCGAGCATGCTAAGCATCTGAGAATTGTATTACAGTCTCTATGAGATAAGTAGTTATTTGCAAAGTTCAGCAAATGTGAATTCTGGTTGCACAAGGTTAGTTTTTTGGGGCTTATTGTGTCAACATCAGGTATTTGAGTTGATCCGAGCAAGATATCTGCGATTATAAATTGGAAGCCTTCAAGAACTATTTTTGAGGCCTGTAGTTTTCTGAGACTAGCGAGATATTATAGATAATTTGTGAAAGGCTTTTCAATGATTGCGACTCTATTGACGAGATTGCTTCAGAAAGATGTAAAGTTTGAATGGTTTGAGAAATGTCAGAAAAGTTTTGATCAGCTGAAAGCTCTTTTGACTGAAGCTTCGGTGTTAGTACAACCAGAGTTGGGTAAAGAATTTCTGATCTATAGTGAGGCGTCGTTGAATGGTTTGGGCTGCGTTTTCATACAGGAAGGCAAAGCCATAGATTATGCCTCGAGACAGTTGAAGCAGCATGAAAAGAATTATCCAATGCACGATATAAAGTTAGCTGCCATTGTGTTTGCATTGAAGATTTGGCGCCATTATCTATTTGGTGAGAAATTCCATGTTTATTCTAATCACACAAGTTCTAAATATCTGATGACTCAGAAAGATTTGAATTTGACAGCGGAGATGGCTAGAATTGCTAAAAGATTACGAGCTAATGATTGATTATCATCCGGGAAAGGCTAATGTCATTGCTGATGCTTTAAGCCGAAAATCCCTATTTGCTCTACGTACGATGAACACTCAAATAGCTTTGTGTAATGATGGTTTGATTGTTGCCGAGATGAAAGCAAGACCCTTATTTTTACAGCAGATTTGTGAGGCTCAAAAGTTTGATAATGAAATGTTAGCAAAACGAGCTCAATGTGATTTGAACCCTGATTCGGAATTTTAAGTTGACACTAAAGATTATTTGAGATTCAGAGGCCGAATATGTGTTCCAAGAAATTCAGAATTGATTCAGATGATTTTGAATGAAGCATTTAGTAGTCGTTTATCCGTTCATTCGAGAAGCACAAAAATGTATAATGATTTGAAATAGCTTTATTGGTGGCATGGCATGAAATGTGATATTTCGGAGTTCGTTTCTAAATGTTTAATTTGTTAACAAGTCAAAGCTGAACATCAAGTGCAGTCAGGTTTATTACAGCCTATCATGATTCCCGAGTGGAAATGGGATAGAGTGACTATGGATTTTGTATCAGGATTGCCCCTATATCCGAGAAAGAAGGATACAATCTGGGTTATAGTTGATAGATTGACAAAATCAGCTCATTTCATTCTGGTACGAAATGACTATTCGCATGAAAAGTTAGTTGAGTTGTATATTTTTGAGGTTGTGAAATTACACGGAGTACTTGTTTCTATTGTTTTGGATAGAGATTCGAGGTTCACATCGAGGTTTTAGAAGGAACTGCAAGATGCACTGGGTACAAAACTACATTTTAGTATCGCATTTCACCCGCGGACGGATGGTCAATTTGAGCGAGTTATTCAGATACTTGAAGATATGTTGAGATGTTGCATTCTTGATTTCGAAGGCACGTGGGAAAAGTATTTGCTGTTGATTGAATTCACGTATAACAACAGTTTTTAATTGAGTATTAAAATGGCAATGTACGAAGCTCTATACGGTCGTAAATGCCGAACACCGTTGTATTGGACTGAACGCAGAGAGAATAAGATTCACGGGGTTGATCTGGTCAGAGAGATAGAAAAGAAAGTGAAAGTAATTCATGATAGTTTGAAAGCAGCATCTGATCGACAAAAATCATATGCAGACTTAAAACAGAAATATATTGAGTTTCAGATCAGAGATAGAGTGTTTCGGAATGTATTACCGTGGAAAAAGATATTACGGTTTGGTCAAAAAGGAAAATTGAGTCCGCAATTCATTAGGCCGTATGAGAGAACCGAACGAGTTGGACTAGTGGCTTACCGGCTAGCATTGCGATCTGAATTATATAAAATACATAATTTGTTTCACGTATCAATGCTCTGGCGATACAGATCTGATCCATCACATGTTATTTCTCCTTCTGAGGTTGAAATTCAGTTAGATTTGTCATACAGTGAAGAACCGATCTGAATTCTAGCTTGTGAGATCAAAGAGTTGAGAAATAAAAGAATAGCATTAGAAAAAGTATTGTGGCACCGACATGGAGTTGAAGAAGCTATGTGGGAACCCGAGGATGCTATGAGAAATCAATAGCCTAACCTATTCACTGGTAAGATTTCCGGGGACAAAAATCCCTAAGGGGGAAAGCTGTAGTAGCCTGGTTTTAGGTCAAATTGACATAGTGGTTTTGAAACCACAAATTCGATGTCAAAAAATTATTTTAATATTATTTTTGAAGTTCATAGCATGTGATTATATATGTGTGAAAATTTCTTGAAATAATTTTAGCGTTTGAGTGCTTAATTTGACGAAAGGGCTAAATCGCGTAAAATGCAAAAGTTGCATTCTATATGATAAAGGTGTCTAATTGCTATGGCTTATTAAATGAAGGGTCCTTATGTTGATATTAAAC
Organism: Gossypium longicalyx; assembly: GCA_025698465.1. Classification (NCBI taxonomy): domain Eukaryota; kingdom Viridiplantae; phylum Streptophyta; class Magnoliopsida; order Malvales; family Malvaceae; genus Gossypium; species Gossypium longicalyx. The sequence goes on along the minus strand of CM047006.1, from coordinate 53,678,919 downwards.
CATTGATAGTGGAATTTTAAATAAATGGTCATTTATTAAGTGAATTTTAATGTTTATTTTAAAGGTTGTTTTGGTAATTATGGAATTAGTGTATAATAAATTAAAACAAAACATAATGGTGGCCATTTATCATCTTTTTACATTGAAAATTGAAGAAGGAAGAAGTCATCTTCATGTTTTTAGGGTTCGGCCACTTTTAAGCTTGATTAAGGTATGGTTTTGACTGTTTTTGCTAATTTCTATGTTTTTGTGATTGTTACTTTGAGTATTAGCTAGCCCGTGCCTTAATTTTTGAGTTTGTTGGTCATTTTGTAAAATACAATTGATGAATCCATGAGTTTTGTGATAGTTGATGATGAAAAATGGATATTTGTTAATAGATTATCAAGTTTTATTAAGTGATTTTTGACAAAAATGTCAAATAGGGATATATTTGTGAAAATGTGAAAATCTGTGGTTAAATGGGTGAATAAATGATAAATATGGGTAGATATGTGCACTAGGAAAATTTGACTAGCATAAAATTAGAAAGAAATTGGGTAATTTGTTTTTTTATGAAATACAGACTAATTTTGAATGATTAGTTGACTAAATGTGAAAATTTTGAATACATATAGATCAAGAAATAAAGAATTCAGATTTTGATCGGGGGAAATCAAAAGTTATCGAGCAATCAATCTAATTCGTCAATTCCGAGTACGAGGTAAGTTCGTATGTGGTAATTTCATTATAAATGCATGTTATATGTTTTGGTATTGCATAAAATGTGATTATGAGATTACGAATAATGTTTTAATGGTGAATACAACTGAAATCGACAAGTGAAACTTCCCGGTTGAACCTTAAGAATAGTTAGGATGCTAGTGATATGTCATTTGGTTAATATATTGGCTTCAGGTCATGATATTGGCACTTCGGGTGCGAATAATACCTTGACTTGGCTACGGGCCATGGTATAGGTATTCAGAGAGGAGTTACCTTGATTTGGCTACGGGCCATGGTATAGTTTCTTATCGATTGTAATCCTTGAGTATTCAATTTCTATTCCAAATGGTTCAATGGGTAAAGAATGACGTAGTTGAGAAAGAGGTTAGTACGAGGTGGTACAGGTACGTACGGAACCTATTTGAGTATTACATTGAGAAAGTTCAATGAGATGATATTTAATCATGTTATGAGACATGATAAAGGTTTGTGGTCAATGTGATTTGATTTGGTAATGCAAAAATAGATCAATTGCATTTATTTGATAAATTGAGATATTCACTTACAAACTTACTAAGCTATGAAGCTTACTGTGTGTTCTTTGTCTATGTTTTATTGATAATCAAAGCTAGTTGGAGCTCGGGGATCATCAGGAACCGTCATCACACTATCGATTATTTTGTTGGTACTTTTGAAGCCTTGTATATATGGTATATGGCATGTATAGGCTAGTGTCATTATGGTACATTTTGTGTTATGGAATTATAGCTATGTGATTTGGCTTGTATTTGGTAAAGTTGTGGGATGTGAATTTTGCTTATAGAATGTGTTTATATATGCTATGTGATATAAATAATATGCCTTGTGAATTTGGCATAGTATGGTATGAGATTAAGGTATTGAATTGGTGTTATTTTAAGTTTTGAGTTAGTTATTTTGAAGGATGAATAAATGCCTATTGAAATTAGGTGGAATTGATGAATTTGGCATATGAAATCTATATGATTGGAGTAGTGAATGTGTATTAAATTGGCTAGTGTTATTATGGCATGAATTGTGCATGAGTTGATGATGTTTTGGATGCCTATAATTGTGTTGAAATGGTATAAAATGTTTTGTTGTAAGAAGGCATGAGGAGGGTGAGAAATGTGGCTTTAACCAAGCCCATTTTCACTTCACACGGTTGAGTACACGGGCATGTAGCTTGACCTTGTGTGACACATGGCCTTGTACACGGTCGTGTGTCCCCTAGGGTACCCTTTTGAATTAAGTCAGTATACCCTATAGGTTTGGCATGGCTTAGACACACGGGCGTGTTTACTAGCCGTGTGTTGTACACGGGTTGGCACACGGGCATGTGGCTGATCATGTGATCCAAGCCAGTACTAGATTTCATGCGGCCTGGAACACGGGCGTGTCTTCGACCAAGTAGTGCAGGTCAGTATGTATGCCGTATGAAGCACTGTATGGGCGAAGGTGTTGAACTCCAACATGTTGGATGGAATTGGGCGGATGAAAAGTTTTAGGCTCTGAGTTAGTTGCAGATACTGAGGAGGTAAAATTGATTCGGGATCGGTTGAAGAAGGCCTCGGATAGGCAGAAGTCGTATGCTGACCTTAAGCGTCGAGATATAGAGTATGCAGTGGTGGACTTAGTTTTTTTAAGGTCTCTCCGTGGAAGAAGGTATTAAGGTTTGGATGGATGGGGAAGCTAAGCCCAAGGTTCATTGGGCCATATCGGGTTGTGAGGCGGATTAGGCCTGTCGCTTATCAGCTGGAATTACCTTCTGAACTAAGCCAAATCGACGACGTGTTTCATGTTTCCATGCTAAGACAATATCACTTAGATCCTTCACATGTCATGTCAGTTGAGGAGGTCGAGGTTAGGCCAGACCTAACTTTCGAGGAAGAGCCCATACAAATAATTGGACGTGATGTTAAGGTACTAAGAAAGAAGTCTGTCCCATTAGTCAACGTGCTTTGGCGTAACCACAAGGTTGAGGAGGCTACTTGGGAACCTGAGGAAGTGATGCGACATCAATATCCTCAACTATTTGGATCAGGTAAAATTTCAAGGATGAAATTTCATTTGGGGATAGAGTTGAACGCCCCCAAAATCCCGAACTTTCATTTTTTTCGATTTTGATAAAAAGTGTGCTTAATATTCCTAGTCAAGTGTTATTTATGTGATAATAGGCTTGGCTAAGTTTTGAGTTCAAACTTTGGGGTGAAGGAGATTATAGTTGAATAATTAAAAGAACCTTGATGGCAAGTAGTTTGGTTTTTCAATAAATGAAGGAGGAATTGGACACAAGGAGCCTTGTGTTGGAGTGGCAAGTAGCGTTACATGTGGGGCTTATAGGTGGCGTCAAATGCATGGCAAGGAGGTTTGCGTTCAAACCGCTCCTTGCTCAAAAGAAGGATTTATTTTTGCCCAAAAATGGCCAGTAGTGGCGTTGGATGTGAACTCTGAAGGGAGAGATCAGATGAGAAATTTAAGGAAGGGATTAAGGAGTTATCAGGGAGAAAAGTTAGGAGATGAGGGGTGTAGAGAGGTGGAGCCGAATTGGGAATTTAGGGATAGGTAAGTTCGGCTACAGTATATATAGGCGCCGATTTTGGGGATTCTAGGCTAATGCCGAATTCTTCCTCTTAATGTTATCGAAAACACTTTTCTCTCCAAAGATCTAAAAGTCGAAATCCCTTGTTCTTTCTCTTTTATTTTGTACCGATTTCTTCTCTTCCTTTCACATCAAACTCTTTTCTTTCTTGCTCCTAGTTGCTTTCTCTAAAGTCGTATATCTTTTGGCCAAAATCCTGTTGTGCCGCCACTTTTTCTTCAACGTTGGCTGATCGATTCTTGTTGGATTATTATCGAATCTCAGAGTTCAAATCTCTGCTGAGTTGCTCCCTAAGCGTTTTGGGGTTTTGGATTTAAGAAATACTCGTGATTAGTGATCAAGGAAGGGCTGTTAAGGCTTGTCGTTCAAGGTTTGTGGCTAAGGAGATCATGGCACGTCTTAGTACTAGGTGTGTACATATATTGCACACACACAGTAGACCGAAAAATCCAAAAATGCCAAAAAGACGAAATGCCAAAAAGCCGAAAGTTTGGTTACAATAGTCTTGCGAGTGCACAAACACTAGTAAGGGGGAACCGATAGGTTTTCAGAGGCTCCATGAGCGATTCCATGGACTTGGGCCATGTTTTGGCCAACCGGGCCAAAATGGGCTAAATGGGCCGATGGGCTGTAGGGCCCATAATAGACAAAATTGGCAATTTGATACTAAGTAATGAAAAATGATATGATTGCATGACTATGAATGTGATTGGGCCTGATGGGCAATATGAATATGATTGGGCCTGATGGGCCATATGAATGTGATTGGGCCAAAAGGAGCCAAATGAATAAGTGTGGATCATTAGTGTTTAGTAAGGGGTTGTGGATCTAGTTTTTGGTAATTATTGAATCAGGCATAAAAATTAAATAATTAATTAATTGTGACCGTGGACGAGTCATAAGGTTAGGGTGTGGCAATGGGTATATGCATGTCTAGGATTGAATCTAGGGAGAGCTTGGTACTTAAGCTGTCTTAATGACTCACCTCCTCTTCTCTGGAATCCTACTTGGTGCATAGTATCTATTCACTTTAGCCAACGAGGACTTGTTAACGAGCCAAAATAAGTAATAAACCCATAATAATAAAAAATTACCGAAATGCCCCTAAGGGCAAAAAATTTCTAAAATACCCCTATGTGTTGAATGAAAGACTTATGGATGTTACATGTACACCTGCTGCATTCATATGATATTCTGTTTAGGTTGCATATGGGCTGGGAATTATGGAACGGAGGAAGTATATGAGGATCGCATGGTTGCTTGATGACCATGGATCCACCGATGGCTATTAAGCCTAGTATTTGATTAGCAGCTTGCTGCAATGAAGGTAGTACCGCAACCGAGCTACCATTGATGTGTATCGGATGGATGGGTCGATATTTATATCCCCACATGATGTGTACCGGGGGACGAAGTCGGTGTATAGCGGTTGGATTATTGGGATGGGTTGCACAGCATTGCATGTATGATATTATGGTGATTGATGATTGCTTAATACTTTTTGAAGGTTGTACACACTGAGTTTTCAAAAACTCACCCCCTTTTTTATTTTTCTTAGGTGATCCTCAGTAGGTGGTTCGACGGTTGGAGGGACTCCAAGGTGGCCAACTAGTAAGACGGCTTCGCCTTTTTTTTAAGCATATCATTTCTAGTATTTAAAGTTATTTCAGTTCAGATTGTAATAAGGCCTATTTGCTAGATATTATTTCATTGTCATTACTACGCTTTGGAAACTAAATAAAAACTGAATGTTACTTAATTTTCTCTTGAAGGGTTTTCAATGAAAATAAGGTTTTTAATAAAACACTTCAATGTGACATGCTAGATCTGGCCATAACGTCTGGGCCAAGTTCAGGGTGTTACATTTAGTGGTATCAGAGCTAGGTTACAAAACTCGGGCTGTGAAGTGGGCCTTATTTTTTGGGTTTGTTTAAAAAAAATTTTGGATCACAATGTTTTAGGAAAAAATCTTGATGTCCGGTACACCGAATCTCCGACGTTGAACCAAGTAAGTTCTTTAATTATTAAGCTTGTTTAATTTGATATACTATAGATAGTTAGTGGGCTACTTTAGATGATTACACTGAGCCTTTTAGATGGAGTGATACTGAAGCCCGTAGGACCTTAAAACTGTAGAGAATTTACGAAAACAACTTTCTTTTTAATACTTTCAGAAAACATCGGCTTAATTATTAGAACTAACTAAAACTTCATAAAATTTCTAATCCAGATAATACGTGAATCAACGATGAGTGCTAAAAGAAGTGTAAGAGGCCGTGGTCAAGGCCGCAGAAGTGTTAGGACTGAATCGTCGGCATCAGGCCATATGCCCAATGTTGGAGTAGGTGAGGCTCCGACCTCACCTGTGGCTGAGACTGGACCGTATGGTTGGGCCACAGGGAAGGATGCATTGTCGCAGGCAATGTTGAGGATTTTGGAAAGGGTCGTAGGGCCCAATAATGGCACGGGAAATCAAGGGTCAATTTTGGAGCGACTTCGATCAAATGGGGATGAGATCTTTAAGGGCGTAGCTGGTGTGGCTCCTAACGTGGCCGAATACTGGTTGGAGGCCACTGAAAGGATAATGGAGGACTTGGACTATTCACCTGAACAAAAGTTGAAAGGGGCAGTGTCACTGCTTAGGGAAGAGGCTTACTTGGGGTGGCTGACAGTGAAAGTGGGCACCCAACCTGAGCAGGTCACTTGGGAGTTCTTCAAAACTGCGTTTCAAGGGAAGTATGTGGGTGCAAGTTATGTGGATGCTAGAAGGAAGGAGTTCCTGAACTTGACCTAGGGAAACAAATCTGTGGCAAGAGTATGAGGCGGAATTTTTATGCCTTAATAGGTATGCAAGAGTTATGGTGGCAACGGACTATGAGTGTTGCGTTAGGTTTGAGGATGGTCTTAGGGATAGCCTCAAAGTATTGGTCGCTCCACTAAAGAAGCGAATTTTCTAGGAGTTGGTAGAGAAAACAAAGATAGCAGAGGAGGTGAAGTGCACTGAGCGCCTAAATAGGGAAAAAGAAAGGGGTAAGAATAAAAGGGAGGCTGAGACTTCTGGTGTTGGACAGAGGCCTAGGGCTAGGGCCAGAGTTAATGGGCCAGTTAGAGCAGGGCCCTCTTGCTGCAAATCCAGGGGTGCCACCTTGTGCTGATTGTGGGAAAGGTCATGTAGGCGAGTGTTGGAAGAGGGCGAGAGCTTGTCTAGCTTGTGGATCTGTGGACCATAGGACCAAGAGTTGCCCTAGAAGGCCAGGTCAGGTGCCAGTCATAGGTCGAGGTGGTGTTCAGCCACCAAGGGGTGGTCAGCTGCTGCCAAGGGGCCGTGACCAGGCCAGGGGCGGTAACGACATTAGACGTGGATATGGAGCACCAGGCAAAAATGCAGGCCATGCTGAGGCGAGGCAGCCAACTTTGGTTTATGCTGCTCGTCGTCGAGAAGATGGGGATGCCCTAGATGTGATAACGGGCATGTTCTTTATACATGAGTTACCTTACACTACATTGATTGATATCGGATCGACGCATTCATATGTTGCATGCAATATGACTGAACCTTTGGGTGATATGTTTGAATTTTCTTCGAATGAGATTACTGTGATAAGTTCGTTAAGTCAGTCAATGGGAGTGAATAAGTTGTTTAGGGAGGTACTCTTAATAGTCAAAGGGGTTATCTTTTTAGCTAATTTGATGGAGCTGTCGTTTAGTGAGTTTGATTTAATCTTGGGTTTGGATTGGCTGGTGAAACACCGAGCAGCCTTGGATTGTGCTACAAAGCGAATGGTGTTAAGAATGGTGGAGGATAAGGAGATGGTGGTAATTGGTGAACGCTGGATTATATGTCGAATGTGATTTCGGCATTAAGGGCTGAGAAGTTGGCACGAAAGGGATGCGAAATCCATTTGGCTTATATTAACGATACGGAGGCTAAAAGCCATACGGTTAAGGAGTTGAGAACAATTAGGGAATTTCCTGATGTTTTTCCCAAGGAGCTGCTAGGGTTGCTGCCCAACAGAGAATTAGAATTTGGAATTGAGTTGTTACCTGGTACGACTCTGGTATCCATCACCCCTTATCGGATGGCACCGAAAGAATTGGTAGAACTTAAGGCACAGATTCAGGAATTGTTGGATCGAGGATTCATCCGATTAAGTGTGTCTCCCTGGGGAGCACCGGTGTTATTCGTAAGAAGAAAGATGGAACGTTGCGAATGTGTATCGACTACCAGCAGTTGAACAAGTTAACTATTAAAAACAAGTACCCTTTGCCGAGAATCGATGATCTTTTTGATCAGTTTAGGGGAGCATCCGTTTCCTCGAAGATTGATCTGCATTCGGGGTATCACCAATTAAGGGTTAAGGAGGCAGATTTTTATAAGACAACTTTCAGAACTCATTATGGGCACTACAAGTTCTTGGTGATGCCATTCAGGCTGACGAACACACCTGCCGCTTTCATGGATCTCATGAATCGGGTCTTCCAACCCTACCTGGATCAGTTCGTGGTGGTTTTTATAGATGACTTCTTAGTGTACTCAAGAAATGAGGATGAGCATGATGCATACTTAAAGATTGTGTTGCAGATTTTGAGGGGGAAGCAGCTATATGCCAAATTCAATAAGTGCAAATTTTGGCTAAGGGAGGTTACTTTTCTAGGACATGTGGTGTCAGCTGAGGGGATTAAGATGGATCCCCGAAAAATTGAAGCAGTGTTAGACTGGAAAATACCTAAATCAGTGTCGAAAATCTAAAGTTTTTTTGGGCTTGGCAAGGTACTATAGGCGGTTTGTTGAGGGCTTTTCATTAATTGTTGCACCTTTAACTAAGTTTTTGAGGAAGGGGGTACCGTTTGAGTGGACGGACAAGCAACAAGAGAGTTTTGGAAAGCTTAAGAAGGTTTTAACTGAGGCCCCTATATTGATTCAACCAGAGCCTGGGAAAGAGTTTACGGTTTATAGTGACGCGTCGCATGTGGGCTTGGGCTATGTATTGATGCAGGAAGGAAAGGTGGTTGCGTATGCATCACATCAACTTAATACTCAGGAGGTGAATTACCCAACCCATGACTTGGAACTAGCTACAGTGGTTTTTGCACTAAAAATATAGAGGCACTACTTATACGGAGAGAAGTGCATAATTTATTTGGACCATAAGGGTTTGAAGTACTTTACACAAAAGGAGCTAAACCTTAGGCAACGTAGGTGGGTGGAATTATTGAAGAATTATGATTGTACGATTGAATACCACCCTGGCAAAGCAAATGTGGTAGCCGACGCGTTGAGTCGTAGGGTTAAGTCAGACTTGAGGGCTATGCTCTCCCGTTTAAGCTTGTTGGATGATGGTGGATTGTAGCTGAGCTTCAAGTAAAGCCGGTGTGGGTCGAGCAGATAAAGAGTAAGCAGTTAGTGGATGAGACTTTGGGTGCGCATTTTAGACAAGTAGAAAATAGGGAGACGTCAGACTTTGGGATAAATAGTAAAGAAGTGTTGTGTTTCCGTGGGAGGATGTGTATACCAAAGGATGATGATCTAAGGCAGTCTATTCTGCGGGAACCGCATAGTAGTCTCTATGCTATGCATCCTGGCAGAAACAAGATGTATTAGAATTTGCGTGAGCTTTATTGGTGTCCTGTACTTAAGCGCGAGGTTATGGAGTTCGTAAGCAAATGCTTGATTTGTCAAAAGGTGAAGGCGGAACATTAGTTGCCTTCAAGATTGCTTCAACCAGTAAGATTCCACTTTGGAAGTGAGAAAGGATTACTATGGACTTTGTTAGTGGGCTACCCTTGACGCCTACTAAGAAAGACTCGATATGGGTTATAGTGGTTCAGTTAACCAAGTCTGCCCATTTTGTACCGGTCCGCACCGATTACTCGTTACAAAATCTAGCTAGGTTGTATCTGGTGGAGATTGTAAGATTGCATGGAGTGCCAGTTTTCATAATATCTGATAAGGACCCACGTTTCACTTCGCGATTTTGGAAGAAGCTGCACGAAGCGTTGACTTCAGTACGGCATTCCACCCTCAAACTGATGGACAGTCGGAAAGGGTGATCCAAGTTTTGGAAGATATGTTGAGGGGATGTGTAATTGAGTTCCGAGGTAGCTAGGAAGACTATTTGCCGTTAGCCAAATTTGCGTACAATAATAGTTATCAAGCAAGTATTGGGATGGCTCCGTATGAAGCACTGTAGGGGCGAAGGTGTCAAACTCCAACATGTTGGACGGAATTGGGCAAACGAAGAGTTTTGGGCCCTGAGTTAGTAGTAGATACTGAGGGGGTAAAATTGATTAGGGATCGATTTAAGGAGGCCTCAGATAGGAAGAAGTCGTATGCTAACCTTAAGCATCGAGAGATAGAGTATGCAATGGGGGGCTTAGTTTTTCTTAAGGTCTCTCCGTGGAAGAAGGTATTAAGGTTTGGACCGAAGGGGAAGCTAAGCCCAAGGTTCATTGGGCCATATCGGGTTGTGAGGCGGATTGGGCCTGTCGCTTATCAGTTGGAATTACCTTCTGAACTAAGCCAAATCCACGACATGTTTCATGTTTCCTTGCTAAGATGATATCGCTCGGATCCTTCACATGCTGTGTCAGTTGAGGAGATCTAGGTTAGGCCAGACCTAACTTTCGAGGAAGAGCCCATACAAATAATTGGATGTGATGTTAAGGTATTGAGAAGGAAGTCTGTCCCATTAGTCAAAGAGCTTTGGCGTAATCACAAGGCTAAGGAGGCTACTTGGGAACCTGAGGAAGCAATGCGACATCAATATCCTCAACTGTTTGGATCAGGTAAAATTTCGAGGGCGAAATTTTTTTTAAGGGGTAGAGTTGTAACGCCAAAAATCCCAAACTTTTTTTTTTTTTTGGTTTTGATAAAAAAGTGTGCTTAATATTCTTAGTCAAGTGTTATTTATGTGATAATAGGCCTTGGCTAAGTTTTGAGTTCAAACTTTGGGTAAAGGAGATTATAGTTGAATAATTAAAAGAACCTTGATGGCAAGTAGTTTGGTTTTTAAATAAATGAATGAGGAATTGGACACAAGAAACCTTGTGTTGGAGTGGCAAGTAGCATCACATGTGGGGCTTAAAGGTGGCGTCAGATGCATGGCAAGGAGGTTTGGGGATTGAATCCGTCCTTTCTTAAAAGAAGGATTTATTTTTGCTTAATAAATGACCAATAGTGGCGTTGGATGTGAACTCTGAAGGGAGAGATCAAAGGAGAAATTTGAGGAAGGGATTAAGGAGTTATCAGGTAGAAAAGTTAGGAGATGAGGGGTGTAGAGAGATGTAGCTGAGTTGGGAATTTGGGGATAGGTAAATTCAGCTATAGTATATATAGGTGCCGATTTTGGTGATTCTAGGCTAATGCCGAATTCTTCCTCTCTATGTTACCGAAAACACTTTTCTCTCCAAAGATCTAAAAACCGAAATCCCTTGTTCTTTCTCTTTTATTTTGTGCCAATTTCTTCTCTTCCTTTCACATCAAACTCTTTTCTTTCTTGCCCCTAGTTGCTTTCTCTAAAGCCGAATATCTTTTGGCCAAAATCCTGTTGTGTCGCAACTTTTTCTTCAACATTGGCTGATCGATTCTTGTGTAAGTGCTTTACTTTCTTTTATTTGGTCTTCCTAGTACTGATTTCTTCTCTCCCTCACCTTTTCTAAACCGGTTTTGGTAGGGGATTAGTATCGAATCTCGGAGTTTAGATCTCTGTCGAGTTGCTCCTTAGGCGTTTAGGGGTTTTGGGTAAGTATTCCTCTTTTATTAGTTAAGGTTGGCCGAATGGTCATGGGTGATTTAAGAATGACTTAAGATGATTGCGAGTCACTTGTTGTTTAGTTCTTAATGATTAAGATTGATACAGATTTAAGAAATACTCATGATTAGTGGTCAAGGAAGGGCTGTTAAGGCTTGTCGTTCAAGGTAAGGCAAAGGTGAGATTTTTAGTTTTTGGTGATCGTATTTGATAAGTGTGTGATTAATCGTTGAGGGACATCATTTGTAGGTTCGTGGGTAAGGAGATCGCGACACATCTTAGTACCAGTGTGTACATACACTGCACACACACAATAGAACGGCAAATCCTGAAATGTCGAAATGTCGAAATGCCGAAAAGCCAGAAGTTTGGCTACAATAGTCTTGCGAATGTGTGAACACTCATAAGGGGGAACCAATAGGTTATCAGAGGCTCTATGAGTGATTCCATGGACTTGGGGCGTGTTTTGGCCAACCAGGCCAGAATGCGCTAAATGGGCCGATGGGCTGTAGGGCCCATAATAGGAAAAATTGGCAATTTGATACTAAGTAATGAAAAATCATATGACTGCATGAATACGAATGTGATTGGGCCTACCATATAGATGTGATTGAGGCTGATGGGCCATATGAATGAGATTGGGCCTAAAGGGGCCAAATGAATAAGTGTGGATCTGTTAGTGTTTAGTAAGGGGTTGTGGATCTATTTTTTGGTAACTACTCAATCAGGCATAAAACTTAAATAATTAATTAATTTCAACAGTGGATGAGTCATAAGCTTAGGGTGTGGCAATAGGTATATGCATGTCTAGGATTGGATCTAGGGAGAGCTTGGTACTTAAGCGGTCTTAACGACTCACCTCCTCTTCTCTAGAATCCTACCTAGTGCATAGTATATGTTCACTTTAGCCAACAAGGACTTGTTAATGGGCCAAGGTAAGTAATAAACCCATAAGAGAAAGAAATTACCGAAATGCCCCTAAGGGCAAAAAATGACTAAAATACCCTTATGTGTTGAATGAAAGACTTATAGATGTTACATGTACACCTGTTGCATTCATATGATATTTTGTTTAGGTTGCATATGGGTTGGGAATTATGGAACGGAGGAAGTATATGAGGATCGCATGGTTACTTGACGACCGTGGATCCATCGATGGCTATTAAGCCTAGTATTTGATTAGCAGCTTACTGCAATGAATGTAGTACCCAGACCAGGCTACCATTGATGTGTATCAGTTCGGTGGGTCGATATTTATATCCCCACATGATGTGTATCGGGGGACGGAGTTAGTGTATAGCGGTTGGATTATTGGGGTGGGTTGCACAGCATTGCATGTATGGTATTATGGTGATTCATGATTGCTTAATACTCTTTGAGGGTTGTACACACTGAGTTTTCAGAAACTAACCCCCTCTTTATTTTTCTCAGGTGATCCTCGGTAGGTGGTTTGACGGTTGGAGGGACTCCGAGGTGGCCAACTAGCAAGACGAATTGGACTTTTTTTTAAGCATATCATTTCTAGTATTTAAAGTTATTTCAGTTTAGATTGTAATAAGGCATATTCGCTAGATATTATTTCATTGTCATTACTATGCTTTGGAAACTAAATACAAACTAAATGTTACTTAATTTTCTCTTGAAGGGTTTTCAATGAAAACAAGGTTTTCGATAAAACACTTCAATGTGACACGCTAGATCTGGCCATAACGTCCGGGCCTGGTTGGGTGTGTTACACTCATAATTACACACATATGTCTTAGCATTGACCACTAATGTAATACCGTCGTAATCACATAGCTCATTCCAAACAAGTTAACACACTTATTTGTTATACAAATGATTTCTGTCATCCACAATTTCCAACAAACTCGAGCTCAATATTAATTTCTAATTAAATTCCAACACTTAGCTCCCATTTTTCTTATCGACATTCGTCAAATTAGAGAACGCCTTACGAGTTTTGAGTACGTCATTTACTTGATGCCATAGCCCAACTATGGTCTTACACAAAATCACCATGCCATAGCCCAGCTATGGTCATACATGTCATACTTCGCCATGGTCCAACCATGGTCTTATCCGTCAATTTCTTATTGAGCGATCGTACTTATTTCCTGTATTCTACTCAATTTGATCTTCCAATTCAATTTTTATACTATTATAATATTCATGGTTCAATAATAAAGACATAAAACAAAACATCATATTATCTCTAATTTAACAATTAAACATAAAATTCTACCATATTAACATACTGATTACACTTATTCAACCAAGTGTACATAAACACACATTCTGTCTATTTGATTAAATTTGCTTACCATATTCAATTAATCAAATATGTTGAGCACATAATATCATATGCATGCCAAGCAAACACGGATGGGCTTATAACCATATAAACTTTCATTTTATTCTATGTTTCCACATTTTTCAACTCATAGTTATCTTACTTCGTACATTCACACATACATATCATGAACTTCTATTCATACATTTCTGAGTTTCGTCTCATCATAACTGTACTTTATTTGAATACTTTAGCAACACTATCTACGTGATCGAGTGTAGCTCGGTTGGAGAGTACCTTTATCTAAACAAGATAGTTCTCATTCGCGTCGGGAGATATCATACTATCACAAATTTGTGGCATGTATAGCTAGACTCTTACACATGCTAGGTTAGCCCGAAAAACAACTAAACCATAGCTCTGATACCACTAAATGTAACACTCTTTACTCGTGTCCGACGTCAAAATAGGGTACGAGGCATTATCAGACTTAATCGTTCACAAACATGCAAAAATCGGGCCGCAAAATTTCATTCGTATCAAAACTTTTCATACACATGCATAATGTCCCATTCATGGGCCTACGAAGCCCTAAACATGCATTGAAAGTAATTAAGGACTAAACCGAGAACCTTAGAAAGTTTTGGGAAAACTTAGAAAACTTTTCCATGATACAAGGTTACACGCCTGTGTGGACACAGGGACATGCCCGTGTGCCTTCGACACACCCGTGTCCCCAGGCCGTGTAACTCTCTAACTATGACATCAGCGAATAATTTGAACCACACGGCCAAGCCACACGACCGTGTGCTAAGGCCATGTCCCTCACACGGTTGAGACACACGGCCGTGTCTCAGCCCGTGTGGCCAACACTTAGGCTATTTTCCAAGCCTTTAAGTTACCCTTAACCCTTCACATATTGATTTCCATATTACACAATTAATTCATGGCTATGACCATTTAGATTTGGTCATAAAACATTCATGATGCACATATGTCTTAATACCAATCATGCATGCGTTACAAGCATAATCACATCACAAGCACTAGAACTTAGCATGGATAGATAGATTTACAAACCATAATCACTATGAACCACACCTCTTGACCATATATAAGTAACTCAATGTAAGCCAATACCTTTGGCTAATCATAATAATGGCTAACATAAAATCTAAGTCCCTATACATGCCACTCACATGAAAATGCTTAACATATATGGGTCAATACTTCAAGGGCGATGGCTTGATAGTGTGATGATGCCTCCGACAATCTACAACCCCGAGCTAACCTGTCAACACTAAAGAAAAGGAAAGGAAGGGAGTAAGCTTTATAGCTTAGTCAGACCGTATGAAAATAATAAGCAATATATCAACTTACTTCTCAGGGTAATACAACCATATTTGTACTTTTATTTATGTTCAGGTCAAGCTGTTTTCTCGAGTCACAATCATTAAATTATTTATATCTGCAGCTAAGGAACTTCAAATTAAGTTTTTCTAGTTTTCCCTAAAACTAGACTCAAGTATCCTCTTACCATAAAATTTTAAAAAAAAAATTATCTAGCAAATAAGTATAGTTTATTCTTTAAATTCACCCCTATTTTGCTGTCCTACAGTTCCGACCAGTCTTCACTAAAAATTAATTATCTCCTCATATTGGATTCAGATGATGTTCTATTTTGTCTTTTTTGAAAATATATTCATTAAGGATTCTAAGAATATAAATTATAACCTTAATTATTTTCGTACAATTTTTAATGATTTTCCCAAATTGGAACAGAGGATTTCAAAATCATTCTGACTCTACCTCACATCAATTCAAATATCTCATAACATGAGCTTATTTTTCTTACACCATTTCTTTTATATGAAACTAGACTCAACAATCTTTAATTTTGTATTTTATTTAGTCTCTAATTTGATTTCCACAATTTTTGGTGGATTTTTAAAATCAAACTGCTGCTGCTGTCCAAAACTGTTTCAATGCTAATTTTACCTCTTCATAATTATCTTTAAATAAGCTTTTATGCCAATCAATTTCTCTTTCCATATTCATTAAGCCACAAGGTGAAGGGGTAAAGATACCATGTCCCAATTTAATTCGACCTAAAAGCCTCATACATAATCATCAATCAAATTTACGGCATAATTACCCACCATGGGTATCGACCTAATATTTACAAGGTCGTCACAAAGTCATTCTCATAAGTATGACTTACTCATTTACATTTTTACCAAAAGTCTAATATGCATCGAGCTCATCACTTATGAATTTTTAGTACATACATGTACATTTTCAACAAGATCATAAACATAGCTTACTCATTTTCATAGCTAGAACTTACTCGTATCATTCTTACCATCAAGACAACATAACTAGACTCATATCTCATGAGTTCGAATAAGAACCTGTACCACTCACAACATGATTATATCCTTCCATATCATTATCATGAGCCTTAAAATAACCCGTGAACCCTTTTGAAATACTAATGGATATCCGATAAGCCTCACACAAGAGGGTGAATTACTGATACCATGTCCCAGACATGGTCTTACACTGGCTCACATGTCTAGGCCGATGCCATGTCCCAGACATGGCCTTACACTAGCTCACGTCTCAATGCTGAGGCCATGTCCAACATGGTCTTACACTTGCTCTCATATGGTGGCCGACGCCATGTCCCAGACATGGTCTTACACTGGCTCACAGTCAATGTCGATGCCATGTCCAACATGGTCTTACACTGGCTTTCATAACATAGCCGATGCCATGTTCCAAACATGGTCTTACACTGGCATACAAAATGTGACCGATGCCATGTCCCAGACATGGTCTTACACTAGCTCACATGTCACCCCAAATGTCATGGCATGGATATCCAATCGATTCCTCGGTTCAACTGGGACTCTACTACATTAAATTTCATCATGCATTTTAAATCATATTACGCAAAATTAATCATTCAACACATAAAAATGATAAAGTTACCTTACTTACATACAACTTACACGTTTCAATGGAATATCATATTCCATCCAATTTCCAACGTATTCAATCATCACATAAATGTCATGTAACGCCCTAATTTTTTGGGATTTTTGGGATTTCTATAATTTCCAATGAATTTTAGAAATACTGTGTTTTGACTGTCTGATATGGGTCTGAGTATGTTAGTGGCCTTTAAAAGGCCCAAGAGTAAAGTTAATTCGAGGCAATTTCTGAAATTTTTAATTTTGGAGAGAGAGGGTTTTGGCGTTATGGGCTTTTAAGATTGAGGTGGTAAAATAGGACACAAAAAGATATGTGGTAAAGTGGCATATGACGCCACCTAGGTGTTTGGGGAGTGACGTGTGCATGTTTAGGGGGAAGCCAGAGTTCAAGTCACAAGGCAAGCGTATTCTTACTTTTATTTTTATGTGCATGTGCCGGACATGTGATAGAGCTTAAGTGGAAGTTCGGCTAGGGCTTTAGGAAGGTTGGGCCGTGGGTCTGAATGGCCATTAGGGCAAGCTTTATTTTCTTTTTGTTTTGCCGAATTAGGGTTAGCCACCTAGAGCCTTCACTTTCATTCTATTCTCTTATCAGTGTCGCAAAAAGCCGAAAACACAAAGTTAGATCTCCTGAGTGCCGAATTCTTCCTTCTCTTCTCCTCTCTTCTTCTATTTTCTTTTCTCCTTCTTTTCTTCTCTAGCCGAAACATTCCTACCATTCGACTCATCTCCTCTTTCATTCTCATTCTTTTCTAAACCTCTATAGCTGATTGCCATAAAATCCAAAATCCTAAAAGTTATTTCTTGTGCCGATTTCTTCTAGCCAAAATCCTTCTATTTTCTTCATCTCTTTTGGCCAATTTTCACAGCCTCTAAACCCCAACCTCTGTCGGCAATATCACTGCAAAACCACTATACCAAATCATCTTCCTCTTCACATTCCAAAAGCCGAAAACACCATAGTTTTAGGGACATATAGCCGAATCTTTAGATCTCTAAGGTTCGACTTCTGCTAGTGCTTAAGGGCTAGCTCTGCATCAGATCTAAGTGGAAACTGAAGTGGAATCGTTTTGGTTGAAAGAACCTGTGGTAGGTACTCAGATCTATTCTTTATTTCGGGATTTAGAAAAGCCAAAATCCCTAAAGGCATAGGGAGGCTGTCTGTAATATCCCGAATTAGGGCCTAATCGGAATAGTGGTTTCGTGACCACAAATCTGAGATAGAAATAATTATTTTATAATTATTTTTAGGTTTATGATATGATTGCATGATTGTGTGAAAATTTCGTGACGAAATTCTATGCATAAAGTGCTTAATTTGAAATTAGGGACTAAATCGAATAAGTTGCAAAACTTGCATTCTAGAAGTTTTTAGTATGAAATTACTTTGGAATATTAATTAGGAGGTCTTAAATAGCAATTTTACCAATTTCTAAGTTTATGGACAAAAATTGGACATGGATGGAATTTTTGGAAAGTTTAGTAGTGAGGGCATTTTGGTCATTTAGGGGTAAAATGAATTAAAATACAAAATTAAAAGCCAATTTTGCTCATCTTCAACCCCATGGCCGAATATAGCAAGGAGAAACCACGGCTAGGGTTTTTCAAGCTTCCAAGCTCGATTGTAAGTCCATTCTAGCCCCGTTTTTCAAGTTCTTTACATTTTTGGAGTCCCGGTAGCTCGATTTAGCTTATGCTAGCAATAATTTAACCTAGGGTTTATATTTGGAAAAATACCCATAGGTGAAATTTGTGTATACTTGGTGTTTTATGATAGAATATGAGGTTTTAAATTATGTTAGACAACTTCTGGTACTCGGTTTTAAATGAAAACGAGCAAAAGGGCTTAATCGGTAAAAATACCTAATAGTCATAAGTACATGTTAGAGTGAGAATTTGATGTTGCCATAGAAGGGAAAAATGATCAGCATGTCATAAAACATAAGAAAATAGGCTGAAGTTTAATTTACGAGCTTTGGGGCAAAAGTGTAAATATACAAAAGTTTAGGGGCAAAATTATAATTTTTCCAAAATATGATTTTGGGTCAATTTGAATAATGTGAGTTCTAATTAGACTATATTTTAAATGATAGAGCAAGGAAAACTGAAATTCAGGCTAAAATGGGGAAAATACCAAGTTGTGGACGAAATGGTAAAAGTAGCCATTTTTGCATACTAGGTAAGTTCATATGTAAATGTTGGTAACATATTTACTATTTTAAATGTTTTTATGTTATTTAAATGATATGATAATTATTATGAAATATTATACTCGTGATAATTGTTTGATAATATGTCAAATTATGTGATATACTTGGAAAATGTGAAATACTACCGAGTATCGGTATCGGTATTCCGTATAAGATGGTTGAGACACATGATTGGGAAAAAGGTCCCGTTGAACCTTAGGAATGGATTAGGATACAAGTGACATGTCACTGGGATATTTGAGCATCCGAACTCGTTGAGTTGAGTCCGAGTTCACTTATGGATGCGAATGTCCGAACTCGTTGAGTTGAGTCCGAGTTCGTGAAATGTAACTAGGCATCCGAGCTCGTTGAGTTGAGTCGGAGTTCGCTTATGGGCGGGTTACATAGTAGCTTGGCTACATATGTGGCACTTATGTGCAAACTTTCCATGTATCCGAATTATATTCCGATGTGTTCAACGGGTAAAGTTCTACTCAAATGGAGGAATACTCAAGATGAAAGGGACGTATTGGTAAGTGTTGTGAAATGGATACTTTGAACAGGTATGTACTTAACCCTCGGGTTGAAAAATCGATATAACAACAATATGGTAAGATGATAAATGAAAATATGATATGAATGTCTTGGTGATGATTATGCAAATGATGTTTTACGTTTGCTTATATGGTTATGTTACTTGCTATTTGCGTGTGAACTTACTAAGTATTTATGCTTACTCCCTCCTTTTCATTCCTTGTAGTGTTGACAAGCCAGCTCGAAAATTGGAAACGGTCGGAGGCACGCTCACACTATCCGTATACCATCTTGGCATAATGGCTTGTATATTTTGAGTATGGCATGTATAGCATTATAATCATTTTGTATATATGGTCTTATGATATGGTTATTGAGTAGTATAAAAATGCTTGGTAATGATTAGCCATTGGAATGGCTAATTATGATCAGTTTTGGTGTTATGTATGTCAAATTGCTAGTTAATCCATGAAAACCATGAAATAGGTAAAATTTACCATAAAATAGATTCAGACAGAAGTAGTGACGTGAATTTGAAAAATCATTAAAAATAGTAGAGATATAATTAGATGACGAATAAAACATGAAATTGAATAATTATGAGTCTATTTTCATATGGAAGAAACGAAACAGGTATATGAGTTATATTTTTTGAGATGTTTAAATTTTTGTGAAACAGGGCCAGAGTAATTTCTGGATCCCCTGTTCTGATTTTGGAAATTCACCATAAATTGTATAAAAATAATTAGAAGTCATAATTTATATGTACAGATTTCTTATTGAGTCTAGTTTTAATAGAAACAAACTTCATAGTCATTGAAATTCTGTACAGAGAGATATCTGATTCGTAATACACAGAGATCAGAGCAGTCGAACCCTAAAATAGGGGAGATTTAACTAATAAACTGTACTAATTGGCCTAGCCAAAAATTCTAGAAAAAAATTAGTAAATAGATATATGAGTCTAGTTTCAGGAAAAATTTACGGAATTGGATTTTGAGTTTCATAACTCGAGATATGAATTTTTAAGCGACTATGATGCAGTTAGCCAGCTTGTCTGGAATTTCTAAAATTAAATTGTTTGAGCTGTTTAAGTAATGAATTAAGTCTGTTAACACCTCGTATTCGGCTCCAGCGACGGTCTCGGGTATGGGGCGTTACAATGTCGATTGGAGCTTAAGGCTCTAAGGGTTGTAACAATTGATTTGTTTGGTGTAGTGATCTAGAGACTGCTGATCGAAGGCTTGGACAAGTGGAACGACTAGATCTATGTAATATCCCGAATTAGGGCCTAATCGGAATAGTGGTTTCGTGACCACAAATCCGAGATAGAAATAATTATTTTATAATTATTTTTAGGTTTATGATATGATTTCATAATTGTGTGAAGATTTTGTGAAGAAATTTTTGGCATAACGAGTTTAATTTAAAGTTAGGGACTAAATCAAATAAGTTACAAAACTTGCATTCTAGAAGTTTTTAGTATGAAATTGCTTTGAAATATTAATTAGAAGGTCTTAAATAGCAATTTTACCAATTTTAAGTTCATGGGCAAAATTAGGACATGGAAGGAATTTTTGAAAGTTTAGTAAGGAGGGGCATTTTGGTCATTTGGATATTAAATGAAATAAAATGGGAAAAATAACACAAAATGGTCATCTTCCTCATTTAGTTGCTTCCAAATTTTACTCTCACCATAGCTAGGGTTTCTTCAACTTTCAAGCTTCATAGTAAGTGATTCCAAGCCCCGTTTTTAATGATTTTTACGTTTTTGAGATCCCGGTAACTCGATAAAGCTTATGCTAGCAATAACTTAACCTAGGGTTTATATTTGGAAAAATACCCATAGGTGAAATTTGTGTATTTTGATGTTTTATGATAGAATATGAGGTTTTAAATTATGTTAGACAACTTGTACTACTCGATTTTAAGCAAAAACGAGTAAAAGGGCTTAATCGGTAAAAATATCTAATAGTCACAAGTACATGTTAGAGTGAGAATTTGATGTTGCCATAGAAGAGAAAAGTGATCAGCATGTTGTAAAACATAAGAATAAGGAATAAAGTTTAATCCCGAGCCTAGGGGCAAAAGTGTAAATATGCAAAAGTTTAGGGGTAAAATTGTAATTTTGCCAAATTTTGAATTAAGGATTAATTTGATAATGTGAGTATTAGATAAGCTAAATGTGTTATTTTAGATCAAGAAAGATGTGGAATCGACCCCAATCGAGGAAAAGAAAAGATTGTGGACTAAATTGCAAAATCTTTGTATTTTTGTACCAAGGTAAGTTCATGTGTAAATAATGTAACATAATGGTTATTTTTAAGTTATTGATGTTAATTATATGATATGCTGATTTTTATTATGAAATATATGCTTTATGGTTAATTTCGAATAAAATGCAAATTATGTGAACTACTTGTTAAAAATAAATTGTTACCCAGTATTGGTTTCGGCATTCTACGGAAGACGGCAAGGATATGTGTTCGAGGAAAATCCCGTTTGAACCTTAGGAATAGATTAGGATACAAGTGACATGTCACTAGGATGGTTGAGCATCCGAACTCGTTGAGTTGAGTCCGAGTTCACTTATGGATACGAATGTCTGAACTCGTTGAGTTGAGTCTGAGTTCGTTAGATGTAACTAGGCATCCGAGCTCGTTGAGTTGAGTCCGAGTTCACTTATGGATGCAAACGCCCGAGCTTGTTGAGTTGAGTCCGAGTTCACTTAGGGGCAGGTTACATGATTTCTTGATTGCATATGTGGCACTTATGTGCAAATTATCCATGTATCCGAATTATATTCCGATGTGTTCAACGGGTAAAGTTCTACTCAAATGGAGGAATACTCGAGATGAAAAGAGACGTATTGGTAAGTGTTGTGAAATGGATACTTTGGACAGGTATGTACTTAACCCTCGGGTTGAGTATTGATACAACAACGATAAGGTAATAAGATGATGAAAAATGATTAGAAATGTGATATATGTTTTAGTGATACCATGCTAATGTTGGTTGGTATGATTGCTTTGTTATGTTACTTATTATTTGCATATGAACTTACTAAGCATTTATGCTTACTCCCTCCTTCTTATTCATTGTAGTTTTGGACAAGCCAGCTCAGGAGTCGGGATAGGTTGAAGGCTCGGTCACACTATCTGGAAGACATTTTGGTAAATGGCTTGTAAAATTTAAGTATGGCATGTATAGCAATATACCTATTTTGTGTAAATGATCTTATGATACGATGAAGGATTGGTTGAGAAAATGCTTGATAATGATAAGTTATGGAAATGGTTAGTTTAGATTATGTTTAATGTTATGGAAGGTTAATAGGTTATCTAGTTCATGAAAACTCATAAAAAGGGTGAAATTTGCCATAAACAGAACATTGCAGAAACACTGATGTGAGTTTGAAAATTTACTAAAAATCGTAGAAATCTAATTTGGTGATGGATTAAATATTAAATTTAAGATTAATATGTCTAGTTTCACATAAAACAAACCAAACAGGTAAAGGAATTATATGTTAGTAGATATTTGAATTTTAGTGAAACAGGGTCAGAGCAATTTCTGGATCCCCTGTTCCAACTTTAGAAATTCACCATAAATTTTACAGATATAAGGTGGTGTATTTTATATTCTCAGAATCCTTATTGAGTCTAGTTTCAGTAGAAACAAACCTCATAGTCATATAAATTTGGTACAGAGAGAAATGTGGTTCGTAGTAAATAGAGGTCAGTCCAGTCAAGTCCTGAAATAGGGGTAACTTTAACTAATAAAATGTACTAATTGGACCAATCAAAAATTCTAGAAAACAATTAGTAAATAGGTATATGAGTCTAGATTCAGGGAAAATTTACGGATCTTTATTTTGAGTTTCGTAACTCGAGATATGATTTTTCTTGTGACTGTGACGCAAGTAGCTGAAAACCTGTGAATGTAGAAACAAATGATCCAAAGTTCTTAAAATGTTAAATTAAGTTTAGTAACCCCTCATACTCGACTCCGGCGACAGTCTCGGGCGTGGGGCCGTTACAATCTAAATCTAGTCAGTAGTTTTCACAAAGGTAGGATCTCAAGGGCCATAGGTATTGATGGCCGATTATAGTAAGTAAGTTTATGATGGCTGCCATTGTATTTTGGATCTGATATGTCTAGTGACTGATTGTAGAATATCGTGGGAGATTTTGGTAACAGTTGTTGCAAATCAGGTGTGTAAACGACACCCGCTCATAGACTAGATCAGCGAAAGCCGAAAAGCCGAAATACCAAAGAGCCAGCATTTTGTGAACTTGCGAGCGTGCGAGCGCTCGTGAGATAGTTTGTTTGTTAATCTTGGTAATCTCAAGAAGTAAGATTACAGAGTGCGTAATTTCGTGCACTTCGGTATATTTGGGCTTAATGGGCCGAAAATGGGTTAATGGGCTAACGGGCCCCAATTCAGTAAAAACGCTCGGTAAGTGTTTCTGTTAATACGTTGATGGTTGTAATATGCATGAAAACCCTAAAATAGTAAATTCACTAAATACCCTTAAGTATGAAAATTACCATTATATCCCTAGGTGCAAAATGACCGTTATACCCCTAGGGTTGATTTTGACTAAATTGCATGATATTCTAATTCTGTTTGCGATATGCCATGACATGTATATCTGTTGCATGGGATAAGGGTTATTTTGGTGGAGGAAGTGTTCTGGTGGCTTTGCCACAATTATCTATTTCTAGTGGCACTACCACAAATATCTGTTCTGGTGGCTCTACCACAGTATTTGTATCTGGTGACTCTGTCACAATATCTATTCTGGCAGCCATGCTGCAAATTCTGTGGTGTGTAGCAGATGGGTGGGTCGAGTTGTCTCCCTACATGGTGTAAGGTTGGTACGGGGGTGTATATGGATGGATATGGGTTGGGTTTTCTGCATACATGATATTTCTGTTCTGTATCTGTTATGGGCCTATGGGCTTCATTCTGAATTTTTTATAGGGCTAAGGCCCAACTTAATCTGTTTCTGTGGTTTGTACTGATCTGGACTATGGTTGGGTTATTTTACACACTGAGTTTTCCAAACTCACCCCTTAATTGTATCCATGCAGGTAACCTCCAACCATAGTGGACTTGGAGCTGTGAGGGATTCGGAGTGGCCACATGTTTTGGAAGCTCAGTTTTCTTCTTATGACTTGATTAGTTATTATTTACTTTAATTATTTTGGGTTTAAGTTGTAATAAGGCCGCTTAAATTATTTTTAATTGCTTTAGTATAATTGTTAGCTTAGGTGTGATATTGTTTTAAATGTTTGAAATCGAATAGCTATAGGGCGCGTTTTGAAAAAGAAAAAAAAAAGAAAAAAGAAATTACCTGATTTCAAAATATCACAAAACAAGACAAAGCTTCCTAAACGAAAACGTTCTAAGTAGTCTAATAGACTCACCTCCTCTTTTACTGGCATCCTACCTGGTGCACAGCTTCTATTCACTTTAATCTATAACGAAGATACTCTTTAAACACTAAGAAAGATTTTTGATAAAACATGACTTTTACTGCGACGCTTCAGCGTGACACGCAGGATTCGGCCGTAACGTCTGGGTCAGGTTTGGAGTGTTACATTTAGTGGTATCAGAGCCAGGTTACAATAACTCGACTGTGGAATGGGTTTTGAAAAAAAAGAGATTTTCAAAAATTACTTTGGGAATTCGTTTTTAAGATTTTTTTTCTAAGAAGGTGGCACACCGAATCTCCGGCCCAAGTCTATACGTATCATTCTAAATTTTTCTGAATGTTTCTGAATTATCAGCTATATGCCTATACTAAAACCCTATTATGATACTCTAGTTAAGGTGATATTGGAACTGTAGGAATTTTGATAACTAAACTGAGACTGTAGCTAGGCTACGATTCCGCGAAAACCAAACTCTAAATTACTGTCTGTTCATAAAACATCTGTAATAAACACTGAAACATTTAATTGATGCATAAAATTCATAATCAGATAATACGACATGAGTACGAGAGCAGCTCGTGGAAGAGGCCGTGGACGTGGTCGAGGTAGTGCACGGGCTGGATCTTCGTCCTCAGGACATATGCCGACGGCAGGTGCACCGGTACCACCCGCAACAGAAGTAGAGTCTCATGATCGAGGTGTCGGGGATGACACTCTATCTCAAGCAATGCTTCATGTTCTGGAAAGGGTTGCCGAGGCAAGTACGGGTAACAAAATTCGGGGATCTATTTCTGAGCGACTCTAGGCTAATGGAGTAGAGATCTTTAGGGGCGTATCTGGTGTAGCCGCGAATGTGACTGAGTATTGGTTAGAGGCTACAGAACGGATTATGGATGATTTGGACTATTCTGTAGAGCAGAAGCTGAAGGGAGCCATATCATTGCTATGGGATGAGGCTTATCAATGGTGGCTCACTGTGAGAAATGAGACCCCTGCTGACAAGGTGACTTGGGAGCTGTTTAAGACGGTCTTCAAGGGAAAGTATGTTGAGGCGAGTTATGTGGACGCTCGCAAGAAGAAATTTCGAATCACGGTACAAGGGGTAAGGCAGATTCTCGAGTCACGAGGTCGAGTTCGAGGGTGAGCCGGTATGCCGTGGGGATAGTCGTTACGGAGTACGAACGTAGTGTGTGCTTTGAGGATGGTCTTAGAGATGAACTTAGGGTGCTAATTGCTCCACAGAGGGAGCGTGACTTTGCTGTTTTGGTGGAGAAAGCTAAGATAGCTGAGGAGGTGAAGCGTATTGAAAGACAGAATCGTGAGAAGGATTGAAACTATTTTCGGAGGGATTCGGGACCCTCGAGTGGTGTAAATAGGAGTTCTAAAAGGGCAAGAGTAGAAGAGCCAGTTCGAACAGTTCCGATGAATGTTGTTAGACCACAAGGTTGTGGGGACTGTGGTAAGGTACATCTGGGCAAATGTAGGAAACGTTCTGGTGCTTGTTTCCAGTGCGGATCTATGGAGCATAAAGCCAAGGACTGTCCTCAGAAAATAGATCAGGTTCAAGTTGTAGAACAAAGGATTGCTCAACCAATGAGAGGTGGACCGCAACCATTGAGAGGACGTGGACAAGGTAGGGGCAGTAATGGAAATGGTCGGGGTCTAGGAGTACCTGGCAGAGGGGTCGAGAATGCTGAGGCTCGACAGCCAGCGCTAGTGTATGCAGCTCATTACCGAGAGGAGGGTGATGCACCCGACATCATAACTGGTACGTTCTTGATTTTTAGCATGCCATACACTACTTTGATAGATGTTGGATCTACTCACTCGTATATTGCATGTGCCATATCTAGGTCGTTGGGTGTGCACTTCGAGGAGATTGTGAGTGGGGTATCTGTACTAAGTCCTCTAGGCCACTCGGTTAGGGTAGACAAACTGTATAGAGACGTGCCTTTAAAAACTGAAGGGAAAATTTTCTCTAGAGACTTGATAGAGTTACCGTTCGGAGAATTCGACGTCATTTTGGGGATGGATTGGCTGGTTAAGCATAGGGCAACTTTGGACTGTGCAGCTAAGCGTATGGTGTTAAAGACCGCTGAGGGTGAGGAGGTTATGATGATTGGTGAGCGAAGGGATTATTTGTCCAATATGGTGTCAGCATTGAGAGTCGAGAAGTGGATTCGTAAGGGGTGTGAGGCATATTTGGCATTTGTAAGTCAGTCAGAGACTGAGGGTCTGATAGTGGATAAAGTTAGAACCATTAAGGATTTCGAAGATGTTTTTCCAGAGGAGCTTCCGGGATTGCCTTCGAACCGAGAAGTTGAGTTTGGAATTGACTTGTTGCCTGGAACGGCACTAGTGTCCATTGCACCATACAGGATGGCACCGAAGGAGTTAGTAGAGCTGAAAGCACAAATCTAAGAGTTGTTGGATAGAGGCTTTATTAGGCCGAGTGTGTCCCCGTGGGGAGCACCGGTATTGTTTGTGAGAAAGAAGAATGGGACGATGCGGATGTGCATTGATTATCAGCAGTTGAACAAACTGACGATTAAGAATAAGTACCCTCTACCAAGAATCGATGACTTGTTTGACCAACTTAGAGGAGCTTGGGTATTCTCCAAGATTGATCTTCGATCTGGATATCATCAGTTAAGGGTCAAGGAGGTAGATATTCATAAGATGGCATTCAGGACTCGGTATGGTCATTACGAGTTTTTGGTTATGCCATTTGGTTTGACGAACGCTCCTGCAACATTTATGGATCTGATGAATCGAGTATTCCAACCATTTTTGGATCGATTCGTAGTCATTTTTATTGACGATATTTTGGTATATTCTCAAACCGAGGAGAAGCATGAGGAGCATCTCCGCATTGTGCTGTAAGTGTTGAGGGAGAAGGAACTTTATAAGAAATTCAGTAAGTGTGAATTCTGGTTAAGGGAGATAACCTTCTTAGGTCATGTTGTCTCTGCTGAGGGGATCAAGGTGGACCCTCGAAAGATTGAAGCGATTCTGGAGTGGAAGCCACCTAGGTCGGTGTCGAAAATTCAGAGTTTCCTAGGTTTGGCAGGGTACTACAGAAGGTTTGTGGAAGGTTTTTCTATGTTGGCAGCACCTTTGACAAAGCTTATAAGGAAAGAAGCACCATTTGTTTGGACTGAGAAGCAATAGGAAGCTTTTGAGAAGTTGAAGGAAGTTCTGACCGAGGCACCTATATTAATTCAGCCAGAGTCTGGGAAGGATTTTATCGTGTATAGTGACGCATCACATGTGGGTTTGGTCTGTGTGTTTATGCAAGAAGGTAAGGTGGTTGCGTATGCATCGCGACAGCTTAAGCCTCACGAAGTAAACTATCCTACTCACGACCTAGAATTGGCAGCAGTAATCTTTGCACTTAAGATTTGGAGACATTACCTGTATGGAGAAAGCTGTGTCAAATACACGGATCATAAGAGTCTTAAGTACTCGCTGACTCAGAAAAAGCTGAACCTTAGGCAACGAAGATGGATAGAGTTACTTAAGGATTACGACTGTTCAATTGAGTATCACCCAGGCAAGGCTAATGTGGTAGCCGATGCTCTAAGCCGTAGAGTTGTATCTGATCTGAGGGTAATGTTTGCTCGTTTGAGTCTGTATGATGATGGTAGTCTGCTGGCTGAGTTGCAAGTAAGGCCAGCCTGGGTGGATCATTTTAAGGAAAAGCAGTTGAAGGATGAGTCTTTAGTTTCTCGATTTCAACAAGTTAAGAAAGGGGAAACTTCTGAGTTTGTGTTGAATAGTGAAGGAGTTCTGTGTTTCCGAGGAAAATTTTGCATTTCGAAGGACTTTGACTTAAGGCATTCAATACTAAAAGAAGCTCATGGAGGACTTTGTGCTATGCATTCTGGAGGGAATAAGTTGTACCACGACTTGCGAGAATTGTACTGGTGGTCTAGGCTTAAACGAGAAGTAACGGAGTTTGTGGGGAAATGTCTAACATGCCAGCAAATGAAAGCTGAACATCAGCTACCATCTGAACTTTTACAGCCAGTGAAGATACCACTTTAGAAGTGGGAGAGGGTAACCATGGACTTTGTGAGTGGGCTACCCTTGACACCGACAAAGAAGGACTCGATTTGGTACTTGTGGATAGGTTGACCAAATCGGCTCATTTCATACCTATCTGCACTGATTATTCACTGCAGAAGTTAGCCAAATTGTACGTGGCGGAGATTGTGTGACTTCATGGAGTGCCAGTATCAATTATTTTTTATCGAGATCCTAGGTTCACATCTCGATTCTAGCAAAGGTTGCATGGGGCATTGGGAACGCGACTGAACTTTACCACGGCTTTTCATCCTTAGGCGGATAGTCAGTCGGAAAGGGTTATTCAGATTGTGGAAGACATGTTGAGGGGATGCATTATCGAATTTCAAGGTAGTTGGGAGGATTACTTACCGTTGGCAGAGTTTGCGTACAACAACAATTACCAGGCGAGTATCCGAATGGCACCCTATGAAGCGTTGTATGGACGTAGGTGTCGTACACTTAGTTGTTGGACTGAACTAGGAGAACGACAGGTTCTTGGACCTAAGTTGGTAGTAAATACTGAAGATAAGGTAAGAATAATCAGAGATCGATTAAAGGAAGCATCTGATAGGCAAAAGTCGTATGCAGATTTGAAACGCAAGGAGATTGAGTACTCAGTGGGTGAGATGGTCTTCTTAAAGGTTTCACCTTAGAAGAGATATTAAGGTTTGGTAAGAGGGCCAAGTTGAGTCTATAGTTCATTGGGCCTTATCGGGTTCTTAAGTGAGTGGGTCCTGTGGCTTACCAATTGGAATTACCTCTGGAGTTAGACAGGATTCACGATGTTTTCCACGTCTCCATGTTAAGGTGATATCATTCTAACCCTACTCATGTCGTGCCAGTTGCAGAGATTGAAGTGCAACCTGATTTGACTTTCGAGGAAGAGCCTGTGCAGATACTGGATCGTGATGTTAAGGTTCTAAAAAGGAAGTTAGTTCCCTTGGTAAAATTGCTTTAGAGAAATCATGGCAGAGAGGAAGCTACTTAGGAGCCAGAAGAGGCAATGCGACAACAATACCCTCATCTGTTTGAATCAGGTAAATTTCGAGGACGAAATTTCTTTAAGGAGGGTAGAGTTGTAACGCCCTAATTTTTTGGGATTTTTGAGATTTCTGTAATTTCCAATGAATTTTAGAAATACTGTGTTTTGACTGTCTGATGTGGGTCTGAGTATGTTAGTGGCCTTTAAAAGGCCCAAGAGTAAAGTTAATTCAAGGCAATTTCTGAAATTTTTAATTTTGGGGAGAGAGGGTTCTAGCGTTATGGGCTTTTAAGATTGAGATGGTAAAATAGGACATAGAAAGATCTATGGTAAAGTGGCATGTGACGCCACCTAGGTGTTTGGGGAGTGATGTGTGGATGTTTAGGGGGGAGCCAGAGTTCAAGTTACAAGGCAAGCGTGTTGTTACTTTTATTTTTGTGTGCATGTGCCGGGCATGTGATAGAGCTTAAGTGGAAGTTCGGCCAGGGCTTTAGGAAGGTTGGGCCGTGGGTCTGAATGGCCATTAGGGCAAGCTTTATTTTCTTTTTGTTTTGCCGAATTAGGGTTAGCCACCTAGAGCCTTCACTTTCATTCTATTCTCTTATCAGTGTCGCAAAAAGCTGAAAACACAAAGTTAGATCTCCTGAGTGTCGAATTCTTCCTTCTCTTCTCCTCTCTTCTTCTATTTTCTTTTCTCCTTCTTTTCTTCTCTAGTCGAAACATTCCTACCATTCTACTCATCTCCTCTTTCATTCTCATTCTTTTCTAAACCTCTATAGCCGATTGCCATAAAAGCCGAAATTCTGAAAGTTGATTCTTGTGCCGATTTCTTCTAGCCAAAATCCTTCTATTTTCTTCATCTCTTTTGGCCGATTTTCACATCCTCTAAACCCCAACCCCTATCGGCAATATCACTGCAAAACCACTATACCAAATCATCTTCCTCTTCACAGTCCAAAAGCCGAAAACACTATAGTTTTAGGGACATATAGCCGAATTTTTAGATCTCTAAGGTTCGATTTCTACTAGTGCTTAAGGGCTAGCTCTGCATCAGATCTGAGTGGAAACTGAAGTGGAATCGTTTTGGTTGAAAGAACCTGCGGTAGGTACTCAGATCTATTCTTTATTCCGAGATTTAGAAAAGCCAAAATCCCTAAAGGCATAGGGAGGCTGTCGATTGGAGCTGAAGGCTCTAAGGGTTGTAAAAATTGATTTGTTTGGTGTAGTGATCTAGAGGCTGTTGATCGAAGGCTTGGACAAGTGGAACAACTAGATCTAAATCTAGTCAGTAGTTTTGGCAAAGGTAGGATCTCAAGGGCTATAGGTATTGATGGCCGATTATGGTAAGTAAGTTTATGATGGTTGCCATTGTATTTTGGATCTGATATGTCTAGTGACTGATTGTAGGATATCGTGGGAGATTTTGGTAGCAGATGTCGCAAATCAGGTGTGTAAACGACACCCACTCATAGACTAGATCGGCAAAAGTCGAAAAGCCGAAATGCCGAAGAGCCGTCATTTTGTGAACTTGCGAGCGTGCGAGAGCTCGTGAGATAGTTTGTTTGTTAATCCTGGTAATCTCAAGCAGTAAGATTACAGAGTGTGTAATTTCGTGCACTTCGGTATATTTGGGCTTAATAGGCCGAAAATGGGTTAATGGGCTAACGGGCCCAATTCGGTAAAAACGCTCGGTATGTGTTTCTGTTAATATGTTGATGGTTGTAATATGCATGGAAACCGTAAAATAGTAAATTCACTAAATACCCCTAAGTATGAAAATTACCATTATATCCCTAGGTGCAAAATGACCGTTATACCCCTAGGGTTGATTTTGACTGAATTGCATGATATTCTAATTCTGTTTGCGATATGCCATGACATGTCTATCTGTTGCATGGTATAAGGGTTATTTTGATGGAGGAAGCGTTCTGGTGGCTTTGCCACAATTATCTGTTTCTGGTGGCACTGCCACAAATATCTGATCGGTGGCTCTCGCGCCACAAGATTCGTATCCGTGACTCTATCACAATATCTATTCTGGCAGCCATGCTGTAAATTCTGTGGTGTGTAGCAGATGGGTGGGTCGAGTTGTCTCCCCACATGGTGTAAGGTTGGTACGGGGGTGTATACGGATGGATATGAGTTAGGTTTTCTGCATACATGATATTTTTGTTCTGTATCTGTTATGGGCCTATGGGCTTCATTTTGAATTTTTTATAGGGTAAGGCCCAACTTAATCTGTTTCTATGGTTTGTACTGATCTAGACTATGGTTGGGTTATTTTACACGCTGAGTTTTCCAAACTCACCCATTAATTTTATCCATGCAGGTAACCCCCAACCATAGTGGACTAGGAGCTATGAGGGATTCGGAGTGGCCACATGTTTTGCAAGCTCGGTTTTCTTCTTATAACTTGATTAGTTATTATTCACTTTAATTATTTTGGGTTTAAGTTGTAATAAAGCCGCTTAAATTATTTTTAATTGCTTTTGTATGATTGTTAGCTTAGGCGTGATATTGTTTTAAATGTTTGAAATCAAATAGCTCTAGGGCGCGTTTTGAAAAAGAAAAAAAAAAGATAAAAAGAAATTACCTGATTTCAAAATATCACAAAACAAGACAAAGCTTCCTAAACGAAAACGTTCTCAAAATTAATAAGTGTTTTCAAATGGTTTAAAATGAAATGGTTTTCCTAAACAACCACTCAGTTAAAGTGTGGCAATGGTTGTGTGCATGTCTAGGACTAGATCTGTGGAGAGCTTGGTACTTAAGCAGTCTAATAGACTCACCTCTTCTTTTACTGGCATCCTACCTGGTGCACAACTTCTATTCACTTTAATCTATAAAGAAGATACTCTTTAAACACTAAGAAAGATTTTTGATAAAACATGACTTTTACGGTGACGCTTCAGTGTGACACGTCGGATTCGGCCGTAACGTCTGGGTCGGGTTTGTGGTGTTTCATGTTATTAACATTTGGCATCACTTTCTCATACTCAATATCATCAACATATAATTTAATACAATCATATCAAGATATATTTCAAGCATATTAACAATAACATGGATAAGATGCTTATTTAGTCACATGGACTTACCTCGAATGAAATTTCGGCTAATTTTTCCATTTTAGTCCATAACCTCGTACCTTCCGATTTAAGCCTGAATCTCGATTTTCTTGATTTGCAAGGGATATAAGTGGCTGATATTTTTGAGCTTTTAAAACCCCCTATTTACTGGTATTTCCGGTGGAGAAGAAGATGAGAAAAAGATGATATTATTCTCTCTTTATTTTATTTTATTTCTAGCCAATTTAGTCACCAAAACTCACCTGACTTTGACAACGTTCTTCTTTTTGTCTCTATGGCTGGCCACCACTAATTTAAAGGCCCATTTGCACTTTAAAGACCCCCAATTATAGTTCTCTAGCTATTTAACACATTTGGCTACCAAAACAAAACTTTTGCCTTTTATGCTATTTAGTCATTTTTCTCAATTAAGCTCAAAAACACTAAAATTAATTCACCAAAATTTTCATGCACTTATATAATCATGCTATGACACATAAAATAATATTAAAAATAATTTCTCAGACCTCGAATTTGTGCTTTTGTAACCACTATTCTGACTAGGCCCAAAATCAGGTTGTTACATAATTTTTGTCCATCTTCTTCCCTGGCCGAATTTTACATGAAGAAATCATGTCTAGGGTTTTCCATGTAAGTCCGTTCTAGCCCCGTTTTTAATTATTTTCGCATTTTTTGAAATCCTTGTCACATAATCTACCTATTTCTACCATTTATTTGAGATATGATGAAGGTCTAGGTTTTTACCCATGTTAGAAATTTGTGTATTTTAATGTTTAATGGTAGATTATACATGTTTCATGTGTGAGAAACGATTTTTGCTAAGTGATTTTCAGTAAAAATGTCAAAAAGGACTAATTTGTAAAAGTTATGAAATATGTGTTAAAAGTATGTTTTAATGGAAAACGTGGGCTGCTATAAGCATAAAAATGATTCAGTTATGCATGGGTAGTAAAGAAATTGAACACATTTAATTTTTCGAGCCTAGGGGGAAAATTGTAAATATGTCAAACTTTAAGGGCAAAAATGTAACTTTGCCATAATATGATTTTTGGGTCACATTGAATAATGTGACTAATAAATAAGTTAAATGTGATGTTATAGAGCAAAGAAAATGAGGTTCGAACCTAAAACGGGGAAAAACGAGAAATTGATGGTTAGGTCCCTTTTTGCCTTTCTTGGTATCGAGGTAAGTTTGTGTGTAAATAATACAACTTTATATTATGCATTTAATATTTGATATTGCATGAATTTTTTAATTATTGTTACGAATACGTTCGATGAAAATTCGATGTGGTAAAATTCTCGATTGAACCTTAGGAATAGTTAGGATACAAATATCATGACATTAGGGTTATGTGTGATCCCATGTACGACCATGTCTGGGACATGGCATTGGCACCGACATGAGATCCCATGAAAGACAATATTTGGGATATGACATTAGCATCGATATGTGATTTCGTGTAAGACCATGTCTGGGACATGGCATCGATATGAGACATCGCGTAAAACCATATGGCTATCGGCATCGATATGTGTGATCCCATGTAAGACAATATTTGGGATATGGCATTGGCATCTTACTATGTGTACGAGTTTTCCCGAGTATCCTTTAGTATTCCGAGTGGTTCAACGGGTAATTCAAGGATTATGTCAAATATGTGAAAAAGTATGATCATGCTGAAAGGGTACAGGTATGTACGAAAAATTCATGAGTAATGAACTCGATGTATATTGGACATTTGGTAAGAATGCAAATGAGTAAGTCATACCTATGAGAATGACTTTGTGACGACCTTGTGATTATAGGTCTGTACTTATGATTTATAAATATGTGGCAAATTTTATTGATGATCATGTGTGAGGCTTTTAGGCCAAAATAAATTTAGACATGATATGTTTATCCCTTTACCATGTGGCCTAATGAATTTGAAAGGAGAAATGGATTGGCATAAATGCCTATTTAAAAATGATTATGAAAGAGTAAAATTAGCATTAAAACAGTTTTGGACAGCAGCAGTAGTATAACTTTGAAAAATCACAAAAAATTGTGGAAATCGAATTAGAGGTTGAATAAAATATGAAATTAAAGTTTACTGAGTCTTGTTTTTCACAAAAGAAATGGTGTAAGCAATGAAATTTTAAATTATGAGATATAGTAAATTTTGTGAGACAAGGTCAGAAGGATTTCGGGTTCCCCTATTCTGACTTTGGAAAACCATTAAAATTGTAAAAAAAATACTTGGGGGTTTAAATTTATATGTTTAAATTCTTAATGAGTATATTTTCAAGAGAAACAAACGGGAACATCATCTGAATCCCGTACTAAGAGGTAATTAATTTTTAGTGAAGGTCGAAACTGTCAAACAGCAGAACAAGGATGAATTTGAAGAATTAACTGTACTTATTGGCTAATCCATAAATTCTGGAAATTTTATGGTAGAAAGATATTGAGTTTAATTTTGGAAAAATCAAGTGAATCTTAATTTAGAATTCTGTAGCTCAAGATATAAATAATTTAGTGACATGACTCAAGTGGACAGTTTTGTTACGAACAGTAAATATCACAATCATCCTTAATTGTTTTGAAATTTCTATGATACTTGATGATATTGTGATAATTTTACATTATGTTATGTGTGTGATATTGTATAATTAATGTTGCTTATTATTTACATGCCAACTTACTAAGCTATATAGCTTAACCCCTACCTTTCTTTTTCCAATAGTGTCACAGATGATAGCACGGATTGGAGATCGTTGGAGATTCTACCACACTATCAAGATATTGAAGGGTATAAACAAAATTGAACTTTGAGTCTATGGCATGTATAGGGACTTAGTCATTTGGTGCATGAGCTATTATGATTTGGCTAAATGTATTAGCTTGTGATGGCTAAAGGTTGGATGTAATTTGTAGCCATGCAAATTGATTTATATTAGCTAATTGATTGTAAGCCCATATAATTATGCATACGCATATGTCAATGTTTTGTGATATGGTTTATATTTGCTTAATATATAATGGATGTGAGTTTATTCATATTTTAATGCCTTTTGAATGTGAATTTAGCATGAAATGATTTGGTAAGGCATGATGTTATAATGCATGCTAGATGATGGTGTGAAAATGATATGTTATTGCTTGATGGTAGTTGTCTTGAAGGAATTTATATGCCATGAATTGTGTCATGTGATGTTGTGTGAATGTGTGCAAGTGAGGGTGGCAAAATGGCTAGGAAAATAGCCTTGTATTTGTCCACAAAGGTAGACACATGGGCGTGTGTCTAGGTCGTGTGTGACACACGGTCTGCCCCTATGGGCATGTACCTTGGCCGTGTGACCTCATTTTGCACATGACATCATAAACAGAGAGTTACACGGGCTAAGGGCACGGGCGTGTCCTAAGCCACACGGCCTACCTACATTGGTGTGTGACTCTCCAAAGCATGAAAATTTTATAAGTGTTGTAAAAGTTCTGAAAGTTCTCGATTTAGTCCCGAACCATTCCCAACATATGTTTTGGGTCTCGTGGGCCCATATAAGGGACGATAGGCATATGTATGATGGTTTTAATTTGGACGCATTTTTATAACTCAGTTTTGTATGTTTGCCTATGTTTAAGTCCGGTAATGTCTCGTACCTTGTCTCAGCGTCGGACTCGGGTAAGAGGTGTTACACTTTGTATGGTCGTAAATGCCTGGAAGCGAGAAACAGATTCACGGGGTTGATTTGGTTAGAGAAATAGAAGAGGAAGTGAAAGTAATTCGCGACTATTTAAAAACAGCTTCCGATCGTAAGAAATCGTACTTGGATTTAAAAGGAAAAGACATTGAATTTCAGATCAGTGATAAAGTATTTCTAAAAGTGTTTCTATGGAAGAAAATCCTTCGATTTGGTCGTAAAGGTAAACTAAGTCCGCGTTTCATCGAGTCGTACAAGATCATTGAAAGAATAGGCCAATGCCATATTGACTAGCTTTACCATCAGAGTTAGAAAAGATTCATAATGTATTTCACGTGTTGATGTTATGTCATTATAGATCTGACCCATCACATGTGATATCTCCGTCAGAGATCGAAATTCAATTTGATATGATGTACAATGAAGAACCGATCAGAATTCTAGCACGGGATGTTAAACAATGGAGAAATAAAAGCATAACTCTCATGAAAGTACTTTGGCAATGTCATGGAGTCGAAGAAGCTACGTAGGATCCCGAGGAAGCTATGAGAAAATAGTACCTTAACCTATTCACTGTTAAGATTTTCGAGGACGAAAATCACTAAGGGGGAGAGTTGTAATAGCCCATTTTTAGTCAAATCAGAAAGTGGTTTCGGGACCACAAATTTGAAGTCAAAATTATTAATTTATTATTATTTTAATGTCTACAGCATGATAATGTCATTCTGTGAAAGTTTCGTTAAGAAATTTTATCGTTTGGTTGGTTAATTCGGTAAAAAGGACTAAATCGCGTAAAATGTAAAAGTGGAGTTCCATTAGCTAAAAGTATCTAATAGCTATAGAACCCTAAACTAAAGGTCCTTATGTTGAAATTATACCACTAATGGAATGAATGGACAATTATGGACAACCATTATGTGATTTTAATGGTTATTATTAAAGGTTAAATAGGTAAATTAATAATTAAAGGTTAATAATAATTAAAAAAAATTATCATTCTTATTCTTTCAACTTAGATGAAATTAGAAGAGAGGAATAGCCAAAAGCCTTGGGTTTTCATTCGGCCAAGCTTGAATAGCTAATTAAGGTACGATTTTTGTCCTGTTTTTAATGATTTCTATGCTTTTGTGATCGTTGCAACTATTACTAGCTAGCCCAGGGACTATTTTACAAAATTGTTAAAGATTTTGAATGATGCCATTGTTGAATACATGTGTATTTTGAAGTTTCTTGATAGATTATGAATGCTTTTGTTAAGTGATTTTTAGTGAAAATGCAAAATAGGGGCTAAATTGTAAAATGTGAAAAATGTGTGGTTAAAATGTGAAATAAATGAAAATTAGCATGGGTTTATTGTAAATTTCATTAATTTGTGATTTTATTAAATAAGGACTAAATTGTGAAAAATATGAAAGTTTAAGGGCAAATGTGTAAAATAGCCCTAATGTATATTTTGGACTGAATTGAATAAATAGTTGATTAAATGAGTTAATTTTGAATATATTTAGATTAAGAAAAATAGAATTTAGATCAAAATCGGGGAAAAACGAAAGTTATCGACTAAACGACTTATTTCATCGTTTACACACCTGAGGTAAGTTTGTATGTTATAATTTCATTTCAAATGTATTTTATGTGCTTTGATATAACATGAATTGTGATTATGTGATTACGGACAAGTTTGGAAATGATTCGACGAAGATTCGACAGTTAAAATCTCGGTTGAACCTTAGGAATAGTTTAGGATGCTAGTGACATGTCATTAGGTATACTTGAGTTGGCTTCGGGCCATGATATAGCACTTCGGGTGCAAGAGACACCGATTTGGCTTCGGGCCATGCATATCGGCTGATTTGGCTTCGGGCCTTGATATCAGAATTTTGGATAAGTTACCTTGATTTGGCTTTAGGCCATGGTATAGGTACTTATCGTGTCAGACCTTGAGTATCTGACTTCTATTCTGAATGGTTCAAGGGGTAAATGAAAGATGAGAATGTGAATGAGATTGGTACGAGTTGGTACATGTATGTGCGTAAACTATTTTAGCATTGAATCAAATAAATAATGATAAAAGTATATAGTTTCATGACTGAATGCTTGAAAGGTTTGTTAGCTAATGTAAGCTACTTATTGGTGTATTTAAATTATTTAAGTATATTTATGTGAGTGCATTAATTTTATATCATACGAGCTTACGAAGCTTAAGAGATTATTTTGTTTATTTTTCCCGTGTTTTATAGTGTTATCGAGCTAGCTTGGATTCGGGGATTGTCAGAAATCGCATCACACTATCTACCTATCACTTGGTACCTTTAAACTTTGGTATATTAAGTATATGGCATGTATAGGGACTTTGACTCATGTTTATTATGTTTTGGTAATGATGTTGGCCAAATGAATTGACATTATAAATGTTTATATTTTGGTTTGTATATATAGCCATGAGTGATGGCTTAATTTTAGTATACTTGGTATGTTTGAATCATGTGCATATATATATGTTTATGTCTTGTGTATATTGAGTTGGTTGTGATGATTGATGGTAATAGGTATTATGAGTGTTAAATGGATGATTAGTGAATGTTAGTATGTTTGTGAAATGAGGCTAAATAATGTACAATAGGGTTTGGTTATATAGATGTTTAAAGTAATTGGTATTTAGTATGTTTTGAATGAGTAAAACATGAGTTATAAGTATGTTTGTGGTTGATATTGAAATGGTACATTTTAGTCATGGTTGTGGTTGATTTGGATGCCCTTAGATGCTATCAATTTGTACCATTTGGCTTGTGTAGGTTATTGCAATTTAGGGTGGCAAAATGGCTTGGTAGATAGCCTATTTTTGTCCACACGGGCAAAGACACGGGCATGTGTCTCAGCCGTGTGTGACACACGGTCATGTTACACGGTCGTGTGTCCCCTGGTGTGGTTGTTGAAATCAAGTCAATATGCTCCACACGGCCTCACACACGGGTGTGTGACTTGGCCGTGTAGCATAAGTCAGTATATCCTATAGGATTGCACGACCTAGCACACGACTTGGCACATGGGCGTGTGTGGCCAATTCGAATGGCACATGGGCATGTGGTTGGCCGTGTGACCCAACTCAGTAAGCTTACTTTGTTGGACACGAGTAGGAAACGGGCTGGGACACGGCCATGTGCTTCCATTTCGAAGGTCCACACGGGCATGTCTGGTGGCTGTGTAAGACTCATGGGCGTGTGCTCCCTGTTTTGAGAAAAATTTTAAAAGTTTCATGGAATATTCATGAGTTATTGATTTAGTCCCGAACCACTTCCAGAGCATGTTTAGAGCCTCGTAGGCTCGTTTAAGGGACAAATTGATTGAGAATGAATAATTATTATATGTATTGATTGAATATTTGTAAAAATCTTGTTTAATTGCTTTGTTAGTTCAGTAATACTCCGTAACCCTATTTCGGCGTTGAATGCAGGTGAAAGGTGTTACAACATGTGTCTTGGCTGTGTAAAATCTACACCTAATTTCGAATTGAATTAATTAACCACACGGCCTAGCACACAGGCGTGTGGCATGGTCGTGTGTTCAAGTTAGAGAGTTACACGGGGTCGAACAAGGCCTTTAGCACGGGCATGTCCGGCCTCTAGCACGGGCGTGTCTGAGGGTCACACAGGCGTCTCCCTTAAACCACACGGGCGTGTGAGCCCTGCACCTTGAAAAATTTTGAAAAGTCATGAAAAATTCTTTAAGTTCCCGATTAAGTCCTGACTCGATTCTAATGCTCGTATTGGGCCTTGAGGACCTAATGAAGGGACGTTATGTATGATCTCGGTAAATGAATAGTAATTTACATAAGTTATTTGCAAATGTTTCTGAATGTTCTGGTAATACTTTGAAACTCCGTTCTGACGATGGATACGGGTTAGGGGTGTTACATTTAGTGGTATCAGAGCTATAGTTTAGCCGATTCTCAGATTTGATGTAGCAAACACGAGTTTACCTATATATGCCATTATATAAATTGTGATAGTGTGATACCTCCTGATCATTTTAAATATGTTTTTCATATAGTCATGTCATCCAACTGAGCTAGAGCTGAGTTCGAGGAAGCTGAGAGCAATGCTTCAGCTTCAGTACAAAGAGTTGTGTTTGCACCTCATAGTGAAATGCCAGTGTCTGAGTGCCGAAGTGAGGAGGCAAAACAAGCCTTCTTTCAAATGATGAATGA
Organism: Gossypium longicalyx; assembly: GCA_025698465.1. Lineage (NCBI taxonomy): Eukaryota > Viridiplantae > Streptophyta > Magnoliopsida > Malvales > Malvaceae > Gossypium > Gossypium longicalyx. The sequence continues at coordinate 53,638,359 of CM047006.1, read as the reverse complement.
ATGGTTTACCCAGTATCTGAGAGTAAACCCTACTATACAACGACCTCCCCCACTTGCTCCGCAATCGATTCTTGAGGTACCACAGGGTGCCGAACCTGTTCGAATTGGTAAGCCTCTGCTAGATAAAATCTGCAAGCATGGTGCAGAAGAATTTAGAGCTACCGCAGATGATGATCTGGAAAGGGTTGAGTTTTGGCTAGAGAATACTATCTGGGTTTTTGATGAATTGTCCTATACACTTGCTGAATGTTTAAAATGTGCAATATCCCTACTGAAAGATACAGCTTATCATTGGTGGAATACCATAACTTCAATGGTACCGAGAGAAAATGTTACATGGAAATTTTTCTAGGCTAAATTCAGGAAGAAGCATGTTAGTTAGAGGTTCATGGATCAGAAAAAGAAAGAATTTCTAGAGCTAAAAAAAAAACATGACTCTATCTGAATATGAACAAGAATTTGTTTGGTTGAGCAAGAATGCTAAGGAATGGGTTCTAACCGAGGCTAAAATGTGTAAACGCTTTAAAGAAGGTTTTTAAATTGTTGATTGGAATTCTTGAGATAAAGGAATTAGCAGTGTTAGCTGATCAAGCCCACAAAGCTGAGGAATTAAGTAAAGAAAAGTGACAAGTCGAAAGAGAGGCTCGGGTTTCTAAAAAAAAACTATGAGTAAATTACAATATTTTGCTTCTAAGAAATTAAATAAGTATTATGATCGTATTACCATCTCTACGGGATATTCTGGAAGAGAGTGGGGCTCTCAATATTCTAACTCGAGGTCTTCATCTCCATCTGTTACTAGTGTGGATAGTGTTGATAATCCCAAATCAAAATGTAAACATTGTAACAAATTTCATCATAGGGAATGTCAGTCTAGAAGTGGAGCTTGTTTCGGATGTGGTTCACTTGAGCATTTTCTAAGAGATTGTCCAGAAAGAGTTGAAAAAGAGATAGAACTAGCTCCAAAGCTGAGTAATCCTGTCTCGAGGGGCAGGCCACCCCACCATCCTGACAATGTTTGTGGTAGTCGAGGTACTACCAAGGATACAACAGTTAGATCAGAGGCACAAGCACCTACAAGGACATATGCTATTCTTCTAGAGAAGATGCCTCTGTACCAAACGTCATTACTGGTACATTTTCTCTTCTTGATATCGATATTACTGCATTGATTGATTCTGGTTCCACACATTCATAAATATGCGAACCTAGTGTCTATTAAAAATTTACCTGTTGAATTCACTGAATTTGTGGTTAAAGTTTCAAACCCCTTGGGCCAGTGTGTTATGGTGGATAAAGTTTGTAAGAACTATCCATTGATGGTAAAAGGTTATCGCTTTTCGGCTGATTTGATGTTATTGCCATTTGATGAATTTGATATTCTTTTGGGAATGGATTGGTTAACCCAATATGATGCAGTAGTGAATTGTAAACATAAATATATCGTATTGAAATGTGAGAATGGTGGATTGCTGCATGTGAAATATGATAAACTAGATGGATTACCTAATGTGATTTCAGCAATATCAGCACAGAAATATGTTAGAAAGTGGTATGATGCTTATCTTGCATATGTGATGGATACTAAAGTATCTGAGTCAAAGATTCAATCAATGCCAGTTGTATGTGAAGTTCTCGATGTATTCTAAGAAGAATTACATGGTTTACCACCGGATAGAGAGGTGGAATTCTCTATAGATCTTTTTTCGGGTACAACACCTATATCTATAGCACCTTACAGAATGGCTCCTACAAAATTAAAAGAGCTGAAAGTACAGCTGCAAGAGTTGATTAACAGAGGTTTTGCGCGACCTACTTTCTTATCTTGGGGTGCGCCAGTTTTATTTGTAAAGAAGAAATATGGATCATTGAGGCTGTGCATTGATTACAGACAGCTCATCAAATTTCTAATAAAGAACAAGTGTCCATTGCCTCGTATTGATGACTTGTTTGACAAGTTAAAATGTGCCACTGTATTTTCGAAGATTGATCTTCGTTCTGGTTATTATTAACTACGGGTAAAAGAATCGGATGTGCCAAAGACAACTTTTAGAACCAGGTATGGACACTATGAGTTTCTTGTGATGCCATTCAACTTGACAAATGCACCTGCTGTGTTTATGGATTTGATGAATAGAATTTTTAGCCTGTATTTAGACAGATTTGTGGTGGTATTTATGTAACACCCCTTACCTTTTATTCAACGTCGGAACAGGGTCTGAGGTGTTATCGGACTTACCACACAAACAACATACAATTTCGAGCCATAAATTTGTGTCCAAATTAAAACCATTTTCAATTAATCATAGAGTCCCTAATACGAGCCTACGAGGCTCAAAACATGCTTCGAAAGTGGTTCCAGACTAAACTGAGCACTTAGGAAATTTTTACAAGACTTAGAAAATTTTTGCTATGAATCGGAGTCACACGCCCGTGTGGGCAGGCCGTGTGGTCACACACGCCCGTGTCCCTAACCCGTGTAACTCTCGATTTTGTAATACATGAACAAATTGATGTCACATGGCCAAGTCACACACCCGTGTGCTAGCCTGTGCGGACAGGCCGTGTGGTCACACACGCCCGTGTCCCTAACCCATATAACTCTCTGTTTTGCAATGCAAAAATAAATTGATGTCACACGTCCAAGTTACACACTTGTGTGCTAGGCCGTGTGGGTTATTAAATTTTCATTAAATAGGTGCAGACTTTACATGCCCGGGACACACGCCCATGTCTCTACCTGTGTACTCAATTTTGAGCATTCTGTTTCTCAAATTTAAGGTGCAGGGGACACATGGCCAGAACACATGCCCATGGGGTAGACCGTGTGTCACACACGGCCTAGACACATGCCCGTGTGTCTACCCCTATGGAAAAAAATAAAGGCTATCTACCAAGCCATTTGTCACCCTCATTTATACATACACGCACACAAGATCAATGGCATAATCCATGGCATGTTTAAGTAATCAAAACATCCAAAATCAAGGCTAAATCATATCATTCATGGCCAACACTTAACATACTTACTATAGCATAATTTACCAAATCAATTCATACCAAACTTAAATTCACAAGTATCAACATGCATACTTTCATCATGCATAATTCTACTTAGATTTTCTAGCACACCAAAGGACCCATCTCATCCATTTCAGAAAAAGTCATTTAACCATAATAAACATATAACAACCCATTACAAAACACAAAAACAAGCATTAACACATATACTTATATAAATGGGCTTACAATCATTTTAGTCGAAATAAGCCAATTACATGGCTAAATACCAAATCTCCTTAAACAAACATGAGCCAATACATTTGGCCAAATCAAATGACACATATAACAAAATGACTAAGTCCCTATACATGCCATACTCTCAAAATGTTTTAAAATCATCAGTACCCAAAGGACAGTTTGATAGTGTGATGCGACTTCCGACGATCTCCAATCCCGAGCTAGCTTGGTGACACTATAAAACATTGAAATTAAAATGTAGTAAGCTATATAGCTTAATAAGCTCGTATGCAAGAAATAAGAAACCTTATCATGCATATAACATTTTAATATTATAACATAATTAAATGTAAATTGACCATAGTCTCATGATCATAATTCATTTCACCACAAAACTTACCTCACATTTATCGTTTCAAGCATTTAATAAACATGGCCTTTATGTACATACCTAAACCATCTCGAAATGAATTTACACATATTCTTATCTTTAACATACCCATGAACCACTTGGAATAATAATGTCAGATACACGAGATTTTTGCACACTGAGTGCCACATACGTAGCCAATGCTACCTCAATTTCATATCATATAATTGCTCACTCTCAAGCTATCGACGGGCCTGCTCACATAAGTTGTCAGTTAGGATATAGCTACGCATTGCTGCTCACACAAGCTGTCAAGTATCCGTAACATGTGCCGGTATACTCAGCCACCAGTAGGACGTACAAGACCAGCACCCAGATCACATAATCACATAACACAAAATGACCCTAGTGACATGTCACTTGTATCTTAATCTATTCCTAAGGTTCAACGGGACTTCTCACTTGCCGAATCGTCGTCGAACTCATTCGTAGAATTATACTCATTCACATAATCAAACATACAATTCATGCAATATTAAAGCATTTAAGTACAATTATTCTAAAGCTTATTTTTAACATACGAACTTACCTCGGTACAAAATGGCTAATAGTTCGATTTAATCCACAACCTTGTTCTTTCCCTAGTCTAGGTCAGAACCTCTTCTTTCTTGATCTATAATATCAAATTTAACTTATTTAATTATCACATTATTCAATTTAATCCCAAAAACACCTTATGGCAAAAATTATATTTTTGCCCCTAACTTTTAAACTTTTTACATTTTAGTCCCTAGGCTCGTAAAATGATTTTCATTCAATTTCATCATACCCAAGTCTAGCCGAACCTAATCCTTGCTCAAAACAGGCCACAATTTTCATTTACTCATTTTTACACACATTTTACAACTTTTACAAATAGGTCCCTATTTGACATTTTCATCAAACATCACTTAGTAAATGTTGTTTATCTAACACCCAACAAGCATTTTCTACCATTAAACATCAAAATACACAAATATTCAATATGGGAAAAATTTTAGACTTTGATTTTCTTTCAAATTATTCCTTGAAATAGCTAAATTAGGTTGAGACAACTTTAAAAACATAAAAATCATTAAAAACGAGACAAAGACCGGCTTACAATCGAGCTTGGAAGCTTGGCCAAAACCCTAGCTATAGTGACCCTTGAAATTCGATAATGGGGGATGAAATTAGAAAGATGAACATCTTTTATTTGTTTTATTTTGTCTTTATTAACCAAATGCCCTTAATGCCAAATTTTGAAATTTCACCTAACCATGACCATTTTGGTCCAACTTAGAGTCTAATGGTCTAGTTACCACTTAAGGACCACCTCCTATTTAAAATTTCATTGCAATTGGACACATCTAGCTTCTAGAACACATATTTTGCACCTATTGCAATTTAGTCCTATTAGTCAAATTGGACACTCTACTGATAAAATTTCTTAGCAAAATTTTCACACAATCATTCAATCATACTGTAGACCTTAAAGTAATAATAAAATTAACATTTCTACTTTGGATTTGTGGTCCCAAATTCACTGTTCCAATTTGACTTGAAAATGGGCTGTTACAATTTATAGGTGATATTTTGGTTTATTCCCGAGATGAAAATGAACATGCTGAGCACCTGAGAATAGTGTTGCAAACTCTGTGAGAGAAAAATTTGTATGCTAAATTCAGTAAATGTGAATTTTGGCTACGGGAAGTTAGTTTTCTTGGGCATATTGTATTTGCTGAAGGTGTTAGAGTAGACCCGAATAAAATTTCAGCCATTGTTAATTGGAAGCCACTGAAGAATGTGTCTAAAGTCTAAAGTTTTCTGAGACTAGCTGGTTATTATCAGAGATTTTTAAAAAGTTTTTCAATGATAGCTTCTCCGAAGACTCATTTTCTATAGAAAGACGTAAAGTTTGAGTGGAATGATAAATGCCAGTAGAGTTTTGATAGATTAAAAACTTTATTCACCGAAGCACCAGTGTTAGTTAAGCCAAAATCGGGTAAGGAATTTATTATTTATAGTGATGCGTCATTGAATGGTTTAGGTTGTGTTTTGATGCAAGACGGTAAAGTAGTAGCCTATGCTTCACGATAGCTAAAGCCACATGAACAGAACTACTTGACACATGATCTTGAATTAGCAGCCATAGTGTTTGCATTGAAAATCTGGCGGCATTACTTGTTTGGTGAAAAAAGTCACATATTCACTGATCATAGAAGTCTAAAATACTTGATGCCACAGAAAGATTTGCATTTGAGATAGTGCAGATGGCTTAAGTTATTGAAAGATTTTGAACTCGTTATTGACTACCATCCGGGAAAAGCCAACGTAGTGGCAGATGCTTTGAGCAGAAAATCCTGTATACTTTGCGAGCAATGAACACTCAATTGTTGTTGTATGATGATGGTTCAATCATAGCCAAGCTAAAAGCTAGACCAATGTTTTTGCAACATATTTCTAAAGCTCAGAAAAATGATAGTAAATTGCAAGCAAAATGGGTACAAGATGAATCAATTTCTGACTCAGAATTTCAGATCTGGACTGATGGTTGTTTGTTATTCTGAGGCGGAGTATGTGTATCGAAAGGTTCAAAAATAACACAGAAGATTTTGAATGAAGCTGACAATGGAACATGTCTGTACATCTTGGTAGTAATAAAATGTATAATGATCTGAAAAAGATGTACTGGTGGCCAGGAATGAAAAGAGATATTTCTAAGTTCGTATCTAAGTGTTTGATATATCAGCAAGTAAAACCTGAACATCAGTTGCCTTCTAGACTATTATAGCCGGTTACGATACCAGAATAGAAATGGGAAAGAATCACAGTGGACTTTGTAACGGGATTATCCATGTCTCCAAAGAAGAAATATGTCATTTGGGTAATCGTTGATCGATTGACAAAGTCTGCACAGTTTATTCCAGTATGTATGGATTATTCCTTGGGTAAATTGGTTGAATTATACGTTTTTGAGGTTGTCAGATTGCATGGAGTGACTGTTTCCATTATTTCTAATAGAGATCATCGATTTACATCTCGATTCTGGAGCAAATTGTAAGAAGCTCTAGGTACTCAGTTACACTTTAGTACTGCAATTCATCCCTAGTCAGATGGTCAATCTGAACGAGTAATACAAATATTGGAAGATATGCTTCGGTGTTGTGTACTTGAGTTTGAAGGCAACTGGGAAAGGTATTTGCCTTTGGTTGAATTTGCTTATAATAACAATTATCAGTCTACTATGAAAATGGCACCATATGAAGCCTTGTATGGTCACAAATGTATAACTCCATTGTATTGGACAGAACTCAGTGAGAAAAAGTTACACGGAGTTGACTTGGTTCGAGAGACCGAGGAAAAAGTGAAAGTAATTCGAGACAGTTTGAATGCAGCTTCTGATCGTTAAAAGTCCTATGCTGATTTGAAGCATAAAGAAATAGAATTTCAAGTCGGTGACAAAGTATTCTTGAAAGTGTCGCCTTAGAAGAAAGTTCTTCGGTATGGACGCAAAGGAAAACTCAGTCCACGGTTCATTGGACCATATGAGATTATAGAAAGAATTGAATCGGTTGCATATCGGTTAGCTTTACCACCAAAGCTTGATCGAATTCATAATGTTTTTCATGTGTCTATCCTATGACAGTATCGATCTGATCCTTCATATGTTATCTCTCTAACAGAGGTAGAGATTTAGCCTAATATGACATATGGTGAAGAAACAATCAAAATCTTAGCCTGGGAAACAAAAGAGTTAAGAAATAAGAAGGTAGCTTTAGTAAAAGTTCTTTGGCAACGACACGGTATAGAAGAGGCTACCTGGGAGCCAGAGGATACTATGAGAAAGCAATACCCAAATCTTTTTACTGGTAAGATTTTTGAGGACGAAAATCCCTAAATGGGGAGAGTTGTAACAGCTCATTTTTCAGTGAAATCGGAACAGTGGTTTCAAGACCATAAATCCTACCTAAAAATAAGGTTTATTTTTATTCCATTATATGGTTCGTAATGTAATAAGCATGTCATGTGAAAATTTTGATACAAAAATTTTATCGATTAAGTGCTTAATTACGAGAAGGACTAAATCGCATAAAATGCAAAAGTTGAATTCTAATAGCTATAAGAATCAAATAGCTATGAAATTCAAAACTTAAGTTCCTTATATAGTAATTAGACCATTAAGAAAAGTATGTAGATTTTTCTTGGTAACTCATCCATGGAATTATAGAAAAAGGGAAATGAGTAAATTAGAAATAGCAAAATACCTAATTAATTAAAAGATGAAAAGAAATCATATCATCTTATTTTCATCATCTTCAACCTAAAAACACATGAAAACCCTAGGTGAGAGAAAAGAAACTTTCAAGGCCTAATTGGGTAAGTTTCCTTGTCCTGTTTTTAGTAATTTTGGTATGTCTGAAACATGGATAGCTTAATTTCTCTATTTGAGGAATTAATTTGAAAAGTTATCAATGTAACGCCCCAAATCCCAAAAATCCCAATTAAAATTATTTTTATGTGTTTGTGATAACTGCATGTCTGTTTTAGTGGTTAAGTGTCCTAGGAAGAGTCTGAAAAGTCTTGGGTTCAAGCCTTGGCTTGAGCAAAATTTTGCTTTTACTTGATTAAACCCTTATCTCCAGCTAGTAGACTTTTATATTAATGTGAGGGTTTCTTGGCATAAAAAGCCTATTAGTCTGGTGGTAAGTGGCGTGTGGAGTGTGTCAAGAAGTCTGAGGTTCAAGTCTTGCTGAAGCAAGGGAGTGTTTATTTTTTTGCTGATGTTAGGGAGGTGTTATAGTTTGACCGAAAAATTGTGGTGGTGGAGTGGAATTTGAGGGAGGAGTGATCAGTTGAGGGATGTGAGGAGGGATTTTAGGAGAGAATTAAGTGGAGGAAAAAGTGGGATTTGATGAGTAGTAGAGTTGTGCCAAAATTTTTTAAGAGGTACACAGAATTTCAACTAAGTCAGTCATTCCCTCAAAATTGCCAGTTTTAAAAGTTCTTTTTTCTTTTTGCGTTCTGGTCTTTTATTCGAGGGGTGCCAATTTTGTGCTGGAAACTTTGCTGCTTATTTTTTCTCTTTTGTGGTTGAGACCGAACACTGTTGACCACTCGCGTATCTTGCATTTCAGGTATATCACGAACTTCTCATCTTAAAAGAGTCTATTTTGATTGACTTCTCTTATTTCTCTTAACCGACTACCATTCTTTCCCCACATTCGGTTTTCTTCAATCACCTTTTCTTGTGTTGATGCTTTGATCGAATACTCCCCTCTCTGTCTTAGACCCTTCAACTATTATTAACTGATTCTTTTCTTCCCCTTTTGTTTACTCACCGAATACCTCATTCTTCTCCTGTCCTCTTGCCATTCTTCCATCTTAACACTGTAACTGTTACTACATATATCTCTCCCCATTCTGTTTTTGGCTTTTGCAAGTGTTCTCTGATAAATCGGTAAGTGCACATGACTCCCTCTGGTTTCTCTCTACCGTTGTGATCCTTCTTCTAACATCTTCCTATGTTCTTGATAAAGGTACAATCGTTCCATTCTATCTCTATTATCTTGGGTGCTTTCGGCTCTTGTGTGTGGGTATAGGCCGATTTCTTCTATCAACTGTTCTTGGTTCTGTGTGAGGGTAAGTTTTCGTTCTTTTGGTTCGAGTTATTTTCATTCATGGTGATAATTAAAGAGATTAGGATTCAATGCAGGTTGTGCCAATGATTTAGTGATCACTGGTTTAAGGAGGGATTAAATTGTACTTGCTTAATCAAGGTAAGTAACATGTACCATATTGGAGATTAAGTGTTCATAAGAGGATGTTTTAACCCTAACGATTAAAAGGCTGACATGGGGTCATGTTTGAATCTAGGTTGGTGTACATGGAGATTTACGCAATTCTCCTAAATAGATGTGTAAACACTACCCCAAACTGTAAATCGGCAAAAGATGGAAATTTTGATTACTGACGCTACACGAGCGTGCGCTCGCTCGTGTGGTAAACCGAACGCGTAGAACATGGGCATTTGAGTGTAGAGGCCACCATGAGCGATTACATGGGTCGAGGCTGTTTTGGGCCACGTTGGGCCGAAATGGGTCGTGTGGGCCCTACAGGCTCGTGGGCCCCACACGAGTAAACCAAACGGATGTGTGGGGATTATTGGGCTAGGCTGTGTAGTTCACATGGCCAAGGTCATTTTTGGGGCTTAATGGGCCACAAGAGCGTGTGGGCCCACATGGGCCGTAATCACCAATTGCCTGTTAAGGTTGCACGAGTCACCCAAGACGACTGTGGACCTACTGTTGGGCCAGTAAATGTACCTGGACCTTTATTTTTGTAAAGGATTGATATACCCTTATGTAATGTATGACTATTTGAGCATGTCATCTGTACTGTATATACATTTATATTATGTTGCATTGCATGAGGTGGGATATATGATGTTGGAGGAAGTGTACTGAAAGACTATAAGCATATTACTGGTAGCTATACTGTAAATACGGTTTTAGTGCCACAACCGGTGCTATTTGGAGTTTAGGGATGGGTGGGTCAATTTTATCCCCACATGGTGTGTGGGGTTGGTACGGAGATAGTGTGTAGAGGCTGGATTGGGTAGGATTTTCTTTGTGCATACTATTCTGACACTGTAATGGGCTTAGGCCCCATTAATACTGTTACTGAAATGGGCTCAGGCCCAGACTGCTATTGATACTGAAATGGGCTAAGGCCCTAACTGAGACTGTAAAGGCTTAGGCCCAAATTGTGTCTACTCTGATTGATTACTATTATGGTATAACATACTGAGTTTTCGTAAACTCACCCATCTGTTAACTGTGCAAGTAATCCTCAGTCATAGGCGGATCGATGCTGCGAGGGACTCGAGGATTGCCACACAACAATACATGCGTTCATATTCGACTTTCATTTAATAAGTAAATTATTTTGGGGTTTTTTTTTGTACTAAGGCCTCTTAAAGATCTATTTTTACTTTGGGATTTTTAATTGCTTTCCTTATATCTGCTAGCAGTAGAACGCGAGTTTTCAAAAGATAATATTTTTCAAAACACCATGTTTACGCAACACTTTTTATAAGCTTTCGCAAGAATGAACATTTTCAAAATTAATAACAATTTAATATGATTAACATTTTGCTAAACAACTTGAGTTTAATAATGATCAAGAAAACCTAAACATTCATTAAGATCACAAAGAGGTTTAATATAGAATGGAGTCTTCCTACGAAATTATATTTTAGGAAAAACACTTTAATGTAACACCTCCAGGTTCGACCATAACGTCTAGGCCGAGTTTAGGGTGTTACAATCAAGGTATGTGTATATGCTAGAAATTAGAAATTTATGGTAGAAAATGAAAGATTATTGATAGATAAACAACTTTTAAAAAGTGATTTTAGATGAAAACATGATTTAGGGACTAAAATGAAAAGTTATAAAATTTGATGAAAAATTTTGAAATTTTATGAATACATGTGCTGGAAAATTTGTAATGGGGCTTTGGTTAGGCTTGGAATAGGGAGTAATTTGCATAAGTTTCATTTTCCAGGCCTACGGACAAAATCGAAATTTATGGAAAAGTTAATGGCAAAATGGTAATTTTGCCTAGGATGTAAATTGAGTCCATTTAAATATGAAATGTGTGAAATTGATGGTTAAATTCATTTATATAGATCTGGAAAATACTAATTCGAGGTTAGATCGAGGAAAAAAAGGTTTCGGATTAATAGACTTTATACGCAAAGAAGTGTCAAGGTAAGTTCATGTAACTTAATCGAACATGTAATTATGTTAATCAAATGTTGTGTTTGTATGTAATTTGATTTATATTTATGTGCTTTACTTGTATACCATGATGGAAAATTTGATACAATGCTTGAAATGGTGATAAAGGGTTAAGTCCCGATTGAATGTTGAATTTTGATGATTATATGCGCTTTCCCGAAACTAATAAGGTCCTGCATTGGTTATGGAAGGGATTTAGCTCAGACGAGTAATCCCATTGACCATGTTATAGAAAGGATTTAGCCCGAACAAGTAATCCTGATATAATACCCCTTGAGCATACGTTATGATTAGGGTTTAGCCTAGGTTGGTAATCCTATTCGAGCTCCTCTGAGCATATGTTATACAAAGGATTTAGCCTGGATTGGTAATCCTGTTATACGATATGTGCCTCGAGAGAGTGTTTCTTAGTTAAGTGCCCTAATGGGTACCCTTGAATAAGGAATTGATGGATTATTGAATCATGCACTTCAAGTGTACTACTTAAGCATCCATCACAATTCAATGATTCAACGGACATAAAACTTTTGATATGGCATGAAAATCATTAGATGATATGATAATGACTTGAATGAATATTGCTTGATGGGCTCATCTATGATACTTGATTGATATGAAGATTTTGGACTAACATGTTTGATTGAGTGTATGTGATTAGGCAATCTAGCCTAATGGATGAAAACATAGCATTGTATGCCTAGATTTAATAAACAAGATTGGTAAGATTAGTTTCCATTATATGAACTTACTAAGCATGTAATGCTTACTCCGTTTTATTTTCCCCTGTTTTATAGTGCTCGGAAGCTCGCGAGGGTTGGAGATCATTGGAGCATTGTCACACTATAACCTAGTCATTTTGGGTACACTTAGTAAAATCATTTTGGTATACTGGCATGTATAGGACAACTTGGCCAATAGTGGATTGAAATGGTATTTTGTAACCTAGCCATTGGAATGGCTAGTAATGGTTCATTTTGGTATTACTAAGTAGATTATTATGATATATATACATATGTGTGATGTTAAGAATATGCTATCAATGTTGTGAATGCCTAAGTTAAACTAAGGTAAGGTTGTGATCATGTATGCTTGTAGTGATATGCCTCGTGAATGATTAAATTTGCTTAAGTTGAATGCTTGGATTGGTTTGTATTCGATGAGTTTTTCAAGTGCAGGTCATGGGTGAAATTTTGGGTGAGAAATGAAGCTAGAAATGGCTTCACTTTGTCCACACAGGCAGGCACATGGGCATGTGTTTAGACCATGTGTAACACACGGCCTGGTAACGTGGGAATATGGTTAGGCCATGTGTCCCTTGCACCATAATTTTGAGAAACAAAATGCTCAGAATTGGGCACACGGGCAGAGACACGGGCGTGTGTCTCAACCATGTATGCCACACGGCCTAGAACATGGGCTTGTGCCTTGATCGTGTGAAACCTGTACCTAATTTCGAATTGAATTAATTAACAAAATAGCCTAGCACAAAAGCGTGTGGCATGGCCGTGTGTTCAAGTCAGAGAGTTACATAGAGTCGAACACGGCCTCTAGCATGGGTGTGTCCCAAGGTCACACGGGCGTGTCCCTTGGACCACACGAGCGTTTGAGCCCTGGACCATGGAAAAATTTTAAAAAGTCATGAAAAATTCTTAAAGTTCCCAATTAAGTCCCGAATCGATTCTAATGCTCGAATTGGGCCTCGAGGGCCAATTAAGGGACGTTATGTATGATCTCGGTAAATGAATAGTTGTAACAACCCATTTTTAGTCAAATCAAAATGTGGTTTCGAGACCACAAATTCGAAGTCAAATTAGAACAATGATTGAATGATTGTGTGAAAGTTTTGTTAAGAAATTTTATCTTTTGAGTGCTTAATTTGATAAAAAGGACTAAATCGCATAAATTGCAAAAGTATTGTTCTATTAGCTAATGGTGTCAAATAGCTATAGAACCTTAAAGTTTAGGTCCTTAAGTGGTAAATATACCATTAATATGTTAGTGAATGTTAATGGTTTGGCATAAATGAAATTTTGAATAAATTTTAAGGTTAAAATGGTAAATAGTTAATAAATGATAAAATAATTAAAACAAAATCTATTTTATTCATTGTCATCTTTACCTAGCCAAATATACAAGAGAAAGAAGCCATTTTCTTAGCTTCAACATTCGACCATGCTATTCTTGCTTGATTAGGTATGGTTTTTGTCTCGTTTTTAATGATTTTTACGTTTTTGAGATTGTTGTAGCTTAATCTAGCTAGCCCAGGGACTAATTTACAAAATTGTTAAAGATTTTAGATGATGCCATTGGTGAATGTATGAGTATTTTGATGTTTAATGATAGATTATGAATATTTGATGATAGTTAAACAAGTTTTGTAAAGTGATTTTTAGTGAAAATACAAAATAAGGATTAAATTGAGAAATGTTTAAACTTCGTGGTTAAAATGTGAAATAAATGAAAAATATGAACTGCTAGGGGCATAATAGTAATTTGGCTAGCATGGGTTTAATTTGAATTTCATTAATTTGTGAATTTATGAAAAAATGACTAAATTGTAAAAATGAAAAAGTTTCGGGGCAAATGTAAAAAAAAAACCTTAATGTGTGTTTCGGATTGAATTGAATAAATAAGTTGATTTTGATTACTTATAGATCAAGACAAGAGGTAATCAGGTTTAGATCGGGGAAAAAGCAAAGTAATTGAATAGTTGGTCCTTTTCGTCATTTCTGTACACGAGGTAAGTTCGTATAATTGAACTTAAATGTGTATTTATTTAATTGATGGATGGTATTGTGATTATACTTTTCTTATTTGTTAAATATAGAAGATTTTGAATTAAATGTACGATTTAAGTAAGAAGAATTGCTAAATAAGACCATAGCTAGGCTATGGCAAATCGGAAAACAAGACTATAACCGGGTTATGGCGCATGACTGTAAGACCACGGCAGGGCCATGGTAATGTATGTGTAAGACCATAGTTGGACTATGGCATCGAAAATTCAATGTATTCATACTAGAAGTATTTATAAGCCTAGAGTGCTTTGGATAAGTGAATTGGTGTGAAATAGACACATATAGGTACATGTATGTACGAAAGAATGTTCAAGTAACGAGTTAAAAGAAGTTGAGAACTTATGAGATACTATGTGATTGAATTTTATGTTAACTCATTGGATGATGCTTTAAATGCAATTTACGTTATTTATTTTAAAATGCTAATGAATGATGAGATTATTTCTTAATTAAATACGAGCTTACTAAGCTTTATAGCTGACTTTGTTAATTTTCTATGTTTTATAGTCCTAAGAAGCTAGCTCAGATTCAGGGATCGTTAGAGATTTCATCACACTATTAGACATTTATTTTGGTACTGTTGAAGTTGTGTAAATATAGTATATGGCATGTATAGGCTTGAGTCATTTTGGTATGTTTGATGAAAATGTATTTTGGCCATTTTAGTTGGTTTGAGATGATGAATTTGATGATGTTTATAAATGTGCAAATGGTTCTATATTGAGTTTGGTAATTGACATATATTGTGTGTTTGAGGTTGAATTATAATGCTTAATGATATTAGGTAATTTGATTGATAAAAGGGTTGATAATTTAGGAAGTTATGTGCTTGTGAATTGGTGAATGATAATGCATGTTTGGAATGGTTTAGTAAATTGAATTGTATATGTGAATTAGGTATGTAGTTAGATGGTAAATTATGATATATTTGTGGTTAGTATGGTTGTTAATGAAATGGTATGATTTGAATATTGGTTTATGATATTTGGCTGCTTATTTGTGTCTTGAAATGGAACTATTTGAACTTATACAGGTATGTGAAAATTGATTGGCAAAATGGCTTGGTAAATAGCCAATTTTTGTCCACACGGGTGTGTGTGATGAATTTGAAATCAAGTCAGTATGCTCCACACAGCCTTACTCACGGGCGTGTGACTTGGTCATGTGGCATAAGTCAATATACCCTACAAGTTTGGCATGGCCTAGCACACGATTTGGCACACGAGCATGTGTGGCCACTTCGAAGGGCATACGGGCTAAACTCACGGGCGTGTGGTTTGCCATGTGACCCAAGCATGTAAGCTCACTTGTTTGGATATGTGGTAAGACATGGGCTGGGACACAGCCATGTGCTCCCATTTCGAATGTCCACAGGGCTTGTGACACAGGCGTGTCTAGTGGCCGTGTGAGACATACGGTCTAGCCACACGGGCGTGTCCCCTATTTTTGAGAAAAATTTCAGTGTGTTTTAAAATTTTACTATGTTATCGTTTTATTCTTGAATCACTTCCAATGTATGTTTAGGGCCTCGTTGGCTCATAATAGAGACCATGTGATTGAAATTGATTGATGAATGCTTAAAATGTGAAAATTTATGCCAAGTTGAATGTTTAATTATTTATAGGACTGGTAAGACTTCGTAACCCTATTCTAGCATTGAATATGGGTGAGGGGTGTTAGATTTATTTGTATTAGAGCTATGATTTAGTCGATTCTAGGACTAAAGAAACATTTGGGAAAGTCTAGCTATACATGCCATATATAACCTGTGATAGTGTGATGAATCATGATATTATAAACTATGTTTTCGTATAGTAATAGATCCTAAATGAGCTGTATCAGATGATGTTGAGAGTAATGTGCCAGCTCCTGCTCAAGGGACAACGCCTTCTGAATCTATACCCGTTTCAAGTAGTCACGGAGGTGAGGGTAAAGAAGCCTTTTTCCAAATTATGAACGAGTGGTTCACTCAATATGTCCGGATAAATTCGGCTACTCAACAACCTCCACCCCCACCAATTCCTCAACCAATCCCTATAGTTCCTCAAGTTATTAATCCTATACGATTGAACAAGCCATCAGTTGATAAAATTTGTAAGCATGGGGCTGGAA
This sequence comes from Gossypium longicalyx, assembly GCA_025698465.1. Taxonomy (NCBI): domain Eukaryota; kingdom Viridiplantae; phylum Streptophyta; class Magnoliopsida; order Malvales; family Malvaceae; genus Gossypium; species Gossypium longicalyx. Next base: position 53,622,016 of record CM047006.1, on the reverse strand, counting down.
GTTCAGAGCTTCAGTTGGCGATAATCTTGAGAGAGTTGAATTCTATCTTGAAAATACAATCAGAGTATTTGATGAGTTGTCGTGTACACCCGAGAAGTGCATTAAATGTGTTGTATCTTTGTTGAGAGACACTGCATATCAATGGTGGAATACTTTGATATCAGTGGTTCCGAAAGAACGGGTTACTTGGGATTTCTTTCAATCTAAGTTCAGAAAGAAATATATCAGCCAGAGGTTCATTGATCAGAAATGCAAAGAGTTTCTAGAATTAAAATAAGGCTGTATGTCCATGATAGAATATGAATAAGAATTCGTGAGGCTTAGTAAATATGCTTGAGAATGTGTTTCAACGGAAGCTATTATGTGCAAAAGATTTGAAGATAGATTGAATGAAGATATCAGATTGTTAGTCGAAATTCTAGAGTTTAAAGAGTTCATGGTACTCGTAGATCGTGCTTGCAAAGCTGAAGAACTATGCAAAGCTAAAGAACTAGGCAAAGAAAAGAGAAAGGCTAATTCTGAAGCTAGAGATTCGAGAAAGAGATTGATGAATAAACCCTATCACTCTTTATCCAAGAAATCACGAGATGTTTATAGTCTATCAAATGCATCGATGGAGTACTCTAATAAAGATTTCAGAAAGCAATTTACGAGTTCAAAAACTCCAGTTATGTCAATGGCAAGTGTGGGTAATGTTAGATCGAATAAACCTTAATGTGGATGATGTGGAAAATGACATTTTAGAGAATGTAGAATGAATGACAAAGCCTGTTTTAGATGTGGCTCGCATGAACATTTCATTCGAGATTGTCCTGAGTTAGATGAGAAAGATATATCTCAGAATACAAGAGCAAGCAACACGACTGGAAGAGGAAGACCATTTCATAATGTTGGAAATGTGAGTGGTAATAGAGTTTTGATATCCCGAATTAGGACCTAATCAAAATAGTGTTTTCGGGACCAAAAATCTGAGAGAGAAATAACTATTTTATGATTATTTTGAGGTCTATGATATGATTGCATGATTGTGTGAAAATTTCGTGAAGAAATTCTATGCATAAAGTGATTAATTTGAAATTAGGCACTAAATTGAATAAGTTGCAAAACATGCATTCTAGAAGTTTTTAGTATGAAATTGCTTTGGAATATTACTTAGGAGGTCTTAAATAGAAATTTTACCAATTTCTAAGTTTTGGACAAAAATTGGACATGGATGGAAATTTTGGAAGTTTAGTAATGAAGGGTATTTTAGTCATTTGGTAATTAAAAGATTAAAAGAAGGAAAAAGATGGCAAAATATGTCCATCTTCTTCATTAGGACGAAATTTCAAGGGTTCTCAATATCTAGGGATTGTTTCAAGCTTCCAAGCTCCATAGTAAGTGATCCCAAGCCCTGTTTTTAATGTTCTTTACGTTTTTGGAGTCCTTGTAACTTGATTTAGCTTATTCTAGATATTATCTAACCTAGGGTTTGTATTTGGAAAAATACCCATAGGTGAAATGTGTTTATTTTGATGTTTTATGGTAGAATATGAAACTTGAAATTGTGTTAAACAACTTTTGCTAAGCGATTTTACATGAAAACGAGTAAAACGACAAAATCGGTAAAAATACCTAATGTTCATAAATACATGATAGAGTGTGAATTTGATGTTACTATAGAAGGAAAAAATGATCAGCATGTCATAAAACATAAGAAAATAGGATGAAGTGTAATTTTCGGGCTTTGGGGCAAAAGTGTAAATATGCAAAAGTTTAGGGGCAAAAATGTAATTTTGCCAAAGTTTGAGTCAAGGACTGTTTTAATAAATATGAGTATTAAATGGGCTAAATTTGTTATTATAGATCAAGAGAAACGAGATTCAAGTCGTGATCGAGGGAAAAATTAAGTTTCGAGGAATAAGCTTGATTTCTAACATATTGTATCGAGGTAAGTTCATGTGTAAATGTTGTAACATAATTTTCATTTTAAGTAATTTAATGATATTTATATGATATGATGATTAATATTATGAAATATTATGCTTTGTGGTTATTATTGAGTAATATTCAAATTATGTATGCTACTTGATAAATATGAATTGTTACCGAGTATCGGTTTCGACATTCTGTGGAAGACGGCAAAGATGTGTAATCGAGAAAAAGCCCGTTTGAATATTAGGAATAGATTAGGATACAAGTGACATGTCACTAGGAAATTGAGATCTAACTCGTTGAGTTGCATTCCGAGTTCGTGAGAATTACGAGGCATCTGAATTCGTTGAGTTGAGTCCGAGTTCACTTATGGATGCGAACGCCCGAGCTCGTTGAGTTGAGTCTGAGTTTGCTTATGGGCGGGTTACATGGTAGCTTGACTACATATGTGGCACTTATGAGCAAACTTTCCATGTATCTGAATTATATTTCGATGTGTTCAACGGGTAAAATTCTCGTAATATGGAAGAATACTCAAGATGCAAGTGACGTGTTGGTAAGTGTTGTGGAATGGGCACTTTGGACAGGTATGTACTTAACCCTCAAGTTGAGACTTGATATGGCAACAATAATATGGTAAGATGATGAATGATGAATAGAAATGTGATATATGTTTTGGTGATATTATGCTAATGTTGGTTGGTGTAGTTGCTTTGTTAAGTTATTTGTTATTTGCATATGGACTTACTAAGCATCTATGCTTACTCCCTTCTTTTCATTCTTTGTATTTTTGACAAGTAAATATGGAGATCGGGACGGTCGGAGGCACGCTCACACTATCACTGGACAATTGCGGTATAATGACTTGTAATTTTTGGAAATATGACATGGATAGCATTCCAATCATTTTGTGTGTATAATCTTACGATATGGCCCATGGATGGAATGGAAATGTTTGAGAATGATTAGCTATTGGAATGGCTAATCAAGTTTATATATGATAACATGTATGCTTTATGTCTTAACTAAACCATGAAAATCGTTGGAAAGGTAAAATTTACCATAAAACAGAATCAGTCAGCAGCAGTAACGTGAATTTGAAAAATCACTAAAAATAGTAGAAATGGAATTAAATGATGAATAAGTTTTGGAATCGAAGCTTGATGATTTTATTTACATATGGAAGAAACAAAATAGGTAAATGAGTTATATTTTATGAGAGATTTAAGTTTTGGTGGAATAGGGTCAGAGAGATCTCTGAATCCCTTATTCTGAATTTAGAAATTCACCATAAATTGTAAAAAAACAACTATGAGTTTTTCCTTACATTTATGAAATCCTTATTGAGTCTAGTTTTATGAGAAACAAATGGCATAGTCATTGAAGCTCTGTACAAGGAGATATCTAATTCGTAATACGCAGGGGTTAGAGTAGCCGAACCCTGAAATAGGGGAGACTTTAACTAATAAACTGTACTAATTAGCCTGACCAAAAATTATAGAAAAAAATTAGTAAGTAGATATATGAGTCTAGTTTTAGGAAAAATTTATGGAATTGGATTTCGAGTTTCGTAACTCGTGATATGATTTTTTTAGAAACTGTGATGGAGATGGACAGTTTACTATGAGAATTGTTTGAACTTGTTTAAATGCTGAAATAAGTTTAGTAATGTCTCATACTCGACTCCGGCGATGGTCTCGGGTAAGGAAACGTTACATTTGGTGGTATCAGAGTAGGTTTAGTCGGTTTTCGGACTAACGTGGTGTAAGTACGAATTTTGCTATACATGCCATATTTATATATTGTGATAGTGTGACGACTCCTGATTTTTTTAAATGATTTTTTTTAGTAAATGGATCCCGATCCAACTGTGGCTGATGATGTAGAGAGCAATGCGCCAGCTCCTGCTGAAAGGGCGGTGCCGACTAAAAGTTGACCTCCTACTGTTGGTCAAGGAGGAGGAGAAAGCGCTCGGGAAGCCTTTCTCCAAATGATGAATGCTTGGTATATCTGAGTTCGTTCAGACGCGAACCCATCGCTCAACAACCTCCCCACCACCCCGATTCCTCAACTTATACCCCAGATGCCTTCAGGTATGGATCTGATGAAATTTCAGAGATCTCCGGTTGACCAAATTCACAAGCAAGGGGCCGAAGAATTCAGGGCAAATGTTGATGATGACGTTGAAAAAGCAGAATGTTGGCTCAAAAATTCTATTCGGGTATTTGATGAGTTATCTTGTACACCTGAAGAGTGCTTGAAGTGTGTTATATCATTGCTGAGGGATTCGGCTTATCATTGGTGGAAGACATTAATTTCAATGGTGCCGGAAGAGAAAGTGACTTGGGAAATTCTAGACTTGTTGGACCCGAGTGCCAAAGATGTGGTAGAAGTCACTTTGGTCCTTGTAGAACTAATGAATGTTACCAGTGTGGGTCTCCGGATCATTTTATTAGAGATTGTCCAGAGAAGATCAAGAAAGAAAAATTTCAAAGTGCAAAGCCAAGTGGTACTGTTTCAAGAGGAAGATTTTCGAGAAATGCTGGGAACGAGGCAAGCAACAAGAATGTAGTAAGAGAATAAGCGCTGAAATCTGAAGCTAGAGCTCCGGCTAGAGCTTATGCCATAAGGGCGCGTGAAGATGCTTCGTCTCACGACGTGATTACCGGTACTTTCTCTTTATGATATTAATGTTATTGCTTTGATCGACCCTGGTTCTACTCATTCGTGTGTGTGCATAAAATTGGTGTCTAATATGAACATACCTGTTGAGTCTATGGAATTTATGGTTAAAGTATCGAACCCGTTAGGCAAATGTGTCATAGTTGATAAAGTATGCAAGAAATGTCCTTTGATGATTAGAGGTCATTATTTTCTGGCCAACTTGACGTTGTTGCCGTTTGATGAGTTCGATGTCATTTTGGGTATAGATTGGTTAACATTGCATGATGCTATAGTGAATTGTAGACAGAAAGTTATTGAATTGAAATGTGAAAATGGCGAAATTTTGCGGGTTGAACTAGACGAATCAAAGGCATTGCCTAGTATGATTACTTCGATGTCAGCTTAGAGATATTTGAAAAAGGGTTATGAAGCTTATTTGGCGTATGTGTTGAATACAAAAGAATCTGAGAAAAAAATAGATTCAGTTTCGATTGTGTGTGAATTCGCGGATGTATTTCCAGAATAGTTGTCGGGTTCACCTCCTGTCAGAGAAGTAGAATTTGGTATTGAGTTGATACCGAGAACAACACCGATCTCAATTGCTCCGTATAGAATGGCACCAACAGAGTTGAAAGAATTGAAGTCACAGTTGCAAGGGTTGACTGACAAAGGTTTTGTGAGACAGAGTTTTTCACCTTGGGGTGCTCCCATATTATTTATGAAAACAAAGGATGGTTCTATGAGATTATGTGTGGACTATCGGCAGTTGAATAAGGTGACAGTCAAGAACAAGTATCCGTTGCCGAGAATTGATGATTTATTCGATCGGTTGAAAGGAGCGACGTGGTTCTCAAAGATTGACTTGTGGTCTAGGTACTACCAGTTGCGAGTAAAAGAGTCAGATGTGTCTAAAACTGCTTTTAGAACAAGGTACGACCATTATGAATTTTTAGGTATGCCATTTAGTTTGACAAATGCTCCTGCTTTGTTTATGGATTTAATGAACCGCATATTTCGGCCATACTTGGACAAGTTTGTTGTGGTATTTATTGATGATATCTTGATCTATTCGAAGGATGAGACAGAGCATGCTGAGCACTTGAGAATAGTTTTGCAAACTTTGAGAGATAAACAATTGTATGCCAAGTTTAGTAACAGTGAGTTTTGGCTTCGAGAAGTCAGATTCTTAGGTCATATTGTTTCGGGTGATGGTATACGGGTTGATTCCAGTAAAATTTCGGCTATTGTTGATTGGAAACCACCGAAGAATGTGACTGAGGTTAGAAATTTCTTGGGTTTAGCTGGTTATTATCGACGATTTGTGAATGGATTTTCTATGATTGCTACTCCTATGACTAGACTGCTCCAAAAGGATGTTAAATTCAAGTGGACGGAAGAATGTCAACAGAGTTTTGAGAAATTGAAAAAGTTACTTACTGAAGCACCAGTGTTGGTACAACCCGAGTCAGGTTAAGAATTTGTGGTGTATAGTAATATCTCTTTAAACGGCTTGGGATGTGTACTTATGCAAGAGGGAAAGGTTGTGGCTTATGCTTCGAGGTAGTTAAAACCTTATGAAAGGAATTATCCGACTCATGATTTGGAACTGGCTACAGTAGTGTTTGCTTTGAAAATTTGGCGACATTATTTGTATGATGAAAAGTGCTGAATATATACCGACCACAAAAGTCTCAAGTACTTGATGTTACAAAAATATTTGAATTTGAGACAACGGAGATGGTTAGAATTATTGAAAGATTACGAGCTTGTGATTGATTATCATCCGGGGAAAGCGAATGTGGTTGCCGATGCCTTGAGTAGAAAGTCACTATTTACTTTGAGAGCTATGAATACTCAGTTGACAGTATCTGATGATAGTTCGATTCTAGCAGAGTTGAGAGCAAGATCGATGTTTTTACAAGAGATTTGTGAAGCTCAGAAAAATGATCAAGATTTGCAAGCCAAGAGAAAACAATGTGAAACTGATACGAGATCAAATTTCAGAATCGGTTCTAATGGTTACTTGATGTTTAAAGATCGGATTTGTGTACCAAAGAATGATAAGTTGATTAAGAAAATCTTGCACGAAGCACACAGTAGTTGTTTATCAATGCATCCGGGCAGTACAAAAATGTACAATGATTTGAGGAAAATGTATTGGTGGAACGGAATGAAAAGAGATTTTTTCGAGTTTGTATCGAAATGTATTATCTGTCAGCAAGTAAAACCTGAACATCAGGTGCCTTCGGGTCTACTTCAACCTATCATGATTCCCGAATGGAAATGGGATTGAATTACTATGGATTTTGTATCAGGATTGCCATTAACTCCGAAGAAGAAAGTTGCCATCTGGGTAATAGTCGACAGATTGACTAAATCGGCTCATTTTATTCCGGTACGCACTGATTATTCTCTTGATAAGTTGGCTGAATTATATATCAGTGAGATTGTTAGACTTCATGGAGTACTGTTGTCGATTATTTCGGATAGAGATCCAAGGTTTACTTCGCGATTTTGGCAAAAATTGCAAGAAACATTAGGTATGAAGTTAAATTTCAAAGATCGCTTTCCATCCATGATGATGGACAATCGTGAGAGAGAGTAATTCAGATTCTTGAAGACATGCTCAGATGTTGTATATTAGAATTTCAAGGTAGTTGGGAAAGGTACTTACCGCTGGTAGAATTTGCTTACAATAACAGTTATCAGACGAGTTTGAAAATGGCACCTTATAAAGCGTTGTATGGTCGTAAGTGTCGGACGCCACTATATTGGACCGAACTCAAAGAAAACCAGATTTGCTGAGTTGATCTAATCAAAGAAACCGAAAAAAAGGTAAAAGTGATTCGAGATTGTTTGAAAGCTTCTTCGGACAGATAGAAATCCTACGCGGATTTGAAACCAAAAGAGATTGAGTTCCAAATTGGTGATAAAGTGTTTTTAAAAGTGTCTCCATGGAAGAAGGTTTTTAGATTTGGTCGGAAAGGTAAATTGAGTCCACGTTTCATTGGACCGTATGAGATAATTGAAAGAATTAGACCGGTAGCATATCGGTTAGCGCTACCACCAGAATTAGAGAAGATTCGTGATGTGTTCCATGTATCTATGTTATGTCGATATCGTTTTGATCCTTCACATGTGATTTCACCAACGAAAATCGAGTTGCAACGGATATGACTTACAATGAAGAACCGGTTAAAATTTTAGCTCGGGAGGTCAAACAACTAAGAAACAAAAGTATCGCTCTCGTGAAAGTATTGTGGCAAAAACATGGGGTAGAAGAGGCTACATGGGAGCTCGAGGAAATTATGAGGAATCAATACCCACACTTGTTTACTGGTAAGATTTTCGGGGATGAAAATCCAAAAAGGGGGGGAGAGTTGTGATATCCCGAATTAGGGCCTAATCGGAACAGTGGTTTCAGGACCACAAATTTGAGAGAGAAATAATTATTTTATGATTATTTTGAGGTCTATGATATGATTGCATGATTGTGTGAAAATTTCGTGAAGAAATTCTATGCATAAAGTGATTAATTTGAAATTAGGGACTAAATTGAATAAGTTGCAAAACTTGCATTCTAGAAGTTTTTAGCATGAAATTGCTTTGGAATATTAATTAGGAGGTCTTAAATAGAAATTTTACCAATTTTTAATTTTTGGACAAAAATTGGACATGGATGGAAATTTTAAAAGTTTAGCAATGAAGGGTATTTTAGTCATTTGGTAATTAAAAGATTAAAAGAAGGAAAAAGATGGCAAAATATGTCCATCTTCTTCATTAGGACGAAATTTCAAGGGTTCTCCATAGCTAGGGATTGTTTCAAGCTTCCAAGCTCCATAGCAAGTGATTCCAAGCCCCGTTTTTAATGTTCTTTACGTTTTTGGAGTCCCGGTAACTTGATTTAGCTTATTCTAGATATTATTTAACCTAGGGTTTATATTTGGAAAAATACCCATCGGTGAAATGTGTTTATTTTGATGTTTTATGGTAGAATATGAAACTTGAAATTGTGTTAAACAACTTTTGCTAAGCGATTTTATGTGAAAACGAGTAAAACGAAAAAATCGGTAAAAATACCTAATGTTCATAAATACATGATAAAGTGTGAATCTGATATTGATATAGAAGGAAAAAATGATCAGCATGTCAAAAAAAATAAGAAAATAGGATGAAGTTTAATTTTTGAGCTTTGGGGCAAAAGTGTAAATATGCAAAAGTTTAGGGGCAAAAATGTAATTTTGCCAAAGTTTGAGTCAAGGACTGTTTTAATAAATATGAGTATTAAATGGGCTAAATTTGTTATTATAGATCAAGAGAAACGAGATTCAAGTCGTGATCGAGGGAAAAATAAAGTTTCGAGGAATAAGCTTGATTTCTAACATATTGTACCGAGGTAAGTTCATGTGTAAATGTGGTAACACAATTTTCATTTTAAGTAATTTAATGATATTTATATGATATGATGATTAATATTATGAAATATTATGCTTTGTGGTTATTATTGAGTAATATTCAAATTATGTATGCTACTTGATAAATATGAATTGTTATCGAGTATCGGTTTCGACATTCTGTGGAAGACGACAAAGATGTGTAATCGAGAAAAAGCCTGTTTGAACATTAGGAATAGATTAGGATACAAGTGACAAGTCACTAGGAAATTGAGATCCGAACTCGTTGAGTTACGTTCCGAGTTCGTGAGAATTATGAGGCATCTGAACTTGTTGAGTTGAGTCCGAGTTCACTTATGGATGTGAACGCCCAAGCTCATTGAGTTGAGTCTGAGTTCGCTTATGGGCGGGTTACATGGTAGCTTGGCTACATATGTGGCACTTATGTGCAAACTTTCCATGTATCTAAATTATATTCTGATGTGTTCAACTGGTAAAATTCTCGTAATATGGAAGAATACTCAAGATGCAAGTGACGTATTGGTAAGTGTTGTGGAATGGGCACTTTGGACAGGTATGTACTTAACCCTTGAGTTGAGACTTGATACGACAACAATAATATGGTAAGATGATGAATGATGAATAGAAATGTGATATATGTTTTAGTGATATTATGCTAATGTTGGTTGGTATAGTTGCTTTTTTAAGTTATTTGTTATTTGCATATGGACTTACTAAGCATTTATGCTTACTCCTTTCTTTTCATTCTTTGTAGTTTTGACAAGTCAATTTGGAGATCGGGACGGTCGGAGGCACGCTCACACTATCACTGGACAATTGCGGTATAATGACTTGTAATTTTTGGAAATATGGCATGGATAGCATTCCAATCATTTTGTGTGTATAATCTTGCAATATGGCCCATGGATGGAATGGAAATGTTTGAGAATGATTAGCTATTAGAATGGCTAATCAATTTTATATATGATAAAATGTATGTTTATGTCTTAACTAAACCATGAAAATCCTTGGAAAGGTAAAATTGGCCACAAAACAGAATCAGTCAGCAGTAGTGACGTGAATATGAAAAATCACTAAAAATAGTAGAAATGGAATTAAATGATGAATAAGTTGTGGAATCGAAACTTGATGAGTTTATTTTCATATAGAAGAAACGAAACAAGTAAATGAGTTATATTTTATGAGAGATTTAAGTTTTGGTGGAATAGGATTAGAGCGATCTCTGAATCCCCTGTTCTGTCTTTAGAAATTTACCATAAATTGTAAAAAAAAAAACTAGGAGTTTTACCTTACATGTATGAAATACTTATTGAGTCTAGTTTTATTAGAAATAAACGGCATAGTCATTGAAGCTCTGTACAAGGAGATATCTGATTTGTAATACACAGGGGTCAGAGTAACCAAACCCTGAAACAGGGGAGACTTTAACTAATAAACTGTACTAATTAGCCTGACCAAAAATTATATAAAAAAATTAGTAAGTAGATATATGAGTCTAGTTTCAGGGAAAATTTATGGAATTGGATTTCGAGTTTTGTAACTCGAGATATGATTTTTTTAGAAACTGTGACGCAGATGGACAGTTTACTATGAGAATTGTTTGAACTTGTTTAAATGCTAAAATAAGTTTAGTAATGTCTCATAATCGAGTCCGGCGATGGTCTCGGGTAACGGGGCATTACAAGAGGTGCAACATGAGATACTACTATAAGATCTGAAGCTAGAGCACCTGCCAGAACCTATGCTATTTGCGCTCGTGAAGAAGTGTCATCTCCAAATGTTATTATCGGTACTTTCTCTCTTTATGACACTGATGTAGTTGTATTGATATACCCCAGATCAACTCATTCATATATATGCATGAACTTAGTGTCTAGTAAGAATTTACTTATTGATTCTACTGAGTTTGTTATAAAAGTGTCGAACTCCTTAGGCAAATATGTCCTGGTTGACAAAGTTTGCAAAAACTGTCCGTTAATGACTCAGGGTTATTATTTTCTGGCTAATTTGATGTTGTTTCCATTTGATGAGTTTGATGTAATTCTGGCTATGGACTGGTTGACATCGCATGATACAGTAGTAAATTATAGACGAAAGACAATTGAGTTGAAATGTCAGAATAATGAAACTCTTCGAATCGAATCAAATGATCTGAGTGGTTTACCAGTTGTAATTTCCTCACTGTTAGCTTAGAAACATATGAAAAAGGGATGTGACGCATATATTGTATATGTACTTGATATAAAAGTGTTAGAAACAAAGATTGAATCAGTACTAGTTTTTTGCGAGTATCCAGATATATTTCCAAAAAAGTAACTGGGTTTGCCACCGATCAGAGAGGTTGAATTCACTATTGATTTAGTATCGTGAACTTCACCGATATCTATAGCTCCGTATAGAATGGCTCCGATAGAGTTGAAAGAGTTCAAAGCTTAGTTATAAGAATTAACTGATAGAGGATTCACACGACCGAGTTTCTCGCCCTGGGGTGTACCAGTGTTGTTTGTAAAGAAGAAAGATGGTTCTATGAGAATGTGTACAGACTATCGGTAGCTCAACAAAGTGACAATCAATAATAAATATCCTCTACCGAGAATAGATGATTTGTTTGATAAGTTAAAAGGAGCAATAGTGTTTTCAAAGATTGATTTAAGTTCTGGTTATTATCAATTGTGGGTTAAAGACTCAGATGTACCAAAAACTACATTCAGAACGAGGTATGGACACTATGAATTTCTTGTTATGCCTTTTAGATTAACTAATGCTCTTGCTATCTTTATGGATTTGATGAATCAGATTTTTAGACTGTATTTGGACATATTCATTGTTGTATTAATTGATGATATTCTGATTTATTCTCGAGATGAATTCGAGCATACCGAGCATTTGAAATTAGTGTTACAGACCTTGAGAGATAAGCAATTGTTTGCAAAGTTTAGTAAATGTGAGTTTTGGCTCCGAGAGGTTGGATTTCTAGGGCATATAGTTTCAGCGAAGGTATTAGAGTTGACCCGAGCAAGATTTCTGTAATTATAGATTGGAAACCTCAGAGAACTGTATCTAAAGTCCAAAGTTTTTTGGGACTAGCTGGCTATTATCGAAGTTTTGTGAAATGATTTTCTTTGATTATAACACCATTGACTCGATTACTTTAGAAAGATGTAAAGTTCTAATGGTCTAAGAAGTGTCAATAGATATTTGAATAGTTGAAAGCATTATTGACAGAGGCACCAATGCTGGTATAGCCTGAGTCGGGTAAAGAATTCGTAATTTTTAGTGATGCGTCGTTGAACTGTCTAGGTTGTGTATTGATGTAGGAAGGCAAGGTAACAGCTTATGCTTCTAGACAGTTGAAGCCTCATGAAACGAATTATCCGACGCACGATTTAGAGTTGCCTGCGATTGTGTTTGCATTAAAGATTTAGCGACATAACTTGTTTGGTGAGAAATGCCACATTTATACAGATCACAAGAGCTTAAAATATTTAATGACTTAGAAAGACTTGAATTTGTGACAACGAAGATGGCTGGAATTACTGAAAGACTATGAGTTAGTATTTAATTATCATACTAGGAAAGTGAACGTAGTTGCTGATGCTTTGAGCAGGAAGTCATTATTTGCTTTGTGTGCAATGAATACACAGTTAGCTTTGCCTGATGATGGTTCAATTGTAGTTGAGTTGAAAGCGAGACCATTATTTCTTCAGCAAATTTGCGAAGCTCAAAAATGTGATAGTGATTTGCAAGCTGAAAGAGTGCAAAGTGTGTCGACTAGTGATACAGAGTACCAAATCAGAGCTGATGATTGTTTAATGTTTAGAAATAGAATCTGTGTACCGAGAAATCCTGAGCTTATTCAGAAGATTTTAAAAGAAGCACATAGTGGTTGTTTATCCCTACATCCGAGAAGCATTAAAATGTACAATAACTTGAAATAGTTATATTAGTGGTCAGGTATGGAACGAGACATTTCAAAGTTTGTGTTGAGATGTTTAGTTTGTCAACAAGTGAAGCCGAGCATCAAGTGCCTTCAGGTTTGCTTTAGCTTGTGATGATACTGGAGTAGAAATGAAATAGAGTGACAATGGATTTCGTATCGGGATTACCCCTGTCTCCGAAAAGGAAAGATGCAATTTGGGTTGTCATTGATCGACTAATGAAATCTACACATTTCATTCTGGTACGTACAGACTATTCACTTGATAAATTGGCTGAATTGTACATATCTGAGATTGTGAGATTGCACGGTGTACCAATTTCGATTATTTCGGATAGAGATCCGAGGTTTACGTCACGATTTTGGAAGGAAATGCAAGAAGCTTTGGGTACAAAGTTGAATTTTAGTACAGCTTTTCATCCGCAAATCGACGGACAATCTGAGAGAGTAATTCAGGTTCTCGAAGATATGCTCAGATGTTATGTTTTAGAGTTCAGAGGCAACTGGGAGAAATATATGTCACTGGTTGAATTTGCGTATATTAATAGCTTCCAATCGGGTATAAAGATGGCTCTGTACGAAGCTTTGTATGGTTGTAAACACCGAACTCCACTTTATTGGTCCGAACTTAACGAGAAACAGATTCATAGGGTTGATTTGGTTAGAGAAACCAAAGAGAAAGTGAGAGTAATTCCCGACTATTTGAAAGCAACTTCAGATTGTCAGAAATCGTACGTGGATTTGAAACAAAAAGACATTGAATTTCAGATCGGTGACAAAGTGTTCTTGAAAGTATCTCAGTGGAGGAAAATACTTCGTTTTGGTCGCAAAGGCAAATTGAGTCTGTGATTCATCAGACTGTATGAGATCATCGAAAGAATAGGGCCAATAGCATATCTATTATCCCTACCATCTGAGTTAGAGAAAATCTACAATGTATCCAATGAGTTGAAGTTGCATCGAAATAGATCGGATCTTTCACATGTATTTTCTCCGGCAGAAATTGAAATTCAACCCATATGACGTACAATGAAGAGCCGATCAGAATTCTAGCTCGAGAGATCAAAGAGCTGAGAAATAAATGCATAGTTTTAGTAAAAGTCTTATGGAAACATAATGGTAACGAAGAGGCTACGTGGGAGCTCAAGGAAGCTAAGGGGATGAAAATCCCTATGGGGAGAGAGTTGTAATAGCCCGTTTTTAGTCAAATCAGAACAGTGGTTTTGGGACCACAAATTTGAAGTAAAAATATTTATTTTATTAATATTTTAATGTTTACATCATGATTGAATGATTATGTGAAAGTTTCGTTAAGAAACTTTATCGCTTGAGTGCTTAATTTGATAAAAAAGACTAAATCGCGTAAATTGCAAAAGCGCTATTCTATTAGCTAATGGTGTCAAATAGCTATAGAACCTTAAATTTTAGGTCCTGAAGTGGTAAATACACCATTAGTATGTTAGTGGGTGTTAATGGTTTGGCATAAATGAAATTTTGAATAAATTTTAAGGTTAAAATGGTAAATGGTTAATAAATGATAAAATAATTAAAACAAAATCCATTTTATTCATTGTCATCTTCACCTAGCCTAATATACAAGAGAAAGAAGCCATTTTCTTCACTTCAACATTCGACCATGATATTCTTGCTTGATTAGGTATGGTTTTTGTCTCGTTTTTAATAATTTTTATGTTTTTTAGATGGTTGCAACTTAATCTAGCTAGCCCAGGGACTAATTTGCAAAACTGTTAAAGATTTTAGATGATGCCATTGATGATTGTATGAGTATTTTGATGTTTAATAATAGATTATGAGTATTTGATGTTAGTTAAACAAGTTTTGTAAAGTGATTTTTAGTGAAAATGCAAAATAAGGATTAAATTAAGAAATGCTGAAACTTTGTAGTTAAAATGAGATATAAATGAAAAATATGGACTGCTAAGGACATAATAGTAATTCGACTAGCATGGGTTTAATTGGAATTTCATTAATTTGTGAATTTATAAAATAAGGACTAAATTGTAAAAATGTAAAAGTTTAGGGAAAAATGTGTAAAATAGCCCTAATGTGTGTTTTGGATTGAATTGAACAAATAGAAGAATAAATAAGTTGATTTTGATTCCTAATAGATCAAGACAAGAGGAATTCGAACTTAGATTGGAGAGAAAGCAAAGTAACTTAATAGTCGATCCTTTTCGTCATTTTCGTACACGAGGCAAGTTCGTATAATTGAACTTAAATGTGTATTTATTTAATTGATGGATGGTATTGTGATTATATTTATCTTATTGGTTAAATTCAGAAGATTTTGAATTAAATGTGCGATTTAAGTAAGAAAAAGTGCTAAATAAGGACATAGCTACGCTATGGCAAATCTGAAAATAAGACCATAATCTGGTTATGGCATGTGAATGTAAGACCACGGCAAGGCCATGGCAATATATGTGTAATACCATAGATGGACTATGGCATCGAAAATTCGATGTATTCATATTGTAAGAATTTATAAGCCCGAAGTGGTTTGGGTAAGTGAATTGGTGAGAAATAGATACATATCAGTACGGGTATGTACGAAAAACTGTTCAAGTAATGAGTTAAAAGAAGTTAAGAACATATGAGTTACTATGTGATTCAATTTTATGTTAACTCATTAGATGATGCTTTAAATGCAATTTATTTTATTTATTTTAAAATGCTAATGAATAATGAGATTGTTTCTTAATTAAATACGAGCTTACTAAGCTTTATAGCTTACTTTGTTAATTTTCTATGTTTTATAGTCCTATGAAGCTAGCTCAGATTCAGGGATCGTCAGAGATTTCATGGCACTATTGAACATCTATTTTGGTACTTTTGAAGATGTGTAAATATAGTATATGGCTTTTATAGGCTTGAGTCATTTTGGTATGTTTAATGAAAATGTATTTTGGCCATTTTAGTTGGTTTGAGATGATGAATTTGATGATGTTTATAAATGTGCAAATGGTTCTATTTTGAGTTTAGTAATTGACATATATTGTGTGTTTGAGGTTGAATTATAATGCTTAATGATATTAGGTAATTTGATTGCTAAAAGGGTTGATAATTTAGGAAGTTATGTTTTTTTGAATTGGTGAATGATAATGCATGTTTGGAATGGTTTAGTAAATTGAATTGTATATGTGAATTAGGTATGTAGTTAGATGGTAAATTGTGATATATTTGTGGTTAGTATGGTTGGTAAAGAAATGGTATGATTTGAATATTGGTTGATGATATTTGCCTACTTATTTGTGTCTTGAAATGGAACTATTTGAACTTGTATAGGTATGTGCAAAATGGTTGGCAAAATGGCTTAGTAAATAGCCTATTTTTGTGCACGGGTCAGAGACACGAGCGTGTGTCTCAGCTATGTGTGACACACAATCATGTTACACGACCGTGTGTCCCTTGGTGATGAATTTGAAATCAAGTCAGTATGCTCCACACGGCCCTACTCACGGGCATGTGACTTGGCCATGTAGCAAAAGTTAGTATACCCTATAGGTCTGGCACGGCCTAGCACATAGCCTGGCGAACGAGCGTGTGTGGTCACTTCGAAGGGCACACGGGCTAGACACACGGGTTTGTGGTTGGCCGTGTGACCCAAGTCAGTAAGCTCACTTGTTTGGACAAGGGGTAGGACACGGGCTGGGACACGACCATGTGCTCCCATTTCGAATGTCCAGAGGGCTTGTGACATGGGCGTGTCTAGTGGCTGTGTGAGACACACGGCCTGGCCACACGGTTGTGTGTCCCCTGTTTTTGAGAAAAATTTCAGTGTGTAAATGTTTATAAGACTGGTAATACTCCGTAACCCTATTTCGGCATTGAATATGGGTGAGGGGTGTTACAATAGTAATTTACATAAGTTATTTTTAAATGTTTTTGAATGTTTTGGTAATGCTCTGAAACTCCGTTCTGACAACGGATACGGGTTAGGGGTGTTACAATAAGACCATATATATACAAGCCAACATGATGACTAATTCCTTATTCAAAATACCACATTTACAAGCCAAATATAATGGCTATTTCATCAAGATAACCATGACTCAAAATTATCAAAATCTACAGGTAATGGCAATGGATAGTGTGATAGGTCTCTAACGAACTTCCAACCCACATGAGCTTCCGATTAACTACAAAACATAGAAAATGAACACAAAGCAAGCATGTTATGCTTAATAAGTTTGTAATATATAATATATGCTTGTCTTTGCATTGCATAATCTTAAAATACATACGTATCAATCCAACATAAGCATAAATGATTCATAGGCTTAAATCATTTAAATTCATACTTTTCATTGTCATAAAAACACATACGTCCTACCTTCCGTAGTAATCAAGTAAATTACATCGAAAACTCTTACCGAAGCTCACACAAAGTAAAATCACTATAGTTGTCACCATCATTTCCATAATTCGATAGTCGAAGCTATCCCTTTTCATATTTTGATGGTCGTCACCATCCTATTTCATAGTTGATGGTCGTCACCATCCCTTTTCATAATTTGATAGCCCAAGTTATCCCTTTCCATAATTCGATAGCCGAAGCTATCCCTTTTCATAGTTCGATAGCCGAAGCTATCCATTTTCATAGTTTGATGGTTGTCACCATCCCTTTCATTGTTGATGGTCGTCACCATCCCTTTTCGTAATTTGATAGTCGAAGCTATCCCTTTTCATTTGTCGATAGTCGGAGCTATCCCTTTTCATTGGTTGATGATCGTCAATATGCCTCAGAATTTTTCCATCGAGACACAAATTGATATTATAAAAAAGTATCATTTAAAACATAATTTAAAATGCTATTTAAACTTACGAACTTACCTCGACGATAAAACGTAGAATTAGAGTTCATTAATTTGAAGCTTTCTCTTTGCCTCGATCTAAAGTCGTACGAGGTCTATCTTGACCTAAATGAATAAATTCAATCAATTTAACAACCATTCTATTCAATTCAATCCAAATTCACATTTTTGCAAAATTACCCTTTTTCCCATAATGTTTTGATTTCTTTATAATTTAGTCCTTAAGCTCGTAAAATGAAATTCATGCAATTTCACCCCTACCCAAGCCTAGCTGAATTTCATACAAGCTCATAGAAGCCCACACATTTCATTATTTCACAAATTACACCATGAATATTTCACATTTTACAATTAAATCCCTAATTGACAAATTCATCAAAAATCACTTAACAAAAGTTGTTTATCTAACAACAAGATTTCATTCTCTATCATCAAACTTCACAAACAACATGGATTCATTCATGGAAAAACTTAAATCTTTGAACAATTTTGCAAATTAGTCCCTGGGCTAGCTAGATTAAGCTACAACGACTCCGAAAACATAGAAATCATTAAAAATGGGATGAAAAATTGCTTACATGCACAAGGTAGCCTAGCCAAACCTTCAAAGCACCAAAAATGGCGTTTTCTTTCTCCAAAAATCGGTGTAAACTAAGTATGAAAGATGATACCAAAATTTTGTTTTGTTTTACTTAATTTATTTCTTAAATTACTTAATTAACCATTAAATCACCTAATAAAGTGTCCATAGTTGTCCGCTCATGATTATAATGGTTTATTTACAACATAAACCCTCTAATAATTTAATATCATAGCTATTTAATCCTTTTAACTCAAGTTTTGCACCTTTTGCAAATTAGTCTTTGTTATCAAATTTTAAGCATGTAAATAGTAAAATTTCTTAATGAACATTTTATACGATACTACTAACATGTTGTATATGTTAAAATAATAAAAAAAATAAATATTCACACATCAAATTTGTGGTCTCAAAACCACTTTTCTAATTTCACTGAAAATGGGCTATTACAACTCTTCCCTTTAAGAAATTTTTGTCCCCAAAAATGATACCAGAAAAGAGGTTCGGATATTGTTTGTTCATAGCTTCTTCCGGTTCCCAGGTGGCTTCCTCTATCATGTGTCGTTGCCAGAGAACTTTCACTAAATATATGTTTTTATTTCGTATTCCTTTAACCTCTCGAGCTAAGATTCTAATCAGTTCTTCACTGTATGACAAATCAGACTGAATCCCAACATCCATTGGTGATATAACATGCAATAGGTCTGATCGATATCATCATAACATAGATACTTGAAACACATTATGAATCTTTTCTTGCTCCAACGACAAAGCTAAACGATATGCTACTGGTCCAATTTTTTCGATAATCTCATACGGCTTGATAAATCACAGACTTAGCTTTCCTTTATGACCAAAATGAAGAACTTTCTTCCAAGGCGATACTTTCAAAAACACTTTATCTCTGACTTGAAATTCAATATCTTTACGTTTTAAATCTGCATATGATTTTTGTCAATCTGAAGCTGCTTTAAAACTATCTTAGATCACCTTCACTTTTTCTTCAGTCTCTCGAATCAAATCAACCCTGTGAATCTTTTTCTCACCTAGCTCGATCCAATACAATGGAGTTCAACATTTATGACCATACAAAGCTTCATATGGTGTCATTTTTATGCTCGATTGATAACTATTATTATACGTAAACTCAACTAATGGTAAATATTTCTCCCAGTTGCCTTCAAATTCTAAAACGCAACACCAAAGCATATCTTCAAGTACCTGAATCACTCGTTTGGACCGATTGTCTGTCTGAGGATGAAAAGCAGTACTAAAGTATAACCACGCACCAAGAGCCTCTTGCAACATACTCCAAAATCGTGATGTAAACCACGGATCTCTATCTGAATTATGGAAATTGGCACCCCATGCAATCTGATAATCTCAGCAACATATAACTCAACTAATCTCTCAAGAGAATAATCTGTACATACCGGAATAAAATGTGAAGACTTCGTCAGATGATAAACAGCAACCCAAATTGCATCTCTCTTCCTTAGAGTAAGGGTAATCCCGATATAAAATCCTAGGTGACAAACTCCCATTTCCAGTTCGGTATCATCACTGGTTGTAACAAACCAGAAGGTAACTGATGTTTAGCTTTAACTTGCTGACATACCAAACATCGCGATACAAACTCAGAAATTTCTTATTTTATACCCGATCACTAGTACATTTATTTCAAGTCACTGTACATCTTATTGCTACCAAGATGAACAGATAAGCTATCACTATGAGCCTTATGCAAAATCTTCTGGATGAGATCTAAATTTCTCATAACATAAATTCTACCTCTAGAGTATAAAAAATTGTCAGATCCAATCTGAAAATCTAAATTAGAAGTTGACTCACTCAGTTTTCGTTTAGCTAACAACGTATCATCATGATTCTGAGCCTCACAAATCTGTTCTAAAAATATCCTTCTAACCTTCAACTCAGCTAAGATCGAACCATCATCAGATAACATCAATCGCGTATTCAACACTCGCAAAGCAAACAAATATTTTCTACTTAAAGCATCAATGACTATATTAACTTTACCTGGATGATAATCAATGATTAAGTCATAGTCTTTTAATAGCTCAAGCCATCTGTGCTGTCTCAGATTCAAATCTTTCTGCGACATTAAAAACTTCAAACTCTTATGATCTGTAACGATATGACATTTTTTGTTGTACAAATGGTGTCGTCAAATCTGTAATGCAAACACAATAGATTCTAGTTCTAAATCGTGTGTTGGGTAATTCTTTTTATGTAGCTTTAACTATCTAGAAGCATAAGCTATCACTTTACCTTCTTGCATCAAAACACAATTTAAACCATTCAAGGATGCATTACTAAAAATCACGAACTCTTTACCCGATCCAGGTTGAACTAACACCGATGCCCTGGTCAACAATGCTTTTAACAAATTAAAACTTTGTTGACATTTCTCAGACCACTCAAAATTCACATCTTTTTATAATAATCTTGTCATCATTGAAGCAATCATCGAGAACCCCTTGACAAACCTTTTGTAATACCTGGCTAGTCCTAGAAAACTTCTAACTTCAGACACATTTCTCGGAGGTTTCCAATCATCAATAGCTGAAATCTTGCTAGGATCAACTCTAATACCCTTGGCTGATACAACATGTCCCAAAAATTCGACTTTTGAAGCCACAATTTGCATTTTCTAAACTTAACAAATAATTATTTTTCATGCAAAGTTTGAAAAAATAATTCTCAAATGTTCTGCATGCTCGATCTCATCTCGAGAGTAAATCAAAATATCATCGATAAATACCACCACAAATCGGTTTAAATACAATCTGAAAATTACGTTGATCAAATCCATAAACATTGTAGGTGCATTTGTTAAACCAAACGGCATCACAAGAAATTCGTAATGTCCGTACCTGGTCCAGAACGTAGTTTTTGACATATCAGAATCTTTAACTCGTAGCTGATAATAGCCTAAACAAAGATCAATTTGCGAAAATACTATTGCACCTCTCAACTGATCAAACAGATCATCAATACGCAGTAATGGGTATTTCTTCTTGATTGTAACTTTGTTGAGCTAGTGGTAATCAATGCATAATCTCATAGATCCATCCTTTTTCTTCAAGAACAAAATAGGTGCACCACAAGGTGAAAAACTGGGTCGAGCAAAACCCCTATCAAGGAATTCCTGCAACTGTGCTTTCAACTCTTTCAATTTAGTAGGAGCCAATCTGTAAGTTGCTATCGATATCGGTGATGTTCTCGGTGCTAACTCAATATCAAACTCAACCACTCTGATCGGCGATAATATAGGTAGTTCATCTAGAAATACATCAGGATACTCATAAACCACTGGTACAGATTCAATTTTCAACTAAGATACTTTAGAATCCAGTACATATGAAAGATAAGTGTCGCAACCTTTTCTCACATATCTCTGTACTGACTTAGCTGAAATAACAACAGGCAACCCACTCAAACTATCTGATTCAATCTGAATTCTCTCATTGTTCTGACATTTCAATACAATAAGCTTTCATCTATAGTTCACAATAGCATCGTGCAGAGTCAGCCAATCCATGGCCAAAATCACATCAAATTCATCAAATGGCAATAACATCAAATCAACCAGAAAACTATAACCCCGAGTCATCAAAGGACAACTTTTGCTAACCTTATTAACTAACACATACTGACCTAAGGGGTTTGAAACTTTAACCACGAATTCAGTGGACTCAATAGGTAAATTCTTACTTGACACTAGATTCGTGCATACATACAAATGGGTTGATCTCGAATCAACCAACGCAGTAACATTAGTGTCAAAGATAGAAAAAGTACCAGTAATAACATCTAGCGCAGACGCTTCCTCAAGTGCACGAATAGCATAAGCCTTAGTTGGCGTTCGTGCTTCAAATTTTACAGTAGATTCTTTTGTTCCACCACAACTACTACTCACATTTCTAGGATTACGAGGTGGTCTACCTCTCGTGGCAGTGTTGTTGTGTCACAGCCCGTTTTTAGGTCAAATCAGAAATTGGTTTTAGGACCAAAAATCTGAAGTATAAATTTTAATTTATTATTTCTTTAAGGTCTACAGTATGATTGAATGATTGTGTGAAAATTTCGTTAAGAAATTTTATCGATAGAGTGCCCAATTTGACTAATAGGACTAAATTGCAATAAGTGCAAAATGTGTGTTCTAAAAGCCAGAGGTGTCTAATTGAAATGAAAATTTAAATTGGAGGTCATTAAATGGTAATTAGACCATTATACTTTAATTTGGACAAAAATGGACAAGGTTAGATAAAATTTCAAAGTTTTAAGTGAAGGGCATTTTGGTCATTTGGTAAATAAAGACAAAATCAACTAATAAGAAGATGTTACCTTTTGTAATTTGATCCCCCATTGCCAAAATTCACAAAGGGAAGACATAACTAGGGTTTGGCCAACTTCCAAGCTCGATTGTAAGTCCGTTTTTGTCCCATTTATAATAACTTTTACATTTTTGTGAATGTCGTAACTTGATTTAGCTATTTCAAGGACTAATTTGTAAGAAAATAAAAGTCTAAAATTTTACCCATGTTTAATATTTGTTTATTTTGATGTCTAATTGTAGAAAATGCATGTTCGGTGTTAGATAAACAACATTTACCAAGTGATTTTTTATGAAAATGTCAAATAGCGACCTATTTGTAAAAGTTGTAATATGTGTGTAAAAATGTGAATAAATGAAAAATGTGGGGTGTTGTGAGTACTATTGATATTTGGCTAGGCTTTGGGTAATGAAGAAACCGAATGAAAAGTTGAAAAGTTAGAGGCAAAAATGTAATTTTTGTCATAAGGTGCTTTTGGGATTAAAATTAAATAATGTGATGATTGAATTAGTTAAATGTGGTATTATAGATCAAGAAAGATGAGGTTTTGACCTAGACTGGGAAAGAACAAAGTTGTGGACTAAATCGAACTATTAGCCATTTTGTATCGAGGTAAGTTCATATGTTAAAAATAAGCTTTAATATGATTGCATTTTATTGGTTTGATATTGCATGAATTGTATGTTTGATAAATGTGGATGAGTTTAATCCTATGAACAAATCCGAAAACGAATCGAGAAGCAAGAAATCCCGTTTGAACCTTAGGAATAGGGTAGGATACAAGTGACATGTCACTAAGGTAGTTATGTGTTATGTGATTATGTGAGGTAGGTGCTGGTCTTGTACATCCTACCGGTGGCTGAGTGTATAGGCATATGTTGTGAATACGTGACAACTTGTGTGAGCAACACCGCGTAGCTACGTCTTGACTAACAGCTTGTGTGAATAGGCCCGTTGATAGCTCGAGAGCGAGCAACTATGTGATATGAGATTTAAGGTAGCATTGGCTACATATGTGGCACTTAGTGTGCAAGAATCTTGAGTATCTGACATTATTATTCCAAGTGGTTCACGAGTACGTTAAAGATGAGATTATGTGTAAATTCCTTTCGAGATGGTACAGGCATGTACTTGAAGCTCATATCTAATAAATGCTTGAAATGATGAGTATGAGGTAAGTTTTGTGATGGAATGAGTTATTATTATGAGACCATGTTCAATGTCCATTTAATTATGTTATAATATTTGAATTTTACACGTAAGATAGGTTGCTTATTTCTTGCATACGAGCTTACTAAGCTATATAGCTTAATCTATTTATTTTCCACGTTTAGTGTCGCCAAGCTAACTCAGATCGGAGATCGTCGGAGATTTGAATCACACTATCAAACTTTCATTTTAGGTACTGATGATCTTAGTATTTTGAAAGTGTGGCATGTATAGGGACTTGGTCATTTTGTTAGATGTGTCATTTGATTTGGCCAAATGTATTGGCTTATATTTGTTTAAGTTGATTTTGTATTTAGCCATGTAATTGGCTTATTTTGGCTAAAATGGTTGTAAGTCCATTTATATATGTATATGTGCCAATGTCTTTTGTGTTTTGGTCATGGTATGCTTGGTGTATGATGGAGTGTGATTTATAGCATGAATGTAAAATGTTTAGAAATGTGCTTTATTGGTGAGATGAGAATCTTATGCACAAACAGGTGTCATGGAAGTAGTTTAATGACATGACATATGTTGCGAGTATGATAGTGGATGGTATTATATTGATATGTATCAGTCTTGATTGTAGACGTTTGATTGCCCAAATATGCTATGTTATATGACATCAAAGTTATGAAAGGATTTGTGCAAATGAGGGTGGCAAATGGCTTGGTAAATAACCCTTATTTTGTCCACACGGGTGTGTGTCTAGGCCGTGTGTGACACACAGTCTACCCTATGGGTATGTGTATAGGACGTGTGTCCCCTGCACCTTAATTTTGAGAAACAGAATGCTCAGAATTGAGCACACGGGTAGAGATACGAGTGTATGTCTCAACCATGTGGACGGCACAGTCTCGAACACGGGCGTGTGCCTTGGCCGTGTGAAGTCTGCACCTATTATATGAAATTTAATTTTCCACATGGCCTAGCATACGGGCATGTGACTTGGCCGTGTGACCTCAATTTGTTCATGGGTTACAAGTCAGAGAGTTACACGGGGTTGGGACACAGGCTTGTGTAGCCACTTGGCCTGCCCACACGGGCGTGTCCCAAATCACTCGGGCGTGTGACCCTTGTTTAGGGCAAAAATTTTCTAAGTTTGGTAAAAATTTCTAAAGTTCTCGGTTTAGTCTCGGACCACTTTCAATGCATGTTTTGGGCCTCTTGGGCTCGTGTTAGCGACTTTATGATTAATTGTAAATGATTTTAATTTGAACTTATATTTATGACTTGAAATTGTGTGAATGCTTGTGTTGTAAGTCCAGTTATGCCTCGTACCCTATTTTGGCATTGAATACAGGTAAAGGGTGCTACATTTAGTGGTATCAGAGCTATATTTTAGTCGATTCTCAGCTAGCGTAACATGTGTAAGAGTCTAGCTATACATGCCATATATAAATTTTGATAGTATAATGACTACTAACAATTTAAATTGTGTTTTCATATTGTAAATGGTTCCCAATCGAGAAGTAGCTAATGATGTAGAAAGTAATGCACTGGCTCCCGCTCAAGGGATTGCGCCATTTGAAAGTAGACCGGTCACAATTAGTCAAGGAGGAGAGGCTAGGGAAGCCTTCTTCCAAAGAATTAATGAGTGGTTTACCAAGTTTGCTCAGACAAATTCGGCTACCCAACATCCTCCATCCCCACCTAATCCTCAACTGGTTCTCGTAGCTCCCCAAGGTGTGGATTTGGAAAGATTAAACAAACCTCCAGTCGATAAGATTTGAAAACAAGGGGCTGAAGAATTTAGAACAAATATCAATGATGATCTCGAGATAGTAGAATTCTGGCTCGAGAACTCTATCCGAGTATTTGATGAACTTTCCTGCACACCGGAAGAGTGCTTGAAATGTGCTATATCACTTTTGAGGGATACAGCATATCAGTAGTGGAACACTCTTATATCTTTGGTACCGAGGGAAAGAGTTACTTGGGATTTCTTCCAAGAGGAATTCAGAAAGAAGTATATCAGTCAGCGGTTTATTGATTAGAAACACAAAGAGTTCTTGGAGCTGAAACAGGGCCAAATGACTGTGACTGAATACGAGTAGGAGTTTGTTAGACTCAATAAGTATGCTCGGGATTGTGTTTCAACAGAGGCTATTATGTGTAAGAGATTCAAATATGGGTTGAATGAAGACATCACACTGTTAGTTGGAATTTTAGAGTTGAAAGAATTTGTTGTGCTAGTCAAACGAGCTTGCAAATCTGAAGAGTTGAGCGAAGAAAAGAGAAAACTTGAGTTTGAGATTAGAGATTCGAGGAAGAGGCTGATGAATAAGCCATTTCAATCCTCATCAAAGAAATTGAGAGATTTGTATGCTCGCTCCAATGCTTCTGCCAGATATCCTAACTGAGATCGTGGGAAACAATATTCGGGTTTTAAGACCCAAACTATGTCCATAGCGAGTGTTGGTAATGCTTGGTCTAATAAGCCTGAATGCCAACACTGTGGTAGGCGACATCTTAGTGAATGTAGGATGAATAAGCGGGCTTGTTTTAAATGTGGCTCCCAAGATCACTTTATCCGAGACTGCCATGAAATGGCGGAAAGGGATAATTTTCAGATGCAAGATCGAGTAATACTGCTATTAGAGAGAGGTCAGTGAGAAATACTGGAAATGGGACCAATAGTAGAGGTGTGTCCAAAATTCAACAGTGAGATCAGAAGCTAGAGCACCTACGAGAGCTTATGCTATTCGTGCTCGCGAGGATGCGTCCTCCCCTGATGTGGTCACTGGTACATTTTCTCTTTATAACACTAATGTAGTTGAATTAATTGATCCTGGATCAATCATTCCTATATTTGCATGAATTTGGTATCTAGTAAAAATTTACCTGTTGAGTCTACTGAGTTTGCAAATAAGGTGTCGAATCCCTTATGCAAATATGTCTTAGTTGATAAGGTCTGCAAGAGTTGTCCTTTAATGATTCGGGGTCACTATTTTTCGGCTGACTTAATGCTTTTTCCATTTGATGAGTTTGATGTGATTCTTGGAATGGATTGGTTAACTCTACATGATGTAGTAGTGAATTCTAGACGAAATGTTATTGAATTGAAATGCCAAGACAATGAAATTCTTAGGGTTGAGTCGGATGAGTCGGATGAATTGCCTATTATGATTTCGTCAATGTCGACTCAGAGGTATGTAAGAAAGGGTTGTGAAGCACTTCTCGTGTATGTATTGAATACTAAGGTGTTTGAATTGAAGATCAAATCTGTGTCGGTGGTTTGTGAATATTCGGATGTGTTCCCAGAAGAGTTGTCGGGGTTACCACCGGTCAGAGAGGTAGAGTTTGCTATTGATTTAGTACCAAGGACTGCACCAATATCGATAGCTCCGTATAGAATGGCTCTAACTGAGTTGAAAGAATTGAAGCCTCAGTTGCAAGAGTTGACAGATAAGGGTTTTTTGAGACCGAGTTTTTCTCCTTGGGGTGCACTGGTATTATTTGTCAAGAAGAAAAACGAATCCATGGGACTTTGTATCGATTATCATAACTCAACAAGGTTACAATAAAGAACAAGTATCCTTTACCGAGGATTGATGATTTGTTGTACCAGTTGAAAGGGGCAACAGTGTTTTTGAAGATAGATTTGAGATCTGGCTACTATCAGCTGAGAGTTAAAGACTCGGATGTGCCAAAAATCGTGTTCAGAACAAGGTATGGGCATTATGAATTTCTTGTTATACCTTTTGGATTAACTAATACTCCTGTCGTTTTTATGGACTTGATGAATCGGATCTTCCGACCGTATTTAGATAAGTTTGTGGTTGTGTTTATTGATGACATTTTGATTTATTCTTGAGATGAGTCTGACCATGCCGAACATTTAAGAATTGTATTGCAGACTTTGAAATATAAGAAATTGTTTGCTAAATTCAGCAAAAGTGAGTTTTGGCTTTGAAAAGTCAGATTTTGGGGGCATATTGTATCGGTGGAATGTATAAGAGTTGATCTGAGTACGATTTTGGCAATTGTGGATTGGAAACTGCCAAGAAATGTATTTGAGGTTAGAAGCTTTTTGGGCTTGGCTAGGTATTATCAACGTTTTGTCAAAGGATTCTCGATGATCGCTACACCTATGACAAGATTGTTACAGAAAAATTGTAACATCTCGAAATAGGGCATAAATGGAATAGTGGTTGCGAAACCACAAATCTGAGATAGAAAATTTTATTTCGATTAATTTTTATGATTTACTGAGTGATTAGATGCATGTGTTAGAGTATTGACAAGAAATTTTATAGATTGCATGTTTAATTTGCCTATTAGGGCTTATTTGCAGAAGTTGCTGTAACAGCCCAATTTAGGGCCTAAATAGAACGATGGTTTTAGAACCACGAATTTGAAGTCGAAAAATTTATTTCGGTTAAGTTTTAAGGTTTATTTATTGATTAAAATATTGTGTAAAAATATCGTTAAGTAATTTTACTGATAAAGTGCTTAATTGGACTTTTAGGACTAAATTACAAAAGTTGCAAAATATGTGTTTTAATTCATAAGTACTTGATTGAAATGGGGGTTTAAAGAGGAGGTCCTTAAATGGTAATTAGACCATTATATTTCGTTTGGACAAAAATGGGCATGAATAGAACAAAATTTTAAAGAAAGGCCTTAAGAGCATTTTAGTCATTTGGTAATTAAAAGAAATAAAAAGGGAAAATAAAGCCAAAATTGACTCATCTTTTTCATGGAGGCCGAAATTAGCATGGGGGAAACCATGGCTAGGGTTTTCAAGCTTTCCAAGCTCAATAGTAAGTCCGTTCTAGCCCCGTTTTTCAAGTTCTTTACGTTTTTGGAATCCCGGTAACTTGATTAAGCTTATTCGAGCAATAATTTAAGATAGGGTTCATATTTGGAAAAATACCCATAGGTGAAATGTGTTTATTTTGATGTTTTATGGTAGAATATGAAGGCTGAAATTATGTTAAACAACTTTTGCTAAGCGGTTTTAAGCAAAAATGAGTAAAACGGCTTAATCGGTAAAAGTTGTTATTCTTCATAACTATGTGTTAGAGTGAGAATTTGATGTTGCCATAGAAGAGAAAAATGATCAGCATGTCATAAAACATAAGAATAAGGGATGAAGTTTAATTCTCGAGCCTAGGGGCAAAAGTGTAAATATGTAAAAGTTTAGGGGTAAAATTGTAATTTTGCCAAAGTTTGAGTTAAGGACTGTTTTGAATAGTACATTAATTAAATAAGTAAAATATGGTGTTTTAGACCCCGAAAAATGAGATTTGAACCTAGAATGGGAGAAAAATCGAAAATCGGGAAAGTTGGTAAAATGGCCATTTTAGTATCGAGGTAAGTTCATATGTATAATAAGCATTAATTTATACATGTTTCAATGTAAAATTGATATATTTACTATGATTGTCGAGGTGTTGAAAGTAAATATAATTATGATGATTTAAATGTTCAATATTAATTCGACATGGAAATGAGAAAGTATGTAAGTTTGTATGTAAATAATATATTATCTTTATTATTTTTTTATATTTCAACATATTTTATGTATTGTAGCTGATTTTTGAATCATAATTGACTATTGGAAGTATGGAATTAAGTATTAGAAAGAGAGAGAAATCCCTGTTGAACCTTCGAAAAGATTGGATGATACAGATGGTATGTAGCTAGGTCACATATATGGTACTGAGTGCACATCATGTGTACAAGAGAGTTACGAGACATTATGATGTAGCTAGGTCACATGGGTGATACTATGTGTACACCATGTAGACAAAAGAGCTACGGGATATATGTAGCTAGGTCGCATGCGTGGTTCCAGGTGAAGGACACCATGTTGACAAGAGAGCTACGAGATAAATTGGCTAGGTCACATGGGTGGTTCTAAGTGTTCACCATGTGTACAAGAGATCCAAAATTATGTGTACAATCGAGCTAGGTCACATGAGTGGTGCTAAGTGAAGGCCACTATGTGTACAAGAGAGCTTCGATTTTAAAGGTGGGCTGTGTGCGATACCATCGCGTATCTGTTATTATTCCGAAACGTTCAACTGGGAAATTGATTAAATGAAATTGTGTATGACTTTGTGATGATAAGTGTAAGTATATACGTGTGTAACTTATGAGCAATATGCTCGATATGTGATTGGAAATTGGAAAGATTGTTATGGGTAAGTGATGAGTACAATTGAAGTGTGAAAGATCAAAATTGACAATAAAACTTTTATGGATAGTTGCAGTGACGTGAATCTAAAAATTTACCAAAAATAGTAGAAATTGAGTCAGAGACTGAATGAGATATCAAATTAAAGCTTAATGAGCCTATTTTATATAACAGAAACAGAGCAAGCAAAGAAATTCTATATTATCAGATATTTAAGTTTTTGAGAGACTAGTTCACAATGACTACGTGATCCCCTGTTCTAACTTGGAAAAATCATTAAAAATTGTAAACAAATAATTAGGGGATATAATTTATATGCTTGAAATCCTTAATGAGTCTAGTTTCAAATAAAATAAATGAGAACATTCTTTTAATTCTGTACGAGGAGAAAATTGATTCGTAGTGAAGAGTGGTCAGAACAGTTGAGCAGTGAAACAGGGGTAACTTCAATGAATAAACTGTACTAATTGGCTAGACAAAAAATTATGAAAATTTTATGGTAAGAATATACGTGAATCTAGTTTCAATAAAAATTAACAGCTTGTAATTTGGAGTTCTGTAGCTTCAGAAATAAATAATTTAGCTGCTGGTACTCTGCTAGACAGCTTATTTTAAACCTGTTTATGATTGTAATAGTGAAAGTATGTGTGTGTTTATGATGGTAATATTCCGGGAACATATTGTGACTTCATTTAAAGTATGATAATGTATTGTTTATTAATATTGACATACTTACTTACTAAGCTATAATGCTTACTCCCTTCCTTTCCTTTTTCCTATAGTGTCTCAGATGTTAGCTCGAGTTGGAGGTTGCCAGAGGTTAAATCATACTATCAAACTATTGATCGATACATAAAGGTTTTAAAGTATTTTTAAGTCTTTGGCATGTATGGAGACTTGTTTAATTGTTACTAAGTTGCTAGGAATTGGCCTAAAATACTGACCTATGTTATTTGAAGGTCTCTATTGTATAAAGTCATTTAATGTAGATAGTCTTGATTATGTTATTAATTAAATGATGCAATTTATAAATGTGCATGCTTGCCTATGTGTGTGGTTGAATTAAAGCATGATATGGGCCTTGTAAGCTCTTTTTAAGGGACATCTTGAATGTGTTTGAAAAAGTTTTAAATTAGAGTGAAATTATGAATCAGTTTTTATACGATGATTAGTGATTAAGTCAGGTAATGCCTCGTACCCTGTTCCGGCGTCGAACACGGGTAAGGGGTGTTACAAAAATGTTAAGTTCGAGTGGTCA
This sequence comes from Gossypium longicalyx, assembly GCA_025698465.1. NCBI lineage: Eukaryota > Viridiplantae > Streptophyta > Magnoliopsida > Malvales > Malvaceae > Gossypium > Gossypium longicalyx. The sequence goes on along the minus strand of CM047006.1, from coordinate 53,590,698 downwards.
GAGAAATGCCAAAAGAGTTTTGATCAACTGAAGGCATTGTTGAATGAGGCACCGATTTTAGTGCAACCTGAATTGGGAAAAGAGTTGTAATTCTTAGCGACGCGTCATTGAACGGTCTTGAATATGTGTTGATGCAAGAGGGAAAAGTGATAGCTTATGCCTCGAGATAGTTGAAACCACATGAGAAGAATCATCTGATGCAGGACTTGGAATTGGTTGCCATTGTGTTTGCTTTAAACATTTGGCGACATCATTTATTCGGTGAGAAGTGCTAAATCTATACCAATCACATGAGTTTAAAGTACTTGATGACTCAAAAGGATTTTAATTTACGACAATGGAGATGGCTCGAGTTATTAAAAGACTATGAGTTAGTAATCGATTATCATCCGGGAAAAGCGAATGTAGTCACCGATGCTTTAAGTAGGAAATCTTTGTTTGCTTTGAGAGCAATGAATATGCGACTGATTTTATCTGATGATGGTTTGATTCTAGCTGAGTTAAAGGCTAGACCGGTATTTCTTCAACAAATTTTTGAAGCTAAAAAAAATGACAAAGAACTTTAGGCTAAAAGAGTTCAGTGCGAATCGACCAGTGGTTCAGATTTTCAAATTGGGACTAATGGATGCTTGATGTTCTGAGGTAGGATTTGTGTACCAATAGATACTGAGCTTATTCAGAAAATTCTTCACGAGGCACACAGTGGTTGTCTGTCTGTTCACCTAGGAAGTTTAAAGATGTATAATGATTTAAAAAAATTGTATTGGTGGTCCGGTATGAAACGAGATATTTTTGAATTCGTATCGAGATGTTTGATTTGTCAACAAGTACAGGCTGAACACAAAGTACCTTTGGGTTTACTTCAGCTTGTGATGACCCCCGAGTGGAAATGGACAGAATTACGATGGATTTCGTAACTGGATTACCTCTGACTCCGAAGAAGAAAGATGCTGCTTATGTTGTTGTTGATAGATTGACGAAATTGGCTCACTTTATCCTGGTAGGTACCGATTATTCACTTGATAAGCTAGCTGAATTGTATATTTCTAAAATTGTTAGATTGCACGGGGTGGCAATTTCTATTATTTCGGATAGAGATCTGAGATTTACTTCACGATTTTGGAAGAAGTTGCAAGAAGCTTTGGGTATAAAGTTAAACTTTAGTACCGTATTCATCCGCAAATCGACGGTCAATTGGAAAGAACGATTCAGGTACTCAAAGATATGCTTCGCTGTTGTGTTAAAGAGTTCAAAGGTAGTTGGGAAAAATATCTACCTTAAGTCAAATTTGCTTACAACAATAATTTTTAGTCGAGCATAAAGATGGCACCGTATGAGGTATTGTATGGTCGCAAGTGTCAAACTCTGTTGTACTGGACCAAGCTTAGTGAGACACAGATTCACGGAGTAGATTTGGCTAGAGAAATGAAGAAAAAGTGAAAGTAATTCGTGATTGTTTGAAAGTAACTTCGGATAGACAGAAATTGTACGCGGATCTAAAACGAAAGAAAATGGAATTTCAAGCCAGTGATAAGGTATTTCTGAAATTGTCTCCATGGAAGAAAATCCTTAGATTCGATCGCAAGGTAAACTGAGTCCGCGCTTTACTGGTCCGTATAAGGTTATTGAAAGAATAGGGCCGTGGCATATTGGTTAGCTTTACCGATAGAGTTAGAAAGGATCCACAACGTGTTTCATGTGTCTATGTTGTGCCATTATTGATCAGATCCATCTCATGTGATTTCACCAATAGAGGTTGAGATTCGACCAGATATGACTTATGGTGAAGAACCAATCAAGATCTTAGCCCGAGAAGTTAAACAATTTAGAAATAAAAATATAGCCCTAGTGAAAGTTTTCTGGCAAAGACATGGGGTCAAAGAGACTACATGGGAACCAAAGGAAGCTATGAGAAAATAGTACCCAAACCTTTTTTTTGGTAAGATTTTCGAGGACAAAAATCCCTAAAGGGGGGAGAGTTGTAACAGCTCGTTTTTGGGTCAAATCAGAACAGTGGTTTTGGGACCATAAATATGAAGTAGAAATGTTAATTTTGTTATTTCTTTAAGGTCTATAGTATGATTGAATGATTGTGTGAAAATTTTGTTAAGAATTTTTATCGATAGAGTGTCCAATTTGACTAATAGGACTAAATTGCAATAAATGAAAAATGTGTGTTCTAGAACCTGGAGGTGTCTAATTTAAATGAAATTTTAAATTGAAGGTCCTTAAATGATAATTAGACCATTATACTTTAATTTGTACAAAAATGGACAAGGTCAGATAAAATTTCAAAGTTTTAAGTGAAGGGCATTTTTGTCATTTGGTAAATAAAGAAAAAAATTAATTAATAAAAAGATGTCATCTTTTCTAATTTGATCCCCACGGCCTAAATTCCCAAAGGGAAGACATAGCTTGGGTTTGGCCAACTTCCAAGCTCGACTGTAAGTCCGTCTTTGTCCTGTTTTTAATTATTTTTACATTTTTGTGAATGTAGTAACTTGATTTAGCTATTTCAAGGACTAATTTGGAAGAAATTCAAAGTCTAAAATTTTACCATGTTGTATATTTGTGTATTTTGATGTGTAATGGTAGAAAATGTATGTTTGGTGTTAGATAAACAACATTTACCAAGTGATTTTTTATGAAAATGTCAAATAGGGACCTATTTGTAAAAGTTGTAAAATGTGTGTAAAAATGTGAATAAATGAAAATTGTTGGTTTTTATAAGTACTATTAATATTTTTCTAGGCTTGGGTAATGATGAAATCGAATGAAAATTATTTTACAAGCCTAGGGCTAAAATGTAAAAAGTTGAAAAGTTAGGGGTAAAAATGTAATTTTTGCCATAAGGTGTTTTTAGGATTAAAATTGAATAATTTCATGATTGAATAAGTTAAATGTGGTATTATAGATCAAGAAAGACGAGGTTCTGACTTAGATCGAGGAAAGAACAAAGTTGTGGACTAAATCGAACTACTAGCCATTTTGTACCGAGGTAAGTTCGTATGTTAAAAATAAGCTTTAATATGATAGCATTTTATTGGTTTAATATTGCATGAATTGTATGTTTGATAAATGTGGATGAGCTTAATCCTATGAATGAGTCTGAAGACGAATCGAGAAGCAAGAAATCTCGTTTGAACCTTACTTATAGGGTAGGAGACAAGTGACATGTCACTAGGGTAGTTATGTGTTATGTGATAATGTGATCCGGGTGCTGGTCTTGTACGTCCTACCAGTGGCTGAGTATACCAACATATGTTGCGGATACTTGACAGCTTGTGTGAATAGCATCGTGTAGCAACGTCTTGACTGATAGCTTGTGTGAGCAGGCTTGTTGATAGCTTGAGAGCGAGAAACTATGTGATATGAGATTTAAGTTAGCATTGGTTACATATGTGGCACGCGTTTCTGACATTATTATTTCGAATGGTTCATGAGTACGTCAAAGATAAGATTATGTATAAATTCCTTTTGAGATAGTACAGGTATGTACTTGAAGCTCATATATAATAAATGCTTGAAATGATGAATATGAGGTAAGTTTTATGATGGAATGAGTTATGATTATGAGACCATGGTAAATGCACATTTAATTATGTTATAATATTTGAATGTTACACGTAAGGTAGATTACTTATTTCTTGCGTACGAGCTTAGTAAGCTATATAGCTTACTCTATTTATTTTTCATGTTTTTATAGTATCGCCAAGCTAACTGAGATAGGAGATCGTCGGAGATTCGAAACAGACTATCAAACTTTCATTTTGGGTATTGATGATCTTAGTATTTTGAAAGTGTGGCATGTATAGGGACTTGGTCATTTTATTATATGTGTCATTTGATATGGCCAAATGTATTGGCTTATATTTGTTTAAGTTGATTTTGTATTTAGCCATGTAATTGGCTTATTTTGGCTAAAATGGTTGTAAGCCCATTTATATATGTATATGTGCCAATGTCTTTTGTGTTTTGGTCATGGTATGATTGGTGTATCATGAAGTGTGATTTATAGCATGAATGTAAAATGTTTAGAAATGTGCTTTATTGGTGAGATGATAATCTTATGCATAAATAGGTGTCATGGAAGTAGTTTAATCATACTTTGTATATGTGAAATTAGCATGATTAATTTGGGACATGATAAATGTTGTGAGTATGATAGTGGATGGTATTGTATTGATATGTATCAGTCTTGATTATGGATTATATGACATCAAAGTTATGAAAGGATTTGCACAAATGAGGGTGGAAAATGGCTTGCTAAATAGCCCTTATTTTATCCACACAGGTAGACACACAGACGTGTGTCTAGGCCGTGTGTGACACACGGTCTGCCCCATGGGCATGTGTATAGGCCATGTGTCTCCTGCACCTTAATGTTGAGAAACAGAATGCTTGAAATTGAGCACATGGGCATGTGTCTCTGCCTGTGGATGGCACGGTCTTGAACACGGGCGTGTGCCTTGACCGTGTGAACTCTACACCTATTTTATGAAAATTAATTTTCCATATGGCCTAGCGTATGGGCTTGTCACTTGGCCGTGTGACGTCAATTTGTTCATGGGTTACAAGTCAGAGAGTTACACGGGGTCGAGACACGGGCGTGTGTAGCCACACGACCTGCCCACACGGGTTTGTCCCAAACCACATGGGTGTGTGACCCCTGTTTAGGGCAGAAATTTTCTAAGTTTGGTAAAAGTTTCTAAAATTCTTAGTTTAGTCCCAGACCACTTCAAATAAATGTTTTGGGACTCTTAGGCTCGTGTTAGGGACTTTATGATTAATTGCAAATGGTTTTAATTTGAACGCAAATTTATGGCTCGGAATTGTGTGAATGCTTGTGTTGTAAGTTCGATAATGCCTCATATCCTGTTCTAGCATTGAATACGGGTAAGGACTGTTACATGTTGGATTGAACATTCTAAAATTTTTCTTTCTTTGATAATTTCAGGCAATCCCGCATAAAATGTTTATATGAACCACATTTGAAACACACCTTGTCTTTCGCCCTACACTCACCAAAATGTCAGCGTCTACACCGCTGACAATCAGGTTTATTATCTTGAACGTTACCTACGCTCGCTACAGATGTAGCTTGCGTATTTGAACCTGCATATTGTTTACCACGGTCTCTATCAGGGTATCCCACTAAAGGAGTTGAAGGGATATGGTGTTCTTTCAATCTCTTCGACAGTGACTGATATGACTTCCCAATTGATCTTTTTCTTCAGTCTTTAGATTCAAAATCATATTTTCTTTTCTCTTTGCTAAGCTCCTAAGCTTTATATGCTCGATCAACTAAAACCACAAATTATTTCAGCTCATGAATCCCCACTAAAAGTTTTATATATTCATTTAACCCTTTCTTGAATTGGTTACTCATGGAAACCTCGTTTGGAATACATTCCCAAGCATATTTGCTCAATCTAACAAATTCTTATTTGTACTCTGACACTGTCATACGACTCTATTTAAGTTTGAGAAATTATTTACGTTTATGAGCAATGAATCTCTAACTTATATACTTCTTTCTGAACTTGGTTTGAAAGAATTCCCAGTCGATACGCTCTCTCTGTACAACCGAAATCAAGTTATTCCACCATTGATATGCTGAGTTTTTTAGTAGAGATACCACACACTTTACACACTCTACCGGTGTACAGGATAACTCGCAAAAACTCTGATTGGTATTTTCTAACCAAAATTCAGCTCTATTAGGATTTTCATCAACTATAACTCTATATTATTTAGCCCCGTACATATGAATTTTATCAATAGGTGACTTATTAACTCATAAAGGTTCTAAACCTTGAGGAATAACGGGGACCGATTGGGGAATAGGTGAGGCTGGAGGTCATTAAGCTGTCGGGTTTGTCCGTACGAACTCAATAAACAACTCACTCATCATTTGGAAGAAATCTTCCTTAGCTTCTCCTCCTCATCCCTCAGATAGGGGACTTAAACCAATTGACGTTGCTTTGTTAACGAAGGCTTCAGCATTACTTTCAACTGCATCGGAGTTAGCTTGGTTGGATATCATTTTTTATAAGAACATAGGTTTCAAAACTGTCAGGAGTTATCACACTATCACAGGTTACATAATGGCATGTATATCTAGACTCACATATATTACGTTCAGTCTCAGAATTGACTAAATCGTAGCTCTGATACCACTACATGTAACACCCTTAACCCGTATCCGTCGTCGAAATATGGTTACAGAGCATTACCAAAAGTTTACATCACAAAACATTCAAAAAATTGCAAAAGATTAAAAACATATCATAACTCATAGCAATATTACTCAAACTCATACATATTGTCCCTTATACGAGCCCCCGAGGCCCTAAAAACACATTAGAAATGAATCGGGACTAAATCGAGAACATATAGAATTTTTGGGAAAAAGTTGAAAAATTTCATACTGAAGGGCTCACACAGCTGTATGGCCAGGCTGTGTGACTCACACGGGTGAGACATACATTCGTGTCTCAGGTCATGTGGGCATTCGAAGTAGGGACACACGGTCATGCCCGTGCCCATGTAACTCACTGACTTGGGTCACACAGCCAAGCCACACGCCCGTGTGTCAGCTCGTGTACCCTTTGAAATGGCCTCACACGCTCTTATGCCAGGCTGTACGCTAGGCCGTGTAACAGCCTAACTTGTAACCCTTTGAAATCTACAAGGGACACACAGTTGTGTCGCATGGTCGTGTGTCACACATGGCTGAGACACACACCAGTGTATTAGGCCGTATGGATAAGAAATAGGCCATTGACAAGCCATTTCCTTCACCCAAATTTTGCACACTCATACAAATCAAATACACCTAAATCAAGCCTTCAAAATGTACCTAAAATGTGCATAATCAAGAAAAACAATAGGATACCAATTCATACAACCAATATGTCCTAAGACACCTCAATTTACATGACATTAAGCATATCAAAATGCAACCGTAACTTAGCCATTTAACAAATCAATAATTGCAACTAATTTCCATACCAATTTCTACAAAAATGACCATATCAAAATCACATTCAAATATACCAAAATGGTCACTAAATCATACATCAACTTCATCATTCCAAAATCAAGCACTAAAAGCACCTAAATGTCAAATTATCAACCATTATAAGACCATATATATACAACCCAACATGATGGCTAATTCATTATCCAAAATACCACATTTACATGCCAAACATAATGGCTATTTCACCAAGCATAAATACCTATACATGCCATTATAACCATGACTAAAAATTATCAAAATCTAATGATAATGCTGATGGATAGTGTGATAGGTATTAAGTCTTGATCATGGGAACCGTTAGGAGGCTGCAAATAAATGTTTAGTTGTGCAAGAAAGTGACACAAATATATGTCTGGCTTAGTGGTTGTGTGCTCTGGAAGTGTCTAGGAAGTCATGGGTTAAGCCTTGGCTTCCACAAAAAATTTGCTAAATAAGGATACAACCCCTATCTTTGGCTAGTAGGGTTACATTTTGGTAAAAACATGACAGAAAGAGCCTACTGGCTCAAGGGATAAGTGGTGTGTAGCTAGTGTCTGAGGTCTGAAGATCGAATCCCTGCTTGTGCAAATGGAGATTATTTTTACTGGTAGCCATAGGAGGAAGTTGTGTTTGACCGAAACACCGAGGAGTTTGAATGAATTTCAAATTAGGTGGTTGAGTTGTTGAGGAGATATTGATGGAGGGATTTTAGGAGGAAATCAAGGGGGTTTGAAATGGAAGAAGTGTTGGTGCCAAATTAGTATAGTAGGTACCCAATGAATTCAGCTTTGGGGATATGCCTCTCATTTGGCGATTTTTCTGCTCTTTTCTGCTAAAGGCCGAATGTGGTAGGGGTGTCATATGGGTTTCTTGTTGTTTTGCTTATTCAAAATTGGCATTATTTTTGTTCGCATGAGATTAAGTTCCCTCTTTTTGTTTGAACTCTCACTCATTTACTCTCTTTTCCCTTTCAGTTTTTATTCTTTTTGTGACCTTTCTAGACCGATTCTTTCTCTTCCTTTCCCAATCAATTCTTCTTCTGACTGATTATTCCACCTTCCTTTCTCTTTACCTTATTATGTTTTGACCGAATGTTTTCTATCTCCTTTTTTCTCTGTATCTCTCTCTCAAAGTGATTATTACTTTGGGCCGAATACCTTTCTCCCCTTTTTCTTCTATCAACTTTTCCCTACCTTTCTATCTTGGGTACTGTTGCTGAATATCTCCTCCCTAGCCGATTGCTTCCCTTTACTTTTATATTTGTGTTTGGTTTTCAATTTCGTAAGAGTTCTCTGGCAAGTCGGTAAGTGCTCATGATTCCCTTTTTGTTACTCTCTACCGTTGTGATCTTTCTTCTAACATCTTTCTGTGTTACTGATCCCTGATTAAGGTACAATCGTTCCGTTTTACCTCTGTTTTCCTATGTACCTTCGGCTCTTGTGTGGGTATAGGCTGATTTCTTCTATCAACCGTTCTTAGTTATACGTGGTGGTAAGTTGTTCTTTTGGTTCTAGTTATTTTCGTTCATGGTGATAGTTAAAGAGATTAGGATTCAATATAGGTTGTGCCAAGGATTTGATGATCATTGGTTTAAGGAGGGATTAAACTGTACTTGCTTAACCAAGGTAAGTAACATGTACCATATTGGGGATTAAGTGTTAATAAGAAGGTGTTCAACCCTAACGATTAAAAGACTGACTTTGGGTCATGTTTGAATCTAGGTTGGTGTACATGGAGGTTTACGCTATTCTCGTAACCAGGTGTGTAACCACATTGCTATAAGCGTAGATCGGCAAAAAGCCAAAAAAGTATGACTATTGACGCTACACGAGCGTGCGTTCGCTCTGTGGTAAACCGAATGAGTGAAACATAGACGTTTGAGCATAGAGGCCACCACGAGCAATTTCGTGGGCTTTGGGCCACTCTGGACCGGAATGGACGTATGGGCTCCACGGGCTCGTAGGCCCCACATGGGCAAGTCACACGGACGTGTGGAGATTATTGGGCCAAGTTGTGTAGTTCACACGGCCAAGGCCATTTTTGGGCTTTGTGGGCCACACGGGCATGTGGGCCAACATGGGCCGCATCATGGGCCTCGAGCCCAATTTCACTATATGACTGTTAAGGTTGCACAGGTCGCCCAAGATGACTGTGACCTTCTGTTGGGTCGATAATCGTACCTAGACCATTAATCGATAAAATGACTATTTTTCCCTTGTGTGGCAAAATGACCAAAATACCCCTATAGGATAAAATAACTGTAATACCCCTGTAGGGTAAAATGACTGTAATACCCCTATAGGATAAAATGATTGTAATACCCCTGTAAGGAAAAATGATTGATTTGCCCTACGATGTGTATGACTGTATTTGAGCATGCCACTTATATGTATGTTACATCTATGTAAGATACTATGATACGATGCATGAGATGTTGCATGGGGTTGGGATTGTTATTTTGGAGGAACTGTACTGTACTGATATGGTTGCACAAGTGGCCCAAGACGACTGTGGACCTACTGATGGCTTTAATCCTATTACTGGCAGCTCTACTGCAAATATTGTTTTAGTGCTGCAATCGGTGCTTTTTTGGAGTGTAGGGCTGGGTAGGTTGATTTTATCCCCACATGGAGTGTAGGGCTGGACGGAGTGGAGTGTAGAGGCTGGATGGGTAGGACTTGCATACTATTTACTATTACTGCATTGTTTACTGTTACTGTAATAGGCTAGGGCCCAAATACATGATTGTTTCTGAATTAAGATGGGCTAAAGCCCAAACTGATACTGCCACTGTTACTGATATGGGCTTAGGCCCAGATTGTATTTGTTCACTGTATGCTTGTCTATTTGTTTATCACACACTGAGTTTTCGTAAACTCACCCTTCTGCTTATCTGGGCAGGTAATACTTTGGCGGGTCGATGCTGCGAAGGACTTGAAGGTGGCCACACAACCGCACACGCTTTCATAACTGCCTTTTTAGATTATAAGTAGTTTTATTTGGGTATTTTTATGTAATAAGGCCTGTTTAAATTTATTTACTTTGATTATATCTGCCAGTGAGAGGAAAACCCGAGTTTTCAAAAGCAACAATGCTCTTACAAAGGAAACGCAAGTACGCAACTATTTTAAAAAGCTTCCGCAATAAAATGATTTTGGAAATGAATAACGATTTTTAATCCAATACCTTTTGGTTGGGACGCAATATTTGATATGAACGACACGTTTTTAATTCATATTTAAGATCACACAAAGAGTTTAAATAGAGAATGGTTTTCTCAATGACATCTTGCTTTGCTAAAAACACTTCAATGTGACAATTCCAGATTCGGCCTTAACGTCTAGGCCGAGTTTGGGGTGTTACAATAAATCTCACTCATGAATGTTTTTTCGCTAGTTTAGGACTTTTTCTAATGGTACTAATTTTCTTTTTGGATTTTCCTTTTTGTTTCGCACATTAGGCTAACTTATAGTTCCTATATCACACCAATATTTCCTATTTCACTCTATTTTATAAATTTTGGCATGATGTATCTACTTAACCCTCAATACATATGGCCAGATGTCTATATTCATGTAGTCCAGAACCAAATAAAAAGGGTAAATACAAAATAACGTTTCCAAGCTCAGGCTTGTAATGACGTTCATCAAGAAGTGTCTAAAGTTGAAATACAAATAGGTCAGTTTTTGGCTCTGAATGTGTTCCAAATAATGCCTTATGTCATCCCTGAATATCTCAATATGCACGAATTTAATAAACCAAACAAACTCAAATTCAACCATTTATCATTCATTCTAGCATGCTCGTTTCCTTGTATTTTCTATATCACTTGGTACATTTGATTGCTTAATGCCTATTTACAGTGTAACTATCGCGTGTGAATGTGTAATATGAATGTGCAAATATACACGTCGAATCAAGTAATAAAGTGATAAGTGAGTATCATCTCCACAGGGATCGAAATTTATTAAAAAAAATGGTTATGCTATTACTATGAAATTGACTAATTAAACTGTGCAAAAGAAACATATGACGAATTGTTGAAAAGAATTAATGAATAGATTAATAAAATCAATTATGAATGAAAAAAATGCTAGGGCAATTGAAATGTTGTGGCAATTCTCAAAGAATAAGTGGGGAGGATTTGTACTATTGAATGAGAAAGGCTGGAATTACTTAGGTTTTATTTTTATATCATAATAATGCCATGGAAAAATCTTGACTATTCTACTGCTCAGGGACTCACTACTGCAGTCTACTTCTTTCGAGAGCCAGATATTAAGGTATCATTCTAAGTTTTTGTATATCTATAGAACTCAAGATTGATATCCAGATTGTTCTTCCTTTCCTTATACAGATCGCAACTTCTACGTCTAGAGTGCTACGAATATTCTTTTGAATACTAGCCTGTATCAATTGATAATAATCCAATTTATTTAACATTTTAAAAATTAAATCAGATCTAATAACATAACATACAATCATCTACGCCTAGAGCTTGCATGCATGCATTTAAAATAATCACTAATCGAATGTAACAGTAACCTATTTAAAATTAGACCATGGGCATTAACGATAGTAAAAACTCACCCAAAAAATTACAATCCAATGAGATTTAGCTCATGGATTGGACATTTAAATCCAAAACAAAACCATTCAACATCATCATTTAAGTTTACGAATCACAAATTTCAAATCAGAAAATAAAGGCAGAAATGCAAGAAGCTCTTGCTACTCCAGCTTTCACTTTAAATACTGAGATTTGATGAAAAACTGAGGGCAGATTTCTCTTCCATTTCCTTACGTCTATGATTTTTCGCTCTGTAAGATACTACGCTCTCCTCTCTTTTCTTTGAAATTTCTCACGAGAATTTGATGTAGAGAAAAATTGCTTTCCAATTCCTCTCTCCCCAAAATCCTTGTCTCCTTATGTCTTTTCTATTTCTTCCTTTATAGGGTAGGTCCCTCCCTCTTAGCATACACCTTTTGCTTCATCTTTTTCAAGGTGGTTTATCTGGTACAAGTACAACTGGCTAAGAGTGACGTAGACTAAGTGCTTTATCATCTTCTTAAAATTGCCATAACATTCATGTTGGCAATCTAACAAACATTTTTCCATGACAATATTTCACTTCCTTCATTTTCTTTCTCCTTTCTCTCTTTTCATCTTCATTCTGTACCTACTGCCAACAATAAGCAACAAATTTCTTTCCCAGTAACAAATAATGACATTTATAGAAAAATCCAAGCTTTGTTATGCAATATTCTAAAAATATCCTAAAAATGCAAACATATTTGCTTAATTACTAACACTTAATTCAATCTAGAGGCCTTAAAATATAACTCCTTTTAAGAGTTATCACAACCCCAAACCTAAATTATTGCTTGTCCTCAAGGAAAATATGTATGTGTGTATGAATGCATGAAATTGCCATAACATAGTTGCTATATATACTACTAAACTAATTGTCGTATATTCTATACCTTAATTCTCAGTAGTCTTAGATTAAAATAAAAAATTGATTCAAGTTTTATAGGTTTGTTTAGCAAACGAAGTGTAGAAAATGTTACCTAAAAAAAAAATTCCTAAATTTTCATGCAATTCTGACTATAGTAAATAAGTTCTAATGCACTTATGTTATCTTTCTTCTAAACTTAGTTTCTTTATTCTCATTTATTCCGTTATTTCAAAACTTTAATTACAAATATTATTTTTTCTAGGGAATTCATCTTGTCACATGGTTTCTTCACTTGACAATCTCAATGGAGCATACACTATATTGCTTGTAATTACATCATGTCACAATTTGAATGTAATTCACTCATGAAACGAAGGTTTTTAACTAAAAAGATGGATGGAGGAAACTACTACCTTATTAGCTAATCAGCCTATTACTGCAATGGAGTGTCCCTAATTTTTTTTTACTCCCTCTTATTTAAACTTTTTTTTATCAATAATACGATAGAGCAAACAAAGTATTACTGATCAACTAATGTACTTATTTGTATATATAGCTTTGGTTTGGCTTGTATGGGTTTAAACACATTTGAATATGGTCATTTTGGTTATGCTTACCTAAAATGGTAGGTTGTGAGGGTTAAAATTAAGATGGAATGATCTTTTAGTATCCATGTTTTATGATTGAAGTTAATATTGTAATTTGGTTTTTAAGTGATTTTGGTGTATGAATTGTGGTACATTTGAATAGCATATTGGTTACAACTTATGTAACACTCCTAACATGTATCTGTCACCGGACTAGGGTTAAGAGGCATTACCAGACATACTGGAATATTTTACAATCATTTCATAATCAAAAGTCATACATCGTCATATCATAGTCAAATATCAACATAAAGTCCCTTTCTTAGGTCAACGAGACCTTAAACATACTTTGGAGAAGGTTTGGGACTAAACCGATCTCGTATAAAAGTTTCTAGAAACTTATAAAAATTTCATGGAATCACAAGTCACACACCCGTGTGAATAGGTTGTGTGCCTCACATGGCTACCAAACACGCCTGTGGTGTAGGCCATGTAAAAATAGAGCATACATACTAACTTATACCACACGGCCGGAAACATGCATGTGTGTCTTAGCCATGGTCAAAACTGACTTGGGTCACACGACTGACCATACGCCCGTATGTCTAGCCCATGTACCATTCGAAATGGCCACACACCCCTATGTGCCAAGGCTGTGTGCCTCACAAGGCCACCAGACACGCCTGTGTGTCTAGGTCATGCTCAAGATTGACTTTAAATTGCAGGACTACCCCAAGGGACACACGGTCGTGTAACATGATCGTGTGTCACACACTGTTGAGACACACGCCTGTGTCTCTACCTATGTGGACAAAAATAGGCTACTTGAAAATCCATTTTGCCACCCTATATACATAAGCTTTTAAGACCAAATTACATAACAAAAATGCAACCAAAACATTTCCAAGACAAGCATCACTCATACTTCAATATCATTAATCATTTTCATACATAATTCCAACTCAAACATACTAATTCCATGTAACTAATTCATACCTTGAACACATGATTCATATCACATTTATAACCATTTCAACAACAAAACTAACTTACCAAAAAGACCATTTCACTAGGCCATATATATACACCAAATTTACCTTCTTTGCATCACATATCAAATACCAAAATCAAACCATAAATTTAATCATAATCAAGCCATATCTCATGGCATGATATACCCATGTCCAAACATACCACATTAATTCTAGCCTATACATGCCATACGATGATATATACATATTCAAAAGGTACCAAAATAATATTTGATAGTGTGGTGATGATCCTTGACGATTCCCGAGCTTCTAGTAGCTTTGATATCTATAACACAATACAAACACACACAAAGTAAGCTTTCAAAAGCTTAGTAAGCCATATACAAACAAACTTATCATTTTAAGCATATAAGCATCATAAAATACATATACTCCATAGCCAAATACTATCACAAATCACATAGTTCATATACATTTCACATATTCCCAAATTCATTTCCACATATAGCATATTTTCTCATACTTATATCACATATCACCACTTGCACATATACTTACTTCTCATTAACAAATGTTGAACACATCTCCACGTACCTGAATCGGTTATTCATTCATTCAATCATGTATTTCTTAGCATGCCCGTTGAACCGTATGGAATTAAATAGGATACGCAGATAACTCGGAAAGCTCGTACAATGCCAACGTCCCAGACGTGGTCTTACATGTAATCAAATATCGATGCCACTAACCCAGATAGGGTCTTACACAAAATCAAATACGATGTCGATGTTCCAAACATGGTCTTACACTTAAATCTCAAATCGATGCCAGCGTCCCAGACGTGGTCTTACACGAAATCAAATATAAAAAATCCTATGTCATGACATATGTATCCTAACTATTCCTATGGTTCGTACGGGCTTTCGGACGTCGTCACAATGTTGAAACTTTCTCAGTTCCATATATTCAACTTCTATAACCATTAATCACAATTCAATATCATATAAACATGAATAAATCAATTCAAACACATTTATTTGTATATAGACTTACCTCGTACGGAAATGAACGGAAACAAACGGCTATTCAACGATTTTTGACTTTTCCTGATCGAATTCTGTTTTCTTTAGTTCTTGATCTAAACACATTCAAATTTGACTTATTCAATCTCACATTCATTCAAATCAATCCATATACACATATTTAGGGCATTTTATGAATTAACCTTTACATTTTTCACATTTTAAGTTTTTAGTCCCTATTTTATAAAATCACAAAATATGCATAATTTCCTTTAGTTCATATAAGCCCACATATTTCATTTATTTCATATTTTAACCCCTCAATTTCTCATTTTTACAATTTAGTCTAAAATACTCAAATTCATCAAAATTCCCAATACAAAACATAGTAATCTAACACATATCCTTCATTTTCTATCATCAAACTTTAGAAAACTCACATTTCAACAATGGTACATCTTAAAATCATAATAAAATTCATAAATTGAGGCATGGGATTGATAAAACACAAAGCAACGATCACAAAAACATAGAAATTATTGAAAACGAATCAAAACACATACTTAAATCATCAATTTCTTTAGCCGAACCCTAGGACTCTTTTTCTTTTCTTTTTCCCTATATTTTCGGCAAAGAATGAATGATAATGGATGAATTTTTCTTTTGTTTTAATTTAATTAACATTAATACACATTTTACCATTTTACCCTTTTAATACCATTTAAAAACCATCATTTTAATGCCCATTTATGTCCATTCCCACTATCAATGGAATAATTACAACATAAGGACCTCTCCTTTAATAAGACTTAGCACTTAGGTACTTTTAACAAGTAGCTAGCCACTTTTACATTTTACGCGATTAGGTTTTTTTTTTCTAAATTAAGCATACAAACGATCAAATTTTCACACGAAACTTTCACAGATATCAATTCACATATTATAAGCACAAAAAATAATATTAAAATATTTTTTGACTCGAATTTGTGGTCGCAAAACCACTATTCTAATTAGGGTCTAAATCGAGACGTTACAACTCTCCCCCTTAGTGATTTTCGTCCACGAAAATCTTACCGTTGAACACATTTGAATATTGTTGTCTCATAGCATCTTCGGGCTCCCACGTAGCCTCTTGAACACCGTGTCGATGCCACATTACTTTTACTAATGGAATTCTCTTATTTCTCAATTCATTAACCTCGCGAGCCAAGATACGGATCGGTTCTTCTTCATAGGTCATATCAGACTGAATTTCTATGTTAGATGGGGAAATCACATGCGAGGGATCACATCTGTATCATTGAAGCATCGATAAGTGAAATAGATTATGAATCTTTTCTAACTTAGGTGGCAATAGCAGTTTATACGCAACTGGCCCGACACGCTTTATGATTTAATATGGTCCGATGAACCTCGAACACAATTTGCCTTTTCTACCGAACTAAAGTACTTTCTTCCAAGGAGACACTTTCAGAAACACTTTATCACTGTAACACCCCAAATTTGGGCCTAGAAGTATTGGGCCTTGAGTATGGGTCCGTAAGGAGGTTGTATATAAGTGTTTAATTGTGCAAGGAAATGACACAATTAAATGTCTACTTTGGTGGTTAATGGCCTTAAGAAGTGTTGGAGAAATCTTGGGTTCAAACCTAGGCTTTAGCAAAAATTTTGGTATTAAGTGAATAAAACCCTAGATGCTTGGATGATGGCCTTTTAAATTATTGTGTTAAATAAATGACACAAAGAAGCATGTGGTCTAGTGGTTGAGGTGTCATTAAGGTTGCAAGGGAGCCTGGGTTCAAGTCTTGGCTCCTACAATTCATTTTGGGTTTTCTCTTAAGTGAATTTGGACGCTGGCACATATGTCTTAAAGTTAATTATGGACGTTTTTATCACAGAAAGAGCCTGTAGTGGAGTGGCAAGGTGGCATGTTGTGCAATTGTGAGGTTTGAGGTTCAAGTCTTGGGATGCGCAGTGGAGTATTTATTTTGCTATTTGAGCTGTGTAAGAGGTGGAGCTGGACTGGAACTCTGTGGTTGAAGTGGTCATAAAAATGAGGAATTTTTCCTAATGGTTGAAAGTAATCCCGCATTGGAAGCTAACATGAGAATTGGTGAGAAACTGGCTTTAAATAGAGCGAACCGGATGAGTTGGTGAGAAAGACTCAATGCAGGATGTGCCAAGGTTGGTGATCGTGGACTTCGGCCCGTTCTCATAAACAGATGTGTATTCGCGCCCTTCTTTGTTGGAAGACGCAAAAGCTAAAAATCTGAAACTTCGGCATTTGAGGCTTCACGAGCGTGCAATCGCTCGTGTGGTAAATCGAGCCCACAGATCAAGGGCGATAGACTGTAAAGGCTGCCACGAGCGTTCTCGTGTACTGGGGCTATTCTGGGCCCAATAGGCCCCATGGGCCCGCTTGTGTAAATCTAACTATTAGGTGGGAAGTAGTTGGGCTTGTTATGTCGTGTGCATGGCGTAGGCCGTCAAGGGCTTCGTTGGGCCGAAATGGTGGTGTGGGCCCAATGGGCTCGTGGGCCCCACATAGATTAATCCATGGTAAGTGATAAATATTAGACTGGGCTATGTAGGTCACATAGCCATAACTAAATTTGGGCTAAATGGGCCACACGAGTGTATGGGCCCACTTTGGCCGAGTTAGGGGCTTTGCCCATTTACACTGTTATGTCTGTTTAGGTTATTTAAGTCGTTCGAGGCGACGGTGGACTTTCTGTTGGGTCATTAAGACCTCAGATTGTAAATTACCGAAATACCTCTTAATTGTAAAATTACTAAAATACCCCCGATTTGTAAAATTATCGAAATACCCCTGATTTGTAAAATTACCGAAATACCCTAATTTGTAAAATTACCAAAATACCCCTAATTTGTAAAATTACCGAAATACCCCTAATTTGTAAAATTACTGAAATAACCTCGATTTGTAAAATTAATGAAATACCTTCGATTTGACTGATTTGACGGTGATTGTATGGCTATGACTTGATTGACTTGACTTTGATAGTATTATGGGCATGACATCCTGTATACATGACATATTGCATGGGGTAGGGATTTTGTACGGAGGAAGACCTATTCTGTTAGGGTCGCATGGGCCACTGAGACGATTGTGGATCCACCGAAGGCTTTAAGCCGAACATTCATATTGATCTATTAAGGTCGTACGGGTCCCACGAGACGACTGTGGATCAAACATGGCTGAGTGCTGATCATTTTACCAAAGGCTTTGTGCCAATTATATTACCGTGATTGATGGCTTTATGCCGATTATAGACTCGATATCGATAGCTTAGTGTTGTACTTTTTATTGATGGCTTTGTGTCATGAGTATTATCGAAAGCTTAGTGCCGTTCTTATTACCAAAAACTCATTCCCGTTTCTAAAGGCTTTGTGCCGAATTGAAGGCTTTGTGTCGTATTTATAGCTCTGTGCCATTCTGATTATGGCTCTGTGCCATTCTATTATTGTTTATAACCATTCTAATTATGGCTATATGTTCTTCTATCTACGGCTTTGAGCCATTTTGTTGACATAGTGCCGCAGCCGGTGCTAAGCTTGGTGTGTTGGATGGGTAGGTTGATTTTATCCCAACAGTAAGTGCAGGGTTGGACGGAGGCAAGTGCAGGGTTGGATGGGATCGCATGCATCATTAATACATTATACATACTGTACACCTGATTCTATAACGCCCCAAAAACCTCGAAACCTAAAAATCCTGAAATCTCAAATTTTCTTTTTCGGTTCTGATAAAAAAATGTGTACTAGGTATTTTCGATTAAGTAGGTAATAGTAGGCCTTGGCCAAGGTTTGAATTTGAACTTAGGGGAAAATGAAATAATACGTTAATAATTATTAAGGAACCCTGATGGCAAGTAGTTGGGCTTTTAAATAAAATAGGGGAAAAATGGCATCAAAAAGCCTTGTGGAGGAGTGGCTAAGTGATGCCACTTAGGGAGTAGGGAGGTGGCATTAGTAGTTAGCAAGGAGATCCAAGGTTTGAATCCTAGCTTAGTGTTTTTAGAAGTTTAATTTTGGCCTTCTAGAAGGTTGGAAGTGGCGTGAAGATGGACTCCAAGGGGAGTGTTCAGAAGGGAAAATTAAGGAAAAGATTAAGGGGTTATCAAGGAGAAAAACGATGAGATGAGAAGGGAGAAGTGATGGAGCCGAATTGGGAATTGGGCATGGAAAATTCAGCTATAAGGGCTATAATTAGGGGCCGAATACAAGGTTGGCAGGCTACTGCCGAAATTCTTCTTCACCTTGCTACTGAAAATCCTTTTCTTTTCAAGATTCAAAAAGCTAAAAACCCTTTTATTTTTCTTTCTTTCCGCCGATTTTTATTCTTCTCTACACAATTTTCTTTGTTTCACTTAGCCAATTTCTTCTTCTACTCTTCTTCTTTAATCTGTGCCAAATAAACCTTATTCACCATACTAAGTTAAAAGCTGAAAAGCAGAATCTCCTAAGGGCCGAATACTCTTTGACCGAATCTAGTGTAAGTGTTCTACAATCGGTTTTCTTTGCTCAGTATCAATTATTGTCCCTTACTTCTTCCAATCGATTTTGGGTAGGAATAGGTATCGAATCTCGGTCTTTGGATCCCTGTCAATTTGCTCTTCAAGTGAGAGACTTTGGTAAGTACTCTTAATCTTAGTTGGTCGAATGGTCATAGTTAAGGTATGGGAGACTTGTGTTGGATAGGAGTCACCTGTATTCGAGTTTTAATGGCTAAGATTGGTGCATATCTAGGAGTTGATCATGGTTAGTGATTAAAGAAGGGGCTGTTATACTTGTCGCGTAAGGTAAGATTAAGGTGAGGTTTCGGTTTTAGTAAGGATATGTATTAAGCATGCGATTAATGGAAGGGTGATATCGTTTGTAGGTTGGTGACTAAAAGAATCACAGCACGCTTGCTTACCAGGTGTGTACATACACTTCACACAAACAATGAATCGACAAAAGTCGAAATGCTGAAAAGTCGAAAAGTCAAAATGCCGAAATGCCGAAAGTTGGGCTACGGTAGTCTTGCGAGTGCGACAACACTCGTGAGGAGGAAACCAATAGGTTGTCTGAGGCCCATGGGCGATTCCATGGGCTTAGGCTGTGAATTGGCCAACCGAGCCAGAATAGGCTTAATGGGCCTGACGGGCTATTGGGCCCATAATCGGTAAAAATTGATAATTGATGCTATGTGATAGAAATTTGTATGTGAGCATGTGTATAATGTGATTTGGGCCTAATGGGCCACATAAGTCTGATTTGGGCCTAATGGGACATATACAAGTGATTTGGGCCTAATGGGCCATATGTATATGATTGGGCCTAGTGGGCCATATGCAGGTACGTGGATTTGACAGGGCTTTGTAAGGGGCTTTGGGCCTAGTATATGATGACTACATAAAGCTTAATTAGTTAATTGCGATCGTGGATAAGTCAAAGGGTTAAGGTGTGGCAACAGGTATATGCATGTCTAGGATTGGATCTAGGGAGAGCTTCGTACTTAAGCAGTCTTAATGACTCACCTCCTCTTTTCTGGAATCCTACTTGGTGCATAGTATTCGGTCATCTTAGCTCACAGGACTTGTTAGCAGGCCAAGGTAAGTTTAAACCGTAATTAAGGTAAAATTTCTAAAATGCCCTTATGGGCGAAACTGACCAAAATACCCCTAGGTGTTGAATGTAAGTGACATGCATACATATGATATTCTGCTTAGGTTGTATATGGGTTGGGAATTATGGAACGGAGGAAGTATAAGAGGATCGCATGGTTGCTTGACAACCGTGGATCCAACGGCGGCTTTTAAATCCCAATATGTAAATGAAGGTAATTTCACAACGGGGCTACCATTGGTGTGTCGGTTGGGTGGGTCGATATTTATATCCCCACATGGTGTGACGGGGGACGGAGCTGGTGTGTAGTAGATGGATAATTTGGATGAGATTGCGTTGCATGTTTGATGAATGGTGTTTTTTTTAATGCTTGTTTTTGTCGAGGGTTGTACACACTGAGTTTGCGAAAACTCACCCCCTCTTTTATTTTATTTTCCGGTGATGCTCAGTAGATTCGATGTTTGGAGGGACTCTGGGTGGCCAGCTAGCAAGATAATTTAGACTTGTTTTTTTTCAAGCATATAAGTTTTTATTTAATTAAGTATGTTTCAGATTAAATTGTAATATGGTTTTCATTATGTTATTATTACTTGAATTATTATTATTTTCATTGTAATTTTCAAAAAGTTGAACATGGGTTTCCTAAATTATAGTATGTTTTCTATGTTTCCGCAATTAAA
Source organism: Gossypium longicalyx (assembly GCA_025698465.1). NCBI lineage: Eukaryota > Viridiplantae > Streptophyta > Magnoliopsida > Malvales > Malvaceae > Gossypium > Gossypium longicalyx. The sequence continues at coordinate 53,569,303 of CM047006.1, read as the reverse complement.
TTTTTAAATGATAAGTTTTCTTAAATAAAATGTTTCAAACAAGGTTTTCGTAACTAAAATGTGTGTTTTTTTTAAGTTTCGCAACTAAAAGGTGTGTTTTTTTAACTTAATTAAGGTTTCTTTTATTTTAAGAAGGGTTTTCAATGAAAATACAGTTTTCGCTAAAACACTTCAATGTGACACACTAGATTCGGCCATAGCGTCTGGGCTGGGTTTAGGGTGTTACATTTAGTGGTATCAGAGCCCGAGTTGCAAAACTCGGGCTATGAAGTAGGCCTTATTATTATTTGGTTTCTTTTTGGATTTTAAAAAAATATTTTGGATCCCAATATTTTGGAAGAAGGAAAAATCTTGTTGAGCGGCACACCGAGCCTCCGACGTCGGACCAAGTAAGCACTTTTCTTTTTGTTTAAGTTGTTATACAACAGATAGTTAGAGGGCTACTGTAGATGATTTTGTTAGAGTGGAACTAAAGCCGTAGGAATTGGAAACTGTAGAGGATTTTTGAAAACGATCTTCTCTTTAAATATTTTCAAAAAACATTGGTGTAATTATTAAACTAACTAAAACTTCATAAAATTTCTAATCCAGATAATACGTAAATCGAAGATGAGTGCTAGAAGAGGTGCAAGAGGCCATGGCTGAGACTGCGGAAGTATTAGGCCAGAATCGTCGACATCGGGCCATTTGCTCGATGTTGGAGTAGAAGAGGCTCCGGCCTTACCCATAGCTGGGAATGGACCGTATGATCGGGCCGCGGGAGAAGATGCATTGTCGCAGGCAATGCTGAGGATTTTGGAAAGGGTCGCTGGGACCAATAATGGTAGCGAAAATCGGGGGTCTATTCCAGAGCGACTTCATTCAAATAGGGTTGAGATCTTTAAGGGCGTGGCTGGCGTGGCTCCTAACGTGGCTGAATATTAGTTGGAGGCCACTGAAAGGATAATGGAGGATCTGGACTGTTCACCGGAACAAATGTTAAAAGAAGCCGTGTCACTGCTTAGGGAAGAAGCCTATCAGTGGTGGCTGACAGTGAAAGAGGGCACCCAACCGGAGCGGGTCACTTGGGAGTTTTTCAAAGCTGCATTCCAAGGGAAGTATGTGGGTGCAAGCTATATGGATGCTAAAAGGAAGGAGTTCCTGAACTTAACCTAAGGAAACAAATCGGTGGCGGAGTATGAAGCGAAGTTTCTACGCCTTAGTAGGTATGCAAGAGTAATGGTGGCAACGGAATATGAGCGTTGCGTTAAGTTTGAGAATGGACTTTGAGATAGTCTCAGGGTGCTGATAGCTCCACAAAGGGAATGAGTTTTCTCAGAATTGGTGGAGAAAGCAAATATAGCGGAGGAGGTAAAGAGCACTGAGCTCCTAAATCGAAAAAAAGAAAGGGGTAAGAATAAGATGGAGGCTGAGACTCCTAATGTTATTAGAGGTCGAGGGCTAGGTCTAGAGTTGATGGGCCATTTAGAGCAGGGCTCGTTGCTGCTAATCCAGGGGTGTCACCTTGTGCTTATTGTGGAAGAAGTCATATAGGCGAGTGTTGGAAGAGGACGGGAGCTTGTTTAGCTTGTGGGTCTATGGAGCATAGGATCAAGGATTGCTCTAGAATGCTAGGTCAAGTGCCAGTCATGGACTGAGGTGGTGTACAGCCACCGAGGGGTGGTCAGCAACTGCCGGGAGGCCGTGATCAGGCCAGGGGTGGAAACGGTTTGGGTCGTGGAGCACTGGGCAAGGGTGCTGGTCATGTTGAGGCAAGGCAGCCAACTTTGGTCTATGCAACACCTCTTCAAGAGGATAGAGACCCTCCAAAGGCGAATACCGGTACGTACTTACCATAGCGTGCTATTTATTTAGTTTGGAATTAGAGTGCGCAACAGGAGTGTGGTGTCTTAGTCTGTGTTATGCAGCTGTACTGATATTTAGAAATTTTGAGGACGAAATTTCTTTTAGGGGGTAGAGTTGTAACGCCTCAAAAATCTCAAATCCCAAAAATCCCAAAATCCCGAATTTTCTTTTTCGGTTCTGATAAAAAAATGTGTGCTAGGTATTTTCGGTTAAGTAGGTAATAGTAGGTTTTGGCTAAGGTTTGAATTTGAACTTAGGGGAAAAGAAAATTATGCGTTAATAATTATTAAGGAACCCTGATGGCAAGTAGTTGGGCTTTTAAATAAAATAGGGGAAAAATGGCATCAAAAAGCCTTGTGGAGGAGTGGCTAAGTGACGCCACTTAGGGAGTAGGGAGGTGGTGTTAGTAGTTAGGAAGGAGATCCAAGGTTCGAATCCTAGCTTAGTGTTTTTAGAAGTTTAATTTTGGCCTTCTAGAAGGTTGGAAGTGGCGTGAATATGGACTCCAAGGGAAGTGTTCAGAAGAGAAAATTAAGGAAAAGATCAAGGGGTTATTAGGAAAAAAATAAAGAGATGAGAAGGGAGAAGTGATGGAGCCAAATTGGGAATTGGGCATGGAAAATTCGGCTATAAGGGCCATAATTAGGGGCCGAATACAAGGTTTCCAGGCTACTGTCGAAATTCTTCTTCACCTTGCTACCAAGAACCCTTTTTCTTTTCAAGATCCAAAAAGCCGAAAACCCTTTTGTTTTTCTTTCTTTCTGCCGATTTCTATACTTCTCTACATAATTTTCTTTGTTTCACTTAGCCGATTTCTTCTTCTACTCTTTTTCTTTAATCTGTGCCAAATAAACCTTATTCACCATACTAAGTTGAAAGCCAAAAAGCCGAATCTCCCAAGGGCCGAATACTTTTTGATCGAATCTAGTGTAAGTGTTCTACAATTGATTTTCTTTGCTCAGTATCGATTATTGTCCCTTAATTCTTCTAATCGGTTTTGGGTAGGAATAGGTATCGAATCCCGGTCTTTGGATCCTTGCCGATTTGCTCTTCAGGTGAGAGACTTTGGTAAGTACTCTTAATCTTAGTTGGTCGGATGGTCATAGTTAAGGTAAGGGGGACTTGTGTTGGATACGAGTCACCTGTATTCGGGTTTTAATGGCTAATATTGGTGCAGATGTAGGAGTTGATCATGGTTAGTGATTAAAGAACTGTTATACTTGTCGTGCAAGGTAAGATTAAGGTGAGGTTTCGATTTTAGTAAGGATATGTATTAAGCATGCGATTAATAGAAGTGTGATATCATTTGTAGGTTGGTAACTAAAGGAATCGCAGCATGCTTGCTTTCCAGGTGTGTACATACATTGCACACACACAATGAATCGGCAAAAGCCGAAATGCCGAAATGTCGAAATGCAGAAATGTTGAAAAGTCGAAAGTTGGGCTACGGTAGTCTTGCGAGTGCACGAACACTTGTGAGGAGGAAATCGATAGGTTTTCTGGGGCCCATGGGCGATTCCATGGACTTGGGCTGTAAATTGGCCAACCGGGCCAGAATAGGCTTAATGGGCCTGACGGGCTGTAGGGCCCATAATAGGCAAAAATTTATAATTGATGCTATGTGATAGAAATTCGTATGTGAGCATGTTTATAATGTGATTTGGGCCTAATGGGCCACATAAATGTGATTTGGGCCTAATGGGCCATATATAGGTGATTTGGGCCTAATGGGCCATATGTATATGATTGGGCCTAGTGGGCCATATGCAGGTACGTGGATTTAACTGGGCTTTGTAAGGGGTTTTGGGCCTAGTATATGATGACTGCAAAAAGCTTAATTAATTAATTGCAACCGTGGACAAGTCAAAGGGTTAAGGTGTGGCAACGGGTATATGCATGTTTAGGATTGGATCTAGGGAGAGCTTCGTACTTAAGCGGTCTTAATGACTCACTTTCTCTTCTCTGGAATCCTACCTGGTGCATAGTATTCGCTCATCTTAGCTCACGAGACTTGTTACCAGGCCAAGGTAAGTGAAAATTGTAATTAAGGGAAAAATTTTGAAATGCCCTTAAGGGCGAAAATGACCAAAATACCCCTATTTGTTGAATGTAAGTGACATGTATACATATGATATTCTGCTTAGGTTGCATATGGGTTGGGAATTATGGAACGGAGGAAGTATATGAGGATCGGATGGTTGCTTGACAACCATGGATCCAACGGTGGCTTTTAAAGCCCAAAATGTAAATGAAGGTAGTTCCGCAACCAAGCTACAATTGGTGTGTCGGTTGGGTGGGTCGATATTTATATCCCCACATTGTGTGACGGGGGACATGTAATATCCTGATTTTGGGCCTAGTCGGAATAGTGGTTTTGTGACCACAAAATCCGAGATAGAAATAATTATTTTATAATTATTTTGATGTTTATGATATGATTGCATGATTGTGTGAAAATTTCGTGATGAAATCCTATGCCTAAAGTGCTTAAATTGAAATTAGGGACTAAATCGAATAATTTGTAAAACTTGCATTCTAGAAGTTTCTAGTATGAAATTGTTTTGAAATATTAATTAGGAGGTTTTAAATAGCAATTTTACCAATTTCTAAGTCTATGGACAAAAATTGGACATGGATGGAATTTTTGGAAAGTTTAGTAGTAAGGGCATTTTGGTCATTTAGGGGTAAAATGAATTAAAATACAAAATTAAAAGCCAATTTTGCTCATCTTCAACCCCATGGCCGAATATAGCAAGGAGAAACCATGGCTAGGGTTTTTCAAGCTTCCAAGTTCGATTATAAGTCTATTCTAGCCCCGTTTTTCAAGTTCTTTACGTTTTTGGAGTCCTGGTAGCTCGATTTAGCTTATGCTAGCAATAATTTAACCTAGGGTTTATATTTGGAAAAATATCCATAGGTAAAATTTGTGTATTTTGGTGTTTTATGATAGAATATGAGGTTTGAAATTATGTTAGACAACTTGTACTACTCGGTTTTAAGTGAAAACGAGTAAAAGGGCTTAATCGGTAAAAATACCTAATAGTCATAAGTACATGTTAGAGTGAGAATTTGATTTTTCTATAGAAGGGAAAAACGATCAGCATGTCATAAAACATAAGAAAATAGGCTGAAGTTTAATTTACGAGCTTTGGGGAAAAAGTGTAAATATGAGAAAGTTTAGGGGCAAAATTGTAATTTTTCCAAAATATGGTTTTGGGTCAATTTGAATAATGTGAGTCCTAATTAAACTATATTTTAAATGATAGAGCAAGGAAAACTGAAATTCGGGCTAAAATGGGGAAAATACCAAGTTGTGGACGAAATGGTAAAAGTAGCCATTTTCGCATACTAGGTAAGTTCATATGTAAATGTTGGTAACATAGTTATTATTTTAAATATTTTTATGTTATTTAAATGATATGATAATTATTATGAAATATTATACTCGTGATAATTGTTTGATAATATGTCAAATTATGTGATATACTTGAAAAATGTGAAATACTACCGAGTATCGGTATCGGTATTCCGTAGAAGATGGTTGAGACACATGATTGGGAAAAAGGTCCCGTTGAACCTTAGGAATGGATTAGGATACAAGTGACATGTCACTGGGATATTTGGGCATCCGAACTCGTTGAGTTGAGTCCGAGTTCACTTATTGATGCGAATGTCCGAACTGGTTGAGTTGAGTCCGAGTTCGTGAGATGTAACTAGGAATCCGAGCTCGTTGAGTTGAGTCCGAGTTCACTTATGGATGCGAATGTCCGAACTCGTTGAGTTGAGCTTGAGTTCACTTATGGATGCGAACGCCCGAGCTCGTTGAGTTGAGTCCGAGTTCGCTTATGGGCGGGTTACATAGTAGCTTGGCTACATATGTGGCACTTATGTGCAAACTTTCCATGTATCCGAATTATATTCCGATGGGTTCAACGGGTAAAGTTCTACTCAAATGGAGGAATACTCAAGATGAAAGGGATGCATTGGTAAGTGTTGTGAAATGGATACTTTGAACAGGTATGTACTTAACCCTCGGGTTGAAAAATCGATATAACAACAATATGGTAAGATGATAAATGAAAACATGATATGAATGTCTTGGTGATGATTATGCAAATGATGTTTTATGTTTGCTTATATGGTTATGTTACTTGCTATTTGCATATGAACTTACTAAGCATTAATGCTTACTCCCTCCTTTTCATTCCTTGTAGTGTTGACAAGCCAACTCGGAAATCGGGAACGGTCGGAGGCACGCTCACACTATCCGTATACCATCTTGGCATAATGGCTTGTATATTTTGAGTATGGCATGTATAGCATTATAATCATTTTGTATATATGGTCTTATGATATGGTTATTGAGTAGTATAAAAATGCTTGGTAATGATCAGCCATTGGAATGACTAATTATGATCATATTTGGTGTTATGTATGTCAAATTGCTAGTTAATCCATGGAAACCATGAAATAGGTAAAATTTACCATAAAATAGATTCAGACAGCAGTAGTGACGTGAACTTGAAAAATCATTAAAAATAGTAGAGATATAATTATATGATGAATAAAACATGGAATTGAAGAATTATGATTATATTTTCATATGGAAGAAACGAAACAGGTATATGAATTATATTTTATAAGATATTTAATTTTTTGTGAAATAGGGCCAGAGCGATTCTGGATCCCCTGTTCTGACTTTGGAAATTCACCATAAATTGTATAAAAATAATTAGAAGTCATAATTTATATGTATAGATTTATTATTGAGTATAGTTTTAAGAGAAACAAACTTCATAGTCATTGAAATTCTGTACAGAGAGATATCTGATTCGTAATACACAGAGGTCAGAGCAGTCGAACCCTGAAATAGGGGAGATTTTAACTAATAAACTGTACCAATTGGCCTAGCCAAAAATTCTAGAAAAAAATTAGTAAATAGATATATGAGTCTAGTTTCAGGAAAAATTTACGGAATTGGATTTTGAGTTTCAGAACTCGAGATATGAATTTTTAAGCGACTGTGACATAGTTAGTCAGCTTGTCTGGAATTTCTAAAATTAAATTGTTTGAGCTGTTTAAGCAATGAATTATATTTGTTAACACCTCGTGTTCGACTCCGGAAACGGTCTCGGGTACGGGGTGTTACAGGACGGGTCTAGTGTGTAGTAGATAGATAATTTGGATGGAATTGCATTGCATGTTTGATGAATGGTGTTTTTTTTTTAATGCTTGCTTTTGTCGAGGGTTGTACACACTGAGTTTGCGAAAACTCACCCTCTCTTTTATTTTATTTTCAGGTGATGCTCAGTTGAAGGTTCAATGTTTGGAGGGACTCTGGGTGGCCAGCTAGCAAGATAATTTGGACTTGTTTTTTTTCAAGCATATAAGTTTTTATTTAATTATGTTTCAGATCAGATTGTAATAATGTTTTCTTTATGTTATTATTACTTGAATTATTATTATTAATTTCATTGTAATTTACAAGAAGTTGAACATGGGTTTCCTAAATTATAATATATTTTCTACGTTTCCGCAATTAAATTTTTAAATGATAAGTTTTCTTAAATCAAATGTTTCAAACAAGGTTTTTGCAACTGAAAGGTGTATTTTTTTTAAAGTTAATTAAGGTTTATTTTATTTTAAAAAGTGTTTTCAATGAAAACACGGTTTTTGCTAAAACACTTCAATGTGACACACCAAATTCGGCCATAGTGTCTGGGCCGAGTTTGGGGTGTTACAGATTCCATTACTGATTCTGTAATGGGCTAAGACCCACCTGACACTATTTACTGATGTGGGCTAGGCCCAATTGATACTGTGATGGGTTGAGACCCAAATGTTAATGAATCAGGCTTTGTACCACATATGTTCTGAATTGGACTATTTTGTTACTGAATAGGGCTCAGGTCCAGATTGGTTCTAAATTCTATTTTTGACTGACTATTTGGATGCCAAGGGATTACACACTGAGTTTTCATAAACTCACCCCCTTTTTAATTGTGCAGGTAATCCCCAACGTTAGGTGGTTCGATGCAGCGAGGGACTTGGAGATGGCCACACACTGCTTATGTTTTCAGATTTGTTTATTTACTGTTGCGTATTTCTTTTTAATTGGGTTGTAATAAGGCCTCTCTTAATTTCTGGTTTTTATTTTAAACTTTGGGATTTTATTTACTATGTTTTATATTTGTTAGAAGTAGATCGCAGTTTTGCAAAACAATAACTATTTTCAAAACACTATGTTTTCGCAACTTAACTTTTAAACATCATGTTTTCGTAAATCTACTATTTTAAATTAAGATTCCACAACAAACACCATTTTAAATAGGAATAACTTTCCAGTGAACCATGTTTTGCAAAATAAATAATGTAAACTGAGGTTTTCGCAAGTTTTTAAAAGGGCTAGAGGTTTTAAATAGTAAGAAGGGTTTTCAATGAAAACATGATTTTCGTAAAACACTTCAATGTGACACGCCAGATTCGGCCATAACGTCCAGGCCAGATTTGGGGTGTTACATTTAGTGGTATCAGAGTCAAGTTACAAAACTCGACTGTGGAATGAGTTTTAAAATTGGATTTCCGAAAGAATTGTTTCAAAAAGGTTTGAAAAGATTTGAAGTATTTGAAATGTTTTTCTGAATATTTTCCTGAAAGTGTGGTTACCGAGTCTCTGGCGCCGAATCTGTAAGTTTTCTGTTAGACTGTACTTAAAGTTAGATTTTGTATTTGTTCATTGTATGTTCTGGAAATTAGATTTTTTTTAAGTTAGCAACAGTACTGTTATGGATTCCGAAGGCAAGCAAGGTCGCGAGGAGTTGCCCGTCTCCCCAAAACATGAGATGGTTTAAGAAACTGTAGTCAGGGTAAGTCCGCCAACTTCGGGTAATAATAACCCGAAGCTTGGTACGGAGGCACTAACTCGGTTGGTAAGGGAAGTGCTACAAGAGGTGTTCGAGGTAAGAGTTAAGGCGTATGGTGAAACACTTCAGGCTAGGCGCTTGGAGTGCAACAGGAAGAGGGATCACAGTCCTCTGAAGCAGGAGCCCTGTTCTGTGAAACGTGTTAAGACGCGTCCAAATTTTTCAGCTTGCAAGCGTTCCAAAAGGCGCCATCCGGGATAATGTTGGAGGAAGTCAGGAGCGTATCTCAGATGCAGGTCTAAGGAGCATCGGGTTCGGGATTGTACAGTTCCTTTTGAGTCAAGTGTGTTTTGTTTGGATGTGATGTTTATAGAAATTCTATGCATGTGTGGTAAATATCTGTTTGCTTCTGTGGTTAGATGTTTGGCTAGGTGTGAGAGGTTTTAAGATTAAGTTAAAAGTGTATTAGTGTAGTTTGGAACTAGAGTGCGCAGCGGGAGCGTAGTTATGTAGGTTGAGCTAAGCGCTTGTTCAGATAATTGGAAATTTCGAGGACAAAATTTCTTTAAGGGGGTAGAATTGTAACACCCCGAATTTGGGCCTAGAAGTATTGGGCCTTGAGTATGGGACCGTAAGGAGATTGTATAAAAGTATTTAATTATACAAGGAAATGGCACAATTAAATGTCTACTTTGGTGGTTAATGGCCCTGAGAAGTGTTGGAGAAATCTTGGGTTCAAACCTGGGCTTTAGCAAAAATTATGGTATTAAGTGAATAAAACCCTAGATGCTTGGATAATGACCTTTTAAATTATTGTGTTAAATAAATGACACAAGGAAGTATGTGATCTAGTGGTTGAGGGGTCATTAAGGTTATAAGGGAGCCTGGGTTCAAGTCTTGGCTCTTACAATTCATTTTTGTTTTTCTATTAAGTGAATCTAGACGCTAGCACATATGTTTTAAAGTTAATTATGGACGTTTTTATCGTAGAAAGAGCCTGTGGTGGAGTGACAAGGTGCCGTGTTGTGCAATTGTGAGGTCTGACGTTCAAGTCTTGGGATGCGCAGTGGAGTATTTATTTTGCTATTTGAGCTGTGTAGGAGGTGGAGTTGGACTAGAACTCTGTGGTTGAAGTGGTCATAAGAATGAGGAATTTTTCCTAATGGTTGAAAGGAATCCCACATCGAGAAGTTAACATGAGAATCGGTAAGAAGCTGGCTTTAAATAGAGTGAACCAGATGAGTTGGTGAGGAAGACTCAATGCAGGATGTGCCAAGGTTGGTGATCGTGGACTTCGGCGCGTTCTCATAAACAAGTGTGTATTCGCGCCCTTCTTTGTTTGAAAATAGCAATAGCAAAAGCTTCACAAGTGTGCGATCGCTCATGTGGTAAATCGAGCCCACAGATCAGGGGTGATAGACTGTAGAGGCCGCCACGAGCGTTCTCGTGTATTGGGGTTGTTCTGGGCCCCATGGCCCCCATAAGCCCGCTTTTCTAAATCTAACTATTACATGGAAAGTAGTTGGGCTTGTTATGTCGTGTGCATGGCATAGGCCGTTAAGGGTTTCGTTGGGCCGAAATAGGCTGTGTGGGCCCAATGGGCTCGTGTGCCCCACACAGATTAAATCCACGGTAAGTGATAAATATTGGACTGGGATATGTAGGTCACATAGCCGTAACTAAATTTAGGCTAAATAGGCCACACGAGAAAGTGGGCCCACTTGGGCTGAGTTAGGGGCTTTAGGCCCATTTATACCGTTATGTTTGTTTAGGTTATTTAAGTCGCTCGAGGTGATGGTGGAATTTCTGTCGGGTTACTAAGACCTCGAATTATATATTACCGAAATACCCCCAATTTGTAAAATTACCGAAATACCCCTAGTTTATAAAATTACTGAAATACCTTCGGATTGTAAAATTACCAAAATACCATCAATTTGTAAAATTACCGGAATACCCCCGATTTGTAAAATTATCGAAATACCTCAATTTGTAAAATTATCGAAATACCCCTAGTTTGTAAAATTATCGAAATACTCCTTATTTATAAAATTATTGAAATACCTTTGATTTGTAAAATTACTTAAATACCCTCGATTTGTAAAATTACTAAAATACTCTCAATTTGTAAAATCACCAAAATACCCTTGTAGGGAAAAATTACCTAAAAACCCTTGCAGTGCAAAAATACCAAAATACCCTTGTAGTGCAAAATTACCAAAATACCCTTACAGTGAAAAATTACCAAAATACCTTTATAGTACAAATTTACCAAAATACCTTTGTAGTGCAAGATTACCGAAATACCTTTGTAGGGATAAATGACTATTTTGCCCTTGTGGGTAAATAATTGACTTGGGCTATGAATTTGACTGATTTGACGGTGATTGTATGGCTATGATTTGACTGACTTGACTGTGATGGTATTTTGGGCATGACATCCTGCATACATGACATATTGCATGGGGTTGGGATTTTGTACGGAGGGAGATCTATTCTGTTAGGGTCGCACGTGTCGCTGAGACGACTGTGGATCCACTGAAGGCTTTAAGCCGAACATTCATATTGATCTGTTATGGTCATACGGGTCGCACGAGACTATTGTGGACCGAACAATGGCTGAGTGCTGATCATTTTACCAAAGGCTTTGTGCCAATTATAATACCGTGATTGATGGCTTTGTGTTGATTATAGACTCGATATCGATGGCGTAGTGTTGTCCTTCTTACTGATGGCTTTGTGCCACGCGTATTATCGAAGGCTTAGTGCCGTTCTTATTACCGAAAGCTTGTTCCCCTTGCTAAAGGCTTTGTGCCGAATTGAAGGCTTTGTGTCGTATTTATAGCTCTGTGCCATTCTGATTATGGCTCTGTGCCATCCTGTTATGGTTTATAACCATTTTGATTATGGCTCTGTGTCGTTCTGTCTACGGCTTTGAGCCATTTTGTTGACTTAGTGTCGCAACCGGTGCTAAGCTTGATGTGTTGGATGGGTGGGTTGATTTTATCCCCATAGTAAGTGCAGGGTTGGACGGAGGCAAGTGCAGGGTTAGATGGGATCCCATGCATCATTCATACATTATACATATTGTACACCTGATTCTATTACTGATTCGGTAATGGGCTAAGGCCCACCTTACACTGGTTACTGATATGGGCTAGGCCCAATTGATACTGTGATGGGTTGAAGCCCAATGTTAATGAATCAGGATTTGGCCCACATATATTCTAAATTGGACTGTCTTGTTACTGAATAGGGCTCAAGCCCAGATTGGTTCTAAATTTTATTTTTGACTGACTGTTTGGATGTCAGGGGATTACACACTGATTTTTCGTAAACTCACCCTGCTTTTAATTGTGCAGGTAATCCTCAACGTTAGGTGGTTCAGTGCTGCGAGGGACTCAGAGATGGCCCCACTCTACTTATGTTTTCAGATTTTTTTATTTATTGGTGCATATTTCTTTTTAATTGGGTCGTAATAAGGCCTCTCTTAATTTTTGGTTTTTATTTTAAACTTTGGGATTTTATTTACTATGTTTTATATTTGTTAGAAGTGGATCGCGATTTTTCAAAACAATAACTATTTTCAAAACACTACGTTTTCGCAACTTAACTTTTAAACATCATGTTTTCGTAAATCGACTATTTTAAATTAAGCTTCCACAACAAACATAGTTTTAAGTAGGAATAACTTTCCAGTGAACCACGTTTTGCAAAATAAATCAAAGTCAACTAAGGTTTTCGCAAGTTTTTAAAAGGGCAAGAGGTTTTAAATAGTAATAAGGGTTTTCAATGAAAATATGGTTTTCGTAAAACACTTCAATGTGACACGCCAGATTCGGCCATAACGTCTAGGCCGGGTTTGGGGTGTTACAATCATTGATCTCAAATTCAATATCTTTTTGTTTCAAATCTGTATATGATTTCTAACGATCGGAAGCTGCTTTCAAACTCTCAGGAATCACTTTCACTTTTTGATCAGTTTCTTTTATCAAGTCTACCCCGTGTATCTTATTCTCATTTAGCTCAGTCTAATACAAAGGTGTACGACATTTTCTACCTTATAAGGCTTCGTACGGTGCCATTTTAATGCTCGATTGAAAACTATTATTATAAGCAAATTCAATCAATGGCAAATATGTTCCTATGTACCTTCAAACTCAAGAATGCAACATCTCAACATATCCTCGAGAATCTGAATAATCCGCTCGGATTAACCTTCTGTCTGCGGGTGAAAAGTAGTACTGAAGTGTAATTTCATACCCAAAGCCTCTTATAGTTTCTTTCAAAATCACGAAGTGAATCTCGGATCTCTATCTGACACAATAGACAAAGGCACCTCATGCAATCTCACAATATCGAAAATGTATAACTTAGCTAATTTATCAAACGAGTAATCAGATCGTACTAGAATAAAATGAGTTGATTTCATCAATCTGTCAACCACAACCCAGATCGTATCTTTCTTTTTCGGAGATAGGGGCAAACCCAAAACAAAATCCATCTTTATTCTATCCCATTTCCACTCTAGAATCATAATCGGTTGTAACAAACCAGACGGCGCCTGATATTCAGCTTTAACTTGTTGACAGATCAAACATTTCGAAACAAAGTCAGAGATATCTCTTTTCATTCCAAGCCACCAGCATAGCTGTTTCAAGTCATTATACATTTTCGTACTACCCGGATGTACAGATAAACGACTGTTGTGATCTTCGTTCAAAATCATCTGATTCAACTCTGAATTTCTCAGAGCACAAATCAGACCTCGAAATCTCAAACAATCATCATTATCAATTCAATATTCTAAATCAGAATCTAAATCACACTGAGCTCGTTTTGTTATTATCTCATATTAAACTTTCGTAGAATCAATAATCTGTTGTAAAAACAACTGTTTCACTTTCAATTCGGCTAAAATCGAACCATCATCGGACAGAACTAAATGAGCATTCATCACACATAATGCAAACAATGATTTCAGACTTAAAGCATCTGCAACAACATTTGTTTTTCCCGGATGATAATCGATAACAAACTCATAATCTTTTAGCAGTTCTAGCCATCTGCTCTGTCGCAGGTTCAAATTTTTCTGAGTCATTAGATATTTCAAACGTTTATGATCAGAATAAACATGATATTTTTCACCAAACAGATAGTGACGCCAAATTTTCAAAGCAAATACAATAACCGCCAATTCCAGATCTTGTGTCGAATAATTCTTTTTGTGTGGTTTTAACTGTCTCAAGGCATAAGCCATGACTTTGCCTTCCTGTATCAAAACGCAGCCCAGACCATTAAATGATGCATCACTATATATTACAAATTCTAACCCGATTCTGGTTGTACTAACATTGGAGCTTCTGTCAATAGGGCTTTCAACTAATCAAAGCTTTTCTGACACTTTTCAGACAATTCAAATTTCACATCTTTCTGAACCAATTTCATCAACAGAGTAGCAATCATAGAAAAGCCTTTCACAAATCATCTATAATAACCGGTAAGTCCCAGAAAACTGCAGACTTTAGAAACATTTCTTAGAGGCTTCCAATCTAAAATAGCTGAAATTTTACTCAGATCAACTCGGATACCTGATGCTGACACAATATGTCCCAGAAAACTAACTTTGCGTAACCAGAATTCACATTTACTGAACTTCGCAAATAACTTCTTATCTCGCAAAGTCTATGACACTATTCTCAAATGCTCAGCATGTTCGGTTTCATTACGAGAATATATCAAAATATCATCAATGAATACGACAACAAATCGATCTAAATAAAGTCTGAAAATTTTGTTCATCAAATCCATAAAAACAACAGGTGCATTCGTTAATCCAAAAGGCATAACTAAAAACTCATAATGTCCATACCTTGTTCAGAAAGCAGTTTTCGAAATGTCTGAATCTTTTACTCTCAACTGATAGTATCCCGATCTCAGATCTATCTTTGAAAACACAGTAGCTCTTTTCAACTAATCAAACAAATCGTCAATTCTAGGTAGAGGATATTTATTGTTGATAGCCACTTTGTTCAACTGATGATAATCAATAGAGATTCTCATTGTTCCATCTTTCTTTTTCACAAACATAATAGGAGCACTCCAAGGTGAGAAACTTGGTCTTGCGAATCCTCTATCAATTAACTCTTGCAACTGAGACTTTAATTATTTTAACTCGGTTGGAGCCATTCTATATAGAGCTACCGAAATCGGAGTAGTTCCTAGCACTAATTCAATGCCAAACTCAACTTCTCAAATCGGAGGTAATCCCGAAAGTTCTTCAGGAAACACATCAGGGAATTCACAGACAACAGGCATTGATTCTATTTTTTTTTGTCATTTTCGAATCAATCATATAAGCAAAGTAGGCTTTACAACCCTTTCTCACATATTTCTAAGCTAAAATCGAAGAAACCACTACCAGTAAACCATTCAGATCATTGGATTCAATTCGGATTATCTCTTCATTCTGATATCGCAAATCAATAGTCTTTCATTTGCAGTTTACAATAGCATCATGCAAAATTAACCAATCCATACCCAGAATTATATCAAATTTGTTTAATGATAATAACATCAAATCAGCCGAAAAACATGAATCTCGAATCATCAATGGACAATTCTTACATACTTTGTCAACCAAAACACATCAGCCTAAGGGGTTCGATACTCTAATTACAAATTCAGTAGACTCTACGGGCAAAGTCTTATTGCTTACTAAGATCATACATATATAAGAATGCGTTGATCCCGGATCTATTAATGCAATCACAGAAGTATCATAAAGAGTAAAAGTACCAGTAATAACATCTGGAGACGAAGCTTCTTCGTGTGCACAAATAGCATAGGCTCTGGTAGGTGCGTGAGCCTTAGATCTAACAGTCATATCTTTAGTTCCCCTCTGGCTGCCACTCACATTATCCATATTTCTGGGCAGTCTACCTCAAGCTGTATTGCCACTTGGCCTCAGATTTTGCACAATCTCTTGCTCTACAGACTCAGGACATTAACGGATAAAGTGGTATAAGGATCCACATCTAAAGCAAGCTCGGTCATTTAATTTACAACTTCCCGAATGTCTTTTTACCACAATTTCTACACTCGAGTCAATCGGATCGGACATTTCCAACACTTGCAACAGAAGTAGCTGGAGCTCTGAAACTTGAATGCAATCTACTACGATCTCTACTCGAATGTCCCACATTAGCCTTTGAATAGCTAAAATCATCTCGAAATTTCTTTGATGCCGAATGAAATGATTTGCTCGATGATCTTTTTTACACTTCTCTAGCTTCTAAATCGACTGTTCTTTTCTTTTTTTCGAGTTCTTTAGCCTTACATGTTCATTCAACAAGCACAACAAACTATTTTATCTCCAAAATTTTGAGTTCTTTAGCTTGTATACCCTTCAAAAATGGCCGCATACACCCATGTGCCAAGGCTGTGTGCCTCACACGACCACCAGACAAGCCCGTGTGTCTAGGCCATGCTCGAGACTAACTTTAAATTGTAGGACTACCCTAGGGGACACACGACCGTATAACATGACCTTGTGTCACACACGGTTGAGACACACCCTCGTGTCTCTGCCCGTGTGGACAAAAATAGGCTACTTGAAAAGCCATTTTGCCACCCTATATACATAAGCATTTAAGACCACATTACATAACCCAAAATTCAACCAAAACATGTCCAAAACAAGCATCACTCACACTTCAATATCATTAATCATTTCCATACATAATTCTAACTCAAACATACTAATTCCATGTAACTAATTCATACCTTGAACACATGATTCATATCACATTATAACCATTCCAACCACAAAACTAACTTACCAAAAAGACCATTTCACTAGGCCATATATATACACCAAATTTACCATTTTTGCATCACATATCATATACCAAAATCAAACCATAAATTTAATCATAATCAAGCCATATCTCATGGCATGATATACCCATGTCCAAACATACCACATTAATTCTAGCCTATACATGCCATACGATGATATATACATATTCAAAAGGTACCAAAATAATACTTGATTGTGTGGTGATGATCCTTGACAAGTCCCGAGCCTTCAGTAGCTTCGATATCTATAACACAATGCAAACACACACAAAGTAAGCCTTCAAAAGCTTAGTAAGCCATATACAAATAAACTTATCATTTTAAGCATATAAGCATCATAAAATACATATACTTCATAGCCAAATAGTATTACAAATCACATAGTTCATATACATTTCACATATTCCCAATTCATCTACACATATAGCATATTTTCTCATACTTATATCACATATCATCACTTACACATATACTTACTTCTCATTAACAAATGTTGAACACATCTCCATGTACCTGAATCCGTTATTCATTCATTCAATCATGTATTTCTCTGCATGCCCGTTGAACCATCGGAATTAAATAGGATACGCCGATAACTTGGAAAGCTCGTACAATGCCAACGTCCCAGACGTGGTCTTACATGTAATAAAATATCGATGCCACTTTCCTAGACAGGGTCTTACACGAAATCAAATATGATGTCGATGTCCCAAACATGGTCTTACACGTAAATCTCAAATCGATGCCAACATCCAAAACATGGTCTTACATGAAATCAAATATCAAAAATCCTATGTCATGACATATGTATCCTAACTATTCATATGGTTCGTACGGGGCTTTCGGACGTCATCACATGATCAAAACTTTCTCAGTTCCACATATTCAACTTCTATAACCATTCATCACAATTCAATATCATATGGACATTAATAAATCAATTCAAACACATTTATTTGTATATGGACTTACCTCATACGAAAATGAACGGAAACAAATGGCTATTCAACGATTTTTGACTTTTTCCGATATAATTATGTTTTCTTTGGTTCTTTATCTAAACACATTCAAATTTGACATATTCAATCTCACATTCATTCAAATCAATCCATATAAACATATTTAGGGCATTTTACAAATTAGCCCTCACATTTTCACATTTTTACATTTTAACATTTTAGTCCCTATTTCATAAAATCACAAAATATGCATAATTTCCTTTCACACATGCCTAGCAAAATTTTTCTTTAGTTCATATAAGCTCACATATTTCATTTATTTCACATTTTAACCCTTCAAATTCTAATTTTTTCAATTTAGTCCAAAATACTCAAATTCATCAAAAATCCCAATACAAAACATAGTAATCTAACACATATCTTTCATTTTCTATCGTTAAACATCATAAAACTCACATTATCAACAATGGTACATCTTAAAATCATAATCAAATTCAGAAATTGAGGCATGGGCTTGATAAAACAAAAAGCAACGATCACAAAAACGTAGAAATTATTGAAAATGGATCAAAAGACATACCTAAATCATCAATTTCCTTAGCCAAACCCTAGGAATCTTTTTATTTTCTTTTACCTTGTATTTTCAGAAAAGAATGAATGATAATGGATGAATTTTGCCTTAATTTTAATTTAATTAACATTAATGGACATTTTACCATTTTACCCCTTTAATAAACCATTTAAAAACCATCATTGTAATGCTCATTTATGTCCATTCCCACTATAAATGGACTAATTACAACATAAGGACATCTCCTTTAATAAGACATAGCACTTAAGTGCTTTTAACAAATCGCTAGCCACTTTTAAATTTTACGCGATTAGGTCTTTTTTTTAAATTAAGCACACAAACGATCAAATTTTCACACAAAAATTTCACAGATATCAATTTACATATTATAAGTACAAAAAATAATATTAAAATATTTTTCTAACTCGAATTTGTGATCCCAAAATCACTATTTTGATTAGGGTTTAAACCGGGATGTTACAACTTATAGGATGATTGAATTGGTATGTTTTCAATGTGGTTGAAGTGTGTTTTGGTCATGTGAATGTTGATAGAATTGGGGTGTCTTGGTGTGCAAGTTTTGGTGTTGGAATGGCTTGTTTTAAGGGTAAATTTTTCTACATAGGGCTTGGGACATGAACTGCCACACGGCTGTGTGCCACACATGGTCTCTCCACATGGTCGTGTGTATTTATTAGTTTAGTTGCAGGTTTCACACAATCTGTGACACAGCTATGTGTCTGAAAACAATTCGTGGCATAGTTTTGTGCATGGCATACAACACGACCATGTGGTCCTTTTTCGAATACCCACATGAGTAGACACACGGGCTGGGACAAGGTTGTGTGTCTAGACTTCAAATGTTCACATGATCTAGGCTATGTCACACGACTGTGTGACCCTTATTTTCCAAATTTTCAAGTTTTTCTAAAATTTTCTGATTTGTTTTGATTTGATCTCAAATTGTTCTCAAACTATTTTTAAGGCCCATAGGCTCGATTTAAGGCTCGTAAGTGTATTGTTGCCATGATTAGACTAAGTTATTGAATATTAACATTAAGTTGAATAATTGATTCTATTTTGAAATTAACGTTCTTGTAATATCCCAAAAATAAGAGGTTAGTAGGATCGAGTTTTTGAATCGAGAGAGAATGGTCATGCCTTAATTTTTAAGATTATCTATGCATTTTTAGGAAACCAATGAGGTATTGGTTTTTTGGTTAAGTGTTAGTGAAACATTTCTTGAAACCCAAGTTCAAATCCCTTCTCTCGCACCATTTTTATTATTTTACAAATTTTGCCTCAAACCTTAGTGTGTGACACGCCATATTTTTTAAATAAATATTTCAAAATTATATCAACAGTGAGTTATGGGTTTGATGGTTAAACATTAGTTAATTTATCCTTAAGGTCCTAAGTTCAATTTCCTTCCCATGTAAATAATTTAATTTTTGGAAAAAAATCATTTGTTCTTAATATATGTGCCACCCAACCCTTGTAACCCTAGGTTTAAATGTTAACTTTTCACAAATAATCAGCCTTTAATCCTCCTTCTCATTGCCCTAGTCGTTCATCTCCTCCTCTCCCTCTCTTTGATTTTAATTTTCTTTCCATTTCCTTCATTGTTGTTGTTGCCTACACCTAGTTTTACCATCTCTTTTTATTTTTTATTTTTGTCTCAAGTTTTGTTAACATCTTCTCCACCATCTTGCTGGTATTTTTCCTCATCTAAATCAGCCTCAAATTTTAAATCTTGAACCCCAAGATCGATCTCGAACATTGCCAAGAAAGTGTCATTATCGTTTCTATCAACTAGCTTCGGTAAGATCTCTTTTCTCTTCAATTTCTTGATTAATCTTGTTAATTAAAAACCAAAATTTATAGATCTGGAATTTAGGTAATTTTAAATTATTTCAAATTTATATTTAAAGGTTTTAATGAGATCTCAAGCCATTTTAAAATTCAGCCTCAATTTTGGCCACCATGGGTGGTGGCGTGTGCGCTTATGTGGAAGAAAAGGAGTTGTTTTGTTTCTTAGGTCTTGCCTATATTTTTCCAGTATTAAATTGTGTTATTGAAACATCCTAACCAGCCCTTAATCACATGTTAATTAGGGAGAGACGTTCTTGATCAATTAGCTAATCGAATTTCACAAATCGTGAAGCGTAACTGCAATTAAAGATAACTGGTTTGTTATTTCGACATGGTTGTTGGGTAAATGTTATAAATTGATCAAATGGAGGAATTTAATCATTAACTAGCTACTAATTTTCTAGTATATTATTTAATTAGGCGATGACCTTAACGCCCCAAATTATCCGTAAGGGCGAAGAACGATTGTACGTACGGTTCGCATCGATACAGTGTAAGGAATTTAACTAGTTTGGATTCATAAAATAGTTATAATTTCAAGGATTTGTTTGAACTCATATGTGGGCATTTGGGGGCCGGTTCAATGGTAAATTTATTGAATTTATACTGAATTTTGGTTTTTTTTTTGTTTAAGGAATTATTAAGGAAAATTGGAAGATTCACTAGTGTGCTGCAAGGAAGAGAAAAATAAGGTGTTGGTCCTAAACTCATAAAATTGTTTGAAAATGTTAAATATCATGTTATATTTGATATATTAGCTTGCTGATTGGATTGAATTAATAGCCAAATTATTGATTTTGTGAGTGGCTA
Source organism: Gossypium longicalyx (assembly GCA_025698465.1). Classification (NCBI taxonomy): domain Eukaryota; kingdom Viridiplantae; phylum Streptophyta; class Magnoliopsida; order Malvales; family Malvaceae; genus Gossypium; species Gossypium longicalyx. Next base: position 53,548,523 of record CM047006.1, on the reverse strand, counting down.
AACCAGGTATATTTCGAGCCTTAACAGATTGACATGTTGGCAAAATTGCGAGTTTGATAATATGAATATTTGATCAAGTTTGTAATTGCATATTTGTGTTCTGAGATATAAGAATGTTTGTGTAACGACCCAAAAATCTCGAACTTTCTTTTTTTTCGGTTGTGATAAAAAGTGTGCTTAATATCCCTAGTCAAGTGTTATTTATTTGATAATAGGCCTTGGTTAAGTTTTGAGTTTGAACTTTAGGGTGGAGGAGATTATAGTTTAATAATTAAAAGAACCTTTATGGCAAGCAGGTTGGTTTTTAAATAAATGAAGGATGAATTGGACACAAGGAGCCTTGTGTTGGAGTGGCAAGTACCTCACATGTGGGCTTAGAGGTGGCGTCACATGCATGGCAAGGAGGTTTAGGGTTAGAATCCCTCCTTGCTCAAAAGGAGAATTTATTTTTGCTCAATGAATGACCAATAGTGGCGTTGGATGTGAACTCTAAAGGGAGTGATCAGAGGTGAAATTTAAGGAAGGGATTAAGGAGTTATCAGGGAGAAAAGTTAGGAGATGAGAGGTGTAGAGAAGTGGAGCTGAATTGGGAATTTGGGGATAGAAAATTCAGCTATAGTCTATATATAGGTGCCGATTGTGGGGATTCTAGGCTAATGCTAAATTCTTCCTCTCTATGTTACCGAAAACACTTTTCTCTTCAAAGATCTAAAAGCAGAAATCTCTTGTTCTTCCTCTTTTGTTTTGTGCCGATTTTCCATTCTTTCTTTACTCAAATTCTCTTTTGATTTACCTTTGGTTTTAGCCGATTCCTTCTCCTCTTCTTCTTATTTGTGCCGAATAACCCCTTTCATCATACAAATCTCAAAAGCCGAATACCTCTTTGGCTGAGGACCCTCTGTACCGCCACTACTCCCTCCACTTCGGTCGATTCTTGTGTAAGTGCTTGCTCTTTTAGTCGGTTTTCCTTGTACTAATTTCTTCTCTCCCTCACATTTTTTAAATTGGTTTTGGTAGGGGATTAGTATCGAATCTCGAAGTTTAGATCTCTTCCGAATTGCTCATTAGGCGTTTTGGGGTTTTGGGTAAGTGTTCCTCATTTAGTGGTTAAGGTTGGCCAAATTGTCATGGGGGATTTAAGAGTGACTTAAGATGATTGTGAGTCACTTGTGTTTGGGTTTTAATGATTAAGATCGATGCAGATTTAAGGAATACTCATGATTAGTGATCAAGGAAGGGTTGTTAAGGCTTGTCCTTCAAGGTAAGGCAAAGGTGGGATTTCGGCTTGTGGTGATCGTATTTGATAAGTGCGTGATTAATCGTTAAGTGACATCATTTGTAGGATTGTGGCTAAGGAGATCGCAGCACGTCTTAGTACTAGGTGTGTACATACACTGCACACACACAGTAGATCGGCAAATCCCAAAATGCTGAAAAGTCGAAATGCCAAAAAGCCGAAAATTTGGCTACAATAGTCTTGCGAGTGCGTGAACACTCGTAAGAGGGAAACTGATATGTTATAAGAGGCCCCATCAGTGATCTCATGGTCTTGGGCAGTGTTTTGGCCAACCGGGCCAGAATGGGCTAAATGGGCCTGATGGGCTGTAGGGCCCATAATAGGCAAAAGTTGGCAATTTGATACTAAGTGATGATAAAGCATATGATTGCATGAATATAAATGTGATTGGCCTGATGGGCCATATTATGTGATTGGGCCTGATGGGCCACATGAATGTGATTGGGCCTGATGGGTCATATGAATGTGATTCGGCCTGATGGGCCATATGAATGAGATTGGGCCTAGTGGGCCATATGCAGGTATGTAGACTTGTTTGGGCTTTGTAAGGGGTTTTGGGCCTAGTATCTGATAACTGCTTAAACATACATAAAACTTAATAAATTAATTAATTGTGACCGTGGACAAGTCATAAGGTTAAGCCGTGGCAATGGATATATGCATGTCTATGATTGGATCTAGGGAGAGCTTGGTACTTAAGCAGTCTTAATGGCTCACCTCCTCTTCTCTGGAATCCTACCTGGTGTATAGTATCTATTGACTTTAGCCAATGAGGACTTGTTAACGGGCCAAGGCAAGTAATAAACCCATAATAAAAAGAAATTACTGAAATGCCCCTAAGGGCAAAAAATGGCTAAAATACCCCTATGTGTTGAATGTAAGACTTATGGATGTTACATGTGTGCCTGCTGCATTTATATGATATCTTGTTTAGGTTGCATACGGGTGGGGAATTATGGAATGGAGGAAGTATATAAGGATCGCTTGGTTGCTTAACAGCCGTGGATCCACCGACGGCTATAAAGCCCAATATGTGATTAGAAGCTTGCTGCAATAAAGGTAGTCCCACAACCAGGCTAACATTGATTTGTATCGGTTGGGTGGGTCGATATTTATATCTCCACATGATGTATACCAGGGGATAGAGTCGGTGTATAGCCGTTGGATTATTGGAGTGGGTTGCACAACATTGCATGTATGATATTATGGTGATTGATGATTGCTTAATACTCTTTGAGGGTTGTATACACTGAGTTTTCGAAAACTCACCCCCTCTATTATTTTTCTCAAGTGATGCTCAGTAGGAGGTTCGACGGTAGGAGGGACTCCGAGGTGGCCAACTAGCAAGGCTACTTAGACTTGTTTATTTTTAAGCATATTATTTCTATTATTTTAAGTTATTTCAGTTTGGATTGTAATAAGGCCTCTTCGATGGATATCTTTTTCAACCTAAGATTATTATTATTTTTATGCTTTATACTTGCTAGAAGTAGAACATGGTTTTCCTAAACCATAACTATTTTTAATACTACATTTCCGCAACTTAATTTAAAAATAACAAGTTTTCATAGATCATCTGTTTTAACTAAAGCTTCCACAACTGAAAGTTACATAATATTCTCTTTTGAAGGGTTTTCAATGAAAATAAGGTTTTCGATAAAACACTTCAATGTGACACGCTGGATCTGGCCATAACGTCTGAGCCAGGTTTGGGGTGTTACATTTAGTGGTATCAGAGCCAAGTTGCAAAACTGAGGCTGTGAAGTGGGCCTTATTATTTGGGTTTGTTTTAAAGAAAAAAATCTTATTGTGCGGCACACCGAGTCTCCAACGTCGAACCAAGTAAGTTCTTTTATTATTAAGCTTGTTTAATTTGATATATTGTAGATAGTTAGTAGGCTACTTTGGATGATCATGCTGAGGCTTTTAGTTGGAGTGAAACTGAAGCCCGTAGGACCTTGAAACTGTACAGGATTTACGAAAACAACTTTCTTTTTAATACTTTCATAAGAGATCGACTTAATTATTAGAATAACTAAAAATTCATAAAATTTCTAATCCAGATAATACGTGAATCAATGATGAGTGCTAGAAGAGGTGCAAGGGGCCGTGGCCGAGGCTGTGGAAGTGTTAGGGCTAAATCGTCGGCATTGGGCCATATGCCTAATATTGGAGTAGAAGTGGCTCCAGCCTCACCCGTGGCTGAGAATGGGCCGTATGATTGGGCCGCGGGGAATGATGCATTATCGCAGGCAATGCTGAGGATTTTGGAAAGGGTCGCAAGGCCCAATAATGGCATGGGAAATCAGGGGTCAATTCTAGAGCAACTTCGATCAAATGGGGCTGAGATCTTTAAGGGCGTGGTTGGTATGGCTCCTAACGTGGCTAAATACTGGTTGGAGGCCACTGAAAGGATAATGGAGGACTTAGACTATTCACCTAAACAAAAGTTGGAAGGGGCAGTATCATTGCTTAGGGAAGAAGCTTACCAGTGGTGGCTGACAATGAAAGTGGCCACCCAACCTGAGCAGGTCACTTGGGAGTTCTTTAAAACTGTGTTTCAAGGGAAGTATGTGGGTACGAGTTATGTGGATGCTAGAAGGAAGGAGTTCCTGAACTTGACCCGGGGAAACAAATCTGTGATGGAGTATGAGGCGAAATTTCTACGCCTTAGTAGGTATGCAAGAGTTATGGTGGCAACAGACTATGAGCGTTGCGTTAGGTTTGAGGATGGTCTTAGGGATAGCCTCAGAGTATTAATAGCTCCACAAAGGGAGCGAGTTTTGTCGGAGTTGGTAGAGAAAGCAAAGATAGTAGAGAAGGTGAAGCGCACTGAGCGCCTAAATCGAGAAAAAGAAAGGGGTAAGAATAAAAGGGAGGCTGAGACTTCTGGTGCTGGACAGAGGCCTAAGGCTAGGGCTAGAGTTAATGGGCCAATTAGAGTAGAGCCCCATACTGTTAATCTAGGGGTGCAACCTTGTGCTGATTGTGGGAAAGCTCATGTAGGCGAGTGTTGGAAGAGAACGGTAGCTTGTCTAGCTTGTGGATCTATGGAACATAGGATCAATAGTTGCCCTAGAATGCCAGGTCAGGTGCCAATCGTGGGCCGAGTTGGTGCTCAGCCATCAAGAGGTGGTCAGCTGCTGCCAAGGGGCTGTGGGTAGGCCAGGGACGATAACGATAATGGACATGGACGTGGAGCACCAGAAAAAAATACAGGCCATATTGAGGCGAGGCAGCCAGCTTTAGTTTATGTTACTCGTCACCGAGAAGACGGGGATGCCCCAAATGTGATAACAGGTATGTTCTTTATACATGAGTTACCTTACACTGCATTGATTGATATCGGATCGACGTATTCTTATGTTGCATACAATATGACTGAACCTTTGGGTGATATGTTTGAAATTACTGCGAATGAGATTACTGTGATAAGTCCGTTAGGTCAGTCAGTGGGAGTGAATAAGTTGTTTAGGGAGGTACCCATAGTAGTCCAAGGAGTTACCTTTTTAGCGGATTTGATGGAACTGTTGTTTAGCGAGTTTGATTTAGTCTTGGGTATGGATTGGCTGGTGAAACACTGAGTAACCTTTGATTGCACTGCAAAGCGAATGGTGTTAAGAACGGTGGAGGATAAGGAGGTTGTGGTGATTGGTGAACACGAAAATTATCTATCAAATGTGATTTTGGCATTAAGGGCTGAGAAGTTGATACGAAAGGGTTACGAAGCCCATTTGGCTTATATTAGCGATACAGAGGTTAAGAGCCCTACTGTTAAGGAGTTGAGAATAATTAGGGAATTTCCTGATGTTTTCCTTAAAGAGCTGCCAGGGCTGCCGCCCAACAGAGAAGTAGAATTTAGAATCGAGTTGTTACTTGGTACGACTCCGGTATCCATCGCCCCTTATCGGATGGCACCGAAGGAGTTGGTAGAACTTAAGGCACAGATTCAGGAATTGTTGGATCGAGGATTCATCCGACCAAGTGTGTCTCCGTGGGGAGCACTGGTGTTATTCGTGAAGAAGAAAGATGGGACGTTGCGAATATGCATCGACTACCGGCAGTTGAACAAGTTAACTATTAAAAACAAGTACCCTTTGCTGAGAATCGATGATCTTTTTGATCAGTTTAGCGGAGCTTCTATTTTCTCGAGATTGATCTATGCTCGGGGTATCACCAATTCAGGGTTAAGGAGGCAGATGTTTATAAGACAGCTTTCAGAACTGGTTATGGGCACTACGAGTTCTTGGTGATGCCAATCGGGCTGACGAACGCACCTGCGTCTTTCATGGATCTCATGAATCGGGTTCTCCAACCCTACCTGGATCAGTTCATGGTGGTTTTTATAGATGACATCTTAGTGTACTCAAGAAATGAGGATGAGCATGATGCACACTTCAGGATTGTATTGCAGGTTTTGAGGGAGAAGCAGTTGTATGCCAAATTTAGTAAGTGCGAATTTTGGCTAAGGGAGGTTACTTTTCTAGGACATGTGGTGTTAGCTGAGGGGATTAAGGTGGATCCCCAGAAGATTGAAGTGGTGTTAGACTGGAAAACACCTAAGTCAACATCAGAAATTCGAAGTTTTTTGGGCTTGGAAGGGTACTATAGGCGGTTGGTTGAGGGATTTTCCTTAATTGTTGCACATTTAACTAAGTTGTTGAGGAAGGGGGTACCGTTTGAGTGGACGGACAAGCAGCAATAGAGTTTTAGAAAGCTTAAGAAGGTTTTAACTGAGGCCCCTGTGTTGATTCAGCCAAAGCCTGAGAAGAAGTTTATGATTTATAGTGATGCATCACATGTGGGCTTGGGCTGTGTATTGATGTAGGAAGGAAAGGTGGTTGCATATGCGTCATGTCAACTTAAGACTCACGAGGTGAATTACCCAACCCATGACTTGGAACTAGCTGCGGTGATTTTTGCACTAAAAATATGGAGGCATTACTTATACAGAGAGAAGTGCATAATTTATTCGGACCGTAAGAGTTTGAAGTACTTCTTTACCCAAAAGGAGCTAAACCTTAGGCAGCGTAGGTGGGTGGAATTATTGAAGGATTATGATTGTACGATTGAATACCACCCCAGCAAAGCAAATATGGTAGCCAACGTGTTGAGTCGTAGGGTTAAGTCAGACTTGAGGGCTATGCTCGCCTGTTTAAGCTTGTTGGATGATGGTAGCTTGTTAGCTGAGCTTCAAGTAAAGCCGGTGTGGGTCGAGCAGCTAAAGAGTAAGTAGTTAGTGGATGAGACTTTGGGTGCTCATTTTAGACAAGTAGAAAATAGGGAGACGTCAGACTTTGGGATAAATAATGAATGAGTGTTGTGTTTTTATGGGCGGATGTGTATACCAAAGGATGATGATCTAAGGTAGTTTATTCTGCAGGAAGCGCATAGCAGTCTCTATGCCATGCATCCTGGTGGAAACAAGATGTATCAGAATTTGTGTGAGCTCTATTGATGGCCTGGACTTAAGCGCGAGGTTATGGAGTTCGTAAGTAAATGCTTGATTTGTCAAAAGGTGAAGGCGGAACATCAGTTGCTTTCAGGATTGCTTCAGCCAGTAAAGATTCCACTTTGGAAGTGGGAAAGGATTACTATGGACTTTGTTAGTGGGCTACCCTTGACGCCTACTAAGAAAGACTCATTGGTTATAGTGGATCGGTTAACCTAGTCTGCCCATTTTGTACCGGTCCTCATCGATTACTCTTTACAAAAGCTGGCTAGGTTGTATGTGGCAGAGATTATAAGATTGCATGGAGTGCCAGTTTCCATAATTTCTTATAGCGATCCACGTTTCACTTTGCGATTTTGGAAGAAGCTGCACGAGGCATTGGGTACTAGGTTGAACTTCAGCACGACATTCCACCCTCAAACTGATGGACAGTCAAAAAGGTGATCCAAGTTTCAAAAGATATGTTGAGGGGATGTGTAATTGAGTTCCGAGGTAGCTGGGAAGACTATTTGCCAGTAGCCCAATTTGCGTACAATAATAGTTATCAAGCAAGTGTTGGGATGGCTCCGTATGAAGCACTGTATGGGCGAAGGTGTCGAACTCCAACATGTTGGACAGAATTGGGCAAACAAAAAGTTTTGGGCCCTGAGTTAGTAGCAAATCTAAGGGTAAGGTAAAATTGATTTGGGATTGATTGAAGGAGGCCTCGGATAGACAGAAGTCATATGCTGACCTTAAGCGTCGAGAGATAGAGTATGCAGTGGGGGACTTAGTTTTTCTTAAGGTCTCTCCGTGGAAGAAGGTATGAAGGTTTGGATGGAAGGGGAAGCTAAGTCCAAGGTTCATTGGGCCATATCAGGTTGTGAGGCGGGTTGGGCCAGTCACTTATCAGTTGGAATTACCTTTTGAACTAAGTCAGATCCACGACGTGTTTCATGTTTCCATGCTAAGACGGTATCGCACGGATCCTTCGCATGTCGTGTCGGTTGCAGAGATCGAGGTTAGGCCAAACCTAACATTCGAGGAAGAGCCCATACAAATAATTGGTCGTGAAGTTAAAGTACTGAGAAGGAAGTCCGTCCTATTAGTCAAAGTGCTTTGGCGTAATCACAAGGCTGAGGAGGCTACTTGGGAACCTGAGGAAATGATTCGACATCAATATCCTCAACTATTTGGATCAGGTAAAAATTTCGAGGATGAAATTTCTTTTAGGGGGTAGAGTTGTAACGCCCCAAAAATCCTGAACTTTCGTTTTTTTTTTTGTTGTGATAAAAAGTGTGCTTAATATCCCTAGTCAAGTGTTATTTACGTGATAATAGGCCTTGGTTAAGTTTTGAGTTCAAACTTTGGGGTGAAGAAGATTATAGTTTAATAATTAAAAGAACCTTGATGGCAAGTAGGTTGGTTTTTAAATGAATGAAGGAGGAATTGGACACAAGGAGCCTTGTGTTGGAGTGGCAAATAGCGTCACATGTGGGGTTTAGAGGTGGTGTCACATGCATGGCAAGGAGGTTTAGGGTTCGAATCCCTCATTACTCAAAAGAAGGATTTATTTTTGCTCAATGAATGACCAGTGGTGGCGTTGGATGTGAACTCTGAAGGGAGTGATCAGAGGTGAAATTTAAGGAATGGATTAAGGAGTTATCAGGAAAAAAAGTTAGGAGATGAGGGGTGTAGAGAAGTGGAGCCGAATTGCGAATTTGGGGATAGGAAATTTAGCTATAGTCTATATATAGGTGCCAATTGTGGGGATTCTAGGCTAATATCGAATTCTACCTCTCTATGTTACCGAAAACACTTTTCTCTCCAAAGATCTAAAAGCTAAAATCCCTTGTTCTTCTTCTTTTGTTTTGTGCCAATTTTCCATTCTTTCTCTACTCAAATTCTCTTTTGATTTACCTTTGGTTTTAGCCAAATACTTCTCCTCTTCTTCTTATTTGTGCTGAATAAACCCTTTCATCATACAAATCTCAAAAGCCGAATACCCCTTTGGCTGAGGACCCTCTGTGCCGCCACTACTCCCTCCAATTCGGTCGATTCTTGTGTAAGTGCTTGCTCTTTCAGTCGGTTTTCCTAGTACCAATTTCTTCACTCCCTAAACTTTTCTAAATTGGTTTTGGTAGGGATTAGTATTGAATCTCAGAGTTCAAATCTCTGCCGAATCGCTCTTTAGGCATTTTGGGGTTTTGAGTAATTGTTCCTCATTTATTGGTTAAGGTTGGCCAAATGGTCATGGAGGATTTAAGAGTGACTTAAGATGATTGCGAGTCACTTGTGTTTGGGTTTTAATGATTAAGATGGATGCAGATTTAAGGAATAGTCATGATTAGTGATCAAGGAAGGGCTGTTAAGGCTTATCGTTCAAGGTAAGGCAAAGGTGGGATTTCAGTTTGTGGTGATCGTATTCGATAAGTGCGTGATTAATTGTTGAGTGACATCATTTGTAGGTTCGTGGCTAAGGAGATCGCAGCACGTCTTAGTACTAGGTGTGTACATACACTGCACTCACAGTAATTCGGCAAATCTTCAAATACCGAAAAGTCGAAATGCCGAAAAGTCGAAATGCCGAAAAGCTAAAAATTTGGCTACAATAGTCTTACGAGTGCATGAACACTCGTAAGGGGCAAACCGATACATTATTACAGGCCCCATGAGTGATCTCATGGTCTTGGGCTGTGTTTTGGCCAACCGGGCCATAATGGGCTAAATGGGCCCGATAGGCTGTAGGGCCCATAATAGGCAAAAGTTGGCAATTTGATACTAAGTGATGAAAAAGAATATGATTGCATGAATATGAATGTGATTGGGCCTGATGGGCCATATGAATGAGATTGGGCCTAGTGGGCCATATGGAGGTATGTAGACTTGTTTTGGCTTTGTAAGGGGTTTTGGGCCTAGTATCTGATAACTGCTTGAACAGACATAAAACTTAATTAATTAATTAATTGTGACCATGGACAAGTCATAAGGTTAAGGTGTAGCAATGGATATATGCATGTCTATGATTGGATCTAGGGAGAGCTTGGTACTTAAGCAGTCTTAATGACTCACCTCCTCTTCTCTGGAATCCTACCTAGTGCATAGTATCTGTTCACTTTAGCCAACGAGGACTTGTTAACGAGCCAAGGTAAGTAATAAACCCATAACAAAAGGAAATTATTGAAATTCCCCTAAGGGCAAAAAATGGCTAAAATACCCCTATGTGTTGAATGTAAAACTTATGGATGTTACATGTATACCTGCTGCATTCACATGATATCCTGTTTAGGTTGCATATGGGTGGGGAATTATGGTATGGAGGAAGTATATGAGGATCGCATGGTTGCTTGACGACCGTGGATCCACCGACGGCTATTAAGCCCAATATGTGATTAGCATCTTGCTGCAATGAAGGTAGTACCGCAACCGGGCTACCATTGATGTGTATCGGATGGGTGGGTCGATATTTATATCCCCACATGATGTGTACCGAGGGACGGAGTCGGTGTATAGCGGTTGGATTATTAGGGTGGGTTGCACAACATTGCATGTATGATATTATGGTGATTGATGATTGCTTAATACTCTTTGAGGGTTGTACACACTGAGTTTTTGAAAACTCACCCCCTCTTTTATTTTTCTCAGGTGATGCTCAGTAGGAGGTTCGACGGTAGGAGGGACTCCGAGGTGGCCAACTAGCAAGACGACTTGGACTTGTTTTTTTTAAGCATTTCATTTCTAGTATTTTAAGTTATTTTAGTTCGGATTGTAATAAGGCCTATTCGATAGATATCTTTTTCAACCTAGGATTATTATTATTTTTATGCTTTATACTTGCTAGAAGTAGAACATGGTTTTCCTAAACCATAACTGTTTTTAATACTACATTTTCGCAACTTAATTTAAAAATAACAAGTTTTCATAGATCATCTGTTTTAACTAAAGCTTTCGCAACTGGAAGTTACATAATATTCTCTGTTGAAGGGTTTTCATTGAAAATAAAGTTTTCGATAAAACACTTCAATGTGACACGCTAGATCTGGCCATAACATCCGGGCCGAGTTTGGGGTGTTACAGTTTGACTGAATGATATAATGTGTTGAGATATTAAGCTTACGTATGCTTTGAACGCATGAGATATTTGTTATATTGTGTACTGAAAAGGGTGCAATTTATGCACAATGAAAATCCGTAAAGTATGTGAAATTCATTAATATTTATTGATACTAACACAATGATAATTTGAATGATTGGAACACTGTTTCCATTTACTGAAAACATGTGATTATTAGGGACATGCTGAGCATGTCAAATGAATGTGAAAAGTATTGAGATATGATTATGTATGAGATTGTGTGACATATTGCATATGCATCGGGTTGGGATTTTGTGGTTGATGGAGGAGTTCCATGGAGTACCGGTGACATATTAAGCCCGCATTATTCGTAGTCAGTGCACTGCACCTGGAGTACTAAGGGGAATGGTGATTTATTGCACTTTTACTGGTAGCTTGTCAGCATTCTTGCTGGCAGAAGTTTCTACATATTGTTACCAATAGTTTTAACCACAACGTGCTTAAGCCCATAATGTTTTGGAGTTCGGATGACGGGTTCTGGGCCACTCATGGTGTGTAGCAGATGGTATGAGTAGGAACCTTTTTACATTGCATCATGTACACGACATATTTGAATGTTATTGATTTATGCTACGTATTGTATTTTGTTGTATTGAATGGTATCGAAATTAGTGATTGTCACTCGAATGAATGATGACCTATGCTCATACATTGTTTAACATCAATTTGATAATGGCTATGTAACGATATGAAATTCTTATGATGGTTATGTTTTCTTCCGTTAAAGCTAATCTATTTCACTATATTCGATATTTATGTTTGTTTAAATAATTGTTCAACTCACACTGAGCTTTTCATAAGCTCACCCCCCAATAGTGTTTAACTTTTTAGGTAAACCTTGAAATTAGGACCGAACTCGACATTTGGAGAATCACCTTGGACCTTGAACTATTCTTAGTAAGTATTATTAAGTCTTTATTGGTTTTGGCTTGTAATTTTTTATTATTTATGGTCTGTGGCTCAGTAACTTTTCTTTTGGAGATTTTTGCATGCATGGATTACTTAAGCATAATAACTGGATAATGCATGATATTGGGCTTAAATAAAATTTGATATTGTTCCCTAGTTTTTGCTGCATTACAAAGGAACCGTTTTTGAAAAACAAATCGATAAAGCAACTAAGTTTCAAAAATGACTTGAAAAATGGTTTTTCCGCTGCATTAGTTTAACATCGAGTTTTTTTTTCAAGAAGAGCGAAAAGCAAATAGTTTTTCTAAAACAACACTATCAACAATAAAATGAATCCTAAGCATACACAACCTAATGAATGAATGTTTTTAAGCTAACTCACAACTATGGTTTTCTCTAAAATGAATTTATTTAAAGTCTTCAAAAGTAACATAAGTTAGCTTAGCCATTTCAGTGGCTAATGTAGCCTTCTCAATCTAGCCATAACGTCTAGGCCAGGCTTGGGAGGTTACAATTCTATTTTGTTTCGTAATGCTTCATATCCCTAATCCAACAATGGAGACAAGATATAAGTGTTACATTTAGTGATATCAGAGCCACAGTTTAGTCGGTTCTCGGACTGAACATAACATGTATAGAGTATAGAATATATGCCATTTTATAACCTATGATAGTGATGTCTCCTAACTTAAATTGAGTATGTTTTTCATATGGATAAAAGATATCGTCCAACCAAGCTGATTCTAATGAAGTTGAGAGTAATGCTCAAGCCTTCGTTCAAGGAGCAGCTTGTAATGGGCTCGTTTCTAAGAGCCTAGGAAGTGAGGTGAAAGAAGCTTTCTTCCACATGATGTCTAAATGGTTCTCTAATTTTAATTGAACAAATGTAATGGCTCAATAACCTTCTCCCCCTTACGTACCTCAATCAGTTCCCCTTTATTCCTCAATATTTGGAACATGTACGTGTAAATAATTGATAAAATTCATAAATATGGGGTAGAAGAATTTTGTGGTACAGATGAAGATGATCTATAAAAAGTTGAATTCTGGTCAGATAATACCATTAGGGTTTTTGAGAAACTATCTTGCTCTCCCAACGATTATTAAAAATGTGTGATATCTTTGTTAAAACACTCAGCATATGTGGAACATTTTGGTAGCAGTGATACCGAAGGAATGATAAAATTGGCACTTTTTCCAAACTGAATTTAAAAAGAAATACGTCAATTAGCAATATCTTGATAACAAAAGGAAATAGTATCTAAAACTAATGCAAGGTCGTAGAACTGTAGTTAAATATGAAAGAGAATTCTTACAGCTCAACAAATATGCACGGGAATGTATTCCAACTGAGGCTATTATGTGTACCCTTTTGAAGATGGGTTGAACGAAGATATCAGATTACTTCTTGAGATTCTTGAGTTGAAATAATTTTTTGTTTTGGTGGATGGAGCACACAAAGCAGAAAAACTTAGAAAAGTAATAAGAAGAGTAGATTCTGAAGTTCGAGATACAGGAAAACAACTGGTGGGAAAATCTTATTCTTTTCCTTCAAGGTCAATAAAACAATTTTGTAGTCGTACATCAGCTTCATCTGGATTTCTTAAAAGGGGGCGAGGAAGGTAAACTAGCTCAAGATCTCAGGAAACCTCAGTAGCTAGTGTTGGTAGTGTGCGTAATGTGAACAAACTAGATTGTCAACATTGTGGCAGGAAACATTTTGGTGAATGTCGAGGAAAGGAAGGGTCATGTTTTAAATGTGGCTCGTTCGATCACTTCCTTCGTAATTGTCCAAATTTTTTTAAGAGTGATAAAGCTCAAAATGTCCGTTCTAGGAATGCACCTTCTAAAGGTAGGCCACCGAAAAGTAGTGGAAATATGAGACTTAGTTGTAGTGGCACTAAAGATACTACAGTTTGATCCGAGGTACGAGCACCGACTAGGGCTTATGCAATTCGAGCTTGGGAGGATGCTTCTGCACCTGATGTGATTGTTGATACATTTTATATCTTTGATGTTAATGTTTATGCTTTGATTGCTGATACATTCTTATATATGCACGACATTAGTATTAGATTAGAAAGTACCTCTTGAGTCAACTGAATTTGTAGTCAAAGTAACTAATCCGCTAGGCCAGTATGTGCCAGTTGATAAAGTTTGTAGAAACTGTCCCCTGAAAATTCGGGATTGCAACTTTTTGGTTGATTTGATGTTATTACTGTTCGATGAATTTGATGTGATCCTTGGTATGGATTGGTTGACTCTGCACGATGTTGCTATGAACTGTACACAAAAACAGATTATTTTGAAATGTCAAAATGGTGAAATCGTCATGGTTGAATCAGATATATGTAACAGTATTGCCAATATTATTTCGACTTAGTCAGCACAGAAATGTGTTCAAAAAGGTTGCGAGGTGTATTTAGCTTATATATTCAATACCAGAGTTTCATAATAGAAGTGGAATTAGTTCTGACTGTTTATGATTTCGATGATGTGTTTCCGAAAGAGTTGTCAGGATTAGCTCTAGTCAGAGAGGTTGAATTTGCTATTGAGTTGGTACTGGGAACTTCTCCAAAATCGATTGCTCCATATAAAATGGACCAACCGAATTAAAAGAGCTGAAAGCACAATTACAGGAGTTGATGGATAGAGGATTTGTTTAGCCTAGTTTTTCTTCTTAGCGTGCACCTGTATTTTTTGTGAAGAAAAAAGGTGGGTCAATACGGTTCTATATTGATTAACAGATGCTTAATAAAGTTACAATAAAAAAGATAGTGGTTGCCACGTATTGATGATTTGTTTGATCAGTTAAAAGGTGTGACATTAATTTCAAAGATTGATCTTTGTTTTTGGATATTATCATCTTCAGGTTAAAGATTCAGATGTGCCAAAAATAGCTTTCAGTACTAGATACGAACATTATCAATTCTTAGTTATGTCATTTGGTTTAACAAATGCACATGCTCTATTGGATTTGATGAAAAGATTATTTTGGCGGTACTTAGATAGATTTGTGGTTGTTTTCATTGATGATATTATGATTTATTCCTGGCCCAACATTTGAGAAAAATATTACAGACTTTGCGCGGAAAAAAATTATATGCAAAATTTAGTAAATATGAGTTCTGGCTTTGAGAGGTCAGATTTTTGGGGCATATGGTATTGGCTGATGGCATTAGAGTGGATTCGAGCAAAATATCTGCTATTTTTTAATGGAAGCCTCTGAAAAATATCACTAATATCAGAAGTTTTTTGAGTTTGGCCAAGTATTACTGAAGATTTGTTAAAGGGTTCTCGATGATTGCTTCACCACTAATGAAGCTACTCTAGAAAGCTGTAAAGTTTTAATGGTCCGATAAATATCAGCAAAGCTTTGATCAGTTGAAAGTGATGTTAACCAAAGCCCCGGTGTTGATTCAGCCAGAGTTGGTCAAAGAGTATGTGATTTATAACGATGCTTCACTTAATGGATTGGGCTATGTTTTGATGTAGGAAGGCAAAGTTGTAGCTTATGCTTCCTGTCGATTGAAACCACACGTGAGGAACTACTCGACACATGATTTAGAATTGGCAACTATTGTGTTTGCTTTAAAAATTTGGCGACACTACCTATACGGAGATAGATGTCACATCTTCATGGATCACAAAATTTTGAAATACTTGTTGTCTCAAAAAGAGTTAAATTTGTGATAGTGTAGATGGTTGGAGCTGTTAAAAGATTATGATCTGATTTTGACTATCACCCGCGAAAGACAAATATTGTTTGTAACAGCCCAATTTCAGTGAAATTGGAACAGTGGTTCGGGACCACAAATCCGAGCCAAAAATAAAATTTATTTTTATTTTATTATATGATTCGTATTATATTAGAAATGTCATGTGAAATTTTTTATAAGAAAATTTTACCAATTATGTGTTTAATTACAGGAAGGACCAACTCCATAAAATGCAAAAGTTGAATTCTAGTAG
The DNA here is from genome assembly GCA_025698465.1 of Gossypium longicalyx. Classification (NCBI taxonomy): domain Eukaryota; kingdom Viridiplantae; phylum Streptophyta; class Magnoliopsida; order Malvales; family Malvaceae; genus Gossypium; species Gossypium longicalyx. Next base: position 53,532,779 of record CM047006.1, on the reverse strand, counting down.
CTAGAAGGATCAAATAGATATGAAAACTTAAGGTCCTTATATAGTAATTAGACCATTAATAAAAAGTTAGTAGATATTTTTTGGATGATTCATCCATGGAAAATTAGAAAAAGGCTAGGGACTAAATTTGAAACCAAAATTATTAAAGATGATAAATTAATTAAATAGAAATAAAAATCATTTGTATCATCTTCTTCCCCAAAATAATACATGGAAACCCTAGGAGAGAGAGGTAGCTTTCGAACTCACAAGTGGTCAGTCTCGATCATATCTAGAATAACCCGCAGTAGTCTTTGAACGGCTAAAGTCATCTCAGAACTTCTTGGATGATGAATGAAATGACTTACTCGATGATCTTTTTCGCAAATATCTTGCTTCAAAATTAGCTTTTCTTTTCTTTTTTCCAAGTTCTTTAGCTTTGCATGCTTGCTCGACAAGTATCATGAACTCTTTTATTTTTAGAATCCTGACTAACAGCTTGATGCCTTCATTCAAACCGTCTTCAAATCTTTTACACATTATAGCTTCAGTTGAAATACATTCTTGTGCATATTGACTTAATCACACAAATTCTCGTTCTTATTTCATAATAGACATATGGCCTCATTTCAGCTCAAGAAATTCTTTGCATTTCTGATCTATGAATCTCTGACTGGTGTACTTCTTTATAAACTCAGTCTGAAAGAACTCCCAATTGACTCATTCTTTCAAAACCACAGATATCAACGTTTTCCACCAATGATACGCTGTATCTTTCAGAAGTAAAACAACAAATTTAAGACATTCATCATGAGTACACGACAATTCATCAAACACTCATATCGTATCTCGAGCCAAAACTCAGCTCTCTCAGTATCATCATTAGTAGTAGCACGAAACTCTTTAGCCTCATATGTAACACCCCAAACCCGGTCCAGACGTTATGGCCGAATCCGACGTGCCACATGGAAGTTAAAAACCCATGTTTCATTTTAGTGTTAAAAACCGTCTTTTGTTAAGCTAAAGTGAATGGACGCTGTGCACCAGGTAGGAAACCAGAAAAAGAGGAGGTGAGCCCATCGGACTGCTTAAGTACCAAGCTCTTTCGGATCCAATCCTAGACATACACACCGCCATTGCCACACTCTAACATCGTGTATATTTTTAGGTTACCATTGTAATTATGTTCATTTTAAAATAAAACATATTTAATTTTGGAAAACGTTATCATAGCAAAAGCCTTGTTTGTAATCGTGTTACCTTGAAATCAATTTATGTTTTTGGAAACGAACCCTAGTTCTAGCCCATTTTGATAGTTAATATAAATTAAGTTCATCATAATAAAATATAAATCAAACCCATAAAAAAATAATAGAGCGGCCTTATTAAAACCCAAGATTAAATAGTAAATAAAATAAAATAAGGAAAATCAGTCACTTATTTCAAAGCCTAAGTCAGCTCAAGCCCGTTGAGCCTAAGCCCATTCAGTTAACAGTGGGTGCGGGTCAAAGCCCTTTTAGAATCTGATGAACCGGGCCTTAGCCCTTTTTCAGATAACAAGATGGCCCATAGGCCCATTCCGTAATAGAGCGGTCATATTCATGTATGCAAGCCCAACTTGACCTATAACCAACCGCTAACTCCACCCGGACCACCCTACACTCCATGTGGGAATAGCTCAACCCACCCAAATTTACACTCCACGATTGCGGCATTGTTGCCTAATTATCGATAAATTGAGGCAAAGCCTCGAAGACGTGGGACGAGCCACTTTCGGTACTTCCTCCATCAATATCCCAATCCCATGCATCGAGATAATAATAACATGGCATGCGAGAAATAACAATGATCAAACATGTATTTTGGTCAACCTTAACCCTAGGGGTATTTCAGTAATTCCACTCCTAGGGGTAAATCTGTAAATTTTCCACCTATAAAGGTATTTCAATAATTTATCTATTTTAGGGTTTTCATGCATATACGCATTTTTCACGTATTAACAAAAACATTCACCGAGGGTTCTTACTGAATTGGGCCCGCTGGCCCATTATCCCAATTTTGGCCCATTAAGCCCAAAAATATTGAAGGCACAGAAACCTTGCACTCTGTGGTCTAAACACTGTAGTTTACCAAAAACGTTAATCGATTTACCTTACGAGCATTCGCACACTCGCAAGTCCACAAAATACCGATTTTTCAGCATTTCAGCTTTTCGGCTTTTGCCGATCTAGACTAAGAAGGGGTGTCAGTTACACACCTGTTTTATGACGATTTGCTGACAAGATCCATGCACAAACTACCTACAATTATATTACTACCACGTTAATCTAACTACCGAAACGAACTACATAATAACTCCTTACCTTATTCGGCCATAACACCTTAGGCACTAGTAATCCTACCTTTGCCGAAGTTTGCGACTAGGCTTAGATCCCGTTGCTCCACCTGTCCAAGCCCTTGATCAGCAGCCTCTAGATCACCTTACTAACAAGACAAAATAGTTATCACAACCCCTTAGGGCTACAACTCCAAGTCGACAGCCTCCCTAACCTTTAGGGGTTTTGGCTTTTCTAAAATACGAAATAAAGACTAGATTGAAAAGACTTACCACCGGTTCCTTCGGTCAATGATTCCAATTAATCTCTACTCAATTCTGATTCCTATCTAAGCCCTCAAATGATAACAAAAGTCGAGCCTTCAGTGATCTCAATATTCAGCTAAGTCCCTAAAAGTGTGGGGTTTTCGGCTTTTGCTGGAACTGTGTAAAGAAAGATGAAATAGGAGGGTTTTGCTGTGGTCTAGTCGATAGAAACTTAAGGTTTAGAGAACTAGAGAGTCGGTCAAGAATGATGAAAAGGATAAGAGAATTGGCTAGTAGAAATCGGCACAGAAGAAAGTATAGTTTTCGGGATTTCGGATTTTTAAGGCAAATGGCTATGAAGGTTTTAGAAACGTCTGAAGAAAAAGATGGAGATGCACAGGTGGCTAGAGAGATTCACCTATAGAGGAAGAGAAGAAAAAGAAAAAGTTGATGAAGAGAGGAGAAAAGAAAGAAGAGGAGAATGGTCAGGAAACGGCACAATTTTTCCCTAATGCCGAATTTATACTGGCACTTATCCTAGCCGAATTTTGCCCCCCTAAAGCACCCCTTGGCCGGCCAAATCTTGCTCCTCAAGAGTCCACCATTCGGCCAACACTACTCTCCCTAATCAGCTCCTAAATCCTCTCCCTTATCCCCTCCTTACTCAATCCCTTAAGCAATTTAAACTCCTCCTGACAGACTTTCACTTCAGTTCCATTACTTACCTTTTCTGTGCATAAAAATTAATATCACTAATTTGCTTACCTTGCGACTCGAACCTTAGTTCCCCTTGGTCATCACGCCACCTCTAAAGCCCCCCAAGGGACGCCACAAGCTAGCTTACCACAGGCTTCCCTGTGTTTTATTTTACCCAATTAATACTTAAAAGCCCAACCAACCAGAACCCCTTTTTCTTATGGAATTAAAATTAATTAAAACTACCGGGTTTTTAACCTAAGCTTGGGCCTTCTAGAGGCCCACTAACCTAAGTAAATCCACGTCAAGCAGACAGAACACCAAAAATTTAAAATCTGCCAACATTCACAGTATTCCCGAAAATTGGTGCGTTACATCATATTTTAAAAATTTATCAACCAGAAGCTTACTCAAATGAACCAGATTTATAACTTGTGGCATGACAAGGACTTATGGAGGATTAGATGGGGGTGAAGGTTGTGGAGCAGCTGGATTAGTTCTAATATACTGAGTGAACCAGTCATTCATCATCTGGAAGAAGGCTTGCTTAGCCTCTCCCTCATGGCTACTCATAATCGGCCTAGAATCAGCCGGTGCTACCCTTTGAGCAGGAGCGGGCGCATTACTTTCCATATCATTAGCTACAGCTCGACCGGGATCCATTTACTATACGATAAACATATTTTAACTGTCAAGAATCATCACCCTATCACAGTTTATATATATGGCATGTATAGCTAGACTCTTACATGTTACGTTAGTCCTAGAATCGACTAAACCATAGCTTTGATACCAATTTAAATGTAAAACCCCTAACCCGTATTCTTAGCCAGAAAAAAGTTACGAGACATTACCGATCAATCACAACAAAATTCAAACATATACACATTCATAATCAAAATACATTCAAATCATTCACATTGTCCCTTATAAGGCTCTACGAGACCTTAAAACATGCTTAAAAGTGGTTCCGGGCTAAACTGATAACATTTACAAACTTTAGGGAACTTAGAAAATTTTCAAACCTTTCAGGGTCACACGCCTGTCTGAACAGGCCTTGTGTCTCACACAGCTACCAGACACGCCCGTGTCACAAGCCGTGTAAAAATAGGGCATACATACTAACTTGCACCACACGGCCGAGAACACGCCCGTGTGCCAGGCCAAGTGAAATCTAAGGGGGTTACTGACTTGGGTCACACGGCCGATCACACGCCCATGTGCTAGCCCGTGTGCCACACACGGCCAGTAGACACGCCCGTGTGTCTAGGCCATGTCAAAACTGTAGGGCATACTGACTTTAAATTGAAGGGTACCCCAGGGGACACATGGCCGTATAACATGACCGTGTGTCGCACACGACTGAGACACACGCTTGTGTCTCTGCCCGTGTGGACAAAAATAGGCCATTTGTAAAGCCAATTTGCCACCCTTTTCCCATGCACTCCTAGCCATCAAAATGATATGATTTCAACACATATATAAGTAATAAAAAACAAGCCAATTCATATTCATATTATACCATCTATTCACAACCATTACAATCACTCAATTCCACAACCAAAACATACCATTTCAATATGCCAAAGTTATCAAACTTATATAACTTCAAAATGCATTTACCCTTCAACTTATAACCTATTTCATACCTCAATTTATACCATTCCTCAAGCATTTATAACTAACCAAATCAACATCCATTTAGTTATATTCACAATTATGACAAACATACCATATCAAGCCAACATATAAGGCATTATATACATTACATACATCACTTATCAAACACATGATTCAAGCCAACTTTAAAGGCCATACACACTAACAATTTACAAGTCAAATCTCATGGCTAAAATCATTACTCAAAAACATACCAAAATGACACTAGCCTATACATGCCATATACCATATATATACAAAGCTCCTAAAGTACCAACGAGATGATAGATAGTGCGATGACGTATTCTCGACGATCCTCGAGTCCAAGCTAGCTTCGATAATCTATAAAACATGGAAAGAACACACAAGTAAGCTTTAAAAGCTTAGTAAGCCATATACAAATAAATCTATACCATGATCAACATCATTCTCATCAACTAAGTAAATTATAACTAAACACATTTAGTTACACAAACCTTTCTCAAAGTACATCTATTCCAATTCACATGTAATTTCATCAATTACTTCCTCTTTTCAATTCTCATATGAGTCTCATACGTACCTGAATCACTTACTTAATCTTATATTCAACCTTAACTTGACTTTACCCGTTGAACCCTTCGAAATCGCTAAGGATACTAAGATATCTCGTAAAGCTCAAACAATGCCATATCCCAGATATGGTCTTACATTTTTTTATATACCGATGCCAATGTCCCAGACGTGGTCTTACACAAAATCATACAATGATGCCAATGTCCCAAACATAGTCTTACATGTAATCACAATACAATGCTAATGTTCTAGACATGGTCTTACATGTAATCTCATCTCGATAAACCTAATGTCATTACATTTGCATCCTAAGCATTCCTAAGGTTCGTACGGGACTTTCCGATGTCATAACTCTATCGTTTCTTGCTCATAGTTGCTCTGTAACATTCCGAATTAGGGCATAGTCAGAACAGTGGTTTTGGAACCACAAATTTGACGTAAGAAAATTTATTTTTATTATATTTTTATGGTCTAAGATTTCACGGAATAATTTCGTGAAAATTTCGTTTGAAAATTTTGATGTTTGAGCACTCAATTTGGTCAAAAGAACTAAATTATAAAAAATGCAAAAGTCAAGTTCTACATGTTAGAGGTGTCTAATTGTTATGAAATTTTAAATGGGAGGTCCATAAATGGTAATTAGACCATTGTATAACTTGATGGAAAAAAATGGCCTTGGTTGGGTAAAATTTGAAAGAATAGTAAAAAGTGCATTTTGGTCATTTAGGGGTAAAATGAATTAAAAGACAAATTTTAAAACCCAAATATGTCCCTTTCTTCTTGCTTCAGCCGAATGTACCAAGAGCAACAATGGTTAGGGTTTGGCCAAGCTTCCAAGCTCAATAGTAAGTGATTTCGAGCTCTGTTTTTAACATTCTATGCATTTTTGAAGTCCCAGTAACATGTTCTAGCTATTTCTACCATTTATTTGAGCTAGAGTTTGTGTTTAAAAATTTACCCATGAATTATATGCATGTATTTCGATGTTTAATAGTATAATATGAAGGCTCGGTGTGTAATAAATGACTTTTACTAAGCAGATTTTTATGAAAACGTCCGGAAGGACCATTTTGTAAAAATTATAAAATTGGTCATAAAAGGGTGATTTAGTGGAAATTAAGGGCTGCCATAGTTATGAAAATGATTCGTCTAGGCTTTAAATTCAAGGAAATTGAATAAAAATCATTTTACGAGTATTAGGGCAAAAGTGTAAATATGTGCAAGTTTAGGGGTCAAAATGCAAATTTGTAAAAATATGATTTTTGGACCCATATGAATAATGTGACTAATTATTAGGCTAAATGTAATATTATAGATCAAGGAAAACAAGATTCGGGCTTAGAACGAGGTTGAACAAGGTTAAGCACAAACTCGAAATAAATAGTCGTATTCGAAACCGAGGTAAGTTCATATGTCAATGATAATGCAATGATATTATTGTTCTTACTTGAACTTAAATTGATGTGTTAACATTGTGTGATGGATATTTATTTAGTTGATATAAAGATTATATATTGTAATAAATGCCTAAATATAATTATATGCAATACCATGTTTATTTTACGGACTAATGTCTAAATAAACATGGAAATGTGTTGAATTGGATGTAAATTGCATGATCAGCTATGCATAATGGGATACTTGATGAAAAGGGAAAAATCCCAGTTGAATGAAAAAGGAAATTTGATGGATAAACCATGGCTTACATGACTTGAGATCCTGCATGTGTTGCAGAAAAGGATTTAGCCCGGACGGGTAATCCGTTGATCTCAAATATAGAAAGGATCGAGCCCGAACGGGTGTTCCTTGAGTGATAGAGCCTCCCGAAGAATATGTGTGCATTGTGCAATTAGCTCAGACGGGTAATTGGATTAGGGTCTGAATTTATCCCGGACTGGTAATTCAGAACCGAGCTCATTGAGAGTGCTTATCGTTACAAGTGATTTAGCCTGGACTGGCAATCTCGACATTACACCATGAGTTTATATTACGAGGGATTTAACCTGGACTGGTAATCCCGTCGTAAGTTGTGAGGTTCGCGGGAATGCGTATTTGAGGTGATCACATGTATGAATTGACGATAAATGGATTATCCATCGAGATTTTCGAGAAATTCAACGGGTATTATAATGAATAATGCGATGAAAGTCCCGAGATGGGCATGGTGATAAAGGTAAAGTTAATCGATATGCTAGAGATATTTACAGGTACATAGATCATACTCATAAATGCTGCCTTATTGAAAGGTGATAAATGATGAGTAAGTGAATTCATGCATATGTATGTGTATACATGATGAACAAGTGAAAAGATTTCAAAGACGAACCATCCTTATGCTTATGATTATGAATTGTGTTTCAATATCTTGTTAACTTACATTGTGTAATTGAATATGGGATTTATGAAATAATGAGTCCATGATCAATGTGACAATGAAATTATGATAGCTATTGTGATTTTGCACTGAAACAGTGTTGAACAGCAGCAGTAGCCCAAATTTGAAAAATCATCATAAATGGTGGAAGTCGAATTAAAGGCTGAATAATATATGAAATTAAATCTTAATGAGTCTAGTTTCATGTAAATGAAATCATGTAAGTAAAAGAATTATGTATTATGAGATATTTGAATTCTTGTGAGACAGAGTTGGAGTGATTCCAGACTCCCCTGTCTTAAATTTGGAAAATCACTAGGAATTTTAAAAAAATAATTATTAGTTAATATTCATATGAATGCAATTATTAATGAGTATATTTTCAATGGAATGAGATGGAAACATTATACGAGTCTCGTACTATTAGATATTTGATTTTTATTAGATAGAGGTCGAAGCTGTCGGACAGTAAAATAGGGGAAGTTTAAAGAATAAAATGTACTTATTGGCTAGACCAAAAATTCTTGAAATTTTATGGTAAGAAGATATATGAGTCTAGTCTCAGGAAAAATTAAAAGATGTTAATTTAAAGTCTTGTAGCTCGAGTTATAAATAATTTATCGACTATGACTTGAGTAGACAGCTTGAACAAAACTTGAGTAAAAGTGTAATTATGGTGGTTTTACCTAAGGGAACATGTTGTTATAATGCTTATTATTTTCATATGGACTTACTAAGGTAAAGCTTACTCCGCCTTCCATTTCTTCTAGTGTCCTCAGGTCGGCTCGGGGTTGGAGATCGTCGGAGGCAACCTCACACTATCAAGCTAGCATCTTTGGAGTATTGTCGAAACTTAATTTCTTCAAGTGAGTGGCATGTAAAGGGGACTTAATTATTGACATGTTTTTTTATGTTTTGGCCAAGATGTTGGCTTATACTGATTCATTGTATATAGCCATGAGATGTGGCTTATAATGATTTTAGCTTGTAAGCCTATTTATCCATGGTATGTGTTAATGTCTTATAATGTGGTTATGTAATTATGCTTATTCGCCATGTATATGAAGTATATGGCACATGTACGTGATGAATGCCCTAGGACCATTCGAGATGGTCATAGCCATGAAGTGAATGTGTGGCATGGTAGTAAGATGATAATGATTAAACATTAAATTGATGTTATAATTTGTGCCTATGATGTGTAAAAGTATAGGAGAAAAATAAGGTCAACATAAGGCTTGGAAAATAGCCTAACTGTTAGCTACACGGCCATGTGTCTCAACTGTGTGGGGGACAAGGCATAGTACACGAGCGTGTGGTTTGGCCGTGTAGTATAAACTATTTTGCTGATATCGTAAACAGAGAGTTACACGGGCTGAGGACACAGGCGTGTGTGACCACACGGCCCCACCCACACGGGTGTGTGACTCTCCAAAGCTAGAAAATTGTTAAGTTGCCCAAAGTTTATCGAATGTTTTCAATTTTGTCCCGAACCACCCCAATGTATGTTTTAGGCCTCGGAGGCTTGTATAAGGGACGATATGCATGTGTTTAAAAAGTTTTAATGTTGGGCAAAATTTGGTGACTCGATTTTGTATATTTGTGAATGTTTAAGTCCGGTAACGCCTCGAGCCCTATCCCGGCGTTGGATACGGGTGAGGGGTGTTACATTTAGTGGTATCAGAGCTATGGTTTAGTCAGTTCTCAGATTAACCTAGCATATGTATGAGAGTTCAGCTATACATGCCACCGATCTATGATAGAGTGATGTCTCCCGACGCGCATGAGAGCCATTTTGTTTAGACAAAGGTACTCTTCAACCGAGCTACACTGACCATGTTGAATGTGATGCTAAAATATTCGAGTAAATTATAGTCATGATGAACTGAACCTTGGAAAGGTACGAATGAGGATTCATGGAATGTGTATATGGTAGAATTAGCTTATTTACGATTAATAGATAATTCTATGATGTAAATGGTTGATTTGCTCGAGTAAATGCATATATTTAGATAACTTACTAAAGATGTAGATGGAATGGATATTCACGTACGCTTATATGAAAGATTATGGTTGATAAGCTCGTATAGCTTAAGTAAATGTGTTAAATTACTTGGACTGATTTATATGATTGTAACAATATGTCTAAATGATGGTGTACGAGGTAAAAGTATAGCTTGTGATAAATTTATCTGTGTTTGTTGGCCCATGTATGATATCATGTGCATGACTTGTATGATTAAATGAATAGATAAGTAAAGTTATCCAGAAAACATGGAATGCATGTATAAGTATACTTGTTAAAATGAGATAACTGGAAAGTGGGCGTAAAATCAATATGATATTTAGTTCACTTGAAATGAATGACATAATTATGATGGTGAAAATTGTGTTACATGTATATGTATATGAAAGTCAAGTCAAAGGCCCTATGACCCCCTCTCCCTTACCAAAGTGGAGTTTTATAATGGAAATTCCTGATATTTATGTTGAATGAGTTTCTGGGTGAGAAACCAAAGAGTTTAATGATAGAATGGTTATAAGCATGGTTAGATATTGAGAATGGGTTAATAAGTACAAAAATGAGCTAGAAAGATATCAGATTGACCGAAAGATTGTTTAATTTTCGCAACATCGCAGTTAGTGAAAAAGGTTAATTTTGGTAAAATAATCTATCCTGGTATGATGTCGAGAAATGTATTGATTGAAATTCCCTCATGAACTAATTCTCTTAGTGAAAGGAATATTATGGAATCTGGGGTGACAGAAATAGTTAAAGGAATAATGTACGAAATGTGAAATGTCCAAGTATGGTAATTACAGTGAATAGCTTGTGACTGTCTCTATTGAGATGTTATATGAGATTATTTGACCTCAGAAATGTTATTGGGACTATCTAATCTCTGATGAATTCTATGAAAATGTTCCCTGATCTTAATGTTAGATGAATACATTGTCAATCTGATTGGCTTATGATCTACATGGTTCTGTTTTATTATGGTATTTTGTTATATTTTGCCTGTTGGGAATCGATGAGAAATTGTGTATGGTGCCATGATTCTGTGTCTACAGATCATTCCTCTAACTGATTTTATATATATATGAGAAGCATATAGTTCCGGTCGTATTTGTTGTCAGTGGTTTGGAATAATGTTATTCTGGATTTCTTTTCTTTGAAAAACCATTGGGGTCTTTCATATTTTTATGAGTCTGGTTCTCGGTCTTCTGATGCAGTGTTTTAAATTGGATTTCCTTATCATGGATTTCTTTATCTTGGATTTCTTTATTCTGGGCTTCTCCATTTCAGATTTCTCTATCTTGGGTTTTCTGGATATTTTATCTTGTAACTTGTCGATCATGGCTTGCATTTAGAGCATGACCTCTAGCTTGTGATTGATGTATATAAAGAACAAGTATGACTATACCTCTGAATTGATCTTGATAATGTGGTGAAACTTCAAGTCCCAATTTGTATGGTGGATTTCTTTTCTCAAGTGAGTTAATCAGAGCTAACATATTCAATTGATATATCAGTATTACTTATGCTAATGCATTTGTTATGGTCTTCAATTGGCATAATGAGTGAATTTGGAATGATGCATGTTGAATTGTTCTATTGACTAGAAGAGAGAATTTCTTGAAATATTAATTACGTATGAATAAGGTCGACTTGACTGTTCAATCTGTGTAGAATATATGTTTAGAATTTAATGAGATGTTCATGCTTGAGAATAAGATTTTATTTCTTCATGGGTAAAAGAGACGAATAGTCTAATTGTGAAGTGTATGTTTCTTAGAAGACTTGGATACAATAGAAAGATCTGAGTATAAAAGACAATGAAACGATCATTGTTGATCTTTGTGTATAAATTCTTGAAAAGTTAAAAGTTGAATGATGTATAGCAAGAATCATCAAAATTATTTTTGCCATTTGGACATTAGAATGGAGATAAAGAAAGTTAATATGGATTTTCTTATTTGGATTATTCTTGTCCTTGAAAAACAAAAGTAATATGTAGTGTTGTTAAACATCATGAGTTTTGTAAAATTATACGGGTATGCTAGAATGTCTGCTCACTAGATTCATAGAATTCTGTGTCTTCATGATTGTTGGATATCTTGAAATTTTAATATCCACTAATTGGATTGAGATCCGGGTTTCATAGCATGATTTCTTGGGAAAGCCAGAGGAGGCTTTGAACTAAAAGGTAATTAAGAGTTGATTTGGCAAATAATTGGACTGTATGGAATTATAAAGAGCATTATGCCGAGATGAACTGGCTAGTTTTACTATTCAAATTCGAAAGGATTCGGGTGCGAATGTATAAGTAACATGATGGTATGGATCAGACTTTTGAGTACATGAGTTTTCTGATAGAGATTAAGTTTCAGCGGAAGTGTTGTAAAGTGAATATCACTCCTAATTTTTGTATGTGGAATTTAAAGAGATAGGTAGTAAAAGCTCAGCTTGAGTGAAAGTTATTTGACGTCGATTATAGGATTGAGGAATCCAAGTGAAAAAAAACCAAAACCAATTTGTTGGTTAGATTTTCGAGGACGAAAATCCATAAAAGAGGGAAGAAATGTAACATCCCGAATTAGGGCCTAGTAGGAACAGTGGTTTCGGGACCACAAATCTGACATAATAAAATTTGTTTTTATTATATTTTCATGGTCTACGATTTCACGGAATAATTTCGTGAAAATTTCGTTCGAATATTTCGACGTTTGGGCACTCAATTTGGTCAAAAAGGACTAAATTGTAAAAAGTGCAAAAGTTGAGTTCTACATGATAGAGGTGTCTAATTCTTATGAAATTTTAAATGGGAGGTCATTAAATTGAATTAGACCATTGTATAACTTTTTGGACAAAAAGTGCCTTGGTTGGGTAAATTTTGAAAGAATAGTTAAAAGGGCATTTTGGTCATTTAGGGGTAAAATGAATTAAAAGACAAATTTTAAAACCCAAATGTGTCCCTTTCTTCTTGCTTCAGTCGAATGTACCAAGAGCAACCATGGTTAGCATTTGGCCAAGCTTCCAAGCTAAATAGTAAGTGATTTTGAGCTCCGTTTTTAACGTTCTATGCATTTTTGAAGTCCCGGTAACATGTTCTAGCTATTTCTACCATTTATTTGAGCTAAGGTTTGTGTTTAAAAATTTACCCATGAATGATATGCATGTATTTTGATGTTTAATGGTAGAATATGAAGGCTCGGTGTGTAATAAATAACTTTTACTAAGCAGATTTTGATGAAAACGTCCAAAAGGATCGTTTTGTAAAAATTGTAAAATTGGCCATAAAAGGGTGATTTAGAGGATATTAGGGGCTTCCATAGTTATGAAAATGATTCAGTTAGGCTTGAAATGCAAGTAAATTGCATAAAAATCATTTTACAAGCATTGGGGCAAAAGTGTAAATATGTGAAAGTTTATGAGTCAAAATGAAAATTTGTAAAAATATGATTTTTGGACCCATATGAATAATGTGACTAATTATTAGGCTAAATGTGATATTATAGATCAAGGAAAAACAAGATTCAGGCTTAGAATAAGGTTGAACAAGGTTAAGCGCAAACTCGAAATAAATAGTCGTACTCGAAACCGAGGTAAGTTTATATGTCAATGATAATGCAATGATATTATTGTTCTTACTTGAACTTAAATTGATGTGTTAACATTGTGTGATGGATATTTATTTAGTTGATATGAAGATTATCATTTGTAACAAATGCCTAAATATAATTATATGCAATACCATGTTTATTTCATGGACTAATGTCTAAATAAACATGGAAATGCGTTGAATTGGATGTACATTGCATGATCAGCTATGCATAATGGGATACTTGATGAAAAGGGAAAAATCCCAGTTGAATAAAAAAAGAAATTTGATGGATAAACCATGGCTTACATGACTTGAGATCTTGCATATGTTGCAGAAAAGGATTTAGCCCAGACGGGGTAATCCGTTGATCTCAAATATAGAAAGGATCTAGCCCGAACAGGTGTTCCTCGAGTGATTGAGCCTCTCGAAGAATATATGTGCATTGTGGATTTAGCCCGGTCGGGTAATCCGATTAGGGTCTGAATTTAGCCTGGACTGGTAATCCGGATCCGAGCTCATTAAGAGTGCTTGTCGTTACAAGGGATTTAACCTGGACTGGTAATCCCGATATCACTTCATGAGTTTATATTACGGGGGATTTAGCCGGGACTAGTAAGATGTGAGGTTCGCGGGAGTGCATATTTGAGGTGATCACTTGTATGGCTTGATGGTAAATGGATTATCCATCGAGATTTCTGAGAAATTCAACGGGTATTATAATGAATAATGCGATGAAAGTCCCGAGATGGGCATGGTGATAAAGGTAAAGTTAATCGATATGCTATAGATATTTACAGGTACATAGATCATACTCATAAATGCTGCCTTATTGAAAGGTGATAAATGATGAGTAAGCGAATTCATGCATATGTATGTGTATACATCATGAACAAGTGAAAAGATTTCAAAGACGAACCATCCTTATGCTTATGATTATGAATTGTGTTTCAATATCTTGTTAACTTACATTGTGTAATTGAATATGGGATTTATGAAATAATGAGTCCATGATCAATGTGACAATGAAATTATGATAGCTATTGTGATTTTGCACTGAAACAGTGTTGAACAGCAGTAGTAGCCCAAATTTGAAAAATCATCATAAATGGTGGAAGTCGAATTAGAGGCTGAATAATATATGAAATTAAAGCTTAATGAGTCTAGTTTCATGTAAATGAAATCATGTAAGTAAAAGAATTATGTATTATGAGATATTTGAATTCTTGTGAGACAGAGTTGGAGTGATTCCAGACTCCCCTGTCTTAAATTTGGAAAATCACTAGGAATTTTAAAAAAATAATTATGAGTTAATATTCATATGAATGCAATTATTAATGAGTATATTTTCAATGGAATGAGATGGAAACATTATACGAGTCTCGTACTATGAGACATTTGATTTTTAGTAGATAGAGGTCAAAGCTATGGGACAACGAAATAGGGGAGAGTTTAAAGAATAAACTGTACTTATTGGCTAGACCAAAAATTTTGGAAATGTTATGGTAAGAAGATATATGAGTCTAGTTTTAGGTAAAATTAACGGATCTTATTTTAGAGTTCTGTAGCTTGAGTTATAAAGAATTTATCGATTATGACTTGAGTAGACAGCTTGACCAGAACTTGAGTAAAAGTGTAATTATGGTTGTTTTACCTAAGGGAACATGTTTTTATAATGCTTATTATTTTCATATGAACTTACTAAGCATAAAGCTTACTCCCCGTTCCATTTCTTCTAGTGTCCTCAGGTCAGCTCGGGGTTGGAGATCGTCGGAGGCAACCTTACACTATCAAGCTACCATCTTTGGAGTATTGTCGAAACTTAATTTCTTCAAGTGAGTGGCATGTATAGGGGACTTAATTATTGACATGTGTTTTTATGTTTTGGCCAAGATGTTGGCTTATATTGATTCATTGTATATAGCCATGAGATGTGGCTTATAATGATTTTAGCTCGTAAGCCTATTTATCCATGGTATGTGTTAATGTCTTGTAATGTGGTTATGTAATTATGCTTGTTACCATGTATATGAAGTATATGGAACATGTACGTGATGAATGCCCTAGGACCATTCGAGATGGTCATAGCCATGGCGTGAATGTGTGGCATGGTAGTAAGATGATAATGATTAAACATTAAATTGATGTTATAATTTGTTCCTATGATGTGTAAAAGTATGGGGGAAAAATAAGGTCAACATAAGGCTTGGAAAATAGCCTAACTGGTAGCTACACGAGTAGAGACACAGCCATGTGTCTCAACCGTGTGGAGGACATGGCCTAGTACACGGGAGTGTGGCCTGGCTGTGTGGTATAAATTATTTTGCTGACATCATAAACAAAGAGTTACAGGGGCTGAGGACACAGGCGTGTCCCAAGCCACATGGTCGTGTGTGACCACACGGCCCCACCCACACGGGCGTGTAACTCTCTAAAGCTAGAAAATTGTTAAGTTGCCCAAAGTTTATCAAACGTTTTTGATTTTGTCCCGAACTGCCCCAATGTATATTTGGCCTCGGAGGCCTGCATCAGGGACGATATGCATGTGTTTGAAAAGTTTTAATTTTGGGCGAAATTTGGTGACCCAATTTTGTATGTTTGTGAACGTTTAAGTCTAGTAACGCCTCGAGCCCTGTCCCAACGTTGGATATGGGTCAGCGGTGTTACATGCTCATTCATACTCATTGCAATTCAATGACAAATAATACATATCTAATTCAATTTAAAAGCATGTATTTGCATATGAACTTACCTCATAGTCGGAATAGACGGACGGAATTGTCTATTCGATAACTTTCGTTTTTCCCCAATCTAAATCTGATTTCTTTCATTCTTGATCTATATACATTCAAAATTAACCCTTTTATTCATCAACATATTCAACTTCATCCATAAACACATATTTGGGCATTTTTACACTTTAGCCCCCAAAGTTACAAATTTATTCAATTTAGTCCCTATTTCATAAATACACAAAATTACACAATTTATTTCTAATTTTATGCTAGCCAAATTTCATATAGCTTCATATCAACCCATATTTTCATTTATTTCACAAATTTAAACACACATTTTACACTTTTCACAAATTATTCCTTTTTATGCAATTTCACTAAAAATCACTTTACAAAACATGATAATCTATCAACAAATACTCATTTTCCATCATCAAACATTCAAGAACACATGAATTCATCAATGGAAACTTTCAAACTGATAAACACTTTCAAAAATTGAGGCATGGGCTAGCTAGATTACTAAGCAATGAACACAAAAACATAGCAATCATCGAAAACGGAACAAAAATGAACATTCAATTGAGCTTCAATATGGCCAAACCCTAAAACATCATCTTTGGCTCCTTTTCTCTTGATTTTCAGTTAAATATGAATGAATATAAGATGAATTTTGGGTTTTGTTTTATTTTAATTATCATTAATACATAGTTTACCATTTTACCCTTAATGAAACCTTTATAAAATCATTTAATACATGCCCATTTATGTCCATTCCCATTATTAATGGTTTATTTATAACATAAGAACCTAATATTTAATAAGCCTTAGCAATTAGGCATTTTTAACTAATAGCACACAAGTTTTACACTTTACGCGATTAAGTCCTTTTTCTCAAATTGAACTATTAAACGATAAAATTATCTCTTTAAATTTCCACACATATATAATCACATGCTGTAAACACATAAAATAATATTAAAATAATTTTTTGACCTCAGATATGTGGTTCTGAAACCACTATTCTAATTTAACTAAAATAGGCTATTACAATGGGCGTATAGTTAGGCCGTGTGTCCCATGTACCTAAATTTTGAGAAACAGAATGCTTAGAATTGAGCACACGAGTAGAGACACGGGCGTGTGTCTCAGCCATGTGTGCTACACGGCCTAGAACACGAGCGTGTGTCTTGGCCATGTGAAACCTGTACCTAATTTGAAAAGAATTAATTGATCATACGGCCTAGCACACAAGTCTGTGGCATGGTCGTGTGCACAAGTTAAAGAGTTACACAGGGTCGAACACAACTTGCAACACGGCATGTTCCAGGGTCACACGGGCAGGTCCCTTAGATCACACAGTCGTGTGAACGCTACACCTCAGAAAATTTTTGAAATGTCATAAAAAATTCTTAGAGTTCCCGATTAAGTCCCAACTCGATTCTAATGCTCGTATTGGGCCTTGAGGGTCCAATTAAGGGACGTTTGAAATGATATCAGTTAATGAAAAGTAATTTACATAAATCATTTGTAAATTGTTCTTGAAGTTCTTGTAATGCTCCAAAACCCTGTTCCAACGACGGATACGGGTTAGGTTTGTTACATTTAGTGGTATGAAAGTTATAGTTTAGTCAATTCTTGGGCTGAACGTAGCATATGTGGATTCTAGAAATACATGCCATTATATAACCTGTGATAGTGTGATATCTCCCGACTCTAATAAAAATTGTTTTGCAAATAGACAGAGATGCTTTCCAACTGAGCTAATTCTGATACTGCTGAAAGTGATAGACACGTGTCTGAGTAAAAATGTTGCTTACGATAAAAGGGGACTTGTAAAGGTATGAAATAAATGTTTTACAGAGAACATGTTAATGATACACGTTAAGTGATATGTGTGTATTTATGAAAGTTAAATTTTGAGGCTTACGATCTCCACCCCCTCACCAGTATAGTTTTATACAATAAAATTTGCAAGATTTATATTGATTAAATTCATAAGTGTGAAAGAAGAGTTCAAAGGTTGAATGATTAATAATGTAGTCAGAAATAATGGGTTAGTAAGTAAAGACGGTATTAAAAGAGATGTCAGATTTTTCTTAAGATTATTCTGAATATACGATGTGATTTTTAAGGAAGAAGATTATTCATGAGTAATTGACTTATCTAGATATGATATTTACAGAACGGATTAGCCGAATTTTTTTCAATTGACTCTTTCAGTGAACTGAATAATGTACGATTATTGATAACTTTATTAGTTAGTGGAATGGTGATGAAATTGTAAAGATATTTGAATACAGTTGTTATAATTGAGTATATTACAACAATGTTTTCTTGGTACTCTATAAATTTTGTTATTCTTAGAAGCATATGAAATTGTGCATGTTTAGATGCAATATTTATTGTATTGAAAGGTTGGTTGTTTCATGAGCGGCATTGCTCTATTATTCTTGGGTTTTCTAATTTATTGTGATTAATATAAGATTTGATGATAAGGTTCATATGATATCATTTCCTATTTCTACTGATTGAAGCCCTGAATTGTGAATATGCAAGTATATTATCTTTATCACAGTTGTTTCTACTAAGTATGCATGATATTATTCTTCTGAATTTTCTTTAAGATATCACCAATTTCTTTGTTATGTAAACATGGGTTACTTGTGAAAGATATTCTTTGATCAGAGGTAATTACATTTATTATTGTTATAAATATTGACTCAATCATGAGGTATGGTGATAGAGATCACATATTATAGAAACCGTCTTACTGCATTGGTTATTATTGGGGCCACTTTCAGTATTCTCCCTTTTAAGTTGAGGTGCACTATTGATATTGAAGTGTTGCTTTATCTATACTATGGTTTTAAATCTATCTAATGGTTGTGGCTTTGGAAATTTTATGCATAAAGTGTCCAATTTGATAATTAGGACTAAATTGAATAAGCTACAAAATACATGTTCTAGAAGCTTTGAGCATGAAATTGCCATGGATTTTTAATTAGATGGTCTTAAATAGCAATTTGACCAATTTCTAATTTTATGGACAAAAATGGGCATGGATAGGAAAAATTTTAAAAAAAGGCCTTAAGGGCATTTTTGTCATTTGGTTAATAAAAGAATAAAAACGGAAAAATGAAGAAAAAATTGGCTCATCTTCTCCTTGTGTGTGCCGAAATTTAGAAGGTTCATAGCTAGGGCTTTTCTTCAACTTTCAAGCTCAATAGTAAGTGCATCCTAGCCCTGTTTTTAATGTTCTTTACATTTTTGAAGTTGTCATCAACCGATCTACCTATTTTTAACCTTATTTTGAGCTAGGGTTCATATTTAAAAATTGACCCATGTGTGACATGCATGTATTTTGATGTTTAATGGAGGAATATGAATGTTTGATGTGTATTAGACAACTTTTACTAAGTGATTTTTCATGGAAATACCTAAAAAGGACCTTTTTGTAAAAGTTGTAAAAATGAGTAGTAAAAATTTGATGTGAAGGAAAATGTGGGCTGCTATGAGCATGTGTTAAGTTTGGCTAGGCTTGGGTGACAAAGAAAATGGACACATTTCGTTTTACGAGCCTAGGGACTTAGTTGTAAATATGTGAAAAGTTGGGGTAAAAAGGCAATTTTTGTAAAATATGAGTTATGGACTGAATTGAATATTGTGTGTATTGAATAAGGTAAATTTGGTATTATAGAGTAAGAAAAATGAGGAACGGAACTTGATCAGGGGAAAAATAATGTGTACGATGATTAGATCCATTTTACTATTTTTGTACCAAGGTAAGTTCATATGTAAATAATGCAAGGTTGTATAATGTTTTAATGCCTTATC
Organism: Gossypium longicalyx; assembly: GCA_025698465.1. Taxonomy (NCBI): domain Eukaryota; kingdom Viridiplantae; phylum Streptophyta; class Magnoliopsida; order Malvales; family Malvaceae; genus Gossypium; species Gossypium longicalyx. The sequence continues at coordinate 53,512,760 of CM047006.1, read as the reverse complement.
AATGTATGAGTTTCTATATTTAATTATTATGATGAGTGTATGAACGACATTATGGTATATGAGAATGATGTTGCGAACGAGTTTGACGAAGATGTGGCATTGAGAAAATCCCTTTTGAACCTTCGGTATAAATTTAGGATAGAATGTGACATGTCACTAGAAACTATGTGATTATGAGCTCATGAGATTATGTATATATGTGACTATGTGAATCCGGGTGCTGGTCTTGTATGTTCTACCGGTGGCTGGGTAGCCCAGCATATGTTACAAGTACCTGTCAACTTGTGTAAGCAGCTCGTGTAGTTACGTCCTGACTGCCAGCTTGTGTGAGCAGGCTCGTGATTAGCTCGAAAACGAGCAATGTGTGATATGTGATATGAGATAGCATGTGGCTATGTATGAGGCACTAGGTGCAAACTTTCTATGTATCCGTTAGTATTCCAAGTGTTCAACAGGTAAATTAGTGAGTTATGCGACAAGTAAGTCAATGACGAGGAACTATGAGAATGTGCTACGAGTTGGTTCAGGAATGTATGTAAAACTCATGAGTAAAGAACTCGGTATGTTATAAACATGTAGTAAGAATGCATATGAGAAAGTTGTGCTTATGGACTTGATGAAATTTATGAAACTTTACCTTATATTAATTGTATGATTTATGTTGCTTATTATTTGCATGTGAACTTACTAAGCTTTAAACTTACTCCCTTTCCTTTCCGTTTCTTATAGTGTCGCCAAGATAGCTTGGGGATCGAAGGACATCAGAGACTCGATCACACTATCAACTGGACATTTGGGTATAGTTAGTCTCAACATTTTAAGTATGGCATGTATAGGAGACTCGATCACACTATCAATTAGACATCGAAGACTCGGTCACAATATCATTTTGTTATGTGTCATTTTGAATAGCCAAATTGTGTTGGCTCATGATAGTATTATGATTCATTTTGTATAAGGCCATGAGATGTGTTTTATATTTGCTTCTCGGGTTGTAACCCTAATTATTTATGCATGCGTGCAACGTGTTTGGGGTTTGTTATGTGGTTAGTAGCTACTTGTTGGTAATTGTAAAACCCTTAACCCGTATCCGTCGTTGGACTAGGGTTAAGAGGCATTACAGAACATATCGAAATTTGCATTCATTTTCTCAAACATCATAGCATCATGTCAAACATCAACATGAATTCCCTTTAATAGGTCAACGAGACCTTAAACATGCTTTAGGAAGAGGTCGGGACTAAATCAAGCACATACATAATTTTTCAAAACGTAAACATTTTTCAAAGTTATAATGGTCACACGCCCGTGTGAACAGGTCGTGTGCCTCACACGGCATTAGACACGCCTGTGTGTCTAGGTCGTGGCAAAATAGGGCATACATACTGAGTTGTCCACACGGCCACAAGACACGCCCGTGTGCCAGACCATGTAAAAATAGGGAGGCTACTGTCATGGGTCACACGGCCAGTCACATGCCCGTGTGTCTAGCCCGTGTTCAAAGTTGACTTGGCCACACGGCCTCGTACACGTCTGTGAGTGCATCCGTGTGGTCTGCCCAGGCTCATTTCGAAATGGCCTTCGAGCAACACGGCTGAGACACACGCCCGTGTCCCTGCCCGTCTAGGCAAAAATAGGTTATTTACAAGGCCAAAATGCCACCCTTTAAGGGTCCTCCCTCCAAGTATCAAAATCAATTCATTTCATACCAACTTTTCAACCAATTCACACATAAACTTACACCATTCATTGTAACACCCCTTACCCGTATCCGACACCGGGATAGGATTCAAGGCGTTACCGGACTTAAACATTCACAATCATGCAAAATCGGGCCATAAAATATCTTCCAAAATTAAAACTTTTCAAACACATGCGTAATGTCCCTTACATGAGCTACTGAGGCTCTAAACATGCATTAAAGGCGGTTTGGGACTAAATCGAGAACTTTAGAAAGTTTTGGGGAAACTTAGAAAAATTTTCCTGAAACAGGGTCACACGCCCGTGTGGACACAAGGACACACCCGAGTGTCTCCAACACGCTCATGTCCTCAAACCGTGTATGTAACTGCCCGATTTACACCCTAGTCGAAACGGTGGTTTCGGGACCACAAATTCGAGTTAGAAAAATATTTTAAAATTATTTTCTGTGTTTATTATGTGTGAATTAATATCTGTGAAATTTTCGTGATTTAATTTTGTCGTTTGAGTGCCCTATTAAATAAAAGGACTAAATCGTGTAAAATGAAAATTTGATGGTTAATTGTAAAAGGGCCAAATTGTTGTTGTTCTTTTAATATGGAGGTTTTATGTTGCAATTATGCCATTGACCAAATGAATGGACGACATTAGGCATATATTATATAGTTTTCATATTATTTTATTAAGGTTAAAAATGTAAATTAAACATTAAGTAATATATGTTATATTATAACATAAAAATTAAAAGCCATTTAGTGTTTATATCATGCTCTTGCCGAAACGAAAGAAAAGAAAATGGGTTTTGAAGCTTTCAAATATTCAGCCACCTTCCAAGCTTGATTCAAGGTTCCTTTTTACTCGGTTTTCGATAATTTTTACGTTTTTGAGATCGTTGCTTCGAGTACTAGTAAACCCATGCTTGAAATTTTTTATTGTGAATATTTTGAGTTATGCCATTGTTGAAAGCTTGTGATTTTTGTTGTTTGATAATGAAATATGAAAGATATGTTTTGGATTAACATGTTTTGTATTGGAGTTTTTGATGATTTTGAGTAATTAGGACTAAATTGCAAAAATTATAATTTGAGGAAATAAAATGTGAAATAAATGAAATATATGGACTTGTATGAATACTAGGAACATTCGGCCTAACATGGGTATGTTGAGATTTTGCATGTTTTGTATTTTGTGCAATAGGGTCTAAATTGTAAAAAGTGTAAAATGTTAGGGGTAAAATGGTAATTTGCCCATTTATGTGTTTTTGGACTAAATTGAATGAAAATATGTTTGAATGAGTTTAATTTGAATATGTTTAATTCAAGAACTAAAGAAATAGGATTTGGATCGGGGGAAAACGAAAGTTGTCGACTAGTTGTCTCGTTTCGTTTACATCGTCCGAGGTAAGTTTATAAGAAAATAAACGTATTTAATTTTAATTAAATGCATATTATATATGCTAAAATGAAATGTAAGAATATATACATACAAATGCCAAATGCGTGTAAGCTTGGTAATCATGTTCGTGCTCGTTTCGATTGAGTTACGACATCTGAAAGCCCCATACGAGCTTAGGAATAGCTAGGATACATATGTCATGACATAGGATTCCGATATGTGATGTGCGAGTAAGACCATGGCATCGATATGTGATTCTAATATATGTGTGCGAGTAAGACCCTGTCTGGGACAGTGGCATCGATATGTGATTACATGTAAGACCATGTCTGGGATGTTGGCATTATACAATATGTGTGATAATCCGAGTATCCTACCCAATTTCGAATGGTTCAACGGGCAAAGATAAGTTGTGTACGAATGTATAAATCGGGCTAAGTGACCAGGTATGTGATAATTGGTTACCTATTTGAAAATGTGGTAAGTTGATTATGTGATATATGATACATATATATGTATGATGTTAGTTTGAATTTGTGAGTAATTGTGTAGTGTATTTGGTTATAAGTTAAGTGTTATTATGTGGTGTAAAGGTTTGATACATGAGTATATGTAAACAAGTATTTAAAGGTTCGGCTTTATGCATTGATAATATGGTTTTAATAGTGTATGGTACTTTGGTATAAACATATGTATATTCAGCTACATGATAAGTATAAGAATGAGATATTAAAGTTTGATTTATGAACATATGCTTATGAATGTGTATATATATTCGATTAGATAATGGTACTATGGTTTTGAAATTTAATGTTACCTTGATAATAGATAAAGTACATTCGTCCATAGGTTAGGTATAATGATATCATATTTGAGATCCATATGCAAACTTATATAAATAGTTATGTAGGGCTTTGGAGTTATAAAATAAGAATAATTATGAAATGACTCATGAATATTTGTGTATGGATTTTTGTATAATCGGTTAAATAATGATATGGTGGCTTTGAATTTGAATAATATTTTGATGTTGATTGTATGTATATTTGGCAAAATGAAAGTATATGTGTTATATGAAATTATAAGTTTGAAATAAAATGTGATTATGATAGTATGAATTGGTTTGGTAATTGAAATGATATTGTTATTGAGTTATTTATTTGCTTATGACTTACTAAGCTTTTAAAGCTTACTTTGTGAATTTGTCCTATGTTTTTAAAGTTTCGAAGACTTGCTCGGGATGGAAATCGGAGGAGATATCATCACACTATCCAGTTTTCGGTTTGGTAAATAAATGTTTTGAAGATTTGGTCATGTGAAATGTATAGGCTATTTTCGATTTGGTTTATTTGGTTTGTATATTTATAGCCATGCGAAAATGGCTTAATCTCTATGCTTGAGTTGGGTTTTGGTTAAATTATGGTTTGAGTCTATTGTGGTTATTATACCATGTGCCTTGGATGATTAGAATTTGTGTTGTGTGTTTGTATATTGAGGTTGGTTAAAGAATTCGAATGTGGTATGGACGAATTGGTAATAATATATGCATAAGTATGTTTGCTCAATTTGGATGCAGTTTATACTAAGAAAATATATATATGAAATTTTAGTTATTATGTTAGGTTAAGGTGTTATAAATGATTTGGTAATAAAGGATATAATGTAATGTCCGAACATGATTGGAGATATTTTGTACTTTATTTTTTTATATGATTCATGAAATTTGTGTCTTGGATATACATATATATCTATAATCGGTGAATGATTTATCTTTGAAAAGTACATTTTATATCATGATTTGGTACTAAAAAGTATTCGGCTGTATTCTAATGTGACTAGGATTTATTTTGGTATATGTATTATATAATATGCTTGTTTTTGGAGAATGGTATACCAATTTCGGTTAGCATTGAAATGAAATGATTATGAAATATATATAAATGTGAATAGGTATTAGCTGTTTTATTTCGGTTATAATAGCAATGTATGATTATACATATATATATACATAAGTCATGGTTATTAATGTAATGAATTGGCTAACTGGTGACAAGTTGGATAGGTTAATTCGACTTATTCATGTATTACCTTGTGGTTCGACAAATGTGATAAAAATAGGTCATTATATATTTACTTATATGCTTATGTTATTATTGTGGAATAAAATAGTTGTGGTTAAGTAATGTATGTTATAATATTAGGTAAAATTTGATAAATGAAATGGACATTGAGATATATGTTATTTATATGAAGCATGATAATGTGTGACTTTCTTAATTTACGTTGATGAATATAAATTGCAAGTTGATAGATCATTTATATATAAATCATTTGTATGCTTTGAATCTTAAGTTTGCATATTTCATTTGAATACGAAATGAATTGTATTGGGTTATAAGTTAAGCATTATATTTCTATGTTTATATGTTTGAATTGAGTTAACAGATTCAAAAAATTTGTTAAATAGTGTAGTGAAACGGGTAGTTTGGTTTTAAAAAAAAATTTAGATGATTTACCTTGTAATGAAAGTCTGTTATGAATTGCATTATGAACGCTGATGCCTTGTAACCCCATTCTGGCGACGGATACGGGTTAGGGGTGTTACAGTGTAACTCTCTATTTATGACGTCAGCAAAACAAATTGAACCACACGACCAAGTCACATGCCCGTGTGCTAGGCCGTGTCCTCCACACGGCTGAGACACATGGCCGTGTCTCTGCCCGTGTGGCTAGCACTTAGGCTATTTTCCAAGCCTTTTTGTTACCATTAATACCTTACATACTTAAATACATTATAGGCACATACAATGTAGCATCAAGTAAATGTTTAAACATCCTCCATAAAGACTCAATTGTAATATTCCTATATCATCATACATGTGTTTTGCTTACTCATTTTATACCAAGTCTAAACACAACAATTCATAATCAATTGAACATGTCATTTTGATTATTACTTATACATTTATACCATGCTTGCCTAAGTCATTCCACAACAATTTCATGTTCAAACATTATTGACTTATTGCCATATCACACTTTTATTTTCTGATTATGACCACTTCGCTTCGTCATAAGACATTCATGAAGCATACACACCGTAATACTAACCATTCATATCAAACAAATATCATCAGATGACCACATCACCAGGCATCAATACATAACTTGGATAAATAGGCTTACAAGCCATAACCATCATAAGCCACATCTCATTGCTATATACAATGTACTAATATAAGCCAACATCTTGGCCAAAACATAAGAACACATATCAATAATTAAGTCCCTATACATGCCACTCACTTGAAGACATTAAGATTCATCAATTCTCCAAAGGAGGTAGCTTGATAGTGTGAGGTTGCCTTTGACGATCTCCAACCCTGAGCTAATTCGTCAACACTAAAGAAAAGGAAAGGAGGGAGTAAGCTTAAAGCTTAGTAAGTCCATATGAAAATAATAAGCAAATTATCAACATGATTCCATGGTAATATAACCATAATTATACTTTTATTTATATTCTGGTCATGCTGTTTTCTCGAGTCATATTTAAAAATTTATTTATATTTGGAGCTACAGAACTCCAAATTAAGTTCTGTAAATTTTTCCTGAAACTAGACTCATATATCCCGCTACAATAAAATTTCCATAATTTTTGGTTTGCCCAATATGTAAAGTTTATTCTTTAAAGTTACCTTTATTCTGCTACTTGACAGCTTCAACCTTTCTCTACTAAAAATTGATTATCTCATAATACAAGTTTCAATTAATTTTTCCATCTATTTCTCTTCAAAATAGACTCATCAAGGATTTATTCATATAAATTATAACCAATAATAATTTTATTACAATTTTTAGTGATTTTCCAAAATTGAGATAGGGGAGCCCGAAAGCACTCTGACTCTATATCACAAAAGTTCAAATATCTCATAATATGAAACTCTTTTGCTTTAAACCTTTTCCTCTATGTGAAACTAGATTCAATAAAATTTAATCTCATATTTTATTCAGTCTCTAATTCAATTTCCACAACTTTTGGTGGATTTTCAAAGTCTTACAACTGCTAATGTCCAACACTGTCTTATGCAATATAATGGTAACTATCATAAGTTCATTTTCAACTAATCATGAACTTACCATTTCATGGATTTCATGTTCAATTTCACAAAGACATAATGACATAACCATAAAAATTATTCATCATTCAAACCCTTTTGGCTTACTTATCATATACACATATATACTTGCTCATCAAAAATCGATCTTTACCAAGGCATTATTCATAAGTTTAGCATACGTACCTGTACTCATCGTAGTATATCATATAATCATACCACTTTAACATGCCCTCCTCGAGACTTTCATCGCATTCATTACATTACCCATTGAATGCTAGGAATACTATTGGATAAGCGAAAACCCTGCACATAAGTGCCACATATACAAACATAGCCAAAGCTACCTCATAACATGTATACATCCATAATGAACTCCGACACTCAACGAGCTCGGATGTTACATGTATCGCATCCATTATGAACTCTGACCACTCAATGAGCTCAGATGCCACATATCTCATGAACTTGGACCACTCAACAAGTTCGGATTAATCACATATTCCACGAACTCAGACCGTTCAATGAGTTTAGATATCGTATATGTCACGAACTTGGACCACTCAACAAGTTTGGACTTTTTAATTTCCTAGTGACATGTCACTTGTATCCAGAACTATTCCTAAGGTCCAAACAGGATTTCTCCTTCGCTTGTACTTGGCATACTTTGTCGTACTTACTCGTGATGTCCTATGTAACGACTGTAATATCATTTATACTTACAATAGTACCAACTGCCCATTCATAGCATAATAAGGCATGACTCAAATAGCAAATAAGCTTTTAGGAATTTGCATAACATATATCACATATTTCATATATCACTTGTCATGTATCATCATTTCCTCGTATTTCATGTAACATTCTTCCATGTTATATTTCTACATCATATTGACTATTCCATCAACCTTTCCAATATATTAATTCATACAATATATGCAATAATAGTAAGGAATATAATTCAAACATAACAGTGTATTATTATTGACATACGAACTTACCTCGAATACGAGCACGACTATTTATTCCGATTTAGTCCATAATAGCATTCATTCCCAATCTATGCTCGAATCTCATTTTCCTTGATCTATAATATCACATTTAGCTTACTAATTAGTCGCATTATTCATATGGGTCCAAAATTCATATTTTTACAAATTTGCATTTTGACCCCTAAATTTTCATATATTTGCACTTTTCCCCCAAGGCTCGTCAAATGATTTTTATTCAATTTCCTTTCATTTTAAGCCTAGCTGAATCATTTTCATAACTATAGCAGCCCATAATTTGCACTAAATCACACTTTTATGACAAATTTTATAACTTTTACAAAACGGTCCTTTTAAGCATTTTCACCGAAAATCACTTAGCAAAAGTCGTTTATTTAACACCCAACATTTATTTTCTACCATAAGACATAAAAAAATGCATATAATTCATGGGTAAATTTTTAAACATGAACCCTACGTCAAAATAATGGTAGAAATAGATAGATCGAGTTACCGAAACTTCAAAAATGTAAAGAACATTAAAAACGGGGCTTGGGATCACTTACAAATGAGCTTGGAAGCTTGAACCAAACCCTAGCCATGGATTCCATGCAAAATTTCAGCCAAAGGTTGAAGATGGAAAAAAATGGGCTTATTTTGGCTTTTTAATTCCTTTAATTATTAGATTACCAAAATGCCCCTAACTTAAAAATATTCTATTTCACCCATTTCATGTCTATTTTTGTCCAACAATTAACTAATGATCTAATTACCATTTAAAGACCTCCAATTTAAAATTTCATAACAATTTGACACCGCTAACATGTAGAACTCAACTTTTGTACTTTTTACAATTTAGTCCTTTTGACTAAATTGAGTGCCCAAACGTCAAAATTTTCGAACAAGATTTTCACGAAATCATTCTGTGAAGTCATAGACCATGAAAATATAATAAAAATAAATTTTCTTACATCAAATTTGTGGTCCTGAAACCACTGTTCTGACTAGGCCTTAATTTGGGATGTTACAATCCTCCCCCCTTTTGGGATTTTTGTCCCCGAAAATCTTACCAGAAGAGTGGTTTAGTTTCTCATAACCTCTACTAACTCATAATCATTGCTAAAGAACTTTTACTTTAGCCTTCATTAAAATCCAAGGTCTTACTTAGCTTTCTCAATAACTCATGATATAAAATCCATATCTCAATCCAATTAACCAGGACTAGCTTTCCAAGAAATCTGACAATCTTAGAGATATATGATTCCATTAACCCGTTAGGCAGAAATTTAACATACACAGAAATGATTTATAGATTTCATCATACGTTTAACAAAAACCCACATGTTATTTTTCTCTTTCAAAGATAAGAATAACCCTGACAAGAAATCCATAGTTATCTCATTCTCATTTCCATTTAAATATCACTACTGATGAAGATCGTTCTGATATTACCTGATATTTAGTTTTAACCCTGGTAACATTTCATGTAATCAAACACAAAGATCAGAAATGTCGAGTTCCAAACTCGATCATCAATGTATTACTTCTGTGATTTTCTGGCAAACTCTCTGCATAAGCTCTGGACTTTCTACCCAAGCACTTGTAACCACATTTTCCTTTTCTCAAAGGTCATACAACAACAATCTCGCATCATCTACGCTATCTCCAATTTAAATCTTTCTATGAAAGCAGATACATTAAGTTATCACATTGCCTTTTTGTCTCAAAAAGTATCACAATCCGTTTAACGACACCTCACTGAAAAATCAAGAATTTCTTGCCCAATGTAGGCTAAACCAAATCTAATGTTCTGATTAACAATGTTCTCGAATTGTTCTAAACTTTACTATCAAGCAATAGACCATTCAACTTTTTCAAGGCGATAACTTTACCATTCATAGAAACTTTAAATCATATCAACGTCTACTAGGAAACACACACTTTTCATTCAGATTAACCGTTTTTTACCCGTAAAGAAATGAAATTTTATTCCCAGACATGAATATCTCATTTAATCTTTCAAACAATAACCAAAACCGATTGAATCACCAAGTCGGTTTTAATCATTAATAATTGACATTTCAAGAAATCCTCTCTTCGAGTCAATAGAACAATTTAACATGTATTCATTCAAAGTTCACTTATCATGCTAATAAAAAATCCACTTCAAATACATTAACTCAAAATAACAAAAATATCCTAACTGAAGGCACTAACTTTAATTAACTTACTCAGAAAAGAAATCCAGATACTGAAATAATCACTTTACTATAATCAACCAGAAGCATGATCATAACTATCACAGTCATCATAGGCCAAAGAACACATTTTAGACATGAGCCACAATCAACGATTTATGAAGTACAGATGACATGAAAACCAAGATAAAGAATTCTAAGACAACGAAATCCCCAATAAAGAAATTCCAGATAAAGAAATCCAAGATACAATACCATAATGAAAGATCCTAAACAACGCTCATAAGAAAATATAAAGAATCTTGATAATTCCTCAGAGAAAAGAAGTCTAGAAGAATACATCAATCCAACCCACTGGAATTAAATATAACAAGGATAATATACCTTCCCATATATGTATCGAATAGAACACCAATTAGAAGGAATAAAATTATAACATCATGTACATTTTCTCATAAAATCCCAATAGCTAAAATGTAACAGAATGCTAGAGGGGAAATAGAGCAAAACAGATTATATGCCAGTCGGACTATCAATAATTTCGTTTATACATCATGATTAGGAAACATTTCTGTGGAATAAAATTTCATTAGAGGATAGATAGCCACAAGAATACCTCTGAAAACAAATATTCACATAGAATGTCCCAGAAAAGACTACTAAAATATGTTAAGTTATAACTGCCATACTCAGATGTCTTATCTTTCAAATATTATTCCTTCAACTATTTCTGAATAGATCAATTCATCGAAGTTAACTTCTTCACCAATTGTGATATCGCATAAACCGAGAGATACTTTAGATCAGTCCGATACCATTCTAAATCTGCCTCTACTCGTTATTCCATCTCAATCTCTAATCATATTTGTAATCATATTACAGCTGAACTCTTAGGTCTCATACTTATAAACTTATTCAATACGAATCTCCTGTAATTCCTTTACAAAACACCAATCTGGTAAGGGGGTGGGGTTGTAAGGTCCCTAACTCATTTCTCATACGCATATACTTATAACACTATTTCATCATCATAATAATATTTTTCACAAACATATCATTCACTTCAGGTAAATCATTATTCTCGTTTGCATTACTTGAACCTTCTAATTATCTTATTTAAACAGGTGCATTATGCACACACCCTATGAATTCTAAACAACTTTACTTATCATCTTCATTTACTCAAACAAGTCATACACATGACATCACATGGGTGCCAAATAAACATGAATAAGTATATCACTATCTAAACTTTCATCTTCTACATCATCCTATACATGTCATTACAATCATGCAACTTAATTCAATCAATTTAGCACATTTACTTAAGCTATACGAGTTTGCCCATTATAGTCATCCAAACAAGTATACACGAACATTCGTTCCATCAATAAGGTTGGTGAGTTACCCACATACAACATTGACTAGAGCAAATCGATCATGTATATATATATATCTTAGAATTATCAACTAAACATAGATAAGCTTATCACAATGTATTCCTTTATCTTATTTAAAAATATCATTACAATCCATCAACATTCAATATTCAATCGGGTCAATGACATTTTATCCGTATCATGTTATTATGAACCTTTTATTCATACCTTCATGAATTTCTTTTTGTCACATTCACTTAATCAAGTAAATCAAGTGCACAACATCATATGAATATCAAACAAGTATAGGCACTCATCACAACATGAACTTTCATCTCACATGTTATCACGTACATATCATGAACTTTTATTATATCATGAACTTTTATTCATACTTTTTTGAGTTTAGGCTCATCATAACTGTAATTTACTCAAATATCTTAGCTTCACATTGAACATGGTCGGTGTAGCTCGGTTAGAGAGCACCTTTGTCCAAAACGGATGGTTCTCATTCACGTCGGGAGACATCACACTATCATGGATTGGTGGCATGTATAGTTAGACTCTCAATCTTGCTAGGTTAGTGTAACAGTTCGGTTTTGACACTAGTCGGAATAGTAGTGTCGGGACCACATATTCGAGTTAGAAAAATATTTAAATATTATTTTCTGTGCTTATGATTTGTGAATTAGCATGTGTGAAAGTCTCGTGTGAAAATTTAACTGTTTGTGTTTACTTTGCAAAAAGGACCTAAACGTGTAAAATGTAAAAGATGTGTGCTAGATGTTAAAAGTGTTTATTTGACTTGACTTTATAATTGAGAGGTCCTTATGTGGTTATTGTGCCATTCACGAGTATAATGGACATTTGTAGCCTTAATATATGTGAATTTATAATGGTTTAATAAAAGGGCAAAACTGTCATTTAGATTATATGTTAATTAAAATAAAACAAAAGCTTAAAATAAGCTTATTTCATGCTTATGTTGCTGAAATCATCAAAAGAAAAAGAAAAGAAATACAAGCTAGGGTTCGGCTTTGATCGGTTTTTGATAATTTCTACGTTTTTTGTAATCGTTATTTCGAATACTATCAAGCCCACCCCTTAATTTTTGATTTTGTTAATGATTTTGAAATGTGCCATGGATGAATTCATGAGCTTGGTGATGTCATATGTTGAAATATGAGAGCTTGATGTTGGGATTACATATTTTGTCTTTGGATTTTTGATGAAATTGAGTAATTTAGGCTAAATTGTAAATATGTTATTTTGAGGGGCTAAAATGTGAAATAAATGAAATGTTTGGACTTGTATGAGAGCTAGGATAATTTGGCTAAGCTTGTGTATATGCAAATTATGTGTATTTTGTGATTTTGTGAAATAGGGACTAAAGTGTCGAAATGTGAAAATGTGAGGGCTAGTTTGCAAAATGCCCTAAATATGTGTTTATGGATTCAATTGAATTAATTGGTTAATAAAAGGGTAAATTTTGAATACATATAGATCAAGAAAGGAGGAATTCGGATTTAGATCGAGGGAAGTCGAAGGTTATTGAGTAGACAATTCAAATCGATAATTTCGAGTACGAGGTAAGTTCGTACATGATAAATGATGTTAAAGTTATGTTTAGCACTAAGTGTGCGGTTTAATATAGCTTCGACTACAAATGGCACTAAGTGTGCGAGTTGGAATATCTTCGGCTATATATGGCACTAAGTGTGCGATACCGACTTAGCTTCAGTTATTTGAGATGGCACTAAGTGTGCGGTATCATTCTAGCTTCGGTTAACCTTTTGGCACTAAGTGTGTGGATGTTTAACGTACGAGTAATTGACGGAAAATCTTATAATACTCAACGAGAGGTAAGTATGAAATTGAATGAGTACGGGGAGATTTAGGTATGTGTAATACCTAAGTGGTAGATGATATTATGTATGTTAAGTTCACTGAATTGATATGATCATATAGATTGAAATTGTATAAATACTTATGTGTTGATGTTTTATGTTTTATATAATGTTAATGATTATAGTACGAGCTTACTAAGCTTTTAAAAGCATATTTTGTGTGTGTTCGCATTGTTTTATAGATATCAAAGCTACTGATAGCTCGAGGATCGTCAAGGATCCTCACCATACTATCGAAACTCATTTTGGTACTTTGTAAATGTATAATTTGAAGTATGGCATGTATAGACTAGTAGTTGCGGGATTATGTTTTGTGATGTATATATTTAGCCATGTGATTTAGCTAGTTGGTGTTTTAAACTTATAGTTTATAATGAATTATGATATGTGATGTTAATGTACAAATGTGATATGTTTTAGTTGGACAAAGGAAATGGTAATTTTTGGTAATTTTTGGTAAGTTTAGTATGAGTTTGAATCATGTATGGAAGGAAATGTATTGGTATGATCTTGCCTTAGGTTTGGCATGAATTGGTAAGGTTTATGAGTAGATAATTGGTTTATTTTGATATGGTTGGAATGATATGTATATTGGTATAAAGATTGGTTGAATTGGTTAAGTATATATGCTTGTTTTTATTACTGGTAGGAATGGCCCAAAAAGGGGTGGCAAGTTGGCTTAAACCAAGCTTGCATTGTGCCACACGGTCAAGGACCAGGGTGTGCCTTGTGGCCGTTTATGCAAAGTAGTAACCTCTTAAGATCACACGGTTAAGACACATGGGCGTGTTATATGGTCGTGGGCTCAAGTCAGTAGCTAGCTAAATATCACGCGGCCATAGCACACGGGCGTGTCTGTTGGTCGTGGGTGAAATTCAGTTTATATACTCTGTTTTGGCACGGTTGGATAACATGGGCATGTCTGGATCCCATGTGAGGTACACGGCCTAGTCACATGGGCGTGTGACCTCAACAGAATTGAAAAGCCTTTCTGAGTTTTGAAATTTATGAATGTGTTTGGTTTAGTCCCGACTGTCCTTATAAGTTTGTTTTAGGTCTCGTATACCATCATAAGAGATGACATGTTGATGATTACTTATGCATTAATATTATATGATATCTGTGATTCAAAATCGGTTTGAAATGTTCTGTTTGTCTGGTAATGCTCCTTACCTATTCCGGAGACGGTTACGGGATAGGGGTGTTACAGTTAGTCCTAGAATCAACTAAATCATAGCTCTGATACCACTAAATGTAACACACTTACCCGTATTCGATGCTGGGATAGGGTTCGAGGCGTTACCAGACTTAAACATTCACAAACATGCAAAATCAGGCCATAAAATTTCGTCCAATATTAGAACTTTTCGAACACATGCATAATGTCCCTTACACGAGCTATCGAGGCTCTAAACATGCATTAAAGGTGGTTTGGGACTAAATTGAGAACTTTAAAAAGTTTTGGGGAAACTTAGAAAAATTTTCTAAAACAGGGTCACACGCCCGTGTCCTCAGGCCGTGTAACTCTCTGTTTATGACATTAGCAAAACAAATTGAACCACGCAGCCAAGTCACACGCCCGTGTGCTAGGCCATATCCTCCCCACAGCTAGGACACATGGCCGTGTCTCTGCCCGTGTGGCTAGCACTTAGGCTATTTTCCAAGCCTTTTTGTTACCATTAATACCTCACATACTTAAATACATTATAGACACATACAATGTAGCATCAAGTAAATGTTTAAACATCCTCCATTAAGACTCAATTGTAATATTCCTATATCATCATACATGTGTTTTACTTGCTCATTTTATACCAAGTCTAAACACACCAATTCACAATCAATTGAACATGTCCTTTTGATTATTACTTATACATTTATACCATGCTTGCCTAAGTCATTCCACACCAATTTCATGTTCAAGCATTATTGACTTATTGCCATATCACACTTTTATTTTCTGATTATGACCACTTCGTTTGATCGTAAGACATTTATCAAGCATACATACTGTAATAATAACCATTCATATCAAATAAATATCATCACATGACCACATCACCAGGCATCAATACGTAACTTGGATAAATAGGCTTACAAGCCATAACCATTATAAGCCACATCTCATGGCTATACAATGTACTAATATAATCCAACATCATGGCCAAAGCATAAGAACACATATCTATAATTAAGTCTCTCTCATGCCACTCACTTGAAGACATTAAGATTCATCAATTCTCCAAATGAGGTAGCTTGATAGTGTGAGGTTGCCTCCAACGATCTCCAACCCCGAGCTAATCTATCAACACTAAAGAAATGGAAAGGAGGGAGTAAGCTTAAAGCTTAGTAAGTCCATATGAAAATAATAAGCAAATTATCAACATGATTCCATGGTAATATAACCATAATTATACTTTTACTTATATTCTGGTCATGCTATTTTCTCGAGTCATAGCTACTAATTTACTTATATCTAGAGCTATAGAACTCAAAATTAAGATTTGTAAATTTTACCTGAAACTAGACTCATATATATTCTTACCATAAAATTTCTAGATTTTTTAGTCTGGCCAATAAGTACAGTTTATTCTTTAAATTTACCCCTATTCTGCTCTTGACAGCTTCAACCTTTCTCTACTAAAAATCGATTATCTCATAGTACGAGTTTCGATTAATGTTCTTGTCTATTTCTATTGAAAATAGACTCATTAATGATTTATTAAGATAAATTATAACCCATAATAATTTTTGTAAAATTTGTAGTGATTTTCCAAAGTTGAGATAGGAGAGCCCGAAAGCACTCTGACTCTGTCTCAGAAAAGTTCAAATATCTCATAATATGAAGCTCTTTTTCTTACACTTTTCTTCTATGTTAAACTAGATTCAATAAGATCTAATCTCATATCTTATTCAATCTCTAATTCAATTTCCACAATTTTTGGTGGATTTTCAAAGTCACACAACTGCTAATGTCCAACACTATCTTAGTGCAATATAATGGTAACTATCATAAGTTCATTTTCATCTAATCATGAACTTACCATTTCATGGATTTCATGTTCAATTTCACAAAGACATGATAACATAACCATAAAGATTATTCATCATTCAAACCCTTTTGGCTTACTTATCATATACACATATATACTTGCTCATCATAAATCGATTTTTACCAAGGCATTATTCATAAGTTTAGCATACGTACCTGTACTCATCGTAGTATATCATATAATCATACCTCTTTAACATGCCCTCCTCGGGACTTTCATCACATTCATTACGTTACCCGTTGAATGCTAGGAATACTATTGGATACGCAGAAAACTTGCACATAAGTGCCACATATACAAAAGTAGCCAAAGCTACCTCATAACATGTATACATCCATAATGAACTCGGACCACTCAACAAGCTCGGATGTTACATGTATCGCATCCATTATGAACTCGGTCCACTCAACGAGCTTAGATGCCACATATCTCACGAACTTGGACCACTCAACAAGTTCGAATTAATCACATGTTCCACGAACTTGGACTGCTCAACAATTTCGGATATCATATACGTCACGAACTTGGACCGCTTAACAAGTTCAAACTTCTTAATTTCCTAGTGACATCTCACTTGTATCCTAAACTATTCCTAACGTCCAAACGGGATTTCTTCTTCACTTGTACTTGGCATACTTTGTCGTACTTGCTCATGATGTCGTATGTAACGACCGTAATATCATTCATACTTACAATAGTACCAATTGCCCATTCGTAGCATAAGAAGGCATAACTCAAATAGAAAATAAGCTTTTAAGAATTTACATAACATATATCACATATTTCATATATCACTTGTCATGTATCATCATTTCCTTGTATTTCATGTAACATTCTTCCATGTTATATTTCCACATCATATTCACCATTCCATCAACCTTTCCAATATATTAATTCATACAATATATGAAATAATAGTAAGGAATATAATTCAAACATAACATTGCATTATTATTGACATACGAACTTACCTCGAATGGGAGCACGACTATTTATTCCGATTTAGTCCATAATCTCATTCCTTCCTAATCTATACTCGAATCTCATTTTCTTTGATCTATAATATCACATTTAGCTTACTAATTAGTCACATTATTCATATGGGTCCAAAAATCATATTTTTAGAAATTTCATTTTGACCCCTAAGCTTTCACATATTTGCACTTTTTTCCCAAGGCTCGTAAAATGATTTTTATTCAATTTCCTTGCATTTTAAGCCTAGCATAATCATTTTCATAACTATAGCAAACCCTAATTTTCACTAAATCACACTTTTATGAAAATTTTTATAACTTTCACAAAACGGTCCTTTTAAGCATTTTAACCGAAAAAGACTCATTTATTTAACACCCAACATTCATTTTCTACCATTAGACATCAAAACACAAGCATATCATTCATGGGTAAATTTTTAAACATGAACCCTAGGTCAAAATAATGGTAGAAATATATAGAACGAGTTACCGGGACTTCAAAAATGTAAAGAACATAAAAAAAGGGGCTCGGGATCACTTACAAATGAGCTTGGAAGCTTGAACCAAACCCTAGCCATGGTTTCCATTCAAAATTTCGGCCAAAGGTTGAAGATAGATAGAAATTAGCTTATTTTGGCTTTTTAATTCCTTTAATTATTAGATTACCAAAATTCCCCTAACTTAAAAATATTCTATTTCACCTATTGCATGTCTATTTTTGTCCAACAATTAACCAATGGTGTAATTACCATTTAAGGACCTCCAATTTAAAATTTCATAACAATTTGACACCTATAACGTGTAGAACTCAACTTTTGCACTTTTTACAATTTAGTCCTTTTGACTAAATTGAGTGCCCAAACGTCAAAATTTTCAAACAAGATTTTCACGAAATCATTCTATGAAATCATAGACCATGAAAATATATTAAAAATAAATTGTCTTATGTCGAATTTGTGGTCCTTGAACCATTGTTCTAACTAGGCCCTAATTCGAGATGTTACATTCCTGACATATCATTATCAACAATTTCATGCTTGTAATCCATACCAAATCATGCCAAATCCTAAGCCAAAAATCATACCAAAATATATGATTCATAATCTCAATTTACTTCATTCATTCTCATGCTAAAATATTACCAAATTCCAAAATAGGCATATACCAAAACTTACTAAATTAACTAATTCACTTGGCCATTCAAGTGTGCATCAAAACATATACCAAAATTCATTCATAATCACATCCATAACCAAGTCATATCACATGGCTAGATATACACATTACAAAACATATTCAAATACTTCTAGCTTATACATGCCATACTTTAATATATACACTTTCAAAAGGTACCAAAATAGAGTTCGATACTGTGGTGATGATCCTCGATGATCCCTGAGCTTCCGGTAGCTTTGATATCTATAAACAGTTGAAAACACACACAAAGTAAGCTTTCAAAAGCTTAGTAAGCCATATACAAATAAACTCATCATATAACACATTTCCAAACCATTTCATTCATGTAGTTCATGGCAAAACATAATCACATATCCATAATTCTTATATAACTCATTTGTTCATAATTCACTTACACATAACACATTTCATACTCATATCATTTATACCTGTTTCATATGTCCACATAAAAACCCATATACTTACCTTTCAATCATAATCATAATGTACATTTCAAACGTACTTGAATTTGAGTACACATTCTCATATTCATTCATTTCTCGGAATGCCTATTGAACCGTTTGAAATCAATAAGGATACTCGGATAGCTCAGAAACCTCATACAATGGCAATGTCCCAG
This sequence comes from Gossypium longicalyx, assembly GCA_025698465.1. Taxonomy (NCBI): domain Eukaryota; kingdom Viridiplantae; phylum Streptophyta; class Magnoliopsida; order Malvales; family Malvaceae; genus Gossypium; species Gossypium longicalyx. Next base: position 53,493,233 of record CM047006.1, on the reverse strand, counting down.
ATGTGGTCTTACATGTAATCAAATATCGATGCCACTGTCCCAGACAGGGTCTTGCACGAAATCAAATATGATGTCGATGTCCCAGTCATGGTCTTACACGTAAATCATAACTCGATGCCAACGTTCCAGATGTGGTCTTACACGGAAACACATATCGGATCATATGTCATGACATATGTATCCTAACTATTCTTATGGTTCATACGGGGCTTTTCGAAATTCGTTACATTATCGAAACTTTCTCGGATATAACATATTGAGCTCTCATATAGTCATTTATCACAATTCAATGTCATGTAAACATAAATAACTTAACTCAAACACATTTATTTGTATATTGACTTACCTCGTACGAAAATGAACGGAAACGAACAACTATTCAATGACTTTCGTTTCCCCCGATCTAATTCTGTTTTCTTTGGTTCTTGATCTAAACACATTCAAATTTAACTCGTTTATTCAAAAAATCATTCAATTCAATCATTTATACATATTTAAGCCATTTTTCAAATTAGCCCTCACATTCACATTTTAACATTTTAGTCCTTAATTCATAAAATCACAAAATACACAAAATTTTGTTTTACACATGCTTAGCCAAATTTGCATGGAGTTCATATAAGCCGAGATATTTCATCTATTACATATTTGAGTCCCCCAAAATATCATTTTTACAATTTAGCCCAAATTATTCAAATTCATCAAAATTTCAAAGACAAAACATATTTATCTATCACATATCTTTCATTTCTCATCTTTTAACAACACAAAGCTCACAATTTCATCAATGGCTCAACTCAAAATGATCAACAAAATTAGAAATTGAGACATGAGCTTGATAGATTACTAAGCAGCGATCACAAAAACATAGAAATCATCAAAAACATAATCAAAATCATACCTTAATCAAGTGATCAATGTGCCGAACCCTAGCAAGCTTTTTCTTTTCTTTTTATTTTATATTTTCGGCAAGAACAAACAAATAATGAACTAATTTCATGCTTTGTTTTATTAATCTAATAACATTAATATACATTTTACTAAAATAACCTTATTATTATAATTTAAATTCCACTAACCCTTGGCATATATGTCCATTCATAAATTCAATGGTATAATTGCATCATAAGGACCCCACAAATATAAAGACATAGCAATTTGGCACTTTAGCAAATAGAACACATCTTTTGCATTTTACGCGATTAGGTCCTTTTATCAAATTAAGCACACAAATGATAACATTAACACATGAAACTTTCACACTTGCTTAAACACATATTGTAAACATGGAAAATATTATTAAAATATTTTTTGACTCAGATCTGTTATCTCGAAATCACTATTTCGACTAGGGTCTAAACTAGGCTGTTATAATAATGGATGTGATAAATGGCATATATGCTTAGTGAATGAATTGGGACTAATAGGTATGACCATAACTATGGTATAATTGAGTAGATTGAAGGTAGGTTTACAAGAATGAATAAATATGAAATTGGTGTGGAATGCCGTATGAAAGCATGATGGTTTGAGTATGTGATATGTTGACATTACAAAGTCATGGATTAATCATGATTGTGAGTATTTGAGTGACTAAATATGCTATGTTGCATGTCATCAAAAATGTATAAGTGAATGAGCATTTAAGGGTGGCAAATGGCTTGGAAAATAGCCTCAAAGTTGTCCACACGGGTAGACCTAGGGGCATGTGTCTAGGCTGTGTGTGACACAAGGTCTACCCCATGGGGGTGTGATCCAGCTGTGTGTCCCCTATACCCTAATTAAGCAAAACAGAATGCCTAGTAGTAAACACACGAGCAGAGACATGGCCGTGTGATCCAAGCTGTGTGAAGTCTTGTAACACCCCAAACCCGGCCTGGAAGTTTGGCTCGAATCTGGCGTGTCACATTGAAGTATTTTTCGAAAACCATGTTTCCATTAAAAACCCTTCTTAATAATTAAAAACTTATACCCTTTTTAAACCTTGTTTAGAAAACCTTAGCTGAATAAAATTCTTAACAACTTTGTAAAAATCTTAGCAGTTGCAGAAGCTTAATTTACAAACAATTGCGGTTACGTGATGTTTTGTACAACAGTAGTTGCTTTGGAAAACCGTGTTCTAATACTAGCAATTATAAGAACAATAAATAAAATTCCAAATTTAAGATCCAGAAAATTACAACGGCTTTACTACAACCCACATAAAAACATTTAAAAGTAATAATCAAAACTGTAACATAAACAGTGTGTGTGGCTTCCTCCGAGCCCCCCTGTTAGCAAAATAAATGCTCTTTGATTGCCATGAGTTTCGAACCCTAGACCTCTTCACCAACTCTATGACGCCACCTTCCTGCCTCTTATGTGGCGCTACTTTGCCACTAGACCACAAGGCTTTTTGTGGCACAATTTCTCCAACATTATTCTTAAGGCCTACCTACTACACCCAGGGTTTGATTCACCTTAAACCAAAATTTCTACTAGAGTCTAGGTTTCAACCCAAGACTTCTCCAACACTTCTCAACACACTTAACCACTAAAACAAGCCTTCATTAACAAAATTTACATGCACAACAAAATATTATAAGCTGTCTTCAACCGATCCCATGCTCAAGGCCCAAAACTTCTAGGCCCAAATTCAGGGTGTTACAACTCTACCTCCCTTAAAGAAATTTCGTCCCAAAAATTTCCATCTAACTGGGTAGTCGTGTAACATCTACCCCACTATGCTACCGCCGTGCACTCTGATCCTACTATCTCTATCACACTTCAACTAGAACTTGAAACATCACATACATACAACACTTATTCACTGAAGCAGACACATATTTATCACACATATATACAATCTACATATCTAAACATCACATCCACATAAAATAAATACCAAATTTAAATTCAGACCAATGTCTAAGGAAACCACAGTATTTCAATTTTTAAACAAACAAAAGTATTTAGAAGACTTACGGATTCAGCGCCGGACACTCGATGTGCCACACTTTTTAAGAGAAATACTTTAAACAGACCACGTGGTTAAAAATAATTTTCTGAAATTCAACCTTTGAAAACCCAATTCACAGCCGAGTTGTTGCAACCCAGGCTCTAATACCACTAAATGTAACACCCCAAACCCAGCATGAAAGTGTGGCTCGAATCTGGCTTATCGCATTAAAGTATTTTTCGAAAACCATGTTTCCATTAAAAACCCTTCTTAATAATTAAAAACTTATACCCTTTTTAAACCTTGTTTAGAAAACCTCAGCTGAATAACATTCTTAACAACTTTGTAAAAATCTTGGCGATTCATGGAAGCTTAATTTAAAAACAATTGCGGTTATGTGATGTTTTGAACAATGATGAGTTGCTTTGGAAAACCATGTTCTGATACTAGCAATTATAAGAACAGTAAATAAAATTCCAAATTTGAAATCCAGAAAATTACAACGGCTTTACTACAACCCACAAAAACCATTTAAAAGTAATAATCAAAACTGTAACATAAACAGTGTGTGTGGCTTCCTCTGAGCCCCCCTGTTAGCAAAATAAATGCTCTTTGATTGCCATGAGTTTCGAACCCTGGACCTCTTTGCCAACTCTATGACGCCACCTTCCTGCCTCTTATGTGGCACTACTTTGCCACTAGACCACAAGGCTTTTTGTGGCACAATTTCTCCAACAATATTCTTAAGGCCTACCTACTACACCCAGGGTTTGATTCACCTTAAACCAAAATTTCTGCTAGAGTCTAGGTTTGAACCCAAGACTTCTCCAACACTTCTCAACACACTTAACCACTAAAACAAGCCTTCATTAACAAAATTTACATGCACAACAAAATATTATAAGCTATCTTCAACCGCTCCCATGCTCAAGGCCCAAAACTTCTAGGCCCAAATTTAGGGTGTTACAACTCTACCTCCCTTAAAGAAATTTCGTCCCCAAAATTTCCATCTAACTGGGTAGTCGTGTAACATCTACCCCACTATGCTATCACCGCGCACTCTGATCCTACTATCTCTATCACACTTCAACTAGAACTTGAAACATCACATACATACAACACTTATTCACTGAAGCAGACACATATTTATCACACATATATACAATCTACATATCTAAACATCACATCCACATAAAATAAATACCAAATTTAAATTCAGACCAATGTCTAAGGAAACCACAGTATTTCAATTTCTAAACAGACAAAAGTATTTAGAAGACTTACGGATTCAGCGCCGGACACTCGATGTGCCACATTTTTTAAGAGAAATACTTCAAACAGACCACGTGGTTAAAAATAATTTTCTGAAATTCAACCTTTGAAAACCCAATTCACAGCCGAGTTGTTGCAACCCAGGCTCTAATACCACTAAATGTAACACCCCAAACCCAGCCTGAAAGTTTGGCTCGAATCTGGCTTATCGCATTAAAGTATTTTTCGAAAACCATGTTTCCATTAAAAACCCTTCTTAATAATTAAAAACTTATACCCTTTTTAAACCTTGTTTAGAAAACCTCAGCTGAATAACATTCTTAACAACTTTGTAAAAATCTTGGCAGTTGCGGAAGCTTAATTTAAAAACAATTGCGGTTACGTGATGTTTTGAACAACAGTAGTTGCTTTGGAAAACCATGTTCTAATACTAGCAATTATAAGAAAAATAAATAAAATTCCAAATTTGAAATCCAGAAAATTACAACGGCTTTACTACAACCCACATAAAACCATTTAAAAGTAATAATCAAAACTGTAACATAAACAGTGTGTGTGGCTTCCTCTGAGCCCCCTGTTAGCAAAATAAATGCTCTTTGATTGCCATGAGTTTCGAACCCTGGACCTCTTTGCCAACTCTATGACGCCACCTTCCTGCCTCTTATGTGGCACTATTTTGCCACTAGACCACAAGGCTTTTTGTAGCACAATTTCTCCAACAATATTCTTAAGGCCTACCTACTACACCCAGGGTTTGATTCACCTTAAACCAAAATTTCTACTAGAGTCCAGGTTTGAACCCAGGACTTCTACAACACTTCTCAGCACACTTAACCACTAAAACAAGCCTTCATTAACAAAATTTACATGCACAACAAAATATTATAAGCTGCCTTCAACTGCTCCCATGCTCAAGGCCCAAAACTTCTAGACCCATATTCAGGGTGTTATAAGTCTGCACTTAATTTTTAGAATTTAATTCGCCACACGGCCTAGCACACAAGTGTGTGACTTGGCTGTGTGAGCCTAATTGTATTGATGACATCATAAATAGAGAGTTACACGGGCTGAGGACACGGACGTGTCCCAAGCCATACGAGCGTGTGACTTTGTTTCTGTAACGCCCCGTACCCGAGACCGTTGCCGGAGTCGAACACGAGGTGTTAACAGACTTAATTCATTGCTTAAACATCTCAAACAATTTAATTTTAGAAATTCCAGACAAGCTGGCTAACTGCATCACAGTCGCTTAAAAATTCATATCTCGAGTTTTGAAACTCAAAATCAAGATCCGTAAATTTTTCCTAAAACTAGACTCATATATATATTTAATATTTTTTTTCTAGAATTTTTGGCTAGGCCAATTAGTACAGTTTATTCGTTAAAGTCTCCCCTGTTTCAGGGTTCGACTGCTCTGACCTCTGTGTATTACGAATCAGATATCTCTCTGTACAGAATTTAAATTACTATGAAGTTTGTTTCTATTAAAACTAGACTAAATAAGAAATCTTTACATATAAATTATGACTTCTAATTATTTTTATACAATTTATGGTGAATTTCCAAAGTCAGAACAGGGGATCCAGCAATCGCTCTGGCCCTGTTTCACAAAAATTTAAACATCTCAAAAAATATAACTCATATACCTGTTTCGTTTCTTCCATATGAAAATTGACTCATAATTCTTCAATTCCATATTTTATTCATCATCTAATTATATCTCTACTATTTTTAATGATTTTTAAAATTTACGTCACTACTGCTGTCTGAATCTATTTTATGGTAAATTTTACCTATTTCATGGTTTCCATGGATTAACTAGCAATTTGACATACATAACACCAAATATGATCATAATTAGCCATTCCAATGGCTAATCATTTCCAAGCATTTTTATACTACTCAATAACCATATCTTAAGACCATATATACAAAATGATTATAATGCTATACATGCCATACTCAAAATATACAAGCCATTATGCCAAGATGGTATACGGATAGTGTGAGCGTGCCTCCGACCGTTCCCGATTTCCGAGCTGGCTTGTCAACACTACAAGGAATGAAAAGGAGGGAGTAAGCATAAATGCTTAGTAAGTTCACATGCAAATAGCAAGTAACATAACCATATAAGCAAACATAAAACATCATTTGCATAATCATCACCAAGACATTCATATCATATTTTCATTTATCATCTTATCATATTGTTGTTATATCGATTTTTCAACCCGAGGGTTAAGTACATACCTGTTCAAAGTATCCATTTCACAACACTTACCAATACGTCCCTTTCATATTGAGTATTCCTCCATTTGAGTAGAACTTTACCCGTTGAACACATCAGAATATAATTCGGATACATGGAAAGTTTGCACTTAAGTGCCACATATGTAGCCAAGCTACTATGTAACCCGCCCATAAGCGAACTCGGACTCAACTCAATGAGCTCGGGCGTTCGCATTCATAAGTGAACTCGGACTCAACTCAACGAGCTCGGATGCCTAGTTACATCTCACGAACTCGGACTCAACTCAAGGAGTTCGGACATTCGCATCCATAAGTGAACTCGGACTCAACTCAACGAGTTCGGATGCCCAAATATCCAGTGACATGTCACTTGTATCCTAATCCATTCCTAAGGTTCAACGGGACCTTTTTCCCAATCATGTGTCTCAACCATCTTCTACGGAATGCCGATACCGATACTCGGTAGTATTTCACATTTTCCAAGTATATCACATAATTTAACATATTATCAAACAATTATCACGAGTATAATATTTTATAATAATTATCATATCATTTAAATAATATAAAAACATTTAAAATAATAACTATGTTACCAACATTTACATATGAACTTACCTCGTATGCGAAAATGGCTACTTTTACCATTTCGTCCACAACTTGGTATTTTCCCCATTTTAGCCAATTTCAGTTTTCCTTGCTCTATCATTTAAAATATAATCTAATTAGGACTCACATTATTCAAATTGACCCAAAATCATAATTTGGAAAAATTACAATTTTGCCCCTAAACTTTTACATATTTACACTTTTGCCCCAAAGCTCGTAAATTAAACTTCAGCCTATTTTCTTATGTTTTATGACATGCTGATCATTTTTCCCTTCTATGGCAACATCAAATTCTCACTCTAACATGTACTTATGACTATTAGGTATTTTTACCGATTAAGCCATTTTGCTCGTTTTCACTTAAAACCGAGTAGCACAAGTTGTCTAACATAATTTAAAACCTCATATTCTATCATAAAACACCAAAATACACAAATTTCACCTATGGGTATTTTTCCAAATATGAACCCTAGGTTGAATTATTGCTAGCATAAGCTTAATCGAGCTACCAGGACTCCAAAAACGTAAAGAACTTGAAAAACGGGGCTAGAATGGACTTACAATCGAGCTTGGAAGCTTGAAAAACCCTATCCATGGTTTCTCCTTGCTATATTCAACCATGGTGTTGAAGATGAGCAAAATTGGCTTTTAATTTTGTATTTTAATTCATTTTACCCCTAAATGACCAAAATGCCCTTACTACTAAACTTTCTAAAAATTCCATCCATGTCCAATTTTTGTCCATAAACTTAGAAATTGGTAAAATTGATATTTAAGACCTCCTAATTAATATTTCAAAACAATTTCATACTAGAAACTTCTAGAATGCAAGTTTTGCAAATTATTCGATTTAGTCCCTAATTTCAATTTAAGCACTTTAGGCATAGGATTTCATCACGAAAATTTCACACAATCATGCAATCATATCATAAACATCAAAATAATTATAAAATAATTATTTCTATCTCAGATTTTGTGGTCTCGAAACCACTATTCCGATTAGGCCCTAATTCGGGATATTACAGTTTCCATAAAAAATTTTCTGAGTCTTCCAAATGTTTTCAAAGTTCTCAGTTTAGTCCCAAGCCACTCCCAATATATGTTTTGGGTCTCGTAGGCCTGTAATAGGGACGATATGCATAGGTATAATTGGTTTTGTATGTTTGTTTATGTTTAAGTTCAGTAACATCCTAAACCCTATCCCGGTATCAAAAATGAGTAAGGGGTGTTACAGAAAAACTCAAAGCTTCAATGCTAATAATTGAAATAGCTACATTGATGGCCCAGTTATTACAGAAAAAAGGTAAGATTTGAATGGACCGATAAATATCAGTAAAGTTTTGACCAGTTAGAAACTTTGTTGACCGAAGTATTAATTTTGGTTCAGCCTGAATTGGGTAAGGAATTTGTTATTACAGTGATATACTATTGAATGAGATTAGACCATGTCTTGATGCAGTAAGGTAAAGTAATAGCCTGTACTTTCAGACAGTTAAAAAAAACCACATAGAAAGAATTACTCGGTACATGATCTAGAATTCCCGGCTATTGTTTTTGTATTGAAATCTGACAACATTACTTGTTTGGTGAAAAATGTCATATATTAACCGATTATAAAAGTTTGAAGTATCTAATGTTAATAAAAGATTTGAATCTAAGATAGCGTATATGGTTTGAAATGTTGGAAGATTATGACTTGATAGTTGAATATCACTTGGAAAGAGCGAATATGGTTACAGATATTCCGAGTAGAAAATCTTTGTATACTTTGTAAGCCATGGATGCCGATTATGATTGTCTGATAATAGCTCGATTTTAGCTAAGTATAGAGCTAAACCGATGATTTTACCACAGACCAGTAAAACTTAGAAAAGTAATAATGATTTGTAAGTTAAATGAATACAGTGTGAAATAATTTCTGATTTAGAATTTTAGAATAGATCTATTAAATGTATGTTATTCAGAGACATAGTCTGTGTACTGAAGAATTCAGAGTTTATATAGAAAATTTTACATGAATGATCATAGTGATACCATGTCTATTTATCTGGGGAATGATAAAATGTATAATGATTTGAAAAAGATGTATTAGTAGCTTGGAATGAAATGTGGTATTTCTGAATCTATGTTTAAATGTTGGATGTATCAGCAAGATAAGGGTGAAACTTTCAGGATGATTATAGCTAGCGAAGATACCGAAATGGAACAGAGACAAAGTTACAATGAACTTTATATCGGGATTATCCTTGTCTATGAAAAAGAAATATACTATTTGAGTAATTGTTGATTGTTTGACGAAGCCTGCACATTCCATCCTGGTATGAGTGGACTTCCCACTTGATAGATTGCTTGAATGATCTGTTTTTGAGATTGTCAGATTATATGATGTGCTAGCTTCTGTTATTTCTGATAGAGATCTACAATTCATATTCCGATTCTAAAACAAGTTATAAGAAACTCTGGGTATACGGTTACATTTTAGTATCGTATTTCATTTTTAGACAGATGATCAATCTGAACATATGATTCAGATCTTGGAAGATATGCTTCAATGTTGTGTACTTGAATTTGAAGGTAACTGAGAAAAGTATTTTCCTTGGGTTGAATTTGTTTATTATAATAGTTAACAGTACAGTACACAATTATATTGTACAAGGTTTTATATGGTCACAAATGTAAAACTGCGGTGTTTTGAACGGAGTTCAGTGAGAAAAGATACATGTAGTAGGTTTGATTCTTTGAAACCAAAGAAAGATGAAGTGATCTGAGATAGTTTAAAAGTAGTATTTGATCGTTAGAATTCCGATGTGAATCTGAAATGAAAAGAAATGGAGTTTTAGATTGGCGAAAAAAATATTTTTGAAAGTTTCGCCATGGAAGAAAGTTCTCCAGTTTACCCGTAAAGGCAAATTAAGTTTGATGTTTATCAGGTCATAAAGATTATTGAAAAGAATTGGGCCTGTTTTGTATTGATTGGTATTATTATTAGAGTTCTACAGAATTCACAATGTTTTTATAAGTATATGTGTTATGAAAGTATTGATCAAACCCATAATCTCTTCTTGCTTTGATAAATGTTAAATTCAACCTGACATGACTTACAGTGAGAGATTGATTGAAATTTTGGCACTTGAAGAGAAAAACTGAGAAATAAAAAGGTAGCTTCAGTAAAAGATTTCTGACAATGACATGATATAGATGGAGCTACCTAGGAACTAGAGGAAACTATGAGAAAGTAATGTCTGAATCTCTTTACTGGTAAAATTTTTGAGGACGAAAATTCCTTAAGGGGAGAGTTGTAACAACCCAATTTCGATGAAATCAGAACAGTGGTTTGAGACCACAAATCTGAGCCGAAAATAAAATTTATTTTCATCTTATTATATGATCCGTATTATATTAGAAATGTTTTGTGAAAATTTTGATAAGAAAATTTTACTGATTATGTGTTTAATTATGGGAAGGACCAAATCGCATAAAATGCAAAAGTTGAATTCTGGTAGCTAGAAGGATCAAATAGCTATGAAATTCAAAACTTAAGGTCCTTATATGGTAATTAGACCATTAATTAAAAGTTAGTAGATATTTTTTTGATGATTCATCCATGGAAAATTAGAAAAAGGCTAGGGACTAAATTGGAAACTAAAATTATTAAAGATGATAAATTAATTAAATAGAAATAAAAATCATTTTTATCATCTTCTTCCTAAAAATAATACATGGAAACCCTAGGAGAGAGAGATTAAACTTTCTTGGCCAAATTGGATCCGGATAGACCAAATTCGGAGCTTGAACTAGGAAAGAGGAAAATGTCAGATTAGTAGATTTTATGTACACAAACATTGTTAAGGAAGTTCGTGTAACTAAATTTTATATATTTTTATGTTGAATTTAATGTTGTGTTTGTGAATTGTATAAATTCCATAAATATGTGAAATGATCACATACTCTTTATAGCCCGATAAATGAAAATGCCCAATCACTAATAATGCTCGATAAATCCTAAATGATAAAAATGTTAGTTATATGCTTGAAATGAATGTGGAATGTATCTATTTAAATTATATGTATGATTTAGATGTAGGAAATTATCACATGCTTGTTAATGCTTGAGAAATGTTAAATCCCGTTTGAATAAAGGAAGAATCGATGGATAAATGTAATTTTTCGAAATGAATGAGGTCCTGTATTTGTTGTTGATGGGATTTGGCTCAGACGAGTAATCCTATTGACTTCATTTATGAAATGATTTATCCCGAACGGGTAATCCTGATATAAGTCTTCTTGAGCATTTGTTATGGATTGGATTTAGCCATTGACGGGTAATCTAGATCAAGCTCATTAGAACATATGTCATAAAAAGGATTTAGCCTGGACTGGTAATCCTGTTGTATACATGTGTGGTTTGAGAGCGTACTCTCTGATATAGTACCTTATGGGTACCATTGGATATGAATTGATGGATCCTGATTCGTACACCTCGAGTGTACTAGCTGTGTATCCATTGATATTCTGAATAAATTCAATGAGTGACAATTCTAGACATGAGAAGTTATGAATGATAAAATGAGTTATTACATGTATTCGTTTGAAATACAAGTAAATGATGATACATGACAAATGATATATGAAAACACGAGATGATGATATTTGTACATGGACTTTATTTGATGAATATACTTTCATTATTGATTATAGACTTGTGCACCTTGAGTGTGCTAATCGTGGCCTTGATATTCCGAGTAACATGAGTAAAGTTCTCATATGAAATGATCTAAACTCGAAATGAACTATTATGAAATTATACTTGAAATAATGAGATGAATTATGCATGTTAAATGAATACATGTTGTGGAAAGCATATCTGCTTGGAAACTTGATTGTTATTGAGCCCATATATGATTTGATGTTATTATGGTATATATGACTAACAAGGGAAATGAGAATGCGTGTAGGGCTTGAGGTCAAAATGATTGATTATGCCTTACACAGTTACCTCAAAATAGAATGAATGGTAAGTTAAGTACCATGTCATACAAACTTACTAAGCATTTTATGCTTACTTAGTTTTATTTCCCTGTTTTAGAGTAAATAAAGCTCGTTGGATTGGAAGCTTGGCGGAGATCACTCACACTATCCATCGGCCTATATCAGTATATATTGTAAATCAATTATGGTTGTAATGGCATGTATAGGTTATATTGGCCGTATTGGCATGTAAATGTAAATGATGCTTGTAATTTAGCCATTAGAATGGCTAGTAATGGTTTGTTTTAATATATTTGTAATGTCATAATATGGTAGCTACATATGTGTTAAGTAGTTGATCAAATTATGCCTATCATATGGACTAAACTAAGGCAAGAATTTGAACATGTATGCAGGTAACAGTATGTCATGTTGAATGATAGAGTTTGCTTAACTTCAATGCTTGAAATGGCTGGTACTAGATGTGTGTTTCAAGTGCAGGTCATGAGTGTGATTTTGGGTGAGAAATGAAGCTATAAATGCCTTTATTTTGTCCACACGGGTAGACACACGGGCGTGTGTCTAGATCGTGTGTGACACACGGTCAGGTACATGGGTGTGTAGTTAGGCCGTGTGTCCCCTGCACCTAAATTTTGAGAAACAGAATGCTCAAAATTCAGCACATGAGCAGAGACACGGGCGTGTGTCTCAGTCGTGTGTGCTACACGGCCTAGAACATGGGCGCGTGTCTTGGCCGTGTGAAACCTGTACATAATTTCGAAATGAATTAATTGACCAGACGACCTAGTACACGAGCATATGGCATGATCGTGTGCACAAGTCAGAGAGTTACACGGGGTCGAACACGACCTGCAGCACAGGCGTGTTCCAGGGTCACACGAGCGTATCCCTTGGACCAGACAAGCGTGTGAACCCTACATCTTTGAAAATTTTTAAAATGTCACGAAAAATTCTTAGTGTTCCTGATTAAGTCCTGACTCGATTCTAATGCTCGTCTTGGGCCTCGAGGGTCCAATTAAGGGACGTTTGAAATGATCTCGGTTAATGAAAAGTAATTTACATAAATTATTTGTAAAATGTTCTGAAAGTTTCGGTAACGCTCCGAAACCCTATTCCAATGATAGATACGGGCTAGGGGTGTTACATTGTTGCAGATGCTCTAAGTTGAAAATGATTATTTTCTTTGAAAGCTTTGAATACTCGATTGAGCTGGTTAATGATGGTTCTATTCTAGTTGAATTAAAAGCTAAACCGACATTTTTGCTACAGATCTGCGAAGCTCAGAAAAGTTATCTTGTGTTGATTACTAAACACGAACAGATTGAAAATAAATCATATTCAGATTTTCACTTTGGTATAAATGGCATTTTGTATTTTCGAAATAGAATTTTTGTACCGAGGAACTCTAAGGTTAAACAAATGAATTTGCAGGAAGCTCAAAGTAGTAGTTACTCGATTCATCTTCTTGGTAACAAAGTGTATGGTAACTTGAAATAGATGTATTGGTGGCCACGTATGAAATGTGAGGTCTCAAATTTCATATCTAAAAGTTTGGTTTGTCACCAGGTTAAAGTTGAACATCAGGTACCTTGTAACAACCCTATTTCAGTGAAAACGGACACAGTGGTTTCGGGACCACAAACCTGAACCGAAAATAAAATTTATTTTAATTTTATTACATGGTCCGTATTATGTCAGAAATTTCATGTGAAAATTCTGATAAGGAAATTTTACCGATTATGTGTTTAATTATGGGATGGACTAAATCGTATAAAATGCAAAGGTTGAATTCTAGTGGCTAGAAGGATTAAATAGCTATGGAATTCAAAATTTGAGGTCCTTATTTGGTAATTAGACCATTAAAGAAAAGTATGTAGATATTTTAGTGACTCATCCATGGAAATTTAGAAAAAAGACAAGGACTAAATTGGAAATTAAAAATATTTAATTAATAAAAAAGATGATAAAAGATATCATCTTATTTTTCTCATCATTTTCCCTAAAATTTTAGGGAAGCCCTAGGAGAGAGAGACAAGAAACTTTCATGGCTTAATTGGGTAAGTTTTCTTGTCCCGTTTTTAGTAATTTTGATATTTTTGAAACCGGGATAGCTTAATCTATCTATTTGGAGGATCAATTTGAAAAGTTATCAAAGTATGGAAATTAGGTCATTGATGAATATACTGAAAATTTAAAATTTATGGTATAAAATGAAAGGTTGTTGGTAGATAAACAACTTTTACAAAGTGATTTTTGATGAAAACATGATTTAGGGACTAAAATGTAAAGTTGTGAAAATTGATGAAAAATTCTAAAATTTATAGAAAATATGTGCTGTAAATTTTTTGTTGAATTTTCGGTTAGGCTAGGAATAGGGAGTAAATTGCATGAATTTCATTTTCCGAGTGTAGGGGTGAAATTAGAATTTATGGAAAAGTTGGGGCCAAATGGTAATTTTGCCTAGGATATAATTAAGTCCAAATTTGAGGTTAGATCGAGGAAAAGGAAAGGTTTCGGATTAGTAGATTATTTACGTGAACAAGTGTCGAGGTAAGTTCGTTAACTTAATCGAGCATGTAAATATGTTAACTGGAATGTTACGATTGTATGCAATATGATTTATAGTTACGTGAATATTATAAATCTGTGAAATGATTACATGTTTGGAAATGTTGGAAAAAGGGTAAAGTCTCATTTGAATATTTAATTTCGATGAATAATTGTGTTTGCCTTATAAAATTAGGTCTTGCATTTCTTGCTGACGTGATTTAGCTGGGATGAGCAATCCTATTGATCTCATTATAGAAAGGATTTAGCCCGGATGGGTAATCCTGATGTAATCCCTCTCGAGCATATGTCACAACTAGGATTTAACCTAGACTGGTAATCCTGTAATACGATATGTGGCTCGAGAGTGTGATCTTTCATTAAAAGCTCTAATGGGTACTCTTGAATAAGAATTAACGGGTTATTGAATTGTACACCTTGAGTGTACTACTTGAGTATCCATCGAAATTTCAATGATTTAACGAACAAAACTCTTGGCATGATGAGAGAATTATGAGATGAAACGATAATGTCTTG
Source organism: Gossypium longicalyx (assembly GCA_025698465.1). Taxonomy (NCBI): domain Eukaryota; kingdom Viridiplantae; phylum Streptophyta; class Magnoliopsida; order Malvales; family Malvaceae; genus Gossypium; species Gossypium longicalyx. Next base: position 53,478,091 of record CM047006.1, on the reverse strand, counting down.
AAAGAATATTACATGATGAGCTTATCTGTTTTTACTTGATGTATATGAAAATTTTGTGACTAGCATGTTTGATTGAATGGATTGTTTAGGCAATTTTTCCAAGTTGATGGAAAACATGATATTGTTTGCTTAAATTTAATAAACGGGATTGGTAAGTTTAGTTCCTGTTATACGAACTTACTAAGCATGTAATGCTTACTAGATTTTATTTTCCCTATTTTATAGCGCTCAGAAGCTCACGAAGGTTAGAGATCATTGGAGCACAATCACACTATCCACTAGCTTATTTTAGGTATATATAGTAAAATCATTTTGGTATAATGGCATGTATAGGCTAACTTTATAACACCCCTAACCCGTATCCGTTGCCAGACAGGGTTTCGGAGCATTACTACCATTTGCAGATTACTTAAAAAAAATTTAAATGCTTACCGATTCAATGCATCATGTAAATAAATATATTACTATTCAATCAACAGATTAGTACTTGTATAAGCATCAAACAGTAATATTGTTAGTGTACTTGCACATATCTCATATAAATTCAACATTGATATAACTATTTTCTCGACATATCGTACTTGAGTTCAATAATAGTCTCAACTTACATAATTTTCTTGTATCAACATATCAAAGATAATCATATATGTACATGTCATGAAACATATCATGCTCTTACCGTTTCTTCATAAGCATATATGATTCATTTCATTATATTAATATTTCATACTCCATCATTTCCATATATTTTATGTATATTTATTCCGATAATAGCTTATATCAAACCTAACATAATTTATATTCCACGTACTCATACTTATTTCGTTTATCTATCTTCATAATTATTTCATACAACTATTTTGTACATATATATTTCCATATGACCAGTTCTTGTAAACATTACACACAACCATTTCATATAACCATTCGTCATCGATACATATTACGGATATCAATTGTTCAACAGATGTCATAGCATCTCCCATCCACGGTCTTATTCATCTTTGACATGATGCCATAGTATCTTTAAACTATGGTCTTACTTATTTTCTGTCATGTTGCCATGATATCTTTCAACCATGGTCTTGTTCATTTCATATCACGTTGCCATGGTATCTTTCAACCATGGTCTTACACATTTCATATCAAGTTGCCATGGTATCTTTCAACCATGGTCTACACACATTTCATATCAGAGTTGCCATGGTATCTTTCAACCATGGTCTTTCACGTTTCATATCAGTTGCCATGGTATCTTTCAACCATGGTCTTACACGTTTCATATCGAGAGCACACTCCCGCGAACCTCATCCTTACAGTGGGATTACCAGTCCAGGCTAAATCCCCTGTAATATAAACTCATAGAGTATTGTCGGGATTACCAGTCAAGCTAAATCCCCTACAACGACAATTACTCTAATGAGCTTGGATCCAATTACCAGTCCAAAGCTAAATTCAGACCCTAATTCGGATTACCCGTCGGGCTAAATCCATTTTACACATATTCTTCGGGAGGGCTATATCAGGATAGGATCACCCGTCGGGCTAGATCCTTTTACCGTCAATTCCTTTTGAGAGATCCATCGAATTTTTCCTTTTCATTCAACCGAGATTTATTTTCAATTTATTTTGAGTATTATCAATATTTCATCAAATATCATGAATTGAATATTCAAATCCTATTTTCATCACATAACCACATATTTCAAGTATTTAAAATACAATTCAAGTTACACAAACTTACCTCATTGCTTATTTGTGTTTATAATTTCATTAATCCGATATCTTTTCTTTTTCACGATCGAGTCTCATATTTGAGTCGTTCGGATCTTTATAAATAAATTTGATCATCATTTTCATTCATTTCATATACTAATGCATTTAATTAATGCTTTAGGCAAAATTTACCATTTTGCCCCCGAACTCTTAATTAATGACGATTTCATCCTTAGGGTCGGAAAATAAAATTCTTGCAATTTAATCCTTATTTCCAGCTATTATTCTTATATATATTGATAATGAGTCCATGAATTCTATAAAATATCAGAATTTTCTATAATTTCAACAATTTTCAATTTATTCTTTCAACACTTTTCAATTTAATCCCTAAAACATGTTTTCCCCCGATCTTGAACTAAATTAATAATTTCATTCAATTTTGTAATTTAAATAATAAAATAATCCATTTCATGCAATTTGATCTTTTTTTACATTTTTACAAAATTGCCCATAAAATTTTACTTTTATTCAATTTAGTCCTTGAGTCTAGAATATGCAAATTAGCCATGCTAGATGAATATTCATACATATTTTTCCTCCTCCTCCTCTCCATTCCACATCCTTAATGTAGATAATACACTTGTAAGTAACATTATCCATAATTTTTATTATTTACTTTTATGAATATTCAAGCTGTCTATCTGCATCATAGTCACTAAATTATTTATATCTGGAGCTATAGAACTCAAAATTAAGATCCGCTAATTTTTCCTGAAACTAGACTCATATATCTTCTTACCATAAAATTTTCAGAATTTTTAGTTTATCCAATAAGTACAGTTTATTCTTTAAAATTACCCCTGTTCTGCTGTCTAACAGTTCTGACCCTTCTTCACTAAAAATTAATTATCTCCTTGTACAGAATTCAAATGATGTTTCCGTTTGTTTACATTGAAAATAGACTCATTCAGAATTCTAAAAATATAAATTTAAACCCTAATTATTTTTATCCAAATTTTTATGATTTTACAAAGTCAGAACAGGGGAACCCGAAATCATTCTGACCTTGTCTCACAAAATTCATCATATCTCATGATTTACAATTTCATTGCTTACATAATTTCTTCTATAAGAAACTAGACTTAATAAGCTTTAATTTCATATTTTATTCATCCTATAATTATATTTCTACGATTTTTGATGATTTTTCAAAGTTAGACTACTGCTGCTGTCCAAAACTGTTTTAGTACAAAATATTAATTACCATGTTATAACACCCTTATTTTCTTTTTCTACACCATTTCTCATCACTTTCTCTTATTTTCTCTTCACTAACATATCATGAACATAGGACCTTATGTAAGAAAACTCTACTATAACATTATTTCCATGCTTTGTCAATAATAACAAACTTAAAAACATATTGAATTCTTGATATACTTACCTTGTTCTATTGATACTAATCTTTAACTTGATTTTCTCTCTCCTCCAGCTTCTATTTCTTGAATCCAACTTGATATTCTAACTCCCCATGGTCTCTTTAACATTTTTCTCTCTTGGTAGCTATGGAAATTCATTTGATTTTTGGGTGAAAATGGTGAATTTTTGGTAAAAGGACAAATTGTAAAGAAAGCAAAACTTTCTTTCTTCCTCTCTTTCTCTCACGTTAGTGCATGGGAAATATGGATGAGAATTTCTCATCTTTCTTTCTTTATATACTAATAAAATAATAATAAAATAATAATAAAATATCTTATTAAAATATTAATAAAATAATATTTATCTAATTAAATAATTATAAAATATCAAAATATCTCTAGCATCATTATTACTTTCTAGATTTCTCTCTCTTCCAATTGACCATTTTGCCCTTCATTATCTTTTAAAATTCCATCCTTAAGTTATCATTTAATTTGGTAAAATTGCAATTTAGTCCCTCATAATTTCTTCATCTATTCAATTTGGTCCTAATTCATCCATTTTCCTTAGTTTCTAGATTATTCCACTCTTAAAATATTTACACTATTGGTCCTTCAAATTTTTCATATTTACACTTTAACCCCTCAAATTTTGAGTATTTACTCTTGTGCAACAAAACTTTTCTCACTTTTACAATTTAGTCCTTTCTTGAATTAATATATCATAATATACTTCTCAATATTGACATATCTCAAAATTTCCTTTTTTTTTCACTTTATTTCCTTATTTTACTATATCAAGGATAATATCTTACTGTAAATATTTTTAGGGTATTACATTTCTCTCCCCCTTAAAATAAATTTCGTCCTCGAAATTTCCTTGTTTTCTTTTGATCATGAATTTCATTATTTCTATAGTTCTATAGTTTCTTTTTGTACATATTCACCCAGTTTATCATTTATATCTATTCTCTATCCTTTTATTTCACAATTTATTTTCAATACACTATTTCACATTTGCCTTTCAGAGCTTTCTACCATGAGAAATGGAAAATAATATCGTATGAATCTTATTATCAAGTGTTCTATCATATATATTGGCTTGGAAAACCAAAGAAAAATAGAGTAGTAGCACTTGTGAATCAATCGGACTTTGCGATAATTTACGTCTATTAGCATATTTATCCAACCTTTCCATATATTGATTATAGTATCCAAACATGAACAGTTCCATATGCCTCGAAAATATCGGTATATATAAGATACCCATATAAAACCCCAAAAATTTAATATAATATACCCAATTATAATGGCTATATTCAAATATTTTTGCAATTTTTTTTCACCAATCTATTGACTAGTATAGATTGCATATAACTGTATTAGTAAAGGGGTATAGATCGTAAAACCTCATAATTTAATTTTTATGTATTTACTCATATAACATTTATCATTCTCAAGTACTATAAAACATTTATCCGTACTTTTACGAGTTCTGCTTTATCATAACTAACATTTTTACTCAGAGATAATCATTTTCCTCGTAACGAAAATTGTTTACTTTTTACTTAGTAGAGGCCTGATGAGACTAGATAGAACACTTTGGATATACGGGACTTATACTGAGAGGTGCATTATTATGCACTATTAAATAGAGAACACTGAAGTGCTATACAGAGAGTACGAATGTGATGAATGTGCTAATAATCAGAGAGCACTAACTTGCTAGTAATCAGAGAGCATCTTTGAGGTCCCTTAATATCCTAGTAGTTCTAATCTTGCCTACTTGGGCAAATTATTTCATGCACGCATATCACTTTTACACCTTTCGCATAATGCTTTTACATGCTTTACAATTTAATCCTTGTATCAATAATCCGTTTATTTATGTCTTCTCTACCTTTAATACATGTAATATTTTTCAAAATTCACTATTCATCCACAATTTACTAATAATACTTATCATGTACTTCATATACCAATTTTATATATTTTGTAATTTAGTCATCAGCACAATATTTCATGTAGCAATATAATTTACTTTTATTAATACACATAACATTCATCATCGACATGTATTTATTCATACCTTTATGAATTCTGATTGATTCTAATCAACTTTTTACTCATATACCTGAGTATCGTTTTTAGCATTATAAGAATTATCTTGGGTCAGAAAGCATCTCATTTTAATAGTAAAACAAATCTCATCAGAGTCGGGAGATATCATACTATCACATATTATAATGACATGTGTTTTTAGACTTCACATATACTATGTTTGGTCCGAGAACCGACTAAACCGTAGCTCGATACCACTAAATGTAACACCCTAACCCGTATCCGTTGCGAAGCAGGGTTTGAGCATTACTACCATTTGCAGATTACTTAAAAAAAATTTAAATGCTTACCGATTCAATGCATCATGTAAATAAATATATTACCATTCAATCAACAGATTAGTACTTGTATAAGCATCAAACAGTAATATTGTTAGTGTACTTGCACATATCTCATATAAATTCAACATTGATATAACTATTTTTTCTCGACATATCGTACTTGAGTTCAATAATAGTCTCAACTTACATAATTTTCTTGTATCAACATATCAAAGATAATCATATATGTACATGTCATGAAACATATCATGCTCTTACCGTTTCTTCATAAGCATATATGATTCATTTCATTATATTAATATTTCATACTCCATCATTTCCATATATTTTATGTATATTTATTCCGATAATAGCTTATATCAAACCTAACATAATTTATATTCCACGTACTCATACTTATTTCGTTTATCTATCTTCATAATTATTTCATACAACTATTTTGTACATATATATTTCCATATGACCAGTTCTTGTAAACATTACACACAACCATTTCATATAACCATTCGTCATTTGATACATATTACCTGGATATCAATTGTTCAACAGATGTCATAGCATCTCCCATCCACGGTCTTATTCATCTTTGACATGATGCCATAGTATCTTTAAATTATGGTCTTACTTATTTTCTGTCATGTTGCCATGATATCTTTCAACCATGGTCTTGTTCATTTCATATCACGTTGCCATGGTATCTTTCAACCATGGTCTTACACATTTCATATCAAAGTTGCCATGGTATCTTTCAACCATGGTCTTACACATTTCATATCAGGTTGCCATGGTATCTTTCAACCATGGTCTTTCACGTTTCATATCAGGTTGCCATGGTATCTTTCAACCATGGTCTTACACGTTTCATATCGAGAGAGCACACTCGCGAACCTCATCCTTACGGTGGGATTACCGATCCAGGCAAAGCTAAATCCCCGCAGCGACAATTACTCTAATGAGCTTGGATCCGAATTACAGTCCAGGCTAAATTCAGACCCTAATTCGGATTACCCGTCCGGGCTAAATCCATTTTACACATATTCTTCTTGGGAGGGCTATATCAGGATAGGATCACCCGTCGGGCTAGATCCTTTTACCGTCAATTCCTTTTTGAGAGATCCATCGAATTTTTCCTTTTCATTCAACCGAGATTTATTTTCAATTTATTTTGAGTATTATCAATATTTCATCAAATATCATGAATTGAATATTCAAATCATATTTTCATCACATAACCACATATTTCAAGTATTTAAAATACAATTCAAGTTACACAAACTTACCTCATTGCTTGTTTGTGTTTATAATTTCATTAATCCGATATCTTTTCTTTTCACGATCGAGTCTCATATTTGAGTCGTTCGGATCTTTATAAATAAATTTGATCATCATTTTCATTCATTTCATATACTAATGCATTTAATTAATTCTTTAGGCAAAATTTACCATTTTGCCCCTGAACTCTTAATTAATGACGATTTCATCCTTAGGGTCAGGAAAATAAAATTCTTGCAATTTAATCCTTATTTCCAGCTATTATTCTTATATATATTGATAATGATCCATGAATTCTATAAAATATCAGAATTTTCTATAATTTCAACACTTTTCAATTTATTCTTTCAACACTTTTCAATTTAATCCCTAAAACATGTTTTCCCCCGATCTTGAACTAAATTAATAATTTCATTCAATTTTGTAATTTAAATAATAAAATAATCCATTTCATGCAATTTGATCATTTTTTTACATTTTTACAAAATTGCCCATAAAATTTTACTTTTATTCAATTTAGTCCTTGAGCCTAGAATATGCAAATTAGCCATGCTAGATGAATATTCATACATATTTTTCCTTCTCCTCCTCTCCATTCCACATCCTTAATGTAGATAATACACTTGTAAGTAACATTATCCATAATTTTTATTATTTACTTTTATGAATATTCAAGTTGTCTATCTGCATCATGGTCACTAAATTATTTATACCTGGAGCTATAGAACTCAAAATTAAGATCCGCTAATTTTCCCTGAAACTAGACTCATATATCTTCTTACCATAAAATTTTCAGAATTTTTAGTTTATCCAATAAGTACAGTTTTATTCTTTAAAATTACCCCTGTTCTGCTATCTAACAGTTCTGACCCTTCTTCACTAAAAATTAATTATCTCCTTGTACAGAATTCAAATGATGTTCCTGTTTGTTTATATTGAAAATAGGCTCATTCAGGATTCTAAAAATATAAATTTAAACCCTAATTATTTTTATCCAAATTTTTATGATTTTACAAAGTCAGAACAGGGGAACCCGAAATCATTCTGACCTTGTCTCACAAAATTCATCATATCTCATGATTTACAATTTCATTGCTTACATAATTTCTTCTATAAGAAACTAGACTTAATAAGATTTAATTTCATATTTTATTCATCCTATAATTAGATTTATACAATTTTTGATGATTTTTCAAAGTTAGACTACTGCTGCTGTCCAAAACTGTTTTAGTACAAAATATTAATTACCATGTTATAACACCCTTATTTTCTTTTTCTACACCATTTCTCATCACTTTCTCTTATTTTCTCTTCACTAACATATCATGAACATAGGACCTTATGTAAGAAAACTCTACTATAACATTATTTCCTTGCTTTGTCAATAATAACAAACTTAAAAACATATTGAATTCTTGATATACTTACCTTGTTCTATTGATACTAATCTTTAACTTGATTTTCTCTCTCCTCCAGCTTCTATTTCTTGAATCCAACTTGATATTCTAACTCCCCATGGTCTCTTTAACATTTTTCTCTCTTGGTAGCTATGGAAATTCATTTGATTTTTGGGTGAAAATGGTGAATTTTTGGTAAAAAGGACCAAATTGTAAAGAAAGCAAAACTTTCTTTCTTCCTCTCTTTCTCTCACGTTAGTGCATGGGAAATATGGATGAGAATTTCTCATCTTTCTTTCTTTATATACTAATAAAATAATAATAAAATAATAATAAAATATCTTATTAAAATATTAATAAAATAATATTTATCTAATTAAATAATTATAAAATATCAAAATATCTCTAGCATCATTATTACTTTCTAGATTTCTCTCTCTTCCAATTGACCATTTTGCCCTTCATTATCTTTTAAAATTCCATCCTTAAGTCATCATTTAATTTGGTAAAATTGCAATTTAGTCCTCATAATTTCTTCATCTATTCAATTTGGTCCTAATTCATCCATTTTCCTTAGTTTCTAGATTATTCCACTCTTAAAATATTTACACTATTGGTCCTTCAAATTTTTCATATTTACACTTTAACCCCTCAAATTTTGAGTATTTACTCTTGTGCAACAAAACTTTTCTCACTTTTACAATTTAGTCCTTTCTTGAATTAATATATCATAATATACTTCTCAATATTGACATATCTCAAAATTTCCTTTTTTTTTTTTCACTTTATTTCCTTATTTTACTATATCAAGGATAATATCTTACTGTAAATATTTTCAGGGTATTACAAACTTAGCCATAGATGGCTTAAATATGTGGTTTATAATCTAGCCATTGGAATGGCTAGTAATGGTTGTTTTTGATATACTTGAAATGTCATACTATGGTAGCTACATTCATGTTAAATGGTTGCTCAAATTATGCCTAGCATATGCAATATACTAAGGAAAGATTATAAACAAGTATGCATGTAATGATATGCCACATTGAATGATAGAGTTTGCTTAATTTTGAATGCTTGAAATGGTCGGTATTTGGATGTGAGTTTAAGTACAAGTGATTGGTGAATTTTGGGTGAGAAATGAAGCTAGAAATGGCTTCATTTGTCCACACGGACAGACACACGGGTGTGTCTCTAGACCGTGTGTGACACATGGCCTAGTACATGGGCGTGTAGTTAGGCCACATGTCCCCTACATGTAACAGCCCGATTTAGACCCTAGTTGGAATAGTGGTTTCAGTGTAACACCCCTAACCTGTATCCATCGCCGAACTAGGGTTAAGAGGCATTATCGAACATATTGAAACATTACGCAATCACTTCACATTCAAAAGTCATGCATCATCATATCATGGTCAAATATCAACATTAAGTCCCTTTCATAGGTCAAGGGGACCATAAAGACGCATTAGGAAGGGGTCGAGACTAAACCAAACACATACAAATTTTTTCCAAAACTGAACAATTTTCTAAGTTACAAAGATCACACGCCTGTGTGAATAAGCCATTTGCCTTACACAGAATTAAATACTCTTGTGTCTAGACCATGGCAATATAGGGCATACATATTGACTTATCCATACGGCCACAAGACATGCCCATGTGTCTAACCTGTGGTCAAAACTGACTTGGCCACACGGTCTAGCACACGCCCGTGTGTGCGTAATCGTGTGGTCTGCCTAAGCTCATTTTGAAATGGCCTTCGAACAACACGACAAAGACACAAGCCCATGTTCCTACCCGTATGGGCAAAAATAGGCCTTTTACATGGTCATCATGCCACCCATTTAGGTCCTCCCTACAAGTTCAAAGTCAAGCATCATAAATGCAACATTTTCAGCCAAATCCAAATCCAAACATGTATCAATTAATCTAAAATATCATCAACCAATTTCATGCTTATTCTCTATACCAAAACAAACCAAAATTATATGTCAAACATTACCAAATTCTCAATTATGAACATACCAAAATGACCATTTCACTTGGCCATATACATATCTCAAAACATATCACATTATTTAACTCAAAGTACAAACTGAATTATTACTCAACCAACACATGTAACCAAGACACCATACATGCATACCATAAAACATACTTCCCAAAATGAGCTTATACCATTATTGAATATACATAAACATTAACCTCATTAACAAGCCATTTTCGCATGGCTACATATATATACAAATCAAAAGGAACCATATCGAAACTAGCCTATACATGCCACATTACCAAAACTCACAGTTTTCATTTATCGAAGTGATAATCGGATAGTGTGATGACGTCTCCAACAAATTCCAACTCGAGTAAGTATCAGAAACTCTATAGACATAGGAAAAACACACAGAGTAAGCTTTGAAAGCTTAGTAAGCCATAAGCAAATAAATCATTTCATTGATATTTATAAACCAGTATCACTAAACTGAAATTAAAAAAACTCAATCACATATATCTTTATTGTACTCGTAAATTCATGTAACACATTAAATAATTCACTTAACTTATTTATCAATGAACGTATAACCATGCTTTCAAATTTGATTAACAATCGTTAGCTCATTCATATAATCAAGCTCACATATATTCATTTCATCGCCAACCAAACCATGGTCATTTATTATGAATCATACATAAAGTTATATCAACTTCTTTATAAACACTTCCAAACTCGAACATCTATAATTTCCTTATTCACATAAACCAAATTAGCATACATGAATCATATAGCAAACTCAACCATTTTAATTTCATTATCTGTTCAAGTTTTTGAACAAAGCAATCATACGTCAAAGCCATGTTTCATGTTCCGTAAATCTCATATCCGAAACATAAGACAACAATTTCATATAACAAGTATATATAACACATTATATTTCTCACCCTTATTCAAAGCCACATCTTACTTTCATTCTACTTCTTTAATCTTATAAATAGCATTAATAATGTTATTCAATCCAACTCATTTCATCATTCAATTACATAATTTTTCATCTACTTCATACTTAACATCATCAACCACATAGGTTCCATACATACCTGTACCATTAAGTTCTTATCTATCACATTTATCACTTCAATGCTCGAAGCACTAATTCATTCGATCATCCTTGAACATTCAACGAACTCGCACACTTAGTGCCAATTAATTAGCCGAAGCTATAATTATATCGTACACTTAGTGCCATTACATTAAACCAAATTTATATCTGTGTCGCACACATAGTGCCATTTACTCAGCCAATGCTATTATAATCTCGCACACTTAGTGCCATTTTAATAGCCGTAGCTATTTCATTTATCGCACACTTAGTGCCTCAAATTCAATTCACATTTTACATACTTCAACTTCACAATCATATTTCTTTACAACTCAATTAAGCACATATAATGCACATACATTTCAATTTAACAACATTTATTTACTTATGAACTTACCTCGTACTAACACGAACGGACCGAAACGACTGTTTCACAATTTTTGACTTTCCCCGATCCAAATCTGATTTCCTCATTTCTTGATCTAATTAAATACTTATTTAATCACATATTTACTCAAATTCATCCATAAACACATAAAAGGGCAATTTTTACTTTAGCCCCTAACATTTTACATTTTTTACAATTTAGTCCTTATTTCACAAAACACAAATTATTCAAAATTTGACCACACCCATGCTTGGCCGAATTTCACTAAGGTCCCTAGAAACCCATATCTTTCTTTTATTTCACATTTTGACCCCTCAATTTACAAATTTCTCAATTTAGTTCTTAATAAACATTTTTATCAAAAATACCTTAATTAAACATGAAAATCAAGCATCAAAGATTTATTCTTTATCATCAAAAAACAATTTCATCACATTATTAAAAATTTAAAATCTCAAATTCATCATCAACTTTGAAAATTAAAGCATGGGCTAAGTAATATTCGAAGCAACGATCACAAAAATGTAAAAAATATCGAGAATCAAGCAAAACACATACCCGAATTTAGCTTCCTAAGTGGCGAAACTTAAACACAACCATGGATTCTTTTCTTCTCCACATTTGGTCATGAAAAAGGATGAAAATTCCACTATCTTTGTGATTTGTTTTATTTATTTCATAATAATATAACATCTACCATTTTAACCTTTGTAATTTAATTAGAAAACCATATAACATAAGCCGATAACTGTCAAAGCTATGAATTAATGGCATAATTTCATTTTAAGGCTCCACATTAAAAGAACATAGCATTGTAACACTTTAACAAATAACTAGTCACTTTTACAATTTACGCGATTAAGTCCTTTTTACAAATTGAGCACACAGACGATAAAATTTTCGTACAAAATTTCAAACATATCAATTCAAATACTTTAAGCATGGAATATAATATTAAAATATTTTTTTGACTCAGATCCGTGGTCCCAAAACCACTGTTCCGAATAGGGTCTAAACCGGGCTGTTACATTCGGGACCACAAATTCGAGTCATAAAAATATTTTAATATTATTTTATATGCTTATTATATGTGAATTAGTATGTGTGAAAATTTTGTATGAAAATTTAATTGTTTGTGTGCTCAATTTGATAAAAGGACCTAATCGCGTAAAATGTAAAAGTTGATTGCTAAATGTTAAGTGTGTCTATTTTTTTATGTCTTTGTAAATGAGAGGTCCTTATGTTGAAATTAGGCCACTATTATGGCTAATGGACATTAATGGTCTTAATATATGTGATTTTATAATGGATTAAATAAGATTAATTTGGTAATTGGATTAATAAGTTATAATTAAATAAATCAAAGTATGAAATTAGGCCATTATCATCTTAAATTGCTGAAAATAAAAGAAAAAATAAGAAGAAAAAAACAACTAGGGTTCGGCACTTGTGATTGTGGATTAAGGTATGTGTTTTGTTCAGTTTTTGATAATTTCTACATTTCTGTGATTGTTACTTAGTGTACTATCAAGCCCATGTCTCAATTTCTAATTTTGTTGATGATTTTGAGTTATTCCATTGATGAAATTATGAGTTTTATGAAGTTTGATGATAATATATGGATGCTTAATGTTGGGTTAACATGATTTGTCTTTGAATTTTTGATGAATTTGAGTAAAATGGGCTAAATTGTGAAATTTGTAAATTGAGGAACTAAAATGTGAAATAAATGAAATATGTGGACTTGTATGAGCACTATGAATATTTGGCTAGGCATGTGTGCAAAGAAATTTTGTGTATTTTGTGATTTTGTGAAATAGGGAATAAAGTGTCAAAATGTTAAAATATGAAGCTAATTTGTAAAATACCATAAATATGTATTTTTTGATTGATTTGAATGAATGAGTGATTGAATAATTCAAATTTGAATTTATTTAGATCAAGAACTAAAGAAAAAGAAATTAGATCGGGGAAAGTCGAAAGTCGTCGAGTAGTCGATTTCATCTGTTCGAATCCGTACAAGGTAAGTCTATATACAAATAAATGTGTTTGTAATGGTTTATTTATACTTATATGCTATTGAAAAATGATAAATGGCTTATTGAATTGAATATGAGATATCTAAGAAAGTATCGACAAAGTTTTGACGTCCTAAAAGTCCCGTACGAACCATAGGAATAGTTAGGATACATATGTCAGGACATAGAATCTGATATGTGTTTTCGTGTAAGACCACGTCTGGGGCATTGGCATCGACTTATGATTTACATGCAAGACCATGTTTGGGACATTGACATCATATTTTTTTTTGTGTAAGACCCTATCTAGGACAGTGGCATCGATATTTTATTACATGTAAAACCACGTCTGGGACATTGGCATTGTACTATCTTTCCAAGCTATCCGAGTATCCTTATTGATTCTGAACGGTTCAACGGGCATTCCGAGAAAATGGATAATTATGTGGATGAGTATTCAACTCAGGTACATTTGAAATATTTATCATCAATTGAGAATGAAAGGTAAGTATATGTGTAAGTGATGATAAGTGTTATAAGTATAAGAAAATATGATATATGTACAAATGAATTGAGGATATGTGAAATGAATATGAAATATATGATTTGTGATAATATTTGGCTATGGAGTATATGTAATTTGATGATACTTATATGCTTAAAATGATGAATTTATTTGTATATGGCTTACTAAGCTTTTGAAAGCTTACTTTGTGTGTGTTTTCAATTGTTTTATAGATATCATAGCTATCAGGAGCTCGGGGATTGTCGAGAATCATCACCACACTATCAAACTATATTTTGGTACCTTTTGAAAGTGTAATTATTGAAGTATGGCATGCGTAGGCTAGAAGTATTAGAATATGTTTTGTAATGTGTATATTATGTCATGTGTTATGGCTAGAATATGGTTAAACTTATGGTTTGAATTTGGTATATGTATTGTGATGCAATGTTGCTATTATGAGGTGTTTTTGGTTGGCCAAAAGAAATGGTCAATTTGGTAAGTTTTTGGTACATGTTTGATTGTGGATTTGGTAAGAATTTAGCATGAGAACGAATGGGGTAAATTGATGTTACAAATCATATGTTTTGGTATGTCTTTGGCTTATGAATGTTATGTTTTGATTTGTGAATTATGAATGAAGTAGGTTGATGAATATATGATATGAATGATGTATGATTTGGGTTGAAATTGGTTGAAAATATGATGCTTTAGATGCCTATTTGATGCTTGTATGGAGAACCATTAATGGGTGGCAATTTGGCCTTGCAAATGACCTAGTTTTTCCCACACAAGCGTGTGTCTCAGCCGTGTTGCTCGAGGGCCATTTCAAAATGAACCTGGGCAGACCACATGATTGTATGCACGAGCGTGTGCTAGGCTGTGTGGCCAAGTCAATTTCGACCACGGGCTAGACACACGAGCCTGTGGTCAGCCGTATGGCCAAGTCAGTAGCCTCCCTAATTTTCACACGGCCTAGCACACGGGTGTGTCTTGTGGCCATGTGGACAAGTCAGTATGTATGCCCTATTTTGACACGGCCTAGACAGAACTTTGAAAAATTTTTAAGTTTTGAAAAATTTTATATGAGCTCGGTTTACTCCCAACCCTTTTCTAATGCATGCTTAAGGTCTCGATGACCTATATAAGGGACTCTATGGTAATGTTTGACTATGATTGTGAATGATGTATATGAACTATTCGTAAAATGTTCTGAATAGTCTGGTAACACCTTTAACCATAGTTCAGTGACAGATACGGGTTAGAGGTGTTACACAGCATCTTAAATTTGAGAAACAGAATGCTCAGAATTGAGCACACGGGCAGAGACACGAGTATATGTCTCTGCTGTATGTGCTACACGGCCTAGAGCACAGGTGTGTGCTAAATCCTAGGAAGCTAGGAGCAATTGTAACACCCTGATTTTGGGCCTAGAAGTAATGGGCCTTGAGTTTGGGATCTGTTTGAAGGTAGCTTCAATAAAAGAAAGGTGTTTAAATATTTTATAATTTTGTGTTTAGTTTAATTTTTAAATTATTTAGGAAGGGTTGCTAGTGTGGAAAAAGTCCTGGGTTCGATTCAGGGCTTTAGCAAAATTTTGCATTTTTTTTCTAAAGAGCCCTACGCATTAGCTCGAAGGTTTATTAATAGGGCCTGGTAAAATCTGACACAAGGAAACGCTTGGCCTAGTGGCAAAAGGCGTGGGTAGTAAGCAGGAAGTCTAGGGTCCAAGTCCTGGCCTTGGCGAAATTTTTTTATTACGAGTAAGAATAGTAGAGAAGCTAGCGTTTAGGCTTTATAAATATGTTAGGTGGAAATTCGACACAAATGATGCGCTTGTCCCAGTGGCATGATGGCGTTAGGAATAAGGAGAGGTGGTGGGTTCAAGTCGAAGCATGAGCAAAAGTTGTGGGTTTTTTTTAGACAACCTGGAGGTCGGCAGAAAGACTCTATAATTAATTGGAGAGGAGAAACGACACAAAAGAGCTTTTGGCTTGGTGGCAAGGGACGTATAGCGCAGCCAAGATACCAGGGGTTCGAATCTGAATGGTAGCAAATATTTTTAGGATAATCAGGTTGCAAGTTAATAGGCCTTAAAGATAGTTAGGGATGGAATATGGCACAAGAGTGCTTGCGGTATAGTGGCGAGAAGCATGCTATGGTTATGAGAGCGAGCAGGTTCGAATCCCAGGCCTGGCAAAGTTGAAATTTTTATTCTTTAAGAAAACTGAGGCTTAGGCATATAAGCCTTATAATTAATTGTAACCGAATGGTAGCATAAGAAAGGATGCGGTGCAGTGGCCAGCAGCGTGTTGGGAAGATGGAGGGCTGGAGTTCGAGTAGTGCCGCACGCAAAGGGAGAATTTAATTTTGCTACTCAAGTGCTGTACAGTAGAAGAAATTTGAATGCAATTCAAATTGGAATTTTTGGCTAAAATTAAGGGGATTAGGATGAGGATTAAGTGTAGATGTGATGGTGATAAAATTAGAGAATTTGAAGGGAAATTATCTTGACGAGTTTAAATCAATTGAGGAGTGTAGGTGTATTTTATTTATTTATTTATTTATTAGTATAAATATGTGTGTCGTATGGGCTAGTAAGGGCATTTGTTGTTTTTGTGTGCTTCAGTCGCATATCACCTCCTCTTTTCTTTAAGCCAAACTCTTGATCTTTTCTTCCCTATTTTAATCGAATCAACCTCTTCCGTCTTCAACTTAGCCAACTGTTTCTTTTGCATTTAAAAGCCGATTCTTACACTTTGGGGGCTTGATTTCTTGTTGGCAAGCGATCTTGCAATCAGTAAGTGAATTAGATCTTCTTCGGCTTTTGTTAAATATTTCTAAGTTCTTTCGTTTTTACACTCTTAAAAGCTGATTTTTCTTTATTCTTTCCAAAACTTTCGTTAACCTACGGTTTCTCCATTTATCTCTCTTTTCCCTCACATTCAAGAATGTGATCGCTGATGGAAGAAGGGGGTTCTAGTAGAGAGGTTAGGATGGAGGCTCCCAAGTTTAAGCGACGTAAGGTGTCAACTGTTAGGGACTTTTCGCCTAGTTGCGGAAGGGGGACTACGTCAGATTTTGAGTTAGATAGGCAGATCGCAGTCGATCAATCTATTCAAGGCAAGTATAGGTGGTTCTTCGGTAAGTAGTGGATTTATTTTGAATTAATGGAATGTGACTAATAGAGTATAATGTTGAATATAGGTTCGGGCGATTATGAATACCTAGTACTCCAGGTGATAAGGTGTGTACTTCTACCCTATGATAACTTGATATAGAGCCATTGGTGTGTACATACACTACACACACATAATGAATCGGCAAAAGCCGAAATGCCGAAAAGCCAAAAAGCTGAAATACTAAAAAACTGAAAAGTCAAAATGCTGAAAAGCTGAAAGTTGGGCTGCGGTAGTCCTACGAGTGCGCGAACACTCGTGAGGAGGAAACCGATAGGTTGTTTGAGGCCCATGGGCAATTCCATGAACTTGGGTTGTGATTTGGCCAACCGGTCCAGAATAGGCTTAATGGGCCTGATGGGCTGTTGGGCCCATAATAGGTAAAAATTGATAATTGATGCTATATGATAGAAATTCGTATGTGAGCATGTGTATAACGTGATTTGGGTCTAATGGGCCATATAAATTTGAATTGGGCCTAATGGGCCGTATAAAGGTGATTTGGGCCTAATGAGCCATATGAATATGATTGGGCCTAGTGGGCATTATACAAGTATGTGAATTTGTCTAGGCTTTGTAAGGGGTTTTGGGCCTAGTATATGATGACTGCATAAAACTTAATTAATTTATTGTGATCGTGGACAAGTCATAGGGTTAAGGTGTGGCAACGGGTATATGCATGTCCAGGATTGGATCTAGGGAGAGCTTGGTACTTAAGCGGTCTTAATGACTCACCTCCTCTTCTCTGGAATCCTACTTGGTGCATAATACTCATTCATCTTAGCTCACAGGATTTGTTAACGGGCCAAGGTAAGTGAAAACCGTAAAGAAAGGGAAAAATTATCGAAATGCCCCTAAGGGCAAAAATGACCAAAATACCCCTAGGTGTTGAATGTAAGTTTTATGGATGTGACATGCATATCTGCTGCATACATATGATATTCTGCTTAGGTTGCATATAGGTTGGGAATTATGGAACGGAGGAAGTATATGAGGATCGCATGGTTGCTTGACAATCGTGGATCCACGGATGACTTTTAAGCCCAATGTGTAAATGAAGGTAGTTCTGCAACCGGGCTACTATGGATGTGTATCGGTTGGATGGGTTGATATTTATATCCCCATATGATGTGTTGGGGGACGGAGCTGGTGTGTAGCGGATGGATTGTTGGGATGGGATTGCACTACATTGCATTGCATTTATGATATTGTTGTGATATTATTGCGATGTGGGCTTTGGCCCAATTGAGGCTAATATGGGCTATGGCCCAAAGACCACCGTTATTGAATTAGGCTCTGGCCCAAAATAACTAATGATTGCTTTATACTCGTTGAGGGTTGTACACACTGGGTTTTCGAAACTCACCCCCTCCTTCTAAACTTTTCAGGTGATCCAAAGTAGGCGGTTCGACGGATGGAGGGACTCGGTGGTGACCAATTAGCATAAAAGTTTAGACTTAGACTTGCTTGTTTTCAAAAAGCATTTAGTTTCTGATTTATTAAGTGATTTTAGACTGGAATGTAATAAGGCCTTCCCTTTTTGTTATTATTTGGTTTATCATTTTTAGGCGTTGTAATTACAAAAAGTTGAATATGGATTTTTCTAAAGCATAGTTTTTTAAAATACTACGTCTCCACAACTAAATTTTTAAATGACGAGTTTTCATAAAATCATATGTTCTAAATAAAGCTTCTGCAACTGGAAAGATATTTTACAAAGTAATTAAGGTTTTTCATTTAAGGAAGTGTTTCCAATGAAAATAAGGTTTTTGCTAAAACACTTCAATGTGACGCGCCAGATTTAGCCATAACGTCTGGGCTGGGTTTAGGGTGTTACAGCAATGCTTCAACTTCAGCTCAAAGAGTTGCATCTGTACCTGGTAGTGAAAGGCTCATATCTGAGGGCCAAAGTGAGAAGGCAAAACAGGCCTTCTTTCAATTGATGAATGAATGGTTTACTGAGTACTTAAGAACAAATCCTGTCCCACTTGCTCCTCAACTGGTTCCTGAGATTCCACAGGGTGCTGAACCCGCTAGAACAAGTAAGCCTCCGATAGATAAAATTCATAAGCATGGGGCGGAAGAATTTAGAGCTACCGCAAATGATGATCCGGAAAGGGCTGAATTTTGGTTGTAAAATGCCATCCAGGTTTTCGATGAATTATCTTGTACACTTGCTAAATGTTTGAAATGTGCAGTATCTCTACTGAAAGATACAGCTTATCATTAGTGGAATACCATAACTTTAGTTGTACCGAGAGAGAACATTGCATGGGAATTCTTCCAAGCTAAATTTAGAAAGAAATATGTTAGTCAGAGATTTATGGATCAGAAAAAGAAAGAATTTTTAGAACTCAAGCAGGGAGACATGACTATATCTGAGTATGAACGAGAATTTGTTTGGTTGAGAAAATATGCTAAAGAATGGGTTCTAACCGAGGCTGATATGTGTAAACGCTTTGAAGAGGGTTTAAATGAAGATATTAAGTTATATATTAGAATTCTCGAAATAAAGGAATTTGCGGTGTTAGCCGATCAAGCACACAAATCTAAGGAATTGAGTAAAGAAAAGAAACAAGATGAAAGAAAGGCTCGGGTTTCTATAAGAAGGATTATGAGTAAGTCACAATCATCTACTACTAAGAAAATAAAAGAGCATTATGATCGTGTTACCACTTCTACGGGATATTCTGAAAAAGAGTGAGGTTCTCAATGCTCCAAACCAAGATCTTCATCTCCTTTGTAACCATTGGGTAGTGTAGGTAATTCCAAACCAAAGTGTAAGCATTGCAACAATTTTCATTTTTGGGAATGTCGTTTGAGAAGTGGAGCTTGTTACTGATGTGATTCATTTGACCATTTTCTCAGAGATTGTCCAGATAGAGTTGAAAAAGAAATAGAACTAGCTTCAAAGTCGAGTAATCCTGTTTCGAGGGGCTAACCACCCCGTCACCCCAGCAATGTTAGTGGTAGTCGAGGTATTATCAAGGATACAGTAGTTAAATCTAAGGCATGAGCACCTGCAAGAACATATGCTATTTGTGCTAGAGAAGATGCTTCTACACCAGACGTCATTTCTAGTACATTTTCTCTACTTGATACTGATATTACTGCTTTGATCAATCCTGGTCCACACATTCATACATATGCACGAACTTAGTGTTGGTTAAAAATTTACCTATTAAATTCACTAAATTTGTGGTTAAAGTTTCAAACCCCCTGGGCTAGTGTGTTATGGTGGATAAAGTTTGTAAAAATTGTCCATTGATGGTAAAAGGTTATTACTTTTCAACTGATTTGATGTTATTTCCATTTGATGAATTTGATGCGATTTTGGGAATGGATTGGGTAACTCAATATGATGCAGTGGTGAATTGTAAACAAAAATATATTATATTGAAATATCAGAGTGGTGAATTACTTTATGTTGAATCTGATAAACTGGATGGATTACCTAATGTGATTTCAACAATATCAGCATAGAAATATGTTAGAAAGGGTTATGATGCTTATCTCGCATATGTTTTGGATACTAAAGTATCTGAGTCAAAGATTCAGTCAATGCCGGTTGTATGTGAATTTCCTGATGTGTTCCCAGAAGAATTATCTGGTTTACCACCGGATAGAGAAGTGGAATTCCCTATAGAACTTGTTCTGAGTACAACACCGATATCCATAGCACCTTACAGATGGCTCCTACTGAATAGAAAGAGCTGAAAGTGCAGTTGCAAGAATTGATTGACAGAGGTTTTGCTCGACTTAGTTTTTCACCTTGGGGTGTGTCGGTTCTGTTTGTAAAGAAGAAAGATAGATTGTTAAGGCTATGCATTGATTACAGATAGCTCAACAAAGTTACAATAAATAGCAATTATCTATTGCCTCGTATCGATGACTTGTTTGACCAGTTAAAATGCGCCACTGTATTTTCAGAGATTGATCTCCGTTCTGGTTACTATCAACTACGGGTAAAAGATTCGGATGTGCCAAAGGTAGCTTTTAGAATCAGGTATGGACACTATGAGTTTCTTGTGATGCCATTCAGTTTGACAAATGCACCTGCAGTGTTTATGGATCTTATGAACAGATTTCAAACAACTACTATGTGCTCCGTTTAGAATCTTCCAAATGAGTTCAGAATTTCTTGGTACATATATTCTATCACGAAACCTCAAACAGTCATCAGGCCCTATTTAAAACTCTGAATCAATAATCGACTCACATTGAGCTCGTTTTGCTTGCAATTCATTATCAAATTATTTAGCCTTACAAATTTGTTGTAGAAATGATGGTCTCGCTTTCAACTCGGCTACTATCGAACTATTGTTAGACAAAGCTAATTGTGTGTTCGAAGCACGTATAGCAAATAAGGAATTTCAACTCAAAACATCAGCAACTACATTCATTTTTCCCAGATGATAGTTAATCCCTAATTCATAGTCTTTTAGTAATTCTAACCATCTCCGCTGTCGCAAATTCAAATCTTTCTAAGTCATCAGATATTTCAAGCTTTTGTGGTCGGTAAAAATATGGCATTTCTCCCCAAATAAGTAATGACACCAAATCTTCAATGTGAACACTATTGCGGCTAGCTCTAGATCGTGCATCAGATAATTCTTTTCATACGGCTTCAACTATCTCGAGGCATAAGCTACAAATTTGCCTTCCTGCATCAAAACACAACCCAAACCATTTAACAATGCATCACTGAAAACTATGAAATTTTTTACCCGACTTAGGTTGAACTAACACTGGTGCATCTGTCAATAATGCTTTCAACTGTTTGAAGCTCTACTGACACTTTTCTGACCACTCAAATTTAACATCTTTTTGAAGCAATCTTGTCATCGGAGTCGCAATCATCGAGAAGCCTTTCACAAACCATCTATAGTATTTGACTAGTCCTAAAAAACTACGGAATTCGGATACATTTCTCGAAGGCTTCCAATCTATAATCGTAGAAATTTTGCTTGGGTCAACTCGGATACCCGCAGCAAAAACTATATGTCCTAGAAAACCAACCTCTCGTAACCAAAACTCACATTTGTTGAACTTTGCAAACAACTGTTTATCTCTCAAAGTTTGTAACACGATTCCCAAATGCTCGGCATGCTCAAATTCACCATGAGAGTAAATCAAAATGTCGTCAATAAACACAACTACGAATCGGTCTAAGTATGGCCTGAAAATTCAATTCATCAGATCCATAAAAATAGTAGGTGCATTTGTTAGTTCGAAAGGCATAACAAGAAATTCGTAGTGTTCATACCTTGTTCTAAATGCAGCCTTTGGCACATCTGGGTCCTTAACTCGCAACTGGTAATAACCCGACCTCAAATCAATTTTCGAAAACACTGTCGCCCCTTTTAACTGATCAAAAAAATCATCTATTCGCGGCAAAGGGTATTTATTCTTGATAGTCACTTTGTTGAGTTGTCGATAATCTATACACATTCTCATCGTGCCATCTTTCTTTTTTGCAAATAACACCGGTGCACCCCAAGGAGAGAAACTCGATCTAACAAAACCTCTATCTGTCAACTCTTGCAACTAAGCTTTCAATTCTTTTAACTCTGTCGGAGCCATTCTATACGAAGCTATCAATATTGGCGTTGTTCCTGGTACTAATTCAGTACCAAACTCAACCTCTCTGATAGGTGGTAAACCCGATAACTCTTTAGGAAATACATCTGGATATTCGCACACAACTGGTATAGATTCAGTCATTGATTCAGACACTTTTGTATCCAGTACATATGCAAGGTATGCATCACAGCCTTTTCATACATTTTTGAGCTAACATAGACAATATCAAAATAGGTAACTTGCTCGAATCACTAGACTTAATCCAAAGAATTTCACTGTTTAGAGACCATGCCCAAAATCACATCAAATTCATCAAATGGCGACAACATCAGATTAGCCGGAAAACAAAAATCTCGATTCATTAACAGACAATTCTTGTAGA
The DNA here is from genome assembly GCA_025698465.1 of Gossypium longicalyx. Classification (NCBI taxonomy): domain Eukaryota; kingdom Viridiplantae; phylum Streptophyta; class Magnoliopsida; order Malvales; family Malvaceae; genus Gossypium; species Gossypium longicalyx. The sequence goes on along the minus strand of CM047006.1, from coordinate 53,454,727 downwards.
CTTTGTCAACCAAAACACATTTGTCTAAGGGGTTCGATACCCTAATCACAATTTCAGTAGACTCTACAACAAAATCTTACTAGATACTAAATTCATACATATATAAGAGTGAGTTGATCCAGGATTTATCAATACAATCACATTAGTATCAAAGAGAGTGAAAGTATCGGTCATAACATCTGGAGATGACGCTTTTTCGTGAGCGCGAATAGCATAGGCTCTTGCAGGTGCTCTGGCCTCGAATCTAACAGTTGAATCATTTGTCGCCCCTCTACTACCACTTACATTTCTAAAAATTCTAGGTGGTCTACCTCTATTTGACGTGTGACTTGTTCTCTCATTCTGAACTTTATCTTCCTCATCCAACTGAAGACAATCTCAGATGAAGTGGTCTAACGAACCACATTTGTAAGAAGCTTTATTACTTTTATTCAAGCATTCTCTAAAATGTCATCTTCCACACTGCTGACACTCGAGTTTGTTGTCTCTTACACTGCCAACACTCGATACTGATGTAACTTGAGCTTTAGAACGTGAGTATTGTTTTCTGTGATTTCTGTTCGAGTATTTGTTTGAAGCATTTGGGAGAGCATACGAATCTCTGAATTTCTTTGAGGAAGATTGATACGCTTTACTCATTGATCCTTTTCTCGAGTCTCTAGCTTTTGAATCTGCTTTTCTCTTTTCTTTTCAAAGATCCTCGGCTTTACAAGCCCTTTCAACCAGAACGACAAATTCTTTCAACTCTAGAATTTCGACTAAAAGTTTTATATCATCATTCAGCCCATCAACAAACCACTTGCACATTATTTCTTCAGCAGACACATACTCTCGAGCATACTTACTTAACCGTACAAATTTTCTTTCATACTCGATAACAACCATTCTGCCTTGTTTTAATTCCAGAAACTCTTTGTACTTTTGATTGAGAAATCTTTGAATAATGTATTTCTTTCAGAATTCTGATTGAAAGAACTCCCAAGTAACCCGTTCTTTCGGAACCACAGATATCAATGTGTTCCACCATTGATACGCGGTGTCTCTCAGCAAAGATACATCACATTTAATACATTCATCAAGAGTATAAGACAATTCATCAAATACTCGAACTGTATTTTCGAGCTAGAACTCAGCTCTCTCAACATCATCATCAACAGTAGCCCGAAACTCTTCAGCCTCATGTTTACGAATCTTATCGCGAGCATATATGGAATGTATATCTGAACTCTCACACACGCTACATTAGTCCTAGAATCGACTAAATCGTAGCTCTGATACCAATAAATGTAACACCCCTAACCTGTATTCGTCGCCAGAGTAGGGTTACAAGGTATTACCGATCAATTCACAACGTATGTCATACATTTATCAACCATAAAGCATTCATTCTCATAAATCATTCAACACAATCACATTGTCCTCTATAAGGGGCTACGAAGCCTTAAACATGCTTTAGAAGTGGTTCGGGACTAAACCGATGTCATACAAAAATTTTGGAAACTTAGAAAAATTTCAACTTTAGAGGGGTCACACGCTCGTATGTATAGGCCGTGTGCCTCACACGACTCTAGACACGTCCGTGTCTCAGGCCTTGTAGAAACAGGGCATACATACTGACTTGTATCACACGGCCGAGGACACGCCCATGTGCCAGACCGTGTGAAAACTAGAAAGTATACTGACTTATGTAACACGGCCAAGTCATACGCCCGTATGCTAGGCCGTGTACCAATTAGGGAGTATACTGACTTGTACCACACGGCCAGTCACACGCCCGTGTGTGATATCGTGTGAAGCATACTGACATCAATTCAAATTCAACACTAGGGGACACCCGGCCATGTAACATAACCGTGTGTCGCACACGGCTGAGACACACACCTGTGTGGACAAAAATAGGCCATTTGCAAGGCCAATTTGCCACCCCAACTTATGCTCACCTAAACAACCAAAATGGTAATATTTCATCATCCAATTAGGTAGCCAAAATTATCAACCAAAAACACAATTCATACAATATTCATTTCAACCAAATTCAATACTCAATTCAATGCCCTTTACCTAATCAAATACTTATCAACTCAACTTTTAAAATCATACTTTATGAAAGCATTTCTCAAGCATTTAAACTCCACAATTCAATTAATCATACACATACCAAACATGCCAAAATAAGCCATCACTCATACCTATATATATAAACCAAAATATATATATTTACAAGCCATTTCTATTAGCCAAATACATATCAACATTAACATCATTTATAAGCCAACTCTCATGGCTATAATCACAACCAAAATACCTCATCTAGCCTATACATGCCATATACCATATATACACAACTCAAAAGTACCAAATAGATGTATGATAGTGTGATGATGTTCCCAACGACTTCCGGATCTGATCTAGCCTTGATTCACTATAAAACATAGAAAAATAACATAAAGTAAGCTTCAAAGCTTAGTAAGCTCGTATGTAAATAACTTACTTCATCAAATAAATATAAATCAATCAATTTCACATTAACTACAAACCTTTCTCACATCTTAAAACATTATTAAATACCATCTCATTGAACTTTCTCTATTTAATACTCGAATAGGTTCTGTACATACCTGTATTGCCTCATACTAACCTCTTTCTCAACGACATCATTCGTTTACCTGTTGAACCATTTGGAATAGAAATTGGATACTCAATAGTCTCATATAATAGGTACCTATACCATGGCCCGTAGCCAAATCAAGATAACTTATCCGAAGAATAATTATCATGGCCCAAAGCCAAATCATCCGATATGCATGGCCTGAAGCCAAATCGGTATAACTTGCAGCCGAAGTGCTAATATCATGGCCCAAAGCCAACTCAACTTATCATCTGATAGCATGACACGTGTATCCAAATCTATTCCTAAAGTTCAACCGAGCTTTCATATTTTCCATTTCTATTATCGAATCTATTCGTAGAGTCATTTTCACAATTCGAAGATTATCCATAATCTCATAATCATAGTTTATGCAATATCAAAGCTTTTAACATACTTCTATAATGAAATTACCACATACAAACTTACTTCGTATTCGTAATTGGTAGATCGAATCGACTACTCGATAACCTTGCTTTTCCCCCGATCTAATTTTGATTTCCTCTTTTCTTGATCTAAATATATTCAAAATTAACTTATTTAATCAACCATTCATTCAATTTAGTCCAAGAAATACATTTAGGCCTATTTGCACATTAGCCCCTAATTCATAAATATACAAAATTCACATAATTTCAATAAACCCAAGCTTGGCCGAATTATTCATAGGTCCCTAGCAGCCCAAAACTTTCATTTATTTTACATTTTAACCATTCAATTTGCACATTTCACAATTTAATCCCTATTATGCATTTTCATCAAAAATCACTTTACAAAACATAAAAATCCATCATCAAAAATTCATATTTCAACATTAAACATCAAAGAACACATAGGTTCAACAATGGAAACTCTCAAAATCTTTCACAGTTTCAAAATCTAAGGTAAGGGCTAGCTAGATTGGGACGATTACAAAAACATAGAAATCATCAAAAAGCGAGCAAAAATTCTCACCAATTAGACCATGCAATAACCGAACCTTAGAAAGATTTAATGGCTTCTCCAAACATGAATTTTCGATGGTGGAAGATGATAATATGAACATAATTTCATTTTGTTTTATTAACTTAACTTTTAATCATCAAATACCAAAATTAACCTTAATCATAAACATATAAAAACATATAATGGATGGCCATAATTGTCCACTTACTTTAAACATGGACAAATAACATTATAGGGATCTTTTATGTAACGTCCCGACTTTTGGGCCTAGAAGTATTAGGTCTTGAGCATGGGAATAGTTAGGTGGCTGCACATAAATGTTTAGTTGTGCAAGAAAGTAACATAAATAAGTATCTGCTTTAGTGGTTAAGTGTTTTGAGTATGTGTATAAGGTCTCGGGTTCAAGCCTTAGCTTGTGCAAAAAGTTTTGTTTTATATGGAATTACCCCTATCTCGAGTCAGTAGGCTTATAAATAAATGTGGGTAAAACATGATAGAATGGGCCTACTGGTCTGGTGGTTAAAAGGAGTGTTTATGAGTAGGAGGTCTGAAGTTCAAGTTCTAGCACAAGCAAGGAATTTCTTTTTACTGTTGGCCATGGGAGAGTTCTAGTGTGATTGAAATTCTGTGTTTGAGGAGTGTGGGGGACGTGTGGCTGATTTTTAGGAGAAAATATTGGGTTGGTGGAGGAAAATAAGGAAGTTGAGATGTGTAGGGAAAGTGTACGGTTGGTAAGGAGGTTTTTCAAGAGTGATTTTAGGGATGTGATGAAAGGTTGTGTTGAACTAGTATTCTTTTTATCAAAATTTCGGGACTCTCTCCCAAAACATTCCTTAGTTTTTTACGGTAAATCCCTTTCCCTCCTACCCGAATTTCCTCCTTGTGCATCTCTTCTTTCTTTTGGATTTTCTCTCAATTCTTTATCGGTCACTCTTAGTTCTTTAAGCTGATTTCAGTTAATTGTTCTTTTCTTTTTCTTTTTCCCGGCTAATTGCGTTTCTCCTATCACTCTTTTGTTACTGCCGAATTCCCATTGATTTTTTCCAAGTGTTGAACATTTCTTTCCTCTTTCAGTGCCAACCAATTTTTTTTTTCGTTCTCTCGTGTTGAGCAGTAAGTAAACATTTTCCACGTTGTTTTTCCCCTTGGTCGAATACTCCCTCTATTTCCCCTTTCTTTATCTCATCTTTGTTTGACCGAATACCCCTTGTGTGTTGGCCAAATATTTCTCTTCTCCCCTCTCTTGTCTTTAGGCTTTTCTCTTCTCTTCCTCTTATTGTTGCTACCCCCACTGTTTATTTTTCAGTTCAATCCTCCTCTTCGGTTTTAGTTTACTGCATCATCGAATTATACTCTGTACTGTCGTTATTTGGTAAGTATGGTTCAGTCAAGATTATTTTTATCCAAGTACAGGTTTAATAAAGGGGTTATGACTTTTGTGTAGGTGGAGATCAAACTTGGTTGGTGTTCCTCTTCAAGGGTGCGATTTCAATTGGCTTTTGGTATAAGGGTATTCGGAGCGCGGTTAACGTCAAATCACATCAAGTGTGTAAAACTCTACCTTATGCATAAATCGGTAAAAGCCGAAAAGGTGTCCATTGGCACTACACGAGCGTACGCTCACTCGTATGGTGATTCGAACGCAGAAACGTGGGTGTTTGACCGTAGAGGCCACAATGAGCGATTTCATGGGCTTGGGCCATTTTGGGCCATTATGGGTCGAAATGGGCCGTGTAGGCCCCACGGGCTTGTGAGCCCCACACGGGTAAACCACACAGACTTGTGGAGAATATATGACACGTGTATCCAAATCTATTCCTAAAGATCATTTCTGGGCTAAGTGGGCCATAGTGGCGTGTGGGCCCACGTGGGCTCGCATTGTGGGCCTTGGGCCCATTTTCACTGTTTGACTGTTAAGGTTGTACGGGTCGTCTGAAATGACTGTGGACCTACTGTTGGGTCGTTAAGTATACTTAGACCCTAATTTGACAAAATGACTATTATGCCCTTATGAGGTAAAATGACTGATATGCCCTTATGCTATGTATGATTGTATTCGAGCATGCCATTATATATATTGCATACATGCATGATCTTATGATATGTTGCATGGGGGTGGGTTTATTATTGATTGGAGGAAGTGTACTGTACTGGAAGCTCTGCTGCAACCACAGTTTAGTGCCACAACCAGTGCTATTTTAGAGTGTAGGGATGGGTGGGTTGATTTTGTCCCCACATGGAGTGTAGGGCTGGACGGAGTGGAGTGGAGAGGCTGGTTGGGTAGGATTTCTGTTTGCATTCTATGCTGTTACTATTACTAAAATAGGCTAAGGCCTACACTGATACTATTATTGAATGGGCTAAGGCCCTAACTGAAACTGTTACTATTACTGAAACGGACTTAGTCCAAGACTGTGTCTGCCTATTGTATGACTGACTGTTTCTTATTAAGGGATTACACACTGAGTTCCATAAACTCACCCTTCTGCTTATCTGCGCAGGTAATCCTTAGACAGATTAGTGTTACGAGGGACTTAAAGGTGGCCACACATCTGCTCATGCCTTTATATTGGATTCTTAATTTATTAGTAATTTAAATTTGGGTATTTTTATGTAATAAGGCCTCTTTAAAGTTTTAACTTTTAATTTGGGATTTTTACTTGCATTGATATAAATTGTTAGTTGTAGGAAAAGAGACGGGTTTTCAAAAGGGTAACTACTTTTCAAAAACATCACGTTTACGCAACACATTTTATAAGTTTCCGCAAAAGACAATGTTTTAAAAATTAAAGACGTTTAAACATGATAAACAACGAGTTTTAAAATCATAATTAAAAACAAGTAACAAAGGTAAATATGTTAAAAGGGTTTTCTTTCAATATCACGCTTTGCGAAAAACACTTCAATGTGGCATCGCCAGATTCGGCCATAACATATAGGCCGGGTTAGGGGTGTTACATTTTATTTATTAAATCATAGCAATTAAACACCTTTAACAAGTAGAATGCCACTTTTTCATTTTACGCGATTTAGTCCTTTTCATCAAATTGACTATTCAAACAATAAAATTAGCTCACGAAATTTTCACACATATCAAATAACATGTAAATACCAAAAATATTATTAACATAATTTTCCAACATTAGATTTGTGGTTCTGAAACCACTATTCTAATTTAGCTAAAATCGGGCTATTACACATGTGGTCCAAGGGACACGCTTGTGTGACCTTAGGACACGCTCGTGCTACAGGCCGTGTTCAACCCTATGTAACTCTTTGACCTGTGCAGATGGCCATGCCACACGTCCATGTGCTAGGCCGTGTATCACGCAGAACAGAGAGACACGCCTATGTCTCTACCCATGTGCTCAATTCTAAGCATTCTATTTTCTCAAATTTAAGGTGTAGAGGACACACGGCCTAACCTCACACCCATGTACCAGGCCGTGTGTCACACACAGTCTAGACACATGCCTGTGTGTCTGTCCATGTGGACAAAATAATGGTATTCCTAGCTTCATTTGTCACCCAAAATCATACCAAATTCCTACACCAAACTTACATCTAAACACCAACCAATCCAAGCATTGAATTTAACCAATTTGTAACATCTGATATGATATATTGTTACATGCATTCATGCTTTTAATCTTACCTTTTATAATCATAGTCATTTTAACCTTTCTCAATAAATAAATAATAAACACTTATGTTATCTCCACAAAATAAACTTCAATACATATATAAACGTGTACCAAAACATAATCATCATTAGTCATTCCAATGGCTAGATTACAATAATCATTTAGATTTACATGCCAATATGACCAATATAACCTATACATGCCATTGTAACCATAATTGCTTTACCATATTGTACCGACATGGGCCAATGGATAGTGTGAGTGATCTCCGCTAAGCTTCCAATCCAACGAGCTTCCAATTTACTCTAAAACAGGGAAATAAATCTAAGTAAACATAAAATGCTTAGTAAGTTTGTATAACATGGTACTTAACTTACCATTCATTCTATTTTGAGTTAACTATGTAAGGCATATTCCATCAATTTGACCTCAAGCCCTATACACATCCTCATTACCCTTGTTAGTCATATATTCCATAATAACATTAAAACATATATGCGTTCAACAATAATCAAGTTTCCATGCACATATGCTTTCCACAACATGTATTCATTTAACATGTATAAATCATCTCCTTATATAGCAAGTATAATTTCATAATAGTTCATCTCGAGTTCAGATTATTTCAAGTCAGAACTTTACTCATATCATTCGAAATATCAAGGTCACACGGGTAGTAGTACACTCAAGGTACACAAGTCTATAATCAAGGATGAACATTCTCATCAAATAATTTCCATATACAAATATCATCATATCATACTTTCATATATCACTTGTCATGTAGCATCATTTTATTGTATTTCAGACGGATACGTGTAATAACTCATTTTATTATTTATATTTTCTCGTGTCTGGCTTGTCACCCGTTGAATTTATTTGAAATATCAATTGATACACAGGTAGTACACTCAAGGTGTACAAGTTAGGATCTGTCAACTCATATTCAATGGTACCCATAAGGTACTATTACAGAGAGTACACTCTCGAGTCACACATGTATACAACAAGATTACCAGTCCAGGCTAAATCCTTTTTATGACATATGCTCTAAGGAACTTGATTTGGATTACCCATCTGAGCTAAATCCAATCCATAACATATGCTTGAGAGGACTTATAACAGGATTACCCATCCAGACTAAATCATTTCTGTAATGAGGTCAATAGGATTACTCCTCCGGGATAAATCCTGTCAGCAACAAACGCAGGACCTCATTCATTTCAGGAAACCACATATCCATCGATCTTCCATTTATTCAATAGGGATTTAAACATTTTTCAAGCATTATCGGGCATGTGATTATTTCATACATCCATAACATTCATATAATTCAAATAAACACATTCCACATTCATTTCAAGCATAAAAGTAACATTTTTATCATTTATCATTTTTAGGGCATTATCATTGATTAGGCTTTGTAAGAGTAAAGTTACATGAACATTTAATTCAAACATATAAACATACACAAATTAGTTACACGAACTTACCTCGACAAATGTTCGTGTACGTAAAATCCACTAATCCGACATTTTCCTCTTTTCCTCATTCTAGCTTCGAATTTGGTCTATCCAGATTTATACGAGTAAATTTTACATCAATTTATCACATTTCATATTCAAGTAAACTCAATTTACATCCTAGGTAAAATTACCATTTTGCCCCTAACTTTTCCATAAATTCTCGTTTCGTCCCTAGGCTCGGAAAATGAAATTTATGAAATTTACTCCCTATTCCAAGCCTAACCGAAATTTCACCTTAAAATTTACTGAACATATATTCTATAAAATTCAGAATTTTTCTTCAATTTTCACAAATATACATTTTAGTCCCTAAATCATGCTTTCACCAAAAAATCACTTTGTAAGAGTTGTTATCTATCAACAACCTTTCATTTTCTACCATAAATTTCAAAACTTCAGCATATACATCCATGGCCTAATTTCCAAACTTTGCTAACTCTTCAAATTGATCCCCCAAATAGATAGATTAAGCTATCCTGGTTTCAAAAATATTAAAATTACTAAAAATGGGAGAAGAAAACTTACCCAATTTGGCCAAGAAAGTTTCTTCTCTCTCTCCTAGGGTTTCCATGGAATATTTTGGGGAAGAAGATGATAAAAATGATTTTTATTTCTATTTAATTAATTTATCATCTTTAATAATTTTGATTTCCAATTTAGTCTTTAGCCTTTTTCTAATTTTCCATGTATGAATCATCCAAAAATATTTACTAGCTTTTTATTAATGGTCTAATTACCATATAAGGACCTTAAGTTTTGAATTCCATAGCTATTTGATTCTTCTAGCTGCTAGAATTCTACTTTTGCATTTTATGCAATTTGGTTCTTCCCGTAATTAAACACATAATCGGTAAAATTTTCTTATCAAAATTTTCACATGACATTTCTATCATATTACCAACCATAAAATAAAATTAAAATAAATTTTATTTTCGGCTCAGATTTGTGGTCCCGAAATCACTGTTCCGATTTCACTGAAATTAGGCTGTTACACTAGCATTCAATTTAGACCACATTTACCCCTAACATTTTAACTTTTTTAAAATTTAGTCCTTAAGCTCTTAAATTGAAATCTCACCATTTTAATCCCCCATTCAAGCTAAACAAATTCTCTAGGGACTTAAACTTTAACATGAACTTTTACTATTTTTACAAATTAATCCCTAAATGCATATTTCATCAACACTCATCAACAATGACTCATGATCTACCATTAAACATCAAGAACCATACAAGAACATTCATGACATAACTCTCACTCTTTAATAGTTTTACAAATTGACCCTTGGGCTAGCTAGATTAAGCTAAAATGACCTCAAAAACATAAAAATCATTAAAAACGGTGCTCGAAAACACTTACATGCAAGAGAGGCAGCTAACCGAATGCTCAAACCCTAAAATTACTTCTTTTTACTTTATAATTTCGGTGGAGAAGATGGAAGAAGATGCAATAAATTTAGTTTTATTTATTTTAACCTTATTTACCCATTTACCTTTTTAACCTTTAATTAATATCAAAATTTCACCAAAACCATATCATGAACATCCACTAACAACACAAATGGTATAACTACCATTTAAGTCTACTTGGTTTCATTTCCATAGCCTTTTATCCCTTTTCACTAATAGAACTCCACTTTTACATTTTTTACGATTTAGTCCTTTTCACTTAATTAATCATGCAAACATAAAAATTTCTTAATGAAATTTTAATACAACCTTAGTAACATCCAATAAAAATTAAAATAATATTAAAATAAAAATTTACTCTTCAAATTTGTGGTCCCGAAACCACTGTTTTGATTTCATTGAAAACGGGCTATTACACAACAACAATTTTAGACAAATTTAAAACAACTCAAACACAAACCATGCAAATAGTGAAATATTAAAAATAACCCAAGGGTAGAGCATAGAAACTCACTTGAACTCCTTTATCCTTGTCAGCTTGGCTTTTCCAAATGTCAGTGTAATAGCCTGTTTTTAGTCAAATCAGAACAGTGGTTTTGGGACCACAAATTCAAGGTCAAAATAATTATTTTCTTATTATTTTAATGTCTACAGCATGATAGTATAATTATGTGAAAATTTTGTGAAGAAAATTATCATTTGAATGCTCAATTTGATAAAAAGGACAAAATCGCGTAAAGTGTAAAGCTTGTGTTCTATTAGCTAAATGTGTCTAATAGTTATAGAACTTTAAAGTAGAGGTCCTTATATGGTAAATAGCCCTTTTTTATGATATTGGATGATAATGGCTTGGTAATTTTGAAATTTGTGATAATTTTTAAGGTTAATTTTGGTATTTAGTAAATAAAGGTTAATTAAATAAAACAAAACAAATTTTATTCTCATATCATATTTTACAATAAAAAATTAGGGCTTAGGAAGCCATTTTTATGCTCAAGCATTCGAAAATCTCTTCCTTGTCTAATTGCTATGTATTTTGTCCTATTTTTAATGATTTCTATGTTTTTGGAGTCGTTGTAACTTAACCTAGCTAGCCTAGGGACTAATTTGCAAAACTGTTAAAGGTTTAGGGTTTTTTCATTGATGAATGTACATGTATTTTGATGTTTGATGATAGAAAATGTATGGTTGTTGTTAAATAAACAACATTTGTAAAGTGATTTTTGGTAAAATTGTCAATTAGGGATTATAGAAAATTCGGCTAGCATTGGTAGGGACCTAATTGCATGAATTTTTATTTTTATGAGCTAAGGACTAAATTGTAAAAATGTTGTAATATTAGGGGAAAAAATGTAATTTTTCCATAATATGTATTTTAGACTAAATTGAATAAGTTAAATTTGATATTATACAGATAAAGAAAAATGAAGTTCAGATTTAGATTGGGGGAAAAATAAAGTTTTAAACTAGTCGATCCATTTTGTCGTTTTTATGATCGAGGTAAGTTCGCATGTTAATAAGCATTATTATAATTGTGGTTTAAATACTTTATTATTGAATTAATTGTGAATACGATATTACGGATGTGTTCGACGATGATTCGAAAAATGTGAAATCTCGGTTGAACCTTAAGAATAGATTAGGATATGAATGACATGTCATTAGGGGTTATGTGTTTGGGTGTTGGTCCGTACATCCTACCAGTGGCTGAATTATTCGACATGTATTGTAGATTCTCGTCAGCCTATGTGAGCAGCACCGTGTAGCTATGTTATAACCGTCAGCGTGTGTGAGTAGACCCATTGATAGCTCGAGAGTGAGCATTATATGAGATATGAGATTAAGATAGCATCGGCTATGTCTTGGCAGTTAAGGTGCAAGATTCTTGAGTATCTGATATTATTCCAAATGGTTCAATGAGTATATCGGAGATATGAAATGGCGAGAGATAATTACATATCAGTACAAGTATGTACGAAAATTTCATATGAGTATTGAATTTATGAAATTGTGAATTAATGATCATTATGTGAATGAAAATATATTAACCTTGTTGTTAAATGGTTTTGTAGTATATTATGCTCTATTACTTGAATGTTGAATGGATGGTGAGTTTTACTTATTAATTATACAAGCTTACTAAGCTTTATAGTTTATTTTATTTACTTTTTCGTGTTTTATAGTGTTTATCGAAGCTTGGCAAAATTTAGGAGTCGTCGGAGATCTCATCACACTATCAAGCTTTCATTTTGGTACTTTTGAACTTATGGTTTTGGTAATGTGGCATGTATAGGAATTGTGGTCATTTTGGTATATTTGTTAGTAATGAATTTAGCCATTTGATTTGGCTTGTAAATGATGAATGGTTAGTTATGTGTATAGCCATGTAACTTGGCTTATTTTGTAATGCTTCGTGACATATATATATGTGGAAAAAGGCCTTTTGATATGTTGTGTATAATTGCCATTTATATGCTTGATGTGGATTGGTATTTGGAGTATCAACTGGTTGACTTTGAGATTGGTATGCTTGTGGTTTTAGGTAAAGTGATGCATAATTGAAAGTGACCATATTGATGTTTTGAGAATGTGAATTTTGGTATGAAATTGAATGGCTTATTGTGATACTTGTGTATCTTGTGATTAACGGTATGGATTTAGCATGAATTAGGCTTGATTGAGATTGGTTGAAATGCTTATTTATGCAATGTTATATGCCATTTGGTTTGTGTAGGTGATTGAAAGTTTGGGTGAGAAAAATGGCCTGGTAAATAGCCTATTTTTGTCTACACGGGCAGAGACACGAGCGTGTATCTCAGCTGTGTGCGACACAAGATCAAGTGACACGGCTGTGTGTCCCCTGGTGTTTAATTAGAAATCAATTTAGTATGCTCCACACGACCCAACACACGAGCGTGTGACTTGGCCGTGTGGCATAAGTTAGTATACCCTACAGTTTTGGCACGGCCTGGCACACGGGCATATGTGACCATTTCGAAGGGCACAAGGGCTAGTCATACGGGTGTGTGTGTTGGCCATGTGACCCAAGTTAGAAAGTTACACGGGGTTAGATACGGGCGGGGACACTGCCATGTGATCCTATTTCGAATGTCCACACGGCCGGGCCACACGAGCGTGTGTACCCTGTATTTTGAAAAATTTTCTAAGCCTTCCAAAAATTTCCTGAGTTATCAGTTTAGTTTCGAACCAGTCCTAATGCATGATTTAGGCCTCGTAGTCTCGTGTTAGGGATGATATGAATGATTGTGAATGATTTATATTTGAAATGGAAAAATATATGAGAAATGTATCTTTATTTGTGTAATAAGTTCGGTAATGCTCCATAACCCTTTTTTGGCGATGAATACAGATAAGGGGTGTTACATTTATTGGTATCAGAGTTATGGTTTAGTCAATTTTAGGATTAACGTAGCGCTTGTACCAAATCATTGCATACAAATAAAACATCAATATCAGTATTTGATTGAGCTAAGTTCATGCAATTTATTTTATTATTTATGAAAAAAAAAAAATTTCTTTTGGTCAATCATTGAATTGAATGAAGAAATCGACTGAAATGGGAATCATTCTATATCTATATAAAGAACAGCTTTTTTAAAATCATAGACCCTAAATTGATACCATAAGAATTCCTATTCTAATTAGGACTCAGTATAGCTATACATGTCATATATATACTGTGATTGTGTGATATCTCCTGACAGTTTAAATCGTTTTTTATATAGTAATGGATCCCAATCAAGCAGTGGCTGATGATGTTGAGAGTAATGCGCCAGCCTCCATTCACAGGGTGGCGCAATCTTAGTGGAGACCTGTATTGGGTAGTCAGGGGGGAGAGGCCAAGAAAGCCTTTTTCAAATGATGAAGAGTGGTTCACTGAGTTTGTCCAAACTAATCCGACTGTTCAGCAACCTCCACCCCCACCTATTCCCTAACCAATCCCCGTAGCTCCTCAAGGTTTGGAACCTTTACGTTTGAGTAAGCCATCTGTGGATAAATTTCAAAAGTATAGGCCTAAAGAGTTTAGAGCTGCCATTGATGATGATCCCGAGAGAGCTGAGTTTTGGCTTGAGAATACAATTCGAGTATTTGATGAACTATCTTGCACACTAGTTGAATGTGTGAAATGCACCGTATCACTTCTAAGAGACACTGCATATCTGTGGTGGAATACTTTGATATCTATGGTCCGAGAGAATGGGTCACATGGGAATTCTTTCAAACCAAGTTTAGAAAGAAATATATAAGCCAACGGTTTATCGATCAAAAGCACAAAGAATTTTTAGAGCTGAAATAGGGTCATATGTCTGTGACTGAGTATGAAAGAGAATTTGTGAGACTTAGTAAATATGCTCAAGAATGTGTTTCCACTGAGGCAATTATGTGTAAGCAATTTGAAGATGGGTTGAACGAAGACATTAGACTTCTAGTTGGGATTCTGGAGTTGAAAGAATTTGTGGTGTTAGTCGACAAAGCTTGCAAAGTCAAAGAATTTCTGATTTCGAGCCTAAAGATTCAAGAAAGAGGTCAATGAGTAAACCATATCACTCTTCATCAAAGAAATCACGAGATTCATATAACCGCTTGACTGCTTCAATAAGGTATTCTAATAGAGATCGTGGGAAGCAATACATGAGTTCTAAAACTCAAGCCACTTCAGTATCGAGTGTTGGTAGTGTTAGAACCAACAAACCCGAGTGTCAACAGTGTGGAAGATGGCATTTTGAAGACTACTGGATGAATAACAAAGCTTGTTTTAAATGTGGCTCGCTAGATCACTTTATTCAGGATTGTCCTCAGTTAATTGAGAAAGACAGATTTCAGAATGCAAGACCGAGTAATACAGTTACTAGAGGGAGACCACCTAGATATATGGGAAGTGTGACTAGTAGCAAATGAACGCTATAAGATCCGAGGCTAGAGCACCTGCTAGAGCTTACGCTATTTGCACTTGAGAAGATGCATGCATTTTCTCTCTATGACACTAATGTAATTGCCTTGATTGATCCTAAATCGACTCATTCATATATCTGTATGAATTTAGTGTCTGGTAAGATTTTGCCTATTGAGTCTACCAAATTTGTGATTAAAGTATCGGACCCCTTAGGCAAGTATGTTCTAGTTGATAAAGTTTGTAAGAATTGTCCGTTGATAACTCGGGGTTACTATTTTCTTGCTGATTTGATGCTTTTACTATTTGATGAATTCGATGTGATTTGGGTATGGATTGGTTGACTCTGCATGATACTGTTGTGAATTGTAGATGAAAGACTATTCAATTGAAGTGTCAAAATAGTAAAATTCTTTGAATTGAATCTGATGAGTCGAGTAAGTTTCATGTTGTGATATCGACTATGTTAGCTTAGAAATATGTGAGAAAATATTGTGATGCTTACGTTGCGTATGTACTAGATACAAAAGTGTCTGAATCAAAGATTGAATCAGTACCAGTGGTTTGTGAGTATTTGGATGTGTTTCCAGAAGAGTTGTTTGGGTTTCCACCGATCAGAGAAGTCGAGTTTGCTATTGAATTAGTGTCGGGAACATCACCAATATTGATAGCTCCATACAGAATGGCTCCGATAGAATTGAAAGAGTTAAAAGCTCAGTTTCAAGAGTTAACAGATAGAGGTTTTGCACAACCTAGATTTTCGCCCTGGGGTACACCAGTTTTGCTTGTAAAGAAGAAAGATGGATCGATGAGACTGTGTATTAACTATTGTCAACTCAACAAGGTTACAATTAAAAATAAATATCCTTTACCGAGAATTGATGATTTGTTTGATTAGTTGAAAGGAGTAATTGTATTTTCGAAGATTGATCTAAGATCTGGCTATTATCAGTTGCGAGTTAAAGATTCAGATGTGCCGAAAACTGCATTCAGAAAAAGGTATGGGCATTATGAATTTCTTGCTATTCCATTTGAATTAACTAATGCTCCTGCAGTTTTTATGGATCTGAGCCATTTGGATTAACCGTATTTAGACAAATTTTTTGTTGTATTCATTGATGACATTCTGATCTATTTTCGAAATGAATCTGAGCATGCTAAACATTTGAAGATTGTGTTACAAATATTGAGAGACAAGCAATTGTTTGCTAAATTCAGCAAATGTGAGTTTTGGCTCCGAGAAGTTGGATTTTTTGGGGCATATTGTTTCAGTAGAAGGCATAACAGCTGATTCGGGTAAGATTTTAACAGTTGTTGAATGGTTGAATTTGAGATTGGTATGCCTGTGGTTTTAGGTAAAGTGATGCATAATTGAAAGTGACCATATTGATGTTTTTAGAATGTGAGTTTTGGTATAAATAGAATGGCTTATTGTGATACTTGTGTAGCTTGTGATTAATGGTATGGATTTAACATGAATTAGGCTTGATTGAGATTGGTTGAAATGCCTATTTATGCAATGTTATATGCCATTTGGTTTGTGTAGGTGATTGAAAGTTTAGGTGAGAAAAATGGCTTGGTAAATAGCCTATTTTTGTCCACACAGAAAAAGACACAGGCATATGTCTCAGTCGTGTGTGAAACACGGTCAAGTGACACGGTCGTGTTTCCCCTGGTGTTTAATTAGAAATCAAGTCAGTATCTTCCACACAGCCCAGCAGTATACCCTACAGTTTTGGAACAGCCTACTACACTAGGCCATGTGTGGCATAAGTCAGCATACCCTACAGTTTTGGAACGGCCTAGCACACAGCCTGGCACACGGGCGTGTGTGGCCATTTCGAAAGGCGCACGGGCTAGTCACACAAGCATGTGTGATGGCCATGTGACCCAAGTCAGAGAGTTATACGGGGTTAGACACACGCTGGGACACGACCATGTGATCCCATTTCAAATGTCCACACGGCCTGAGACACGAGCGTGTCTTTGGCCATGTAAGACAAACGATCGGGCCACAGGGGCGTGTGTCCCCTGTATTTTGAAAAATTTTCTAAGTTTTCTAAAAATTTCCCGAGTCATTGGTTTAGTCCCGAACCACTCCTAATGCATGATTTGGGCTTCGTAGACTCGTATTAGGGACTATATGAAAGATTGCGAATGATTTATATTTGAAATAGAAAAATGTATGAGAAATGTATGTTTATTTGTGTAATAAGTTTGGTAATGATCCGTAACCCTATTTCGATGATGAATACGAGTGAGGCCTGTTACAGTCAGAGCCTCCATCGTCCTAGCAGCTAAGCACGACAACCACATATTTGTTAAATCGAAGGTACTCAAAACTTAAAAACCTAGCACCTTTATAAAAAAACTTATTAGGAATCCTTACTCTTCTTCTTCCTTTAATCCACAAGTATAGAAAGATAAGAAAGCTTACCAATTTTTGAATTTCTCTTCTTCCAAACTTCAAATCTCACAACTACTGCTCCATGCTGACCTTTCTTAAAATTTCCTTTTCTTCTAAACAATTGAAGAAGACGATACAGATGGGAAGAAATTGCAAACATAACTAAGAAAAATTCCTTTAGCAGAAACATCCCTTCTCACCTAAATTTATATAACTCCTCTTACATGGTATCCAAATCTCAATTAGCCATCCATCGATAGTCATTATGTCTCCCACTATGGAACCAGTCGGTTCCATCTTGACCAAATCAGAATTAAAACTCAATTAATTGTCCAACAGTACCAAAATTTCTAGAATTTTCAAAAGATTCCATGAACTCACTATTTATTCAATTTACTCCCAACGCTCCATCACATTTGGGTACTCAAAGGAACTCGGGTGTGACAGGTTCACACTTCTACAGTAAAGAATTAGAAACTACTTTATCAAAGTATAGTTTCAATCACTGCTTTACAACTGCTTATCATCCACAAGCTAGTGGCCAAGCAAAGGTATCCAACCACGAGATACAACAGATTCTAGAAAAGACAATGAACCTGACTAGGAAATACTAGTCAAACATGTTAAATGATGAACTGTGGACTTACAGGACAACTTGTAAAAATCCACTAGGAATGTCACATTGTCGTCTTGTTTACAGAAAGAACTTTCATCTACCAATCAAGTTAGAGAAGCATGCATACTTGACAATAGCTGAGTTGAACCTCGATCCTAATTTGGCTAAAGACACGTGGTTGTTCCAAATTCATGAACTGGAGGAATTCCAATATGTGGCATATGAAATATGAAGTTGTAGAAAGAGAAAAGTAAATTGCATCATGATGCCATAATTAAGAAGAAGAGTTTTGTGCCAGGATAACAAGTACTCCTCTTCAATTCAAGACTTAAATTATTTCCGAAAAAACTTTAATCATGATGGTTTAGTCCTTACACCAGTTATCGTGTACTTGCTAATAGAGCTATTGAATTGATGAAAATAGATGGTTAACTTTTACTAGTGAATGGGAAAAGAGTAAAGCATTATTTTGGAAGGACTGTCAATACATTCAAAGACATACGATATTTAGGTGTTGTTCCAAAAAGCGAGATAGAAAATATTGTTAATGAAGAAGATGAGGATGCACCACAAATTCGATGTCAAAATATTTTTTTTATTATTATTTTAATGTATACAACATGTTAATATTTTCCTATAAAAATTTCGTTAAGAAATTTTATCGTTTGCAAGCTTAATTTGATAAAAAGACTAAATTGCATAAGGTGCAAAATTTGAGTTCTATAAGTAAAAGGTGTCAAATTGTTATGAAATTGAAATGTGAATGGCTTTAAATGGTAATTAAACCATTAATAAAGGTAATTAACAAACATGGACATCATTAATGTGATTAGTAAAGTTTATATAAGTAAATTAATAAATAAAAACTAAAATAAATAAAACAAAATCAAGGTTTTTGTCCATCTTCACCTAGCTGAATTTCCAAGGGGAAAACAACACCGTTTTTAGGATTTGAGCATTCGGCAAGCTTATCATTGTTCATGTAAGTGATTTTTTGGTCCCGTTTTTAATTATTTCTATGTTTTTGGAGTTGTTGTAGCTTAATCTAGCTAGCCCGGGGACTAATTTACAAAATTGTTGTAACATCCCGAATTAGGGCCTAGAAGGAGTAGTGGTTTCGAGACCAGAAATTTGAAATAAAAATAATTATTTTATGATTCTCATGAGGTCTATGATATAATTGCATGCTTGTGTGAAAGTTTCATGAAGAAATTCTATGCATAAAATGTCCAATTGAATTTTAAGAACCAAATTGAATAAGATGCAAAACTTGCATTCTAGAAGCTTTAAGCATGAAATTGTTTTATATTATGAATTAGAAGGTCCAAATTAGCAATTTGACCAATTTCTATAATTTTGGACAAAAATGGACACTCATAGGAAAAATTTGAAAGAAAGACCCTAAAGGCATTTTGGTCATTTGGTAATTAAAACAATAAAAAGGGAAAATCAAAGAAAAAATGTTTCCATCTTCTCCAAGTGCTAGCCGAATATTTCAATAGCCATAGCTAGGGTTTTGTCCAACATTTCCAAGCTTGATTATAAGTGCTCCCTAGCCCCGTTTTTAATGTTCTTTGTATTTTTTAAGTCTTTGAAGCATGATCTACCTATTTCTAGCTATATTTTAAGCTAGAGTTCATGTATGAAATTTGACCCATGTGTAACATGTATGTATTTTGTTGATTAATGGAGGAATATAAATGTTTGATGCATGATAAATATCTTTTACTAGGTGATTTTTAGTGAAAACACCTAAAAATGGGACTTGTTTGTGAAAGTGTAAAAGTGGGTAGTAAAAATGTGAAATAAAGGAAAATGTGGGCTGAAATGAGCATGGTATAGGTTTGGCTAGGCTTGGGTAACAATGAAAATGCATGCATTTCATTTTACAAGCCTAGGGACTAAATAATAAATAAGTGAAAAGTTAGGGGTAAAAAGGTAATTTTACCAAAGTATGAATTATGGATTGATTTGAATAATGAGATTAATAAACAAGTTAAATTTGGCATTATAGATCAAGAAAAATGTGATACGGGTCTTGATCGAGGGAAGAATAAAGTATACGACGATTAGGCTCGATTACCATCATTTTGTACCGAGGTAAGTTCTTCTGTAAATGTTGTAGTGATATATCATATTTTTAATATTTTGTTAATGTATAAGTTTATATGATTACTTATTATGTCAAGTGTGTGAATGATTTTGTAATCTATGAGCACGAGATTATGAATGAATTCGACGAACATGAGAAATCGAGAAAACCCCGTTCGAACCTTAGCAATAATTTAGGATACAATGTAACACCCCAAATCTTTAAGTGATTAAATTTGTGTGTTGTGTTGCATATTGGCTTGCTTGCTTTAATGGTTAAGTGTCCTAAGAAGCGTGGGAAGTCTTGGGTTCAAACTTAGGCTTTAGCAAAATTTTTGTTTTAATTGAATAAAACCTTTACTGTTAGATGAGTGGTTCTTAAATAATTGCGGGGAAATCAAGTCATGAAAAGCCTGCTGGTTTAGGGGACGGTGGCATGTTACTACGACCGGTAGGTCATGAGTTCGAGCCCTGTTGCGCACAAGGGGAGATTATTTTGTTTTGTTGCTGTGCCGTGTGGGAAGTTGGGTGGTAGTAGAACTCTGAAGCTAATGGGCGGCTAGAGTGTTTGAGGGAGAGTGGAGTGTGTGGCCAAATGTTTGGGGGAGTTTGAAAGGGGTTTGAACTGGTCAGTTGAGGGATTAGAGGAGAGATTTGGGGAGAGGTTTAGGGAGTGGATCAAGGAGTGGGGGAGAGGTAGCAGTTTGCCGAAAGTGGGACTTCCTTTATGCCAAATAGGTCTTCGGCATTTGGTGTCGAATTTGCCCAGTTTTTTGTCTCTCTTGCGGTAGCTTCTCCTCTTTTTTGTTGTTTCACTTGGGTATCCTAGTGTTTCGTTTTGAGGCTTTCTTTTTTACCAAACACTCTATTCCTCCCTCCACAACCTATTGCCAAATACCATTGGTTCTTTTCTTCTCCTCAAATCGGATTACTTTAGCTGAACCCTTTCTTTTCTTTCCTACTTTCTCTCATTCGAGTCTTTTGAACTAATTGATTCCCTACCCCTCTCTACACTGTAATCTTAGCCGATTGTTTTTGCTCTACTCCTTCTCTTTGTATTGTGGCTGAATACATGTTCTCTCCTTCTTAACTTTCAGTTCTAGACTTTTCATGTTCGACTGATCAGGTGTGAGGGTATGTGTTTATTCTTCCTCTCTCTTTCTCTCTTTTGTCGTGCTTATAACTAACATCTCCTTATGCTACCGTTGTCTGAAAGTACAAGTGTTCCATTTTGCTTCTATCAATTGTCCACTTCTGGCTTTTGTGGGTATAGGCTAAAAATTCTTCCTCCTAGTTTGGGCATTAAATTTTGGTAAGTGATGGTTCAACTAGTACAAACTTTTTAATTGTTGATGGTTGATAAATGTGGTTTAGAATGTAGATAAACCCTAAAGGCTTTTAATTGGTCTCTTATAACGGATTCAGCGAGTAAGCCATAAACTGCTGATTTGTTCTAGTAAGGGGTAAGTTTTTAAGCAAGTTATTTTGGAAAGGATGATTGGTATGCGATTAACTGGATCTTGTAAATGGATGTAGGTTGGAGTTCTCGTGGACTTCTAGCACTTTCTGTAAACAAGTGTGTAATCACACTGCTATAAACGTAGATCGGCAAAAGCAGAAAAAGTATGACTGTTGACGTTACATGGGCGTACGCTCGCTCATGTGGTGATCCGAACGCTTAAAATGTAGGTGTTTGATAGTAGAGGCCACCATGAGTGATTTCATGGGCTTAGGCCGTTTTTGGCCACGTTGAGCCGAAATGGGCCATGTGGACCCCACGGGCTCACGGGCCTCACATGGGTAAACCACACGGACGTGTGGAGATTATTGGGCTAAGCTGTGTAGTTTACCTAGCCAAGGCCATTTCTAGGCTATTTGGGCCACATGGGGGTGTGGGCCCACATGAGCCACATTATGGGCTTGGGCGTATTTTCACTATTTGATTGTTAAGGTCGCACGGGTCGTCCGAGACAACTGTGGACCTACAGTTGGGTCGATAAGTATACCTGGACCCTAATCTGGTAAAATGACTGATATGCCCCTATGATATGTATGATTGTACTTCAGCATGACATGACTTGCATACACGTATGATATTATAACATGAAATGCTGCATGGGGATGGGCTATTATATTTGGAGAAAGTGTATTGTACTCGCAACTCTGCTGCAAATATTGATTATTATCGCAATCGGTGCTATATTTTAGAGTGTAGGGATGGGTGGGTCGATTTTATCCCCACATGGAGTGTAGGGCTGGACGGAGTGGAGTGTAGAGGCTGGCTGGGTAGGATTTCTATTTGAATTTTATATTAATATTGCTACTAAAATAGGCTAAGGCCCACATTGATACTGTTATTAAATGGGCAAAGACCATAACTGAGTCTGGACTTATACTGAAATGGGCTTAGGCCCAGACTGGATTTGTTTAATACATGTTTGATTGTTCGGTTTAAAGGGTTACACACTGAGTTTCATAAACTCATCCTTCAGCTCTCCTGTGCAGGTAATCTTTAGGTGGGCCAGTGTTGCGAGGGACTCGGTAGGGCCACACAACTGCTTTTGCTACTGTTTAAAACCTTTAATTTTTAAGCTATTTAATTTGGGTATTTGTTATGTAATAAGGCCTCTTTAAATTTTACTTTAATCTGGAGTTTACTTATTTTGATTTATATCTGCTAGTAGTAGGACGCGAGTTTTCCAAAAGGATAATTGTTTTCAAAACACCATGCTACTATAACATATTTCAAAAGCTTCCGCAACAAACATTTCCTTTAGAATGTAATAACACCCCAAAATGATTAACACTTTGTTAATTCAACGAGGTTTTAATTTAGAACAGATTTTTCAAATGGAACGATGTTTCTCGAAATTCAATACAATGTGACATCGCATATTTGGCCATAACATCCAGGTCGGGTTTGGAGTGTTACATTTAGTGGTATCAAAACCAGGCTGCAAAACTCGGCTGTGGATTTGGGTTTTTCTTTAAAAACTTAAAACTTTGAAAAAGAACTATTTCAAATGATTTAAAAATATTTGGAAAATGTTTAACTGAATGTGTGGCACAGAGTCTCCGGCGCTGGTCTTGTAAGTTCTTTAAAACTATTACTTGTTTAAATTGAAATACTGAGACTATTAGAGGCAATAGACTGTACTGAAACACTTTGTTAGGGTAACCTAAAACTGTAGTAAGACTGCAATCTGCGAAACAAAACTCTGAATTACTGATAATATTTTCCATAACATATCCTATAATAAACACTGGAACTGTAAAATGATACATAATATTTATAATACAGATAACACGCAAATCGATATAAGCACTAGAGGTACTCATGGAAGGGGTACAATAGGCCGCGGCGGAGGTCGTGGAGGTGCTCGGGCTGGGTCGTCGGCATCGAGTCATATGCCTAACAATAAAGCTAGAGAGGCACCGGCTTCACCTATGACTGAGACTGGGTCACACGATCGTGCACTGGGGACAACGCACTATCCCAAGCTATGTTGTAGATTTTGGAAAGGGTTGCTGGTCCTAATACTAGTACTGTGGGCCGTGGGTCGGTGACGGAATGACTCAAGTCTAATGAGGCTGAGATCTTTAGGGGTATCACTAGAGTTTCCCCTAATGTGGTTAAAAATTGGATCGAGGCCATAGAGCGAATCATGGATGACCTCGACTGCACCCCAGAGCAGAAATTAAAAGGTGCAATGTCATTACTGTGAGATGAAGTCTATCAGTGGTGGCTTACAGTTAAAGAGGGTACTCAGCCCGACCGACTAACTTGGGAATTTTTTAAAACTGCGTTCCAAGGGAAATATGTGGGCGCTAGTTATGTGGATGCTCGGAGGAGAGAGTTTCTAAATTTGACTCAACGGGGATAAATCAGTAACTGAATATGAGTCTGAGTTTTTGCAACTTAGCCGCTATGCATGTGGGATGGTGGCAACTGAATATGAACGTTGTGTTCACTTTGAGGATGACCTCAGAGATGATCTACGAGTTCTAATAGCTCCTCAAAGGGAGCGAGATTTTTCTGTGTTAGTGGAAAAGGCTAAAATTGTTGAGGATGTGAAACGCACTGAGCGCCAGAATTGTGAGAAGGACAGAGGAATGAACAAGAGGGTTTAAGACCCTCAAGTTCAGCTATGAGGCCTAAGAAAAAGGCCAGAGTTGATGGGCTAGTCAGAGTTAGGCCCCTGTTGCTACTTTTGGGCCACAGCCTTGTGCTGATTGTGGGAGACGCCATCAGGGCGAGTGCTAGAAATGAATAGGAGCATGTTTGAGGTGAGAATCTTCGGAGCATCACATCAAAGATTGTTCACAGAGGCCCAATCAGATGCAAGCTACTAGTATGGGTATTGTTTAGCCACCGAGAGATGTTCAGCAACCATCAAAAGGCTATGGTCAGGTCAGAGGTGGAAACGGTATGGGTCGTAGTCATGGAGCACCTGGTAGAGGTGCTGGTCATACTGAGGCGAGGCAGCCAGTATTGGTTTATGCTACATGTCGTCGAGAGGACGGAGATGCTCCAGATGTTATTACGGGTATGTTCTTTATCCATAATGTACCTTATACTGCATTGATTGATGTTGGGTTTATGCACTCATATATATCTTGCACTGTATCTAAGACTTTGGGAGTGATGGTTGAAAACACTATGAGTGAGGTTACTGTGTTAAGTCCATTATGGCAGGCTGTGAGAGTGAATAAACTGTTTAAACTTGTTCCCTTGGAGGTTTAAGGAGTGATCTTTTTGGCGGATTTGATGGAACTTCCTTTTGGAGAATTCGACATAGTTTTGGGCATGGATTGGTTGGTTAAGCATAAGGTGAATTTGGACAGTGCTACAAAACGGGTGGTATTGAAAACTGAAAAGGGTGATGAGGTAATTGTGATTGAGAAACGTCAAAATTATTTGTCAAATGTGATTTTCACACATAGGGCCAAGAAATTGGTTCATAAGGGTTGTAAGACGTATCTAGCCTATATCGGTGCTTCTGATTCTGAGGTTTCGTCTGTTAAAGATATCAAGTCGATTAAGGATTTTTAGGATGTTTTTCCCGAGGAACTACCTGGGTTACCTCCAAACCGTGAAGTTGAGTTTAGGATTAAGCTCCTGCCTGGTACAGCTTCGGTGCCCATTGCCCCTTATAGAATGGCACCGAAGGAACTTAAAGAGCTTAAAGCTCAGATTCAAGAGTTACTGGATTGAGGGTTCATCTGCCCTAGTGTGTCTCCGTGGGGGGCACCGATGTTATTTTTGAAAAAGAAGGACGGCACCATGCGTATGTGTATCGACTACCGGTAACTGAACAAATTAACTATTAAGAATAAGTACCCCCTACCGAGGATAAATGAACTATTCAATCAGTTTCGAGGAGCTTCAGTCTTCTCCAAGATTGACCTCTGATCGGGGTACCATCGACTGAGGGCCAAGGAGAATGATGTTTATAAGACAGCATTTAGGACTCGTTATGGTCATTACGAGTTTCTAGTGATGCCGTTTGGACTGACGAATGCACTAGTGACTTTCATGGATTTGATGAACCGAGTGTTCCAGCCCTACCTGGATCGGTTCATAGTGGTGTTTATAGATGACATTTTGGTGTATTCGAGAACTGAAGATAAGCATGATGCACATCTCCGAGTGGTTCTGCAGATTCTGAGGGAGAACCAACTGTACGCTAAATTCAGCAAGTGTGAATTCTGGCTTCGAGAGGTAACTTTTTTGGGTCATGTGGTATCTGCTGAGGGGATTAGGGTTGATCCTCAGAAAATTAAAGCTATTCTGGATTGGAATCAGCTTAAGTCAGTATCTGAGATTCGAAGTTTTATGGGTCTGCCAGGGAATTATAGACATTTTTTTGAAGGGTTTTCTTTGATTGCTGCACCTCTTCCGTAAAAGGGTACCGTTTAACTAGACTGATAAGCAGTAGGAAAGTTTTAAGAAGCTTAAGAAAGTTTTGACTGAGGCTCCTGTCTTGATTCAGCCGGAATCTGGGAAGGAATTCACTATTTATAGCGATGCATCACAAGTTGGTTTGGGATGTGAGTTGATGCAAGGGGGTAAGGTAATGGCATATGCATCTCGCCAGCTTAAGACGCATGAGGTAAACTATCCGACACATGAATTGGAGTTGGTTGCGGTGGTATTCGCACTGAAAATTTGGAGGCATTACCTATATGGTGAGAAGTGTATCATTTACACGGATCACAAGACCCTCAAGTATCTCCTCACTCAGAAGGAGCTAAATTTTAGGCAGCGTAGGTGGATTAAGCTGCTTAAGGATTATGACTGTTCGATTGAATACCATCCTGGTAAGGCTAATGTGGTAGCTGATGCACTGAGTTGTAGGGCTGTGACTGATCTAATAGCGATGTTTGCTCGTATCAACTTATTTGATGATGTTAGTCTGTTGGCCGAACTTCAGGTTAAACTAACATGGATTGAACATATTAAGGGTAAATAGATAGAGGATGAGTCACTGGGTTTTCGTTTCTGACAGATTGAGAGTGGGGAAACTTCAGATTTTGGAGTGAATAGCGAAAGGGTACTTTATTTTCGTAGGAGAGTTTGCGTACCAAAGGATACTGATCTGATATAGTCTATACTGTAAGAGGCGCATAGTAGTCCTTATGCTATGGATCCTGGAGAGAATAAGATGTACTAAGACCTTCGTGAGTTATATTGGTGGCTAGGTCTTAAATGGGAAGTTACCAACTTTGTGGGTAAATGTCTTACTTGTCAGCAGGTTAAGGCTAAACACTAGTTACCTTCAGGTTTGCTTCAGCCAGTTAAGATTCCACTGTGGAAGTGGGAGAGAATGACTATGGACTTTGTTAGTAGGCTGCCCTTAACGCCTACTAAGAAGGATTCAGTATGGGTCTTCATGGATTGATTGACCAAATCTGCCTATTTCATACCCATCTGTACTGATTAATCGTTGCGGAAGCTGGCTAAGTTGTATGTGTCTATGGTAGTATGATTGCATGGGGTACCGATTTCCATAATATTCGATAGAGATCCTCGTTTTACGTCTCGATTTTTGAAGAAGTTGCATGAAGCATTGGGTACAAGGTTAGACTTCAGTACTGCTTTCTATCTTCAGACAGATGGTCACTCAGAAATGGTGATTCAGATATTGGAGGACATGTTAAGGAGTTGTGTATTAGATTTCCGAGGCAGTTGGGAGGATTACTTGCCGTTGGCAGAGTTTGTGTATAACAATAGCTATCAGTCTAGCATATAGATGGCACCTTACGAGGCACTTTATGGTCGTAGGTGTTGTACTCCTTCGTGTTGGGCTGATTTGGGCGAGCGGCGTGTTCTGGGCCTTGAATTAATTTTTGATACTGAGGATAAAGTTAGACTGACTCGGGATCGACTGAAGGCGGCATCAGATAGATAGAAGTCGTACGCAGATCTTAAGCGTAAGGAGATTGAATATTCTATGGGGACTTAGTTTTTCTCAAGGTCTCGCCATAGAAGAAGGTTCTAAGGTTTGGACAGAAGGGCAAGCTAAGCCCTAGGTTCATTGGGCCCTTACCATATACTGAAATGTGTGGGACCGGTTGCTTATCAACTTGAGTTACCCCTAGAGTTGGACCAGATTCATGATGTGTTCCACGTTTCTATATTGAGGTGATATCGTTCTGATCTTGCGCATGTCGTCTCAACTGAAGAGATTGAGGTTAGGCCAGATCAAACCTTTGAGGAAGAGCTGGTTCAGATTTTAGACCGTGATATGAAGGTTCTGAGGAGGAATTCTATTCCACTAGTTAAGGTACTATGGCGTAATCACAGTTCTGAGGAAGCCACGTGGAAACCCGGGGAGACGATGCAACAATAATAACCTCATCTGTTTTGATCAAGTAAATTTCGAGGTTAAAATTTTCTTTTAGGGGGTACAATTGTAACGCCCCAAATCTTTAATTGATTAATTTTGTGTGCTGTGTTGCATATTGGCTTGCTTGCTTTAATGGTTAAGTGTCTTGAGAAGTGTGGGAAGTCTTGGGTTCAAACCTAGGATTTAGCAAAAAAAAATTTAATTGAATAAAACCTTTACTATTAGATGATGGGTTCTTAAATAATTACGAGGAAATCAAGTCATAAAAATCCTGCTGGTTTAGAGGACAGTGGCGTGTTATTGCTGCTCGTAGGTCTTGAGTTCGAGCCCTGTTGCGTACAAGGGGTGTTTATTTTGTTTTGTTGTTGTGTCGTGTGGGAAGTTGGGTGGTAGTAGAACTCTGAAGCTAGTGGGTGGTTAGAATGCTTGAGGGAGAGTGGAGTGTGTGGCCGAATGTTAGAGGGAGTTTGAAAGGGGTTTGAACTACTCAGTTGAGGGATTAGAGGAAAGATTTGGGGAGAGATTTAGGGAGTAGATCAAGGATTTGGGGAGAGGTATTAGTTTGCCGAAAGTGGGACTTCCTTTATACCAAATCATTTTAGGCATTTGGTGCCAAATTTGACCAGTTTTTGCTCTCTCTTACGGTAGCTTCTCCTCTTTTGCTTTGCTTCACTCGGGAGTTTAGTTATTTGTTTGTCAGCCGAATTCTTCTGGTGACCATTCGGGTATCCTAGTGTTTCATTTTGGGGCTTTCTTTTTTACCAAACACTCTATTCCTCCCTCCAAACCTATTATCGAATACCATTGCTTCTTTTCTTCTCCTCAAATCGGTTAGCTCTAGCCGAACCCCTTCTTTTCTTTTCTACTTTCTCTCATTCGAGTCTTTTGCACTAATTGATTCCCCACTCCTCTCCACACTGTAATCTTAGCCAATTGTTTTTGCTCTTCTCCTTCTCTTCATCTTTGTATTGTGGTCGAATACAAGTTCTCTCCTTCTAAACTTTTAGTTCTAGACTTTTGATGTTTGACTAATCAGGTGTGAGGGTATGCGTTTATTCTTCCTCTCTCTTTCTCTCTTTTGCCGTGCTTATAACTAACATCTGCTTATGCTGTTATTGTTTGAAAGGTACAAGTGTTCCATTTTGCTTCGATCGATTGTGCGCTTCCGGCTTTTGTGGGTGTAGGCCGAATATTCTTCCTCCTAGTTTGGGCATTAAATTTCGATAAGTGATGGTTCAACTAGTACAAATTATTGAATTGTTGATGGTTGATAAGTGTGGTTTAAAATGCAGATAAACCCTAAAGGCTTTTGATTGGTCTCTTAGAACGGATTCCGCGAGTAAGCCATAAACGACTGATTTGTTCTAGTAAGGGGAAAGTTTTTGGGCAAGTTATTTTGGATAGGATGATTGGTATGTGATTAACTAGATCTTGTGAATGGATGTAGGTTGGAATTCTCGTGGACTTCTAGCACTTTTTGTAAACAGGTGTGTAATCACACAGCTATAAGCGTAGATTGGCAAAAGCTGGAAAAGTATGATTGTTGACGCTACATAGGCGTACACTCACTCGTGTTGTGATCCGAACACTTAAAACGTGGGTGTTTGACAGTAGAGGACACCATGAGCGATTTCATGGGCATAGGCTGTTTTGGGCCACGTTGCACTGAAATGGGCCGTGTGGACCCCACGGGCTCGTAGGCCCACATAGGTAAACCACACGAAAGTGTGGAGATTATTGGGCCAGGATGTGTAGTTTACTTGGCCAAGGCCATTTCTGGGCTATTTGGGCCACACGGGCGTGTGGGCCCATATGGGCCGCATTATGGGCTTGGGCCCATTTTCACTGTTTGATTGTTAAGGTTGCACGGGTCGCCCAAGACGACTCTGGACCTACTATTGGGTCAATAAGTATACCTGTACCCTAATCTGGTAAAATGACTGATATGCCCTTATGATATGTATGACTGTACTCGAGCATGACATGATTTGCATACACGTATGATATTATGACATGACATTTTGCATGGGGATGGGCTAATATATTTGGAGGAAGTGTATTGTACTAGCTTCTCTACTACAAATATTGATTAGTGCCACAACCGGTGCTATATTTTGGAGTGTAGGGATGGGTGGGTCGATTTATCCCCACATGGAATGTAGGGCTGGACGGAGTGGAGTGTAGAGGCTGGTTGGGTAGGATTTCTTTTTGCATTTTATACTAATACTGATACTGAAATGGGCTAAGGCCCACATTGATACTGTTACTGAATGGGCTAAGGCCCTAACTGAGACTGGACTGATACTGAAATGGGCTTAGGCCCAGATTGGATTTGTTTAATACATGTTTGACTGTTTGGTTTAATGGATTACACACTGAGTTTCATAAACGTATCCTTCTGCTCTCCTGTGTAGGTAATCCTTAGGCGGGCCGGTGCCGCGAGGGACTTGATAGTAGCCACCCAACTGGTTTTACTACTATTTAAAACTTTTAATTTTTAAGCTATTTAATTTGGGTATTTGTTATGTAATAAGGCCTCTTTAAATTTTACTTTAATCTAGAGGTTACTTATTTTGATTTATATCTGCTAGCAGTAGGTCGCCAGTTTTTAAAAAAGATAAACTGTTTTCAATACACCATGCTACTATAACGTATTTCAAAAGCTTCCGCAACAAACATTTCCTTTAGAATGTAATAACAACCAAAAATGGTTAACACTTTGTTAAATCAACGAGGTTTTAATTTAGAATGGATTTTTCAAACGGAATGATGTTTCTCGAAATTCACTACAATGTGACATCGTAGATTCGGCCATAACGTCTAGGCTGGGTTTGGGGTGTTACATACAATGTGACATGTCACTCGGAACTATGTAATTATGAGTTCATGAGATTATGTGTATATGTGATTATGTGAATCCTGGTCCTGGTCTTCTATGTTCTACCGGTGGATGGGTAGCCCAACATGTGTTGCAGGTATCTGTCAGCTTGTGTGAGCAGCCCGAGTAGTTACGTCCTGACTTTTAGCTTGTGTGAGTAGGCCCGTGATTAGCTCGTGAGTGAGCAATATGTGATTGTGATATGAGGTAGCATGTGGCTACATTTGAAGCACTATGTACAAGTCTTCCGTGTATCCTGTAATATTCCGAGTGGTCAATGGGTAAACTTGTGAGTCAATCGACAAGTAAATCAATGAAGAAGGAATATGACATTGTGATTTGAGTTGGTTAAGGTATGTACTATAAACTCACATGTTTGAGCTCAATGTGTGATGAAATTTTGGTAAGATTGAAAATGTGTAAGTTATGTTTACAAATTTGAGTTATATCTATGAGTTCAGAATAACACATAAGTAAATCTATGCTATGTCACTAATGTTGTAATAGCCCGGTTTAGACCCTAGTCAGAACAGTGGTTTTGGGACCATAAATTCGAGTCAGAAAAATATTTTAATATTATATTTCATGCTTAAAGTATGTGAATTGATATGTGTGAAATTTTCGTATGAAAATTTCATCATTTGAGTGTTTAATTTGTGAAAATGACCTAATCGTGTAAAATGTAAAAGATGTGTTCTATTTGTTAAAGTGCTTAATTGCTATGTCTTTATATATATGGGGTCCTTATGATGCAATTAGACCATTGAAAGAGTTAATGGAAATTAATGACCATTATTTATGTGTTTATTATATGTTTTTAATGAAGGTTAAAAAGGTAAATGATATATTATTATGAATAAATAGAACAAAGGCATGAAATTAGTCCATTAATGTTTGTTCTTGCCGAAAATATCAAAGAAAAAGAAAAGAAAAAGCTTGCTAGGGTTTCGACACTTATCTTGGCTAATAGGTATGTGTTTTTGGTCGGTTTTTGATAATTTCTACGTTTTTGTGATCGTTGCTAAGTGTTCTATCAAGCACATGTCTCAATTTCTAATTCTTTTTGATGATTTTGAAATATGCCATTGATAAAATTGTGAGCTTTGTGATGTTAGTAGTTGGAAAATAAAAGATATGTGTTGGGTTGATATATTTTGTCTTTAAATTTTTGATGAATTTGTGTAATTTGGGCTAAATTGTAAAAATGAGATTTTGAGGGACTAAAATGAGAAATAAATGAAATATGTGGGCTTGTATTAACACCATAAAGATTCGGCTAAGCATGGGTGTATAGAAATTTTGTGTATTTTGTGTTTTTATGAATTAGGGACTAAAGTGCACAAATGTGAAAATATGAGGGCTAATTTGTAAAATGCCCTAAATGTGTGTTTTTGGATTGATTTGAATGATTTAGTGAATAAAAGAGTTAAATTTGTATTGAATTAGATCAAGAAAGGTGGAAAACGGATTTGGATCGGGAAAATTGTAAGTTATCGATTAGTCGTTCTAGTCCGTTCGCGTCTGTATGAGGTAAGTTCATAAGTAAATAATTTTTTTTTAAATTGAAATGTATGTGCATTATAGTGCCAAATTGAATTAAGCATGGTAGCAATATTTACAAGTTTGAATCGATCGAGTTACGACGTCCGAAAGCCCCGTATGAACCTTAGGAATAATTAGGATACATATGTCATGGTATAGGATTCCGATATGTGTTATCGTGTAAGACCACATCTAGGACATTGGCATCAATTTGTGATTTACGTGTAAGACCATGTCTGGGACAGTGGCATCGTATATGATATCATGTAAGACCCTGTCTAGGACAGTGGCGTCGATATTTGATTACATGTAAGACCACGTTTGGGACGTTGGCATTGTACGAGCTTATGAGCTATCCAAGTATCCTTATTAATTTTGAACAGTTCAACGGGCATTCCGAGAAATAAATGAGAAGATGAATGTGCATCTAAATCAGGTATGTTGCGATGTTTATGAAATTAAGCAATGAAAGTGAGTATCATTATGATCAGTTGATATATGATCTATGTGAAAATGAGATATGGATACTAGCAAGTGAACTATGATCAAATGAATTATATGAGAAATGTGGAATTATAATTGTGTTTTGCCATACATAATTCAGGTACCTGTGATTTGTATATGAAATTTTGATATGAAAGGTGAGTATGATTCAAATGACAATATGTGAAATATATGACAATGAACGATGTGTTATATATGTTCATTATATGAATTTGTGGTCCTATGTTTTGAACATGAGAATTATGAAAAATGGAACATGGTTTGAATGTGTGATTTGTTATGGTTATTTGGGTTTTGAAATGCATAAAAAGAAATTGATATACTTCTATGCATGAAATGTAATAAATAACCATGTTTCAGTTGGTTATGTAATGAAATTGTGCAAGCTTAATTTATATGAATGATCTAATGATCGTTTATTGAAATTGAAAGCATGGTTTTTATGTTCACCGATAAATAATCCTAATGAAGTTACTAAATGTGGTGATGTTGGATTATATAAGGAAACTGATTGAATATGTGTATGAAGTTAACTAAATTCGGCTTATTCAAGTTGAATTATATACATGATCTTGTGAAGATTTATTTTCTTATGGCTTACTAAGCTCTTGAAGCTTATTCTGTATGTTTTTCCTATGTTTATAGATTTTCAGAGATCTGCTTGGGTTGGAAGTCGATGGAGACGTCATCACACTATCCGGTTATCATTTCGGTAAATAATGTTTTGAGATTTGGTTATGTGGCATGTATAGGCAAGAAGTATGTGAATATGTTTTGAAATGTAAATATATGTTTTTCCAAGTGATATAGCTTGATAATGGATGTGAATATGGTTTGGTTTGGTTGTGGTTTATATGATGAGAAAATGGTATGGCTTGATGCATATGAAAGACTAAATGAAATGGTTAATTTGGTATGTGCTTAATTGTTAAATTTGTTATAAGTTTGGCTTGAAGATGGATAAGAAATTGAGATGTTGGTAATGTATAATTGAATGAATTTAGCTTATGATTTCGGTATATTTCAGTATAGATATTAAGCATGAAATAGATTGATGATTACATGACTTCAATGGTGTATGTTTTGAGATTGAAATTGGCTGAAAATATGGTATACTGATGCTTGAATGATTCTTGTAGGGAGGACTCAAATTGGTGTGGCATTTTGGCCTTGTAAATGGCCTATTTTGTGCCCATACGGGCAGAGTCACGGGCGTGTGTCTTTTCCGTGTTTCTCAAGGACCATTTTGAAATGAGCCTAGGCAGACCACACGGTCGCACACACACGGACGTGTGCCAGGCCGTGTGGCCAAGTCAGTTTCTACCACGGGCTGGACACATGGGCGTATCTTGTGGCTGTGTGGACAAGTCAGTATGTATGCCCTGTTTCGCCATGACTTAGACACACGAGCATGTCTAATGCCGTGTGAGGCACACTGCCTGCTCACACGGGCATGTGACCTTTATAACTTAGAAAATGTTTAAGTTTCAAAAAATTTTGTATGTGTTCGGGTTAGTCCCGACCTCTTTCTAATGTATGTCTAAGGCAATGTTTGACTATAATATGACGATGTTTGACTTTTGATTATGAGGTGATCGTGAAATGATCTGATATGTCAAGTAATGCCTCTTAACCCTAGTCCAGCGGTGGATACGGGTTAGGGGTGTTACAAATGTTTGTATATATATGTACATATCTATGATTATTGTTGCTATTTATTTGCATGTGAACTTACTAAGCTTCATGCTTACTCCCCTCTCTTTTCCCATTTTCTTACAGTATCGCCAAGCCAACTCGGGGATCGAAGAAAGTCGGAGGCTCGATCATACTATCAACTGGACATTTGGGGTATAGTTAGTCTCAATATTTTGAGTATGACATGTATAGGGACTTGGTATTTTTGTTATATGTCATATTGGTTTAGTCAAATATGTTGGCTTTTAGAAATATTTGATTTATTTTGTATATGGCAATGTGATATGGTTCATGTTGATCATTTGGGTTGTAACCCTAATCAATTATACATGCATGCAATGTTTTTATGTTTGATGTGTTTGTTTGTGGTGAGATGTGTGATGAATGGTACATGTGCTAAGTGAATAAATCATGGTTAATAAGTATGCTCAATCTATGGAATAATTAGGTAAATTAAAAGTAGGTTTAGCATAATGAATGACTATGAAATTGGGGTGGAATGCCATATGAAAGTATGATGTTTTGGATAAGCGACCTATTGTTATTATAAAGGCATGGCATAATCACATTTGTGAGTCTTTAAGTGACCAAATGTACTAGGTTGCATGTTATCTTAGATGAATGAGTAAATGAGCATTTAAGGGTGACAAATGGCTTGGAAAATGGCCACAAATTTGTCCACGCGGATAGACACACGGGCGTGTGTCTAGGCTGTGTGTGACACACAGTCTTCCACAAGGGCGTGTGGTTAGACCGTGTGTCCCCTACACCCTAATTATTGCAAAAAAATGCCCAATAGTAGACACACAGGCAGAGACACAGCCGTGTGTCTCAGCCATGTGACAGGCACGGCCTTAGGATATGGGCGTGTGCCCAGGCCGTGTGAAGTCTGCATTTAATTTCTAGAATTTAATTCGCCACACTGCCTAAGCACATGGGTGTGTGACTTGGTCATGTGACCCTAATTGTATGATGACATCATAGTCAGAGAGTTACACAGGCTAAGGACACAGGCGTGTCCCAAGCCACACGGGCATGTGACTCCCAAAGTAGGAAAATTTTTCTAAGTTGCCCTAAAGTTTTCTAAATCCCTCGGTTAATCTCAAATCACCTTCAATGTATGTTTTTGGTCTCATAGGCCCTTATAAGGGACAATTCGTATGAAATTGAAAAGTTTTAAATTTGAACAAAATTTTATGGCCGGTTTTGTGCAAATGTTAATGTTTTAGCCTAATAATGCCTTGAACCCTGTCCCGGCGTTGGATACGGGTAAGGGATGTTACAACTGTTAAAAGTCTAGGGTTTTATTTTAACACCTGTAACACGTATCCGTCATCGGAATAGGTTTATGAGGCATTACCGAACCAGACACAACTTCTGAACAATTACATAAACTCTTAGGTCATTACGAATGCATACATAATAATTTATAAAACACATACTAAAATTTTATGAAACATTAACATTAAACAAACATCTCATTTCATACTCGAACCCTGTCATATTCAAAAACAGTCATACGAATATAATATGTAACCATGCTTTGAAACATATTGTAACAATTGTTAATTCGTAACTATTAAACATGCAACAAATACTGCATTTATAAATCTCACAAATATCTTAAGCATAATTTCAAATTTTATAACATTGTGCGCATGGTATATATATTAGTAGGAACCATTTGATTAATAACTTAAACTCAACATAATCATCTTACTTAATTTTCACAAAAACGATCATGATTTCTTATAATTTAATTACTATTCATTTGGTCATTTTCTAATACCTTAGCTGAATATAAACTTGCTAAATGCATATACTTATTCAATGTCCACTTTCATTTTACTCAACCATATCACACACACGTAACATTGCCTAGAATAGATTCATTACATCAACCATAATTTGTATTACATGTCAAGCACTTCACAAGTTTATATACATATACATAATTTAACCAAACTCTCAAATAAAAAATAAACATATCAATAAAACATACAATTATAAACATGGTCGATATGCATAAAATTAAATATTAATCTTAACCATTTATGAATGAACATTAATTTCTTAATTAATCTATTGTCGAATTACTATGTAACAGCTCGATTTAGGGCCTAAACGGAATAGTGCTTTTGAAACCACAAATCCAAAGTAGAAAAATTTATTTTATTATCATTTTAATGTCTATCGCATGATTGCATTATTGTGTGAAAATTTCATTTACAAATTTTATCGATAGAGGGTCCAATTTGATATTTAGCACTAAATTGCAAAAGTTGTAAAATGTGTGTTCTAGTTCACAATGGTACTAAGTACTTGTGAGTAATGGGTTTTTAAAGTGGAGGTCCTTGGATAGTAATTAGACCATTATACTACTTTGGACAAAAATACCTAAAGGAAGATAAAAGACCATAGTTTTTAATGAAGGGCAATTTAGCCATTTGGTAAATAAAAGAATAAAATGGGAAAACAAAGCCAAAATTTGTATCTTCACCAAGCTCGGCCGAAACTCTCATAAACACCATAGCTAGGGCTTTTCCAACATTCAAGCTCAATAGTAAGTGCATCCTAGCCCCGTTTTTAATGTTTTTTTACATTTTTGAGATCCTCGTAGCTCGATTTACCTATTTCTACTAATATTTTGAGCTAGGGCTTATATTTAAAAATTTAACCATGGATGACATGCATGTATTTTGATGTTTTATAGATGAATATGAATGTTTGGAGTGTGATAAACAACTTTTACTAAGTGATTTTTTATGAAATTGCATAAAATGACTAGTTAGTAAAAGTTGTAAAATGTGTATAAGTGTGTGATTTAGTGCAAATTGGAGACTACCATAGCTATGAAAATGGTTCGGCTAGACCTAAAATACAAGGAAATTGAATAAAAATTATTTTCCGATCCTAGGGGCAAAATCATAATTTTGTGAAACTTTAGGGGTAAAATCGTAAATTTTGCCATAGGATGTTTTTGGGCTAATTCGAATAATGTGAGCCATTAATAATTCAAATGTGTCATTATAGATCAAGAAAGACGTGGAATTGACCTTGATTGGGGAAAGGAAAAGATATCGGACTAAATTGCAAAATTACTATATTTTGCACCAAGGTAAGTTTGTATGTAAATAATATATCAATTCTTTTTATGTTATTATATTTCTTATTATATGAGATGTGGTTGCCTATAGAATGATCATTTGATGTAAATTACTTATCGAAATAGGCTATGAATGAATTTGTTAAATGTTGAAAAGTGAGGAATTTCCCGGTTGAACCTTCGAAATAGAAATGATACAAATGATCCATTATGAGAACACATGTGTAGTACTATGTGCAGGCTACTATGTGTTTAAGATGACTTTAGGTGACGTGTGTAGTACTAAGTGTAGGCTACTACATGTACCAGATAGTTAGGTCGTATGTGTAGTACTAAGTGCAGGCTACTATGCATACCTGTCAACTTTGATCACGTGTGTAGTACTAAGTGCAAGCTACTACGTGTATCAGATGGTTAGGTCACATGTGTAGTATTAAGTGCAAGCTACTACGTGTACCATATTGTTGGTCGTATGTGTATTACTAAGTGTAGGCTACTATGCGTACCAGATAGCTTCGGTTACAAGCGTGGTAATATGTGCAGGTAACCGTATATCTGTTATTATTCCGATGAGTTCAACGGGAAATCAACTAAGTGAAAATACATGTGAACATGACCATGTGGTGAATAAGTGCAGGTATATGTTTTTGTAAATTTATGAGTAATGTGCTCGATAGTTGAGCGAACTTGCGGTAGGATGGAATGGAGTAAGTGAAATTATGTAAGAGTGACATTTGTAATAAAACAGTTTTGGATAGTAGCAATTGTGTAACTTTGAAACCAAAAATTGTGGAAATCAAATTAGAGGTTGAATAAGATATTAAATTAAAGCTTATTGAGTCTATTTTCATATAAAGGAAACGGTGTAAGCAAAATAATTCTATATTATGATATATTTGAATTTTTGTGAGACAGAGTCAGAATGATTCTGGAATCCCCTATTTTGACTTGGAAAAATTATTTAAAATTGTAAAAATATAATTATGGGTTATAATTTATATGCATAAAATCCTTTATGAGTCTATTTTCAAAAGAAATAAATAGTAACATTATCCAAATCTTGTATAAAGAGATAACTAATTTTTAGCGCAAAGGGGTCGAAACTGTCGAACCACAAAACAGGGGTGAATTTAAATAATAAACTGTACTTATTGGCTAGACCAAAAATTCTAAAAATTTTATGGTCAGAAGATATGTGAGTTTAGTTTCTTGGAAAATTAGCGGATCTTAATTTGGAGTTTTGTATCTCTGAATATAAATAATTTAGTGATTGTGACTCAAGAAAATAGCTTGACCTAAACATGTGTATATATATACCATTATGATTGTTTTATCTTGAGAAATATGTTGATAAACCATTTGTTATTTACGTACTTGCTTAATAATCTTATTTCTTACTCTCTTTTCTTTCCTTTGTCCTATAGTATCACCAAGCCAGCTCGAGATTCGGAGACCGTCGAAGATCCATCCACACTATCAATACTTTTTGGTATTTTGAAAACAATATTTTGGATTATGGCATGTATAGAGGACTTGGTTTTTTTTTATGTCATAATTAATTTGGCCTAAAATGTTGGCCTTCAATATTTGATAGCTCATTTTGTATTTGACCATTGATATTAATTAATATTGTTCAAGCTATAAGGTATGGTGATGCATGATTAAGTATGAAAATTGAATTGTTTTAACTTGGATATAAAAGAAAATTATGTCATGGTTTTGAACAATTGCATGTGTTATGTTCTGGTAATGTCTTGTACTCTGTTCCAACGTAGAACACGGGTAAAGGGCATTATATTTTAGTGGTATCAGAGCTATTTTTTAGGCGATTCTCAGATTTACGTACCATGTGTGGAAGTCTATCTATACATGCCATAAATATATTGTGATAGTGTGATGACTCTTGACAATTTAAATTGTGTTTCCATATAGTAAATGGATCTCGACTGAGTTGTAGCTGATGGTGCAGAATGTAATACGTCGGCTCCAGCGCAAGGGACTTCGCCAGTTGAGAGTAGACCTGAGGCACTTGATCAGAGAGATGGGGTTCGAGAAGCCTTTCTCCGTATGATGAATAATTGGTATACAGAATTTGTTCGAGCAAATCTGAATGCTCAACCCCCTTCACCCCCTCCTATTCCCCAACCGATTCCCGTAGTTCCTCAAGGTGCTAAAATCGTAAGATTGAGCAAGCCTCCAATTGATAAAATTAAAAAACAAGGGGCTGAAGAATTCAGGGCTAATATATATGATGATCCCGAGAAAGCAGAATTTTGGCTTGAGAATCCTATCAGGATATTTGATGAGCTCTCTTGCACTCCCGAAGAATGTTTAAAATGTGTTATATCTTTACTGAGGGATTCAACATATCATTGGTGGAAGACATTGGTATCCGTGGTCCCGAAAGAAAGGGTTACATGGGATTTCTTCCAAGAGGAGTTTAAAAAGAAGTACATAAGCCAGCAGTTCATTGATCAAAAACGGAAAGAGTTTCTCGAGTTGAAACAAGGTAAAATTTATGTGGCAGAATATGAACGTGAATTTATTAAACTCAGCAAGTATGCCCAGGAATGTGTGTCTACCGAAGCTATTATGTGCAAGAGGTTCGAGGATGGGTTAAATGAAGACATCAGACTCTTAGTTGGGATCTTAGAGTTGAAAGAGGTTTTTGTATTGGTCGATCGAGCTTGTAAAGCCGAAGAGCTGAACAAAGAAAAGACAAAAGCTGCGAGTAAAGCCAGAGATGCAAGAAAGAGGCCAATGAGTAAGTCGTTCCAATCCCAGTCAAAGAAGTCCAAAGAGCTAAATCCTCGATTAACTGTTTTAGTTGGATATTTCGCCGAGACCGTGGGAGATCATATTTGGGTTCTAAAGCTCAAGCTACTTCAATGGCAAGTGTGGGTAACGTGAGGTCTAATAGACCCGATTGTCAGCATTGTGGTAAGCAACATTACAGTGAGTGTTGGGCGATTAGCCGAGCTTGTTTCAGGTGTGGTTCTCGAGAACATTATATTAAGGACCGTCCAAAAAGGGTTGAAGAAGAAAAAATTCAGAGTGTCAAACAGACTAGCACTGCTAATAGGGGTAAACCCTCGAGAAATACTAGAAGTGGAGCTAGCAGGAAAAGTGTGATAAAGGATTCAACTGGGAGACCAGAAGCTAGAGCACCTGCTAGAGCTTATGCCATATGTGCTCGTAAGGAGGCGTCATCCCCCGATGTGATTACTGGTACATTTTCCCTTTATGATACTACTGTTATTACATTGATTGTTCCTGGATCTACTCATTCCAATGTTTGTGTGAATTTAGTATCTAGTAAGAGCTTGCCTATAGAACTTACTAAATTTGTGAATAAAGTGTCAAACCCTTTAGACAAATATGTGTTAGTAGATAATGTTTGCAAGAATTGTCCTTTGATGATTCAAGGTCACTATTTTTCGGATAATCTGATGTTGTTACCATTCGATGAGTTTGATATCATTCTGGGTATGGGTTGGTTGGCATTACATGATGACAAGGTAAATTGTAGACAAAAAACCCTTGAGTTGAAATGTGAAAATGGTGAGATTCTTTGGGTTGAAACAGATGAATCAAA
This sequence comes from Gossypium longicalyx, assembly GCA_025698465.1. Classification (NCBI taxonomy): domain Eukaryota; kingdom Viridiplantae; phylum Streptophyta; class Magnoliopsida; order Malvales; family Malvaceae; genus Gossypium; species Gossypium longicalyx. The sequence continues at coordinate 53,413,359 of CM047006.1, read as the reverse complement.
TAAATTGCCTATGGTACATGTCTGCTTAGATATACATGAGAAAAGGGTGTGAAGCTTATCTTGCATATGTATTGAATACCAGGATGTCTGAGTCGAAGCTTGAATCAGTGCCGGTAGTCTGTGAATTCACGGATGTATTTCCAGAAGAATTGCCTGGGTTGCCTTGGATTAGAGAGATAGAGTTTGCCATTGATTTGTTGCCTGGGACTGCACCGATCTCGATTGCTCCATATAGAATGGCTTCGACTTAATTGAAAGAATTAAAAGCTCAATTGTAAGAGTTAACAGATAAGGGGTTTGTGAGACCGATTTTCTCTCCCTGGGGTGCTCCCGTGATGTTTGTAAAGAAAAAAGACGGATCTCTGAGACTTTGTATTGACTATCGAAAGCCCAATAAGGTGACTATAAAGAACAAGTATCCATTCCCGAGAATTGATGATTTGTTTGACAAATTTAAAGGGGCGACAGTATTTTTAAAGATCGATTTGAGATTCGATTACTATCAGTTGAGAGTTAAAGAGTCGGATGTGTCAAAAACCGCTTTCAGAACGAGGTATGGACACTATGAATTTCTTGTGACGCCTTTCGACTTAACTAATGGTTCGGCTATCTTTATGGATTTGATGAATCGAATCTTTCAGCCATATTTTGATAAATTTGTGGTTGTATTCATAGATGATATTCGAATTTATTCTCGAGATGAGTCTGAGTATGCCGAACACTTGAGAACGGTATTACAGCTTTTAAGAGAAAAGAAATTGTTTGCTAAATTCAGTAAAAGTGAATTTTGGCTTCATGAAGTCAGATTTTTGGGACATATAATTTTGGGTGATGGTATTCGGGTTGATCCGAGTAAAGTTTCGACGATTGTTGATTGGAAACCGCCAAAGAATGTATCCGAGGTTAGAAGCTTTTTGGGCTTAGTCAGATATTATCGAAGCTTTGTCGAGGGATTCTCAATGATTGCCTCTTTTATGACTAAGTTGCTGCAAAAGAGTGCTAAGTTTGATTGGACTAAAAAGTTTCAACAAAGTTTTGAGAAGTTGAAAGCGCGATTGACAGACGCACCTGTGTTAGTGCAACCCGAGTCAGGAAAAGAGTTTGTGATCTATAGTGATGCGTCATTAACTAGTCTTGGTTGTGTGTTGATGCAAAAAGGTAAAGTGGTAGCTTATGGCTCGAGATTGTTGAAACCGCATGAGAAGAATTACCCAACGCACGATTTGGAATTGGTCGCCATTGTTTTTACTTTGAAGATTTGGCGTCATTATTTGTATGGTGAGAAATGTCGAATCTTTACTGATTACAAAAGTTTGAAGTATCTAATGAACCAAAAGGATTTGAATTTGCGACAACAGAGATGGCTTGAATTATTGAAAGATTATAAGCTAATGATTGACTATCATCCGGGGAAAGCGAATGTAGTCGCTAATGCCTTGAGCAGAAAATCCTTGGTTGCTTTCAGAGCTATGAGTGTCTGATGATGGTTCGATTTCGGCCGAGTTGAGGGCTAGGCCGTTATTTCTTCAGCAAATTTGTGAAGCTCAGAAGAATGACAGTGAATTGCAAGCCAAGCGAGCTCGGTGTGAATCGGGTTGTAACTAATTTTCAAATCAGACCAAATGATTTCTTAATGTTTCGTGATCGAATATGTGGACCGAAAGATGCTGAGTTGATTCAGAAGATTTTACATGAGGCAGACAGTGGTTGTTTATCAGTTCATCCGGGTAGTGCAAAAATGTATAACGACTTGATGAAAGTATATTGGTGGAATGGTATGAAAAGAGATATCTCTGAGTTTGTATCGAGATGCTTGATTTGTCAGCAAGTGAAAGCTGAACACCAGGTACCTTCAGGTTTACTTCTGCCAGTGATGGTTCCCAAGTGGAAATGGGACAGAATCACGATGTATTTTGTGACAGGTTTACCTCTGACTCCGAAAAAGAAAGATGTCGTTTGGGTTGTGGTTGATAGATTGACGAAATCGGCTCACTTCATACTAGTACGTACTGACTACTCACTTTATAAGTTGGTTGAATTATATATTACTGAAATTGTGAGATTACACGGAGTACCTATGTCTATTATTTCGGATAGAGATCCGAGATTTACTTCGAGATTTTTGAAAAAGTTGCAAGAAGCTTTGGGTACAAAATTGAATTTTAGTACCATGTTTCATTCGCAAACTGACGATCAATCCGAAAGGGTAATCTAGATACTTGAAGATATGCTCTGATGTTGTGTATTAGAATTTGAAGGTAGCTGAGAGAAATACCTACCACTAGTTGAATTTGCTTACAACAACAGTTTTCAGTCGAGTATAAAAATGGCACCTTATGAGGCATTATATGGCCGCAAGTGTCGAGCACCTTTGTATTGGACCGAGCTTAGCGAGAAACAGATTCACGGAGTTGATTTGGTTAAGAAAACCAAAGAGAAAGTAAGATTAATTTGAGATTGTTTGAAAGCAGCTTTCGATAGACAAAAATCATATGCAGACATGAAAAGAAAAGAGATTGAGTTTCAGGTCGGTGATAAAGTATTTTTGAAAGTATCTCCATGGAAGAAAGTTCTCAGATTTGGCCGGAAAGGCAAGTTGAGTCGACGTTTTATTGGGTCGTAAGAGGTTATTGAAAGAATATGGCCAGTGGCATATCGATTAGCTTTGTCAATAGAGTTGGAAAAGATCCACAATGTGTTTCACGTGTCAATGTTGCGACGTAATCGTTCTGATCCTTCACATGTGATTCCTCTAACAAAGATTGAGATTTGACCGGATATGACCTACGATGAAGAACCGATTAAGATTTTGGCTCAGGAAGTTAAACAGTTGAGAAATAAAAGTATAGCCTTAGTAAAAGTATTGTGGCAAAGGCACGGAGTAGAAGAGGCTACGTGGGAACCGGAGGAAGCCATGAGAAAACAATACTCAAATCTTTAATGTTCTTTACATTTTTGAGATCCTAGCCCCGTCTTTAATGTTATTTACATTTTTGAGATCCTTGTAGCTCAATTTACCTATTTCTATTAATATTTTGAGCTAGGGTTTATATTTAAAAATTTACCCATGGATGACATGCATGTATTTTGATGTTTTATAGATGAATATGAATGTTTGGAGTGTGATAAACAACTTTTACTAAGTGATTTTTTATGAAATTACATAAAAGGATTAGTTAGTAAAAGTTGTAAAATGTGTATAAGTGTGTGATTTAGTGCAATTTGAAGACTACCATAGTTATGAAAATGGTTCAGCTAGGCCTAAAATACAAGGAAATTGAATAAAATTTATTTTCCGATCCTAGGGGCAAAATCATAATTTTGTGAAACTTTAAGGGTAAAATCATAAATTTTGCCATAGGATGTTTTTGGGCTAATTCGAATAATGTGAGCCATTAATAAGTCAAATGTGTCATTATAGATCAAGAAATACGTGGAATCGACCTTGATTGGGGAAAGGAAAAGATATCGGACTAAATTGCAAAATTACTATATTTTGCACCGAGGTAAGTTTGTATGTAAATAATATATCGATTCTTTTTATGTTATTATATTTTGTTTTTATATGAGATGTGGTTGTCTATAGAATGGTCATTTGATGTAAATTACTTATCGAAATAGACTATGAATGAATTTGTTAAATGTTGAAAAGTGAGGAATTTTCCGGTTGAACCTTCGGAATAGAAATGATACGAATGATCCATTGTGAGAACACATGTGTAGTATTATGTGCAGGCTACTATGTGATTAAAATGGTTTTAGGTCACATGTGTAGTACTAAGTGCAGGCTACTACATGTACCAGATAGTTAGGTCGCATGTGTAGTACTAAGTGCAGGCTACTATGCGTACCCGTCAACTTCGATCACGTGTGTAGTACTAAGTTCAAGCTACTACGTGTATTAGATGGTTAGGTCACGTGTGTAGTAATAAGTGCAGCCTACTACGTGTATCGAATTGTTGGTCACATGTGTAGAACTAAGTGCAGGCTACTATGCGTACCAGATAGCTTCGGTTACAAGGGTGGTAATATGTGCAGGCAACCATGTATCTGTTATTATTCCGATGAGTTCAACGGGAAATCGACTAAGTAAAAATACATGTGAACATGACAATGTGGTGATTGTGTGTAGGTATATGTTTGTGGAAATTTATGAGTAATGTGCTCGATAGTTGAGCGAACTTTCGGTAGGATGGAATGGAGTAAGTGAAATTATGTAAGAGTGGCATTTGTAATAAAATAGTTTTGGATAGCAGCAGTCGTGTAATTTTGAAAAATCCCCAAAAATAATGAAAATTGAATTTGAGGTTGAATAAGATATGAAATTAAATTTTATTGAGTCTATTTTCATATAAAGGAAATGGTGTAAGAAAAAGAATTCTATATTATGAGATATTTGAATTTTTGTGAGACAGAGTCAGAATGGTTTCGAAATCCCCTGTTTTGACTTGGAAAAATTATTAGAAATTGTAAAAATATAATTATGGGTTATAATTTACATGCTTAAAATAATTTATGAGTATATTTTCAAAAAAAAAACAGAAACATTATCCAAATCTTGTAAGAAGAGATGATTAATATTAGTGCAGAGGGGTTGGAACTGTTGGACAGCAAAATAGGGGTGACTTTAAAGAATAAACTGTACTTATTGGCTGGACCAAAAATTATGAAAATTTTATAGTACGAAGATATGTGATTCTAGTTTCTGGGAAAATTAGCAGATCTTAATTTGGAGTTCCGTAGCTCTAGATATAAATAATTTAGTGACTATGACTCAAAAAAACAACTTGACCTGAACATGTGTATATATATACCATTATAATTGTTTTATCTTGAGAAATATGTTGATAAACCATTTATTATTTACTTACTTACTAAGCTTATTGCTTACTCTCTTTTCTTTCCTTTGTCTTATAGTATCACCAAGCCAACTCGGGATTCAGAGACCGTCGAAGATCCATCCACACTATCAATACTTTTTGGTATTTTGAAAACAATATTTTGGATTATGGCATGGATAGAGGTATTGGTTATTTTGTTTTTGATATTAATTAATATTGTTCAAGATATAAGGTATGATGATGCATGATTAAGTATGAAAATTGAATTGTTTTAACTTGGATATAAAATATATATATGTCATGGTTTCATACGATTGCGTGTGTTATATTCTGGTAATGTCTTGTACCCTGTTCTGGCGTAGAACACGGGTAAGGGGCGTTACATACTAAGTCATTTACATCTATGTCGTATTTGTACACCACATAACCAAATACATAGCTAAATACATATTTTCTCATACTTATTAATGAGCCTAACTACAACCAAACCTTCCATTATTATATTTCAACTAATTCGTTATACAAACATATCACTCAAATAATATGTATATATCAAATCAATACATCATATGCCTATATATATATATATGCAAGTGTCGAATCATCAATCAAATATATCCATTACTTAATTCAACATTTAGCCGAATACACTCGTCAACCAAATTAAACCATTACCATCAAAAACAAGACATAACCGAATCATTTTAACCATGAGTGACATAACAAGCATAATTCATACTTATGTATATACCATAGCCGATTCAATCAAACCAAATAAAATCATCACTTAAGCAAAGCATATGAACCAAACTTAATAAAATAAACAAGCCACAATATATATATATACACTTTAGCCGAATCAACCAAACCACATCCAAAATTACCAACCATTTTAAATGCATATGACACATATAAACTTGACTAAAATTTCATATACTTACTTAACATATTAGCCATTTTCGCATGGCTTAATATATACACACAACTTCAAACTTAACCAAATATAGTCTAGGCTATACATGCCATAGGCTCAAGTTCAAACTTATAAAAATACCAAAACAGTCGATAGTGTGATAGACTTCACTGGCGATCCCCGAGCCCGTAACTAGTCTCCAAAATCTATAAAACAGAAGCAAACATAGACACACAGTAAGTTATCACAGCTTAGTAAGTCATAAGCAAATAAACAACTCAATGACATAATCAACTCAATTTAACCAAACCAATTTATGTTATCATAATCACATTTAATTTCTAGCTTACAGTTTCATATACAACATATACTTTCATATATAAACTTTATCTTGGCCGAACATACATACATCAATTATCAAAGTATCATTCAATTTCAAAGCCATAATATCAATATATAACTGAATATATATACACTCATATGCATATACTCATGAATCAAACTTTAATATTACATACTTATACATAACATGTGGCCGAGTATACTTCACAAATACACATATATTTACATTAGCATAATGTATAATTTGCATTACTTATCAAATAACCAACATATCTTATTTTCAAATAAGTAATCAACTATCACATACCTGATCACTTTAGCTCGATTTTCACATTCGATCACAATTTATCATTGCCCGTTGAACCATTTGGAATTGAATAGGATACTCGGATAATTACACATATCGTACAATGCCGATGTCCCAGACATGGTCTTACATGTAATCACATATCGATGCCACTGTCCCAGACAGGGTCTTACACGAGGACACATATCAGAAATCCTATGTCATGAAATATATATCCTAGCTATTCCTAAGGTTCATACAGGGCTTTTGGACGTCGTAACTCGGTCGTATCGAATTCATAAACATAGCTCCCAAGCTTATACATATTCGGCTTCCACATATATACTATCACATTATTCATTTCAGCATATATAGACTCGTATTTATTTAAAATTAACAACATCTATTTGCTTACAAACTTACCTCGGACAACAATAATGGAATAGAACGATTATTCGACAACTTTGGTTTTTCCCCGATCCAAATTCGATTTCTTTGGTTCCTGATATCAACATATTCAAATTAAACTCATTCAAACATAATTTCATTCAATTTAGTCCAAAAACACATAAATGGGCAAATTACTATTTTGCCCCTAACATTTTACACTTTTTACAATTTAGTCCAAATTGCACAAAAACACAAAACATGCAAAATTTGCACACACCATGCTTAGGCTGAATGTTACCCATGCTCATACAAGTCCATAAATTTCATTTATTTTGCATTTTAGTCCCTCAATTTATTATTTTTGCAATTTAGCCCCAATTACTCAAAATCATCAAAAATTCCAATACAAAACATATTAATCCAAAACATATCTTTCATAATTCATCATCTAACATCACAAAGCTCAATTATTCATCAATGTCATAACTTAAAATATTCATCAAAATCAGAAATCCAAGCGCATGGGCTTTATACATTACACTGCAACAATCTCAAAAACGTAAAAATTATCAAAAACCGAGCTAGTTACATACCTTAATCAAGCTATCAAATGGCCAAATACCCTAAAGCTTTATTCTTTCTCTTTTCTTTTAACATTCGGTCATGGTGTAAAAAAGATGAATGCATGTGTTTATTTTCTATTTTATTATAACATATATATTATTTAACATTTTACATTTTTAACCTTTATTAATTAATAACTAAAACTTATACATTAAGGCCACAACCGTCCATCACTAATTCATATGGTAATATTACAACTTAAATACCTCATGCAATGAATACAACAACAACTCGACCCTTAAAAATTAAACCATAAATTTTCATTTTATGCGATTAAACCCTTTTATTAAATCGGCCACTCAAAAGACAAAATTTTTGAATGAAATTATCACACACATAAATTCACACATAATAAAAATAGAAAATAATTTTTAAATATCTTTTTGACTCGGATTCATGGTCCCGAAACCACCGTTCCGAATAGGGTCTAAATTGAGCTATTACATTTATCATGAATGTATGTTAGTTGTTTTTGTTTTTTGATGGACGAAAATGAATGTTTGATGATAGTTGAACAACTTTTGTAAAGGAAATTTTGATGAATTTTCCAACTTGCGATTAAATTGAAAAAAATAGAAAATTTTTCATGGAAAAATTGCGAAATAAATGAAATGTAGGGCTTGCTAGGGGCCTAAGTAAAAGTCGGCTATAATGGGTTAATAACAAACAAATGTAACACCCTTAACCCGTATCTGTCGCCAAAATGAGGTTACGAGGCATTACAGAAAAAGATACAACTTTCATACATTCACATAATCACTTAAATCATATTCGAAGGCATACATTTGTAACTTCAGTTTAACAATTCTTGAATCATGACTTATAAGCTTATAACATAAACTGCATTAACATATCTTCCAAAGAAATCAATATTAGTTCTATTACTATAGTTTTATGCGCATAGTACATAAAAACATGAACCATTTTGCATGCGTAATATCTAAGTCATTATATTAAATTATTAAGCCAAAAGGCAAGTTAAATCTTTACAAAAACATAACCAAACACACCCAATTCATACGACCACAAAATGAATTACGGTATACGAATTCTTTTATAATATACTTAATCATTAATACGCAAAGCACAAAATAATTTTATTAAATTCACATATAACCATTTTGTTATCTTATAGCATGAATTACTATTCATATGGTCAATTTCCAATGCAATAGCCGAATATTAAAACATGCTAAATACATATGCTATATTCAATGTCTACTTTCATTTTACTCTACACGCATGTAACATTTCATATAACCAAACCAATATGTCAATCATAATTTGCATTTCACATCAAACACATCACAAATATGTATATATACATATAACATAGCAAACACTTCTCTAATGCTATAAAGTATCAAAGCCGAATCTAAACATGTTAATATCACCTTTCTTGCAATGTATCAAAGGTCATACATAAGACCAATTCATTGAATACAAAATCAGTTATGCACATATATATATATATAGCCAAAATTTATGTTCAATTCATAATATACCATTTATTCAACTAAAATACTTGCATTTCCAACCTAAATGACCATTCCATAATCAATAACTCATTTTGCATTTTTACTTACTCAATTAACCACATATCTATGACAAATCAATAAACAATTACCACATTTCACATAATAATCTATTTTCAATCTCAATTGCCGAATACATCCATCCATGATATCAATCATATCTCACGCATATCATATATCATTAAAATACACATTACCTTTAAAAATGATCAACCTAAAACCATTCATTAAGCATTTTACTCAACCATATATCCAGCCATAATTTCACCTATATGCCATAACTGAATATATTTTAATACTAAATCACATAATAACACCTTAACAAAGCATATTAACAAAGTTCACATATATTTATCTATGTATAAACCATAGCTGAATAACCAAAACCATAACCAAACATAACCATAATTTGATCAAACCTTGAAACTGAACTTAACAAAATAAACAAGCCATTTTCGCATGGCTTATATATATACACATACCAAAATAAAACATATCCAATGTAATCTAGCCCATACATGCCATAGGCTCGAAATTCAGTTTATAAAAATTTTGAAGCAGTTGATAGTGTGTTAGACTTTGCTGACGATCCCCGAGCTTGTAACTAGTCTCCAAAATCTATAAAATTGAGGCAAATATACACACAGAGTAAGCTATCATAGCTTAGTAAGTCATAAGCAAATAAATTACTAAATTATACATGTCTTATACATAATTTCGCATTTCATTAAGATATCATTTGCATTTAATTATCACATAATTGAATGAACAATCAACCTTTAGTATAAACATGTATTTCACACTTTTACTATTTCATACATATATCATTAGTCAAAACAACCTATACTCAATCAAATATACATAATCAAGATTGTATCTCATGAATCATCTCAGGTATATTTATAATTTGTAGTGATAAGGTCAAATATAACCATTCATATATGTTTGCACATAGATCAGAAATATGATATCGCTTATACATAACATTTGGCCGAATATACTTTTCATATACATATATATTTTCATTTGCATCATATATAATTTGTATCACATATCAAATAGTCAACTTACCTTATTTTTAAATAGGCAACTTAACTATCACATACCTGATCACTTTAGCTCGATTACACATTCGATCTTAACTTATCATTGCCTGTTGAACCATTTGGAATTGAATAGGATACTCAGATAATCACACATATCATACAATGCCAACGTTCTAGACGTCGTCTTACATGTAATCACATATCGATGCCACTATCCCAGACAGGGTCTTACATGAATCAAATACGATGCCGATGTCCTAGACATGGTCTTACACATAATCACATATCAATGCCAACGTCCCAAACGTGGTCTTACACGAGAACACATTTCGGAAATCCTATGTCATGGCATATGTATCCGAGCTATTCTTAAGTTTCGTACGGGGCTTTCGGACATCGTAACTCGGTCGAATCGAATTCGTAAACATAGCTCCCAAGCATATTCTTATTCGGCTACCACTTATATACTTTAACATAGTTCATTTCAGCATATAAAACTCCATATTCAAATTAAACTCATTCAAACATAATTCCATTCAATTTAGTCCAAAAACACATAAATGCGCAAATTACCATTTTTCCCCTAACATTTTACACTTTTTACAATTTAGTCCAAATTGCGCAAAACACAAAACATGCAAATTTTGCACACACCATGCTTAGGTCCAATGTTACCCATGCACAAAATATATTAATCCAAAACATATATTTCATAATTCATTAAATAACGTCACAAAGCCCAATTATTCATTAATGGCATAACTCAAAATATTCATCAAAATCAAAAATTCAAGCATGGGCTTTGTACATTACACAACGTAAAAATTATCAAAAATCGAGCTAGTTACATACCTTAATCAAGCAAAACCTTGACCGAAACTTTGAAAACCTTATTTCTTTCTCTTTTCTTTAACATTCAGTCATGCAATTAAAAGATGAGATATTTTATTATATGTTTTATTATGTTAACATATTTACCATTTTACATTTTTAACCTTTATTAATTAATATGTAACCATTATAAAATAAGGACACAATCGTCCATCACCTTTAACTATGATCTAATTACAACTTAAACACTTCAAATTATAAAGACATCCACAATTCGGCCATTGCAAATTAATCCATCAAATTTTTCATTTTACTCGATTAAGCCCTTTTATTAAATCGGGCACTCAAACGATAAAATTTTCGAATCAAATTTTCACACACATAAATTCACACATAATAAGCACAGAAAATAATTTTTAAATATTTTTCTGACTCAGATTCGTGGTCTTGAAACCACCATTCCGAATAGGGTCTAAATCGGGCTATTACAACTCTCCCCCTTAGGGATTTTCATCCCCGAAAATCTTACTGGTGAATAGGTTCGTATAATGTTCTTTCATTGCATCATCTGGCTCTCACGTTTCCTCTTCCACTTTGTGTCTATGCCACAGTACCTTCACTAATGAAATTTTCTTATTTCGCAATTCTTTAACTTCGTGAGCCAGAATACGAATCGGTTCTTCCTCATATGTCATATCTGACTTAATATCAATCACTGACGGATTAATCACATGTAAGGGATCTGATCGATATCTACAAAGCATCGAAACATGGAATACATTATGAATCTTCTCTAACTCAGGTGGCAACAACAATCTATACGCAACCTATCTGATAACCTCAATAATCTCATACAGTCCAATAACTCTCGGACTCAATTTGCCTTCACGACTGAATTTGAGAATTATCTTCCATGGCAAGACTTTTAAAACACTTTTTCCCCGATCTAAAACTCTATATCTTTTCGTTTTAAGTCTGCATACGATTTCTGATGATCTGACGCTGATTTCAGACTTTCACGGATCACTTTTACTTTCTGTTTAGTATCTTTGATCAAATCGACCTTGTGTAACTTATTTTCACTAAGCTCAGTCCAATACAATGGTGTACGACATTTACGATCGTACAAAGCCTCGTAAGGTGCCATTTTGATACTCGATTGAAAGCTATTATTGTACGCAAATTCAATCAGAGGCAAGTATCGTTCCCACATACCTTCGAACTCGAGAATACAACATCTCAACATATCCTCAAGTATCGGAATGATTCGTTTGGACTGACCATCTATTTGCGGATGGAAAGGAGTGCTGAAATGAAATTTCGTACCTAGTGCATCTTGTAGTTTCTTCCAAAACCGCGATGTAAACCTCAGATCTCTATCCGAAACAATAGAAATAGGTACTCCGTGCAATCCCACAATCTGACAAATATACAACTCAGCAAGCTTTCAAGTGAGTAATCTATTCGAATCAGAACAAAATAAGTCGATTTAGTCAATTTATCCACAATAACCCAAATCGCATCTTTCTTGCTTGGTGTCAACGGCCAACCGGATACAAAATTCGTCATGACTCTATCCCATTTCCACTCTGGTATCATGATTGGCTGAAGTAACCCAGACGATACCTGGTGCTCGGCTTTAACTTGTTGACAGACTAAACACTTCGAAACAAAGTTAGAAATGTCTCGTTTCATACCATGCCACCAATAAAGTTGTTTCAAATCATTACACATTTTTGTACTACCTGGATGAATGGATAACCAACTGTTATGAGCTTCATTCAAAATCATTTGAATCAACTCCTAATTTCTCAAAATACATATTCGGTTTCTGAACCTTAAACAACCCTCCGCATCAACTCGGAACTCTAAATCAGCATTCAATTCATATTGAGCCCGTTTTGCTAATAATTCATTATTGACTTTCTGAGCTTCGCAGAGCTGTTGTATAAGTAACGGTCTTGATTTTAACTCAGCTATTCTAGAACCATCATCAGATGTAGCCATATGCGCATTCATTGCACACAGAGTAAATAGTGATTTTCAGCTTAAAGCATCAGCAACAACATTAGCCTTTCCGGATGATAATCAATCACAAGTTCATAATCTTTTAGCAACGCTAACCATTGTCGTTGTCTCAAATTCAGATCTTTCTGAGTCATCAAATATTTCAAACTTTTGTGATCAGTGTAAACATGACATTTCTCACCGAACAGATAATGACGCCATATTTTCAATGCAAACACAATAGCTGCCAATTTCAGGTCGTGTGTCAGATAGTTCTTTTCAAGCGACTTTAACTGTCTCGAGGCATAAGCTATGATTTTGCCTTCTTGCATTAACACACAGCCCAAACCATTTAAAGATGCATCACTATACATAACAAATTCTTTACCTGATTCTAGCTAAACCAGTACTGGAGCTTCGGTCAAAAGGGATTTCAATTGATCAAAACTTTTTTGGCACTTTTCTGACCACTCAAACATAATATCTTTCTGTAGTAGCTTCGTCATCGGGGTTGCAATCATAGAGAAACCTTTCAAAAATCGTCTATAGTAACCAGCAAGTCCTAAAAAACTTCAGACTTCAGAAACCTTTGTCGGAGGTTTCCAACCAAGTATAGCCGAAATTTTACTCAGATCAACCCAAATACCCAATGCTGATACAACATGTCCCAAAAAACTAACTTCACATAACCAAAACTCGCATTTACTAAATTTCGTATACAACTATTTATCTCGCAAAGTCTGTAACACAAGTCTCAGATGTTCGGCATTGTAACACCCCTTACCCGTACCCGAGACCGAGACAAGGTACGAGGCATTACCAGACGTAAACAAGGACATTTCGGGAAAAATAGGATATAAAATTTTGTTCTAGATTGAAACCAATCAAAACTTAATTATATTGTCCCTATTATGGACCTATGAGGTCTAAACCATGTGTTAAAAGTGGTCCGGGACTAAATCGAGAACTCAAGAAAATTTTAGAAAAAGTTCATGTTTGAGCCTCGCACGCCTGTGTGGAGGCAATGCACATGCCTGTGTGCTTTGGACACGCCCGTGTCCTTTACCTGTATTAATTTATTATTCACTTCAAACCTACGGGGGTTTTCACATGACCGAGCACATGCCCGTGTCCTGGCCTGTGTCCTTCACAAGGCCTAGACACTCCTGCATCATCGCCCGTGTCTAAAAACCTCGACATTTTGTTTATGATGTCATCATCCATTCAGGGACACACACGGTTGAGACACACAGCCGTGTCTCTACGCATGCATTTATTACCATGCATACTGACTTTAAAATTTTAGGTGCAGGGGACACACACCGTACAACATGCCCATGGGGCTGACCATATGTCACACACGGCTAAGACACATGCCCCTGTGTCTACTCGTGTGGACCTTTTTGGAGGATATTCTCCAAGCCCCTTGTCACACCCGCACATCCAAACACACTAACGTGTTCCTTGGACATCTATCATGGTATAATAATACCCTTAAAACCTCCTTAGTCAAGATCATGTATGTTGCTTCATGTCTCTTTTAATCCTGTATTAATATTACCCTTTTTGTGTTAGGGTTACCATTCCAAAAATACTCATTCATACTTGGCTCATTTTATAACTCATTGCTAATTATGACCAAAATCATTCCCAAGGGCTTTGGCCACATATCTCATATCCATTCATGATATATCACAATAAACATACAAGAATAAATCTGTACCATTAGTAGGTTTACAACCTACATCCAAATGAACCATATCACATGGTCATATACAAAATGAATAAGCATATCATTCAAGCCCTTACATTGACTTGTCAAATGACACATATAACAAAATGACACAAAAATCCTATACATGCCATTATAACAAAATAAAAGTTCCTATGTACCAAGGCAAGACAAGTTGATAGTGTTGACAATGCTCCTATCGTCTTCCAATCTTTACGAGTCCGCGAGCTCTGTAAAATAAGAGAAGTGAAAGGAGGTAAGCATTGACATGCTTAGTAAGTCTGGACAATGGAAAGGTAAACTTACCGGTTATTTAGCAAGCAGCCATAAAATATACTCATGCCAAACATGCATAGCATAATTCCCCTATCACATACACTCAACCATCAAGTTAGTCTCATACCAATACATTATAACTTTAGTCTTTGATGAGCTCATCAATTCAAACATTTCCATTTTCAATTCTCAATTTAATCCCGCTGAATTTTCTCGGAATCTCGATGGATATCCCATTTACCGTCAAATCATGCAACTAATCATTTTAAAGCACGTACTCCCGCGAACTTTGCTCTTACAGCGGGATTACCAGTTCATGCTAAATCCCTCGCAGTATAAACTCATGGAGTGATATCGGGATTACCAGTCCAGACTAAATTTCTTGTAACGACAAACACTCTTAAAGAGCTCAGATCTGAATTACCAGTCCAGGCTAAATTCAAACCCTAATCGGATTACCCATCCGGGCTAAATCCATAAGCACACATATTCTTCGGGAGGCTAGATCACTATAGGAACACCTATCCGGGCTAGAACCTTTTTACCGTCAATTCATTTTCAGAATATCCATCAGATATCCTTTTTCATTCAACTGGGACATTTCCTCATGGCATCAATTTTCATGAATTATCATACATTGATTATCAATATTATAACTCATACATGGACATACATTTTTTATGTATTTGAAAATAGTTTACATTCGAGTTATACGAACTTACCTAAAAGATGTTTCGGGTTCTAGTTTCGGTTATTCCGAAAACTTTCGTTTTCCACAGTCGACCTCCGAAATCGGTCTCTCGGGGTCTATATAAGCAACATTAAATTATTAATACATCATACTATTCATTTCAAGTCTAAATTTCACCCCGGGCAAAATGACCATTTTGCCCCTAACATTTCACATTTTTACAAATTAGTCCCTAGGCTCGTATAATGAAATGCATGTAATTCCTTGGTTACCCAAGCCTAGTCAAATGTACCTTAAGGTCATACCAGCCCATATTTTCCTCTATTTCTCATTTTTTTACTCATTTTTATAAGTTTTACAAAATGGTCCCTTAAGTCATTTCCATGAAAAACCACTTAGTAAAAGTTGTTTACTATCCTCTAAACTCTCATATTCCTCCATAAATCATCAAAACACAAGCACCTCATGCATGGGTAAATTTCTAAACATGAACCATAGCTTGAAATATGGGTAGAAATAGATAAAGCATGTTACGAGGATCTCAAAATTACAAAGAACATTAAAAACAGGGCTAGGGAGCACTTACTATTGAGCTTGAAATGTTGAAAAACCTAGCTTATGGAGCTCTAGGAATTTCAGCAGCTATAGGGAAGAAGATGGTTGAATTTTGGCTTTCTTTTTCCCTTTTTATTAAGTTTATAACCAAATGACAAAATTGCCCCTCCTTACAAAATTTCCAATTTTTTCTACGCATGCCCATTTTTGTCCAAAAACATAAAAATTGGGAAAATTGCAATTTAAGTCCTTCTAATTAATATTCCAAGGAAATTTCATACAAATCGCTTTTAGAATCCAAGTTTTGCAATTTATTCAATTTGGTCCCTAATTTCCAATTGGACACTTTACACATAGAATTTCTTCATGAAACTTTAGCACATGCATCTTTTCATCTTCTAGACTTCATAATAATCATTAGACAATCACTTTAATGTCGGATTTTGTGCTCTCGAAACCACTATTCTGACTAGGCCTTATTTCAGGATGTTACAATTCTCCCCCTTAGGGACTTTCGTCCTCAAAAGTCTTACCAGTAAACAGGTTTGGATATTGACTTCTCATGGTTTCTTCAGGTTCCCATGTAGCCTTTTCCACTCCATGTCTATGCCATAATACTTTTTACTAAGGCAATATTCTTGTTCCGCAATCGTTTAACTTTTCGAGCTAAAATCTTGACCAGTTCTTCACCATAGGTCATATCTGGTCTAATCTCAACCTCTGTCGATGAAATCACGTGGGAGGGGTCTGATCTATATCTTCGTAACATGGATACATGGAACACGTCGTGAATCTTTTCCAATTCGGATGGCAGTGCTAAACGATAGGCTAATGGTCCAATTTTCTCAGTAACCTCATATGGTCTGATACATCTTGGACTCAGTTTCCCTTTCTGGCCGAATCTTAATACCTTCTTCCATGGGGACACTTTCAAGAACACTTTATCTGCAACTTGAAATTTAATTTCCTTTCTTTTCAAATCAGCATATGACTTTTGCTTATCCGATGCCGCTTTTAAGCTATCACGTATCACCTTAACATTTTTCTCTATTTCTTTGATTAGGTCAACTTCGTGAATCTAATGTTCTTTGAGTTCTGTCCAATATAAGGGAGTCTGGCACTTTCTGCCATACAAGGCCTCATAAGGTGCCATTTTCAGACTCGTCTAGAAACTATTATTGTAGGTGAATTCCACCAATGGCATGTACTTTTCCCAGCTACCCTAAAACTCAAGAATGCAACACCGTAACATGTCCTCAAGAATCTGAATCGTCCACTCAGACTGACCGTCAATCTGTGGGTGGAAAGCCGTGCTAAAGCTCAACCTTAAACCCAAAGCCTCTTATAGTTTCTTTCAAAATCTCGAAGTGAATCTTGGGTCTCTGTCTGAGATAATCGACAACGGTATCCCGTGTAATATCACAATGTACAAGTTGGTCAATCTATCAAGAGAATAATCTGTGTGTATTGGGATGAAATGAGCCGACTTCGTTAGTCTATCAACTATAACCCAAACAGCATCTTTCTTTTTTGGGGTTAAAGGCAATCCCATTACGAAATCCATGGCAATCTTGTCCCATTTCCAATCAGGAACCATCACAGGCTGTACCACACTTGATGGTGCTTGATCTTCAGCCTTGACTCGTTGACATATCAAGCATCTCGACACAAATTCAGAGATGTCTCTTTTCATGCCATTCCACCATTACATTTTCTTTAAATCATTGTACATCTTGGTACTTTCTAGATGAATAGACAAACGACTATCATGTGCCTATTGCAGAATTTTACGGATAAGTTCATCATCTCGAGGTACACATACCCTGTCTCTGAACATCAGACAACCATCGGGACTGATTTAAAAATCTGATTCAATGCCTGACTCGCATTGAGTTCTCTTAGCTTGCAGGTCATTATCATTAATTTGGGCATCACAAATTTTTTGAAGAAATGTCGGCCTAGCACTTAACTCTGCCAAGACCGAACCATCTTCAAACAACGTCAACTGTGTGTTCAAAGCTCTCAAAGCAAATAAGGATTTTCTGCTCAGTGCATCGGCGACCACATTCGTCTTTCTTTGGTGATAATCAATTATCAGCTCATAATCTTTAATCAGTTCTAACCATCTCTGTTGTCTCAGATTCAATTCCCTTTGAGTCATCAAGTACTTCAAGCTCTTGCGATCAATGAATACACGGCAAGTCTCACCATACAAATGGTGTCTCCAAATTTTTAAGGCAAAGACAATGGCGGCAAGCTCCAAGTCATGTGTTAGATAATTCTTTTCGTGTGGCTTTAATTGTCTAGAAGTATAGGCTATCACTTTGCCCTCTTGCATAAGCATGCAACCCAGTCCATTTAAGGATGCATCACTATAGACCACGAATTATTTTCTCGGTTTGGGTTGTACTAACACTGGAGCTTCAGTCAGCAATGTCTTTAATTTTTTGAAACTCTACTGACACTTTTCTGACCATTCAAACTTGACATCTTTTTGTAGTAACCTCGTCAAAGGAGTTGCAATCATCAAAAATCCTTTCACGAAGTGTCAATAACACCCGGCTAAGCCCAAAAAGCTTCTAACCTCAATTACATTCTTCAGTTGTTTCCATTCAAAAATAGTAGATATCTTACTTGGATCAACTCGGATGCCTTCACCCGAAACAATGTGACCCAAGAATCCTACCTCTTAGAGCTAAAACTCACTCTTACTAAATTTAACATACATCTACTTGTCCCATAAAGTCTGTAAAATAGTTTTCAGATGTCCCGCATGTTCAACTTCATCATTAGAATAAATCAGGATATCATCAATAAATACAACCACAAACTTGTCTAAGTATGGCCGAAATATCCTATTCATCAAATCCATAAACACAGTCGGAGCATTCGTCAACCCAAAAGGCATTAAAAGAAATTCGTAATTGTCATACATCGCTCTGAAAGCAGTATTAGGTACATCTAACTCCTTAACTTGCAACTGGTAGTAGTCGGACCTCAGATCTATCTTTGAAAACACGGTGGCTCCCTTCAATTGATCAAACAAGTCATCGATCATTGGTAAAGGATACTTATTCTTGATGGTTACCTTGTTAAGTTGTTGGTAGTCTATACATAACCTCATCGAACAATCTTTCTTCTTTACAAATAATACTGGAGCACCCTAAGGCAAAAAGATTGGTCTTGCAAAACTTTTATCTGTCAGTTCTTGCAACTGTGCCTTTAGTTCTTTCAGCTCATTCGATGCCATCCTATACGGGGCAATAGAAATAGGCGTTGTTTCAGGCATTAGCTTGATACCAAACTCTACCTCTCTAACAGGAGGTAATCATGGCAACTCTTTCGGAAACACATCTGGATACTCGCATACTATCGGTACCGACTCCATCTTCAACTCAGATTCTTTAGAATTCAGTACAAAAGCAAGGTAAGCTCCGTATCTTTTTCTGAAATACCTTTGAGCCATCATTGAGGTAATTATGACCGGTGGAGTATCCAACTCCATTGAATCAACTCGGAGAATTTCGCCATCTGAACATTTCAATTCAATATACTTGCTACCACAATTTACAATCACTTCATGAACAACCAACCAATCCATGCCAAGTATAACATCATACTCATCGAAGGGTAAAAGCATAAGGTTAGCTGGAAAACAATGACCTTGATTCATCAAGGGACAATTCTTACAAACTTTACCGACTAAAACAGACTTGCCTAGAGGGTCCGACACCTTAATCACAAATTCTGTAAGTTCCATGAACATATTCATGCTAGACACCAATTTCATGCAAATGTATGAATGGGTCGATCCCAGATTAATCAAGGCAATAACATGGACATTATTAAGGGAAAATGTACTCGTAATGACATCAAGAGCTGAGGCTTCTTCTCTAGCGCGAATAACATAAGTTCTCATTGGAACTCGAACCTCTGATTATGCAGTAGTATCTTTAGCAATAGTTCGACTGCCACTTGCACTTCCGGTATGTCTCGGGGTCTACCTCGAGAAATAAGAGCATTTGGCTACGGGGCTAACTCAACCTCTTTATCAGTTCACTCTGGGCAGTCTCTAAGGAAGTGGTCAAGAGACCCACATCTATAGCACACATCACTCTTCATTCGGCACTCTCTGAAGTGAAATTTGTTGCAGCTTTTACACTTCAACTTTTGATCATCAACGCTTCTCACACTAGTTACCATAGGGGATGAAGACTTCGGGTTATGTCGCTTGGAGCTTCTTGCTCTACCCGAATATCCTACCGATGAAGTGGAGTGTTCTTGATGACTTCTCAATTTGTTTGAGGGGAAGGAGTGTGTTCTGCCACTAGACCTCTTACTCGAAACTCGAGCTTCTCTCTTTGCTTGTTTCCTTTCATTATCTAGCTTTTCGGCCTCCTTGGCCTAATCAGCTAATGTGGCAAATTCTTGTATCTCAAGGATCCCGATCAGCAATTTAATTTCCTCATTCAAGCCTTCCTCGAAGCACTTACACATTTCTGTCTCTGATTGGACCCATTCCATCGCATATTAACTTAACTTTACGAACTTTCTTTCATATTCTGACACGGTCTTATTTCCTTGTTTGAGTTCCAAGAACTGCTTTCGCTTCGAGTCTAAAAACCTTAGACTTATATACTTTTTCCTAAACTCAGTTTGGAAAAATTCCCATGTAATGTTCTCTCTTGGTGCCACAGAGGATATAGTCTTCCACTAGTGGTATGCAGTATCTTTCAGAAGAGATACAGTACACTTCAAACACTCCTCGGGTGTACATGACAATTCATGCAAAACTCGCACAGTATTCTCGAGCCAAAACTCTACTAGTTCAGCATCATCCTCAACCTTAGCCCTAAACTCTTCATTCCTATATTTTCTAAGTTTGTCCACTGGGGCTTTACCAATTCTCAAGGGTGCCATACCTTGTGGCAGTTCTCCCTCAGGCCGAGCAGAGGGCGGAGGAGGTCGTGGTATATTGGGGCGATTTCTCAAATAATCTCCAAACCATTCATCCATCATCTCGAAAAAGGCAGCTCTTGCCTCTTCCCGGCCTTCAGACATAGGCCTTCTACTACTACTAGAAATAGGTTGTTAAACGGAAGCCGGAGCATGGCTCTCGACTCCCTCGGACTCATCTTGGGCTTGATTGGAAGACATTTACTATATTCAAATACAATTAAAAGGTTAGGAGATGTCAAACTATCATAACTTGTATAATGGCATGTATATCTAGATCCGATACATGTTACGTTAGTCCGAGAATTGACTAAACCTTAGTTCTGATACAACTAAATGTAACACCCCTTACCCATACTCGAGACTGAGACAAGGTATGAGGCGTTACCAGATGTAAACAAGGACATTCCAGGAAAAATAGGATATAAAATTTCGTTCTAGATTAAAACCAATCAAAACTTAATCATATTGTCCCTATAATGGACCTACGAGGTCCAAACCATGCGTTAAAATCAGTCTGGGGCTAAACCGAGAACTCAAGTAAATTTCAAAAAAAGTTCCATGTTTAAGCCTCAACACCCGAGTGGAGGCAATGCACATGCCCGTGTGCTTTGGACACACCTGTGTCCTTTACCCATGTGAATTTATTATTCACTTCGAACCTACAGGGATTTTCACACGGTCGAGCAGATGCCTGTGTCCTTGGCCCGTGTCCTTCACACGGCCTAGACACGCCCGTGTCATCGCCCGTGTCTAAAACCCTTGACATTTTATTTATGACATCATCATCCATTTAGAAGCACACGGCCAAGACACACGCCCGTGTGCTAGGCCGTGCCCTCCACACGATTGAGACACACAGCCATGTCTCTACCCGTGAGTTTACTACCATGCATACTGACTTCAAAATTTTAGGTGCAGGGGACACACGATCGTACAACATGCCCATGGGGCTGACCGTGTGTCACACACAACCTAGACAAATGCTCGTGTGTCTACTCGTGTGGACTTTTCTGGAGGATATTCTCCAAGCCTCTTGTCACCCTCACACATCCAAACACACTAACGTGTTCCTTGGACATCTATCATGGTATAATAATACCCTTAAAACCTCCTTAGTCAAGATCATGCATGTTGCTTCATGTCTTTTTTAATCCTATATTAATATTACCCTTTTTGTGTTAAGGTTACCATTCCAACAATACTCATTCATACTTGGCTCATTTTATAACTCAATGTCAATTATGACCTAAATCAATCCCAAGGGATTTGGCCACATATCTCATTTCCATTCATGATATATCACAATAAACTTAAAAGCATAAACCTGCACAATTAGTAGGTTTACAACCTACATCCAAATGAACCATATCACATGACCATATACAAAATGAATAAGCATATCATTCAAGCCCTTACATTGGCTTGCCAAATGACACATATAACAAAATGACCCAAAAATCCTATACATGCCATTATAACAAAATAAAAGTTTCTATATACCAAGGCAAGACAAGTTGATAGTGTTGACAGTGCTCCTATCGTCTTCCAATCTTCACGAGTCCACGAGCTCTATAAAATAAGAGAAGTGAAAGGGGGTAAGCATTGACATGCTTAGTAAGTCCGGATAACGGGAAGGTAAACTTACGGGTTTTTTAGCAAACAACCATAAAAGATATTCATGCCAAACATGCATAACATAATTCCCCTTTCACATACACTTAACCATCAAGTTAGTCTCATACCAATACGTTATAACTTTAGTCTTTGATGAGCTCATCAATTCAAACATTTCCATTTTCAATTCTCATTTTAATCACGCTAAAATTTCTCAGAATCTCGATGGATATCTCATTTACAGTCAAATCATGCAACTGATCATTTTAAAGCACGTACTCCCGCGAACCTCGCTCTTATGGTGGGATTACCAGTCTAGGCTAAATCCCCTATAGTATAAACTCATGGAGTGATGTCGGGACTACCAGTCCAGGCTAAATCCCTTGTAACGACAAACACTCTTAAAGAGCTCAGATTTGAATTACTAGTCCAGGCTAAATTCAGACCCTAATCAGATTACCCGTCCAGGCTAAATCTATAAGGCACGCATATTCTTCGGGAGGCTAGATCACTATAGGAACACCCGTCCGGGCTTGATCCTTTTTACCGCCAATTCATTTTCAGAATATCCATCAGATATCCCTTTTATTCAACCGGGACATTTCCTCATGGCATCAGTTTTCATGAATTATCGTACATTGATTGTCAATATTATAACTCATACATGGACATACATTTTTTATGTATTTGAAAGTAGTTTACATTCAAGTTATACGAACTTACCTGGAAGATGTTTCGGGTTCTAATTTCGGTTATTCCGAAACCTTTTATTTTCCACGGTCAACCTCTAAAATCGGTCTCTCAGGGTCTATATAAGCAACAATAAATTATTAATACATCACACTATTCATTTCAAGTCTAAATTTCACCCCGAGTAAAATGACCATTTTGCCCTTAACATTTCATATTTTTACAAATTAGTCCCTAAGCTCGTATAATAAAATGCATGTAATTCCTTGGTTACCCAAGCCTAGCCGAATGTACCTTAAGCTCATACCAGCCCATATTTTCCTCTATTTCTCATTTTTCCACTCATTTTTATAAGTTTTACAAAATGGTCCCTTAAGCCATTTCTATGAAAAACCACTTAAGGCTAGTTCTGCATTGCTTTTCAAAAGCACTTCTCGCTCTAAAAGCACTTCTAGACGAAAAGCTGTGCAACACAAGCTGCTTTTGGCTGAAATTTTTAGCTTTTCAAAAGTGCTTTTGAAAAGCACTTCTGAAGAGGAGAAGCTAGAATTTTTAGCTTTTTCTCTCCCAAAAGCACTTTTTTTGCTTAATTACTTTTTTACCCCTCCAATAACATAGTACTTCCCCTTTTTTTCTTGGTACTTAATTACAAATGTGTTAAAATCATTAATTAAAAATAAAAAAATATTTTTTTAAAATACTAATTACAAATATTTAATAGTTATATTTAAATATTTAAAATATAGTTTATATATTCTAATTAAATTTTATAAATAATTAATATTTATTACTTAAAAATATTTAAAATTTATATTTTATACATTAAAATATTATCAGGAAGTTATAATAATTTTTTTATATTCTTACTAAAATATAACAATATTAACTAATTTAAATATTATTTAAATGCATATTTGTTGCTTGATAATAACATTTCTAAAATGGACATTTTATTTTTCAAAAGAACTTTTTGACAGCAATGCTAAACACTCAAATTTTAAACCAAACTTTTCAAAATCACTTCCCAAAAGTACTTTTCCACAGCACTTTTCAAAAGCATTGCCAAACTAGCCCTTAGTAAAAGTTGTTTACTATCCTCTAAACTCCCATATTCCTCCATAAATCATCAAAACACAAGCACCTAATGCATGGGTAAATTTCTAAACATGAACCCTAACTTGAAATAGGGGTAGAAATAGATAGAGCATGTTACGAGGATCTCAAAATTACAAAAAACATTAAAAACGGGGCTGGGGAGCACTTACTATTGAACTTGAAATGTTGAAAACCCTAGCTTATGGAGCTCTAGGAATTTCGGCAGCTATAGGGAAGAAGATGGCTAAATTTTGGCTTTCTATTTCCCTTTTCATTAAGTTTATAACCAAATGACCAAAATGCCCCTCCTTACAAAACTTCTAATTTTTTCTATGCATGCCCATTTTTGTCCAAAAACTTAGAAATTGAGAAAATTGCTATTTAAGTCCTTCTAATTAATATTCTAAGGCAATTTCATATAAATTGCTTCTAGAATCCAAGTTTTTCAATTTATTCAATTTGGTCCCTAATTTCCAATTTGACACTTTACACATAGAATTTCTTCATGAAACTTTAGCACATGCATATTTTCATATTATAGACTTTATAATAATCATTAGAAAATCAATTTAATATTAGATTTTGTGGTCTCAAAACCACTATTCTGACTAGGCCCTATTTCAGGATGTTATAGGCATGCTCGGTTTCATCAGGGGAATAGATGAAAATGTCATCTATGAACACAACCACAAATTGATCTAAATATTGTCTGAAGATCCAGTTCACCAAATCCATGAAAACAGTAGGTGCATTAGCAAGTCCAAAAGGCATAACCAGAAACTCATAGTGTCCATACCTCGTGTAACATCCCGAAATAGGGCCTAATCAGAATAGTGGTTTTGGGACCACAAATTCGACATTGAAATATTTATTTTATGATTATTATGAGGTCTAGAATATGAGAATTTGCATGTTTTAAAGTTTCATGAAGAAATTCTATGAGTAAGGTGTCCAATTGGAAAATAATGACCAAATTGAATAAATTGCAAAACTTGGATTCTAGAAAAAATTTATCTAAAATTGTTTAAGATTATTAAGTAGAAGGTTTTAAAGAGAAATTTTCCCAATTTCTAAGTTTTTGGACAAAAATGGGAACGTATGGATGAAATTTGAAAGAAATGGCTTGAGGGCATTTTGGTCATTTGGCTAATTAATGAAATAAAATGGGAAAAACAATCCAAAAATCAGCTCATTCTGTTCATGTTGCTGCTGAAATTTTAGGGTTCTCCTAGCTAGGGTTTCCAAGCTTCCCAAGCTCAATAGTAAGTGCTCTCAAGCCCCGTTTTTAATGTTCTTCGTATTTTTTAAATCCCGGTAACTTACTCTCTCTATTTCTACCCATATTTCATGCTAGGGTTCATGTTTAAAAATTTACCCATGCATGAGTTACTTGTATTTTGATGGTTTATGGAGGAATATGATAGTTTAAAAGATGGTAAACAACTTTTACTAAATGATTTTTCATGGAAATGGCTTTAAGGACCATTTTGTAAAATTTGTAAAAATGGGTAGAAATATGAGAAATAATGGAAAAATGTGGGCTGACATAAGAGGAAAGAACATTCGGCTAAGCTTGGGTAAGGTAGAAATTGTATGCACTTCATTATATGAGCCTAGGGAATAAATTGTAAAAATGTGAAAGGTTAGGGGCTAAACGGTCATTTGGAACAGGGGTGAAATTTAGACTTAAAAAGTATAATGTGAGGTGTTAATGATTCATTTTTATTGTTATAGACCCCGAGGAACAAATTTCAGAGGTCAATCGAGGAAAACGAAAGGTTTCAGAATAACCAAAACACGATACCGGAACGAGTACCAGGTAACTTCGGATAACTTAAAGTAAACTCATAATATGCTTAATTGCATGATTTATGAATTTATGATAATTGCATTTGATGATGGCATGAAAATCCATGAAATGCATCCTTAATAATAACATGTTGATAAATATCCCGGTTGAGGTTAAAAAGGGAAATTCGATGGATAAACCATGGCTTACATGACTTGAGATCCTGCATGTGTTGCAGAAAAGGATTTAGCCCAGACGGGTAATCCGTTGATCTCAATATAGAAAGGATCTAGCCCGGATGGGTGTTCCTCGAGTGATCGAGCCTCCCAAAGAATATGTGTGCATTGTGGATTTAGCCCGGATGGGTAATCCGATTAGGGTCTGAATTTAGCCTAGACTGGTAATTCAGTTCTAAGCTCATTAAGGGTGTTTGTCGCTATAATGGATTTAGCCTGGACTGGTAATCCTGACATCGCCTTACGAGTTTCTATTACGGGGGATTTAGCCTAGACTGGTAATCCCGCCGTAAGATGTGAGGTTCAGGGGAGTGCATACATGAATTAATCCCTCTTATGACGTGATGGTAAATGGATAATCCATCAAGATTTCCAAGAAACTTAACCGGATAATATGAGATATGTATAAATGGAAATGTTGAATGATGAGCTCATCTAAGATTTATTTACATGGTGCATTGTTATGTGACTAACTTGTTGATTTAGTGCATGTGATAGGGAAACCATTCCATTCTTTTTGGTTTTATTGCCTAATATGATTGTATACTAATTAATCGGTAACTTTACTTTCCAGTTATTTGGGCTTACTAAGCATGTAAATGCTTACCCCTTTCTTTTCCCTATTTTACAGAGCTCAAGGACTCGTAGAGATTGGAAGACTATTGGAAAATCAACACACTACCATTTTGTCTAGCTTTGGTATATAGATACTTTTACTTTTTTTCAGTGGCATGTATAGGGCTTTTGTTTATTTTGTTATATCTGTCATTTGATTAGCCAATATGGAGGCTTATTAAGGTATATCCCATTCACTTGTATATGACTATGGGAATTGGCTTATTTTGATGAAGGTTATGACCTACCAATTAGTACATGTTTATGTACAAATGTTCTTGTGATGGTTAAGTAGGGTATATCTCAATTAGATACATACAAGGTGACTAAATCACTTGGAATGGTTAGACCATAACTGGCAATAAGTCTAAATAATGAGCCAATCTTAAATGTGTCATAAGACATATAAATCCTTAATACGAAGAAAATAACCGAGCATGTGTAAAACCGATGAAATGAGGTTTACATGCAATGAGATTTATCGAGGTCATTTAAGTTTATAATCAGGCCTTGTTATGTATTATGGAAGCCTATAAGTGAGAGTAGATGATAGAGGGTGACCAAAGGCTTGAAAAATAGCGTAACAAGGTCCACACAGGTAGACACACGAGCGTGTGTCCAGGTCGTGTGTGACACACGGATCGCCTCATGGCATGTGGTATGGTCGTGTGTCCCTTGCACCTAAAATTTTGAAATCAAAATGTATGGTAGTAAACACATGGGTAGAGACCGACCGTGTGTCTCAACCGTGTGGAGGGCAAGGCCTAGCACACGGGCATGTGCCTTGGTCATGTGCCCCTAAATACATGCTGATGTCATAAACAGAATGTCTAAGTATTTGGACACGGGCGGTCACACGGACGTGTCTAGGCCGTGAGAAGGACACGGGCCAGGGACACGGGCGTGTGCTTGGCCGTGTGAAAACCCTGTAGGTTCGAAATAGGAAATAATTTCCATAAATTCAACATGGGTTAGGGACACGAGCATGTGCTTTACCTCCACACGAGCGTGTGAGGTTTGGCATAGGTATTTTTCCAATAACTTTCTTAAGTTCTCAATTTAGTCTCGGGCCATTTTCAATGTATGTTTTGGACCTCGTAGGTCCCCGATAGGCTCATTATAAATAAGATTGAGCCCGATTTTACATGATTACCTGAGTAAAGTTTCGGTAACACCTCGTACCCCATCCCGGCGTCGGATACGGGTAAAGAGTTTACTCGCAACTGATAGTAACCTAATCTCAAATCTACATTTGAAAACGCTGTAGCCCCTTTCAGTTGATCGAACAGGTTGTCAATCTCTAGCAACGGATGTTTAATCTTTATAGTCACCTTATTGAGCTATCTATAATCGATACACATTCTCATAGTTCTGTCTTTCCTTTTCACAAATAAAACTGGTGTACCCCAGAGAGAAAAGCTCGGTCGCGCGAAACCTCTATCTATCAGCTCTTGCAACTGAGCTTTCAATTCTTTTAATTCAGTAGGTACCTTTCTATACAGAGCTATCGATATCAGAGTCATCCCCGGCACTAACTCAATTCAAAACTCTACTTCTCGGATAGAGCAATTCTTCAGGAAACACATTCGGATACTCGCACACAACTGGTACTAATTCAATCTTTCTTTCGGTCACTTTGTTATCAAGCATATACACAAAGTAAGCTTCACAACCCTTCCTCACATATTTTTGAGCTAACATCAAAGATATCACTGCCAGTAAACCATTCAGATCATTAGATTCAATCCAAATAATTTCATCATTCTAGCACCGTAAATCAATAGTCTTTCTTTTGCAGTTTTTGACAGTATCATGCAAAGTCAACCAGTCCATACCCAGAATTATATCGAACTCGTCAAATGGCAACAACATCAAATCATCTGAAAAACACGAATCCCGAATCATCAAAGGACAATTCTTACACACATTTTCAACCAGAACACATCGGCCCAAGGGGTTCGATACTCTAATCACAAACTCAGTAGACTCAACAGGCAAAGTCTTACTAAATACTAAGGTCTCACACACATAAGAATGAGTCGAACTAGGATCAATCAATGCAATTACACTAGTATCATAGAGAGTGAATGTACGTGTAATAACATCTGGGGACGAAGCCTCCTCGCGAGCGCGAATGGCATAAGCTCTAACAGGTACGTGAGTCTCAGATCGAACTATTTTGTCATTAGTTCCTCTCTGACTGCTACTCACAATACCCGTATTTCTGGGTGGTCTACCTCGAGCTGACATGTTACTCGGTCTCGCATTCTATATTGTGTTTTGTTCAGCTAACTTAGGGCATTCACGAATAAAATGATCCATCGATCCACATTTAAAGCAGGCCCGATCAGGAAATCTACAGCTGCCGGAATGTTGTTTACCAGAATGTTTACACTCCAGTTGATTTGATCTAACATTACCAACACTAGGTACTGAGGTAGCTTTCGAATTTGCAGGTGGTCTATCCCGATCACATCTAGTATAACCCGCTGTAGCTTTTGAATAGCTAAAATCATCTCAAAATCTCTTTGATGCCGACTGAAATGACTTACTCAATGATCTTTTACGGGAATCTCTAACTTCAAAGTCAGCTTTTCTTTTCTCTTTCCCGAGCTCTTCGGCTTTGCATGCTCGCTCAACCAGTACTACGAACTCTTTTATTTCAAAAATGCCAACTAGCAGTTTAATGTCTTCGTTCAACCCGTCTTCGAATCTTTTACACCTTATGGCTTCGGTCAATACATATTCACGGGCATATCTACCAAGTCCCACAAATTTTCGCTCAGATTCTGTCATGGTCATACGACCCTGTTTCAACTCCAGAATTCTTTGCGTTTCTGGTCGATAAATCTCTAGCTGATGTATTTCTTATGGAACTCAGTCTAAAATAACTCTCAGGTCACCCGTTCTTTCAGAACCACCAATACTAGTGTATTCCACCAGTGATACGGGTGTCTCGTAACAAGGATATGACACATTTTAAACGCTCATCAGGGTTACAGGATAATTTATAAAACACGCGGATAGTATTATCAAGCCAGAATTCAGCTCGCTCAACATCATCATCATCAGTGGCTCTGAATTCCTCAGCCCCATGTTTTCTGATTTTATCAACAGGGGGATTATGTAATCTCAACAGATCAATCACTTGAGGTATAACAAGTATCGAAGGAGAATTAGTCAGGGTGGAGGTTATTGTGTAGCCAGATTTGTCCACATATACTGAGTAAACCAATCATTCATCATTTGGTAAAAGGCTTGTTTAGCCTCTCCCTTTTGGATACTCGAAGTCGGTCGAGAATCAACCGACGCTGTCCCTTGAGCAGGAGCAAGTGCTATACTCTCAATATCATCAACTACGGCTCGATCGAGATCCATTTACTATACGAAAATACATTTTCAAATGTCAAGAGTTATCACACTATCACTGTAACACCCCTAACCCGTATCCGTCACCGGACTAGGGTTATGAAGTATAACCGATCATATCATAGTTCGGAACAAATATATATATATTTTTATACTTAAATAATTCATGTCTGACCTATACAAATTAATAACCCAAATTCATAAGCAAAAGTCCAGATTATCAAAGGTTATATATAAAACCTATATCATTTCCTTACTTATTCGACAAACATAGGTCATTTGTACATATTCGTACATTCACAAATAACTAACGAATTTATGTAACTTTACACATATGCATAACAATCATAATATAAGCACATATATAT
Source organism: Gossypium longicalyx (assembly GCA_025698465.1). Taxonomy (NCBI): domain Eukaryota; kingdom Viridiplantae; phylum Streptophyta; class Magnoliopsida; order Malvales; family Malvaceae; genus Gossypium; species Gossypium longicalyx. Next base: position 53,382,555 of record CM047006.1, on the reverse strand, counting down.
ATGTGTGTAAAACATATAAGAGTACAATTGACCTATCATTATTTACCATATGATCGAAATACATAGCAAAACCCACAAACATCATATGTTTAAGATACATTTTCAATATAGGCTCAAACCAAGACCAAATATATATACATATATAAACATTGGCTTTATATTCAACCATAGTTCTCATATATATGAATATAATACCGAAATGATAATTAAATATGCTCAATATCTCATATCAACTTTTATTCAAATATACTTATTAACTTATTTTGAATCTTTATTAACACGTATAAAACATAAATAATCATCTTAACCGAAGGCAACATAACATCTATAATTCATTAATTAAATATATATAGACACCTAGACACATTCGAATAAGATTTATAACAAGTCACATTTACGAAATTACCAAACAACCAACATATATCAATTAACAACTTCTGGATAGACTCATGATAAAATTAATTGAAATCATATTACATAATTTATCAAGAAATCACATACATAAATTTAGTACCTTATACCAAGGCCAAAGATGCTAATAATGCATACATACATAATACGCAATTTACCCTAAAGATAAAGATCAAACTTAGCATTGAATACATACCAAAATAATCGACCAAAATAATCATGAAACACGTGCAATACTTACCACTTAGCCATCGAACCAATAAAGCTAGTGATCGTATTAATTCGTGATAAGTTTTAATAAATTTATATTTGACCATTCTTGAAGACTAACTATTATCACGACAAAGGCAAGTGTACCTATCGAACAGTAGTATAGTTTTAGCAAGACCGGGATGTTGAACCCAAAAGAGCTAAAAGTACTAGTATTAACTCTTTTCTTATTATCTAGCCTAAAAATAAAGGGGTTTGTTTTATCTAAACTAATTAACTAACTAAGAATTCACAGAAAGAAAATTGGGGAAAATACTTTTGGGAAATTTGATTGATTAAGACAATACCCAAGGGAAAATCCACCTAGACTTCACTTGTTATTTGACTCTGAATCAGACAATTTATTCATTTGACTTGTTCCGCAGAAATCCCTAAATTATATTATTATCTCTCTCAAGACTAACAACACCTAACCCTAGGTTGATTAATTGAAATCTCTTTCTAATAAAAACCCCTAGTGTTGCATTAACTCGATCTATGGATTCCCTTATTAGGTTTGACCCTAAACCGGCAGATTTAAGTTGTCCTATGTCTAGGATTGCATGCAACTCCGCTTAATTATGCTAGCTAGATCTACTCTTAGATAGGGACTTTTGCTCCTCTGAATAAGCACATCAATACTTGAATTAATATCCTGAAATATTAAAACAAGGATTAAGAACACATAATTAAGAACAAATCAAGTATTTATCATATAATTCAGAAAATAATAACAAGATCCATCTTAGGTTTCATTCCCCTTAGGTATTTAGGGGATTTAGTTCATAAGTGTAAAAGAAAACATCTCAGAAGAATAATGATAACAAAACATAAAGAAAACCCAAAACTCCTGAAGGAAAATTAAGGGAGATCTTCCGTCTTGAAGGAGAATCCACCTCTGAGATGGATCAATCGGCTTTCTTCAAGTAATTCCTTGCCTCCTACTCCCTATGTCCCTTTTCATCCTCCTCTGTGGTGTTTAAATAGGCTTTAGAATACCTTAGAACCCTCAAGAGTGGCCTTTTCCAAATAGAACTCAACTTGGGCTCGACGGGGATACACCCGTGTGACACGCCCGTGTTCGATTGCTCCAAATTGTGTTAGAGTCTGTTCAATAAACACGGCCGTGTGGTCTACCCATGTAAGTCGCGCTCAATTCTGCTAAAAGGGCACGGGCGTATGGTCTACCCGTGTGAGGAAGTTCAGGCCATGTTGATTTCCTATGTTGGCTCATTTTCTCCGTTTTCGGCCCGTTTCTTGCTTTTTCACTCTCCTATGCTCACCTAAGTATAAAACATGAAATTAAAGGATTAGGAGCATCAAATTCACCATATCTAAAGAGAATTCATCCATAATTGTGCTAAACATGGGATAAAAATATGTATAAATTACGGTTTATCAGCTAGTATAAAATCATCCATCACTTTAATTATATTACATTTCATATTCCCAACATAAACTAACTAATATACCAGTTACAAGTTATGCTATTTATTTCCACAACTGAATCTTATTACATAAAACCATATAGACATCCAAAACTTCCATCATCAAATTACTAATAATAAAGCTCATTAAACATTTTAATTGAAAACATATAAGACCAAATTTAAACATATTAAGCAAGTCATTATCAAGCATATAGTACCTACCACAAATATTATACATTCATAGCACGTACTATATAATCAAGATGAACATAATTCGTACTTAACCGAATTCAAACATAAAGTTTAGTCATTTTCGCATGGCTTAAATTACACACAACCAAAAATAAATCCAACATTACAAAACATAAACCAGCCTATACATGCCATAATTCGAGTTTAACTTATAAAGGTACCAAAACGGTAGATAGTGTGATGAGCTTTGCTGACGATCCCCGAGCTTGTAACTTGATCCAAAATCTATAAAACAGAGTAAACAAGAACACACAGAGTAAGCTAACTTAGCTTAGTAAGTCATAAGCAAATAAACAACTCAATAATATAGTCAACTCATATTAACTAAAAGAATTACATTAACATTACCATGCTTGACCGCAAACCTACAAATTCCATAATTAATACATTTTCATAGATAATTATTCACCTAGGCCGAATACTCACATAGTCATTTATCACATTATAAATCAACTTCCAAACCAAATAGTCATAATAAACCATACATCCATTTACTCTTATACACAAACTTAAGAATCATTAAATAACAACACATATATAATTATTACCTATATGGTAGAATATACCAAATCATATATGCACATATTTAAGAAACATTTCAATGATACACAAATTATTCATTCACAAGCCGAATACACATACCAAATACACATATATTCTTCATTTGTATTATACATGATTTACATCAAATATCCGTAATACTTACTTACCTTATCTCAAATAGATATCAAGTTAATTCATACCTGGCCAATTAACTCATATTACACATCTGTACACGATTTACCTTTGCCTAATGAACCATTCGGAATTAGCTACGACACTCAGATAATCACACATATATCGTACAATGCCAACGTCCCAGACGTGGTCTTACATGTAATCACATATCGATGCCACTGTCCCAGACAGGGTCTTACTCGCACACATATATCAGAGTCAAAATCGATGCCATGGTCTTACTCACACACATATATTGGAATCCTAAGTCATGACATATGTATCCTAACTATTCCTAAAGTTCATACGGCGCTAGCAGACGTCGTAACTCGGTCGAAACGATTACATGAACATAGTTACCATGCTTATACACATTCAGCATTAGTACATATTAATTCATATATTTCATTTAAGCATATATACTTTGCAATTAATTAAAATTTAGTATGTCTATTTGCTTATAAACTGACCTTGGACGTTATAAAACGGAACAGGGCAGCTAGCCGACAACTTTTGTTTCCCCCGATCCAAATCTGATTTCTTTGGTTCTTGATCTGAAAATATTCAAATTAAGCTCATTAAACCATATTTTCATTCAATTTAGTCCAAAAACACATAAATGGGTAATTTACCATTTTACCCCTAACATTTACAATTTTTACAATTTAGTCCCTATTACACAAAACACAAAATATACAAAATTTCAAAATACCCATGTTGGTTCAAATTTTACCCATGTCTATAAAAACCCATATAATTCATTTATTTCACATTTTAGTCCCTCAAATTATAATTTATCCAATTTAGTCCTAATTACTCAAAATCATCAAAATCTCCAATACAAAACATGTTAATCTAAAACATATCTTTCATTTTTCATCCTCAAACAACAAAAATCACAAACTCTCAACAATGGCACAACTCAAATTATTCATCAAAATAAAAAATTCAAGCATGGGTTTTGTAGTACTCGAAGCAACGATCTCAAAAACGTAGAAATTATCAAAAATCGAGCTAAACACATACCTTGATTGAGCTTAGGAATGGCCGAACCCTATGTTTCTCTATTTATTTTCTTTTTTTTTTAGTTTCAGTGTAAGAACAAAGACAATAATATGAATATGGCTTATTTTATGTTTATTATATCTTATATTAACATTTTACCTAATTACGTTTTTAACCTTAATAAAATTATAACAAAACCTTATAATATATGCCTATTACCGTACACTTAATATGTAAATAGGCTATTTACAACTTAAAGACTTCCACTTATAAAGCCAATAGCAATTTGTCCCCTTATACATTTAGCTACCAAATTTTTATTTTACGCGATTAAGTCCTTTTATTTAATCGGACACTAAAACAATAAAATTAAATCATAAAAATTTCACAGATGTAAATTCACACAAAATAAACACGGAAAATAATTTTTAAAATTTTTTTTACTCAGATTCATGGTCCCGAAACCACCATTTCGACTAAGTTCTAAATTGGGTTGTTACAATCACAGTATAAAATATGGCATGTATAGCTAGACTCACACGCGCTACGTTAGTCCTAGAATTGACTAAACCGTAGCTCTAATGCCAATCAAATGTAATACCCCTAACCCGTATCCGTTGCTGGAATGGGGTTACGAGAATTACCAGAAAAGATACAACTTTCATACATTCACATAATCACTCAGATCATATTCGAAGGCATACATTTGTAACTTCAGTTTAACAATTCTTGAATCATGACTTATAAGCTTATAAAATAAACTGCATTAACACTCTCCAAAGAAATAAATATTAGTTCTATTACCATAGTTTTATGCACATAGTACATAAAAACATGAACCATTTTGAATGCCTAATATCTAAGTCATTATATTAAATTATTAAGCCAAAGGACAAGTTAAATCTTTACAAAAACATAACCAAACACACCCAATTCATACGACCACAAAATGAATTACGGTATACTCATTCTTTTATAATATACTTAATCATTAATACACTAAGTACAAAACAATTTTATTAAATTTGCATATAACCATTTTGTTATCTTATAGCATGAATTACTATTCATATGGTCAATTTCCAATGCAATAGCTGAATATTAAATCATGCTAAATACATATGCTTTATTCAATGTCTACTTTCATTTTACTCTATTACTTTACACACATGTAACATTTCATATAACCAAACCTGTAACACCCCTTACCTGCACCCGAGATCGGGCCCGAATACGAGGCGTCACCAGACATGAACTTGAACATTTTCAGGAAATACGGGTTATAAAATTTCATTCCAATATAAAATAAATCAAATTGTATCATAATGTCCCTATTATGGGCCTACGAGGCCCTAAACATACATTGAGAATGATTCGGGACTAAACTAAGAACTTACAAAAGTTTATAAAAATTTTCCTAGGTAAAGCCTCACCCGTGTCCCCTACCAGTGTTGAATTTATGAAAATTATTTTCCATTTCGAACCTACAGGGGTTTTTACACGGTCGAGTGAAAACACATCACAAATATGTATATATACATATAACATAGAAAACACTTGTCTAATGCTATAAAGTATCAAAGCTGAATCTAAACATGTTAATATCACCTTTCTTGCAATGTATCAAAGGTCATACATAAGACCAATTCATTGAACACAAATTCAGTTATGCACATATATATATAGCCAAAATTTATATTTAATTCATAATGTACCATTTATTCAACTTAAATACTTGCATTTCCAACCTAAATGACCATTCCATAATCAATAACTCATTTTGCATTTTTACTTACTCAATTAACCATATATCTATGACAAATCAATAAACAATTACCACATTTCACATAATAATCTCTTTTCAATCCCAATTGTCGAATACATCCATCCATGATATCAATCATATCTTACGCATATCATATATCATTAAAATACACATTACCTTTGAACATGATCAAGCTAAAACCATTCATTAAGCATTTTACTCAACCATATATCCAACCGTAATTTCACCTATATGCCATAACCGAATATACTTTATTACTAAATCACATAATAACACCTTAACAAAGCATATTAACAAAGTTCACATATATTTATCTATGTATAAACCATAGCCGAATAACCAAAACCACAACCAAACATAACCATAATTTGATCAAACCTTGAAACTGAACTTAACAAAATAAACAAGCCATTTTCGCATGGCTTATAAATATACACATACCAAAATAAAACATATCCAATGTAATCTAGCCTATACATGCCATAGGTTCGAAATTCAGCTATAAAAATATCGAAAGCAGTTGATAGTGTGTTAGACTTTGCTGACGAACCCCGAGCTCGTAACTAGTCTCCAAAATCTATAAAACTGAGGCAAATATACACACATAGTAAGCTATCATAGCTTAGTAACTCATAAGCAAATAAATTACTAAATTATACATGTCTTATACATAATTTCGAATTTCATTAAGATATCATTTACATTTAATTATCACATAATCGAATGGACAATTGACCTTTAGTATAAACATGTATTTCACACTTTTACTATTTCATACATATATCATTTGGTCGAAACAACCTATACTCAATCAAATATACATAATCAAGATTGTATCTCATGAATCATCTCATGTATATTTATAATTTGTAGTCATAAGGTTGAATATAACCATTCATATATGTTTGCACATAGATCACAAATATGATATCGCTTATACATAACATTTGGCCAAATATACTTTTCATATACACATATATTTTCATTTGCATCATATATAATTTGTATCACATATCAATTAGTCAACTTACCTTATTTTTAAATAGGCAACTTAACTATCACATACCTGATCACTTTAGCTCGATTACACATTTGATCTTAACTTATCATTACCCGTTGAACCGTCTAGAATTGAATAGGATACTCGGATAATCACACATATCATACAATACCAACATTCCAGACGTTGTCTTACATGTAATCACATATCGATGCCACTGTCCCAGATAGGGTCTTACACGAAGCAAATACGATGCCGATGTCCCAGACATGGTCTTACACATAATCACATATCGATGCCAACGTCTCAGATGTGGTCTTACACGAGAACACATATCGAAAATCCTATGTCATGGCATATGTATCCTAGCTATTCCTAAGTTTCGTATGAGGCTTTCGGACATCGTAACTCAGTCGAATCGAATTCGTAAACATAGCTCCCAAGCATATTCATATTCAGCTACCACATATATACTTTCACATAGTTCATTTCAACATATAAAATTCGTATTTATTTAAAATTAACAGCATCTATTTGGTTATAAACCTACCTTGGACAATGGTAATCGGAACAGGATGATTATTTGACAACTTTGCTTTTCCCTCGATCCAAATCCAATTTCTTTAGCTCTTAATCTAAACATATTCAAATTAAACTCATTCAAACATAATTCCATTCAATTTAGTCCAAAAACACATAAATCGGCAAATTATCATTTTGCCCATGACATTTTACACTTTTTACAATTTAGTCCAAATTGCGCAAAACACAAAACATGCAAAATTTGCACACACCATGCTTATGCTGTAGTAGCTCATTTTTAGGGTTAATCAGAATAGTGGTTTTGAGGCCACCAAATCTGATGAGTAGGTTTGTAAATATTATATTTAATATTTATGAGTTAATTGTGATTTTAAAAAGGTTTTTAGTATTGTGATTTTTATTTTATAAGCGATTTATTAAGTTCAAGTGGTATGACCCTAAGGTCAAGTGGGTTTAGAAAAAGTGGTATCGCGACCTCGTTTCTATAAATCGAGTCATAAATATTTTTATAAATAATTACAGAGTGGCAATAAGATGGTATTACAGTTTCGTTGAAAAAATTTATCGTTTCAATAGTTAATTAAGCAAAAAGGACTAAATCGCGTAAAATGTAAAAGTTGCATTCTAATTGTTTAAGTGTTTATTTGCTATGTTATACTAAAGTATAAGTCTCTATTTATTAATTAAACCATTATTTTATGATAGTGGAGATTGGTGGTTTGGCATATATGAAATTATGTATTATTATAAAGGATAAAAAGGTAAATGGTATATTAAAATATAATAAATAAAAACAAAACATAAAATGGCCATGCAAATTGATCTCTTGGCCAAATATTGAGGAGAAAAAGACAGCCATTGAAGCTTCCTTAGTTTCAGCACTTGCATGAATTGATTTAGGTATGTTTTGTGTTCGGTTTTTAATAATTTTTATGTTTTTCAGATCGTTGCTTCGTATTCTAGCTAGCCTTATCTCCAATTTCAAAATTGTTAAAGATTTTGAAAGTTTCCATTGATGAATATTGCGATTTTTTATGTTAGATGATGAATTTGGAATGTTGATTTATATTTAAAAGTAATTTGTTAAGTGATTTTGATGAATTTTTTGATTTGGGACTAATTTGTCAAATTGATAAAAGTACAAGGACTTAATGTGAAATTGTTGCATGAATGGGTTGTGTTGGATACTATGTATATTTGGCTAGCTTGGTTTTGTGTTAAAAATGGTTAATTTGCATGTTTTGGGCTCAGGGACTAAATTGAATAAAAGTAAAAGTTTAGGGGCAATTCTGTAAAAATGTCAAAAATGACCAAATTGTATGAAATGAAGTGTTTTACTGTCTAAATTAATGTATTGAATGAAATTATTAATTTAGATCAAGATCGGGTGGAAAATCAAGGAAAATAAAAAAATTACCAAAATGCCCCTGAACTTTGGTATCTCTACAACTTAGCCAGGTAAGTTCGTATGTTAATAACAATTATAATAATTGAGTTTCAATGCTTTATATTGAATGGTTGATGAGTATAATTGTACGAAAATATTTGAGATAGCTTCGGCTGTGCATTGACACTTAGTGTGCGAGATCGGGATAGCTTCGGCTATGCATTGGCACTTAGTGTGCGAGATCAAGATAGTTTCGGCTATGCATTGGCACTTAGTATGCGTGATTGAGTTAGCTTTGGCTACGTATTGGCACTTAGTGCGCGAGATTCCCGAGTAACCAATATTACTCCATATAGTTCAATATGTAAATGAAAGATGTGATTGAGTATGAGATTGGTACGAGGTGGTACAGGTATGTACGAAAATTGGTACGAGATGGTACAGGTATGTACGGAAATTCAATTGAGTATTGAATCCATGAAAATTGTGAGTTCATGATCATTGTGGAAATGAATATGTAATAATAATGTGATTAATGGTTTGGTAATATATTATGTTATATCACTTGAATAGTGATTGAAAAATAAATTTGGTTGATGATTACGTGTTAGACTTTTGGGTCAAAATGAATTGCGATATGCTCCATTTTATTCATTTAAATTGTGGCTCAACGGTTATGAGAAAAAGGGTAAAGATTGGCAAATTCTTAGATTTGAATTGCTATTGAAAGCATGGAAAATAATGAGTTTTGGATGATTTATAGATATTTAGCCATATGCTTGATATGTGAATACACATAAGTAATGTAAACTTATGTCATAATGTTTTATGATAATTTTCTAGTTCATGTGATGTTTATAATTTAAAAGCCAATGTTGTTTAGGCTAAGGCCAAGACATGTTGGATTGACTTAAATGGATTATGCTTATAAATTGAAGTTATAAGCTTTATTTCTTCGAATTACGAACTTACTAAGTTGTGAAGCTTACTTTGTGTTATTTTTCTATGTTTTGTAGTGCCTCGGATGTTTCCTCGGGTTGGAAGTCAACGGAGATCGCATCACACTATCCGGTTATTGACTTACTGTATTTTTACACTTTGGGGTTTGGATATATGGCATGTATAGGCTAGTGTTAAGATGATATGATTTAAGAGGTGATTTTATCCATGTGATTTGGTTTGTAAATGTTGATATGTACTGGCCATTTAAGTTGGCTTAAAGTATGTGTTTGATAAATGATATATGTGATGTATATATAATGCTTTTGTGCTGGCATATCTTAGTATGAAGTATAAATGATAAATTGATATGTTTAAGAAGCATGATTTAGGTGATGAAAGATTGAGAAAAATGCATAAGGAAGATAGGAAAAATTATTGATAATGATATGTTGATTTGGATATATTTAAGGTTGAGTTTTGAGTAGTGATTTGGATTGTGATATAAGGGCTTGATTTGTATATGAATTTGACATGTTGTGATTGCCTATGTGTGTATTGAAATGGCATAAGCTGTGGTGTTTATGTATGTTTGTGGAGGGTGAGAAATGTGGCTTTAACCAAGCCTATTTTCACTTCACACGGTCGAGCATACAGGCGTGTGGCTCGACCGTGTGTGACACATGGCCTTGGTACACGGGCGTGTGACCCCTGCAGAGATGAAAATTTTCTAAGTTTCTAAAAGTTTTAAATTGTATGCAAGATTTATGACCTGAAAGTGTTTAAATGTTATGACGTAAGTCCGGTAATGTCTCGAACTCTATTCTAGCTTCAGTTGCGGGTAAGGGGTGTTACATTTATTGGTATCAAAGCTATGGTTTAGTCGATTCTCGGACTAACCTAGCGTATGTGAGTCTAGCTATACATGCCATATTACTACTCGTGATAGTATGATATCTCTCGGCTCTAACGAAATTGTTTTGTCAAGACAGAGATGACTTCCAACCAAGCTATTTTTTTTATAATTCTGAAAATGATATTGAGATGATTGAAATGTGCCTATGATGTGTCAAAATTTGGAAAGCTATGAATAGAAGTTCATGATATGTATTTGTTAATATACGAAACGAGATAACTATAAGTTGAGAAATGTGGAAACGTGGAATGAAATGAAAGTTTATGCTGTGATAAGTTTATCCATGTGTGTTGGTATTTGTATGATGTTATGTGCCCAACCTATCTGATTAAGTGAATATGATAGCCTAATTTACTCAAGTTGACGAAATGTGTATTTATGTTCACTTATCGAATAATGTATAATTAGTATGTTCATATGGTTGACTCTTATGCTTAAAGTGCTAAATTAAAGGTATTATAATGTTATGTTTTATGGTTTTGATATGAAATCATAAATAATATGATAATATGAAATTGAGTTGAAAAATCAAATTGAGTAGAACGCAAGAAATGAGTACGATCGTTTGATGATGAATTGATGGATAAGACCATGGTTGGACCATGGCAATACATGTGAGTACGTGTAAGACCATAGCTAGGCTATGGCATCGTAATAGCGTGTAAGACCATAGCTAGGCTATGGCATCATGATGACATGTAAGACCATAGTTGGGCTATGGCATTGTGATATGTGTAAGACTATGTCTGGGACATGGCATCGATATGAGATCCCGTGTAAGACTATATTTGGGATATGGCTTCGGTATAAGATTTCGTGTAAGACTGTGTCTAGGATGTGGCATCGATATGTGATTTCATATAAGACCATGTCTGGGACATGGCATCAATGTGAGACTTCGTGTAAAACCATAGTTGGACTATGGCATCAAGTAAATGACGTACTCAGACCCGTAAGACGCTCTCTAATTTGACAAATGTTGATAAGTAAAATTGAAGTTAAATGTTGAAATTTAATTAGATACTGATATTAGGCTCGAGTAAGTAAATTTACTGTTTGAAATTGTGGATGATAGAAACATTTGTAAAATAAATTAGTATGTTAATTTGCTTGGACTGAACTATGTGATTGTGATGATATTATATTGACAATGAATGTTGAGTCATATGTGTGTATTTATGAGAGTCAAGTTAGAGGCTTTACAACTCCCCTTACCAGTGTTGCTTTTCTGACGAGAAATTTACAAGAATTATGTTGAATAAGTTCACAAGTATGAGATTAAAGAGTTCAATGGTGGAATAATTAGTAATGCAAATAGAGTAGAGTACAGAGTAACAAATGAACTCAGTTTTAGAAGAAATATCAGATTGTTTTAAAGATTTTATAGATTATGTAATGTCATGGTTAAAGAAGAAAATTAGTCTTGACTGTTTGACTCAATCGGGTATGAATTCTAAAGTATGCTTACCGAAATTTCTTCCAAAATAGTTTTCGTTAATGATTGGAATACTACGGTGTTCATGATAACAAAATTAGTTAGAGAAATGATGTTTGAGTTGTAAAGATATCTGTGTATAACAGTTATCATTGAATAAATTATGATGACTTCTTCTAGGTGTTCTATATAATCAGTTGTCCCCAGGAGTTTATATGATCGTTCTCTTTCGATGAAATTCTTATCGTGTGAGAATATTAGGTAACTATGATATTAGACAAAAGCACTGTTGGACTGGTTGGTTTATGACCGACATTTCTTTATTCTCTTCGGAATTCTATTCTATTAAGTTGGAATAAGGACGATGGTAAAAATTTATGTGAGGCTATTCTTCTATTTCTACTAAATGATGTTTGTCTTATGTGTATATTCAGAAAACAATGACATTCCAGAATCGATAAGTATTGTTTTCTTCTGGTTTCTCTGAGAAAATCATCCGGATCTTTATTATTATTTTCTTATGAGTAATGTCCTCGAACTTCTGGTATGGTATCGTATCTTGGATCTTTGTATTTTGGATTTTTCCTATCACTCTTATTTCATAAATTATCAATCATGGTTTATCATTTAAGTGTGTTCTTAGACTTGTAATAACAATGTCTATTATGATTGTATTTCTAAATTCGATAACAGGAATGTGGTAATGTCTCGAACTCTATTCCGGCTTCGGTTATGGGTAAGAACTGTTACATATGCCGAATGTTACCCATGCTCATACAAGTCCATACATTTCATTTATTTCACATTTTAGTCCCTCAATTTATTATTTTTTGCAATTTAGCCCTAATTACTCAAATTCATCAAAAATTCCAATACAAAATATATTAATCCAAAACATATATTTCATAATTCATCATCTAAAATCACAAAGCTCGATTATTCATTAATGGCATAACTCAAAATATTCATCAAAATCAAAAATTCAAGCATGGGCTTTGTGCATTACACTGCAACGATCTCAAAAACGTAAAAATTATCAAAAACCGAGCTAGTTACATACCTTAATCAAGCAAAACCTTGGTCAAAACTTTGAAAACCTTATTTCTTTCTATTTTCTTTAACATTCAGTCATGCAAATAAAAGATGAATGCATGATATTTTATTATATGTTTTATTATGTTAACATATTTACCATTTTACATTTTTAACCTTTATTAATTAATATGTAACCATTACAAAATAAGGTCACAACCGTCTATAACCTTTAACTATGGTTTAATTACAACTTAAACACTTCAAATTATAAAGACAACCACAATTCGGCCATTAAAAATTAAACCATCAAATTTTTCATTTTACGCGATTAAGCCATTTTATTAAATCGGGCAATCAAATGACAATTTTTTTCAATGAAATTTTCACACACATAAATTCACACATAATAAACACAGAAAATAATTTTTAAATATTTTTTTGATTCGGATTCATGGTCTCAAAACCACCATTCCGAATAGGGTCTAAATCGGGTTGTTACAGTACCAAATTGCATAAATTTCATTTTATAAGCTCAAGGATTAAATTGTAATGAATTCAAAATTATGGGGGAAAAGTGTAATTTTTCCAAAACATGATTTTTGGATTAAATTGAATATAATGAATTTTGAATGAGTTAAATTTGATTATATAGATCAAGAAAAGCAACATACGAATTTAGATCAAGGAAAAGAAAAAGTGTTGGATTAATCATTCATATTTCTTCGTTCGTGTTTTAGGTAAGTTTGTACATTTAAATAGCATTGAATTATGTTTGATTTAAATGCTTTTATGTTATATTATGGTATTACAACTCTACGAAAATATCCATCGAAGTTTCGGCGACTTTCAAATCCCGTTTGAACCTTAGGAATATATAGGATACAAATGACATGTCATTTGGAGTTACTGTATTTTGGGTGCTGGTCTTGTACATCCTACCGGTGGCTGAGTTTTCAACATGTGTTGCGGTTACTTGACAACTTGTGAGCAGCACCGTGTAGCTACATCTTGACTAATAGCTTGTGTGAGCAGACCAACTTATGGCTCAAGAGAGAGCATTTATATGAGATATGAGAAAGTAGTGGTTTCAACCACATATTAGCACACAGTGTACAAGATTCCCGAGTATTCGATATTATTCCAGTGGTTCAATAGGAATACAAAAGGGAAGGATCGATATATGCCACGTGTCATAATGCCATGAAAGCATGAGAAAGGTATGAGATGATAGTGATTAAAGATTGCTAGTATGTTCAGTATAATATGAATGTTTGTATGGAAAGTACATGGAAACTCTTTGTTGCGTAATGAATTTGGTTAAGTTATGTGCTAATCACTAATGTGAATTGTTGTTGGTGCTTAATATTGTGCCAAGCTATGTTGGATATGTTCATTAATTTCTTTTAAGCTTTTATATTGAAAAGGTAAGCTTTGCTTAAGAATTACTAACTTATTAAGCAATAGATGCTTACTTTATGTTATTTCCTTTATGTTTTGAGATAATCAGAAGTTCATTCGATTTAGAAGTTTGTCAGAGATCCATCACACTATCCATCGGCTAAATCGGTAGATTTTGATGATTTTGAGCCATGGTTATAATGGCATGTATAGGAGTCTTGTTTAATCAAAATGGCCATTATGTGTGGCTTGTATATATATAAGGTTTTGGTTGATGAACTAGTTGGTGTGTTATAATGAATATACGGTATTTTCTGATGTTGTTATTTTGATGTGGTGGTGGTTAAAATGATGGAAATTAAATGATGTTTATAATGGTCTATTATGAATTTTTGGTCGGTATAGATTGAGGTAGTTCATGATATGGTTAATGGTTAGATTTGGTAGCTTGAATGTGTTTGGTTTTAGTTCAAAATGGTAAGGTGAATGATAGATGTGAAAATGGCCAAAATGGTATTTGTTGTGCTTATATTTGGTATGCGAACATCATGGCAAATGTGATATTGAAGTCGTTCAATTGGTGGTTTGATTGATGATTGAATTTGATAAATTACTAAGCAAGTTTGATGGTTGAAATTGAGGTTCCATGTTGGCATATTGGTTGAATGGTTAGTTTCAATAATGTATAAGCTTGTATATACATATGTTAGATGTGTTTTAAGTGCATGATTATAGGTACAATTGGCTTGTGCAAGTGGTATGAGTTTGGGTGAGAAAAATGGCATGGAAATGACCTAATTTTCATCCACAAGAACAGAGACATGGGTGTGTGTCTTAGCTATGTGTAACACATAGCCGGACGACACAGCCATGTGTCCCCTGTAGCTTTAAAAGGTTTGCAAGTCAGGCTATTACACAGCCTAGCACATGGCCTAGTACACGGGTGTGTGGGGTTATTTAGAAGGTACACAGCCTAGCACACGGGTGTGTGGCTTGGCCGTGTGACCAAAGTCAGTGAGTAACATGAGTATGAACACGGGCTGGGACACGGCCGTGTGTCCCTATTTCGAATTCCCACACAGCCTAAGACACCGGTGTGTCTCTTAGCCGTGTGACCCTTGTAGTTTGAAAAATTTTATCTTTTTATGAAAAATCCATATGTTTTCGATTTAGTCTTGATTTGTTTCTAATAATTTTTTAGGGCCTCGAGAGCTCATAAAAGGGACCGTATGTATGATTTTGGATGATATTGAAATGACTTGTGTTCTGATTTATTTGTGATAATAAAGTAACATCCTGAATTAGGGCCTAGTCGGAATAGTGGTTTTGAGACCACAAATCTGAAGTAAAAATAATTATTTTATGATTCTTATGAGTTCTATGATATGATTGCATGCTTGTGTGAAAATTTCATGAAGAAATTCTATTGATAAAGTGTTCAATTTGACATTTAGGACTAAATTGCAAAAGTTGCAAAATGTGAGTTCTAGAAGCTTTAAGCATGAAATTGCCATGGATTATTAATTAGAGGTCCTTAAATAGCAACTTTCCTAATTTCTATAATTATGGACAAAAATGGGCATGAATAGGAAAAAATTAAAAAAAAGGCCTTAAGGGCATTTTGGTCATTTGGTTAATATAAGAATAAAAAGGGAAAAATGAAGCAAAATTTGCTCATCTTTTTCAAGCTAAGGCCAACACTTTGAAGCTCTCCATTGCTAGGGTTTCTTCACTTTCCAAGCTTGATTGTAAGTCAATCATAGCCCCGTTTTTAATATTCTTTACATTTTTTAAGTTGTCATCAACTGATCTAGTTATTTCTACCATTATTTTGAGCTAGGGTTCATCTTCAAAAACTTACCCATGTGTGTCATGCATGTATTTTGATATTTAATGGAGGAATATGAAAGTTTGATATGTGTTTAACATCTTTTACTAAGTGATTTTTTATGGAAATGCATGAAAAAGACCTACTTGTAAAAGATGCAAAATGAGTAGTAAGATGTATGTTTTAATGAGAAATGTGGGCTGCTATGAGCATGTTATAAGTTCGGCTAGGCTTGGGTAACAAAGAAAATGAACACATTTTATTTACGAGCCTAGGGGCTAATTTGTAATTATGTAAAAGTTTAGGGGTAAAATTTTAATTTTTCCAAAGAGTGATTTATGGACTGATTTGAACAATATGATAATTAAATAAGTGGAATTTGCTATTATAGATCAAGAAAAATGGAGTCCAGACCTAAACAGAGGAAAGAACAAGGTTGTGGACTAAATCGAATAGTTAGCCATATTTTTGTATAGAGGTAAGTTCGTGTGTAAATAATGCAACATTACATTATTATATTTTTAATGCTTTAATATTGCATGAATTGTGTAATTGTATTTGTGGATTTAATTAATGATGACTCGATGACGATTCGACAAAGTTTGATATCTTGAAACCTCGGTTGAACCTTAGGAATAGTTAAGATACAAATTTCATGACATTAGGGTTTATTTCCGATCCCATGTAAGACCATGTCTGGGACATGGCTTTGGCATCGATATGTAATTTCGGTTAAGACCATAACTGGGTTATCGGCATCGATATGTGATCCTATGTAAAACCATGTTTGGGACATGGCATTGGCATCGATCTACGATCCCCTGTAAGACCATGTTTAGGACATGGCATTGGCATCAATATGTGATCCCATGTAAGACCATATCCTGGATAGGGCATTGGCATCCTACCATGTGCATGAGAGTTCCTGAGTATCCTTTAGTATTCCAAGTGGTTCAACGGGTAATCCAACGATTATGTCAAAGAGATGACAAGGTATGATCATGTTGAAAGGGTACAGGTACATACACAAAGCTCATAAACATTGAGATTATGAATAGATGAGACCTTGGAAGAAGTGAATGAATGAATTATGATAATGAGTTTTATTGTACATTATGTAAATGGCATGACTTAAAATGTACCTATGATACTTGATGACATTGTGATAAATATTGTTGTGTTATGTGTGTAATAATACATGATTAATGTTGTTAATTATTTACATGCAAAATTACTAAGCTTTATGCTTACTCCCCTTCTCTTCTATTTTATTATAGTATCGCCAAGCTAGCTCGAGGATCGAAAGACATCGAAGCTCGATTCACACTATCAAGCTAATCTTTTAGGTATAGTAAAATTCAAGTATTTTAAGTATGGCATGTATAGGGACTTGGTCTTTTGTTATATGTCATATTGGTTTAGCCAAATGTGTTGGCTTATAATGATTTGATGATTCATTTTGTATATGGCCATGAGATATGGCTCATATTAATTATGGGGATGTAATCCTATTCATATATGCATACATGTGCTATGGTCACTTATGTTGTGGTTAAATTCATTTGGAATGGATGAATTGTGGATAAGATCATGGATGTTTGATGATGGAAATGGGAGTAAATGGCATAATAGCAACTGAGGCATGAATGTATGAAATGGATGTAATAGCCCGGTTTAGACCCTAGTTGGAATAATGGTTTCGAAACCACAAATTCGAGCCAAAAAAATATTTTAATATTTTTTCCTGTGTTTACAGTATGTGGTTAAACATGTGTGAAAGTTTCGTATGAAAATTTAATTGTTTGTGTGCTTAATTTGATAAAAGGACTTAATCATAGAGAATGCAAAAGTGGTCTTCTATATGTTAAAGTGTTTATTTGATATGGCTTTTATTATGAGAGGTCCTTATTATGTTATTAGACCATTGATAATGTTAATGGACATTAATGATCATCCATTAAGTTGGTTTTTAAATGGTTTAGTACAGTTAAAATTGGAAATTTATTATTAAGGTTATATTAATAAAACAAAAGCCACAATTCATATTATTTTCATCTCATTTTGCAGAAATTAAAGAAAGAAAGCTAGCGTTCTTGTATTTTGATATTAGGCTACTTCCAAGCTTAATTAAGGTATGGTTTTGACTCGGTCTTTTATAATTTCTACGTTTTTGTGATCGTTGCTCTATATACTATCATGCCCATGTATGAATTTTGGAAATTTTTGATGATGTTGAGTTGAGCCATTGTTGATAATATGAGTTTTATGAAGTTTGATGATAGTAAATGGAAGATATGTGTCAGATTACTATGTTTTGTATTGGGATTTTTGATGAATTTGAGTATTTTGGACTAAATTATGAAAATGAGAAATTGAGGGACTAAAATGTGAAATAAATGATAAATATGGGCTGATAGGGACCATGGGAAAATTCGGCTAAGGCATGGTTTTGATGAATTTTATATATTTAGTGTTTTGTGTAATAAGGACTAAAATGTCAAAATGTGTAATTTTAGGGGCTAAAGTGCAAAAAAGCCCAAAGATGTGTTTGTGTATTAAATTGAATGTGTTGGTGATTAAATGAGTTAATTTTGAATACATATAGATCAAAAAAGGAGAAATTTGGACCTAGATTGAGGCAAAAACAAAGTGCTCGATTGATCGACTAATATTGTTATTTTTACGTCCAAGGTAAGTTCGTGTAAAATACATATTGTTTGTATAATGTTTGTATGTGATGAAATAAATAGAAATGAGATTGAGAAGTTGGAGTATGTGAAATGTGAGTCGAATTTGAGGCACTAAGTGTGCGAGAAATGAAATAGCTATGGCTATTAAAAATGGCACTGAGTGTGCGAGAATATAACAGCAATAGCTGAATAAATGGCACTATATGCGCGATACCGATATAAGTTCAGTTTAATAAAATGGCACTAAGTGTGCTATATTATTATAGCTTCGGCTAATTAATTGGCACTAAGTGTGCGAGTTCATCGAATGTTTAAGTATGATCGAATGAAGTAGTGCATCGAGCAACGAAATGATAAATGTGATAGATAAGAACGTGATGATACAGTTGTGTACGAAACATATGTGGTTGATGATAATGAGTATGAAGTAGATGAAAGGTTATGTAAATGAATGATGAGATGAGTTGCATTAAGTGTTAGCTAATTGATAGAATTTTATTTTAATTAATGAGTTAAATGTGTTATATCATGAACTTATTAAGCTTTAAAGCTTATTGTGTGAAATGTTCTCTATTTTACAGTGTTATAAAGCTAGCTCGGATCCAGGGATCGTCAGTGACTCACTCACACTATCGGATATCTATTTTGGTACCATTTTGAGAGTTGTATATATGGTATATGGCATGTATAGACTAGAAGTAATTAGTATGTTTTGTGATGTGAATATCTAGCCATGAGATTTGGCTTGTAAATGTTGGTATGTATAGCCTTTTAAGTTGGCCTAAAGATGTGTTTGATAGGTAAGCTATATGATAAATATAATGTTTATGTGATGGTTTGAATATGGAATGTTGAATTGGTAAGTTTTGTGGTATGAAGTATGTGATAAAATGATAAGTTTATGTATTTGGAACTTCTGCAAGTTGTGATCATTTTGGTACATTGATTTGGTATGTTGGTTGTGAAATTGAGTAGTGAATTGGATGGTAATTGAATGGCATGAAATATATATAAATTGGTTGATTTGGTTGCCTATGAATGTATGCAAATAATGCTAAAATGTTGTGGTTTTGGAATGCTTGAGATAGGTGGGAAATGTGGCTTAAACCAAGCCTAATTTCACCCCACACGGTTGAGCACACGGGAGTGTGTCTTAACCGTGTGTCTATTGTAATTTAGTTATTCAAGTTAGTCTTGAGCACGGCCTAGACACACGGGCGTGTCTGGTGGCAGTGCGAAGCACACAGCCATGATACATGGACGTGTGTGGCCATTTCGAATGGTATACGGGCTAGACAAATGGGCGTGTGGTCGGTCGTGTGACCCAAATCAGTTTCAACCACGGCCAAGGCACACGGACGTGGCTTGTGGTCGTATGGTGAAGTCAGTATGTATGCCCTGTTTTGCCACAACCTTGGCACACGGGCTTGTCTAATGCCATGCGAGGCACACGGCCTGTTCACACGGGTGTGTGACCTTTATAACTTAAAAAAATGTTTAAGTTTTAGAAAAATTTGTATGTGCTCGGTTTAGTCCCGACTCATTTCTAAAGTATGTTTAAGGTCTTGTTGACCTAAGTCAAAGACTTATTGTTGATGTTTGATTATGATTTGAGAATGATGTATATGAATTGTGCGTAAAACATTTTGATTTGTCTGGTAACGCCTTTAACCCTAATCCTGCGTTGAATACGGGTTAGAGGTGTTACAATGAAAGTAAAATGATGTTTCATATTGCATGTGGTTTGGTAAGCTTGTTCTGAATAAAATATGAAGTCCTAAGCAAGTATAAATCGATAAGAAGTTGATATGCATGAGCCATGTTGATGAATGTGTAAGTGCTCATTTATGCCATGTAGGATGTCATTGAGATGTGTAAGTATGCATGTATCTTTGAGGGTGACAAGAGGCTTAGAAAATAGCCTCAATGTTGTCCACACAGGTAGACACACGGGCGTGTGTTTAAGCCGTGTGTGACACACGGTCTGCCCCATGGGTGTGTGTCTAGGCCGTGCGTCCCTTGCGCCCTAATTAATGCAAAACAGAATGCCCAGTAGTAAACACAGCCTTAGGACATGGGCGTGTGCCCAGGCCGTGTGAAGTCTGCACTTGATTTTTGGAATTTAATTCGCCACACGGCCTAAGCACACGAGTGTGTGACTCAGCCGTGTGACCCTATTTAGTTGATGACTTCATAAACAGAGAGTTACATGGGCTGAGGAAACGGGCATGTCGCAAGCCACACGGGCATGTGTGACAACACGGCCTAACCACACGGGCGTGTGACCCTCCAAAATAAGAAAATTTTCTAAGTGTCACAAAAGTTTCAAAAGTTCTTGGTTTAGTCCTGAACCACACCCATTGTACATTTTGGGCCTCGTGGGCCCATATAAGGGACGAGATGCATGTTTATGAATGGTTTTAAATTGAATGAAATTTATGGCCCGATTTTGTATGAATGTTTATGTTTGAGTCCAGCAACGCCTTGGACCCTGTCCCAGTGTCGAATATGGGTAAGGGGTGTTACATATAAAATGTTCGTTATATGATGTTATACTTCGATAATACGATGTAGCCCTAATCCAGTGACGGATACGGGCTAGGATGTTACAGCATATGCTTTTATATTAATATGGTTTGTTTTCTTTTTGTTAATGCAGGTCACCCACGCAAGGATTGCACTACACATCCAAGTTTTAATGGAGAGGAGGACTACCTCAAACTACTTGTGTGTTTGCTTGAGGACAAGAAAATCCTTAAGTGAAAGGGAATTTGATATGTCATAATTTGATATGGTAAATTAAGTCTATTTTTGACACATAAAGAGCTTGTAATTAAGCATTTTATATATTTCTTTTTTGTTTTTAATATTTATTAGATTTTTATATTAGTAGTTAGTTTCTGTATTTTTAGCATGTTTTGTGAACATAATTTGATATGGCAAGATCGTAATAATGGACGGAACTGAAATTTATCAGAAACAAAAATTGAAAAGAATAGATTAATTAAAGAAAGCAAACATCGCTAGAATACAAAGTGAATAAAAGGAAAATAGGTGCCCCAGATATCGCAGCATGAGCTATCTCTGTACGAACTTCTTGAGGACCCTTTTTTTAAGCTCAATACGTGTTTAGGGGATCTAGAGTACTCTTATTGATGCCCCAAGATATAACATCTCTCCTCCCTATTATTTAGGTATCGCAAGACTACCGCATGCCCCACCTTCGATTAAAATTCGAATCACCCTTTACGAGTTTTCAATTCAAAATCCCTTTGGTCTCAAGGTGCCCTTTGCGAGTTTTCATCTTGGCCTCTCCCTTTTTTTTTAGGCGAAGTATTTCTGAATCGAATCTGAATTTACAGGATTGGGTAAAGTCTTGCCATCCATTTCGGTCAATATCAACGCTCCTCCATAAAAGGCCTTCTTTACCACATAAGGTCCTTCCCAATTCGGCATCTATTTTCCTCTAAAATCTTTTTGTATATGCAGTATCTTTTTCAATACTAGGTCTCTCTTGTGGAATTCTCTAAGGCAAACCTTTTTTTCGTAAGCTCGCATCATCCGTTTTTGGTACATCTGACCATGACGGATACCCCTCAGCCTTTTTTCTTCAATCAAATTCAACTGATCATATTGGGACTGAATCCATTCTGCTTCGTCCAACTTTACTTCTGACAAAACTCTGAGGGAAGGAATCTCGACCTCGATTGGGAAAACTGCCTCCATTCTATAAACCAATGAGAAAGGCGTTGCCCCGGTAGAGGTCCTGACAGACGTTCGATAAGTATAAAGTGCGAATTGTAGCTTCTCATGCCAATCTCTATAAGTTTTAGTCATCTTCCCTACAATCTTCTTAATGTTCTTATTGGCTG
This sequence comes from Gossypium longicalyx, assembly GCA_025698465.1. Lineage (NCBI taxonomy): Eukaryota > Viridiplantae > Streptophyta > Magnoliopsida > Malvales > Malvaceae > Gossypium > Gossypium longicalyx. The sequence goes on along the minus strand of CM047006.1, from coordinate 53,359,662 downwards.
CTTCCACTGCACCATTCATTTTTGGGTGATACGGCGACGAGTTATGGTGTTTGATCTTGAATTGACTATAGACCTCTACTATTGTACTGGTGTTCAAATTCAATGCATTGTTAGATATGATCCTTTCTAACATTCTATATCAACAAATGATTTCCTTTTTTAGAACTTGCTACTGCCGACTTTGTAACATTGGCATATGAAGCGGCCTCTACCCACTTGGTGAAGTAGTCGATGACCATAAAGATGAATCGATGCCCATTAGAAGCTTTTGGCGATATTGGCCCAATCACATCCATGCCCCACATCGAGAAAGGCCATAGAGAAGTCATAACATGTAGCGGTGAAGGGGGCACATGAATCTTGTCTCCATGGATTTAGCACTTATGACATCTTTTGGCGTAGTTAATACAATCCACTTCCATGGTGGACCAATAATAACCAAACCTCATAATTTGCCTGGCCATTGTAAAGCCATTAGTGTGTGCCCACAGACGCCCCTATGGACTTCTTCCAAGATTTTCTTAGCCTCTATAGCGTCTACACATCTTAATAGCACCTTGTCATTCCTTCTTTTGTATAGGATCTCCCCGTCCAAGACATAATCACTGGCCAGTCTTCTCAACGTCCTTTTGTCATTCTCAGTAGCTTGGTCGGGGTACTCACAATTTTTCACATATAACAGCATATCGTGGTACCAAGGATGATCAACCTTTTCTTCTTCTTCGATGTTGTAACAATAAGCCGAAGCCTCATAAATACTCATTTGGATCAATTTCACATCCTCTTTTTTGTTCACCTTGATTATGGAAGCTAAAGTTGCTAGGACGTCAGCCATCTAATTTTCTTCTCGCAGTAGATAGCAGAAGATGATATTATCAAACTCTTTAATTAATTCAAGAACTATCCTTCGATAATTGTTCAACTTGGGGTCCCTTGTCTCCCATTCACCTTTGAGTTGATAAATCACTAGCGCAGAATCTCCATATACCTCTAGCATATTGATTTCACGTTCCATGGCTGCACGAATTCACATGATGCATGCTTCGTATTAGGCCATATTATTTATGCAATCAAAATCCAATTTACTAGTGAAGGGATAATGATCTCTGTTTGGGGATACCAAGACTGTCCCGATTCCGTTACCCATAGAATTTGATGCTCCGTTGAAGTTTAACTTCTAAGAATGACCTCTTTGAGGGTCTTCTTCAGTGGTTCCCACGTACATTAGATCTTCATTTGGGAAATCAAAGTTCAGAGGCTCGTAGTCTTCTAAAGCTCTACTGGCTAGAAAATCTGCTATTGCACTCCCTTTTATAGCTTTCTGGTTCACATATACTATATCAAATTCAGAAAGCAAAATTTGTCATCGGGCCATTCTCCCATTCAAAGCAGTCGACTCCATCATGTACTTTACGGGGTCCAATTTAGAGATCAGCCAAGTTGTGTGGTACAACATGTATTGTCTCAGTCTTCGGGTTGTCCATATTAAGGCACAACACAACTTTTCAATCGGCGAGTATCTCGTCTTACACTCAGTAATTTTTTTACTGAGGTAATATATCACTTTTTCTTTCCTTCCTGACTCATCGTGTTAGCCAAGCACACATCCCATAGAATTTTCAAATACTACCAAATACAGTATCAGCGGCTTATCTAGACTAGGTGGTGTCAATGTTCGGGCATTAGACAAGTATTGCTTAACCTTGTCAAAAATCTTCTGGCACTCCTCATCCCAAACACTAGGATTGTGCTTCTTAAGGAGACGGAATATAGGGTCACATTTCTCGATTAGTTGTGAAATAAACCGAGCGATGTAATTTAGTCTTTCTAAGAATCTTCGAACTTCTTTCTGAGTACGCGGCAAAGGTAACTCCTGTATGGCTTTGACTTTATCTGGGTCAATCTCAATCCCTTTTTCGCTGACTACGAATCCTAACAGTTTTCCTGACCTAGCCCCGAAGGTACATTTTGCTAGATTGAGTTTCAGCTGGAAATTCCTCAACCTCAAAAATAATTTCCTCAAGACTCGCACATGTTCCTCTTCTGTTCGGGATTTAGCGATCATGTCATCAACATAAACTTTAATTTCTTTGTGCATCATATCATGGAACAAGGTTAACATGGCTCTCTGATATGTTGCTCTCGCATTTTTCAGTCCAAATGGCATTACTTTATAGCAAAAGGTTCCCCACATGGTTACGAATGTGGTTTTATCCATGTCTTTAGGATGCATCTTTATCTGATTGTATCATGAGAAACCATCCATAAAGGAGAACAGTGAGTAACCTGTCGTGTTCTCCACTAAGGTGTCGATATGGGGCAATGGAAAGTTATTTTTTGGGCTGGCTTTGTTCAAATCCCTATAATCTACACACATTCATACTTTTCCATCTTTTTTAGGGATGGGGAGGATATTGGCTACCCATTCTGAATACTTCACCACTTGTAGGAAACCAGCATCGAATTGCTTCTTGTCCTCTACTTTTACTTTCAACAAAACATCAGGCCTTATCCTTCAGAGCTTCCGTTGAACTGGCTTGCACTCTTCTTTTATGGGGAGCCGGTGTACCACGTTATCAATACTTAGCCTAGGCATATCTTGATATGACCATGCAAAGACATTTTTGAACTCTTGGAGTAACTCAATGAGGTCCCGCTTTGTCTCTGTGGTAATGTAAGCTCTGATCTTTACTTCTTTCTTTTCTTGGTCATCTCCCAAGTTCATAATTTCTACTGACTCTTTGTGAGGTAGAATCTATTTCTCCTCTTGTTCTACCATCCTTAACAAATCAGAGGATAAATTACAGTCTTTGTCATCTTCAAAGTCCTGAGATCCCTCTAGACACAAATCTTGCTCAAAAAGAGATTTTGAGTTAGTAGCAACGTCGCTCATATCGTTGATATCTAGAGACCTATTGTAGGTGCGAAGGAAGATACAAAGAACAAAAGAATCTAAGAATAATGGTATGTATGGTATGATTATGAATGAAAGAATAAAAGAATATTTGCTCGGAATAAGATAAAAAGATGCATTTCATTGAAATAATGATTTTGAACATGAGCCTATTTCACAAAAAGGACTCTTATTACTCCTAGGCCTAGAGCAATAAGTTTGTTTTGAACATTACTCTGTGTTAGTTCTAAAGACTATAGGAGTCTCTTCAGCAGTCCAATTATTCAGAACACTTCCCGACTTATAAGGGCGAATGCCCGACAAATTCTCTACTCTAGTTCCTTCTTCGTATGTGGCGTTGATGTCCAAATTTCCCAACATTCGTTCCACGATTTCCTTTCTTGGCGTACCCTGCTCAGGGTGAATGATTCATCCAGACATAAAAGTCTTTGATATATGAGGAAAGATCATTGGTTCCCATTTGATCTCCTCACCACTCAATCGTGCTCTCCTTCTCTCTTACTTCTTCTCCAGTTCCTTCTTTCTTTGCTTCGCATCTAGCTTAAATCCTAAGCCAAGGCAGTCTTGTTTGTCCTTCATTATTGGTGCCTTAATCTTAGAGGTATCTTCCGAGTCCTCTTTCCAGTAGGGCCGCTTTCCCAACAGTTAGCCGTAGGCCCATTTTTGTAGTCTTAGATAACCTGAGCATCGGAATCCTATTTCCTTCAGGAATGAATGCCGCATTCACAAACCCTAAAGACCGAAAGGAACATTCGATTGTTTCATCATTTGCCTCTAGATATGGCGCGTCACTGGTCACTACTGCGATGATGTCCTCTTCGGCATTTATCGTTACCAACCGACCTTCAGTTACCAATTTCAACTTTTGGTGTAGCGATGAAGAGACTGCCCTTGCTGAATGTATCCATGGCCTCCCCAATAGGCAATTGTACGAAGGCTTGATGTCCATGACTAGGAAATCTACCTCGTACGTGCTTGGACCGATTAGAAGGGGTATTTCGATTCTGCCCATTACCTTCCTTTCTGTTCCATCGAATGCTCTCACTATATTTTAGTAGGCTTTCGTGTGAGAACTATCTACAGGAAATCTGTTCAGTGTGGATAATGGTAGGACATGATCCATTGTCAATCAATACCCCTGGTAATGCATACCCCTTACAGCGGGTCATGATGTGCAATGCCTAAGCCGATCCCCTGCCTCCTGGCGGTACTTCACCATCATTGAAGAATATGAAGTTGTCGGCACTCATATTGTTGACTAAGCGGTCCAGCTTGTTTACTGTAACACCCCAAACCCAGCCCAAACATTACGGCCGAATCCAGCGTGTCACACTGAAGCGTCACTGTAAAAGTCATGTTTTATCAAAAATCTTTCTTAGTGTTTAAAGAATATCTTCGTGATATCTTAAAGTGAATAGAAGCTGTGCACCAGGTAGGATGCCAGTAAAAGAGGAGGTGAGTCTATTAGACTGCTTAAGTACCAAGCTCTCCACGGATCCACTCCTAGACATGCACACAACCATTGCCACACTTTAACTGAGTGGTTGTTCAGGAAAACCATTTCGTTTTAAATCATTTGGAAACACTTATTAATTTTGAGAACGTTTTCGTTTAGGAAGATTTGTCTTGTTTTGTGATATTTTGAAATCAGGTAATTTATTTTTATCTTTTTTCTTTCTTTTTCAAAACGCGCCCTAGAGCTATTCGATTTCAAACATTTAAAACAATATCATGCCTAAGCTAACAATCATACTAAAGCAACTAAAAATAATTTAAGCGGCTTTACTACAACTTAAACCCAAAATAATTAAAGTAAATAATAACTAATCAAGTTATAAGAAGAAAACCGAGCTTGCAAAACATGTGGCCATTCCGAATCCCTCAGAGCTCCAAGTCCACTATGGTTGGGGGTTACCTGCATGGATAAAATTAAGGGGTGAGTTTGGAAAACTCAGTGTGTAAAATAACCCAACCATAGTCCAGATCAGTACAAACCACAGAAACAGATTAAGTTGGGCATTAGCCCTATACAAAATTCAGAATGAAGCCCATAGGCCCATAACAGATACAGAACAGAAATATCATGTATGCAGAAAACCCAACCCATATTCATCCGTATACACCCCCGTACCAACCTTACACCATGTAGGGAGACAACTTGACCCACCCATCTACTACACACGACAGAATTTGCAGCATGGTCGCTGAGCGAATATTGTGACAGAGTCACGGATATGAATATTGTGGCATAGCCACGAAGCAGAGATATTTGTGCAAAGTGCCACTAGAAACAGATAATTGTGGCAAAGCCACTAGAACACTTCCTCCATCAAAATAACCCTTATCCCATGCAACAGATATACATGTCATGGCATATCGCAAATAGAATTAGAATATCAGGCAATTCAGTCAAAATCAACCCTAAGGTATAACGGTCATTTTGCACCTAGGGATATAAAGGTAATTTTCACACCTAGCGGTATTTAGTGAAATTACTATTTTAGGGTTTTCATGCATATTACAACCATCAACGTTTTAACAGAAACACTTACTAAGCGTTTTTACCGAATTGGGCCTGTTAGCCAATTAACCCGTTTTCGGCCCATTAAGCCCAAATATACCGAAGTGCATGAAATTGCGCACTCTGAAATCTTACTGCTTGAGATTACCAGGATTAACAAACAAACTATCTCACGAGCACTCGCACGCTCGCAAGTTCACAAAATGCTGATTTTTTGTCATTTCAGCTTTTCGGCTTTTTTCCAATCTAGTCTACGAGTGGGTGTCGTTTACACACCTAATTTGCGACAACTGCTACCGAAATCTCCCACGATATCCTACAATCGGTCACTAGACATATCAGATCCAAAATACAATGGCTACCATCATAAACTTCATTACCATAATCGGCCATCAATACCTATGGCCCTTGAGATCCTACCTTTGCTAAAACTAGTGACTAGATTTAGATCTAGTCGTTCCACTTGTCCAAGCCTTCGATCAGCAGCCTCTAAATCACTACACCAAACAAATAAATTGTTACAACCCTTAGAGCCTTAAGTTCCAATCGACAGGCTCCCTATGCCTTTAGGGATTTCGGCTTTTCTAAATCCCGAAATAAAGAATAGATCTGAGTACCTACCACAGGTTCTTTCAACCAAAATGATTCTAGTTCAGTTTCCACTCAGATCTGATGCAGAGCTAGCCCTTAAGCACTAGCAGAAATCGAACCTTAGAGATCTAAAGATTCGGCTATATGTCCCTAAAACTATGGTGTTTTCGGCTTTTGGACTGTGAAGAGGAAGATGATTTGGTATAGTGGTTTTGCAGTGATATTGTCGACAGGGGTTGGGGTTTAGAGGATGTGAAAATCGACCAAAAGAGATGAAGAAAATAGAAGGATTTTGGCTAGAAGAATTCGGTACAAGAAACAACTTTTGGGATTTCGGCTTTTATGGCAATCGGCTATAGAGGTTTAGAAAAGAATGGGAATGAAGGAGGAGATGAGTAGAATAGTAGGAATGTGTTGGCTAGAGAAGAAAAGAAGGAGAAAAGAAAATAGAAGAAGAAAGGAGAAGAGAAGGAAGAATTCGGCACTCAGGAGATCTAACTTTGCGTTTTCGGCTTTTTGCGACACTGATAAGAGAATAGAATGAAAGTGAAGGCTCTAGGTGGCTAACCCTAATTCGGCAAAACAAAAAGAAATAAAGCTTGCCCTAATGGCCATTCAGACCCACGGCCCAACCTTTCTAAAGCCCTAGCCGAACTTCCACTTAAGCTCTATCACATGCCCGGCACATGCACACAAAAATAAAAGTAACAACACGCTTACCTTGTGACTTGAACTCTGGCTCCCCCCTAAACATCCACACGTCACTCCCCCAAACCCCTAGGTGGCGTCACATGCCACTTTACCACAGATCTTTCTGTGTCCTATTTTACCACCTCAATCTTAAAAGCCCATAATGCCAGAACCCTCTCTCTCCAAAATTAAAAATTTCAGAAGTTGCCTTGAATTAACTTTACTCTTGGGCCTTTTAAAGGCCGCTAACATACTCAGACCCACATCAGACAGTCAAAACACAGTATTTCTAAAATTCATTGGAAATCACAGAAATCTCAAAAAATTAGGGCGTTACAACTCTACCCTCCTTAAAGAAATTTCGTCCTCGAAATTTACCCGATTCAAATAGATGAGGGTATTGTTATCACATCGCCTCTTCTGGCTCCCAAGTAGCTTCCTCTCTGCCATGATTTCTCCAAAGCAGTTTTACCAATGGAACTAACTTCCTTCTTAGAACCTCAACATCATGATCCAGTATCTGCACAGGCTCTTCCTCGAAAGTCAAATCAGGCTGCACTTCAATCTCTGCAACCGGCACGACATGAGTGGGGTCAGAACGATATCACCTCAACATGGAGACGTGGAAAACATCGTGAATCCTGTCTAACTCTGGAGGTAATTCCAATTGGTAAAGCACAGGACCCACTCGCTTAAGAACCCGATAAGGACCAATGAACAGCAGACTCAACTTTGCCCCTCTTACCAAACCTTAATATCTTCTTCCAAGGTGAAACCTTTAAGAAGACCATCTCACCCACTGAGTACTCAATCTTCTTGCGTTTCAAATCTGCATACGACTTTTGCCTATCAGATGCTTCCTTTAACCGATCTCTGATTATTCTGACCTTATCTTCAGTATTCACTACCAACTCAAGTCCAAGAACCTATCGTTCTCCCATTTCAATCCAACAACTAGGTGTACGACACCTACGTCAATACAGCGCTTCATAGGGTACCATTCGGATACTTGTCTGGTAACTGTTCTTGTACGCAAACTCCGCCAACGGTAAGTAATCCTCCTAACTACCTCGAAAGTCGGTAACGCATCCCCTCAACATGTCTTCCAAAATCTGAATAACCCTTTTCGACTGACCATCTGTCTGAGGATGAAAAGCCGTGCTAAAGTTCAATCGCATTCCCAACGCCCCATGCAACCTTTGCCAGAACCGAGATGTGAACCTAGGATCTCGATAAAAAATAATCGATACTGACACTCCATGAAATCGCACAATCTCTGCCATGTACAATTTGGCTAACTTCTGCAGTGAATAATTAGTGCAGACAGGTATGAAATGAGCAGATTTGGTCAACCTATCCACAAGTACCCAAATCGAGTCCTTCTTCGTCGGTGTCAAGGGTAACCCACTCACAAAGTCCATGGTTACCCTCTCCCACTTCCAAAGTGGTATCTTCACTGGCTGTAAAAGTCCGGAAGGTAGTTGATGCTCAGCTTTCACTTGCTGGCATGTCAGATATTTCCCCACAAACTCTGTTACTTCTCGTTTAAGCCCAGGCCACCAATACAATTCTCGCAAGTCGTGATACAACTTATTCCCTCCAGGATGCATGGCACAAAGTCCTCCATTAGCTTCTTTCAGTATTGACTGCCTTAAGTCAAAGTCCTTCGGAATGCAAACTTTTCCTCAGAAACACAGAACTCCTTCACTATTCAACCCAAACTCAGAAGTTTCCCTATTCTTAACTTGTTGAAATCGAGAAACTAAAGACTCATCCTTCAACTGCTTTTCCTTAATCTGATCCACCTAGGCTGGCCTTACTTGCAACTCAGCCAACAGACTACCATCATCATACAGACTCAAACGAGCAAACATTGCCCTCAGATCAGATACAACTCTACGGCTTAGAGCATCGGCTACCACATTAGCCTTGCCTGGGTGATACTCAATTGAACAGTCATAATCCTTAAGTAACTCTATCCATCTTCGTTGCCTAAGGTTCAGCTCCTTCTGAGTCAGCAAGTACTTAAGACTCTTATGATCCGTGTATATGACACACCTTTCTCCATACAGGTAATGTCTCCAAATCTTAAGTGCAAAGATTACTGCTGCCAATTCTAGGTCATGAGTAGGATAGTTTACTTCGTGAGGCTTAAGTTGTCGCCATGCATAAGCAACCACCTTACCCTCTTGCATCAACACGTAGCCCAAACCCACATGTGATGCGTCACTATACACGGTAAAATCCTTCTCAGACTCCGGCTGAATTAATACAGGTGCCTTAGTCAGAACTTCCTTCAACTTCTCAAAAGCTTTCTATTGCTTCTCGGTCCAAACAAACGGTACTCCTTTCCTTATAAGCTTTGTCAAAGGTGCTGCCAACACAAAAAAACCTTCCACAAACCTTCTGTAGTACCCTGCCAAACCCAGGAAACTCTGAATTTTCGACACCGACCTAGGTGGCTTCCACTCCAGAATTGCTTCAATCTTTCGAGGGTCTACCTTGATCCCCTCAGCAAAGACAACATGACCTAAGAAGGTTACCTCCCTCAACGAAAATTCACACTTACTGAATTTCGCATAAAGTTCCTTCTCCCTCAACATTTGTAGCACAATGCGGAGATGCTCATCATGCTTCTCCTCGATTTTAGAATATACCAAAATATCGTCAATAAAAACGACTACGAATCGATCCAAAAATGGTTGAAATACCCGATTCATCAAATCCATAAATACTGCAGGAGCATTCGTCAAACCAAATGGCATAACCAAAAACTCGTAATAACCATACCGAGTTCTGAATGTCGCCTTATGATTATCTACCTCCTTGACCCTTAACTGACGATATCTAGATCGAAGATCAATCTTGGAGAATATCGAAGTTCCTCTAAGTTGGTCAAACAAGTAGTCGATTCTTGGCAAAGGGTACTTATTCTTAATCGTCAGTTTGTTCAACTGTCGATAATCGATGCACATCCACATCGTCTCATCCTTCTTTCACACAAACAATACTGGTGCTCCCCACGGGGACACACTCGGCCTAATAAAGCCTCTATCCAACAACTCTTGAATCTGTGCTTTCAGCTCCACTAACTCATTCGGTGCCATCCTGTATGGTGCAATAGACACTGGTGTCGTTCTAGGCAACAAGTCAATTCCAAACTCGAATTCTCAGTTCGGAGGCAATCCCGGAAGCTCCTCTGGAAAAACATCTTGGAACTCCTTAACGGTTCTAACTTTATCCACTGTCAGACCCTCAGTCTCCGACTAACTTACAAATGCCAAATACGCCTCATAGCCTTTACGAATCCACTTCTCGGCTTTCAATGCCGACACTACATTGGACAAATAATCCCTTCGCTCACCTATCATCATAACCTCTTCACCCTCAGCGGTCCTTAACACCATACGCTTAGCTGCACAGTCCAAAGTTGCCCTATACTTACCCAGCCAATCCATCCCCAGAATGACGTCGAATTCTCCGAACGGTAACTCTATCAAGTCTCCAGAGAAAATCTTCCTTTGAGTTTCTAAAGGCACGTCTTTATACAGTTTGTCTACCCTAACCGAGTGGCCTAAAGGACTTAGTATAGATACCCCACTCACAATCTCCTTAGAGTGCACACCTAACGACCCAGATATGGCACATGAAATATACGAATCAGTAGATCCAACATCTATCAAAGCAGTGTACGGCATGCTAAAAATTAAGAATGTACCAGTTATGACGCCGGATGCATCACCCTTCTCTCGGCGATGAGCTGCATACACCAGCGTTGGCTGTTAAGCCTCAGCATTCCTGACCCCTCTGCCGGGTACTCCTCGACCCCGACCATTTCCATTATCGACCCTACCTTGTCCATGTCCTCTCAATCGTTGCGGTCCACCTCTCATTGGTTGAGCAATCCTCTGTTCTGCAACTTGCACCTGATTTGTTTTCTGAGGACAGTCCTTGACTTTATGCTCCATAGATCCGCACCGGAAACAAGCACCAGAACGTTTCCTACACTCACCCAGATGTACCTTGCCACAGTCCCCACAAACTTGTGGTCTAACAACATTCATCGGAACTGCTCGAACTGGCTCTTCTATTTACACCACCCGAGGGTCCCGAATCCCTTCGAAAACGATTTTGATCCTTCTCACGATTCTGTCTTTCAGTACGCTTCACCTCCTCAGCTATCTTAGCTTTCTCCACCAAAGCAGCAAAGTCACGCTCCCTCTGCAGAGCAATTAGCACCCTAAGTTTATCTCTAAGACCATCCTCAAAGCGCACACTACGTTCGTACTCTGTAGTGACTATCCCCACGGCATACCGGCTCAACCTCAGAAACCCAGCCTCGTACTCAGCAACTATCTTACCCCCTTGTACCAGATTCAGAAATTCCTTCCTGCGGGCGTCCACATAACTCGCCCCAACATACTTTCCCTTGAAGGCCGTCTTAAACAGCTCCCAAGTCACCTTGTCAGCAGGGGTCCCATCTCTCACAGTGAGCCACCACTGATAAGCCTCATCCCGTATCAATGATATGACTCCCTTCAGCTTCAGCTCTACGGAACAGTCCAAATCATCCATAATCTGTTCCGTAGCCTCTAACCAATACTCAGCCACATTCGGGGCTACACCAGATACACCCCTAAAGATCTCCGATCCATTAGCCCGGAGTCGCTCAAAAATAGACCCCCGAATTTCGTTACCCGTACTTACCCCGGCAACCCTTTCCAGAACATGAAGCATTGCCTGAGATAGAGCGTCATCCCCGGCACCTCGATCATGAGACTCTACTTCTATTGCGGGTGGTACCGGTGCACCTGCCGCCGGCATATGTCTTGAAGACAAAGATCCAGCCCGTGCACTACCTCGACCACGTCCACAGCCTCTTCTACGAGCTGCTCTCGTACTCATGTCGTATTATCTGATTACGAATTTTATACATCAATCAAATATTTCAATGTTTATTACAGATGTTTTGTGAACAGACAATAATTCAGAGTTTGGTTTTCGCGGAATCGTAGCCTAGCTACAGTCTCAGTTTAGTTATCAAAATTCCTACAGTTCCAATATCACCTTAACTAGAGTATCATAATAGGGTTTCAGTATAGGCATATAGCTGATAATTCAGAAACATTCAAAAAAATTTAGAATGATACTTACAGACTTGGGCCGGAGGTTCGGTGTGCCACCTTCTCAGAAAAAATCTTAAAAATGAAATCCCAAAGTAATTTTTTAAATTTTTTTTAAAAGAAACCCTTTCACAGTCGAATTGTTGTAACCTAGGCTCTGATACCACTAAATGTAATACCCCAAACTCGGCCCAAACGTTACGGTCGAATCCGGCGTGTCACACTGAAGCGTCACTGTAAAATTCATGTTTTATCAAAAATCTTTCTTAGTGTTTAAAGAATATCTTCGTGATAGATTAAAGTGAATAGAAGCTGTGCACCAGGTAGGATGCTAGTAAAAGAGGAGGTGAGTCTATTAGACTGCTTAAGTACCAAGCTCTCCACAGATCCACTCCTAGACATGCACACAACCATTGCCACACTTTAACTGAGTGGTTGTTCAGGAAAACCATTTCGTTTTAAATCATTCGAAAACACTTATTAATTTTGAGAACGTTTTTGTTTAGAAAGATTTGTCTTGTTTTGTGATATTTTGAAATCAGGTAATTTATTTTTATCTTTTTTCTTTCTTTTCAAAACGCGCCCTAGAGCTATTCGATTTCAAAGATTTAAAACAATATCACGCCTAAGCTAACAATCATACTAAAGCAACTAAAAATAATTTAAGCGGCCTTATTACAACTTAAACCCAAAATAATTAAAGTAAATAATAACTAATCAAGTCATAATAAGAAAACCGAGCTTGCAAAACATGTGGCCACTGCGAATCCCTCACAGCTCCAAGTCCACTATGGTTGGGGGTTACCTGCATAGATAAAATTAAGGGGTGAGTTTGGAAAACTCAGTGTGTAAAATAACCCAACCATAGTCCAGATTAGTACAAACCACAGAAACAGATTAAGTTAGGCCTTAGCCCTATACAAAATTCAGAATGAAGCCCATAGGCCCATAATGAGATCTGAGCAAGAAATATCATGTATCAGAAAAACCCAACCCGTATCCATCCGTATACACCCCGTACCAACCTTACACCATGTGGGAGACAACTCGACCCACCCATCCGCTACACACCACAGAATTTGTAGCATGGTTGCTGAAGCGAGATATTGTGACAGAGTCACAGATATCTGATATTGTGGCGAGCCACGAGCAGATATTTGTGGCGGTGCCACCATAAACAGAGATAATTGTGGCAAAGCCACGAACACTTCCTCCATCAAAATAACCCTTATCCCATGCAACAGATATACATTTCATGGCATATCGCAAACAGAATTAGAATATCAGGGAATTCAGTCAAAATCAACCCTAGGGTATAACGGTCATTTTGCACCTAGGGATATAATGGTAATTTTCATACTGAGGGGTATTTAGTGAATTTACTATTTTAAGGTTTTCATGCATATTACAACCATCAACGTTTTAACAGAAACACTTACCGAGCATTTTTATCGAATTGGGCCCGTTAACCCATTAACCCGTTTTCGGCCCATTAAGCCCAAATATACCGAAGTGCACGAAATTGTGCACTCTGAAATCTTACTGCTTGATATTACCAGGATTAACAAACAAAATATCTCACGAGCGCTCGCACGCTCGCACGCTCGCAAGTTCACAAAATATCGGCTTTTCGGCATTTTGGCTTTTCGACTTTTGCCGATCCAGTCTATGAGTGGGTGTCGTTTACACACCTGATTTGCGACAACTACTACTGAAATCTCCCACGATATCCTACAATTAGCCACTAGACATATCAGATCCAAAATACGATGCCAACCATCATAAACTTACTTACCATAATCGGCCATCTATACCTATGGCCCTTGAGATCCTACATTTGCCAAAACTAGTGACTAGATTTAGATCTAGTCATTCCACTTGTCCAAGCCTTTGATCAGCAGCCTCTAGATCACTATACCAAACAAATCAATTGTTACAACCCTTAGAGCCTTAAGCTCCAATCGACAGCCTCCCTATGCCTTTAGGGATTTTGCTTTTTCTATATCCCGAAATAAAGAATAGATCTGAGTACCTACCACAGGTTCTTTCAACCAAAACGATTCTACTTCAGTTTCCACTCATATCTGATATAGATCTAGCCTTTAAGCACTAGCATAAATCGAACCTTAGAGATCTAAAGATTTGGCTATATGTCCCTAAAACTATGGTGTTTTCGGCTTTTAGACTGTGAAGAGGAAGATGATTTGGTATAGTATATTTGTCGTGATATTGTAGACAGGGGTTGGGGTTTAGAGGATGTGAAAATCGGCCAAAAGAGATGAAGAAAATAGAAGGATTTTGGCTAGAAGAAATCGGTACAAGAAATAACTTTCGGGATTTCGGCTTTTATGGCAATCAGCTATAGAGGTTTAGAAAAGAATAGGAATGAAAGAGGAGATGAGTAGAATGGTAGGAATGTTTCAGCTAGAGAAGAAAAGAAGGAGAAAAGAAAATAGAAGAAGAGAGGAGAAGAGAAGGAAGAATTCGGCCCTCAGGAGATCTAACTTTGCGTTTTTGGCTTTTTGCGACACTGACAAGAGAATAGAATAAAAGTGAAGGCTCTAGGTGGCTAACCCTAATTCAACAAAACAAAAAGAAAATAAAGCTTGCCCTAATGGCCATTCAGACCCACGGCCTAACCTTTCTAAAGCCCTAGCCGAACTTCCACTTAAGCTCTATCACATGCCCGGCACATGCACACAAAAATAAAAGTAACAACACGCTTACCTTGTGACTTGAACTCTGGCTCCCCCCTAAACATCCACACGTCACTCCCCCAAACCCCTAGGTGGCGTCACATGCCACTTTACCACAGATCTTTCTGTGTCCTATTTTACCACCTCAATCTTAAAAGCCCATAATGCCAGAACCCTCTCTCTCCAAAATTAAAAATTTCAGAAGTTGCCTCGAATTAACTTTACTCTTGGGCCTTTTAAAGGCCGCTAACATACTCAAACCCACATCAGACAGTCAAAACACAGTATTTCTAAAATTCATTGGAAATCACAGAAATCCCGAAAGTCCCAAAAAATTAGGGCGTTACATTTACCGAAATACCGTTAGCGATATAAGTTTCATTTAGCACCTTCATCAATACGCTACGATGGGTTTCTGAGCTTAAGAGTAAGGCTAGTACCGATATACGAGCTGGTTATTTATGCAATTGTTCCACGACACTATGCTCACTGTGTTTTAGAAATTTCAAGAATTCCTTGGCTTCTTTTTCTATTACTGATTCATTAATAGGCAGTTCAAGTCTAACCAACTTTTCTTTCTTTTGCTTAATCACCAATGATTTTCCTTTAACATGCTTAAATTTTGTATTTGGAGTATCATAATGTCTTCCGCTGCGCGTATAAAAACCCACGTCTTGACTTTCCTCTGATGCGTTAGCCAGGATTTCCTCTCTCGGGATCGTTACATTGCAGTTATAGTTCTAAGGTACCCTCTTGCTATCTTTATAAGGGAAAGCAACGGGATTCTGGATTACGACTTTTGGTACAACTTGTGCCCCGGCTTCATTAATTCTTGATCATGATATGATAACTACTGGGTGGTTGACTTTCTTAATATTCTTTGTTGACCCCTCTTCTGAGGCATACACATCTGTTCCTTCTGGGCTTCTGACATACGTAAAGAATTCTAGCTCCTTATTATCCATTAATGCTTGTACTAGAGCCCTGAATTCACCGCATTTTTGAATCTCATGATCCTATTGATCATGGAATTCACAATAATTCTTTGTTCCTCGGGGTCTGTCCTATGAATTCTGCCTTATTAACCTTCTTTCCACCATTTTCTTCCATACTTCTTTTAGTGGAGTATTCACTTCTGTGATATTAATCTTGATTTCTTTTCCCGAACTCTTGATTATCGCATTTACCCCATTATCCACATGGTTAGGTAACGGATTTTCTGCACTAGATGTATCATCAAATTTCACAATGCCCATTTTGATGAGTCTTTCAACTAATTTCTTGAAAGTGGTGTAGCTTTCTATCAAGTGTCCCGTGGTTCCCGCATGGTACTCGCATTGGGTGTTTACGTCGTACCATTTGGGGTATGGGGATTACATTGGCTTTAGATAGAAGGGGGACACAATATGTGCATCAAATAAAATTTTGTACAACTCTTTATACGTCATTGGGATAGACATAAATTGAAGTTTCTCCATATTTTACTTTGTGTTGGGCTGTGGGCCTTGCTGAGCAGTGGTTGTCGTCCTCGGTTGGCTTACAGTGACCAATTTTGAATATGTGCTCACATTATTTACCCCGTGCTCTTTCTTTCTCGGGGCTGGCCTTTTGGCATTTTCTCTAGCCTCTATTTTCTCTCACTTTATCACATTTTCTATCATTTCACCAGACATTACAATGTCTGAAAAACTCTTGGTTGCGCTTTCAGCATGTGATTAATGAAAGGTGCCTTCAGGGTATTAATGAAGAGTATGGTGGTTTCCTTTTCTAGCAGAGGCGGTTGGACTTGTATGGCCACCTCTCTCCATCGTTGGGCATATTACCTGAAGCTTTCATTGTGATTCTTCTCCATGCTCTGTAAAGTGATTCTATCAGGGGCTATGTCCGTCACATGACTATACTGTTTCATGAAAGCTTGTGCTAGATCCCTCCATGAATTGATCTGGGTACGGTTCAGTTGGTTCTACCATTTAAATGCTGCCTCAACCAGACTTTCTTGGAAACAGTGAATCAATAGTTGGTCATTATTGACATAGCTTGCCAGTCGTCTGCAGAACATGGTGATGTGAGCTTCGGGACAACTAGCCCCGTTATACTTCTCAATTTTCAGAGTTTTAAACTTAGAGGGAAGCACCAAGTCCGGAACCAAGCTCAATTCCTTAGCATCAATTCCACCACAATAGTCAGCATTTTCTATTTCTTTAAATTTTTCTTCTAACCATCTACACAGCTCTTCGAGTTATTTCGGGAGCTCCACCCTGGTCTTTTCTATTTCTATCACATCATTGAGATCGAGGACATTAGGGTTAATTGGGTTATCCCCTGGATTAAAGCGGAGTGACACAGTAGTTCATGTGGCTGAAACAAACACCACTGGCTGTTGGGGCCTGATTCTAACAGATGGCCTTCGTGGGTACACATTGGGTTGTGCTTGAATATTCGTAGGGGTAAAACCCGGAGGGTAGAGAGGATCTTTATTATCATCTCCAACATTGATCATGGGGCTTTTTCCTTTTTCTAATTCGCCAGCCAGTAATCATGTTAATTGATTCATCATACTTCTTTGAAACTCCAGCATCTGGTCCCTCATATCTTGTTGGATTTCGACCAACTGTTCTTGCATATGTGTTTGTAGTTGATCTTGCATCTCTTTTTGCATCTATTCTAATCTCTCCAACCTTTGGTCCATTGCTTTGGTTTTTCCTCTTGTACCGTAACGATGTTCCAAGGTAGCTACCATGATTTTTAGGGTTTTTGTGAGTTTTAGTGGGTATGATGCAATGCTGATGCATGAATGCAATGAATGCAAAAAGGCATTGATTCTGATTCAATTTCATTAAAGTAACTTTTCTAGAAAACAAATTTCTTTACATAAAACAGATTACATATAAGGTTTTGCCCTAATACTTAAGGCCTTGACTTGCCTAAGAAGCCAAGCTATCTCTCGACCTCGGCCCGATTCTGGCTCGTATTTTAAACTCAACACATCGGCCTGAACTGCTAATGTTTGTAAGTGGTCGGTCACTTCTCGCACTTGAGTCAAAGTTTCGCCCATGACATAATCCTTGTTCCTAACATGATCTTGAGATTGATGAAGTTTCTCCTTCCATCACTCATTATTTACCTCAAGGAGTTCAATCTGAAGTTCACGATTTTGCAGCGTAGTTTTAAGTTCTTCTATCTTCCCTTTTAACTCTTCAATTCTACTCTAACTAGCCTTCAACTTGATTACAGAGTTATGACTACGATACTGATACAATGATCTTTCTAACTCTGACATCCTAATCTTTAATCCCTCCTTCTCGTTTTGTCTTTCTACCAAACTCCTTTTTAGAGTATCTTCTCGTGTTTGAGCATCTCGAAATTTTTCTTCCCAATGGTTGGCTCTACTTTTCTCCTCTTTAATTTCCTGCTGCCACTGTTCAGACATTTTTCCTAGCCTAGCAGTTCTCATTGACCTTCGCAGCTTCTTGTAGTCTGTTTTAAAACTGTCCAAATCCTCTTCAGCCTTGTTTTTTTCCTTTTCTGAGTCTTTCAGTTTCTAGTTTCTAGACATCGACATCTAACCCTAGCTACATTTTTTCTTCCTTCAATTGCTCGATCCTTATTTGATGATCTCTACAGTTTCTAGTTTCTAGATATCGACATCTAACCCTAACTCTTTCTCTCGAAATCTTATTTGATGATCTCTAGCTCAGATGGGATCACTTTCAAGTGTTCTTCCATTGATCGAGTGTTTTCTTGATCTGACGTAAGGATGTTGTCTTTGATCCTCTGACCCCACCACCGGTCATACTCAGGGGTAGTCATAGGATTGGCAGCAAACCTTTTCATTCTACAAGTTTGGTTTCAGGCATTCGATATCCCACGAACTTTCTTTTTGTAATTATTTCCCATGTATGCAAACTCACACTGAGCTAACCCCTGCGTTGGTGGCATAAACTGTCTTGATCTATACTATCTTAACAAGAGCAGAGGAGCATAATCGACGGCTTCCCAAATCTCCAGCAGAGGCACCCAATCAAAATCTCCACACCGATATAATATCTCGTCAGGGACCATCCACGGGGCTCTCCATTCGACGTCTTTCTTTTGCAGATTTTGAAGAATTGTCATCCATTTTTCCTCTATAACATCATCCCATCTCGGCGTAGCCACTAACTCTTTCAATGGAGAGTAGGTTTTGGAGAAGATGCGATACGAGATCTTTTCCACTTTCCAAAAATGGTTGTGGAACCAAGCTAGCAAAAGTTGTGCACATCTAATGAATCTCCCTTCACTCGCTCTTTGACAAGCATTCAATGATCTGAAAGTTTCAACCAAGATCACGGGTACAGGTGTGACACTTATACTAAGCCTATCAAAAAGATTGAAAACCGCCTCGTCTACATGCCTCAAAGCTTTGGGGAAGATAACCAGTCCATAAATGCTCAAAGCAAAACATCAACCCTCTTCTTCATATCGGGATGCGCTAAGATTAAATCCCTCAAATTCCTCAAAGGAATACACTTACAATCTCATTTTTGTTTGATCCGGGCTGTAACCCTCTGTTCTCTCATTCCTGTGATGTTCATCAGCCTTTTCGAGAATGTTTGGACGTTGGCAGCTCTGGAATAAGCTTTGTCAACCTGAATCTTCTAGCAACAGAGCAAGGTCGTGTACTCTTCTATAGTAGGTACCAAATTTACTTTCCCGAAAGTGAAACAACTATAAGCGGAGTTCCAATACTAGGTGGGGGCTAGAAATAGGTGCTCGTCTACTTTGATATCGAGCAGATAGGGTAAATCACCATAATGATAGTAGAATAGTTGTTTGATTTCGTCATCCCATTGACCCCAAATTTCTTTCATCTCTTGAAGATTATTTTGGGTTACACTGATCCGAGTGAAATTCCATAATTCTGACACATACCCCTCGGTAAGACTATCACCTTTCTCTTACTGCGTTGCCTCAGCCTATATTCGGACAGCCGCATTGTCCTCCACTTTATCAAGAAACCTCTTTTCCATGATAAGTTATCTATTTAGCAACCGAATGTGAATCAACACCTTTTGTGATGAAAATGCCATGCAAATACAATCAAAGTAAAACAAAGCAAGTCAGTATTTCATACACAGTTTAAAGCAAACAAGGAATAATAAATATAGCACTTGCTCAGGTAACTACTAGGATTCGGAGTAGCTCTACCTAGGGTGGGCTCTTAAGCCTTACTATATGCAGCTCGATTCTAAAGTAAAGGTACTTGAACCAGCAGATTCCTCAATCCTCACCCATTATAGGCTCATATAGACCGAGTTCAGTTCGGTGGAATACATTTCCCTATGGCTGCACGAAGATGAAAATCTCATGAAGACATAGGTACGGATGTATCCCGAAAGTGATCCACTATCTTACACGGAGGTGAAAACCTCACAAAAGAATAGTTTCTCACTCTCACTTAAAAGGGTAAGATCAACCGATCATGCAATACAATGTGCAAAAAGATACCAAAACCTAACACAGCAATTATAAACCATGAAGATCGTAACAAAGACGGATAAAATGCAACGAAAGGATCGTACATTTAAACCAAGTTTTTAATTTTCGACAAAGGGACAAAAATTAATCAATTCATGGCTTAGCTCTCTTATTTAAAAAGTCCCCAACAGTCGCCAAGCTGTCGAAACTATTTTTTTTTAAAAAGGGGTCGACTTTGATTTTGAAAATGAAAAAAAAAGGGGCGTCACCGCCAATCCTTTTTTATGAGGTGTGATCGGATCTCCTCGTAAAAGTGGTTGTTTTTAACAAATAGTTTGATTTATTTAAACAACAATTTTGATCCACGAAATTCAGAAAGATGGGTTCGGGAGTCGGTTATGCACGAGGAAGGATTAGCACCCTCGTAACACCCAAAATTGGTACCTAGTTAATTAAATAGTGTCTTAGTGTCGAAAATTAAAAACTTTGAGGAAAAATACGACCCATTGTTAAAATATTGCTTCATTGAAAAATTTTTGAGAAAGAGGCCATATTTCACGTTAATCAAGAAAAAAAATTATATCCCGTAAGTTAGGACACAATGTCTTAAATTCCTGACATACAAGTAAACGCCGAAAATTTTATTTTTGAAAGATATTTGATTTTCTCGGTTTTAAAAAGAAATCATACTCCGTAAGTTAGAATATGATTTTTCTTAATGCCGAGATTAAAAAAAATTTTAAAACATTCATAGGTTCAAATTTATCGAGAAAATTGAGACCCTGTGAGTTAGGGAATGACTTTTCGAATCTCAAAATACGAAATATTGCTTATTTGAAACAACGTTTTAATGTATCTAGCAAAAATATGGCGTGATAAAAGCAAGTTACGTGCTAATACGTATAATGACATAATAATAGGTGCAATAGGGCCGATAACAATAATATGAGCAATTATAAAAAGACGAATTAAAAACAAGGCTAATAATATCAAAATATAAATAAATAAACAAGTAAGAAAACTTAAGCAAATAGATAAGGAAAATGAAATAAGTAAATAAATAAGTAAATAAAAATATAAAACATGACAAAATAAAAATAGCCAAAATAATGAAAATAATAATGATAATAATAATACTAATAATAATAGTAGTAAAATAATAATAATGATGGTAATAATAATAGTAATAATAATATTGCTAAATAATAGTAAATAATAATAGTAATAATAATAGTAATTACAAAAATGATAATAGTAATAAAATAAGATGATAATAATAAAAATAAAAATAGTAATAATGGTAATAATAATAAGACCATAATAAAAAGAAAAAGAAATAATAACATGTAAATAATAATAATAATTATGACAATAATAGAAAATAATAAAATTAAATATACTATGTCAATAAGGATAATAGTAATAATAGTAATAAAAAAATAATAATAAATATAATAATAGAAAATAATAATGAAAATAATTAATTTGAAAATAAAATCGCAAAATAACAAAAAAGGACTAAATCGGACTTAAAACGAAATTTTGGGGCAAATTCAAAATAAAAAGAAAGGGGGAGGACCAAATTGCAACACGCGCACAACGTGAAGGGGCAAAAAAAGAAAATATCCTCGTCCCTCTAAATGCAGCATTTTGCGCGGGACCAAAATGAAATAAAAACAAAATTACTGGGCAAAATTAAAAATAATGAAAGATTTAATTATAAAACTATAAAAAAGCGGAAGGGTTAAATGCGCAAATAGCCCCTTTATTGAAGACACGCGGATCCCCTGAGGCGGGTCTGGTCAACACGCGAATCTTGGCTCAAAACGACGTCGTTTTGGCATTAAAAAGGCTGGCCAAAACGACGTCGTTTTGATCAGCTATTTAAGAAAGATTTTTTTTTAAAATTTCATTTTTTATTTATTTAAAAAAAACACTTCCTCCTTTTCTTTTTCTCTCTGCAGGGCGTTAGGCTAGTCAGAGCTCCGGCGAACTATCGTTGCGACCACCGCCGCCGCACGGCGGCCAAAATTCCAAAAAGGGTATTTTTCCTCCTTTTTTTTCTATTTATATATTTAACCGATTTTTAGAGAAATATAGAGAAAATATCAATGTATGTTTATAAATAGGTTCGAAAAGAAAAGGAAAATAAATAAAAAGAAAAAAAAAAGTAACCTTTTGCCCTTGTATAACTTGGTTTTTTCTTTCTCCGAATCTGTTTTGAAGATTTGTTTGATATTTGAATCTCTCTTTTTTTATCTCTTTTCTCTCTTCAAAAAAAACTAAATTACATTCGGTTTTCTTGACGTATATAGCCATTTACAAAATATTAAATGTATTTGTGTATCCCTGCTTGTCATTTCCATTTTAATTCTTGCAGGCGCAAGTGGGCGGTGGTGACACGACAGTGGCGGTGGCAACAGAGGAGATGGCCAGGCTCTGACAGTGGCTCGGGTAGGCTGCGGCGCCACTTGGGTTAGGGGGGCTAGGGTTTATTTTTTGTGTTAAGGTTTTGGGCTGTATTGGGCTAGGGTAATTAGGTTTAGTTGGGTCTAAAATTTTGGCTGGAGTCTGTTGGTTTAGTTTAATTTTGAGTAGGTAGTTTGGTTTATTGTATTGGGTATTGGGCTAATGTAATGGATTTGGGTTTTAGCCCGGGCCAAAATTGGGTTGTACAATTTTTTATATAATTTTTAATAATTTTTATATTTTATAATTTTTTAAATTATTTAAAATTTTTAATGGTTTTAAAAACTACATCTAGATAGAATGAATTGGCAAATGAATGTTGATATTCAAATGAGCTCGAACAACTATTTTCTAAATTCATTTTGGACTTGTATTTTTAAATAATTTTGTATTCTTTTTTAATTTTTCGTTTTGTTGATGAGATACTACCAAGTCAACATTACTTGGTTGACTCAACTGTTAAAAATTAATGATCAATTTCAGTTAAAAGATTGATTTAGTTAATTTTATAAGCTCGAAGGCTCAATTGAGTGTAAATGTTTAGAGAGAGATTATATTATCTTTATCAAAATTGTTTAGAGGCTTATAATCTACTAAGGAAAGATTGAAAAATAGAAAAATAAAATGCATTAGAATAAAATGGAAATTTTCGGAAATGAAAAAAAGAATAATGAAGTGCTTAATAGTAAAAAGTTTACCTAACCACATTTAAATTTTCATTAAAATAAGGTATGAGGGAAAAGATGGAGTTGAAAATGTTGAGTGCTAATTATAAGGGGAAATTGGGAATGATATTTTCTGAACCAGTACTGTTAATAGGGGTATGTAATATCTTAGGTTAACTATCCTTTGCTAATTTTTATCCTTACCTTAACATTGGTAATCGTTATAAGCCCTAAAAGTCCTAAAAACTACCACAAAACCAATAAGGTGGAGACTATTATGAAACATTTAATTTTTATTTCAACTATTCTAATTTTTATCCACTTATAACATTTTGATGGATTTACAAAATCTAAGCACATGAGGACAATATTATTGAAATTTTCAATGCTTTCTAATATTGAGAATTATTTGTTTTCCATCCATACTAAATATAGCGTGCATTTAATCAATTATATGGAAAGAATAGTTAATGTCCAACATTGCTTTTTATTTCTGAGCTTTTCATACTTCAATTCATTTTCAATTGACAAGAGTGGTTTAGTGACTTTTCCTAGAGGAAAAGTAAAATATTAAGTGTGGGAGATTTAATAAGAAGAAAATTTATCTATATTTTCAAAGCGTTTTTCTTAGAAATGTCAAATTTTCTAGAGTAGCTTGAAAAACTTTTACTTAAGTTTTTTTTCCTTGTTAGTTTTTTAGTTACTTTTACACTTTTATAGATTTTAATCTAGTTTAATTTTCTTGTTCTATTTTTGTTATTGTTACCGCTTAATCTCAACCTTGTTGGATATTGGAGAAGGATTTTATGGGATTAAGCTTGGGTTTCTTCAATCTTGCCTCCTATTGCAATTTATTGAGCATTTCTCAACTCTAAACTTGTTTAATCCTGTTGTGATGGTTGGGTTTGCATATTTTGTTGTTGGTTCATGTTTGCTTATCATGTCTAAATATTTTTAGTTATTGACGGTTTGTAAGTACATATGATATAATTTGAGCTATATAGTTGACGATGAATGTATCACACTTGATGTTTAAATATTTTTAGTTATTGACGATTTGTAAGTACATATGATATGATTTGAGCTATATAGTTGACTATGAATGCATCACACTTGTTAATTTACGTAAGCTTAATGTTACTTGAGATCGATACCCTCAAGTATGATTAGACTAAGGAAAATAAACAAGAGTTGAATTTAGTGGACTAGCTTTATTAGCTCATTCAACATTGGTATCGAGAGAGTCATTGTACCCTAGCTCAAATTAGAAAGAGTTGCAAGCTAGAGGTGATTTCCTTATCTAAACCATGTTGAGAGAGCACTAGGATATAAGAATAGTGTTGATTCATCTTTTTTCAACCATTTGAGTATAAATTCATTGATCATACACTAGATATTCCATTAATCACAGTTTAATCATCCATTCGATAGTAAATTTGAGATCATGTTAATAATCATGATGATACTTCATTGGTACTTTAAGAATTATACAAAGTGAATTTAAAGCTAGTTTAGGTTTTTAAAATCTTGTCTCGATGGGCACACTAACTTCTTAGGATGCTTGTCATTTTTACAAACTTTTTGTTGTAAAATATTGTCTCGATAGTCACACTACTCTTCTTTAAGAAATCGGAAAATAAGATAAAATTAAAATTTTAAAGTTGGTCGGAAAAATTTGGCTAGAAAAACAATTCTATGTTCAATTCTTAAGAAAGATTGGAGGGATTACGGACGATCGCTTAAAATCCAATCTCCTAGATAGAATTTTCATCTAATGTAATTTTAATAAAATGCTAAAGTTACAGAGAAAAGAGCTCAGTTTTGTTGATGAATATAATCTAAAAGATGGACTGCTATATATATTGTTTAATAGAGTGCAATATAGTAAAAATCGTCCAAAAAGAAATGTACAGCCCAATTTTGGGCCCAAAATTAAAATAACCCAAAACTCCAAACCTACCCAAACCCCCAAGCTAACCCAAAATTTAGGGTTTCAGGATGAAACCCTAAATCACACATCCCACCGCCCTAGTCACATCTCCTGCAAGTGGTCTCTGCTCCACCACCGTTTTTGCCTGCAACAATAAAAGAAGAAGAGACAGATTAGTCAAAAAAGGGGGGGCAAGTTGTAAAAATTGGCTATAAAAGGCCAAGTTCAATACCATTGTAAGTCTCTCGGCAAAATCTTTTAAATAAAAAAAAAAAGAACGTTCCATTTTTCTAGCAAAAAAACATTCGTCAAAAAAGAGAAATAGCAGCGAAGAACTAAAAGTCCTCAGAAGCAGAGGCCATAGACACAAGGTGACTCGTTTACTTTCCTTTTTAGTTTTTATTATTTCATAATCGAATCTACCTATTAAAGACCCTTATATAAGCATAAATATACAATACAAACAAAGAAAATACACTAAAAAGCAAGAAAAAGGAAGTTTTTTACCTCCGACCGCCGTGTACGGCGGTCACCGGCGCCGGAGACGCGACGGAGGGCGGTGGTAGGGCGCCGGAGCGCTGGCCGAGCTTGAACTTGCAGAGAAAACAAAAAAGAGTTTAGTTTTTTTTTAGAAGCAAACAGCAAAAATGAATTCAAAGGCAAACTTTTGACTTATATAGGCGATACAAAACGGCGCCGTTTTGGGCGGCACCCATAAGCTCAAAACGACGCCGTTTAGCTACCCTGACCCGAGACCCGGCTCCGACCCGCCTCAGGATCCGCGCGTTTTCGTACGGTGGTCTAATTGCGTGCGCAGTCCCTCCGCTTTTCACCCGTTTTGCAATTAGTTTTTTATTTCTTTCAAATTGGCCTCAAAATTCACCGCGTTTTATGATTTAATCCTCCCTCCTGCGACGTCGTTTTAAGGGTTTGGGTAAATTACTCTTTTAATCCTTCGCAGTTGTGCGCGCATTCAAAGGGGTCCCTTCTTGCATATATATTTTAAAATTGGCCCCAAATTTAATATGTGTTCCGAATTTAGTCCCTTTTTCATACTTAACACTGTTTTTATATTATTTTCACTCTTTGTTATTTTAATATTATTCATTATTTACCTTTCTTGTACCATTACTTTTAGCATATCTTGTTATTATTTAGATATTTTTAATGTAATATTACATATATATATATATTATAGTTGTTTTATATATTGTTCCTAATATATGTTTTGTGTTTACATATTCAAATACCCCATCATGTACATTTTGTTATGTCTATCTTTATTTCTATATTTATTAATATTAAAATTATTTTATTATATATCTCTAACATGTATACGTATACGTTTATTAGTTTTTGATGCCAATGTTTTGTTAATACAATTTATGTCATATATACATACTTTTAATATGTCTTTGTATATTATACTTCATATTATGCCCATGTAAATTAATATCATATCATTTTGCTATAATTTTTTTATATGTTGTAAATATCATATTAGATTTTACCATGTATATATGTCATGTATATGTTCTATATGTATATCATGTTTTTAAATATTACTATTTGTCTATTTTCAATATATTTACGTAATATTTTATATTATTATCATTATCGTCGTCGGTATTATTTTCCTTATCATTATTATTCAGTTACATTATTATTATCGTTGTATTATTCTTAATATCATTATTATTGCTCTTATTGCTTCTATTTATTTTTGACAACTATTATTTATATATTTATATACTATTGTTTGTATTATTATCATATCGCTATTATCGCCACCGTTGTTATTACTTTATTTTTGTACTCTAATATTCTATTAATATTATTCATATTTTTTGCTATTGCTATTATTATTATATTAAGTATACATTTTATATATATTTATATATATTATTGTTTTTAGTATTTTAAATTTAATATCTTTATCATATTTGCTTTTTATCATATGAGTATTATTATTTTTATTATTATTATTATTACCTTATTGTTATTATTATTATTAATATTATCATTACATAGTAAGTGTACATTTCTATTGCATACGTGTATATATATATATATATATATATATATATATATTCATATATGTAGTATTATTTACTTTACTTTAATATTATTGTTATTGTCATTATCTTTACACTTATATTTATTTTATTTTCATTACTATATCCATCATTATTATTATTATTATTATATATAGACATATCCTTTTGCTATTGTTTTTACATATATATTTTAAATATTATTACTATTATTATTATGACTTAACATATTGTTATTACCTTTTATTTTAGTATTATCCTTATTAATACCATTTCATTATTAAACTAAATAATTTCGTGTAAATATTATATTATGTACCTTCCTTTTTATATTTATTTACTTATTACCAATTAATTCAACCTATTATTATTATTATTATTATTATTGTTCTTATCACCATTATTATTATATTACTACGATTATTATTATACCTTTTATTATTATTACTTTTGTATTCTCATTATAATCATTGTTATATTTTCTTCCTTTTGTAATTACTTATATGCTATCATTTTTCGTACTAGCTAATTGAATATATAAATATTTTAGCACTCTTATTTTGTTTATGTCTCACTACTTTTATTCTTATCATTTCATTATTTATCTATATCTTCGTAAATAATTTCAAACCTTAAATCATTCACTATTTGTCTTATCATTATTATCATTACTAATATGTGTGCTATGTAAATATTTTATTATTATATTATACATACCTTTTATATATACTATGCATATGTATCTTTTAATATTGTATTATTATTATTCTACATATATATATTTCTTTTATACATTTCTTATTACTTCTATCATTACGTACGTATTTTAATATATATACTTATATCATTATTATCGTTCGCGTTCGCGTTATCGGTGTCATTTCATTTTGTCACCTTTTTATATTCATTTATTTATTTATTAATTTACTTGCGTATTCGATCATTTTATTCTCCTCCTGCGCTTGTTCACTAGCCTTATTATTATTTCAACTTCCATAGCTGCTCGTATTATTATGTTCGACATTGTCACATTTATTATAACGTATTAACATCGTAATTTGCTTTCATATTTTACTATAAATCGCATCATGTTTTTACTCGCTGCCTTAAAATAATTCTTTCATGAAAGCGATATGCCGTATTTGGTAATTCGAGATAATCGTGCCCTAACTTACTGGGCTTCGACTTTTCTCATTTAACCTAAATAACGGGATACTCCTTTTAAATCGCTGTACGAGTTTTTGGAAAAATACTTATTCTCGAGGATATGGAGCGTTGTGCCCAAACTTACTGGGTATGACATTTTGTCACCTCGAAATAAGAAATTATTCTAAAATAAAGGTAATATTCGGCATTTGAGAGTTCGAGAAAGCGTGCCCTAACTTACTGGGTTCCGATTTCTCTCGTTTACTCTAAATAATCGAATACCCTTTTTATAAATTTAAAAACGCAAATTTTATATACAAGAGACAAATTCGCTCTCGAAAATTCAAGATGACATGCCCTAACTTACTGGATGTGCCATTTCATGTTTTGAGACGAAAAAGTCTTTAACACTTGGGCTTTTTTTTTTATAAAGAAGGTTCGTATTTCAAATTTTTTCAAATTTTTAATCTTCGATCTTGAGACATTAATTAATCAACTAGGTACCAATTTTGGGCGTATCGAGGGTGTTAATCCTTCCTCGTGCGTAACCGACTCCCGAATTCATTTTCTGATTTTCGCAGACCAAAAATTATCATTTTAGTAAATCTTAACTTTTATTAAAATGATTAATTTAAAGGTAACCCGATCACACCTCATTAAAAAGGATTGGTGGCGACTCCTCTATTAGTTTTTATTTTCAAAATCTAAGTCAATCCCCATTTTACCAAAAAATGGTTACGATAAGAAACATACGCAGTAATGTCTACAACACGTGTGGACTCAAGTTGAGCCTGGCAGCAACGATGACACGCACGTGTTAGACCTTTAGCTTACTAAATTAGAATAAAAAAGAAGACTATATATAAATCTTTTAGTAGCCTATACTCAACCAATCTGGGATACACCCATTTTGTATTACTAAAAGTTAGATAAATGGGTCGCATTCACAAATGAATTTGTTTTCTTACCAAATGCTTAAAAATTAATTTAAGGTTTTTGGGTTATTATTTAATTAATTATAATTAAATAATTGAAGTTTAAAAATGAAATGAAATTAACTAATCATTATAAATCTATTGGATATAAAAATTAAATATATTTCCTAATGGATTCTTTTACGGTAAAATTGCCATGACTTTAACGGAATTAGAATTAGGTTGAGAAATTTATTTAATTGGAAAATTAATTTAATTAATTAAACCAATTAAATAATAATTTTATTTTGAGAAATATAAAATAAATATTGAGTTAGATTAAATTATAAAATGGTGGGTCAAAACTCTAAAAAATACATATAATTGGACTCAAAACAAGAGAGGCCCAAATCCTCTCATATTCTATGTAAGAGGCGACAACTCGTGTGTTATTATCTCGGATATACTGCCCCCTCTCTTTATTGGATTAATATTTATGTTATTCACTTACAGGAGTGGATATGGCTGTTCGGAATAAATGGGATAAAGTCATCTTGGAGTCTGATTCTCAACTTATAGTACAAAAGATGACAAGGGCTGACGATGAAAAATGAAACCTGTCTTGAGCAAGGTGGATCAAATCCTGAAGGAAATTCGTATTAAAACGAGAAGCTAATAGAGTTGGTTAGCCAGTAATGCAAGGAAGGGCATGTGCATGGCTAATGTTTTAAATCAGCTACTCCTTGTATATAATTTGTGTGACTAGAGGTAGATTTTGAGATAGCCATGGTTATCTCTTCAATGTATCTAAGAGTTTTTTATTTTTTCTATGACTGGATGAGAGGTTGATTTGTACATCGAAATTGTTAATGTTTTGTCTGTACAGACTTGGTTACTTGAATGAGTATACTAGTAGTAGTAGCAAAAAAAAAAAAAAAAACTTATTATATTAATGTTATCTTCAATTAGATTTACCTTTATAACCTCTTTTTCTTATCTAGTATGTATCGACAATGGAGTCATGACCCAAGAGTTAAGGTGCGAAATTTGTGAACGCCGCAATGTTTAGCCAGTCTAGCCCCTTTGAGAGGAAAGACACGAATTGGGTGAAGCGACCTTGAGCTTCATACTATGTTTAATCCACCAATATTAAATCTACTTCTTTTACCAATGTATTCATAACTTGTAAAAACCGAAATACATGTTGCAGAGCAGAAATTAGGCAACGCACCACTTCAGAATGGCGTGGGGAAAAAGAAAACTGGTGTTGGTCGTAAATTAAGCGATTACATATCTTAATTATTGGTTCTTTCGGAACACAATGTTTGATTTTTGACCAAAGACATCAATCCTAGAAATCTTCTCCAAATCTAGTTTCCTGTGCACATACTTTTTCAGTTCTTTTTCCTTTCCCATTCCATCTATCATGCAAAGTTATGTTTATACAGTGGGTCAAAAAATTTGAAGATTATACCAGTCAAATATTAAGTTTCGTGATCAAAATTGAATAATGTTTTTTTTTTATATGAAATCTATATCGTAAATAAAATTTTTGAATATTATTTTCTCTATTTACAAGATTCAAATATTAAAATTTTTTATAAGAAAAATTTTGTTTAGCATAAAGCAATTTATGATGGCATCTAGTTAGTGTGGGATGCTAATTGGAAAAATATTATTGTTGAGATTAACTGCGCTCTAACTATTAAAAGTATTCATGATAGCATCAGATGGCATTTAAATAGAGATTTGGTGTTGTGAATTCAAAAATTGTGTGGACGTGAGTGGGGAGTGGATATCAAGCAGATATTAAAAGAGGCGAATCATACTTCTCATATTTTGGCTGGATTGATGAAATGTTTTCCTATTAGTACTCGAAACTTTTATGAAGTTCCTATTATTTCGTAATTAATAATTCTTTATGGTTTATTATAAAAAAATATTAAATTTTATTTAAATAGCATTAAGCACTTCATCAATCAACACAACAAAGTGTTATAATTTAAATAAATTATAATAATTATATAAAATATGATTTTCAACAAATTTCCAATTTTGATTAACAAATTCAATAAATAGATGTAACTAAATAGATGGAAGGGTTCAATTAATTCCCTCTTTTCGTAACATAAAGTTAAATAATTTGGTTTTTGATTTTTCAAGATTCGGTTCTAAAGCTTACTTTTACTAAAAGAATACAAGGAAAAAGCAAATGATATGATGGAGTTGCATCCACTTGCATGATGCTGATGCAATTGTTTTGATAAATCTAAATCCATCCAATTACTTAGTATTTTGATTTGTCTCATTTCAAACCTCACCCATGTTTACTGGATTTAATCAATTCAATTCCAATTTAAAAATAATAAGTAAAAAAAACTAAAATAGTATTTTTGAAATGGTGTGAATTCCTGATTAGATCTTACAGGAATTCTCTATAAACATGATATAACCGTTTGATTTGGTTAATTTTTTTGGTATAACCATAAATTTAATTATTAATATTTATTAATTTTATCAATTTGATTTTTAATTTTTTATTTGAATTTAGTCTTTCACCTTCTAAGTTATATCAAATTTAATCATCAACCTTCTAAAATGAGTTTAATTAATTTTTTTAATAGAAATACCAACTAAAACATTAAATTTTTAAACATAATAGTTCAAATGACAATCAAGTATACTTCATGCTCTCTTTTTAAATTTTTATGAATTTTTTATATATTTTTTAATTTTAAATTTTGAATATTTTTATAATTTTTAAAATATTTATTAAGCTGACATATATGACAAATAATATCATATTAATTTAAAATTCATATAAATTACTAAACGGATTGATACACTAATATCATTCAAATTTAATGTTTTAGTTTACATTTTATTATAAAAATTGTTTCATATTTTTTTTTAAAATTTAATGATTAAATTGAATTTAAAAATTAAATATTAAATTAATAAAAATATAAACGTGTAGCTGTAAATTTATCTGTATACATTTCTTTCCAAATGATGGGATTGTAGTCTCGTCGTTATGATAAAAGATTTGTATTACAGTTATCAATGCTGAAAAATTGTCAAAATCATAAAATAACAATCATAATATCTCATTCTAATCGCTATTTATTTATTATTTTTCTTCTTTGTTGCGTCTATTCCGGTCTTGACAAGGCAAGCGCTGGGGCCATCCAAATGCTATTCGTATGAATGATTTGGTTTAGTTTGATGATGGCATTTATAATATATGAAACATGGCAAAGCCACAGTTTCCCATCATGTGTTTGATGGGGTCAATCTTGTTGAAACTCAACTTTACAAGGGTCCCATCTTCATGACTTGATTTGGAATGCCTCACATGCCATGCTTTCTCTTCATTATTTTCTGCAATTTTTGGCTGATAATTGCGAGTTTTCCCACTCCTAATGCAGGAAAAATAGGCTTACTTTGGTTGACTATGGATTATGTAGAATATGAGAATTTTCGTAGAGAAACATGGAAACCAACATTGCTGTTTTGCTGCTAGCAGGACTGGATATGGCATGTGAATATTAATTATAA
This sequence comes from Gossypium longicalyx, assembly GCA_025698465.1. Taxonomy (NCBI): domain Eukaryota; kingdom Viridiplantae; phylum Streptophyta; class Magnoliopsida; order Malvales; family Malvaceae; genus Gossypium; species Gossypium longicalyx. The sequence continues at coordinate 53,326,934 of CM047006.1, read as the reverse complement.
AGAAATTGATAAATTAAAGAAATCTTGAATAATGGAGACAAAAAGGCAGCTGAAAACATCATAGAATAACATGCACGAACAAAAACTATAGCAGCTAGCATGTGATTTTTCAAACTTTTGAACCCAGTTAAAGAATTTGAAGGAGTCTTGAAATGTTGTAGAATTGTCTACACAAATAAATGATAATTGCAAAAAGGAAAAACGAAAGCTTTTCAATATGAAATTATCTTCTGGTGTATTAATCATGTAAGTATTTGATATTGATGGAACAAATTATTAAAGCAATCAGCCAAAGAGGCTTAGTCATCATGTCTTCTTTCGTATTTCTTTATGTTGCCCTTCACATTGATAGTAAGAGAAATGACCCCTTGAAAGCTCCCTAATAGCAGAGTACCTAAAAGATACTTGGTATATCCACAAACGACAACAATTCTCGTTAATCTTTTTTCTTTTTTATGTTGGGAAATAGAAGCATTTTTAACGATTTTTTTTCAATGAAATTTTCATTAATTATAATATCAGTACAAAGAGCAAATTCATTTAAAATTACAATTAAAGACACGGTATGATCACTTGACAAATATTTGAGTCATACCAAAAAAGAGCAAATTACACTTGCATCAAGGCTCCGCTGCCAGAAAAACACCAAAATAAGACTCAAACAATTCAGCTGACGAATCTAACGCACCATGAAAAAAGTTGTCAATAAATGACAACAATATCATAATCTCTTAAATTTTATTGATAGACCTCAATAGTTACGTAAGAATCAAATTGCTAAAAAATAATACCCCATAATAATATCATATAATATCTCATTAGGAATCAAATTACTAATAGATAATATCTCGTAATAACATCATATAACATCCCATTAGGAATTAAATTGCTAAAAAGATAATATCTCATAATATATCCTAACACCCCCTCAAGTTGGAGTATACAGATCATAAATGCCTAACTTGCTGAGAAAATATTTAAATTACGATTTACCAAGTGCCTTTGTAAAAATGTCAGTCAACTAAATGGAGGTCTGAACATAAGAAAGTGCAATCAACCCGTCTTGGATTGCATCCCTAACAAAGTGAGAATCCACTTCAATATGTTTAGTACGCTCGTAAAAAACGAGATTTTGTGCAATATTCAGCTTAGATTGACTATCACAAAATTAAAGAATTGCTTTAGGATGATGAACACCTAAGCTCAATAATAAGGCCTTCAGTCACTTGAGCTCACAAGTGACAGAAGTCATATACTTATACTTAGCCTTAGCAGAAGAACAGGAAAAATATGTTATTTCTTAATTTTCCAAGAAATAGGAGATTATGCCAGAAAAATAAGTCAGCTAATAAGTGAACGTCGAGTTAACGGAAAAGCAGCCCAATCCAAATCACACCACCTTTTCAAGGATAAATCACTATCAGATCTCAAAAGAATCCCTTAGCCAGGAGAGTCTTTCAAGTACCGGACAACACACGGAGCCACGTTGCAATGCTCTTGCCTCGAGCATAAACTGGGACAAGACATGAACTGAGTATGTCAAATCCAGTCTGATCACTACCAAATAGCTCAAAAGACTCATTAACCGTCTGTACAGCTCAAGATCAGACAAAATTGTCCCTATAGCATGCGCTAATATATGATTTTGCTCTATTAGCGACCTTGTGGGCTTTGCTCCCAAAAGGCTTGCCTTCGAAATAATATCAAGTGCATATTTCCTTTGATAAATAAATAACCTCAAAGAGCTACGAGCTACCTCTATCCCCAAAAAATATTTCAAAACACCAAGATCTTTCATATGGAAGCAAAAATTGAGACACCCCTTAAAAGTTTTCAAAGCAGTGGAATCGTTCCCAGAAATAAGTAAATCATCAACATAAACTAGCACATTAATGTGTATAGATCCCTTAGTGTATGTAAAGAGGGAATAATCAAAATATGATTGAAGAAATCCATAACCTTTCAGTGCAGTAACAAGCTTCATAAACCAACATCAAGGAGCATGTTTCAACCCATACAAAAACTTGCGCAAACGACAAATCATTCCAGGCTTATCAGGAGCAAAACTTGGAGGAAGCTTCATGTAAACCTCTTCATCAAGATCACCATACAAGAAGGCATTATGGACATCCATCTGATGTAACTCCCAATTTTTCAAAGTTGTAATAGCTGAGAAAGCCCAAACAGTCACCACTTTTGCCACAAGTGCGAAAGTTTCATTATAGTCAGTACCTTCTACCTGGTGATTACAAAAAACAACAAGATGAGCTTTAACTCTCTCATCTATCATAGTTATATTTAATTTTTTATACTCACTTACTATCCAGTGTTTTTTTTCCAGGAGAAAATGTTTCCATAGACCAAGTGTCATTATCCTCCCAAGCACAAATCTCTTTTGGCATAGCATCACGCCATCCTACATCATTCATAGTCTCTTTAAAAGACTATGGCTCGACCCCTGCAGTAATAACTGTAAGAAATTTTTGGTGTTTCATAGTAAATTTGTCACAATTAACATAATGCACTATAGGAAATGGAGTACCTGAGGAAGACTTTAAAGTAGGTGAGGTGGGAGATGGACTTTTCTTTATGACGATATGAGTGACAAAATCTAAAGCTTTATAGAGGGAAATTACTCTCTATGCCCTCGTCCCAATTTAAGGGCATCATTACCCAAAACCCTCTATACCACCGTGTTATTGGAAGAAGAAGAAGATACCATAGGTGTCGGAGAACTCATAGGTGGCGTACTCATAGGTTGCGAAGCAGCAAGCAGAGGAACTTTCGCGGGTTCCAACACCTCTGATTCACCAAAATATGTATAAAAAATTATGTCTGCACTCTAATATGGTAGAGCAACATTGTTAGGCTCAATGCTTGTAGCATTCCCAACCAAATATAGAAAAATATCCTAAAAAATTTCACATCGTAAAAGATAAAGAATTTCTTAGAATCCAAATCATATAAATACCAACCCTTTTTGCCAAAAAGGTACCCAAAAAAACATACTTTCGACTTCAAATAGCAAAATTATCGCCTTTAGAACATTGATTATGAGCAAAACATAAGCAACCAAACACACGAAGATCATCAAACAAAGGAGGGCTACAAACAACATTTCATATGGTGTCTTATTGTGAAGAGGAGGTGAAAGAGTTCGAATAATGAGATGAGATGCAGCCAACACATACTCTCCCAAAAAGATATAGATAGATTTCCCTAGAAACACAAAGTACGAGCTACATTTAAAATATTTTGATGTTTCCTCTCCACTCTCCCATTTTGTTGAGGAGTACCAACACAAGATGTTTGAAAAATAATGTCATTTGTAAGAAAGTAATCTTGAAAACAATTAAAATTTGTCTCATTAACACTTCTAACACACTTTATTTGTTGAGAAATTTATGATCAACCATAGCAATGAATGACATGAAAATTTTGAAAACTTCCATTTTATTTTCCAATAGATATATCTAAACAACACGAGAGAAATCATGAACCAATCTAAAAAAAAAAAAATTGGAAAGTTATATCTAGTCTACTTAGCACGATGAAGGAGTGTCATAAAACTCCTATAAATCACAATGAACTAACTCAAAAATACAAGTGGCTTTATGTTCAATAATTGGAAAGTTATATCTAGTTTGCTTGGCACGATTGTAGTAGCCCGTTTTTTGGTCAAATTAGAATAGTGGTTTTGGGACCACAAATCTGAAGTCAAAATATTTATTTTATTATTTTAATAAGGTTTACAACATGATATATTAATTATATGAAATTTTTGTAAAGAAATTTTACCGTTTAAATGCTTAATTCGATAAAAAGGACTAAATCGCGTAAAGCGTAAAAGTTGAGTTCTATTGTTTAAAATTATTAAATAGCTATGGTTTATTAATATGGAAGTCCTTATCATGTAATTAGTCCATTTATAATGTAAGTGTACATTCTTGGACATTTTTTAAGTGATTTATAAGTTATAATTATAAGGTTAATATAGTAATTTATGTATTAAGTTAATAATAATAATAATAAAACAAAGCCAAAATCATGTTAATTAATTCATCATCTTGCCGAAATTGAGAAATAAAATAAGGGTTTGAAGCTTCCATTGTTTCGGCACATTCTTAGCTAAATTAAGGTACAGTTTTAGCTCGATTTTTAATGATTTCTACGTTTTTGAGCTCGTTGCAGCTTAATCTAGTTAGCCAATACCTTCGTTTTCAAAACTGTTATAGATTTTGAATGATGCCATTGTTGAATGCTTGAGTATTTGGATGTGTAATGATAGATTATGAAGGTTTAATGATAGATATACAAGTTTTATAAAGTGATTTTTGATAAAATGTCAAATAGGGATTAAATTGTGAAAATGTAAAATGTGGTAGTTAAAAGTGTGAAATAATGAAAGATATGAGCTGCTAGTAGTACGTACTAAATTCGGCTAGACATGGGTTGGTATTAAATTGCATGAATTTGCAATTTTATGTGTTAAGGACTAAATGGAAAAGTAGTCAAAAATCTAGGGGTAAAATTGTAAATTAGCCAAAATAAATGTTTTAGGCTAAATTGAATTGAATGAAAGTTTGAATGAGTTAATTTGATATTATATAGATCAAGATAAGCAAATATTGGAATTAGATTAGGGAAAACGAAAAGTGGACAAATAGCCGATAGTTTTATCCGAGGATACGAGGTAAGTTCGTATAATTAGAATCGAACTTCTATATATATTTGAAAATATTTGAAATGAATATTGTAATTGAGAATTGGATATACTTGAATTACAAATGTATTATTGATATGTATTATAATGTATTTGTTACTGAGCCCCGTTTGAACTATATAGATTCATTGGATACGAGTGACATGTTACTGGGATTACCGTTTTGGTCAAGCTTCTGCATTTGTTGCAGACTCACCATAGCTCGTATGAGCTTACCGATATATTAGCTCGTAAGAGCTTACTATTTTTAGCTCATTAGAGCTTACCGTTTCAGCTCATTAGAGCTTACTGTTCATCAGCTTAGGAGGAGCTTACTGATCATGGCTCGAAAGAGCATATATAATAATGAACTGACGGATTACTGACATTGTTCACTCGAGTATCCTTTGAAGTTTTAATAGGTTCAACGGGACTAAATACTATTTATACAAATAAGTTACGGATTATAAATGTTACTAATGTTATATATATGATATGTGAATTTTAGATTAATGTAAAGTATTGCATTAATGGATGGTTTTATGTAATTGCCAAATGACTAACATGTGATGGATACTTGTGATTAGGTGTTGATTAATTGGATTGTTGGTATTTTAATGTTGCTTTGATTATATATAGATGGTAAGTTTAATTCTGAATTATACGGGCTTACTAGGCTATAAAGCTTACTCTGTTTCTTTTTCCATGTTTTATAGAGGATCGGTAGCTCGCACGTTTCGGACAACTCGAAGTTGCACATCACACTATCCAATTTTTTATTGGTATTTTGAACTTGTGAATATATAGAAACATGGCATGTACAGTCTAGTTTAAATTATGTTAGTTATGTTACTTTATATCATGACTTTGGTATGTTTTGTGTTGATGCGGTCGTTGAAAACACCAAAAATATCTTTTTCCCTGTAAAATAGTAAAAATAACAGTAAAGGGGAACTAGGGTCAAATCCTCAGGGACCGGATTGTACGAATGCTTGTTTCTTGAAATTTTGGACAATTTTTTAGCCGAGAAAACCTGCATTCCTGAAAAATAAAAAAAATAAAAAACAGAATTAAGAATTTCAAAATAAAATAAAAAAATTTTGAAATAGCGAAATTAAATAAATTTTGAAAATTAAAATGGAGAATATAAAAATAAACAGAGTTTGGGAAAAGAGAGAGTTTCTTATGTGGCGAGATTCTAGCCTCCGGTTGTCTCGATTCGCCTTGAGTTCAATCCTTGGCTTTTAAGTAACCCTTCTCGAGTAGGATAAGTCGATTATAGTGGAAGAGGACGCCTACGACCACCACTCCAAGAATTTAGACTTAAGATTTGGCGAAACCTGACTCTAGCCAATAATCGCTTTTGTGGGACTATCTTCTGCTAGATCATCACTTCCCAACGGCGAATACCACGCCGTTTGGTCTCTTGGATTCGCCAACCTTTGACGCAGAAAGCCAACGAACCGACTGTGCAACCTTCCCAAAATGTACAAAGCAGCCGTTCCTTACACAAGTTGAAAAGATCACCTATTGAGGGACATGGACTAAAGCGTCAGCCCTATAATGCGGAGAAGTGATGAATACCCTGTTGAAAAGGCTAACTACGGATTCTAAGCCTCGTGAACCTTTTTGGGGAATTTCGACAACCTTCGGCTAGATTGGTTTAGTGGCTCATGATTTTTGGGACAGAAATAAATATAACAGAAATGGGATTTTTATTGAAGAAAATATAGAGAGAACAAAAGATAGAGTTTTTGGGAGAGGGAGTGTTTACAGAAAAAAAGAGATGTCAAATATGTGACACTCCATCCCCTATTTATAGTACTAAAAAACCTAGCCTATTCTTAATTAAATTCTAAAAGATAAATACAAATAAATAAAGATAAATAAAGAAAAATAAAGAAAAATGAAAATAAATCCTAAAATTAAATCTAAATAAAAATCCTTAATAATTATCCTAATATAATTGAAATTAAAATAGAGTCTTGTGCTATAAAATCTCTTCTTTTGCATTTTTACCCCAAAAGTCTTCCATACTTTGCATTTTTGGCACCACTTCTCTCCTACTTCTCATGCTGGCCCAATTCATCTTTAATTTCACGCTTTTTGTCCCCAAATTTCCTTTTATCTTCAATTAAGTCCTTACAAGACAAAAAACCATAAAATAGCCCAAATTAGTAGGACATACTCAAAATAATCATTCAATTAGCACATAAAAATATGATGTTCTAGAGTATTATCAAATTCCCCCTACTTAGCTCATGCTTGCCCTCAAGTATGGATCATGTCCATTGTGAAAATTAAATCCTGCCATGAAAGAAATACTACTCCAAAGTTTTATAAAAATTAGTCAAAATGTATATGAAAAATAAAGAGAACCATTAGCTTGCTTTAAGTAAAATTGAAAAAGTATTCCAATTAACACACACAAAAATTAAGATCGACTTGGATTATTTCATGAAAATTAAGTAATTTACCAAACCCATCAAGACACATTATTTGTTTCTACCTTTAGTCCCCACATTTTATTAATATATCTTCCCCCCTTTTGTTTCTTTTTAATTTATTTATTTTTACTTAGGAATATATTGAACCTTTTGACGTGAAGGGAGATGATAGCCAATCACCCCACCCCGGTTACTCAGCCCAACACACTCCTAATTTTTATTTTTCTTAAGAACATATCGAGCCTTTTGACGCAAAGAGAGATGACAGCCAAGCACCTCACCCTGGTTACTCAGCCCAACACATTCTTAAAAATTAATTCTGGTTAGCGGAGTTTTACCTAACACGTCACACAACCTTTTGACGCGAAATAGGATGACAACCTAAGCACCCTACCCCGGTTACTCAGTTAATCACGTCTTAAGCTGCACTCATAACCATGGAAACATTATTATTAAACGAAATTTTAATTTTGGAGGACTTAGGAGCAACAATTAAGTGTCAAAAATAAGTTTCAACAACCACCTTAATAGTCATGAACATATTTTAAGCATGCAATTGTATTAAGTATCCTCTTTGTATTTAAACTTAATCAAATTTACTAAAAGCAAAATAGGGTTGACTTTATCGATTATAATTATTCAGCCTAAAAGAAAAAAAACAATGAAGATGAAATCAAACAGGCAAAATCATAACTAAATTAGTAGATAAGAAGCATGCATATGGGTCAAACAGTGAGCAAGTCGTGGTCAAATTCTTAGGCATGAAAATAGGCAGAATATTCTTGAAAAAAATATTTATATGGGCAACAACGACCAAAGCAGCAGCAACAACAAAAGCAGCATCTAAAACGACAAAAATAATGAGGAATGCCTCCCCCTACTTAAAACACATAGTCCTCGATGTGGAATAAATAAATAAATAGGTAGAAGAAAAGGTTAGAAGAACTCCCCGTGTAGTTACTGTCGTTCGCACATAATGGTAATGGGTTTGGCTAGCTGCTGGCCAAAAGTGTCGAGTCGAACCTCGATGCGTTCTAAGCGTTGCTCAACAGTCATCGAAGGAACGTGCTATTCTAGGCTGGAATAAGGATGGAATATGAGCTGTTTGGCTACAGGTTTTATCTTTTCTACTTTTTTTCTCCCTATTTTCATTTCGGTTTACCTAGTTAGAAAAAGAGAATTTTTACTAATATCCAAAATAAAATAAATATTAAGTAATAAATCATTAAGATAAAATAATAAATAATTAAAATAAAATAATGAAGAAAAATAAAGAAAAATAAAGAGAAATAAAAATTGGGTTGCCTCCCAACAAGTGCTTGTTTAACGTCATTAGCTTGACGTCATGAATGGGATTATGGTGGCTCTAACTGAATTTTTTCGATTGTGTAGGCCTGAAAATTCTCGTAAAATGGCTTCAACCGTTGGCCATTGACTACGAATAGCTTTCCTATTTCTTCACTCTCTATTTCAACTGCACCATGTGTGAATACTTGGGTCACAATAAAAGGTCCTTGCCATCGAGATCGAAGCTTACCTGGGAATAGTTTTAATATGGAGTTATAAAGCAAAATTTTTTGTCCTATCGAAAAATGCTTCTGAGCTATTTTCTTATCATGAAACAGCTTTGTCTTGTCTTTATAAATGCGAGCATTCTTGTAAGCATCAGTACGAATTTCCTCCAATTCTTGAACGTCCAATTTCCTTACCTTCCCTGCGGGATCTAATTCCATATTACATTGTCGAACAGCCCAATAAGCTTTATGCTTCAACTCTACCGGAAGATGGCAAGCTTTGCCAAAAACAAGCCGATATGGGGTCATGTCAATTAGTCCTTTATACGCCGTTCGATAGGCCCAAAGTGTGTCATTAAGCCGAAGACTCCAATCCTTTCGATTGGGCTTGACTATTTTCTCCAAAATAGACTTGATTTCCCTATTCGAAACCTCTGCTAGGCTATTCGTTTAGGAATGGTAGGCTGTCGCTACACGGTGATGAACTCCATATTTTTTCATGAGTGCCTCCATGACCTTGTTGCAAAAGTGGGTGCCACGATCACTAGTCAAAGCTCGAGGTGTGCCAAACCTGGAAAAAATAGTTCGCTTTAAAAACTCCACTACAGTTTTAGTATTGTCATTTCAAGTAGGCTTTGCTTCTATCCACTTAGAAACATAGCCTACTGCAAGGATTATATATACGTTTCTAAATGAAGAAATAAATGGGCCTATAAAATCAATGCCCCATACATCAAAAATCTCACATACATGAATCGGGGATAGGGGCATTTGATTTTGTTTAGTGATGTTACCTGTATGTTGGCATTTATCACAAGACTTATAGAAGTTATATGCATCTCGAAAAATTGTAGGCCAATATAGCCCACACTCCAATACCTTGTGAGCTGTCCGTTTAGGGCCAAAGTGACTTCTACAAGCTTCTGTATGACAAAAAGTAAAGATAGAGGTTACCTCGATTTTTGGAACACATCGTTTTATTATCTGATCTGAATAGTGTTTCCACAAGTATGGGTCATCCCAAATGTAGTATCGGGCTTCCCTTCTAATCTTGTCCTTCACAGAACGTGCTAACTCAGTGGGTAGCAAACCTGTGGTTAAGAGATTTACTATATTCGCGTACCATGGGTAACGAGCCTCGGTCAAAAATAAGCTTTCATCAGAGAACTCATCTTTTATAGGAATATCATCATATTGAGTTTTTATCCTACTCAAGTGGTCAGCCACCAAGTTTTCACATCCTTTTTTTGTCACGAATCTCGATGTCAAATTCTTGGAGCAGCAAAATCCATCTAATGAGCCGTGGTTTCGCCTCCTTCTTTGCGATCAAGTACCTGAGAGCTGTATGATCAGAAAAAATAATCACTTTAGATCCCAATAAATAAGATTGAAATTTATCTAAAGTGAATACAACTGCTAAGAGTTCTTTTTCCGTAGTGGTGTAGTTGCTTTGTGTAGCATCTAGGATTTTTAAGGTATAGCAAATGACATGAGGCTCTTTGTCTATCTTTTTCCCTAACACGGCCCCCACACTGCGTTCGCTTGCATCGCACATAATTTTAAAGGGGTATTTCCAATCTGGCGCTTGTACTATAGGGGCGGAAACTAACTTCTGCTTGAGTGTGTCGAAAGCCTCCTTACATTTTGGGTCAAACTCAAATTTCTTATCCTTCTATAACAACTCACACAGTGGTTTAACTATTTTCGAGAAGTTCTTTATAAAACGCCTGTAGAACCCTGCATGGCCAAGGAAAGAACGAATTTCCCTTACAGTTGAGGGATATGGCAAAGAATTAATAATGTCAATCTTAGCCATATCGACCTCAATTCCCTTGGCAGAAACTATATGACCTAGAATCAAACCTTTGTCTACCATAAAATGACATTTTTCATAGTTCAAGACAAGATTAAATTCTATGCACCTATTCAAAATTATCGTGAGATTTTTAAGGCATTCATCAAAACAATTCTCATACACTGTAAAATTATCTTTTTAATACCTGGATCAAGCTTTCTTCTTCAAGCTTAGAGAGTTTATTTGAAACTATGATTGGTAAGGTATTACCTTTCCCCAAAAATGCATACATAAATGTTTGAGAAGTGGTTTCAATTCCAATTCTGGAGCCTGCACAACAAAAGGTAAAAGTTTAGTACTTGATGGGGATAATAATTCATTAACAGATTCATAGTCATCAAATATAAATTTAGATTTATCTTCATAAATCGTCTCAAAAGTCTCGTCTACTAATGAGTCAATTATGTCGATACGGTTTACACTTAAAATTTCGCTTGGATGACTAATGGCGTCGTAAACATTAAACTTCACGATCTCCCCATCAAATTCTATCGTAAAAGTTCTGCTTTGAACGTCGATCTTAGTGCTAGCAGAACTAAGGAAAGGTCGGCCCAGCAGGAGGTCCGAAGGTCTAGCAGTGTTGTCCTCCTCCATTTTTATCACGTAAAAATCTGCAGGAAAGATAAGTTCATTAGCTTTTACCAGTACGTCCTCGAGGACTCTTTTGAGGTGCACAATAGACCTGTCCACCAACTGAATTATAACACCTGTTTTCATCAAAAAACCTGCATTAAGTGATTCATAAATAGAATAAGGCATAACATTTATGGAGGCCCCTAAATCACACATGGCCTTCTTAATTCCCAAATGGTTTATTTTGCATGGTATAGCGAACATATCCCTATCTTTACATTTAGTTGGCATTTTTTTTTTGTAACACTGTGAAAACATTTTCACCAACACTTACCTTTTCATTACCTGTTAACTTTCGTTTGTTGGTGCAAAGCTCTTTAAGGAATTTGGCATATCGCAGAATCTGCCCGATGGCATCCAACAATGGTATGTTGATCTCGACATTTCTGAATGTTTCTAGGATTTCTTTGTCTTTCTTACCTTTTTGACACTGATTTAACTGTCTTGGAAATAAAGGTTGGATTTTCGATGGTGGGGGCTTCACTCAGACCTGTTCATCTTTTTTGGGATTTTCCTAGGCGTTTTCTTAGCCAAGATTCTTGCCAGGAATTGGTTCTAGTACCTTTTCACTTTGCAGCATCACCGCATTTGCATTTTGCCTCGGGTTTGGTTTTGTTTGTGACGGTAGTTTCCCTTGATAATTCATCTTCTCAATTGATGTGATCAATTCTCTTATAGACACTTCGGTTTTTTATTGAAAATCAAGCATATTAGCTGGTAATTTATTGACCAAAGTTTCTAGAGAATTACCTGAATCTTGTGGCTGTTGTGGAACTCAGTCCTGGATTAGTTGGTTATATCATGAGTTGGCCCCATAACTTAAGTTAGGGTGGTCTCTCCATCCTGGATTGTAGGTATTAGCGTAGAGGTTGTATCGCCTTTGTGGTGGGCGAGGAAAATTTCCCACAGCATCTAAATGAGCCATAGTATTATCATACAAACTAGGACATGCATCAGTTGTATGTTCAGGTGTAGCACATATTAGTAAGTCTATCAAGTCTATCCTCAATGGTAAAATTACTTAGCTGGTGAACCCTTCTAGGGGGTTCAGGATTGGCTCGAAATTGCTAAGAATTTGCAGCCATCGTGGAGATCAAGTCTTTTGCTTGCTTAAGAGTCATGTTGACCAATGCTCCTCCACTAGCGGCGTATACCATATTCATCTCCATGGGTTTTAGGCTTTCGTAAAAGTATTGAATGAGAGATTGCTCTATTATACCATGTTGTGGGTAGCTTGCACACAACTTCTTAAATCGCTCCCAATAATCGTAAAGAGACTCTGTTTCTTTTTATCTTATTCCAACGATCTCTCTTCGTAACTCAGCTGCTCGTGATGCTGGAAAAAACCTATTGAGAAATAAACGAGAAAGATCAGCCCAAGTTGTAATAGATCCAAGAGGTAAGTAAAATAGCAATTCCCTAGCTGAATCTGCTAGGGAAAAAGGGAAAGCGCGCAATTTAATTTGATCCTCAGTTATCCCCTGAGGTTTCATACTAAGGCAAACCATATAGAACTCTTTCAAATGCTTGTGGGGATTTTTGTTTTGCAACCCACGAAAGGTTCGCAGCAGTTGGATTAAGCCTAACTTTAATTCAAAATCAGTATCCATAGTAGGATACGCGATGCACAATGGCGGTTGTTCTGCAGGAGCTTCGGCCAGTTGCCGAATCGTTTGAGCCATTGGTTGATGTGCTAAATTAGGGTTTTCGTTAACCCTGGCATTAAGCACTTCTTCTGGCGAATCGACTTCTACTTTTTCACTTTCAAATGTTTGAGTAGGGTTTTCGTTAATCCTAAACTCTGCTTCGCCGTCAATTTTAATTTCTAGTGGTGGATTACTTTGAGTCCCAACCACCGTTGACTGCTTTTTCCTTAGCTTTTTTTCCTTGCGATTAGCTCTCGCAGTCTTTTCAATCTCCAAATCAAACACAAGAGTACCTAGAGTAGATCTGGTCATAAGAAACAAAAAACAAGATTAGTACATTGCCAGTCCCCGGCAACGGCGCCAAAACTTGATGCGATCATCGAAAGCACCAAAAATATCTTTTTCCTTGTAAAATAGTAAAAATAACAGTAAATGGGAAGTAGGGTCGAATCCTCAGGGACCGGATTGTACGAATGCTTGTTTCTTGAAATCCTAGACAATTTTTTGGCCAAGAAAACCTACGTTCATGAAAAATAAAAAAACAAAAAAATAGAATTAAGAATTTCAAAATGAAATAAAAATGGAATTTGAAATTGCGAAATTAAATAAAATTTGAAAATTAAAATGGAGAATATAAAAATAAACAGAATTTGGGAAAAGTGACAGTTTCTTATGTGGCGAGATTCCAACCTCCGGTTGTCTCGATCCGCCTTAGGTTCAATCCTTGGCTTTTAAGTAACCCTTCTCGAGTAGGATAAGCCAGTTATAGTGGAAAAGGACGCCTACGACCACCAGCTCCAAGAATTTAGACTTAGGATTTGGCAGAACTTGACTCTAGCCAATAATCTCTTTTGTAGGACTATCTTTTGCTAGATCATCACTTCCCAACGGTGAATACCATGCTGTTTTGTCTCTTGGATTCGCCAACCTCTGACGCAGAAAGCCAACGAACCGACTATGCAACCTTCCCAAAACATACAAAGAGGTCATTCCTTGCACAAGTTGAAAAGATCACCTATTAAGGGATATAGACAGAAGTGTCAGTCTCCTCGTAATGCGGAGAAGTGACGAATACCCTGTTGAAAAGGCTAAGCGCGGATTCCAAGCCTCATGAACCTTTTTGGGAAATTTTGACAACCTTCAACTAGATTGATTTAGTGGCTCATGATTTTTTGGGAAAGAAATAAATATAATAGAAATGAGATTTTTATTGAAGAAAATATGGAGAAACAAAAGATAGAGTTTTTGGGAGAGGGAGTGTTTACAGAAAAAAAAAAGATGTCAAATATGTGTCACTTCATCCCCTATTTAAAGTACTAGAAAGCCTAGCCTATTCCTAATTAAATTCTAAAAGATAAATACAAATAAATAAAGATAATTAAAGATAAATGAAAATAAATCCTAAAATTAAATCTAAATAAAAATTCTTAATAATTATCCTAATATAATTGAAATTAAAATAAAGTCTTGTGCTATAAAATCTCTTCTTTTGCATATTTTCCCTAAAAGTCTTCCATGCTTTGTATTTTCGGCACCACTTCTCTCCTACTTCCCATGCTGGCCCAATTCATCTTTAACTTCACGCTTTTTCCCCTCAAATTTCCTTTTATCTTTAATTAAGTCCTTACAAGACAAAGAACCATAAAATAGCCCAAATTAGTAGGACATACTCAAAATAATCATGCAATTAGCATATAAAAATATGATGTTCTAGAGTATTATCATGTGTATAAGTTAAGCCATGTGATTTGGCTTATTTTGGTACTTTGTTTTGGTTGAATTTTGTGTTCAATTATGGTATGTTTTGGTAAGGTAATGTTTGAATGAAAATATGCAATTGAGGTATTGATATGTAGTTGTTAGATGAATGGATAATGCATGGTATTAAATAGGTAATTGAATAACAAGTTGAATTGGTATATAATGTGTATTGAAATGTTTATTTTGGGTTGCCAATTGAGTTTTAAAATATGGTCATTTATTCTTGTGAATGCTTGTGTTTTTAGGGTGGCAAAATGGCTTTACAAATGGCCTATTTTTGTCCACACAGGCAGATACACAGGCGTGTGTCTCAACCGTGTGCGACACACGGTCATGCTGCACGGCCGTGTGTCCCCTAGGGTACCCTTTCGAATTAAAGTCAGTATACCCTACAGGTTTGACACAGCCTAAACACATGGGTGTGTCTACTAGCCGTGTGTGGTACACGGGCTAGCACATGGGCGTGTGGCCTAAGTCAGTAACCTCCCTAATTTTCCCATGGCCTGGCACACGGGCGTATCCTCGGCCGTGTGGTGCAAGTCAGTATATATGCCCTGTTTTCACATGGCTTATGACACGCACATGTCTGGTAACCATGTGAGGCACACTGCATGTTCACACGAGCGTGTGACATTTGAAATGTTGAAATTTTTTTAAGTTTCCAAAGTTTTAATATGTTATCGATTTAGTCTCAAATACATGATTAAAGCTTTGTATGCTTGATTTAGGTAAATAATGAATATGAATGAATGATAGCTAATGAAATGAGATGACATTCGGTAAATGATTGTTTTGAATTGAGTTATAAGTCGATAATGTCTCTTAACCTATTTCGGTGACGGTTACAGGTTAGGGGTGTTACAACGATAACAAATTTCACATGCTTTATTTAGATGATTTCTAGAGTTTCTAACATAAGGAAGTAACTTTACTACTTTCTCGGAATGGTGACCCAATCATCTATGCCAAAGTTCCAAAGAGAATGAAGGTTCAACCAAAATTGCTTTGACCGTCGAAACTTGTCGAAAGTAGTAAAATCTATCTTGTCTCTCACCCACTCTAATCAACTCCCTTAAACGAAGGTCTTGAATAACACATATGTTAGTAGAAAATCAGACAAAATAGTTGTAACACCCCAAACTCAACCCGAACGTTATAGTTGAATCTGATGCATCACATTTAAGTGTTTTAGCGAAAACTGTGTTTTCATTGAAAACCCTTCTTAAAATAAAAGAAACCTTAATTAACTTAAAAAAAACCCCTTTCAATCGCTTGTTTAAAACATATGATTTTATAAAAACATGTCATTTTAAAATTTAGTTGTGGAAGCGTAGAAAAACATACTATAGTTTAAGAAACCATGTTCAACTTCTTATAATTACATCACATAAAAATATTAATCCAACTACCAACAAAATGGAAGCCCTATTACAATCAGGTCTGAAAAGTACTTAATCAAATAGAAACTTATATGCTTAGAGAAAAAAAACAAGTCCAAATTGTCTTGCTAGCTGGACACCCAGAGTCCCTCCAAACATTGAACCTTCTATTAAGAATAAAATAAAAGAGGGGGTGAGTTTTCGCAAACTCAATGTGTACAACCATCGACGAGCAACAAGCATTCAATAAACACCATACATCACATGCAAAGCAATCCCATCCCAATAATCCATCCGCTACAAACCAGCTCCGTCCCTCGTAACACCATGTGGAGATATAAATATCGACCCACCCATCCGTCACATCTATGGTAGCCCAGTTGCGGAACTACCTGCATTTACACATTGGGCTTAAAAGTCGTCGGTGGATCCACGATTGTCAAGCAACCATGCGATCCTCATATACTTCCTTCGTTCCATGATTCCCAACCCCTATGAAACCTAAGCAGAATATCATATGTATGCATGTCACATCCATAAAACTTATATTCAACACCTAAGGGTATTTTGGTCATTTTTCCCTTAGGGGCA
This sequence comes from Gossypium longicalyx, assembly GCA_025698465.1. NCBI lineage: Eukaryota > Viridiplantae > Streptophyta > Magnoliopsida > Malvales > Malvaceae > Gossypium > Gossypium longicalyx. Next base: position 53,310,406 of record CM047006.1, on the reverse strand, counting down.
TTTCGATAATTTTCCCTTTCTTTACGGTTTTCACTTACCTTTGCCTGTTAACAAATCCCGTGAGCTAAGATAAACGAATACTATGCACCAGGTAGGATTCCAGAGAAGAGGAGGTGAGTCATTAAGACCGCTTAAGTATCAAGCTCTCCCTAGATCCAATCCTAGACATGCATATATTCGTTGCCACACCTTAACCTTTTGACTTGTCCACGGTCGCAATAAATTAATAAAGTCTTATGTAGTTATCATACTAGGCCCAAAACCCCTTACAAAGCTCAAACAAATTCACCTACCTGTATTTGGCCCATTAAGCCCAATCATATTCATATGGTCCATTAAACCTAAATCACCTATATATGGCCCATTAGGCCCAAATCACATTATATGGCCGGTTAGGCACAAATCACATTATAAACATGCTCACATACGAATTTCTATCACATAGCATTAATTATCAATTTTTGCCTATTATGGGCCCAACAGCCAATCAAGCCCATTAAGCCTATTCTGGCCCGATTGGCCAATTCTCAGCCCAAGTCCATGGAATTGCCCATGAGGCCTCAGACAACCTATCGGTTTCCTCCTCACGAATGTTCGCGCACTCGCAGGACTACCGTAGCCCAACTTTTGTCTTTTTGGCATTTCGGCTTTTGCCGATTCATTAGGTGTGTGCAGTGTATGTACACACCTGGTAAGTAAGCGTGCTACGATTCCCTTAGTCACCAACCTAAAAACTATATCACCCTTTAATTAATCGCATGCTTAATACATATCCTTACTAAAACCGAAATCTCACCTTAACCTTACCTTGCGCGATAAGTATAACAACCCCTTCTTAAATCACTAACCACAATCAACTCCTAGATCTGCATCAATCTTAACTATTAGAAACCATAATAATAGGTGACTCGTATCCAACAGAAGTCCCCTTACCTTAATTATAAACATTCGGCCACCTTAGCCAATGGGAGAGGAATACTTACCAAAATCGCAAACACCTAAAGAGCAATTCAGCAGAGAGCTAAGATCCGAGATCCGATACTAATTCCCTACCAAAGTTGATTAGAAAGAGTGAGGGAAGAACAGCGTAATAGATTCATAGGAAGACCAATTGGAAGAGCAAACACTTACACTAGATTCGGTCAAAGAGTATTCGACCCTTGGGAGATTTGGCTTTTCAGCTTTTAAACTTAGTATGGTGAATAAATTTATTTGGTACAGATTAAAGAAGAAGAGTAGAAGAAGGAATCAGCTAAGTGAAACAAATAAAATTATGTAGAGAAGAATAGAAATAGACAAAAAGAAAATAAAGAGAAACAAAAAGGTTTTCAGCTTTTAGAGAAGAGGGTTTCTGGCAACAAGGTGAGGGGAAATTCGGCATTAGCCTGGCAAACTCTCACTCAGCACCTATTTATAGCCCTATAGCCGAATTCCTCAAGCCCAAGTTCCCAATTCGGCTCTATCACTTTCCCTTTCTTATCTCCTCAATTTTCTCCCTGATAACCCATTGATCCTTTCCTCAAATTTCTCTTCTGAACACTCCCCTTGGAGTCCATTTTCACGCCACTTCCAACCTTCTAGAAGGCCAAAATTAAACTTCTAAAAATACTAAGCTAGGATTCCAACCTTGGATCTTCTTACTAGCCACTAACGCCACCTCCCTACACCCTAAGTGGCATCACTTAGCCACTCCTCCACAAGGCTTTTTTATGCTATTTTCCCCTATATTTATCTAAAAGCCCAACCACTTGCCATCAGGGTTCCTTTAATAATTAAACTATAATTTCTTTTACCCCTAGATTCGAACTCAAACCTTGACCAAGACCTACCATTGCGTAATTAACACTTAACCGGAATTGCTAAGCATAAAAAGAAAAAAATTTGAGATTTCGAGATTTTCAGGTTTCGGGATTTTTGAGGCGTTACAACAGTTCATATCATCATTCAACTGGAAAACCAAAATTAAATTGCAATTTAATTTAGGAACGTAAAGAATGTGTTTTAAGTGAATTTTGTCTATCAATTTAAGCACTTCTTATTGGGTAGCCACCAATATTTGGCCATGAGGGAGTCCTACGAAATATGCTACAACATCTTTCATATTTGTCAAACACATAAGATCACTTGTTACATGATTTGAACACCTCGTATCAATAATCCATTTCTTCTTGGACTTACCATTCAATTGATTGAAAGTTGATTGTTTATCATCGAACACCGCCATAAGAGACTACCATTGTTCAACGATAAAACCAGGAAGTGTCGCCCCTATTGGTGGTGGTGACGGAGGAGAAAACTTGTCGCCAGCCATTTAGAATGATAAAAGAAAAAATTTGTGTCAAAAACCTTGCTCTAATACCATGAGAAGAATAGGGTAATCTCTTAAATTTTATCGATAGACCTCAAGTGTATATATATCTATATAGTAATAGTTACGTAGGAATCAAATTGCTAAAAGATAATATCCCATAATAATATCCTATAATATTCCATTAGGAATCAAATTGCTAAGAGATAATATCTCGTATTAATGTCCTAAGAATAAACAAAGCAAACAAGCCACCTTAATTTGAAAACTCATGATTAGGGATAAAAAATTATACGTTAACATAACCAACTTTCTCTCCTTTTAAAATGCGTTTATAATTTACTCTATAGATTAGAAAATTGTAAATCTTAAAATTATAAATGAACTTTGATTTTGTGTAATTTTATATATAAAATTTTGATTTGATCTAACTCTCACGAATTATTAACATAATTATTGATGTAACATCATTTTAAGTTTATATATAACATACATAAATAATTATATTTATCTAATATAAAAATAAATTGATGTATTTATTTAAATATATATATGATTGACTCAAATTTAAAGTTTCATGTATACGTTCAAATCACAATAAAAATTTCATGTGTATAATTGCTTAAAAAAGTTAACATGTCAAATTATACATTAAACTCAAATTCATAAATAATTTTGAGATTTATCCTAAAAAATTTGACAAAACATTTCCCTTGGATTTAAAGTTCAATTTAGAATTTGGAATATGGATAACACAAATCCTTTTTTTCTTTACAAATAAAAAAAATCGATACAAAAATAAAGGACGAGAGTCAAACCCTTTTAGTATATATTATTTTTTTATTTTATATTTATAGTTTAATTTATAGTTTTAACTTTTAAAATGGTTGTAAAGGATTTATTTTACATGATAATTGATAAGGCTATAAATTAGATGTTAGTGCTTGTAAGTTACTCAAGCTTGACTCGAAAAAATTTGAACTCAATTTGGTAATTATCGAATTAAGCTCGATCTCGAGTAGCTTCAGCTATCAATCGAGCCAAATTCGAGCTTAGTAATACTAGACTTGAACAACTTACGAGTCTTATCGAGCTTTTCATATTTTTATATTATTAAATTACATTATTTCCCTTAATATATATTATTAACCTTAACCATAATTATTGAGTTGAGTTCAAGTTTGAGCTTGAGTACAAAAATTGATAAACAACCTTAATCAAGCTCAAGCAAGAGTAGCTCGATTATATCTCAAGTCAAGCTCATACTTAAAAATAAATTTTCAATCGAGCTCATGTAACACCCCCTACCCGTATCCGTTGCCGTAATAGGGTACGAGGTATTACCGGAGTTTACTGAACATTTTCAGATAATTCTAAGTCATTTATTATTCATATTTTGAAAATAATCATAACGTCTCTCTATTGGGCCCTCGAAACCCAAAACACACATTAGAAACCAATCGGAATTAAATCGGGATCATAGAAAAAAAATTCACAAAATCTTAAATTATATTTTCATCTAAGTACTTACCATTTCAATGCTCCTTATAATTAAACATGTTACCACTCAATCAATAGCTTGGCACTTGTCTAAGCGTCAAAGAACAACATTATTAGTATACTTGCACATATTTCATATAAATTCAACATTAATATGCCTATTTTCTCGACATATCGCACTTGAGTTTAATAATAGTCTCAACTTACATAATTTCCTTGTATCAACATATCAAAAATAATCATATATGTACATGTCATGAAACATATCATGCTCTTACCGTTTCTTCATAAGCATATATCATTCATTTCGTTATATCAATATTTCATGCTCCATCATTTCCATATATTTTATGTATATTTATTCCGGTAATAGTTTATATCAAACTTAACATAAATTATATTCCATGTACTTATACTTATTACGTTTATCTATTTTCATAATTATTTCATACAACTATCTTGTACATATATTTCCATATAACCAGTTCTTGTAAACATTTCACATAACCATTTCATATAACCATTCATCATCTGATATATATTACCTGAAAATCAATTGTTCAATAGATGTCATAGCGTCTCCCATCCACGGTCTTATTTGTCTTTGACATGATGCTATAGTGTCTTTCAACTATGGTCTTACTCATTTTTTGTCATGTTGTCATGGTATCTTTCAACCATGGTCTTATTTATTTCATATCACGTTGTCATGGTATCTTTCAACCATGGTCTTATTCATTTAATATCACGTTGCCATGGTATCTTTCAACCATGGTCTTACACATTTTATATCAGGTTGCCATATCTTTCAACCATGGTCTTACATATTTCATATCAGAGAGCACACTCCCGCGAACCTCATCCTTATAGTGGGATTACCAGTCCAGGCTAAATCCCCTGTAATATAAACTCATAGAGTATTGTCGGGATTACCAGTCTAGGCTAAATCCCCTGCAACGACAATTACTCTAATGAGCTTGGATCTGAATTACCAGTCCAAGCTAAATTCAGACCCTAATTCGGATTACCCGTCCGGGCTAAATCCATTTTACACGTATTCTTCGGGAGGGCTATATCAGAATAGGATCACCCGTCCGGGCTAGATCCTTTTTACCGTCAATTTCTTTTCCAATGATCCATTGAATTCCATTCCATTTGACCGGGATTTATTTTCAATTTATATTGAATATTAACAATATTTCATCAATTATCATGTATTAAACATTCAAATCATATTTTCATCACATAATCACATATTTGAAGTATTTAAAAATACAATTTAAGTTACACAAACTTACCCCATTGCTTGTTTGTGTTTATAATTTCATTAATCCGATATCTTTTCTTTTCCACAATCAAGTCTCGTATTTGAGTCGTTCGGATCTTTATAAATAAATTTGACCATTATTTTCGTTCGTTTCATATTCTAATGTATTTAATTAATGCTCTAGGCAAAATTACCATTTTGCCCCTAAACTTTTAATTAATGACGATTTCGTCCTTAGGGTCAGGAAAATAAAATTCTTATAATTTAATCATTATTTCCAGCTATTATTCTCATACATATTGATAACAGTCCATGAATTCTATAAAATATCAAAATTTTCCATAATTTTAACACTTTTCAATTTAATCCCTAAAACATGTTTTTCCCTCGATCTTGAACTAAATTAATAATTTCATTCAATTTTGTAATTTAAATAATAAAATAATCCATTTCATGCAATTTGATCTTTTTTGATATTTTTACAAAATTGCCTATAAAGTTTTACTTTTATTCAATTTAGTCCTTGAGCCTAAAACATGCAAATTACCCATGCTAGATGAATATTCATACATATTTTTCCTCCTCCTCCTCTCCATTCCACATCCTTAGTGTATATAACACACTTGTAAGTAACATTATCTATAATTTTTATTATTTACTTTTATGAATATTCAAGTTGTCCATCTGTGTTATAGTCACTAAATTATTTATATCTGGAGATATAGAACTCCAAATTAAAATCCGCTAATTTTTCCTGAAACTAGACTCATATATCTTCTTACCATAAAAGTTTCAGAATTTTTGGTATAGCCAATAAGTACAGTTTATTCTTTAAAGTTACCCTTGTTCTGCTATCTGACAGTTCTGACCCTTATTCACTAAAATTTAATTATCTCATCTTACAGAATTTGAATGATGTTCCCATTTGTTTCTATTGAAAATAGACTCATTAAAGATTATAAAAATATAAATTTAAGCCCATAATTATTTTTATCCAATTTTTGATGATTTTCCAAATTCAGAACAGGGGAACCCGAAATCATTCTGACCTTGTCTCACAAAATTTATTATATATCATGATTTACAATTTCATTTCTTACATAATTTCTTCTATAAGAAACTAGACTCAATAATATTTAATTTAATATTTTATTCATCCTATAATTCGATTTCTACAATTTTTGGTGATTTTTTCAAAGTTAGACTACTGCTGCTGTCCAAAGCTGTTTTAGTGCAAGATATTAATTACCATGTTTATAACACCCTTATTTTATTTTTCTACACTATTTCTCATCACTTTCTCTTATTTTCTCTTCACTAACATATCAAGAATATAGGACATTATGTAAGAAAACTCTACATTAACATCAATCTTAAAAATATATTGAAGTCATGATGTTCTTACCTTGTTCTAGTCTTCATCTTGATTTTCTCTCTTCTTCAGCTTCTACTCCTTGAATCCAACTTGATATTCTAACTCCCCATAGTCTCCTTAACATTTTTCTCTCTTGATAGCTATGGAAATTCTTTTGATTTCTAGGTGAAAATAATAAATTTTTGGTGGAAGGACTAAATTGTAAAGAAAAGAAAACTTTCTTTCTTTTCTTCTCTTCAAACGTTTGCATGCATATGCATGGAAAGATGATGAGAATTCTTCATCTTTCCTTCCTTATATATTAAATAAATAATAATAAAATAATAATAAATATCTCATTAAAATATTAATAAAATAATATTTATCTAATTAATTAATTTAAAATATCATCAACATAATCATTACATTCTAGAATTCTCTCTCTTACTAATTGACCATTTTGCCCTTCATGATCTTTTAGAATTCCATCCTTGAGTCATCACTTAATTTGGTAAAATTGCCATTTAGTCCCTCATAATTTTTTTACCTTATTCAATTTGGTCCTAATTCATCCATTTTCTTAGTTTCTAGATCATTCTACCTTTAAAATATTTGCACTATTGGTCCTTTAACTTTTTCATATTTACACTTTAACCCCTCAAATTTTGAGTATTTACTCTTGTGCAACAAGACTTTTCTCATCTTTACAATTTAGTCCTTTCTTGAATTAATATATCATAATACACTTTCCAAGGTTGACACAACTCAAAATTTTCCTTTTTGTCACTTTATTTTCTTATTTTACTATATCAAGGATAATATCTTACTGTAAAAATTTTCGGGGTATTACAGCTTGAGTCAAGTATCAAGCTCTTAATTTCAAGTCAAGCTCGAACTCAAGCTAGACAGTATTTGGACTCGGCTCGATAACACCCCTAATACCTCACAACATGATTTAAGATTCATTATTGTACCGTATGAAAAAACAATAGAAATAATTCTATTAATTATTTTTATTATTTTTAAATAAATTATTATATATATTGAGTAATTTTTCATTGTATTCCCTTAAATGGGACAATCGAATCTTTATATATGCATAACTATTGTTCATAGAATTGACACTTTAAACAGACTCTATGCATGCTAGACATGTGTACTGCTCTGCGCTGCCTGTTGGACATTCCTTGGGCTCCTACGAACTCCCCTTGCGAACTCCTCATGTCTTATGCAAGCTGGGCCTGCGAGCTTCCCTTGTAGTAACCCCTTAAAGTGGGCTTAGGGTTTACGACCTAATCTAAGTAACTACATAGGCCATGAAGATGGCCAAAACGTTTCCACAAGAAAAACTCATTTGTCCTGGAAACATGTTATTTTGAAAATATCATGTTCTTTTCAATAAAAAAATATTTGTTCCTTTTAATTGAAAAATACTTGTATTATAATTTAGTTTTTAAAATACAATTGCAACAGCTAATAATTTTCTTAAAACGTTTAACGATCATTTAAAAATCTGATATAACCAATCCGCACAATATTTTCCCAAAATATCAAAATAGAAATTTCTCATGCCATAGTCCACAATTTAAAATAAAGTCCCAAAATTTTTTTAAAACAAACCCTAATCAAAGTTCATAATAAAATCCATAAAAATCATAAAATCCATAAAAATCTCAAATGATCTTAAAAATCCATAACTATAAAACCTTTTTTTTTCTGATAGCCTCTTGAATGATCGAATCCGAGTCCTAACCATGAGGATTATTTGAAACGCACAAGAAATATGAGTGACCTTTAAAAGGCTCAGTGTGAGATCAATACTTAATATATATAACATGTGTTTCACACATCAAATAAACACATACAATTCCATATATGTAAACCATTTTCACAGAAATATCATATCATCAATAAAACATATACATGAAAATATTGAGACATGCTCATGAAACAATTGTTGGAAAAACGGGTTTGAAAAACGCATCAGAAAATAAATTTAGGGAAAAATTAGAGTTTTAAATTTTTTTTCCAAAATAAGATCTTAATTGTGATATCTAAAGTAATAAGTACTTAATAAAAATTAAACATTTTTAATTCGTCTAGGATGAACACTTTGACTGAATAGTCTTCTCCGTTATTCTCAAGCTCATGTCTGTTGAGTATGAACTTGCTTTGAATTAAAATTTTTTTTATAAAATTACTAGTAAAAAAATTTTACAATTTTTCTAAATTTTTATATCAAGTTGTAAATAAAAAAATATATTTAGACGAGTGTTTCTTTTATTGTTTTCTCAATTACTTTTTGTTGTGTTATGGTTTGTCGTTTTGTTGGTCTATGTGCTCATTTATGAGGCCTGCTACAGTCATTTATGACTGGATCGAACGATTTAGTTCCTTTGCAAAGTGGTTGTCCCCCCACTATATTTTCTAATGAACGTAGGCTATTATTAAAAAAAGAAAAAAAGTGATTTGTATCTCCAATATTGAAATCATATTCAAAATAATTAAATATCTTGAAAAATTAAAACTTCTCATGCTATCAAACATATTCTTAGTGTAAACAATTGATACATGATTTGTAGCATTGCTTGTTGCAACATTACCAACAAGAAGCTTTTAAAAAACAAAGTTTGGTTTTTACGGATTCTAGTTATAAATAACATGTGCCTAGGATGGTAAACGGCCATGCAGACACTCTGGTCAGGGCCAGTATTTCTGTTGGTCAAGATATTATTTTGATTATGCTATCCTTTCTTGTTGTTCAAAACATCTTGTATGATGTATGAGGGACTGTTTTGCTATTTTTGTTGTTGGGCCGAGTTTATTGTTTTACTTGTACAGACTTTTATGCTTTTACTTGATTTTAAATGAATTTCTAACTTTTCAAAAAAATAAAAATGTATGTAAAAGTGAAACTAGAAAAACATTGGAGTCCAAACTTTTCAAAAGACTACTTAAAAAAAAAAACAACAACAACAACTCTAGCTGTAAAGGAGATTGTTTTGATAAAGGATAAGCAACTATCTTATTCTCATTCCAATGAGATTAAAGGTGATCAACTAAAGGAGTTGTGCACATTTATTTAGTGGAAAAAACATTTCGAATCTATTGTTTTTCTAGAGAGGATTTACAATCTTCAGTTGAAAATGTTGATTGGATGAGAGAGTTGATACTAAATATGCTAGAGTTGTTGTAACAATTAATTGATTGGGCTTAAATCATTTATAGAAAGGGGTGAAGTCAAAATAAAATTGTGAAGGAAATTAAATTTTATATTTTTATAATAGTAAAAATTTAATTTCGTGATTTTAATAACTTATATATTTATAATTTTTAAATGATTAAATTAAATTTTTATTATTTTAAAGAGTTAAAATATAATTTTATTATTTTAAATTTTAAATTTTATAAATTATAAAAGACCTAAATAAAAAAATTATTTTAAGAGTCTAGCCATTGCCAACCCTTAAATCTGCACCTGTTTATAAATAAAATCTCGTAAATGTATATTTACATCCAGCTGGATAAACATTTATTAGTAATGATCTTTTTCTATATTATTCTTATACTCGTTACAACAACGCAAATAACAGCTTAATACATTTGTAAAATTTAAATCTTTCACCAACGTAGGATAATCCAGTTCTTTTATGATCATATCTGCCGACTACCTTGACTACATTTAAAATAGTTAGATTATAGGTTTTCAAAATCAACTCTTTTTTGTCTTGAATTAAGGCAACCAAATCACATGTGATTGATATCATTGGGTTTGGCTTCTCTTTTCAGGAGTTAAGTAGGCCATTTGTGTTTACTTGTGAAGCAAAAATAAACCTTCCCTCCATTTCCATTTTGACTTTTAATTATTGTTCAATCTTATACTCCATAAACAGGTATTTGACTAAGTTTAGCAATAGGATTATTAGTATTATTACTATTCTCATTGTTTATCTCTTACTCCTAGTCTCCTAGGTCGGCTGCTTTTCCCCGATTTGAAAAATCCCACTTTTTAATCACGGAGGAGTCAATGCTAGCTGCTTAATCAAAATAATAAAATTTATTATATTATTTGGTATTTGAGTTTTAATACTTTTTTTTAATATGGTATTTATATTTTTTTTACTTAATATGGTACTTTTATTTAACAAAAGTTATTGATACTCAAAGATAGCGGTATTAACTTCTAGTGTTTAATTTGAAGTTTAAGGTTAATTTAATGAAATTCAATTGCTAATGTTATTAGGTTTGAATTTTTCATGATACTGTTAATAAAATAAATTTAGCGTTAATTTGTTAACTTTGCATTTAATTAGCCAAATCCAGTCCGATGAATGTGATTTAATTTGTAATTTAGAGTTGATTTGATAAAAGTTAATTGTTATTATCAGTTAATCATAAATTTTCATCCAATCATCTCTAAAATTCAAATTAAATATTAAAAAATTAATAATATTACCTTTAAGAACTAAAATATATAACTTTTATTAAATATATATATCAAATTAAACTAAAAAATAACACAAGTAGGACATTAAAAAGAAAGAAGTGTGAAACTAACTTATGTATAAAACCAAAGAATAATGAGTTAATCTCCTGCCTAACCCTAATCAAAATATGGCCTATATATTAACCAAACCAACTACCAGGTCCGTTTACGGTTAAAGTTTACTTTTATATAATTCATCAAAAATTTACGTCTAACTCATCATTTTACACCCATTCTTTTTCCGAGCATATCAATTAAATTAAGTTAAAGGTGATTATGCCTTGAATCGAGTCGTAGCAAAAAAAAATTGTTTTGTTTTAAGATTCGGTCTCATCAAATCTATCATGTTTATATTATATTTATTATTTTTAAATATTATTAAAAGATTTTTTATATTTACCAATTCAAATCGAGTCTATCATGTCGGATAGTAACCCAACTTTAAACAAATTTAAGCCAAACCAAATGTAAATAATTTGATCTTGAAAATGTCTTCTTTCTTTAAAAAATGCCTGATGAAAGCTTGATTGGTGCAATCAAGGTTATCCATAATTGGAGGGGGGCTGTCATTTAATACGAAACAACAAGTAGGTTTTGTTTTTAATATATGTTTTGGTGTTTCATTAGAACCGGATGTTGTTTGCAATAAAAAAAACAGCTTAGTTGCTATCAAACCTTAATTTGAAGGAAAAATAATACAAAAATAAATAATGCAAATATATGTCCAATATAATGCCATATCCAACTCTTTGATATTAAAAAGAAAGAAAGAAAGAAAGAAAAAGCTTCATAGACCGACAAATTAGCCAATACAAGACACTTTTTTTGGTGTTTGTGTTTTTATAGGTATAAATTACGTTGGCACACGCGTTAGGCAAAATCTTTAATAATGTAAAAGAAGAGATTATTGATTAATTATAATTACTCGTTATTATACTAATAATAAAATAAATAAGAATCTTTTGAATTAATTTAAAGGAGATATGTCGGTTTTCCCCCACTCAAGAACTTGGCTCTTTCCCCCACTTGTTTTTTGTTGCCCAAGACAATAAACTAGGCTTAGAAAGAGCCAAAAGGAGTAGGAATAACAAAGTAAATAATCCTTTGGCAAACGTCCAATGAATAATTATTTTTAATGTTTGAAGTTCAAAATGAGGGTTGAAGAGTTCATATAATGATGATGGCGATGGTAAAATATTGGGTGAAGAAAGTGATGGTGATGATGATAATGAGGAGAATAAGGAAGCCTAGAGTAGAGTAATTTCCCTGAAAGTCACCCAATTTTCCAGGGAAATGTTCTCCTTATTTATTGGTCCATACCCTAATTTCATGCCGATAATAAAAAATATATAATTATAAAAATCAATCAATTTTGGTAATATTGATAAATGTTAAGATTTTAGAATATTAATATCACAGTTGGACTCTTACTATTCATAAATCATGTGTGAAATTATATTATGTATAGATTTTTCTAGAACTATTTAGGTTTAGCTCTCGATTTATTTTAATTTATGCTTTATAATATTTGGTTCTAATTATAGTAAATATAGAATATATTCTTTGTGATTATAATTATAGTTGTAACCTCAAAAAATATATATAACTAAAAACATAAAATCAATTTATCTAATGCTCAATTGAAAAACAAAATTATGTTCTTAAATACTATGGAACTTTACATAATATTTTCAGATTAATTTTACTTTTGATTTAATCTTTTTCTGAATAAATTTAAATATTTATTTTCTCTATACGTCCAAAGAATTCCTATTACTGCTTTAGTATTCGTCACTCATGCTACTTTATGTACCAATTTCGATGGTGTGCCTATGGCTGTAAGGAATGCATGAATTAGTTGCAAAGTTGGAAGGAAGCCCAATGACTCCAAGGCCATCCACTTGAACAAGTTGATGAAACCTAAGATAGGTTCCATTGTTGAAAAGTGGAATATATAGCTTTTGGGATGAGATTTGTTAGAGAATTGAGGGGAAGCTGAAAGAGAAAGCTGTGGGAGAGGAAAGTGATCTCTTTTGCCTCTTTGGGTCCATTTATTTGAGGGTCGTCTGTCTCAACTCCATGTGGAGAATCTCTATAATAGGATTCTGAGGAAACTAAAAGAACCTTCTTTTCTTTTCTTTTGAAATAAATGAAAGAAAGCTTAAAACTATTTAGATAGTTTTTTTTTTTCTTTTGAGAATAAAACTATTTAGATAGTTAGTCTATCATATTCAATGGTGCAATATTCCCTTTATAATTAAATTTATCCAGGTCAAAATTTTCTTTAATTTTAATTTTTTAGGCATAATTATTTATTTGTCCTTTAAAATTTTTGACTTTATTTTATTCTTAAATTTGTATTTCATGTCACATCATTACAAAATAAACGGAAAAGATAATATTTTTAAAATTTGCTAATATTACAAATATATAAATTACCACATGAATGACACATTAACATTTAATTAATTTCTAAAAATTTAAAAATTTTTTAAAAATATTTTTTAAATTATAAATTATTAAAATTATATAAAAATTTTAATAGTTTTAAATTTTAAAAAGTTAATTAAATGTTGACATGCTATTTGTGTAGCAATCCACTTATATACTATATCAACAAAGTTAAAAACGTTAACTTTTTCATCTATTTTAAAGTGGTTTTACAAAAACTATAAATTTAAGAGTTAAAAAAAGAGAAAAATTAAGTGAAGAGTTAAAATGACTATTTTTATAAAATTAAAGGTCAAAAAATTATTATATTTTTATTTTATTATTAATAAAAATATATTTTTATCATTAATATAATTGACAACTTTAAATTTTTTGTCAAAATATTTTTTAAATTCATCATATCTTTAAATAATATATTTTTAAAATAAATTATAACTACTCTTTTTAATAATATTATTTCTAAATTCCCTAAAAATATAAAAAAAAACTTTGTCGGTAATTTTATTTGTTTTTATTAACATCAAATTTAAAAAAATAATTGAATTAAATATTTTTTACAATAGTATAGAGATAATATAGAGATTGAAAGGGGTGAGCAGCCATTGGGACACCACGTGAGATATGACCCACCGGTTCCCTTAAAGAGAGAGCATCTCACGAGACCCTGGCTAGGCTTTTTATAAAATTGTTTTTGGTTCAAGTGAACCATCCATTGCTTTCTTTGTCTAGACGCCTCCCACCGCCACCCATTTTATTTTATTTTTCCTCTCTCTTTCTCTCATGTAAGACAAAGGCAAAGACACGTGAGCTAACCTCCTTCACCCCCACACCCTTTTCCTCTCTCACTTAATCATAAGCTTCAACTGATTTTATCATCATATCCCCCATTTTTTTCTTCAATTGAGACAACCAAAAAGGTTGACACTATTCCACCATCAAACTTGGATCACCCTTTTCCACTAGAATTACATTCTCAATATATTCCAACAAAGGATAAGATTGTTAGATATTTATTTCTTGATTCAACTTTAGTTTAATTAACATCTTTATTATTACAAACACACTTCAGTTTAAAGATTAAAGAGAAATTGTTTAATTGATTTTAATTTTTTTTTACAAATAATGTTTTATTTTAAATAAATATAAATATTAAATACTAGTTTTTATAAATAATTATACCAATCAAGTGAAATCGAAATGAGATAAAAGAAAAAGAAAAGAAGACTGAACCAATTCCCTGACAAGTGTGTAAGAAGAAGTTTCGGGGCGAGCGCATATGTAAAATACATGGTTGATTTTCAACTAACATGTCCACCAAGATTTTCCAACTTTTTCATTTGAAAAAAAAAAAGCTTGAAAAGAAAGTCAATGTGAACACCGTTATTTTTTTAAATATATTTTTTAATCAGACCTTTGGAGCAAAATATCATGGGGAAAGATTTTCTACAGTCAATTTAAAAAAAAAATAAAATCAAATGATGTTCCATCCATATCCATATAATCAAATCTAACAATAAAAAATTGAAAGGGGAAATTGATGAAAAACAAGAAGTCTATCATTAAACATGAAACAAAAGAATCAAAATAATAAATATACCAAGAGTAATCCCTTCATAGATACTATATTTTTCTAATGATCATTTACAAACATATATCTTTAGAAAGATGAGAAGATTGATCAGTAATTATACTATTTTTTTTTTCTACAAATTAATTAATTACCTTAATTTTAATTCACTACAAGCCCTTTAACCAAAAAATGGGTTGTGGGGAAGTCTTTCCTTTTCTTTTTCTATACTAAGGTCTAACGAACTTAATCAACACGCTGCAGAAGGATTGGAGTAGGGATTATAGAAATGAGGCTTTGAAGCCACTGAAAATGGGCTCTTAGAATTGCCATCGGCAACGCCGCCAATTCTTTCGCAAGATGGGCACATGGTGAGAGTGGCCGCCGGCATGTGCATGTAAAAAGGTTGAGCCGCCAGTTTCAGTGCCTTGAGTTCTTGTAGTTCCTTTTGCAGTCTCCTGTTCTCATCTGTCAGTGTCTCACAACACTTCTTCAAGAACTCACAATCCACCTCAGTTTGCTTAAGCTTTGTCCTGCAGAGGGAAAGAAAAAACCAAAGATTATTATTATTTTTTAAAATTTTCTTGTTTGATGAAATTAAGAAGTGACATGCAAAAGCTTTCTGGGTTATATGATCAATTTACCTTGCTCTCCTGTTCTGGAACCATACTTCAACTTGTCTTGGTGTCAGGTTTAATTGCTTTGCTAAAGCTTGCTTTTGCTTCTGTTTTAGCATAAAATATAACCAAAGATTAAATCAAGCCAATAGTGATTGATATACATAGATGGAGGATTTAGGAAAAAGGTGAGAGAGGTTACAGGATTGAGAGTGCTATGCTGTTTGAAGCTTTCCTCGAGAAGAGCAGATTGTTCTTTGGTGAGCCTGAGTTTCTTCCTTGCATTAACGCCGTCTTCGTCTTCATCACTAACTCTAGACGAATTCTTCTCTACCTCTAATTCCTCGCTGCTAACCTCTCTTTCTCTCTTGACTCTACCACTAGAAAACGAAGAAACAGCACTATGAGGAGAAGCTTGACGACGATATAAATCACCGGCGCCAGGTTCCTCATGGTGATGAAGATAACCACTTTTATTGACATCCGACTTCTTGGTCACTTGGTAACCCTGATCACCAAATAGACCCAGGGTCAACGACGGTTCAAAAGTTGTTGGAGGTGCCACCGTCGTGGCTGGTTGTTCAAACTTAAGACATGATGGCTTCTTGTATGGAGTTTCCAGGGCAGATGAGAAGCCTAACCCCAGAACAAGGCCTGTATTACATGCATCATCATCAAGACCCATTAAGCTTATCAAAACCAGTGGAATTAGGTAGGCTTTCCTTTGTTATGAAATGTGAGAGAACGAAGGGGAAAAATGGAGGAGAGCGGGTGATTTGAGAGGAAATGAGGGTGCAAAAGGGGGTCTTAAGAAGGGAAGTTGGGTGGGTGGGTGGGTGGGTGGCTATGATTATTAGTCCAAGGAATGAATTGGTATGAAAATAATAATAATAATAATAATAATGAAAGCTCCTTTTTCTCTTTCTTCTTCCTTTCTCTCTATACTAAGGTTGACCATTGGAAACCCCTCCCCCCACTACATTCATCACATTATCTTAGGAAACAAACAATGCTATGGAAATATACGCACAATCCACATGGCTGCTGTTAATACATCAAGAGAATGATTCGTCAGCACTTGGTCACTCCACTCATTAACATACCAAATTTAAACTATTAATTACTACGCCCACTTTTTTCTTTTATGCATATTGTTTTTTTACTTTTCATGTTTCAATTATCTACCCTATTTTTTACTTTCTTTTTAACTTTTGTCTCAAAAACTCATTTCTGCGTTTTCATATAAATATTTTTTAAAATTTGTTATTTCTCTAAATTGCTTTTTATATATACGTACAGAAACTTATTCCAAACATACTTGATGCTCTACTTCACTTTCCTATTTTTAATTCGGAAATGTTATTGAATACCATTAAGCAATGATTAAAGTGGTATTAAAAAAACCATATATTAGAGAATATGATTTTTCTTGTATTTTATGTCATAATTTTTTTTGTTCTCTCTTTCCCGGACAATACCCCAATAATTAAAATATACGGCCTATGTTCTTGCAGCCGTTTAAAGATTACCTTAGGCCATAAATTTCATTGATGTACAGTAGTGTTAAATTGGATCATTATTAAAGCCTGCCTTAATTAATTTGAAATTATTGATGGGGGACATATTTGGATACTAACAAGTTCCCTTTACATCAGACCACATGAACTGTCTCCCACTCCATGCCTAGTTTAACTGGTCAGAGATGGGTACCATGTCACCTTGCTTACCAAATATTTCACTTCATATCCATTTCCATTTCTTTTTGGCTTTTTTTATTTAAAGAAGCTGGTGGGCTGTTTTAATTTCCCATTACTTAATTAATTATGAACATGGAGATTAGAAAAAGATGTCCACTATCTCTTTTATAGTTTCAAAAATAAAAATCGGGTTAATTCGATTTTATCAAAATTAGAAAGAAAAAAAGAAAGAAAGAAAGGAATAATGGTGGAAGAATAT
Organism: Gossypium longicalyx; assembly: GCA_025698465.1. Classification (NCBI taxonomy): domain Eukaryota; kingdom Viridiplantae; phylum Streptophyta; class Magnoliopsida; order Malvales; family Malvaceae; genus Gossypium; species Gossypium longicalyx. The sequence goes on along the minus strand of CM047006.1, from coordinate 53,292,900 downwards.
GATTCATGACCAAATATTGGGATTGTTTGCTTAACTAGAAAGTAGAAGTGGGAGAGTAATGGGGCCTACTGCCTCCCTATCCTATACATGTATAAGCACTTCCCAATAATGCTTTTGTCGGCTACACTTATCAGAAGTTAGGTCACCCATAAAACATGATAATGCCTTTAAAATAATACCAACTAACCAACACGACATTAATCAAGCCTTTGGTAGTTGTTACTTGCTAAACCCATATATATAATTTATATATATTTTAAAAAGACAAACAAAAAAATTATGGGAATTTTGCTTTCAGGGACTTTTGATGGTTTGTCTCCTAGACCAGTCATTTTTCAGAAAGGTGTGGTGCACTTTGTTCCACGAAATATAATGGGCTTGTTTTCTCTCAGTCTATGGTTTAAAAAAATAATTAATTTTTAGCTGATCAAGTTTGAAATTTGGATAAAAAAGTTTAACAATAATCCCTTTTATTAATCAATCGGAATTTGAAAGGATTTGTGTTGTCTTTTTATATGGCGAGCTTGGGGCTAAGCTGAAATGCGTGTGTGTACGGTGACTGCGCATATTTGAAAAGGTACGTTCAGCCAACGCCAATTGAATGACTGCCCTCATCTTCAAGATAATGTGCTGTGACCATATCCGACAATTTTATATATAATGTTATATTATTAGAATATGCTACATGAACAATTTTTTAAAATATTATATTTAATTAAATAATTATTATTATAAATTTTAGAGTAACAAGAAAACAAAACAAGATCAGCGTACGTGAACGTATCAAAATTATTGGTCATAATCTATTACCCAAAATTAAAATTAAACTTCTTAATCTTTTTGGTTTCTTTTTTCAGTCCTTTTAATTGTTGAGGATTTCTAAAAATACATTTAATATATTATTTTACGGAAGTCTAAATTATATTATTATATTTTGCTTTATATATATATATATAATTTTATGCTTTTAACCAGTTTTAATATATTTATAAATTTTTCTGGTTTTTTTTTAGTCTTGTATTATTTGACATTAATAATGAGGAAAAGAAAAGTTAAGACTTCATAAAGGCAGTACTATTTATTCTTTTTTCTGTGCATATTTAATAAAATTTGAACTTTAATCCTTAGATGCTAACAATAGTTTAACTACTATTTCCTTATGCTATTTGCATTTTTTATTGCTTCGCTATAGGATTTGACTTTTTCTCAAGAATGGTGTAGTTGGGATTTGCCATACATCTCCCCTTCAACCACAATATAAGCTTTAATTATTATCATATACAACCAACTGCAATAATTACCTTCATCCATGAGCTTAGGCCCCATCTACTTATAATACTTTCGTATTCATTATTGATGGATAAGAGAATGAAGGCTTAAATATAGGGAAGCTTTCTGTACGCTTTAGAAACTTAAAGATTTAGTTTCTATATTTAAATTTTAAGATATTGAGTTTTTCTAATTTTTATTTAAAAATTTTAATACCTTCCTCCGATTTTGATTTGTGTAAAATAATACTTCTTCTTTCAATTTTATATATTTTTAAAAATTTGAAATATAAAGAATTCTTTTTTTATTTTTATTTTTAGAAGAATTTAAAATTTTTGGATTTTGTAAAAAAAAAATGATTTTAAAAAATTATAAATTTTTATTTACTTTTAAAGAGTAAGGACCAAATTGATAGAAACAATAAATGCAAGAGAGCTAAAAAATAATTTAGCATGTCAATAATGTTAATAGAAAAATTGAATATAAAGGTCAAAGTTTTTAAATAAAAAAAAATATAACAACTCAATGTATTAAAACTAAAATGCAGGGGCTATAATTTTAATTTCAAAAAAGCATAAGGAAATCTATCTGAAAAAGAATGGATGATGTATTTAAAGAAGATTATTACCATATATATACTATTAGTGGAGTATAAAACTTCACAATCAAATTTAAAACCACATCATTTGTTTTTAAGATATAACAAAATAATATTAGAGAAGATAAAATAATCTTCCTTAAAGAAATAACACAAAAGTAAAACAAAGGAAAGATCATAGAATTTTTTATATACTATAATCAAATTAGAAAAAAATGAGACTTGTTGTTATATTATTTATGAATTTTTTATATATAAGAAAGGAATTAGGAAATGTCGAAGTTTAAATCCGGGATCAAATATTTTAGTTTCATATCTTATTAAAAGCTATTAAATTAACAAAATAAATCAAGCAAATGCAGCTTACTCAGACTATTCAGTCGGCTTGAGGCTGATCATACCAAAAGCAGCCATTCTTTTTTGACCCAAGTACATAGACATGGACTTCAATAAAGTCCACACTATTAATTAAATATGGTATCCCCTAGTCTTTACTTTTAAGGGCATTCATTATTGATAAATACGCTAATTTACTTTAAAAATTATCGATAAAGATTTTTTTAAAGATTATTCTACATAACATAACATTCAAATTTTATTAATTATTTATCTAAATTTTAATAAACTTAAAATATATCAATGAATTGTGCGACACACGAAATTATTATATTTAATAATTAAAATTTAATTAAGGATATCACAACTTTATAGCTCAAGGTCATGATGTTGCGAGGGGCGATGAGCAGAGCAACCCAAAAACACTTTAGTCTGTACCCAACACTTCCCAAATCATGCAATCTTAACAAGATTTGCATTAATTCAATTAAGTATCATAAAAACTCTTATAAAAATATACATTTCTCAAAATCCTGTTACCTTAAAGGCAATTCAAGACTTACTCCCAATTTAAAATACACATCATCAATAAAGGAATAGCATGCATGCCACAAATACATGGTAACACTCCTAACCCATCTCCGTTGTTAGATTAAGGTTACGAGATATTACAAAAGTTAACAAGACTGATATTATAGTAACACAATTCAAAAATTAATTTAAACACCATAAATTAATAAAGAATCATCATTCATAGCATACATTAAAAAACGAGACTTAAATCGAGTATTTGAAACCCTAAAATTTGTTTTAAAAAAAAGGTGGATAATCTGAAACAAAATAGAAAAATATGACAAAAACTAAAAATAAGGGTCACACGGGTATGTGGCCAGGCCGTGTGACAGAGCCCAGACTGTATGGCTTAAAGATATGGTTATGTGGTCAAACCATGTAATAACTTGAGTCCGTGTAATTTAGGGTCACACGGCTGTGTCGTTAGGCCATGTAACACTTTAAGACTGTGCGGATAAACTTGTATAAAAAATCAATAAGACACACGGTCGTGTGAAGTAACCGTATGTGGCACATGACCATGTAGTAAATCGTGTCCTAAGCCATGTGCAGCTAAAATAACTTAAAAAATAAGCCATTTCAACAACCATTTCTTAGGTCTCAAGCCAAACCATTTCCAACCATTTTTATCTATTCAAAACACATTTAAACATGCCAAAACATATAAAAGCCATTCAACCTAAGTGCCTAACCAATATACCCTCATTGGTACCATAATTCAAATGTTTAAATATAGATTGTTCAAACGTCAGCCATTAGTTAACCACACCTTCCATTCCATAAATTAAATGCCCAATTAAACACATAACACCATTGCCCACATTGCTAACATAACATCATCCAAAGTTTAACAAGTTACCTAAAGCAAAATGACCATTTCATCACCAAAGCATAAGACAAGCATACAAATCAAACATTCCTTACTTATTCAACTATCAAATTTATCGTCATAATATCATGTTCACATTCATAAACTAAGTTCACCAAATAACTATAACTTATGCACATTTCTTTACCTTCATCAACACAACCATTAAAACTTACCATATTTATATTAGTTCATATACCAAAAGGCTCAAAACATAACTAAATACTTATAACATATATATATATCAAAACACTATTTACATGCCACTTATAACTAGACCAAAGTGAACAATTAATTATCGAACAAGTTGTTGGATAGTGTGATCTCCAACAACAATCCAATCGGTAGCTCGAAATCGACGATCTACAAGGTAGGAAAACCAAAACAAGTTAAGCTTGCATAAAGCTTAGTAAGTTCGTATTGAATGTAAACTTTAACTTACCATAAATGACTTAACCTAAACTTTTTACAAAAAAATCATAATCAAGATCATGAGTTCATTTAATTGCTTATACACATCACAAGTCTCACAAGGTTAGTAAATTAACATATACGAAAATGTGTAACTTCTTCATGTCATAAAACATATACAAGTAAACACATTCAAAGCTCAATTTAATCATCTCATATTCACTTAACTTTTCACATTTTCATTTCAAGTAAACATTTCAAATGCCCATTTCTACATATCTATCCATATAGACATTTCGTATACATAATTCATATAACTATTTCCATATAACTGATTCATATAATCATTTTATATAATCATTTTCCATATAACCGATTCCTATAATCATTTTATATAATCATTTTCCACTCGAAAAACCATACTAAAATAATATTGGATACATGGGAATAATGCTCACACAAGTTGTAAATGTAAATGCTCCCATAAACTTTGAAATAGGCCTACTTACATGAGTCGTGGGTCAGGATGTTAGGCTACACGATGTTGCTCACACGAGCTGTGGAGAATCTGTAACAAATCCAGGACCTCAGTCATCAGTAGGACATCCAAGACCAGCACCTGAAACTGTAATAACCTTAATGACATGTTATTTCTATCCTAAGCATTCACGAGGTTCATACGGGCCATGTTTCATATCTATATCATTTAATCATATACATATTATTTCATCACAAGAATTCATCCATGTAGTTTCCCGTTTTCAAACATAACCTTTAAGTTAATTAACATTACAACTTAGTCCATTTCATCCCTTACCATTTAACAAGTAAATGAACTCAATCACAACATATATAAATATATATTAAATGAAAAAAATCATAAACTAATTAGTATAACCAATTTATGAACTTACCCAATCACAATAGCTACGAAAACTTCAACGATGATTACTCGACAACTTTTCCTTTCCCGCGATTATCAACCAACTGATTCAATTCTAGATCAAAATATAATCTTTCCATTCAATTAATCAATTCAAATACTTTAAAACACTTAAATTCACATATATAACACTTTATTAATATGTTACACTTTCGCCCTAAACTTTGACATTTTATTCAATTTAGTCCCTAAACTCGAAACTTTTACAATTATCACAATTAGGCCCAAAACCAAGCTAGTTGAATTTTTACTTATACATATACAACATATAATTGTTGAAATTTCACAATAATTTCATGCTAAATTTATTATTTTTTCAATTTAGTCCTTAAACTTAAAGCTAACCAAAATCACTTTACAAAATATTTTAATTTAACAACCAAGCTTATAACATTAAACTACAAAAAAATAAAAAAAATTCATCAATGTCATAATTTAAAACATTTAATAATTTTACAAATTAGTCCCTAAGTTAGCTATATTAAGCTACAATGACATCAAAAACATAAAAATCACTAAATATGGACTCAAAACACATACCATGCAAGAGATTTGAAGCTTGGCCGAAAGCTTTCTTCTATAACAATGGAGAATTCAATTTTTAAGAGGAAAATGGTGAAAAAATGGTCATGTTTTTATTATTATTATAAATTAATTAACATTTTAATATAAAAATAACATATACATTATTATTTTCATTCACAACCGTCCACTATATAGTAATTATTTTTATTTACCATTTAAAACCATAAACTTATGTTTTTATAATCAATTAACCCTTTTAAACTAATAGCGATCGACTTTTGCGACTTACGATTTAGTTCTTTTCCTTTAATTAACTATTAAATCACCAAAATTTTCGAACCAAATTTTAATTTACCTATATAACAACTCTATAAATATTTAATAATGATATTTACGAGCTCAGTTTATGGAAATGAAGTCCTGAAACCTCATTTTCCAAAACCACTTGACTTTAGGAACAACCACTTGAACTTAACTATTCTTTCAATTTGCAAAAATTATTAAACCAAAATCCAATATAATATTATAATTGACTCGTAAATATTAAATAATAATATTTACAAACTCACTTGGCAAATTTGTGGTCTCAAAACTACTATTTCCAACACATTGGAAAACAGGCTATTACATACATACAAAATCATTCAAGGCTCATGGCTAACCAAATAATGTTTCAAAATGAAAACAAAAGCAACATTATTCTTGAACCTCAAGAAATATGAAACTAACATATGTGTATACTAAATGGGCCACACTAGTACATGCCACTATAAGCCAAATTTTACAAATGCGTAAATTTTTTACTCTTGCAAAATAGCAATTGTGTGAAGTGATGAACCACGAACGAATCGAGCCTCAAAAATCAAGATAACCTACATGTAAAGAAAATGACGAGTTAAACATAAAGCTTAGGAAGAACTAATGGGAAATTCACCATACATACCTCACCAATCACAAATTGGCCAATATGCAAAGGCCCTTGGTTAATCAATTCAAATAATGGAAATTGTAACTCCCTATACCCTACCTGATCGTTGGGTTTGGGTATCGAATGTCACAATTAAAATGTATTACTTAACAGCCTTTCTAACTTGATTTATTTATCAATAATGCCATGATTTTAAACCCATGTTTAGACATACACCTTCGTACTAATTTGTTAAATAACAACGTGTTTCAAATTTTAACTTCAATAAGTTCTCTATTATATAAGCAATAAGGCTTTTACAATCATTTTGCCTTACTAGGCTCGTGCATGTACACTTACTAAGACTTGAAACATAAATACGACATAAATACACTTATTCAACCCCAGAGATGTAGCCTCTAAGGGTGTCCTTCTATACGAATGAAAAAACATCAACACTTAATGCATAAATCTGGTAGAGTCTGGCTTGTCCCTTCCTTTAAGGCCTCGACGATCCTTGCTCTTACATACAAAGCAGCATAATCGTAAGTTCAGAATGAATTTAGTGAGATTCTAAGCAACTAGGCATTGTGACACTTTATATTTTCAGAGAGAAAGAATAAAGGCACAAAATTTCAACTCATTGTGTGTAGTTGGGAACTCCACAGATTTTCTCTGTAACAGCCCAAATTATGGCCTAGTTGAAACAGTGGTCTCAGGACCACAAATATGAAGTTGGGAATTTTTTTTATTAGTATTATGAGGTTATGGTAAGATTTCATTAGTGCTTGAAAATTTTGGTAAGTTAATTTTGACGTTTGAGAGCTCAATTGCGAAAAAGGACTAAATCGCATAAAAGGCAAAAGTTACATTTTAGTACCAAGATGTGTTAAATAGCTAAAGAACTAAAATTAGGGGCTTTTAAAGAGCAATTTTACCCCTAGAAACAAGGTGGCCGGCCATTAGAAGCAAATTTAGTCAAAAAGTCAATATTAGGTAACTTGATGACATAATCTTATGATAAAATAATACCTATGAGCTTAGCTATCAATTTCTTTCTTCTCCATGGCTTCTCCCTACCAAAATTATCAGAAAAAGAGGGGTTTTTGAAGTTTTGAAGTTTCAGTAACTTATTACCTTAACAAGTAAGTGATTTTCATGTCCCTAGTTAATAATTTTTGTATTTTTGAGACCTTTGAAGCATGAGCTTCCAAATAAGGGGTCTATTTTGCAAAACGGTTAAGAGTTTAGGGTTTTGCCATGAATGGAATTATAGTGTTGAGTTTTTATAGAAGAGCATGAGTCTTAGCTATGTTATAAACAACTTTTGTGAAAGGAGTTAGCATGAAAACACCAAAAAGGGCTATTTTGCAAAAGTTGCAAGATAAGTGTTAAGTGTGTGAAATAGTGAGATTTCAAGGTTACTACAAGAGTAAAAAGAGTTCGGCTAGGCTTGAGATACGACGAAATTTGATAAAAATCAAATTTTGATCATAGGGGCAAAATGGTCATTTTGCCAAGGTCTAGGGGAAAAATGGTCATTTTACCCAAAAATGTGAATTTTAGATTGCCTAATTGTGCTTAATGACTAAATGAGTGCATTTTGCTATTATAGATCAAGATTTACCAAATTCGAACCTAAATCGGGGGAAAGCCAAGCAAATCGACTAAATCGACTAGTCGAGTACACTTTGTAAACCGAGGTAAGTTGTATCTAAATAATATAACTACATTGTTAATACATGTATTCGAATTTTCATTGAATTGATATAACATGAATTGCTAGATTATGAATTGAGAATGCATAGTAATAATTGAGATAGTAGAAAGATTCTATTGGAACCCTAGGAAACAAATCAGATATTCGTACCTTAACATTCGGGTTACTTGTGTGCCAGTGTAAGACATGTCTGGGACATGCATTGGCCACATTATGAGAACCAGTGTAAGACCATGCCTGGGACATGGCATCGGTGTAGAGATGAGTGCCAGTGTAAGACATGTCTGAGACATGCATCGGCCTCAACGATGATAGCCAGTGTAAGACGTGTTTGGGACATGCACCGACTAAGAGTTGTGCTAGTGTAAGACATGTCTGGGACATGCATCAACACGTATATACGAGAGCTAGTATAATACCATGTCTGAGACATGGCATCGGCCTCGATGATGATAGCCAGTGTAAGACCATGTCTGGGACATGGCATCGGCAACTTACCCCATGTTTGAGGCTTATAGAATATCTGATAGTATTCCAAAAGGTTTAACTTTAAAGGCTACAAAAGTGATTTAATAAAGAAAGTATAATAATGTTGTGAGTGGTACAGGTACCTATTTGGTATGCATGAGTAGTGAGCTGAAATTAGAAAATGTGTCTTGAGTAGACGGTAATGAGTAAGTCAAGTTTATGCTTACCTTTGAGCTATGAGCATGATGACTAATGGTGAAATTGTTGTTATATATTTGTTTATATGCAACTCACTAAGCTTTATGCTTACTCTATTTCCTTTCTTTTTTCTTTCAGTGCTGCTTAATTAGCTCAAGGATCCCTTGAAGTCAGAGACATCGATTACACTATCAGCCGAAATACTTGGTATAGTTGGATTTATATTTTTTATTATGGCATGTATAGGGCTAGACCTTAAATATTTTGTGTCTTTGAGAATTGGCCAAATGTGTTGGCTTGAAATTAGTTTCCATATTTTTACATTAAGCCTTGAATGAGGGTAACATTTATTTTGAGTCTATAATAGATGCATCCTCATGGCTAAATGAATGTTTATCATGCTTGATTTGGTATTGGTTGGTATTGGCATGAAATAGGTATGATAGGGTGGCAATGAGGCTTGGTAAATAGCCTCATATTGTCTACACGGGTAGACACACGGGCGTGTGTCTAGGTAGTGTGTGACACACGGACAGCCCCATGGGCGTGTGAGAAGGCCGTGTGTCCCCTGTACCTAGAAATTTCAAGTCAGAATGCATGGTATTTATCACAAGGGTAGAGACACGGCCGTGTGTCTCAACCGTGTGGAAGGGCACGGCCTAGTACATGAGTGTGTGCCATGGCCGTGTAACGCTGACGTTAGAAACAGAATATCCATGTTTTTGCACACGGGCTGCGCCACGGGCATGTCGTGGACCTGTGAAAGGACACGGGTAAAGGACACGGGCGTGTGTCCAGGTCGTGTGAAGTCTGCACTTGTTTCATGAAAAAAGTTTTGGAATTAAATTGGCCACACGGGTAAGGGACACAGGCCTGTCCCTAGCACACGGGCGTGTGGAGCCTTAAAGCATGAAATTTTCTAAGTTTTTCTTGAGCCCTCAGTTTGGTCCCGAACCACCCCGAATGTATGTTTTGGGTCTCGTAAGCCCAACCAAGGGACTGTTTGCCTATGAAATAAAAAGTTTTAATTTCGAACAAAATTTCATGGCCGGTTTAATATGAAAGTGCTTGAGTTAAGTCTGGTAGCATCTCGAACCCTGTTCCGGCGTCAGATACAGGCAAGGGGTGTTACATTTAATGGTATCAGAGTTATGGTTTAGTTGGTTCTAGGATTAACCTAACTAGAGTACGAGTTTAGCTATACATGCCATAAAAACATATTGATAGTGTGAAGATTCCTGACAAAATAAATTATGTTTTTCTTATATAGTAAATGAATTCTGATAGAACCACGACAGATGATGTGGAAAGTAATGCGTCGGCTCCCATAGAAGGGACCGCGCTAGTAGAGAGCAAGACCGTGAGTATGGGCCAAGACGGAGGGGTTAGAGAAGCCTACCTCCGAATGATGGACGCTTGGTATACGGAGTTTGTTCGTACGAACCCGAACAGTTCACCTCCCCCACCTCCTCTGATTCCTCAGTATACCCCGATAGCTCCGCAAGGTGTGGACATGCTTAGAAGAGAGAAGCCTCCGATTGACAAGATTCGAAAATAAAGGGCCAAGGAATTCCGAGCTAACTTAGATGATGACCCGGAGAAGGCAGAGTTTTGGTTAGAAAATGTCATAAGAGTATTTGATGAATTATAATGCACACCTGATGAGTGTGTGAAGTGTGCGCCATCAGTCCTATGGGATTCGGCTTATCAGTGGTGGAGTACCCTCGTGTCTATGGTACCGAGGGAAAGAGTAACTTGAGAATTTTTCCAAGAAGAGTTCAGAAAGAAGTACATTAGCCAGAGGTACATAGACTAGAAAAGGAAGAAATTTTTAGAGTTGAAGTAGGGCAATAAGACCGTGACATAATATGAGCGTGAGTTTGTGAAACTCAATAAGTATGTGCTGGAATGCGTATCCACTGAAGCTACCATCTGTAAGAGGTTTGAGGATGGCCTCAATGAAGATATCTGAGTGTTTGTGGGCATCTTAAAAATAAGAGAATTGGTGGTGCTCGTCGAGAGAGCATGCAAGGTTGAGGAGCTGTTAAAAGAGAGGAGAAAAGCGGCTATTTAGTCGCGGGATCTAAAGAAAAGACAGATGGGTAAGGCACATCAGTCTTCATCTAAGCGATAAAAAGAATTTACTACCCGATCGAATGCTTCGGTGGGGTATTCGAAGAGAAACAAGAATCAACATAATATGACATCGAAAGCTCAGACTACTTCGGTCGCTAGTGTTGGTAGTACTCGGCCAAATAGGCAAGAATGTCCTCAATGTGGGAGACATCACTTAGGTGAATGCTAAGTAAATGAGAGGGGTTGTTTCAAGTGTGGGTCACTTAACCACTTTATTCGTAATTGTCCTGAGATGGATGAGAGAGGAAGAAAACAAGATATGAAAGCAAGTAGTGCTCCATTCAGGAGTAGGCCACAAAAGAACCTCGGGAGTGAGACTAGTAGTAGAGGTGCGTCAAGAGATGCCACTACGAGGTCTGAAGGCAGAGCACCAGCGAGGACCTATGCTATACATGCCTAAGAAGAGGCAGAGTCCCCCGATGTGATCACGAGTACCTTTTCTATCTATGATATAATTGTTGTTGCTTTAATTGACCCGTGATCTACCCACTCTTACATTTGTATGGAATTGATGCCTCATATAAACATGTTAGTAGAGTCCACTAAGTTTGTAATAAAAGTGTCCAACCCGTTAGGCAAGCATGTATTAGTGGACCAAGTATGTAGAGATTATCCCTTGCTGATTAGAGGCTATTGTTTTCCAGCCAATTTGATGTTGTTGTCGTTTAATGAATTTGATATAATTCTTAGAATGGATTGGCTGGCCTCCCATGGTGTCGTAGTAGACTGTGGAAGAAAAATAATTGAGTTAAGATGTGAAGATGGTGATGTTATGCAAGTTGGACTAGATGAGTCAGATAACTTGCCTATGGTAATATCGTCATTGACTGCTGAGAAATATTTGAAAAAGAAGTATGAAGCTTATTTAGCTTTTATGCTGAATACTGAAGAGTCAGAATTAAAGATTGAATCAGTATCGGTAGTCTACGAGTTCACAGATGTGTTCCCAGAAGAGTTACCCAGATTACCTCCAATAAGGGAAGTTTAGTTTGAGATTGAATTAGTTCCTGGAACGACACCCATCTCGATCGCTCCATATAGGATGGCTCCAACAGAGTTGAAAGAGTTGAAAGCACAGTTGTAAGATCTGACAGATAAGGACTTTGCGAGACCAAGCTATTCTCCATGGGGTGCTCCGGTACTCTTTGTAAAGAAGAAAGATGGGTCGATGAGATTATGCATCAATTATAGGCAACTCAACAAGGTAACAGTGAAGAACAAATACCCTTTACCAAGGATCGACGATTTGTTTGATCAGTTGAAGAGAGCTACAGTGTTTTTTAAGATCGACCTGAGGTCTGGTTATTATCAGTTAAGGGTTAAAGAGAAAGATGTACCGAAGACTGCATTTCGGACAAGATATGGGCATTATGAGTTCCTCATCATGCCCTTTGGTTTGACTAATGCCCCAGAGGTATTTATGGATTTGATGAACCGTATATTTAGGCAGTATCTAGATAGGTTTGTTGTCGTCTTTATCGATGACATACTAATCTACTTGCGTGATGAGAGAGAGTACGCAGAGCATCTGAGGGTTGTGTTGCAAACCTTGAGAGACAAGAGATTATATGCCAAGTTCAGCAAGAGTGAGTTTTGGCTTAAAGAGGTCTAGTTTTTAGGACATATTGTGTCGGGCGACAGAATCCGAGTCGATCCAAATAAGATTTCCGCTATTGTGGATTGGAAATCGCCGAGGAATGTGATGGAGGTTCGAAGCTTTTTGGGTTTAGCCGGATACTACAGACGTTTTGTAAATTGATTTTCTATGATAGCTACCCCGATGACTAGGCTGCTGCAAAAGGACGTCAAGTTTGAATGGACTGAAAAATGTCAACAAAGTTTCTAGAGATTAAAGACCTTATTAACGGAAGCCTTAGTGTTAGCGCAACAAGAGTCAGGCAAGGAGTTTGTGATTTATAGCGACGCCTCTTTAAATGGTTTGGGGTGTGTGCTCATACAAGAAGACAAGGTTATAGCCTATGCCTCGAGACATCTAAAGCAACACGGGAGAAATTACCCAACCCATGATTTGGAGATTTGGAGACACCATTTGTATGGAGAGAAATGTCAAGTATTCACCGACCATAAGAGCTTAAAGTACTTGATGACTCAAAAGGAATTGAATTTGAGGCAATGCTGATGGATTGAGCTGTTAAAAGATTATGAGTTAATTATCGACTACCATCCGGGAAAGGTGAATGTAGTCGCCTACTCCCTGAGTAGGAAGTCATTGTTTGCCTTGAGAACCTTGAAAATTCAGTTGACTGTATTTAATGATGGTTCAATCCTAGTAGAGCTGAGAGTCAAACCGACTTTTCTTCGTGAAATTCGAGAAGCTCAGAAAGGTGATGAGAAGTTGCAAGCCAACAAAAATCAGTGTGAGCCAGAAACTGAATCGGATTTTCGTATCGATACCGATGGATGTTTAATGTCAAAGACAGGATTTGTGTACCCAAGGACAATGAGCTTATTCAAGAGATTTTGAGTGAGGCTCATGGTGGTTGCTTATTTGTACACCCGGGTAGTACGAAAATGTACAACGCCCTTAAGAAAATGTATTGGTGGTCGAGTATGAAAAGAGACATCTCAGAATTTGTTTCCAAGTGCCTAGTGTGTCAACAAGTAAAGAGTGAACATCAAGTACCTTCAGGTTTACTTCAACCTATTATGGTCCCTGAGTGGAAATGGGATCGTATCACTATGGAATTCGTTACCAGTTTGCCACTAACCCCGAAAAAGAAAGATGCTATATGGGTTATTATCGACAGATTAACTAAGTCGGCATACTTCGTACCAGTGTGTACCGACTACTCCCTCGAGAAATTATCCGACTTATATATTTCTAAGATTGTAAGGCTTCATGGAGTGCCATTGTTGATTGTGTCAGATAGAGATCTAAGGTTTACCTCAAGGTTTTGGAAAAAGTTACAAGAGGCTTTGGGAACCAAGCTGAGTTTCAGCACGGCGTTTCATCCGCAAACTGACGGATAGTTGGAAAGAGGATACAGATCTTAGAGGACATGTTGAGATGTTGTGTTCTTGAATTTCAAGGAAGTTGGGATAAATACTTGCCATTGGTTGAATTTGCCTACAACAACAGCTATCAGTCGAGTCTAAAAATGGCGCCTTATAAGGCTTTATACAGGCGAAAGTGTCGAACGCCCTTATACTGGACTGAGTTGAGAGAGAAATAGATCCATGGGGTCAATTTGGTCAAAGAGGCTGAGGAGAAAGTCAAAGCAATTCGTGACTGCCTGAGAGCCACTTCGGATAGACAAAAATCCTACACGAATTTGAGACGGAAGGAAATTAAGTTTGAAGTCGGTGATAAAGTATTTATGAAAGTTTCTCCGTGGAGAAAATTCCTTAGGTTTGGTAAAAAGGGCAAGTTGAGTCCTCGTTTCATAGGACCTTATGAGATTACCGAGAAAGTCGAGCCTGTTGTCTACTGATTAAATTTGCCACTGGAGTTAGAAAAGATCCACAATCTATTTCATGTGTCCATGTTATGCCGGTACAGATCAGACCCTTCGCATGTAATTGTGCCAACTAAAGTTGAGATTTTTCTAGATATGACTTATGGTGAGGAGCCGGTCAAGATCTTAGCTCGAGAGGTCAAACAGTTAAGAAATAAGAATATACCTCTACTGAAGGTGTTGTAGCATAGACATGGGGTTGAGGAAGCCACATGGGAACTCGAGGAATCTCTGAGAGAGCAGTATCTGAACTTATTCACCGGTAAGATTTTCGAGGACGAAAATCCCTAAAGGAGGGGAGAAATGTAACAGCCCGATTTAGGGACTAGTCAGAACAGTGGTCTCAAGACCATGAATTTGAAGTTATGAAAATTATTTTTATTAGTATTATGAGGTTATGGTAAGATTTCATTAGTGCTTGAAAATTTTGCTAAGTTAATTTTGACGTTTGAAAGCTCAATTGCGAAAAAGGACTAAATCGCATAAAATGCAAAAGTTTCATTTTAGTACCAAGATGTGTTAAATAGCTAAAGAAATAAAATTAGGGGCTTTTAAAGAGCAATTTAACCCCTGGAAATAAGGTGGCCGGCCATTAGAAGTAAATTTAGTCAAAAAGTTAATGTTAGGTGACTTGAAGACATAATCTTATGATAAAATAATACCTATGAGCTAAGCTATCAATTTCTTTGAGCTAAGCTATCAATTTCTTTCTTTTCCATGCCTTCTCCCCATCAAAAATATCAGAAAAATATGGGTTTTTGAAGCTTTGAAGTTTCAGCAACTTATTACCTCAACAAGTAAGTGATTTCCATGTCCCTAGTTAATAATTTTTGCATTTTTAGGACCCTTAAAGCATGAGCTTCCAAATGAGGGGTCTATTTTGTAAAACGGTTAAGAGTTTAGGGTTTTGCCATGAATGGAATTGTAGTGTTTGCTAAGTTTTTATGGCAGAGCATGAGTCTTAGCTATGTTATAAACAACTTTTGTGAAAGGTGTTAGCATGAAAACACCAAAAAGGGGCTATTTTGCAAAAGTTGCAAGATAAGTGTTAAGTGTGTGAAATAGTGAGATTTTGAGGTTACTACAAGAGTAAAAAGAGTTCAGCTAGGCTTGAAATACGAAGATATTCAATAAAAATTGAATATTGATCATAGGGGCAAAATGATCATTTTGCTAAGGTCTAGGGGAAAAATAGTCATTTTACCCAAAAATGTGAATTTTAGATTGCCTAATTGTGCTTAATGACTAAATGAGTGCATTTTGCTATTATAGATCAAGATTTACCGAATCCGAACCTAGACCGAGGGAAAGCCAAGCAAATCGACTAAATCGACTAGTTGAGTACATTTTGTAAACTGAGGTAAGTTGTATGTAAATAATATAACTACATTATTAATACATGTATTTGAATTGTCATTGACTTGATATAGCATGAATTGCTAGATTGTGAATTGAGAATGCATAGTAATAATTGAGATAGTAGAAAGATTTCATAGGAACCCTAGGAAACAAACCGGATATTCGTACCTTAACCTTTGGGTTACTTGTGTGCCAGTGTAAGACATGTCTGGGACATGCATCGGCCACATTATGAAAACAGTGTAAGACCATGTCTGGGACATGGCATCGGTGTAGAGATGAGTACCAGTGTAAGACATGTCTCGGACATGCATCGGCCTCGACGATGATAGCCAGTGTAAGACGTGTCTGGGTCATGCATCGGCTAAGAGTTATGCTAGTGTAAGACATGTCTGGGACATGCATCAGCACGTATATACGAGAGCTAGTATAAGACCATGTCTGGGATATGGCATTAGCCTCGATGATGATAGCCAGTGTAAGACCATGTCTGAGACATGGCATCAGTAACTTACCCCATGTTTGAGGCTTATAGAATATCCAGTAGTATTCTGAAAGGTTTAACTTTAAAGGTTACGAAAGTGATTTAATAAAGAAAATATAATAATATTGAGTGGTACATGTACCTATTTGGTATGCATAAGTAATGAGCTCAAATTAGAAAATGTGTCTTGAGTAGACGGTAATGAGTAAGTCAAGTTTTTGCTTACCTTTGAGCTATGAGCATGATGACTAATGGTGAAATTATTGTTGTATATTTGATTATATGCAACTGACTAAACTTTATGCTTACTCTCTTTCCTTTCATTTTTCTTTCAGTCCCGCGTAATTAGCTCAAGGATCCCTTGAAGTTAGAGATATCGATCACACTATCAGCCGAAATACTCAGACTAGTTGGATTTATATTTTTGATTATGGCATGTATATGGCTAGACCTTATTATTTTGTGTCTTTGAGAATTGGCCAAATGTGTTGGCTTGAAATTAGTTTCCACATTTTTACATTAAGCCTTGAATGAGGGTAACATTTATTTTGAGTCTATAATAGATGCATCCTCATGGTTAAATGAATGTCTATCATGCTTGATTTGATATTGGTTGGTGTTGGCATGAAAATAGGTGTGATAGGGTGGCATTGAGGCTCTGTAAATAGCCTTATACTGTCCACACGGGTAGACACACGGACATGTGTTTAGGCCGTGTGTGACACACAGACAACCCCATAGGTGTGTGAGAAGGCCGTGTGTCCCCTGCACCTAGAAATTTCAAGTCAGAATGCATGGTATTTATCACACGGGTAGAGACACGGCCATGTGTCTCAGCCGTGTGTAAGGGCATGGCCTAGTACACGAGAGTGTGCCATGACCGTGTAACGCTGACGTTAGAAATAGAATACCCAGGGTTTTGCACATCGGTTGCACCACGAGCGTGTCGTGGCCGTGTGAAAGAACTCGGGCAAAGGACACGAGCGTGTGTCCAGGCCGTGTGAAGTCTGCACTTGTTTCATGAAAAAAATTTTGGAATTAAATTGGCCACACGGGTTTGGGACACGGGCATGTCCCTAGCACACGGGCGTGTGCGCTATATCCACACGGGTGTGTGGAGCCTTAAAGCATGAAATTTTCTAAGTTTTTATTGAGCCCTCGGTTTGGTCCCGAACCACCCCGAATGTATGTTTTGGGTCTCGTAAGCCCAACCAAGGGGCAGTTTGCCTATGAAATAAGAAGTTTTAATTTCGGACGAAACTTCATGGCCGGTTTAGTATAAAAGTGCTTGAGTTAAGTCCGGTAGCATCTCGAACCCTGTCCCGGTGTCGGATACGGGCGAGAGGTGTTACATTCTGGCGTGGTCGATGCCTTATTTTACCTGATTTTCCCTATTGGTTGCCTTACCCATTGATTTATTTACAATCGTGCTCTTCCAAATAGGAATTCCTTTTGGAGTTTGATCCTATCCCGCTTCATTATAGATTCTCATTTTGCCTTTCCTGGTTTTGCCTCCTTAAGATAATCATATAGGCGTATATATGGTTCGATGACTACCTTTGTTAATAGAAGACCTGAAATCGTCCTCGCCATATTGCTAGATCCTTACCCTGATTCATCCATTCCGGACTAAACTGAACATCTGATTACCATATCACCCCAACGATTAACTTTTTTGACTTAAACCCGGGTATAGATCCTCTCGCTCATAGAAAGCCTATTATAACATCTTTCCTTACAGATTCAAATATGAGATTTGGTAGATTTATACACACCCCTCTTCCTTTGTAAACTTATAACACCCCTTACCCATATTCGACTCTGGAATAGGGTACAAGGCATTATCGAACTTAAACACAAGCAGACATACATTTCTGAGCCATGAATTTTTGTCCAAATTAAATTTTTTTTCAAATACTCACGAAGTCCCTAATACAAGCCTACGAGGCTCAAAACATGCTTTAAAAGTGGTTCGGGACCAAATTGAGAACTTTAGAAAATTTTATAACATTTAGAAAATTTTTCTCTAAATGGGCGTCACACGCCCGTGTGGGCAGACCGTGTGGTTACACACGCCGGTGTCCCAACCCCGTGTAACTCTTTGTTTTTCATTCAAGAACAAATTGAAGACGCACGGCCAAGTCACACGCCCTTGTAGATATGGGACACGCCCGTGTGGGCAGGCCGTGTGGTTACACACGCCCGTGTCCCAACCCCGTGTAATTTTTTATTTGTCACCCAAGAACAAATTGAAGACACACGGCCAAGTCACGTGCCCGTGTGCTAAGCTGTGTGGTTTAAAAATTATGAATTTTCATAAAATAGGTGTAGACTTCACACGCCCAGGACACACCTCTGTGCTTGAGGCCGTGTCATCCACACGGCTAAGGCACACGCCCGTGTCTCTATTTGTGTGCTCAATTCTGACCATTCTGTTTCTCAAAATTAAGGTGTAGGGGACACACGGCCTAACACATGCTCGTGGGGCGAACCGTGTGTCACACACAGCCTTGACACATGCTCATGTGTCTACCCATGTGGACAAAAATAAGGCTATTTACCAAGTCATTTTGCCATCCTTTGATGCACACACCTACACAACACGACATAGCACCAATTCAAGCATTTACATACAACCAAATCAGCCACAATTAAGACATCCACATGTCAACTACATGCTACCATCTATTATACACAAACATCACAAACTTATCAACTCAATCAAGTAAATTCCCACATCCATAAATATACATCATCATATAAATTGATCATACCAATAGTAGCCAATTTCAAATGGCTTTATACAAAATGAACTTTCACCTAATATAAGCAATACATTTGGCCAAATCAATTATGACACGTAACAAAATAACCAAGTCCCCTATACATGCCATAACTCAAAATGTTGAATTCATTGGTACCAAAATAATTGTTGATAGTGTGAGTGGATCTCCGACGGTCTCTGATCCCCGAGCTAGCTTGGTGACACTATAAGACAAGGGAAAGGAAGGGGAGTAAGCTATAAAGCTTAGTAAGTTCCTATGCAAATAAAAAGCATTATAACCACACATTAATCATACAATTAACATGATAAAATATGGCATGAATGTCATTAAAATCTTATAGTTATAACTTACTCAATCACAACCTTACCAAGGGTTCATCACATATCGAGCTCATTACGAATGAGTTTTACGTACTTACCTGTACCAACTCGCAACATAACCATAGTCTTTTTCAACTTTGACAATCCCCTTGAACACTCAGAATATTAATGAATACTTAAAAATCTTGCACATAAGTGCTATATATGTAGCCAAAGCTACCTCATATCTCATAAAACATATAGGCTCGTTTCGAGCTATTCTTGGGCCTGCTCACACAAGCTGTCAGTCAGGATGTGGCTACACAGTGCTGCTCACACAAGCTGTCTGGTATCTGCAACATATGCCGACATACCTAGCCACTGGTAGGACGTACAAGACTAGCACCCGAATCACATAAACACATGGGTTCCTAATGGCATGTCACTCGTATCCTATTCTATTCCTAAGGCTTAACCGGGAATTCTTTCTTGTCGAAACTTTGTCAAATACGTCCAAAGAGTCAATCACAATTCATACAATATTAAAGCATTTAAAACATACGAACTTACCTCGGTACAAAAATAGTGAAATTAGACCTAATCGTCAAACACTTTATTTTCCCCCGATCTAGGTTCGAACCTCGTTTATCTTGATCTATAATAACAAATTTAACTTATTTAATACACACATTGTTCAATCCAGTCCAAAAGTCATATTATGGAAAAATTACATTTTTATCCCTAATATTTCACATATTTACAATTTAATCCTTAGGCTCGTAAACTGATTTTCATCCAATTTCTTTATTACCCAAGCCTAGTCGAATGGTATACATGCTTATAGCAGCCCCCATTTTCCACTCACTCACACTTTTACTACTTATTTTATAACTTTTATAAATAGGTTCTTTTTTACATTTTTACCGAAAATCACTTAGCAAAAGTTGTTTATCTAACACCAAACATGCATTTTCTACCATTAGACATCAAAATACACCTATATATATCATGGGTCAAACCCTAGACCTTAATCATACCTCAAATTAGTGCTAGAAATAGGTAAATTGAATTACGGTTTTAAAACGTAAAGAGCATTAAAAACAGGGCTAGAACGGACTTAAAATCGAGGTAGGAAGCTTGAAAAACCCTAGCTATGTCTTCCTCTTGTAAATTTTGGCCGAGAGGTAGAAGATGAGCAAAAAATGTCTTTTAATTTGCTTATTAATTCATTTAATTACCAAATGACCAAAATGCCCTTTTCTTAAAACACTAAAATTTCTCTTACTTCATGTCCATTTTTGACCATTAACTTAAAAAATGGTCTAATTACCATCTAAGGACCTTCAATTTAAAATTTCAGAGCAATTAGACACCTCTAGCTTCTAAAACTCAAGTTTTGCACTTTTTGTAATTTAGTCCTTTTTACTAAATTGAGTGGTGAAACGTCAAAATTTTCGAACGAAATTTTCACAGAATCATTCCATAAAATTGTAGGCCATAAAAATATAAAAAAATAAATTTTTCTGCGTCAGATTTGTGGTCCCGAAACCACTGTTCTGACTAGGCCTAAAGTCGGGCTGTTACAAAACTTATGCTTGCAGGATAGTCTCATTGAACTTCCCCATTTTAGTCCATTCTACCAAGATGTTCCCAATATCATATAGTCTCCCTCGCAGACTATCTCTTCCTTAATTTGTCCTTGGCAGACTTCTCCCTTTGTTAGTCCCATATGGACTATCTTGTGCCAGAAAGTCTTGACAAGCATTTTCTTTCTTTGTAAATGCCTAGCAAACTTTATCGATCAATCAACTTTGGGTGGACATTTCCTTCCACATAGTCCTTTGGCGGGCTTCCCACTTTTTTTACTACATTTATTTTTAATCTCCAATTAAGATTTCAAATATGATAATCCATTCTATAATTGCCTAGCCAATGATGGTTCCACATCAAATCAGAATGACTCTTAATGATGAATATTAGATTTTTGCTAATACGTTGAAGGAATTTCTCCTTCCTCTCACATATACCTGTGTTAAGATGCATCTAATAGTTCCACTTATCGTCACAATTTAGCAGATCATCTCATTATCCCATTTTCTCGTGTTGTTAAACGCCCAAGATGATTCTGTCATGCTACTCGCCAAGCGATTTGTACACCGACTTTTCTTTTTATGCCCTAGCGGGCTTCCTAGTTTAATGTTGTGGAGGACTTCATACATTTCCATAGTGCAACTATGGTCTTACAATATATGATGTCATGTTTACTGTCCTGGTTGACTTCATACGTTGTGTAACACCTCTAACCTGTATCCGTTGCCAGAATAGAGTTACGGAGCATTACCGAAACTTTTAGAATATTTACAGGTAAATCACGTCAAACATTGTTCATTTAATGAGATTATTCAAAACATCCCTTAAATGAACCCTCAAGGCCCAATATGAGCATTAAAATCGAATCGGGACTTAATTGGAAACTCTAAGAATTTTTCACAACATTTCAAAAATTTTCCAAGGTATAGGGCTCACACGCCCATGTGGTCCAAGGGACACGCCCATGCTGCAGGTCTTGTTCGACCCCGTGTAACTCTCTGACTTATGTACACGGCCTTGCCACACACCCGTGAGCTAGGTCGTGTGGTTAATTAAATTCTTTTGAAATTAGGTGTAGGTTTCACACGGCCAAGACACACGCCCGTGTCTCTACCCATGTGCTCAATTCTGAGCATTCTGTTTTCTCGAATTTAAGGTGCAGAGGACACATGACCTAACCATACGCCAATGTACTAGGCCGTATGTCACACACGGTCTAGACACACGCCCGTGTGTCTGCCCATGTGGACAAAATAAAGCCATTTCTAGCTTCATTTCTCACCCAAAATCACACCAATGACCTACACTTAAACTCACATCCAAATACCAATTATTTCAAGCATTCAAATTAAGTAACTCTATCATTCAACATGGCATATCATTACTTGCATACATGTTTATACTTTTACCTTGGTATATTCCATATGATAGGCATAATTTGAGCAACCATTTAACATGTATATAGCTACCATAGTATGACATTACAAGTATATCAAAAACAAACATTACTAGCCATTCCAATGGCTAGATTACAAACCACATACTTAAGCCATCTATGGCCAAATTAGCCTATACATGCCATTATACCAAAATGATTTTACTATATATACCCAAAATAAGTTAGTAGATAGTTGTGATGATTCTCCAATGACCTTCAACCTTTGCAAGCTTCCGAAAACTATAAAACAGGAGAAAATAAAATGGAGTAAGCATTACATGCTTAGTAACTTCGTATAATAGAAACTAAACTTACCCATCCTGTTTATTAAATCTAAGTATACAATATCATATTTTCCATCTCCAATGACCTTCAACCTTTGCAAGCTTCCGAAAACTATAAAACAAGAGAAAATAAAATGGAGTAAGCATTACATGCTTAGTAACTTCGTATAATAGAAACTAAACTTACCCATCTTGTTTATTAAATCTAAGTATACAATATCATGTTTTCCATCCATTTGGCAAAATTGCCTAAACATATGCATTCAATCAAATATGTCAGTCACAAAATTTACATATACATCAAGTAAAGATGGATGAGCTCATCATGCAATATTCTCTCAAGCCATTATTTATTTCATCTCATAAATCCCCTATCGTGCCAAGGGTTTTGTGTCTGTTGAATCATTGAAATTTTGATGGATACTCGAGTAGTACACTCAAGGTGTACAATTCAATAACCCGTCAATTCTTATTCCGAGGTACCCATTAAGGCACTTAATCAAAGAGCACACTCTCGAGCCACATATCGTATTACAGGATTACTAGTCCAGGTTAAATCCTTTATGTAATGTATGCTCAGAAGAGCTCAATTAGGATTACCATTCTAGGCTAAATCCTAATTGTAGCATATGCTCGAGAGGGATTATATTAGGATTACCTGTCCGGGCTAAATCCTTTCCATAATGAGGTCAATAGGATTACTCGTTCGAGCTAAATCCGTTAGCAACAAATGCATGACCTCATTCATTTCAAGAAAATAGGTTTATTAATCGGAATTCGATATTCAAATGGAACTTAACCCTTTTTCAACAATTTCAAGCATGTATTCATTTCTTATATTGTAACATCCAAGCAATTCACACAAATAAAATTCACATTTCATACGACACAAGATTAAGTTACACGAACTTACCTCGACACTAGTTCGCGTATAAAATCTACTAATCGGAAACCTTTTCTTTTCCTCGGTCTAACCTCGAATTTGTGTCGTCTGGATCTATATAAGTGAATTTATCCATCAATTTCACACGTTTTGTATTTATTTGGACTCAATTTATGTCCTAGGCAAAATTATCATTTTACCCTTAACTTTTCCATAAATTCTAATTTCTTCCCTAGGCTCGAAAAATGAAATTTATGCAATTTAATCCCTATTCCAAGCCTAACCAAAATCCCATCACAAAATTTATAGCACATGTATTCATAAAAATTCAGAGTTTTTCATCAAATTTCACAACTTTACGTTTTAGTCCCTAAATCATGTTTTCATCAAATATCACTTTGTAAAAATTGTTTATCTATCAACAACCATTCATTTTCTACTATAAATTTCTAATTTTCAGCATATTCACCCAATTTTTATACTTTGATAACTTTTCAAATTGATCCCCCAAATAGATAGATTAAGCTATCCCGATTTTAAAATTGTCAAAATTACTAAAAACGGGGCAAGAAAACTTACCCAATTAAGCCATGAAAGTTTTTTCTCTCTCTTCTAGGGTTTCCATGTATTTTAGGTTGAAGATGACATAAAAATAAGATGATATCTTTTATCATCTTTTAATTAATTAAATATTTTTCAATTTCCAATTTAGTCATTGCCCTTTTTCTAAATTTCCATGGATGAGTCACCAAAATATCTACATACTTTTCTTTAATGGTCTAATTACCATATAAGGACCTCTAGTTTTGAATTCCATAGATATTTAATCCTTATAGCTACTAGAATTCAACTTTTACATTTTATGCTATTTAGTCCTTCTCGTAATTAAGCACATAATCAATAAAATTTTCTTATCGGGATTTTCACATGACATTTCTAACATAATACGGACCATGTAATAAAATAAAAATAAATTTTATTTTCGGATCGGATTTTTGGTTCCAAAACCACTGTTTCTATTTTACTAAAAAATGAGCTGTTACATGTTGTCATAGCCCAACTATGGTCTTATATTATATGGTGCCATGTTTACTGTCCTGGCGGACTTCATATGTTGCTATAGCCTAGCTATGGTCTTACACTCTTATAGGATTTAAGCCTTCGATCGATGCCATGGCCCAACCATGGACCTTTGATTTCAATGAATTAGTAAACCTCTTCTAAGGTGTCTCGCCCTGAAGGACTAGCCAATAACCGTCGTCATGGTGTCACTCCATAGAGTTAATAGAATGTCGTCACGGTGCTACTCTAACGAGCCAGTAGATAACCATTTCATGATGCCACCAAACTCCCTTGAGTCCCATAACAATCCACCCATTTCCTCATGATGCCAATTTTCCTATCTTCATTTATCCCGTCAAGGTAATTTCCTCCATACTCCACATATAATATAATCATGCATTTCACACAAATGAAAGTACTTATTATGTAACATACAATACACCACTTATTTAAACGTCATATCATAACCATTTGATATTCAACAATCGTACTTAAAAGTGTTCACATACTTGCACAAGGTTATGCATTCACAACATACTCATTCACCATTATCATACACAACAATGAATTTAGACAACTCAGAACAGACACAACACAAATCATTCAAGCAACAAATTTTCATCAACCACTCAAAGACAAAGTATAGAAAATCACCTGAACTCATTCATCCTCGTTAGCTTAGCTTTTCCAAATACTAGAACCTCCATCGTCCTGGAAGCTAAGAATGACAACCGCATATCGGTTAAATCGAAGGTATTCAAACCTTAAAACCCATAACTCATTATATAAAAACTGATTAGGAATTCTTACTCTCATTTTTCCTCTAATCCACGAATGTAGAAAGATAAGAAAACTTACTAGTTTCTCATTTTATATACTTTCAAACTTCGAATCTCATGACTACTACTCCATGCAAAACTCTACTAAATTTTCCTCCAGAATAATTGAAGAAGACAATATAGATGAGAAGAAATTTGCAAACAGATTTAAGAAAAATTATTTTAGAAGGAATATCTATTCGCATCTATATATATAACTCATCTTCCACGGTCTCCAAATCTCAATTAGCCATCCATTAACAATCACTATGTCTCCCACTATCTATGGAACCAGACGATTCCATCTTTATAACATCTTGCCCAACGAAACCCTATAATTGAGTACTGTTTATAGAAGTAAGACTTATATAATAATTTCTGAATGAACAAGGTGCTAGGTATGACTAAATGCTTAAAATCTATAGAATACGCCATCGGGCGAAGTCTTTGTAAAGATAAGCTTGGTGGTTTGGCGGACTCTCTTATAGGGTATTCGCCGCCCTAGTTGATCAACGTTAATGGTTATATTATTATTTTATTATTTTGTACTTCTGGTTAAACCATTTAGTCGGTCTGAAAAGGACTAGTTAGAACGGGACAAAGTTCTAAAATTGAAAGGACATACATTTAGAGAGAAATTTATTAGTCACAAGCGCCGAAGGAAGGGTAGTGAATGAAATAAAACTTGCCCACTTAGTTTTCCTTTTGTGTACACTTGTATAGAGCCAACATATGCTTCCTAAGTAAGTTTGATGTTTTCTTTGACAAATATTAGTTTCTCTCTAAATTTTCTTTGCGCTTTTCTTGGAAAAACTTTAACGCTAAGACTTGTTTGAAGGATTGGGTTCACTGTATTTAGCTAACTCCTCCAGTGCTAAATGCATGGTAAAGATCAATGAAACTCAAGCTATTTTCATGGTTATTTACAAGGGTCCTAGGGTTCTGTGTTTTGGGGTCGGTTTAAAGTGTGAAATGATGAAACTTTTAGATTATGAGTTTCTTGTTAATGTTTTTGTTAAAACTTGCTTAGCTTTTGGTAAAATGATAAGATAAGATAATTCTTGATATTATAGGTTAAGAAACTTTCAAAATCTCCCAAGGTAAAGGTAAGGGCCCTTCTGTCTGAGCTTTTCTGCATTTATCTGGTGAGTTCCTTCTTACTCCATGTATTCATGTGTATGCTTTTATTTATGTCTTGTTCAAGATAAGTATACCTAAATTCTATGAAAATGAAATGTGTGTACAAGTGAAGTAGAAGTGGTTGTCAATGGTCTGTTTGTTTATGTGTAAAAGATGTAAGGGCCTTTCTTTGTGTTAAACCATTCCCCTCCACTTCTGAAATGAACTATATGGTCTGAAAGGAAAAGGAAATGGATTCATGGCAATGCCTTCAATGAAATGTGAATGGAATAGGAAGATCGCAATATATGAAAATGATTATGTAGCCTTTGGTAGGGTAAGTGTTATTACAAACCATATCAGTAAGGCATGACAAAGGAATAGAAATGAACGAATGATATGATTCTGAAAATAGACTAGGGTTTTAGCTAACACAAGGGATGTTGTTTGTATGGCTATACAGGCGTGGTGTACAAGCCAAATAAATAATGTCCAACGTGTTGTCTTTCTGGTTGGTATTCACCAACTAGTGAATTATGTGTTTGTACGAAGATTGAAAGACTTACTTGAACCATATAGGATTATTGAATTGTTTACCCTTTGGACTCACTAAGTTATTTGAGCTTACTAAATTACCTTTCCTTCTCAAGCTCGCTAACGAAGCAAAGGAACCTGCAAAGACTATGCTAGAGGATAAATAACCGTCGTTAGATTTCAATGTATTTTGTATTATGTATGACATGTGGGGTGTTTTCATGACAATGTCTTTTTTTTTAAAGAATGAAATTTGTATTTTGAGCTTATGGTTTGAA
This sequence comes from Gossypium longicalyx, assembly GCA_025698465.1. Lineage (NCBI taxonomy): Eukaryota > Viridiplantae > Streptophyta > Magnoliopsida > Malvales > Malvaceae > Gossypium > Gossypium longicalyx. The sequence goes on along the minus strand of CM047006.1, from coordinate 53,265,538 downwards.
ATTGTAGATTTGATAAAAAATCCAATAAAGATAGTATGTTCCATATTAAGCCCAAATTTATACAACTTCGACTGATCGAGGTTTCACGCCCCTTATATAAATATATACACAAATAAGCACATGAGAAATGGTGTAAATGATGCACCATTTTTGAATCCTCTCAAGAATCGAGAATGAGGCGTTATAAGTTTGGTATCAGAGCCAAAAATTAGCTGATGCTCAGAGAAACTAAAGGCAGTGTCATATCCCTACCATGCATAATACACCTTTGGCTTAGTCTTTAATGTTTTGTACTAAGATAACTTTTCTTTTGTTGTAAAATAAGAAAGATGTCTGAAAGTTTGAGATAAGTAACATGGGAGGACATGGAAAGCCATGTACCCATTTAGGAAGAAATACATTTTGAAAGATGTTCTTTGCCATGGTAACCCAACTATTTGATCAATTTATGGGAAATAAGCAAGAGAAATCGCCACAATTGCAACATCCTCGTCAACCACACTTTGTAGTGGTTTGTCCATCACAGCCTGATCCCTCTATAATAACCCCTTTTTAGTCGAATTGGAACAATAGTTTTGGGACCACAAATTTGAGGTTAAAATATTTATTTTATTATTATTTTAATGTCTACGTCATGATAGTATGATTGTGTGAAAATTTCATTAAGAAATTTTATCGTTTAAATGCTCAATTCGATAAAAAGGACTAAATCGCATAAAATGTAAAACTTGTGTTCTATTAGCTAAAGGTATTAAATGGCTATGAAATTAAATAGTAGAGGTACTTATGTGTTAATTATACCATTTTTAACAGGAGTGGACAAATATGGACATTATTTAGGTGATTTTAATTGCCTATCATTAAGGTTAAATTTGTAATTTGGTTATTAAAGATTAATTAAATAAAAAAAACATAATTCTTATTTTCATCTTCTTCCTAAAACACTAAGAAACTGATTTTACAAGGAGAAAGAAGGCTAGGGTTCAACCAAGCTTCTCTTGCTCATTTGGGTATGGTTTTTGTCTCATTTTTAATGATTTCTATATTTTTGAGATCGTTGCAGTTTAATCTTGCTGGCCCAGGGACTATTTTGCAAAAATGATAAAGGTTAAGGGTCTTTCCATTGATGAATACATGTGCATTTTGATGTTTTATGATAGAAAATGTATGGTTTTTGTTAGATAAACAACATTTGTAAAGTGATTTTTAGTAAAATTGCCAATTAGGGATTAAATTGAGAAATGTTGAAATTTTGTGGTTAAATTGTGAAATAAATGAAAAATATGGGCTGCTATGATAATAAGAGAAGCTATCATGGGTAGGGGCTTAATTGCATGAATTTGTATTTTTATGAGATAAGGACTAAAGTGTAAAGAAATTGAAATATTAGGGGCAAAAGTGTAAAGTTGCTATAATGTGCATTTTTGGGCCAAATTGAATAGATTGATGATTAAATGAGTTAAATTTGATGTTATATAGATCAAGAAAAGCAAAATTTGGATTTAGATCGAGGGAAAAATAAGGTATTGGATTAATTGATCAATTTCGTCGTTTTTGTATTCGAGGTAAGTTCGTATGTAATAAGCATTATTATAATTGTCTTTTAAATGCTTTAATATTGAATAAATTGTGAATACGACCTTGCAAACATATTCAACAATGATTCGGCAAAAATGAAATCCTGATTGAACCTTAGGAATAGATTAGGATACGAATGACATGTCATTAGGGATTAAGTGGTTTGAGTGCTGGTCTGTATGTCCTACCAGTGGATAAGTTATCTGGCATGTGTTGCGGATTCTCGTTAACTTGTGTGAGCAGCACCATGTAGCTTCATCATGGCCGTCAGCTTGTGTGAGCAGACCAGTTTATAGCTTGAGAATGAACATTATATGTGATATGAGATTGAGATAGCTTCGGCTATGTATTTAGCACTTAGGGTGCGAGATTCCTGAGTATCCGATAGTATTCCAAATGGTTCAACGGGTACATTAGAGATACAAATGAGTATGAGATTGATACAAGATGGTACAGGTATATACATGAACCGTATTAGCACTGAATCAAAGAAATTGTGAAATTCATATCTAACCTTGTGAATGAATTATGTGATAGGTTTGTGTATCAATATGAGTTATATCATGATATGTTAAATTGCTTAAATTGTGTATGTATAGTAGGATGAGTTTATTATTATACGAGCTTACTAAGCTTTATAGCTTACTTTGTTTATTTTTTTGTGTTTTATAGAGATATCGAAGCTAGCTCGAATTTGGGAATTGTAAGAGACCTCATCACACTATCAAGCTATCACTTTGGTACTTTTGAATCTATGTATTTTGGTTATATGGCATGTATAGGACTTAAGGTCATTTTGGTATATGTTAAGTGTTTGGTATGTATATAGCCATAAGAGTTGGCTTATTTTGGTATATTTGGTGATGTATATATATGTGCAAATGGCTTTTGTTATGAGTTTGGTAATTGCCATGTGAATGCTTGTTATGATTGGTCGTTTGTGAATTGGTAGTTTGATCATCAAATGTTTGATAAATTAAGATTGGTATGCTTGTGGTTTTAGGTAAAATGATGCTTAATTGAAAGTGACCATTAGGGTAATTTAAGAATGTGAATTTTTGGTATGAGATTGAAAGGTATATTGTGGTATTTGTGTGCCTTGTAAATGTTGGTCTTTAAGTGGTATGAATTATGCTTGGTTGAGGTTGGTTGAATGCCTATTTATGCCATATTATGTGCCAATTGGTTTGGTGTAGGTGTGTGCTATTTGGGTGAGCAAAATGGCTTGGTAAATAGCCTATTTTTATTGCAGCAATCTAGAAGGAACCTAATGTTCTTTTTCAGTTGTTAGAATACCAAGCACTTAGCCACAAACTTAGTGATGTTCGTTTTCATTTTTGGCCACCAAAAGAAAGGCTTTAAGTTATGGTACATCTTATTACTTACTAGTTGATTGAGATTGCCCCACGATGACTCAATTCAATCGGTGTAGGAATTATCATTGCAACGTGTAACACCCCATATTCAGTCTAGTCGCTAGACCCGAGCTACAAGATGCTACTTCAAAATCAAGACATTTGCACACAATTTATATGAACATCATTCACATGTATTGTAGTGTAATATTTTGAGGACTACAAGGACTAAACTGTGAAATCCAAGAAGGAAATAGGATTGATTTATAAAATTTGAAAGGTTTAAATTTTTACATTTGGTATCGATATTTAAATATTGGGTATTGATACTGTACCGGTACCATAAAGAAAACATTACCAAATCATGATTCTATTTATTATGTAAATAAGGGTATCGGTATTATTTTCTGGTATCAATACTTTAAGAAAAGTATCGATACTTATATAAAAATCGATTCCATTTTGACATTCTGTTTGTTTTAAAAACTTTTCATATGGCTAAGTATTAATACCAAATTCCAAAATATATATACTTAAGCTCATAAATGGTAAAATCCTATCTCTAAAATATTTATTTCATGCCAAACTCACTTAAACTTACATGGTATCATTTAGATACAATTACATACATGAAAATCATCAACCTAAGTGCCTAACCAATATGACACATTGACACCACAATTCAATTAAGAAATAACAACCATTCATCAGCATTCATATCAAGTTAATCATGCGTAAGCATACAAATACAACCATCATTTCCTTGGCTAAAATATCAATAGGCAAGTTTCAACAAAATAATCTAAAAACATATATACCTAAATCATCAAGCAAAACATAACATCTTTGTCGATGCCCTTAATAATTTCATATCTCTACTAAAAAATAATCCAATATCAATTCATGTCATTACATAAAATATACTTAATGCCATTCAAATCATTGCCAACATCACTAGCTTACTAAGTATCAAATAGGTACCAACCACTTAACACATCAAGGCTACATATATATAAGTTTATATACAACCAAAGTATTAAACATGTCCATCTTTTTGCAAAGTATATTCATCCAATATCAATTCATGTCATTACATAAAATATACTTAATTCCATTCAAATCATTGCCAATATCACTAGCTTACTAAGTATCAAATAGGTACCAACCACTTAACACATCAAGGCTACATATATATAAGTTTATATACAACCAAAGTATTAAAACATGTCTATCTTTTTGCAAAGTATATTCATCCAATATCAATTCATGTCATTACATAAAATATACTTAATGCCATTCAAATCATTGCCAACATCACTAGCTTACTAAGTATCAAATAGGTACCAAACACTTAACACATCAAGGCTACATATATATAAGTTTATATACAACCAAAGTATTAAAACATGTCCATCTTTTTGCAAAGTATATTCATCCAATATACATGCCACAAGTAACCAACTACCAAACCTCAAAAGTCTACCGAATCGCGTAACGGTAGGTGTGAGCTTTTAGCTGATCTGATCGACATAGTCCAAACGTCCAAAATCTACAAAAAAGTACTAACATGAGTAAGTATATAAAATACTTAGTAAGCTTATACAATAAAAACATTCACTTACCTCAATTTCTTAACACATACAGAATCACTATGAAAAACCAATATACCTATCAAATGTTGAATCACATTAGTAATATATAAGACTTTGAATTCAATCACTTGAATAACCATAATTATTCTCATTTCAATCAACCAACTTAGATCTCATAATCAAAACATATTCATCACTTAGCCAATCTCAAATGGCTTAAAATCACCTTTTTATTCACGATATTACCCAATGAAACTTCATAAAAGAACTCTGTACGTAGGTGAAAGTAATAGTGCCCGATCACCTGTTAGGATTGAACCTACACGAATCATTTGCCTGGCCAGGGCTTAATATTATTGTATTCTCGAGTTTGCAACATACGTAGGATATCAGAACTTAAACTTGTATTCTCGAGTTCACAACTTATACAAGAGCTCAAAACCTATTCTTGTATTCTCGAGTCTGCAACATACCAGGAGCTTGGAACCTATTCATGTATTCTTGAGTCCGCAACATACGTAAGAGCTCAAAACCTATTCCTGTATTCTTAAGTTCGTAATGTAACACGCTATACCCGATTTGGTCACTGAGCCTGAATATTATGACGCTACACCACCGTCTCACTTTGTGTTCATCACAAACCGTTACATCATTACACATGAATCTTTTCTTTCTCTCTTTAATATAATATAATAGCATTCATATGAAAAGTAATTCATACATGCTCTTAGGAGGTTGAATTATGTTAAACATTCATTGATTAATCATAAAATAAGTGCTCAGCATGCATTAGGACCATTTAGAAAAAATTCCCAAAATGGTTACGTAGGTATTGATATTGGAAGAGTGGTATTGATAATTCTCTCAAGTGGTATTGATACAACTTGGAAAATAGATACCAAATTAGCTTACTATTTCTTGACTTAAAAACCCAACTTTCGAAAAATATCGGTACCATTGGAAAAGTATCAATAGTATTACCCTGAGTATCGGTACTCGTGATAAAATATTGATGCCAATTTACAAAACTGTATCCTGCACTTTCAAAAATCACAAAGGTATCGTTTTTAAAACCCAAATATCGATACCTCCATTCCAGACCTTAAAAACATAGCATTTATCATCACATAGATCATTTCAAATAGGTTCTAAATCTCATGAATCAATTGTCTCATAAAATAAACACTGAAATGTCTCAAATAACAGTCCCAAACACCATATTTGAAGTGCATAAATTACAAAGCATAATAGGCATGCAAATAACCAAAAATCATAGCAAAACCAACATAAAGTCTACCACATTGCCATTTATTCCCAAAATCACAAATAATTAAAAGAACACCTACTAATACCAACTAAAGCTTTGGCTTGGATCACCCCTCGAGACCACACCACATACACTAGTACTACTTATTTGCAATGGTTAAAAAGGAGTGGGTGAGCTTAAAAAGCTTAGTGAATGCTTAAAACAACCACTATTTAAACAAGTCACCATGCATCGACTACATAGACATGTAACATATTCATATCATATTCAACTCTAGTATCACAATTCACACATTTAATCATCTTCCCTTTTTACAATTACACATTTATCACTTTAACCACATGATTATTTAAGCATGTATCATAGCACATATAAACATTATTTAATCACATTTAGTCATATTATAAGATAGTTTGGCTCTTGAGGTTATGAGACGTAAAGTGGACTCTATCACTACTCATCGGATACACGGATCTCCAACACACCAGAATGACACATAGAGTCAATCATGTCCTATAAGTGAAGCATATAGTTAACACTCTCTAACACAATAAACACACATATCTCGGTGAATGGATCTTAGCTCACATTCCCTTATCTTTCCAAAAATTGTCCTTAGATCTCAATGCCCCAAAATCACATCACATAGGTTAGTACTCACAATCCTATGACATGCTAACTATATCCAATGGTCTCATAATATCACAAGGCCAAAATATCCACATTATTATCACATATTTATTTACCAATTTTTCGTACATATTCACTGCATATTCACATCGTTAGCACATTATAATCACTATCACATGGTATGAAAACATACCCATATTTTTACTGTCACATGGCATGAATATCATACCCACATATTCTCTTTCACAACAACCATCACAAGCTTATGGCACATGTCATAACATCTCATGTATGTTCATATTTTCATAATTGCATAAGTACACATATATCAAATTTAATCATAGGTGTGAGAACACTTACTCTCAGAATTTAGAGTAGGGGTTTAAGATCCCCCTAAATTCCTAATTACACAATAAGTCATTTACGAGCAGCTATTCCAAAACACTCACTAGAAATATTCTTTCACTGAAAAGTCGAAAGTTCAGACAAGCTTTTCTTTGCCTTTGTCTTTACTTATTGAAAGTACTATAGACTTTGATACTTCAAAAAGAAAAACCACAAAAACATACAATCAACAATTAGTTATTGACTCACCTTAAACAATAAAAAAACAATAGGCTAAGCTACGCTCCCTACGAACCAGGACCTTCAACATAGAAACTTTAAAACTCGAATATCTTAGCCTACACTTAATCTTTTTGCATGAAACAAATTTCGTTCATCTACAAAATCATCTACGACTAATTCACAACCTTTTCACTACACAAAACTACAAGTTTTAAGGTATTGACATTTTTCGACAAATTTTGGCCACTATGATGAAAATTCATTAAAACTTGAGAAATTCTTAACAAAACTTCAATGTAGCTTTAGAAAACTTCTAATCATGTTAAAACAAGTTGAAAAACACTTTGAAACCATATTTTAATCCATAATCCCGGAATTCACCATTAACAACAAAATTTTTGGATTTCATTTAAAACATGCGTTTTAAGGGCTAACAATTCAATTTAAGAGACTGGATGATGAAATGCAAGAAAAACAAGCTTTGACGCAAATCTGGGAAAACCCCCTCTTGAAGAAGATGATGAAATTAGTGAGGTTTTAGGATGTTTTCTTAAAGATTTTATGAAGGTTTAAGGCTTTGAGAGTGATGGAAATCTAAGTAATGTAGTTTGGAAATAAAAAATCAATTGGGAGAGCAAGGGACGACAACACTATGGAGATGGAGAAAACTATCGTAAAAAAATAAGTTGAGAATGGAGGGTTTTAGGTTGAATTTAAAATTCTAGGTAAATTGCTTCATAAAAACTCTCAGTTTTGACTCTTTTACGACTCTTTTACAAATCAGTCCTATTTTTAAAATTAAAGGTATTTAAAACTCGTTTCAAAAATTGACTTAATTTCCTATATATAGGAGCTTAAAATTTGGGCAAAACTTATAACCTTGTATATGAGACTTTTACTAATTTCATTGGGATTTAATCTGAAATTATACCATTTCACAACAATCCATTTCAGTTAGATTCAATTTTCAATTTGTATACTAGTTCATAACCAAATTCAAGCTTTCAATAAACACAATTACACATTTAAAACATAATTAAACAAAAATTTAAACTTATTTATACTGTATGAACTTACCTGCTAAAACCAAAATTGTAGCGGTTTAACTAAAAAGGACTAGTTAGCAATTTTTCCTTTTCCTCCTATGTCCTCCGGTTGTTGAAATTCTTGATCTAAAGTATAAGTTGATTTAATTAACCAATACAAATAACATATAAAAATATATGAATAGCATATAATAGTTCAATTTTTATTATACAACAAATCTCTAAATTTTTTATCTATCACGATTTAGTCCCAAAATTCGAAACTAATATAACTTTCATATTTGAGCTTTGATTTTGAAATCGGTCTCAATTAAGTTCTCCAAAAACTGAATAGCACCAAAAAATTTAGAATATTCACACGTATGTTGAACTTATTGCATTTTAATCCTTAAGTTTATGTAACATTTTGCTCGATGAAGCCGTAGTGTATGAATACTATTTATAGAAGTAAGACATATAGAGTAAGTTTTGAGTAGGTACGTATTAAATTTGACTAAGTATATGTGTCTATGGATGCACCTTCGACTGAAGTCTACATTAGGTGAGCGTGGTGGTTTGGCAGACTCTTCTGAAAAGTATACGCCACCCCAACGGTTAGACAAAACGTAAAACCCTTAATGTTAAGACCTTAATTTGAAAAGAACCATATGTTTTATTATTATTATTTTATTATCTTGGTTGAACTGTAACACCCTTAACATGTATCCATCACCGGAACAGTGTTGCAGAGCGTTACCGAAACTTTCAGAACATTTTTAGATAATCCCGTAAAATTTCTTTTCATTAATCGAGATTATTTATATTGTCCCTTAAATGGACCCTCAAGGCCCAAAACGAGTATTAAAATCGAGTTTAGACTTAATCGGAAACTCTAGGATTTTTTTTTCATAAAATTTCAAAATTTTTCCAAGGTGCAGGGTTCACACGCCTGTGTGGTCCAAGGGACACGCCCATGTGACCCTGGGACACGCCCGTGCTGTAGCCCGTGCTAGATCCCGTGTAACTCTCTAAATTGTGCACACGGCCATGCCACAAGCCGTGTGTTAGGCCGTGTGGTTAATTAATTCAATTCAAAATTAGATAGAGGTTCACATGGCCAAGACACACGCCTGCATGCTAGGCCGTGTAGCACACATGGCTGAGACACACGCTCGTGTCTCTGCTCGTGTGCTCAATTCTGGGCATTTTGTTTCTCAAAATTTAGGTGCAAGGGAGACACAGCCTAACTCCACACCCATGTACCCGGCTGTGTGTCACACATGGTCTAGACACACGCTCGTGTGTCTGCCCGTGTGGACAAAATAAAGCCATTTCTAGCTTCATTTCTCACCCAATATCACACCCATGTCCTGCACTAAAACTCACATCCATAAGCCAACCAATTCAAGCATTCAAATTAAGCAAATTCCATCATTCATCATGGCTTATCATTTCATGCATACATGTCTATAATCTTACCATAGTTAAGCATACTCGTTTAACCTTTCTCAATCAATCAATAATAAACACTTATGTTATCTCCATAAAGTAAACTTAAATACATATATATACATGTACCAAAACATAATCATCACTAGCCATTCCAATGGCTAGGTTACAATAATCATTTACATTTACGTGCCAGTATGACCAATATATCCTATACATGCCATTATAACCATAATTGATTTACCGTATTGTACCGACATGGAGCTTCCAATCCAATGAGCTTCCAATTTACTATAAAATAGGGAAATAAAACTAAATAAGCATAAAATGCTTAGTAAGTTCGTATAACATGGTACTTGACTTACTATTCATTCTATTTTGAGGTAACTATGTAAGGCATATTCAATCAATTTGACCTCAAGCCCTACACACATCCTCATTTCCCTTGTTAGTCATATATTCAGTAATAACATCAAAACATATATGACTCAACAACAATCAAGTTTCCATGCACATATACTTTCCACATCATGTATTCATTTAACATGTATAAATCATCTCTTTATATTACAAGTATAATTTCATAATAGTTCATCTCGAGTTCAGATTATTTCATATCAAACTTTACCTATATTACTCGGAATATCAAGGTCACGATTAGTACACTCAAGGTGGACAAGTCCATAATCAAGAATGAACATATATTCATCAGATAAAATCCATGTACAAATATCATCATCACATGTTTTCATATATCATTTGTCATGTACCATCATTTTCTTGTATTTCAAACGAATATGTGTAATAACTCATTTTATCATTCATATCTTCTCATGTCTAGAATTGTTACCCGTTGAATTTATTTAGAATATCAATGGATACGCAGGTAATACACTCGAGGTGTACGAATCAAGACCCATCAAATCATGTCCAATGGTGCCCATAAAGTACTGTATCAGAGAGTACACTCTTGAGCCACACATGTGTACAACAGGATTACCAGTCCAGGCTAAATTCTTTTTATGACATATGCTCTATGGAGCTTGATCTAGATTACTTGTCCGGGCTAAATCCAATCTATAGCATGTGCTCGAGAGGACTCATATCAGGATTACCCATCTGAGCTAATCTGTAATAAGGTTAAGAGGATTACTCGTCCGAGCTAAATCCCATTAGCAACAAATGCAGGACCTCATTCATTTCGGGAAATCACATATCCATCGATTTTTTATTTTATTCAATTGGGATTTAAACATTTTTTTATCAAGCATTATTGGGCATATGATTATTCCATACATCCATAACATTCATATAATTCAAATAAACACATTCCACATTCATTTCGAGCATATAAGTAACATTCTCATCGTTAATCCTTTATCATCTATCGGGCATTATCATTTAATTTAAACATTTTTATTTATCGGGCTTGATCAGATATGTAATCATTTTCACATATTTATGAAATTTATACAATTTATATAAACATAATCAATGAAAACATGCAAATAAACACAATTTAGTTACACGAACTTACCTCGACAAATGTTCGTGTACATAACATCTACTAATCCGACATTTTCCTCTTTTCCTCGTTCTAGCTCTGAATTTGGTCTATCCGGATCTATACAAGTAAATTTCTAATTTTCAGCATATACATCCATGACCCATTTTCCATACTTTGATAACTTTTAAAATTAATCCCCCAAATAGATAGATTAGACTATCCCGGTTTCAAAAATATCAAAATTACTAAAAACGGATCAAGAAACTTACCCAATTTGGCCATGAAAGTTTCTTCTCTCTCTCCTAGGGTTTCCATGTATTATTTTAGGGAATAAGATGATAAAAATGATTTTTATTTCTATTTAATAATTTATCATTTTTTAATAATTTTGATTTCCAATCTAGTCCTTAGCTTTTTTCTCATTTTCCATGGATGAATCATTCAAAAATATCTACATACTTTTTATTAATGGTCTAATTACCATATAAAGAACTTAAGTTTTGAATTCCATAGCTATTTGATCCTTTTAGCTACTAGAATCCAACTTTTGCATTTTATGCGATTTGGTCCTTCCCATAATGAAACACTTAATCGATAATATTTCCTTATCAAAATTTTCACATGATATGTCTATCATAATACGAACCATATAATAAAATAAAAATAAATTTTATTTTTCGGCTCAGATTTGTGGTCCCGAGACACTGTTCTAATTTCATCGAAATTGGGTTGTTACATGAACAATCTAGTTAGACGAATAAGAATTTGGTTAGTATAGGACTATGTTTTTGGATCTTGTCAGACCCATATTTATGAAGAGAAAGATATGCTTAGTCACAAGGAATGAGGGATTTGGAAGGAAATCAGACTTATCTACTAAGTTTTTCGTTTCGTGTATATTTTTATAAAGCAAGCTTTGGTTTCCTGAGCAAGTTTTATGCTTTCTTTGGCAACCATATTTTCTTTCCAAGCTTTTTTTTTGAAAATTTCTTCTAGAAAATCCAAGAATTTAGACTTTCCTGAAGATTTTGGGTTCACTGCACTCAACCAACTCCATTGTCACTTAGTACTTGGTAAATATCGATGAAACTCAAGTTATTTACATGGTTATTTATGGGGCCCTAAGGTTTTATGCTTTAGGGTCAGTTTGAGGTGTAAAGAAGGAAACTTCAGATTCTGGGTTTCCTATTAATGTTCTTATTTAACTTGTTTAGTTTTTCTAGTAAAATTATTTGATAAGTTAACTCTTTATATTATAGCTCAAGAAACTCTTGAAAACTCTTGTGATAAGGGCAAGAGTCCTGATGTCTAATCTTGTTGCATTTTTCTAGTGAGTTCCTTCCCTCTTTCATGTGTTTTTATAATTTTCTCATTTATGTTTGATTGAGGTAAGCACTCTTATCCTATAAGATGATATGTTTGTGTATAGGTAATAAAGGTTCGTGGTTATAAATCTGAGTTAGTTGTTTGTGTAAATGGAGTAAGGGCCTTTCTTCGTGTTTAAACCACCATCCATTGTTTCTGGTATAAACACTATGAACTTAGTTATGAAAATGAAATCATTGTAAATGGAGTAAGGGCCTTTCTTCAATGAAATGAGCATTGAACTAGCAAATCATGATACATGAAAAGGGATCATGTAACCTCTGGTTGGGCAAGAGTTATTGCAAACTAGATTGACAAATCATGATGGAACGAATGAAATAAATGCTATGGATTGATCATGTACTTAGGTGTTGCTAACACGAAGAAGGTTGTCCGCATGGCTGCATGGGCGTAGTGTATGCACCAATGGAATAGTGTGTGTAGTAAAGTCTGTTTGTGTATGTTATTCGACAAAATGGGCTAATTGTATGACTTGTTGAGATGGAAAGGTTTATTGGTATTATATATAGCCATTGAGATGTTTACTCTGGAACACACTAAGTTCTTTGAACTTATTTAGTTACATTTCTTTCTCAGGATCGTTGGTGAAGTAAATGACTTTTCAAAGACTACGCCAGAGGACATCTGTTCTGTGGGATTTCTAAGTATTTTGTATTATGCATATCATGGGGGTGGTGTCAAGATGGTGTCATTTCGAAGAATGAATTTTTTTATTCTAAAGCTATTATTTTGAAATCGTTAATTTAATGAAACCTCAGTGAAGTGATTTTGTTTTTGCAAAGTTTCAAATTATTTACCTTGAATGGTTAATGTTTGCCTAATTATATGTATATGTATACAACGTTATAGTTAAATATAGGTTTACGCCAAATATGAGTTTTAAGAGCTTCTAGTGGAGCTTGTATGTTTTTCATTTTCCTTGGAAATGTATAACCTTATTTATCTTTAAATTCCGCAAAGGATTTACATCTAATATCTATTTGAACTGTATTTTTATGAAGACCATGGCTGTACAAGTTTAAAGGAAAAAAGATTTGAAGGTTGTGACTTGCCAATCCTAGGTCCTCCTTAAGGATCGGGTTTGAGGCATTACAGTTCAAAACTAACAACTTTTACATTATGAACTAGTCCATTAACATAGCTAAGCTTCAAAACTAACCAAATAACCACAAAAACTTCAACAAAAAATCAATGAAAACTTTAACAAACTTTAACAATTTCATGAAATAGTCCTTGGGTTAGCTAAATCAAGCTCTTGGAATTCCAAAAACATAAAATTAACACCCCAAACTCGACCCAATAAATCGATTCGAATCTTGGGCATTACCGACCTTATACAATTAAAAGTTAGTTCTACTTGCACAAATTTCAATTGAATACAACTGTTTGACTTTGAAATATAATTAATAACATATGTATGTATAAACAATAAAGAAATCTTACTAGTAAACATTGAGAAGTTAGTTACAACTATGACCAAATTGAAGCCTTGATCTGATATAGTTATCTCGCGAAAAAAGGTTTCTTAAAAATGTATCAACTTAGACTCGATCCCACCATCAAGCTCGCTCTATATACATAATAGCGCAATATGCCAATCCTTCAGATCAGTCCTAGTTTCATCCCTCCAAGCTAAGACCCTGATAATCCACATGAAACATAAAACACAGAGGTAAGTTCGAGAGAACTTAGTGAGTTAAACACTCATTTACTTGAATCATACTTTCATGTTACATTTAATGGTTCAATTATCATCTCGTCACCCTTATTCTTCATTTTTCCTTTAACAATTACTTTTTCAATTTTCGTTCTTATACTCATATTAACTTCCATACCTTCCTTAAGGCATTCCTCCATCTCTTCAGTGTCTTTGATACCTTACCTTAAGGCATTCCTCCATCTCTTCAGTGTCTTTGATACCTTACATACATTTTTGAATCACTAAGCCATGACTCCATCGAGTTTTAGAAAAAGACCTATACACAGATGATTGGTATTTCCTTTAGAGCATACCATGTTTAGATTCATTTCTAGAACATATTTTTCATTATGTCGCTATATCTCTTAATTCCTTTTCTCTCTACAAATCTTAATCATATTGAATACAATACTGTTACACCCATGGATACTTCTCGTACTTACCGGTCTTACTGTTTGTATTTAGTGATAATGTAAAATATGACAATTACATAGTTCATGTCTACCGTAAGAGTGTCTTTTATGGTTCATCAATGGTTGCCCTTCCAGATTACACCGCAAGAGTAGCCCATCCTGTGTGCGCCATAAAAACCTTCCTTTTAGAATTCTCCACAAAGGTTGTTTCTTCACAATCCACAGCAAGGGCATTTTCTTCATACATTTCTATTAAAACTTTAAATTTCAGAGATTGCCTTTCATATTGTTTCTTCAAAGTCCACTAAAGATTTCATTCCTTCAGAGTTCATCATACATTCCATTTCTTTCATCTTGGGTCCGTCGTAGAGGCATTCCCTTCAAATTGTTTCCATAAGGGCCATTCATTCAGAGAATGCCACGAAGGCTCCTATTTCAAATATGCCATAAAGGGTACCTTTCAGATACACTACAAAGGGTTCCATTTCAGATATGCCACAAAGGGTTCCATTTTAGATACGCCACAAAGGCTTCCATTTTCTGGCGTGTTCACGTTTCATGAGGTATGCTCCTCATTGTCCTGGGTCATGCAGAAAAACCCATTAGGTAATGAACTTCCTTTATATCATCCCACATGATGCCATAATCCACCAGTTATGGTCTTATACGATATGGTGCCATGCACTTTTCCTTTCAAAGATCAGGATTGAAGTCCCAACGGACCCCATTAGTTGACTTTGTGATGACAGAAATAGACTCACTACAGGACCTTTCATACATTAGCACTAAACTTAACATACATCTCATTTTACACATTTTAGACATGTTGATACAGTCATATCTTTGACTCCATATTTCTTATCACATACTCTATACTTGTCAGATTCATACAAACTATATATGCAAATTTTATCCAACATTCATATATCAGCATACTCAATGTATATTCTTTTCTATACTTAGTTTATGTTTTGTACGAATCTTAACAAAGGTATTTGGACTAAACCAATATACACACATAACAGTTAGCTTAAGGACTCACCTGATTCTCTCCTATAGCTGTTCCAAACTCCAGATCTAGACTTCCCTTGTAAGATCAACAACAACAACTACTACAGAACATGGAAACTCACCAGGATTTATTCAAATATCCTCCCTTTAACATCATTTCTAACACTAGAAATCCCTAAATAGAGTCTTATATCTATATGGACACTTGACACGCATCATAATCCTATTCAATCTGTCGTATATGTGGTTTACAGCTATAAGGAAACATGTACAAAAATCTAACATTTCATATACTTAGAGCAATTCCATCGTTCATTCTTAACCACCCCGTTAGAACATAACCAACACTGTAATGAACCAAACTTGGCGTACCATAGTCTTCAACGATGACCCGATTACCTGAAATTGCATAATACATTACCAAGATCCGTTCCTTAACATTTCGTTATTTCTAGGACAATTTCTCGCACTAATCCAATGTCTACTAGGTGCCCACCTTGACATGCCAAGAGCATCAGTTGGGCGGATAGCACTATGCCATTCAGAGTACTACTCGTTTTACTCACCAATTTTAGAATCTGCCAAAACCGAGTGTTACATAAAAATTACAAGAAACAGATTAAAATCACTTACCAATTGAAGAAACTCAATTGAAAATGAAAACGAAAACCCTAAGCTTTCCTTTAACATACAACCATAGATGAGAATAAGAAAGATGATGACAACTTGTTTCTCATATTTTGTTTCTTTATTTTTAATATATATAATTAGGTAAAATTTTAATTACTAGGACTTTTTAAATTAAGTTACTCTAATCGTACTATTAACCATGTTTAATCTTTCTAATCAAATAAATAATGTCATCATCCACTAAAAAATATGAAAACAATGGTCTATTTGCTTAAATGAACTTTCCAATACTAAGAAATTCCAAAGTAGCTCACCTTTTACTAAGTTTACGATTTAGTCCTTTTTCCTTAATTAACTAGCCTAATGTAAAAATTAACAAGCCAAACCTTAATTCAACACTTAATTAACTTCATAAATATTAAATAAATAATATTTATGGACTTACACATCAGAATTGTGGTTTCGAAACCACTAGAAAATAGGCTGTTACAACTCTCACCCTGAAGTAAATTTCATCCTCGAATTTCTTGCCAAAAAACAAATTAGGCTATTGAGATTTCAAAGATTCGTCTATTTCCCACGTTGCTTCTTTGGTACCATGACAATGCCATAGAACCTTTATTAACAACACACTTTTTTTACGAAGTTATTTCACTTCCTGAGCCAGAACTATCACTAGTTCTTCATTGTACAACAAAATCCAGTTGTAACGATGTATCCCCGATACGTGGAAGATGTTATGATTCTTTTCTAACTCTGGTGATAAGGTCAAATGGTAAGCTACAAGTCCAAATTCTCTCAAGAATTTCATACGGCCCTATAAATCTCGGGCTAAACTTCCCTTTTCTGCTGAATTGTAACACTTTTCTCCAAGGCAAAACTTTCAAGAAGACTTTATCCTCGACCTAAAATTTCTGTCAATCGGAGGCAATCTTCATACAATCATGGATAAATCTGACTTTATTTTTTGTTTCACAGATCAGATCAGTACAAACAATATTTCTTTTTTACTTTATTTTCTGTTTCAAGGATCAGACTAGTACCAACAATCTTTTTTTCTCTCAATTCAGACCAATATAATGGAGCTCTATATATTTGTCCATATAAAGCCTCGAACGTTGCCATTTTGATACTCGTTTGATACCTGTTTATATAAGCAAACTCAGCTAATGGTAAAAATTTCTCCCAGCTACCTTCAAACTAAATAACACATCGTAACATATATTCAGGAATCTGTATTACTCACTCAGACTGTCCATCTATCTTATGATGAAAAGTAATACTGAAATTTAATTTTGTAACCAAAGCTTCATGTAGTTTACCACAAAATCTAGAGGTAAATCTCATATCACGGTCAGAAATAATAGATATTGGTACACCATGTAATCATATTTTCTCAAAGATATATGTAACTTAGTTAATCTCTCGACTGAAAAATCTGTTCTAATTGGAATAAAGTGTGTGGATTTCGTCAATCTATTAACAATGACCCAGATGACATCTTTCTTTTTCAGACTCAATAGTAATCATGATACAAAATCCATTGTGACTCGTTCCCATTTCAATTCTTTCTGAGTCATTAAAATTTCCAAGCTTTTATGATCAGTGTAAATATGACATTTTTCACTGTATATATTTTGTCACCAAATCTTTAAAGTAAACACGACTACAGCTAACTCAAGATCATGTGTTAGATAATTTCTTTTGTGTGGTTTTAGCTGATGAGAGACATAAGCTATCACATTGCCATCCTGTAATTTCTTGTAAGCTAACTCAATAGCAATTATCAAAAAACCTTTCAGAAAAGAAAGTGTTTGTAATAACTTGCCAAACATAGAAAACTATGTACCTCAGTAACATTTCCCGAATGTTTCCAATTCAAAATCGTAGAAATTTTATTTAGATCAACCGGAATACCATTCACAGAAATCACAAGACCCAAAAATTCATCTTCAGGCAACAAAAACTCACATTTGCTAAATTTGGCATAAAACTGATCTTCATGCAGAATCTGCAACACAACTCTTAGAAGTTGATCATGCTAGGCTTCATTCTTTGAGTAAATAAAAATGTCCTCAATAAACACGACTACAAATTGATCTAAGTGCTGCTGAAACACTCTATTAATCAAATTCATGAATGCACCAAGGGCATTTGTCAAACGGAACGACATAACAAGAAATTCATAATGGTTGTAATGAGTTATAAACATTATTTTTAGAACATCTGGTTCTTTAACTTGCGATTAATAATATCCCGATTGCATGTTGATTTTTAAAAAAATAGTGTCCCCTTTTAACTGATCAAAAAAATCATCTATTCGAGGTAGTAGATATTTATTCCTTATTGTCACTTTATTCAAATGCTGATAATTGATACTTAACCTCAAAGTGTGATCTTTATTTTTCATGAAAAAAATTGGAGCTCCCCACAGTGATACACTCAATGTAATGAATCCCCGATCTATTAATTCTTGTAACTGTGCTTTCAACTCTTTTAATTTTGTAGGTGCCATTCTATACTATGTAATAGAAATAGGAGCAATTCCTAGTACAAAATTAATCACAAACTTAACTTCGCTTTCTAGTGATAGCCAATGTAACTTTCTAAGAAAAACATCTGCAAATTATCAAGCTATTGGAACCTGATCTATTTTCGATTTAGAAGCTCGAGTATATGAAATGTATGTTAGATAAGCTTCAACACCTTTCCGATCAACTTTTGAGTAGTAAAAGTCGATATAATGCTAGAAACACAATTATATTTGTCACACTAATCGAATCACCATTCAAAAGTTTCAAAATAGTCCGTTTTTGTTTGCAACAAACAACTACATCATAAACTGTTAGCCAATCCATACCTAGAATAACTTCCAATTCATCAAACGAAAATAACATCAAATCACACTAGGTGTTGTAGTCTCCTCTCTAGCGTGGATCGCGTAAGCTCTAGCTTGTGCTCGACTTTTGAATATACTGATCGTATTACGCACCTTACTGCGACTAGCCCTAGGAGTTTTCCCAAGTCTCGGTCTTCTACCTCTTTGAGAAACAATCACTAGCTTTGTAGTTTGCTTTGAAACTGGTTCAATTTTATTCGGGTAGTCTTTCAGAAAATGGTTGAGTAAACCATATTGAAAACAAGCTCCTCTTTTAAATCTACAAACACTGAAATGAGTTTTGTAACAGCCTAAATTTCAGTGGTGTTGGGAACAGTGATTCGAGATCACTATATCCGACGAGTAAGTTTGAAAATTTAATAAATTAATATTTATGAGTGAAGTGTGAATTTAGAAATCTATATGAATTAGAGAATTATGTGAATTAAAAGAATTTGTTAGGTCAAATGGGTCAAATACGAGGTATTGAGACCTAAAATCTATAAACTGAGCTATAAATATTTCTAGAAAAATTTATGAAGTGTCATTGAGTTAGTATTAATGTTTCGTTATAAAATTTTAACGTTTTGATAGTCAATTAATTAAAAAGGACTAAATTGTAAAATGTACAAAAAAATATTAAAGTGATTAAATAGCTTAAGTGTCTATTAAGAAAGGATTAAAGGAGTAAATAGCCACATACGGGATGGCTGAAATGGTGGGTGCAGAAAAATATCAAGGAAATAGGTGAAATAAGGGTAAAATGGGAAATAAAATAAATATTAATAAGATAAAATTTGGACTAAAAAGAAATCTAGACATTTCATCATCTTTCTCCAACCAAAACAGCCATAAAGGAGTTCTTCTAAACTAATTTTTCATATTCTTGCTACAAGTAAGTTCAATTTTTGATTATTTCTTGTAATTTTTGTGATTTTGATACTTTTACAACTAGGTCCAATTATTGAATTCATTAGTTTTTAATTCTATGGATAAAAGTGAAAGTTAACATGATTGAGTGTTGAAAGTTTATGATAAATTATCATGGATTTAAAGCTCTAATTTTATTATATGATGATTTTATTAAGTTATTTTGATAGAAAAATGATTTTAGGATCCAGTTGTGAAAAGTTATGGATTAGGGTTTGATGTTTAAATTGTGAATGTAAAAGGTTATGAAATAGCTTAAATGATTAGATACGTGTTATTTGAGGAGAAATTAGTTCAATTGAAGTGTTAATTGAGTAGGGACTAAATTGTAAAAATTTTAAATTTTAAGGTAAAAGTGTAATTTCAAAAATTAAAGGGCATAAAATGTGAAGTGAATTAGAATTGAAATGAGTGCTAATGAATGGAAAATTCTATATTATAGATCAAGAGTCCGAAGATAAACGTGAAGAAGAGAAAATTACTAATTAGTCCCTAAATTTCCATAACTTCTACGGAATTAGCCAGGTAAGTTCATATGGCTAAATTTTTATGTTCAAATGTAAATTTTGTGAATAATACAATATTTTTAATTTTTATTTTTGCTATTGAATTATGATAATTGTAATAATGTGAAAATCGAATTGAAAGTTCGAATTAAGGAAAACGTAGGACTGAATATGTTCATTCAGTGATCAGTGATGAATTGATGGATAAGACCATGGCTAAACAATGACAAAGTGTGAAATGTGAGATCATAACGGAGCTATGGCACTATGAAAGTGAACGTAAGACCATGATTGAATCATGGCTGTTATATATGTGTGCAAGTGTAAGACTATAGCTAGGGTATGACAATGTGATAAAGTGTGTGACCATGGAAAAGCCATGGTAAAATGTGTGCAAAACCAAAGTGGAATGTGGCATCAACCTAATGACGTACTCAATTTCATAAGATGTTCCCTAATTTGACAAATAATGGTAAATGTTATTTGAAATTAAGTGTTGAGATTTAGTTAGTTATTGATATTGAGCTCAATTGAGTGAATCCATCATTTGAAATGGTGTATGACAGGAAACTTTAGTGAAAAATTTATTATTGAATTGTTATTGTAATTCAATAAGATTTATGTTTTGAGCCTATGATCTCACTAAGCTTTCATAAGCTTACTTCTATATGTTAATGTTCTGTGTAGATTGACGTGAGCTCAGAGGATCGAATCAACACATCAAAGCACACTATCCAAATTATATCGGTAGATTTTATAGTACAAATTTTGGTTTATATGGCATGTATAGAATTGACTGAAAAGTAAGTGATATTGTAATATGGTCTTGAATGGCTCATACACATATATGTTAGTATATATGTATATGTTAAATAGAATTTAAAAGTAGTTAATGAATGATCTTATATGGTAAGTTTATGCAAATGAGTTGTGTTATAAAACATAGGTCTAAAGCTTGTATTAAAACCTGTGTTGGCTACCTGATTGGTGTATTTTGGTATGTGAAAGTATCATATGTAGGTTGATAGTGTAAGGGTGAGAAAAGTGATCTTAAAATGACCTATTTTCATCTACACGGGTGTGTGTCTAGGCCTTGTGTGACACACGGCCTGCCATATGGGCATGTGTTTTGGCCGTGTGTCCCCTGCACCTTAAAAATAAGAAAATGAATACTCAGAATTGAGCACACGAGCAGAGACACAGGCGCGTGTCTCAGCCGTGTCAGTGACACAGCTTTGGGCACGGGTGTGTTACATGGCCGTGTGAAAACTGCACCTAAATTATGAAAATTAAATCAACCTCAAAGCCTAGCACACGGGCGTGTGACTTGGCCGTGTGACCTAAATTTTTTCATGCCTTATAAGTCAAAGAGTTACACGGGTTAAGGACACGGGTGTGTGAAGGCACACGGCCTGATAACATGGGCGAGTCCCTAGACCACACGGGCGTGTGGGCACTGTACATAAGTAAAATTTTGTAAATTCGCTAAAAATCCTTAGTGTTTTTGATTTAGTCTAGAATCGTTTCTACTGTTCATATTAGGCCTCGAAGGTCCATTAAAAGGACTATATAATTATTGTCGAAAGTAAATAGCCTTTTTGGTATGATTTATCTGCAAACCCCGGTAATACTTTATAATCCTGTTCTGGCGACGGATACGGGATAGGGGTGTTACACGTTTGGCCATACTTTTCACAAACAGGTGTGTCTATATTTCGAAAGCTACCAACGCTCGCTACTGAAGTTTCTTGAGTCTTCGAAGTAGTTTGTCGGAATGTACTTTTCCTCATATTCCCAGAAGAAGGAACAAGCTAATTTTTTAAATCTCTTGGTTTCTTAGGCAGAGGAGTTGGAAAGTTTCTTGACATGCTTCACTTGCTCGAGCTTTCATTATTAGCTTTTTCCCTTTTATTTTCATTCCAGATCGCTTCCATTTTCTGAGCACGTTAAGAAAACACCACAAATTCTTTAATATCAAGTGCGTCCACCATCACCCGGATATTCTCATTTAAACCCCACACGAATCTGGAACACATTTCAGCTACTAAAGTTATTTGTTCCCGACCAAATTTTCTTAGGTTCATAAATTTACATTCGTACTCAAAAATCGACATATTTCCCTGTTTTAGGTCCATGAACTCACGTTTCTTGCTTTCTGATCTGCCGTAATTTTGGGTAGCAAATTAAACTAGTTTTCATACTTAAGGAGCTTAAATTCGAGTAATTTTAACATGTTTTAGTTATCTTTTCCATCTTAGCTTTAAATTCAATAAAAAGTGTATTTTCAGTCATTTTATGACCTTAGGGACCGAATAAGGCCTAACCGTGAGCTAACGTATTAAATGAGTGTGCAGGACATCATTCATAGGCAAAATAGCTCAATGCTGGTCACCTTGTTACAACACAGGAAGTCCAATGTCAAAACATAGGGAGCAGAATACAAGAATTCCAATACTGCCTTTTGTGTCGCGACATACCCCTAAAGTCAAACCTTAGTATACTGCCTTCGATATCGCGACACAAGCAATAGGTGTCACGATACCGGCCCTGTACGAGAAAAATTATAAGCAAGAGGCATTTAGGTCTGAACAATGAAAATTAACATGAAAACATCAACAAATCTAAGGCTAAGGATGACGACCAACCCTAACTCTAAAAATAGGCTTTTCAAACACTTGTTTAAAAAGCTTTCAAATTCTAAGTTTCTCTCTGTAATTTTAGTATTAGTTTTCATTTCTTTTAGGCTTTAAGTTTATTTTTAGTTCTTTTCTGTTTGTGTTGTGTGGAAGACTTGCTTTGTAAACTCGATCAAACATTTGAGGATTGTTGCACTTCATCAATCGAATACAAACATGATTCTCTAAACTCTACTATTGATTTATTCTTTATGCATATCTTTATTATCAAGTTTATTAGGTTTATGAATTCCATAAGGAACTAATCCTTTTTGGAGGGATTAGTGAGTGGGGGTGTGATTATCTAACTGTTTGGGAGAGGA
Organism: Gossypium longicalyx; assembly: GCA_025698465.1. Classification (NCBI taxonomy): domain Eukaryota; kingdom Viridiplantae; phylum Streptophyta; class Magnoliopsida; order Malvales; family Malvaceae; genus Gossypium; species Gossypium longicalyx. Next base: position 53,242,117 of record CM047006.1, on the reverse strand, counting down.
AGAACTTAATCCTTAGGCTTGGTGACTCTAGGAAGTCATTTAGATAGAAATTAACCCAAAATTGGTAAGCCTATTCGTGAACACCTTAGCCTCGAACTGGTCTAGACTGTGAGGTTGAGAGATAAGTAGTTCTTGCCGACTCGTTAGTTTAGTTGAAGATCAAGACATCTTGCTAGGGTAATGACTAGCTGGTTGAATAGAAACCTGAAATAGGAATTAGTTATGACCATCGAATCGAGCTTATCACCCATGTCTAGATTTGATTCAGTTTTAAAAATTAGTTATCGAAAGTCAATTTTATTTATGAAGTTATAAAAACTATCCAACAAAATTTAAAAGGGGTATCGTGTTCTGAGGTGTTGTCATCATTGCAGAATGCATATGGAAAGATGTCTGTTATAGGGCTTATTTTGTCATTCCTTCTGAATGGTAGTTCAGGGTTGTTAAGCTCATGTGGGGTTTTGTGACCTAGAGTCATGCTCCCAATAGAATGGTGAGTGCCATATTGAACAAGTGACTTGTCCACAAAGGTGGATAAACAAGGTCATCTCAGGGGGAGTGGATAGCCTATCTGTGGGGATGAGTGATTAGGATCCTTTCGAAGAAAATGGGAGGTATGGTGGAAGTAGGCTTTCTGGGTTACTAGTTCTCTAGTGACTAATCCATCAGTGATGAGTGGAGGGGTGTTTGTAGGCACTTCTAAGATGGCTTGTTAAATTGTCATGTGTCCTAGACTTAATCATATGTTAATTTACATTATAAATTTCAAAATATTTATACATTTGTATTAGTTTTTTATCATATTATATCATTTAATGGCTAAGAAAAAAAATTTAGTTGAAGTTTTTAATCTAAAAATAAAAAACATGAAAAGTTAAATCATGCAAATATAAATGAGTTTTAAATTTTCATGTAAAGATAGAATCCTTTGGCCTTGGAATTTTCATTTTTAACATTTGTTTTTCTTTTTATTTCCTTTGTAAAGAGAAGAGGAGCAAGCATCAACAAATCCACCGACTTACACTACAGAAAAAGCATTGGCTTGCCCCACTAGAACTCTCTTTCTCTTCTAAACAAGACATGTGAAATCTTTTTTCACAAACAAAGCATCATTGCTTGCTTTAAAAAGTAATGAAATAGCTAGGAAGACCCATGTCCATGTCATCTCCCAACAATGGTGACTTGTTTTACTTCATCTTCCTGTTTGTTTCCCATCAAAAGAAAAATATGAGAAATTTAGGGTAAACCCAACAAAGAAGAAAGGCCCCACATTAAAATACTTGGAGAGGGGAGCACCAAAATATTTTGACTTGTTGGTCAGGAGGGGCTAAAGGAGCTTAGGTGAGGGGGAGGCATGGAACAGTTGAGAAATTGCCGGCTGCATTTGTGGCACAAAGTTATGGCAATAGGACCCCCCACATGCATGGTCCATCCATTCAAAGGAATAAGTGCGATAAGTTTCAAATAGAGCACAGATGGAGAGGCTCATTGGCTTACAAATGGGCAGAGTTGTTGGTAAGGAACATGGGGTGCATCGATGTTGTGATTGTGGGTGCCAAGACAATGGCTAAGCCACATGGGAATGGACATGCCACTTGGCCAGGGGCCATGGTATTATCTTTCTTGATATTATTAAGTTTTAGGACTTAGAATTTTTACAACTACAATTATGCTCGCACTATGTAGTGGGATTATACAGTCATATGTTTAATATGACTATTTTTTTTTCTATACGTTACAAATTGGGAGAAGAGATAGCCAGTAGGGCTCGAACCGGTAAACAAAAGCCACTTAATGACCTGATCCTTTGAATTGTTTGCTATATTTAATTTAATTATTGGTTTAAGTTTTTAGAATGACATTTATATTAACACAACATTCATTTCTTACATACAATGAATTTAAAGTTTAAATTAAATAATTACAATAAATTATTTAAATTAATATTAAAATACTTAATAAAAATAAAAAATATATATTAAAGTAATAAGCAATGTATACATGTCTAGAATTATCATATTGAATTTAGAAAAGCAATAATTGTGGATCATAATACGATACAAGATACAAAATTAAAAATCACTTGAATACTGTCAATTAAATAAAGTAATTTAAAAGCTTAACATGATGAATTGAAAAATAATTAAACATCACAATTTGAAAAATAACACCAATATTACTCGAATGCATAAGCTTCTCAAAATCTACATGAAATAAATTCTAAACTGTAAAAACTTATAGCATCAGCAAATTAAGAATTATAAAAATAGTGTCAGTTATATCTATTGGACAAGAAAAGGAAAATTTAAAAAAAAATAATAAAAATAACATGAAATACAAAAATACAAAATGTTAAAATATACAGTAATAATAAATGTGTCAAATTTTATATAGTAACTTGAATATTATTAGGAATAGTAATAAATTTAAATTTTCATATTTATATTTTCTCTCTATTTGATCAGTATTTTTTTTAGTTAAATTTGGCCTTTAACTTTTTAAAACATATACAAATAGTTTTTTTTTTAAATAATGACTAAAATATTAATTTTTAACGTTGTTGGCATGACAACTCACATTACAATCCATATGCATATTATGCTAACATAACATCATTTATCTTATATGTCACGTCAACAAATAATTCAAAGTTTATAAAATTTTTAAAAAAATTAAAATTAATCAAAATTAAAATTCAAAAATATAAAAATTCAAAAAAATTAGGATTTTGTACATGTAGATTGTCATGTAGGCTGCTATGTTTAAAATTTTAACATTTTAGTTAGTATTATCATTTTTTTTAAAAAAAAAACATCATTTCTACTCTTTTTCAAAAAGTTGATGGTCAACTTTGAAACTTTTTAAACTCTTGATGGCCAAATTCAACTAATAAAAAAATAAGGGTCATATTGACAAAAAATATAAATGCTAAGGGTTAAATTTGACATTATGCCTTATTATTATAAGGTAATTATTTTATACACTGTTAGTGAAATAAAAAAATTCACAAATGTGTTTAGGATGTTATCATATGTTAATAAAATAAAATAAAACACACATGACAACATCCTAAACTAGTGTAACACCTCTAAAACCATAATAATACAAGTGGTACTATATTGAGCACATGTCAGATTAATGAAATGTGATGTATTAATGATAGTAAATAGGGGTGTTGGATACTTGAGGAAGTTGAAATAAGTGATATATTACAAGTTATTAACCCAGAGCATGGACTAAATTGTAAATTTATGAAAAGTAAAGAGTTAAATTGTAAAAATTCAAAAGTTGAAGAGTTGAATTAAAAACTTGAAAAGTTGAAGGACCAAAGTTGAATTTTACCAAAAGTTGAAAAGTTGAATTTGAGACATTGATTTTGCTTTATGAAGATGGAACCAATATATTATATTAAACATAAATATATTTACTGTATTTATTAAATTATGGAAATTTTTTTATACATATTAGCTATAACAGCCCGTTTTTGGTCAAATCAGAACAGTGGTTTCGGGACCGCAAATTCGAATTAAAAATATTTATTTTAATAATATTTTAATATTTTTAGCATGATAAAATGATTGTGTGAAAATTTCGTTAAGAAATTTTATCGTTTAATTGGTTAATTTGATAAAAAGGACTCAATCGTGTAAAGTGCAAAAGTGTTGTTCTATTAGCTAAAGGTATCAAATAGCTATATAAACTTAAAATAAAGGTCCTTATGTGGTTATTAACACATTTTTGAGATATTGGATGTAAGTGGAGTGATATTTAGTGTAGTTATTAAATATTTTTAAGGTTAAAATTGGTATTTAGTAATTAATGTATAATTTAATAAAACAAATGAAATTATTCTTTCATTCATCTTCTTGAAATTTGAAACTAGAGTTAAGGGAAGCCATTTTTGGTGTTCAAGCATTCAGCCATTTCATTGCTTAATTGTAAGTTCGTTTTTGTCCCATTTTTAATGATTTCTATGTTTTTGATATCGTTGCAGCTTAATCTAGCTAGCCCAAGGACCAATTTGAAACAGTGTTGAAGATTTTAGATGTTTCCATTGATGGATAAGCATGTATTTTGAAGTTTCTTGATAGATTATCAATGCTTGCTGATAGATATACAAGTTTTGTTAAGTGATTTTTGAGAAAAATACAAATTAAGGATTAAATTAAGAAATATTGGAACTTTGTGGTTAAAATGTAAAATAAATGAAAAATATGGGCTGTTAGGGGTATAATAGTAATTTGTCTAGGCTTGGGTTGTGATGAAATTGAATGAATTTTGTTTTACGAGCCTAGAGACTAGATTGTAAAAGTGGTGAAACATTAGGGGCAAATGTGTAAATGTGCCTAAATGTGAGTAAATTGAATAGAGAGATTATTAAATAAATTAATTTTGAATATATTTAGATTAAGAAAAGTGAAATTCGGATCTAGATCGGGGGAAAACTAAAGTTATCGACTAATCAACCTATTTCGTCATTTTCACATCCGAGGTAAGTTCGTATGCGATAAATTTAACTATAAATGTATTTTTAAATGCTTTGATATTAATTAAATTATGAATATGAGACTTCAGACAAATTCGTCAATGACTCGATGGTAATTCGGCATATGAAATCCCGGTTGAACCTTAAGAATAGATTAGGATGCTAGTAACATGTTATTAGGGAACATTGATTTGGCTTCGGGCCATGATATTAGCATTTCGAGTGTGAGTTATACTGATTTGGATTTGGGCCATGAATATCGGCTGATTTGGCTTCGGGCCATGATATCCAGTATTTCGGATATAAGTTACCTTGATTTGGCTTCAGGCCATGGTATAGATACTTCGTGTGCGAGACTTTTGAGTATTCGGATTCTATTCCGAATGGTTCAATGGGTAAACGAAAGACGTGATTGAGTGTGAGAATGATAAGAGATGGTACAGGTACGTACGTGACATGTATAAGCTTTGGTTCAAAGAAACTTGTAAAGAATGTGATTAATATCATAATTGTGTATATGCAATGTAACATCCCGAATTAGGGCCTAGTCGGAACAGTGGTTTCAGGACCACAAATCTGACGTAAGAAAATTTATTTTTATTATATTTTTACGGTCTACAATTTCACAGAATGATTTCGTGAAAATTTTGTTCGAAAATTTCGACGTTTGGGCACTCAATTTGGTCAAAAAGACTAAATTATAAAAAGTGCAAAAGTTGAGTTCTACATGTTAGAGGTGTCTAATTATTATGAAATTTTAAATGGGAGGTCCTTAAATGGTAATTCAACCATTGTATAACTTGTTGGACAAAAATGGCCTTGGATGGATAAAATTTCAAAGAAAGGCAAAAAGGGATTTTGGTCATTTAGGGGTAAAATGCATTAAAAGACAAATTTTAAAACCCAAATGTGTCCCTTTCTTCTTGCTTCAACCGAATTTACCAAAATCAACCATGATTAGGGTTTGGCCAAGCTTCCAAGCTCAATATTAAGTGATTCCGAGTCCCGTTTTTAATGTTCTTTACATTTTTCAAATCTCAGTAACACGTTCTAGCTATTTCTACCATTATTTTGAGCAAGGGTTTGTGTTTAAAAATTTACCCATGAATGACATGCTTGTATTTTGATGTCTAATCATAGCAAATGAGTGTTGGGTGTTTAATAAACAACTTTTACTAAGCGATTGTCGATGAAAACGTCCGAAAGGACCGTTTTGTAAAAGTTGTAAAATTGGTCATAAATGGGTGATTTAGTGGAAATTGGGGGCTATCATAGTTATGAAAAATGATCAGCATGTCATAAAACCTAAGAAAATAGGATGAATTTTAATTTTCGAGCATTGAGGAAAAAGTACAAATATGCAAAAGTTTAGGGGTCAAAATGTAAATTTGTAAAAATATGATTTTTGGACCCCTATGAATAATTTGACTAATTAGTAGGCTAAATATGATATTATAGATCAATGAAAACAAGATTCAGGCTTAGAGCGACGTTGAACAAGGTTAAGCACAAACTCGATCGTACTCGAAACCGAGGTAAGTTCATATGTCAATGATAATGCAATGATATTATTATTGTTCATACTTGAACTTAAAATGATGTGTTGATATTGTGTGATGGATATTTATTTAGTTGATATGAAGATTATATATGGTAAAAAATGCCAAATTATAATTATATGTAATACCATGTTTATTTTATGGACTAATGTCTAAATAAATATGGAAATGTGTTGAATTGAATGTACATTGCATGAGCAGCTATACATAATGATATACTTGATGGAAAGAGAAAATCTCGGTTGAATAAAAAGGGAAATTTGATGGATAAACTATGGCTTACATGAATTGAGATCCTGCATGTGTTGCCGAAAGGATTTAGCCCGGACGGGTAATCCGATGATCTCAAGTATAAAAAGGATCTAGCCTGAACTGGTGTTCCTTGAGTGATCGAGCGTCTCGAAGAATATGTATGCATTGTGGATTTAGCCCGGACGGGTAATTCGATTAGGGTCTGAATTTAGCCTGGACTGGTAATTCAGATTCGAGCTCATTGAGAGTGCTTGTCGTTACAAGGGATTTAGCCTGGACTGGTAATCCCGACATCACTCCATGAGTTTATATTACGGGGGATTTAACCTGGACTGGTAATCCCGCCGTAAGATGTGAGGTTCACGGGAGTGCGCACATGAAATGATCACTTGTATGAATTGACGGGGATGTAACACCCCTTATCCGTGTTCGACGTCCGAACAGGGTATGAGGCATTACCGGACTTAATCACTAATCATCGTATAAAAACCGATTCATAATTTCATTCTAATTTAAAAACTTTTTCAAGCACATTCAATCTGTCCCTTAAAAAGAGCTTACAAGGCCCATATCATGCTTTAATTCAACCACACACATAGGCAAGCATGCACATTCATAAATTGCATCATTTAATTAATAACATAATCAAGACTATCTACATTAAATGACTTTATACAATAGAGACCTTCGAATAACATAGGTTAGTATTTTAGGCCAATTCCTAGCAACTTAGTAACAATTAAACGAGTCTCCATACATGCCAAAGACTTAAAAATACTTTAAAATCTTTATATATCGACCAATAGTTTGATAGTGTGATTTAACCTCCGGCGACCTCCAACTCGAGCTAACATCTGAGACACTATAGGAAAAATGAAAGGAAGGGAGTAAGCATTATAGCTTAGTAAGTAAGTATGTAAATATTAATAAACAATACATTATCATACTTTAAATGAAGTCACAATATGTTCCCGGAATATTACCATCACAAACACACACATACTTTCACTATTACAATCATAAATAGGTTCAAAATAAGCTGTCTAGCAGAGTACCAGCAGCTAAATTATTTATTTCTGGAGCTACAGAACTCCAAATTACAAACCGTTAATTTTTATTGAAACTAGATTCAGGTATATTATTACCACAAAATTTTCAGAATTTTTGGTCAAGCTAATTAGTACAGTTTATTCATTGAAGTTACCCCTGTTTCACTGGTCAACTGTTCTGACCACTCTTCACTACGGATCAATTTTCTCCTTGTACAGAATTCAAAGGATGTTCTTGTTTTGTTTCATTTGAAACTAGACTCATTAATGATTTCAAGAATATAAATTATATCCCATAATTATTTTTTTACAATTTCTAATGATTTTTCCAAGTCAAAACAGGGGATCACGTAGTCATTCTGAACCAGTCTCTCAAAAACTTAAATATCTCATAATATAGAATTCCTTTGCTTGCTTTGTTTCTTTTATATGAAAATATCTCATTAAGATTTAATTTGATATCTCATTCAGTCTCTGATTCAATTTCTACTATTTTTGGTAAATTTTTAGATTCACGTCACTGCAACTATCCATAACAATTTTATTGTCAATTTTGATCTTTCACACTTCAAGTGTATTCATCACTTACCCATAACAATCTTTCCAATTTCCAATCACATATCGAGCATATTGCTCATAAGTTACACACGTATATACTTACACTTATCATCACAAAGTCATACACAATTTCATTTAATCAATTTCCCAGTTGAACGCTTCAGAATAATAACAGATATGCGATGGTATCGCATACAGCCCACCTTTAAAATCAAAGCTCTCTTGTACACATAATGGCCTTCACTTAGCACCACTCATGTGACCTAGCTCGATTGTACACATAATTTTGGCTTTCTTGTACACATGGTGAACACTTAGTACCACCCATGTGACCTAGCCAGTTTATCTCGTAGCTCTCTTGTCTACATGGTGTCCTTCACCTGGAACCACGCATGCGATCTAACTACATATATCCCGTAGCTCTCTTGTCTACATGGTGTACACATAGTATCACCCATGCGACCTAGCTACATCATAATGTCTCGTAACTCTCTTGTACACATGATGTGCACTCAACACCATACATGTGACCTAGCTACATACCATCTGTATCATCCAATCTTTCTGAAGGTTCAACCGGGATTTCTCTCTCTTTCTAATACTTGATTCTAGCTTCCAATAGTAAATTATGATTCAAAAATCAGCTCCAATACATAAAATATGCTGAAATATAAAAACATAATAAATATAATGTATTATTTACATACAAACTTACATACTTTCTCATTTCCATGTCGAATTAATATTGAACATTTAAATCATCATAATTATAATTACTTTCAACACCTCGGCAATCATAGTAAATATATCAATTTTACATTGAAACATGCATAAATTAATGCTTATTATACATATGAACTTACCTCGATACTAAAACGGCCATTTTACCAACTTTCTCGATTTTTGATTTTTCTCCCATTCTAGGTTCAAATCTCTTTTTTTGGAATTTTACTTATTTAATTAATGTAATATTCAAAACAGTCCTTAACTCAAACTTTGGAAAAAATACAATTTTGCCCCTAAACATTTGCATATTTACACTTTTGCCCCTAGGCTCAGGAATTAAACTTCATCCCTTATTCTTATGTTTTATGACATGCTGATCATTTTTCCCTTCTATGGTAACATCAATTTCTCACTCTAACACATAGTTATGAACAATAATAACTTTTACCAATTAAGCCGTTTTACTCATTTTTGCTTAAAACTGCTTAGCAAAAGTTGTTTAACATAATTTCAGCCTTCATATTATACCATAAAACATCAAAATAAACACATTTCACCTATGGGTATTTTTCCAAATATGAACCCTAGCTTAAATTATTGCTAGAATAAGCTTAATCAAGTTACTAGGATTCCAAAAACGTAAAAAACTTGAAAAACGGGGATAGAACAGACTTACTATTAAGCTTGGAAAGCATGAAGACCCTAGCCATGGCTTCCCCCATGCTAATTTCGGCCTCCATGAAAAAGATTAGTCAATTTTGACTTTATTTTCCCTTTTTATTTCTTTGAATTACCAAATGATTAAAATGCCCTTAAGGCCTTTCTTTAAAATTTTGTCCTATTCATGCCTATTTTTGTCCAAACGAAATATAATGGTCTAATTACCATTTAAGGAAATCCTCTTTAAACCCCCATTTCAATCAAGTACTTATGAATTAGAACACATATTTTGCAACTTTTGCAATTTAGTCCTAAAAGTCCAATTAAGCACTTTATCAGTAAAATTACTTAACGATATTTTTACATAATATTTTAATCAATAAATAAACCTTAAAACTTAATCAGAATAAAATTTTTGACTTTGAATTTGTGGTTCTAAAACCATCGTTCTGTTTAGGCCCTAAATCGAGCTATTACAGCAACTTCTGCAAATAAGCCCTAATAGGCAAATTAAACATGCAATCTATAAAATTTCTTATCAATACTCTAACACGCATCTAATCACTCGGTAAATCATAAAAATTAATCGAAATAAACTTTTCTATCTTAGATTTGTGGTTTCGCAACCACTATTCCATTTAGGCCCTATTTTGAGATGTTACACGGAGAATGGATATCCATCGAGATTCCGAGAAATTCAATGAGATTAATATGAAAAATGAAATAAAAGGTTCTTGCCATGATACATCATGTATGTTATATGATATTATTATGTTGCATATGAGTTGTCATGTTTGGACAACTGTAGTGCTAAATGATAGCACAGGTAAGTACTCAAAACCCATGAGCACGTGTTTGACATGTGAAATGAAATGGACTTGTGACGATAGTGCAAATGAATGAATGATATTTATGAGAATAATTTCTATAACAAATTTGTGATGGTTATTATCTTGTTGCACTAAGGCAGATTTGGTACAGTAGCATTGGTCTGACTTTGAAAATCCACCAAAAATAGTGGAAATTGAGTTAGAGACTAAAATAAATATTAAATTAAATCCTAATGAGTGTAGTTTCACGTAAATAAAACGGTGTAAGCAAAAGAATTTTTTAGTATGAGATATATGAATTCTTGTGATACAGAGTCGGAGTGATTCCAGACTCCCCTGTCTCAATTTTGGAAAATCACTAAAAATTGTAAAAAAATAATTAAGAGTTAAAATTAATATGAATGAAATCCTTAATGAGTATAATTTCAAGAGAAAGATACAGGAATGAGATAAATAAATTTTAGTGAAGAAAGGTCGAAGCTGTCAAACAGTGAAATAGGAGAGAATTTGAATAATGAACTGTACTTATTGGCTAGACCAACAATTCTAGAAATTTTATGGTAAGAAGATATATAAGTCTAGTTTCAGAGAAAATCAACGGATCTTAATTTGGAGTTCTGTAGCTCGAGTTATAAACAATTTATCAACTATGACTCGAGTAGACATCTTGACTAGAATATGAATAAAAAGGTAACTATAGTTGTTTTACTTAAGGAAACATGTTATATTAATGCTTATTATTTTCATATGGACTTACTAAGCGTAAAGCTTACTCCCTCATTTCCATTTCTTTTAGTTTTGACAGTCACTCAAGTTGGAGATTGTCTGAGGCAAAGATCACACTATCGAGCCTTTACCCTTGGAGTATTGACATGTATATGTTATACGTTTTCAAGTGAGTGGCATGTATAGGGACTTAGTTTTTCTATGATTGATGTTGTTGTGATTAGCCCAATGTATTGACTTATAATGATTTGTTGTATGTAGTCATGAGATGTGATTAGGTCACATGAATGTGTAATAATGTGGCTAGATTATTTTATCACGAGTAGGAGGAACAAATGCATAATAACAAACTATTTAAGAATGCCATAGAAACCATGTATGTGTGTGCTTGTAAAGATGACAAAAAAATTAGGATATTAGCCTAAGTTTTGACTACACAGGCAGGCCACACGGGCATGTGTCTTGGCCGTGTGTCTTTAACAGAATGTTAAGGATTAAGTCAGAGAGTTACACGGGCTGAGGACACGGGCGTGTCCAGAGCCACACGGGTGTGTATGTCTACACGGCCTACCCACACGGACGTGTGACTCTCCAAAGCTAGAAAATTGTTAAGTTGCCCAAAGTTTACTGAATGTTTGCGGTTTTGTCCCGACCACCCTAATGTATGTTATAGGCCTCGAAGGCCTATATAAGGGACGATATGCATGTGTTCAAGATGTTTTAATTTTGGGCAAAATTTGGTGACCAGTTTTGTATGTTTATGAATGTTTAAGTCCGGTAATGCCTCCAGCCCTGTCCCGGTGTTGGATACGGGTGAGGGGTGTTACATTTAGTGGTATCAGAGTTATGATTTAGTCAATTCTCGGAATAACCTAGCATATGTATGAGAGTTCAGCTATACATACCACCAATCTGTGATAGTGTGATGTCTCCCGACGCGCATGAGAGCTATTTTGTTTAGATAATGGTGCCCTCCAATCGAGCTATACTGACCATGTTTGATGAGAAGCAAAGGCATTCGGGTAAAGTATAGTTATGATGAGCTTAAAATTTAAAATGTATGAATAGAAGTTCATGATATGTACACGATAGCATATGAGATGAAAGTTTAAACTATGATGTATTTGTCCATATTTATTTGGCCTTTATAAAATGTTATATGCCTAATTTGTTAGATTGAATGAATGAGATTAGTAAGCTGTCCAAAACCCATAGAATGCATACCTAAATGTACTTTTTTAAATAAGATAACTGAAAAGTTCTTTTCATACGAAAGTGAATAAAAGTTGGCCTTAAGTGAATGATATGCTTATGAAAATGTTACTTTGATAATGAACTAGTGATATATGTATATAAGTATGAGAAACGAGTTAGGGATCTTACAACCCCACCCCCTTACTAGAGTGGTGTTTTGTGAAGGAGTTTCACGAGAATTATATTGAATAAGTTCACAAATATGATACCAAAGGGTTCAGCTATAGAATGGTTATGAACATGATCAAAGATTAAATTGGATTGATAAGTAATGACAGGACTAGTAAGCTAAGATGTTGAGAAATGTATTAACTGGAAATTTCTTCAGAACTGAACTTCTTTAATGAAAAGCATGATGAGAGATTTACAATGGCAGAAATAATTGAAGGAATAATGCTAAAAGGTAAGATACCAGATTATGGCAGTCTTTTCCGAGGTACTCTGTATGTTTAACTGTTCTCGGAAATATTTTTACGGTTACTGCTTTACTGATAAAATCCTTATTTTATGGGAGTGCTTTCTAATCATGATGTATAGATGAAAGTATTGATAGCCCGACTGGTACATAATCTATATTGCTCTATGTCACTGGCATTCCATTACATTCCATCTAATGGGACTTTATGAAATAATACGCACGATGATATAAATTTATTTCTCCAAATTGATGCTCTATTCAATATACATACATGGAAAGGTAAATTATCCTTATTGCATTTAATCCCTGTAACACCCCAAACCCGGCCCAGACGTTATGGCCTAATCTGGTGTGTCACATTGAAGTGTTTTAATGAAAACCGTGTTTTCATTAAAAACCCTTCTTACAATAAAAGAAACCTTAGTTAACTTAAAAGAAACACACCCTTTCAGTTACAAAAACCTTGTTGAAACATTTGATTTAAGAAAACTTATCATTTAAAAATTTAATTGCGGAAATATAGAAAACATACTATAATTTAGAAAACCCATGTTCAACTTCTTGTAATTACATTGAAAATAATAATAATTCAACTAATAATAACACAATGAAAACCTTATTACAATCTAGTCTGGAACATACTTAAAAAGAAGTAAAAACTTAAATGCTTGAAAAAAAAAGCCCAAGTCCAAATCATCTTGCTAGCTGGCCAACCAGAATCCTTCCAAACATCGAACCTTCTACTAAGCATCACCTGAAAATAAAATAAAAGAGGGGGTGAGTTTTCTCAAACTCAGTGTGTACAACCCTCGACAAAAACAAGCATTCAAAAAAAAACATCATTCATCAATCATGCAATGCAATCCCATCCAAATTATCCATCCACTATACACCGGCTCTATCCCTCGTCACACCATATGGGGATATAAATATTGACCCACCCAACCCACACACCTTGGTAGTCCGGTTGTTGAACTACCTTCATTTACATATTGGGCTTTAAAAGCTATCGGTGGATCCACGATTGTCAAGCAACCATGCGATCCTCATATACTTCCTCCGTTCCATAATTTCCAATCCACATGCAACCTAGGAGGAATATCATATGTATGCATGTCGCATCCACAAAACTTACATTCAACACCTAAGGGTATTTTAGTCATTTTCGCCCTTAGGGGCATTTCGATAATTTTCCTTTAATTACGGTTTTCACTTATCTTGGCCCGTTAATAAGTCCCGTGAGCTAAGATGAACGAATACTATGCACCAGGTAGGATTCTAGAGAAGAGGAGGCGAGTCATTAAGACCGCTTAAGTACCAAGCTCTCCCTAGATCCAATCCTAGACATGCATATACCTGTTCCCACACCTTAACCCTATGACTTGTCCACGGTCGCAATTAATTAATTAAGTCTTATGTGGATATCATATACTAGGCCCAAAACCCCTTACAGAGCCCAATCAAATTCACATACCTAGATCTGGCCCATTAAGCCCAATCATATTCATATGGCCCATTAGGCCCAAATCACCTATATATGGCCCATTAGACCCAAATCACATTTATATGGCCCATTAGGCCCAGTCACATTCATATTCATGCTCACATACAAACTTTCTATCAATTATCAATTTTTGCCTATTATGGGCCCAACAGCCCTACGGACGCCCATTTAGCTCGTTCCGGTCCATTTGGCCAGATCACAACCCAAGTCCACGGAATCGCCCGTGGGCCTCAGGCAACATATCGATTTCCCCCTTACGAGTTTTCGCGCACTCGCAAGACTACTGTAGCCAAACTTTTGGCTTTTCGGCATTTCAGCTTTTTGACTTTTCAGCTTTTCAGCTTTTGCCGAATCATTGTGTGTGTGCAGTGTATGTACACACATGGTAAGCAAGCGTAATGCGATCTCCTTAGCCCAAACCTTGAGCATAATCCTTAATCGATTTTTCCTTGATCACGTATTTTCTAGATCTGCACAAATCTTAACTATTAAACCCGAATAATAGGTGACTCGTATCCATCACAAGTCTCCTTACCATAACTATGACCATTCGGCCACCTTAGCCAATGGGAGAAGATTACTTACCAAAACCGCAACACCTTAAGGAGCAATTTGGCAAAGAGCTAAAAACTAAGATCCGATACTAATTCCCTACCAAAGTTGATTAGAAAGAGTGAGGGACAATAATTGATACTAAACAAAGAAAAACCGATTGGAAGAGCAACACTTACACTAGATTCGGTCAAAAAGTATTTGGCCCTTAGAAGATTCAGTTTTTTGGCTTTTCAAACAAAGTATGGTGAATAAGGTTTATTTGGTACAGATTAAAGAAGAAGAGTAGTAGAAGAAATCGGCAAAGAAGATTGTGTAGAGGAGAATAGAAATCGACAGAAAGAAAAGAAAGTAAAATAGAGGGTTTTTGGCTTTTTGGATCTTGAAGAGAAAAGGGTTTCTGGCATAAAGTGAAGGGAAATTCGTCATTAGCTTCTCAACCCTCCCATTTGGCACCTATTTAGAGCCCTAGAGCCAAATTCTTCAAGCCCAAGTTCCCAATTCAGCTCCACTTACTCCTCACTTCTCATCTCTTTGTTTTTCTCCTTGATAACCCCTTGATCCTTTCCTTAATTTTCTCTTTTGAACACTCCCCTTGGAGTCCATCTTCACGCCAATTCCATCCTTCTAGAAGGCCAAAATTAAATTCTAAAAAAATACTAAGCTAGGATTCGAACCTTGGATCTCCTTGTTAGCCACTAATGCCACCTCCCTACACTCTAAGTGGCGTCACTTTGCCACTCATCCATAAGGCTTTTTGATGCCATTTTCCACTATTTTTATTTAAAAGCCCAACTACTTGCCATCAGGGTTCCTTAATAATTATTAACGCATAATTTCCTTTTCCCCTAAGTTCAAATTCAAACCTTAGCCAAGACCTACTATTACCTACTTAACCGAAGATACCTAGTACACATTTTTTTTATCAGAACTGAAAAAAATTTCAAGATTTCGGGATTTTTGGGTTTTGGGATTTTTGGGGCGTTACAATCCCAGTGGGTTGGATTGATGTGTTCTTCTGGACTTCTTTTCTCTGAAGAGTTATGAAGATCCTTCATATTTTTTCTTATGAACATTTTTCTGGGTCTTTCATTATGATATGGTATCTTGGATTTCTGTACCTTGGATGTCTTTATCTTGGATTCCTCTGTCATGGATTTCTTTACTCTGGTTTTCTTGTTATCTTCATCTTGTAAATTACCTATAATCAATTGTATTCAAGGTATGTTCTTCAACCTATGATGTCTATGTCGATTATGAACATGTTCCTAGCTAGATTATAGCAACGTGATGACCTCCGCATCTGGATTTCTCTAAATCTTCGTGTAAAGAACTGATATCAATAAAGGCATACATGATGAAATTGCAGTTTCAGTTGGTATGGTGGACTCCTTTTATCGAGTAAGTTAATCAAAGTTAATGCATTCAATTGAGGCATTTTTGTTATCTTGAGCTAATGCAATTGAAATGGACTTTGGTTAGTATGATAAGTGAGTTTGAATGGTTTCATGTCAAACTGTCCTATCAACTGAAAAAGAGGATCTCCTAAAATGTCATTTATTGATGATTAATACTGACTCAGTGGCTCAAGTGGTATTGATTATTATTTGAAAGATTAAATAAGGTATTCGTGTCTGGAAACAAGATTTTACCCCTCTTCGGGTAAAAGATAGATATTCTGAATGAAAGTGTATATATCTTAGGAGACCCTGATACGATTTAAAGCTGTTCTAAATGATAAAGTTTCCGTCTTGTGAAATTTGAATGGTCTATTACATGTCATTAAAGTTTTGAATGAGCGAGAACGTTATTGACCAAAGTCTTTGCACCGATGGGGTATGTGTTGAATAAAAACTTCTTAAATTTCAATAATGTGTTATTGAATAAATTGTGATGTGTTCTAAGTCAGTAAAGTAATGGGATAACTAATGTATCTACTGTCATAAAGGGAATCGAGTATGAGATTGTACAAATGAATTAAGTCGATTATTTCCTGATTCCTGAGAAGGGAAAAATGTGGTTACAAGTACTTGAAATAAAAAAAAAATTCCGGGCTTATGCAGAGAGTTTGCAAGAAAAAAATCACAGGAGTAATATATTGATGATTGAGTTTAGAACTCGACATTTTTTATCTTTGTAATTGAATACATGAAAGGTTATCAGGACTACTGCTGAACATTGGGTGATATCAGAACGATCTTCGTCAGTAGTGATATTAGAATGAAAATGAGAATGAGATGATTATGGATTTCTTGTCAGGATTATTCTTATTTTTGAAAGAGAAAAAGGATGTATGGATTTCTAGTTGACATATGATGAAATTCACATATCGTCTTAGTAAATGTTAAATCTGCCCAACGGGTTAAAGGAATCATGTATTGATGAGAGTATCAGATTTCTTGAGAAGCTAGTCCTGGTTAATTGGATTGGGATACGAACTTTTATATATCATGAGTTATTGAGAAAGCTAAATAAAACCCTGGATTTTAATGAAGGAGAAAGTAAAAGTTCTTTAACACTAATTATGAGATAGTAAAGATCATGAGGATCTAAACCACTCTTTTGGTAAGATTTTCGGGGATGAAAATCCTTAAAGGGGGGAGAAATGTAACATCCCGAATTAGGGCCTAGTAAGAAAAGTGGTTTCGAGACCACAAATTTGACATAAGAAAATTTATTTTTACTATATTTCTATGGTCTACGATTTTACAGAGTGATTTCGTGAAAATTTCGTTCGAAAATTTCGACGTTTGGGCACTCAATTTGGTCAAAAGGACTAAATTGTAAAAAGTGCAAAAATTGAGTTCTACATGTTAGAGGTGTCTAATTGTTATGAAATTTTAAATGGGATGTCCTTAAATGGTAATTAGACCATTGTATAACTTTTTGGACAAAAATGGCCTTGGATGGATAAAATTTCAAAGAAAGGCAAAAAGGGCATTTTGGTCATTTAAGGGTAAAATGCATTAAAAGACAAATTTTAAAACCCAAGTGTGTCCCTTTCTTCCTGCTTCAGCTGAATTTACCAATATCTGCCATGTTTAAGGTTTTTCCAAGCTTCCAAGCTCAATAGTAAGTGATTCCGAGCCCCGTTTTTAATGTTCTTTACATTTTTGAAATCCCGGTAACACTTCTAGCTATTTCTACCATTATTTTAAGCTAGGGTTTGTGTTTAAAAATTTACCCATGAATTACATGCTTGTATTTTGATGTCTAATGGTAGAAAATGAGTGTTGGGTGTTTAATAAATGACTTTTACTAAGCGGTTTTCGATGAAAACGTCTGAAAGGACCGTTTTGTAAAAGTTGTAAAATTGGTCATAAATGGGTGATTTAGTGGAAATTGGGGGGCTGTCATAGTTATGAAAAATGATCAGCATGTCATAAAACCTAAGAAAATAGGATGAAGTTTAATTTTAGAGCATTGGGGAAAAAGTGAAAATATGAAAAAGTTTAGGGGTCAAAATGCAAATGTGTAAAAATATGATTTTTGGACCCCTATGAATAATGTGACTAATTATTAGGCTAAATGTGATATTATCGATCAAGGAAAACAAGATTCGGGCTTAGAATGAGGTTGAACAAGGTTAAGCACAAACTCGAAATAAATAGTCGTACTCGAAACTGAGGTAAGTTCATATGTCAATGATAATGCAATGATATTATAATTGTTCATACTTGAACTTAAAATGATGTGTTTACATTGTGTGATGGATATTTATTTAGTTGATATGAAGATTATATATGGTAACAAATGCCAAATTATAATCATATGCAATGCCATGTTTATTTTATGGACTAATGTCTAAATAAATATGAAAATTGGATGTCCATTGCATGAGCAGCTATACATAATGATATACTTGATGGAAAGAGAAAATCTCAGTTGATTAAAAAAGGGAAATTCGATGGATAAATCATGGCTTACATGAATTGAGATCCTGCATGTGTTGCAGAAAAGATTTATCCCGGACAGGTAATCTGATGATCTCAAGTATAAAAAGGATCTAGCCTGGACTGGTGTTCCTCGAGTGATCGAGCCTCCCGAAGAATATGTGTGCATTGTGCATTTAGCCAGGATGGGTAATTCGATTAGGGTCTGAATTTTGCCTGGACTGGTAATTTAGATCCGAGCTCATTGAGAGTGTTTGTCGTTACAAAGGATTTAGCATGGACTGGTAATCCCGCCGTAAGATGTGAGGTTCGCGGGAGTGCGCACATGAAATGATCACTTTTATGAATTGACAGAGAATGGGATATCCATCGAGATTTCGAGAAATTCAACGAGATTAATGTGAAAAATGAAATAAAAGGTTCTTGCCATGATACATCATGTATGTTATATGATATTATTATGATGCATACGAGTTGTCATGTTTGGACGAGTGCAGTGCTAAATGATAGCACAGGTAAGTACTCAAAACCCATGAGCACGTGTTTGACATGTGAAATGAAATGGACTTGTGACGATAGTGCAAATGAATGAATGATATTTATGAGAATAATTTCTATAACAAATTTGTGATGGTTATTATCTTGTTGCACTAAGGCAGATTTGGTACAGTAGCATTGGTCTGACTTTGAAAATCCACCAAAAATAGTGGAAATTGAGTTAGAGACTTAAATAAATATTAAATTAAATCTTAGTGAGTATAGTTTCATGTAAAGAAAACGGTGTAAGAAAAATATTTTTTTAGTATGAGATATATGAATTCTTGTGAGACAGAGTCAAAGTGATTCCAAACTCCCCTGTCTCAACTTTGGAAAATCACTAAAAATTTTAAAAAAATAATTAAGAGTTAAAATTAATATGAATTAAATCCTTAATGAGTCTAATTTAAAGATAAAGATACAGGAACATTATTCGAGTCTCGTACTATGAGATAAATAAATTTTAGTTAAGAAAGGTCGAAGCTGTCAAACAGCAAAATAGGGGAGATTTTGAATAATAAACTGTACTTATTGGCTAGACAAAAAATTCTTTAAATTTTATAGTAAGAAGATATATGAGTATAGTTTCATGGAAAATTAACGGATCTTAATTTGGAGTTCCATAGCTCGAGTTATAAATAATTTATCAACTATGACTCGAGTAGACAACTTAACCAGAATATGAATAAAAGGGTAACTATAGTTGTTTTACTTAAGGAAACAGGTTATATTAATGCTTATTATTTTCATATGCCCCTCCATATCTGCAAAGATTGTAGCAACACAAGCAGAAATAGGAGGTGCAATTCAAGAAGTTTTTGGATGTTCTAAAGCAGTTACAAATCAATATTTCATTGGTGGAGGCTTTAGAACAAATGCCAAATTATGTGAAGTTTGTGAAGGATATACTGTCCAAGAAAAAATGGCTAAGTGAGTATGAGACTGTTGCCTTGACAAAGGAGTGCAGTGCATTTCTGCAGAACAAACTGCCACTGAAATTGAATGACTCAGGAACCTTTACTATACCCTGTAACATTGGTGAATCTTACTGTGGTAAAACTTTGTGTGATTTAGGAGCGAGTATCAACTTGATGCCTAAGTCTATTTTCAAGATGCTAGGGATAGGTGAAGTAAGACCTACAACTATGACGCTTCAGCTAGCGGATCGATCTTTAGCATATCCCGAAGGAAAGATCAAGGATGTTTTGGTAAGACTCGATAAATTTAATTTTCCTATTGATTTCATTGTCTTAGATTTTGAAGTAGATAAAGAAGTGATGATCATCCTTAGAAGACCTTTCTTAGCCACGGGAAGAATGTTAATTAATGCGCAGAAAGGTGAACTCACCATGTGAGTTCAAGATGATCAGGTAACCTTTAACTTTCTTAAAGCGATGAAATTTTCCAATCTGGTAGAAGAGTGTTCAGTTATGGAAGACATAGAAACCTTAGTTTCTATCGAAAACAATTTTGAAGAAGATCCATTTGACAGGTCAGCTCGGGTTGGAGATCGTTGGAGGCGGCATCACACTATCGAGCCTTTACCCTTGGAGTATTGACATGTGTATGTTATTCGTTTTCAAGTGAGTGGCATGTATAGGGACTTAGTTTTTCTATGATCGATGTTGTTGTGATTAGCCCAATGTATTGGCTTATAATGATTTGTTGTATGTAGCCATAAGATGTGGCTTATAAAGAATTTGACTTGGAAGCCTATTTATCTATGATATGTTTAAATGTCTTGTGATGTGGGTATGTGATTATGCTTGTTCACTATGTTTAAGAAGTATATGGTATATGTACATGGTGAATGCCTTAGGACCATTCGAGGTGGTCATGGCCATGGAATAAATGTGTGATATGGTAATAAGTTGTTAGTGCCCTAAACATGGATGTTTAATTTATAAGTTAGTAAACATAGTATAATGGTATAAGTGATTAATAAGATGACAAGGTCACATGAATGTGTAATAATGTGGCTAGATTATTTTATCACGAGTAGGAGGAACAAATGCATAATAACGAACTATTAAGGAATGCCATAGAAACCATGTATGTGTGTGCTTGTAAAGATGACAAAAAAAATTTAGGAAATTAGCCTAAGTTTTGACTACACGGGTGTGTGTCTTGGCCATGTGTCTTTAACAGAATGTTAAGGATTAAGTCAAAGAGTAACACGGGCCGAGGACATGGGCGTGTCCAGAGCCACACGGGCGTGTATGTCTACACAGCCTACCCACACGGGAGTGTGACTCTCCAAAGCTAGAAAATTGTTAAGTCGCCCAAAGTTTACCGAATGTTTGCGGTTTTGTCCCGAACTGCCCTAATGGATGTTATAGGCCTCGAAGGCCTGTATAAGGGACGATATGCATGTGTTCAAGAATTTTTAATTTTGGGCGAAATTTGGTGACCCGATTTTGTATGTTTATGAATGTTTAAGTCTGGTAATGCATCGAGCCCTATCCCGGCATTGGATACGGGTGAGGGGTGTTACATGCAAGGTTTGTTAGCTAATATATGCTAAATATTGATAGATATATTCAAATTTTTGAATTGTAATCTTGAGATTGAATTGAGTTTATTTTATATCAGCTTACCAAGTTTTACAGCTTACTTTGTTTATTTTCTCGTATTTTATAGTGTTATCAAGCTTGCTCGAATTTGGGGATCGTCGGAGATTGTTTCACACTATCCACCTATCTTTTGGTACCTATGAACTTTAGTATTTTAAATATATGCCATGTATAGGGATTTTGAGTCATTTTGGTATATGTAGCATGATTTTAGCCATTTGTGTTGGCTTGTGAATATTTAGTGTTTGGTTTGTGTTAGCCATTTAAATTGGCTTATTTTGGCAATTATGTGGTGTGTGTATATATGTATTAATGTCTCTTAGTGATGTGGTTCATGATTGCTTGAGAATGGATTGTTGAATGCAATCTTCAAGGTAGCTAATGGTTGATGAATTGAGAAGGGTTGGGCTTGTGGTTTTAGGCTAAAAAATGCTTAGTTGAAATGGTACATATGAATGCTTTGGGAATGTGAATTGGTATAATATGAATAGGAAAGAATATGGTATTATAAGCATGATAGATGTTGGCATTGAAATGGTATATATTTTATCCTTGGTTGTGGTTATTTTGGTTGTTTATAAATGCTATAAATTGTGTATTTGGTTTGATGTAGGTGTGTGACAATTTGGGATGGCAAAATGGCTTGGTAAATAGCCTATTTTTGTCAATACGGGCAGAGACACAGGCATGAGTCTCAGCCGTGTGTGACACACGATTATGTTACACGGTCGTGTGCCCCCTGATGTTGAATTAGAAACCAAGTTCGTATGCTCCACACGACCTAAAACATGGGCATGTATGGTCATTTTTAGGACACACGGGCTTGCCACACGGGCGTGTGTGTTGGTTGTCTGACCCAAGTCAGAGAGTTACACAGGGTTGGGCATGGGCTGGGACACGGCCCTGTGCTCCCATTTAGAATGTCCATACGGCTTGTGATATGGACGTCTCTAGTGGCCATGTGAGACACACGGGCGGGCCACACAAGCGTGTGTCCCCTATTTTGAGAAAAAATTTCAAGGTTTTGTGAAAGTTTCCTAAGTTATCGGTTTAGTCCCGAACCACTCCCAAAGCATGTTTAGGGCCTCGTAGGCTCATATTAGGGACATATTGATTGAGATTAAATGATAATTGTATGAAATGTGAAATTGTTTGCTAAGTGAATATTTAATTGTTTTATAAGTCCGGTAATGCTCTGTAACCCTATTTTTGCATTGAATACGGGTGAGAGCTGTTACATTAGCCATTGGATTTTGTTGAAAAGTGAGATGAAAACATGCCCTTGAATTGAAATTATGATGTTGGATATTATTATTATTATTTTAATTAGTTAATATTTGATAATTCTTGAAGAATGTATGAATAGTTTTTTTTCATACTTTCCGTGCATGATGTATCACCCCACTCCCGACCTGATCGTCGGGTTCGAGATATGATATGTCACATTCGTTGCCGAAGTAACTACGATTTTATTAAGATATCCCAAAGAAAAGTTAAGCAAACAATTATGTTTTAAAAATTCAAAAAACATTATTTATTCAAAATTGAGTTATAAGTAAGCTTACGAAACCTTTCATGAAACACTAGTAACAAATGAGGGACCAAAATGCAAATATGACTAAAACAGGATCTTGTCGTAACACTGAGGACAGTTAATTCTTGGTGTTGTGACTCCACCAAGGTATGTAACGACTTTGAAAATTGAAACTTGAGGTAGTAACTTCAACAGGGGAATGTCATGACCTTGAAGACAAGGGCTTGATGTCATGACCTCTGCAAGTGAAAGTTGTGACCATATAGATAGTCTACTCAAAATTTGCATATTTTCTTACAAGTATGCCAATAACCTATTTCATTTGGCATAAATTGACTCAAAAACTCATTTCATCACATTATAGGCCTTAAACACAAACACTAAATACCTATCTTGGCATATCTAAACACCTATAAACTCATGATCTCAAGCATATGCATATTGATTATAGATTTATGCATCACACTCATTTACTTGGCATGCAAGAAACGTTCTAATATCAAATCATAGCATAACATAACTAGCATAAGCAAGAAAATCATTTTATCACTAGATTAGAACACATACATATTACCAAACTTATATGGGCATATTCAAGTATAAATGTTTACTACCATAAATACCAAAATCACAACTTAAACCTAAGGAGGATACATGCTACTTGCTATAAGCATAACAAAAACTTTAAAAACTTTACTGAGTCAAAAATTTATTCATGGATGCTACTACATTCCTCAAGTGCTTAAGATCTAACGATACCTACTCATAGCAATAAATAAAACCGTCTGTGGAACAATAGGACCCAATGGTGCTGACGAGATTTAAAACATTAATCAAACATAGTAATATACCAATTGCAGTTGATATAAGTTTATCTACTATCTAAATCATGTTTTCTAACCTTTTCTTATAAACTTAAAATCATATTGTTTACTTATTTTCATATCATATACCAGTATTTAATTCATCTATCATTATATCTCAATTATATTCACATTATAACATACCACAAGAATGTCACACCCTCAAGTGGTGAGATTATATGGTTTGGGAGATTTCGTTGGCGGGACTACATAAGTAGCAAGACTTAAACAGGTTAACATTGGCAAACTTCCTAGTGGATTAGTTCACTGAGATTCACCAAGTTTGTAGAATCTCACTTCGCAGTTAGCGAGTTTCTTGTTTTTGATAAAATTCTTATTTGGCGGACTCTCTCGCAAATAAGTCTGCTACCCTTGTTTCGTGTCGCATAGATAAATTGTAGTTATTAATAGGAAGCATTTAAGTCATCTAGCATCCTAGTGGAGGTAACATGTCAATAACTAGGACACCTGAAAGCCTCGTAGGATGTGATTAATTAGTGGAAGCATGTGAGCATGATTACAGATTAGAGTTTAACCCTGAGTGAGATTAGGGTTAGAGATATCTATAAATAGGATAACCCAGTAGTGGAGAGAAGATTTTCATTTTCATCTTCTCTTCTTACCTTCGTTATCATTGAAGAAAAACAAGAGGTGTTTTTCATTGTTAATGAAAAAGCTGTTTATCAAGCTTATAGAAGCTTCTTTCCGTACGATATTTACTGGTAAATTCTTAAATCCTTCTTTAAGTTTTACAAAATAGAAAAGAGTTTTTGTAAGAGCTGCTCAGTAGGGCGTTCAATTGAATATTAGATAGGAAGAAAACGTTCATCCGGGAACTATTTGCATGCTTACTGATTCATGATATTTCATTAAGTTTTGGTTTTTATTATATTTAAAGAAGTCATTTGATTATTTTAGCCAAAGATATGAAGGAAGGTCCCAGTGCTAAAGGAAAAGAACTCATTGAGAAGGAAAGATCTAAGTGAAGGTTTCTAGTGAGTTCCTTCATACCTTGAGTTTTTTATTAGTATTATTATGGTTAAACTTTCATTCTGTATACCCCGATAAGTAGCTTTAATATTTGGTCCTAGTAATGTGCCAAAGGTGTAACAACCCGTTTTTAGTAATGTTGGAAACGGTGGTTTCGGAACCACAAATTTGACTAATGAGTTCATAATTTTTATTATTTTATTTATATGGGTCAAATATATTTTATAATGAATTTTGAATTGATTAAACTTTGCTAATTGAGCAAAAAGTTAAGTATAAATGGTTTGTACCGAAAGTCAATTGGTTTCGGAAAAAGAGGTGTTGGGACCTTCTTTCTATAAACCGAGCTTACAAATATTTTTATTAAATATTTATGGAGTTATTATTTTGGTATGTGGAGTTCGATCTGGAAATTTTAACGATTTGTTAATTAATTAAGGAAAAATGACTAAATCGTAAAAGTCGTAAAATTTAATCGCTATTGAATTTGATGAACTAAATGGATTAATTAGTAGAAGTGGGAGGTTTTATGTTGCAATTAGACCATATATAATTATAAAAAATTCTTTGTGATGTTTATTTTAAATTTTATAAAATTAAAAATATTAAATTAATATAATAAAGTAATTAGAACATAAAAATTAAAAGTGGTCATCTTTAGAAAACTTTTCTTCTACCCGGTTTATACCATTGTCAAAGGGAAGAAAATCTTCCAATCTTTTCAAACAATCGTCCCTTTGTATTTAAGTATTTTCTTAGCCGAATTTTCATAATTTTGCATTTTTGATGTCGTTGTAGCTTAACCTAGTGCATCACAGGACTATTTCGTAAAACTGTTAAAGATTTTAAAACTTAATATTGATGAATTCTAGGTTTTCTTGAGATTAAATGATGAATTTGTGAACTTGATTATTAAATAGGACTATTTTGTAAAGGAAGTTTTTGTAGTTGTAAACCTAGGGACTAATTTGAAATTATGTAAAAATTCAACATATTAATTTTTCTAATTTTTGAATGTTTAAGGGTTTTATAAAAAAATGTTTTTAAATTGAGTTTTGAGTACTAAGGGTTAAATTTGAAATTTTAAATAGTTTTGGTTTTAAGGACTAAATTGAATAAAGTGTAAAAGTTCAAGGAAAATTATAAGTATGAAATTTAAAGGTCATATGAATAGAAATGAGTTTGGTAATGTATGTGAATTTCATAAATTGAATTTAATCATTATATAGATCAAGAATTGAATCGTACGGAAGATAATCAAGGAAAAGGGAAAATCGCAGATTAGTCCCTACGAGTCAACCGATAACATTTCCTAGGTAAGTTCATAGTATAGATAAATATATGTATATATATTTATAACTTGTGATATTATGATTTGCTTAAATTGTATTCAGGTTGAATTTTAATATTAAATTGAAATTATAAAATGTTTACAATTAAGTATATGAGAGAAATAATTATTCAGTAGTTGGTGAATAATATGGTTAATTGATATTAAAATGAACATAATTGATTTATAGCATGTGTATGGATATTGTGGAAGTGTCTCTTATTTATAATGTTAAGGATTTTGTTAAATGCTCGTTTGAACATAGTAAACGATTAGGATACGGTTGACATGCTAATAGGGCTAAAACGGGCGCTTGTACAGGTTTGCACTTCGGTGCCTCTGTTTGCACTTTGGTGTCTTTGTTAGCATATCGATGCTCACTAGTGTGTTTTAGGGAACCTGAGCATCCAAATCTTGTTGCTATAGTTCACCGGGCTATGAAAAAATGTGATTATGTTAAAATATTGATGTATAACCATTTGAATATTGTATCAAGATTGATAATGTAAATATGTTTCATTTTGATGTTAATGTAATGAAAGGTAGATATCCATATACGTATATGAATCGACATGGATTGAATCATTATGAAACATGAAGCATATGATGGACCATATGATGGACCATAACTCTGTATGTTTCTCATAAATGATTATCAGGTTTAATTAGTCTAAGTTATTTAGTTTTCACAATGTTAAAATTGAGGTAAGTGAATTGAACCTCATCTATGAACTCACTAAGCTCTATATGTAACACCCCTCGCCCGTATCCAACGCCGGGATAGGGTTCGAGGCGTTACCGATAATTCACCTTTACAAACTTATACAATCAGGTTACTAAATTTCGTTCGTAATTTAAAACTTTTCAAACGTGTGCACTTTGTCACTTATACAGGCCACCAAGACCTAAAAACATTCCTAGAGGCAGTACGGAACAAAATCGAAATTGTTCGATAGAATTGGGACACTTAAGGAAATTTTCCCTTAGTTGAAGTGTAACACGTCCGTGGGGCATAGAACACGCCCATGTCCTTTTTCTAGTATGCAACACGGCTAAGGCACAAGCCTGTAGGCTTAGCCCGTCTGCTACACTGATTTCAACCTCACCATTCTGTTAAATAAACACGACCAAGGCACACACCCATCTGCTTAGCCCATGCTCTATGCTGACTTAAAATTTCAGGTGCAGGGGACACACGATCATAGCACACACCAATGGGAGTAGCCCGTGTGTCACACTCGGCCTAGACACATGCCCGTGTGTTTACCCATGTAGACCTTATTAGGATATTTTCCAAGCCTTAAGTCACCCTCTACTAGCCAATTACACTTATAAATTACTATAGTGCATATTTGGGCCAAATTATCCATTTGTAATTATGAAACTTTGATTAACCTCATTGCATGTGAACCTCGTATCATTGGTTTCATACATGCTAAGTTAATTCTTATCTTGCATTTAATGATTCATATGTCTGATTGACATATTAAGATTGGCTCGTTATTATAACTCATTGCCAATTATAACTAAGCCATCGCATATGAATATAAACATGTATAGATTCGTAGGGCATAACCTACTTCAAAATGAGCCAATTCCCATGGCCATATACAAAAGATAAACATAATTTTACATGCCTTCACTAGGCAAATAAAATGACATATATAACAAAATATTAAAAAATTCTATACTTGCCATTGAACAAAATAGAAATGTCTTTATACCAAAGCTTGACTAGTTGATAATGTGTTGACTCTCCAATTGTCTTCCAATCCTTATGAGTCTTTGAGCTCTGAAAAGCAGGGAAAAGAGAGGGGTAAGCATTTACATGCTTAGTAAGCCCGTATAAATGGAAGGTAAACTTACCGATTATTTAGCATGCAACCATATAAGGCAATGAAACCAACAAGCATGAAATGGTTTCCCTAACACATATACTCAATCATCAAGTTAGTTACATAACAATGTACCATGTAATTCATCTTAGATGAGCTCATCATTTAACATATCATCTGTACATATTCGTTGTGATAGTCCCATTGAGTTTCTAGGAAATCTCGATAGATTATCCATTTACCATCAATTCGTGCGAATGATCGTTTCAGTATGCACTCCCGCGAACCTCACAGCTTACGGCTGGATTACCAGTCCAGGCTAAATCCCCCGTAATATAAACTCATAAGGTGATGTCGGGATTACCAGTCCAGGCTAAATCCCTTATGTGACAAACAACCTTAATGAGCTCGGATCTAAATTACTTGTAACACCCTGAATTTGGGTCTAGAAGAATTGGGCTTTGAGTCTGGGTTCGGATAGAAGAAAACCTGAATATTGAGAAGTTTTAAATATTACTAGTGTTTAAAAAATATATATATTGATAAAATATTTATGTTATTACTAATATTTTAATTTTTTTAAATAAATTTAGAAGTATTTAAAGTGTGGGAAAAATTCGATCCAAGACTCTAGCAAAAATTATTATTTTTGCCTTTTTAGGGGATCTGGGCATTAAGGTTTATTAATAAATTGGGCTAAAATTGGACATAAGGAGGAGTTTGGCCTAGTGGTTAGGCGTGTTAAGCAGTAGGAAGGGAGCAGGGGCTCGATTCCCTGCGTGCGTAAATGTGGGTTTTTATTTTAGAAAAACCAAGGTTGTCGCAGGTAGGCCTTATTAATTGTTCAGGCTAATTTATGTCACAAGCATGCATCTGGCCCAGTGGCTAAGGACGCTAGGAGGGCGTGGGATGTGCCTGGGTTCAAGGCGCGACATGCGCAATTTGGGTTTTTTTAATATGCAGATCGCGGATAGAATAAGGGTTAAGAAAAGTTGCGGGTATAATTTAACACAACGAAGCCTCTAGCGCAGCAGATGTGCAAATGCGTTAAAGGGACCGAGAGGGCACGAGTTCGAATCCAAGTGCTGGCATTATTTTGGTTTGTTTTTAGGCGGACCAAGACTTCAGCAGGTAAGGTTTAAAGTTAATTGTGACTGTTATATATCGAAGAGCAAGCTATGACGCAGTGGCCAGCAGCGTGCCTATGCGTGTGGAAGGCCCAGGTTCGAGCTGCTGAGCGCGCGGATACCCCTTTTTGCTGCATGCGTGTGGAAGGGTAGTAGAGTTGGACCAAAACTCTTCCCAGGCAGCAGATTGAAGTGGTCAAACGGTGGATAAGGCTGCTAGGTGGTTGGATGAATTTCAAATGCTTAATTCATGAAGCAAATCAAGGGAATTTGAAATTAAAAAGAATTTTTAATAAGCATTAAGTACCATATTTGTTCTTTTAATTTTGGCTTTTATGAATTATTCCCTTTTTGTTCATCTTTCCTTCATCAATAAACTGAACCTATCTTCTTCTACTCTTCTTTTCTTTCTTTTCTTTTATCTCATCTCTTCCTTCTTTAATTTCCTTCAAAGCCGAATCTGTACTGTCATCTCCTCTTTTCTATTTTTCTATTTTCTCTTTTTCATTATACTAAAATCTGAAACATCCATACTTTAGTGATTCGGGAATTAATTTTTAGATCTATTTCCTACTTGCGATTAAGATAGATTCACAGTGGATCTAAGATTTGAAAAGTGTTGGAAATGCTTCTGACAAGAACGTCTTTGGTGGTAAGCATTCAGATCTTATTTTTCTTTATTTAGTAATTTGAGGATAAGCTGAAAACCCCAAAATACTTTAGGGAGACTATCGATTTTTGCCAAGATTAAAATTAAGTATTTTTCATTCGGTTTTTTTTATGTGCGCATCGAAGGCTAGAGATCAAGATCTATTTGGAGGCTAGTAAGATCAACAGGTTCAAGCGGTCGAGATCTAGATCTAGTAGTTAAAGATCAACAAGGTTAATCGTAGGGGAGATCTCGTTAGCGTTTCGTCGAAAAATAGGTGTGTAACTGACACCCTCTCATAGACTAGATCGGCAAAAGCCGAAAAGCCGAAATGTCGAAAAGTCGGTATTTTGGGAACTTGCGAGTGTGCGAATGCTCGAAAGATAAGTGGGTTAATATTTTTGATAATCTTATGTGATAAAACTGCAGTACGTGCAATTTCGTGCATTATTGATATTTTGGGCTTAGTGGGCCGAAATCGGGTTAATGGGCCAACTGGTCCAATTCGGTAAGTATGCGCGGTAAGTGTTTTGATAGTGCGTAAATGGTAGAATTATGCATGAAAACCTTAAAATAGTTAAAATACTAAAATATCCCTATGCATGGAAAATTACCATTATACCCCTAAGGTTAGTTTTGACTGGAAAGCATGATGATTTGAATCTGTACGATGTATGCCATGATTGCATCTCTGTTGCATTGGGACATGGGTTATATTATGGAGGAAGCGTCCTGGTGGCTATGCCACAAATGATCTGTTTTGGTGGCTCTGCCACGATTATCTATTTCTGGTGACTCTGTCACATCATCTGTTCTGGCAGCCATGCTGCATATTTCTGTGACGTGTAGCGGTCGGGTGGGTCGAGTAGTCTCCCCACATAGTGTAAGGTTGGAAGGGGGTGCATATGGTCAGATATGGGTTGGGTTTTGTATAAGCATGTAATACCTGTTCTGATCTGTTATGGGCCTATGGGCTTTATTCTGATTCCTGTTCTGGGCTAAGGCCAACTTATTCTGTTTCTATGGTTTGAGCTGATATAGGCTATGGTTGGGTTAACTTACACACTGAGTTTCCCAAAACTCACCCCTTTATTTTTCATCCACGCAGGTGATCCCCAACTATAGTGGGCTTAGAGCTGTGAGGGATTCGGAGTGGCCACGCAAGTCTGCAAATTCGATTTCTTTCTGATGAACTGGACGTCTTATTTATCTTTGTTTTTGGTTTTGGGTTTTTAAATGTAATAAGGCCGCTCTATTATTTTTTTTATGGGTTTGATTTATATTTTATTATGATGAACTTAATTTATATTAACTATCAAAATGGGCTAGATCTAGGGTTCATTTTCAAAAACATAAATTGATTTCAAAGTAACACAATTACAAACAAAGCTTTTGCTATGATAACGTTTTCCAAAATTAAATATGTTTTATTTTAAAATGAACATAATTACAATAGTAACCTAAGAATATACGCGATGTGAGAGTGTGGCAATGGCGGTGTACATGTCTAGGATTGGATCCGGAAGAGCTTGGTACTTAAGCAGTCCGATAGACTCACCTCCTCTTTTTTCTGGTTTCCTACCTGGTGCACAGCTTCCATTCACTTTAACCTATAACAAAAGTATCTTTTTAACACACCAAGTAAAGATTTTTAAACCAACAATAAAATATGTTTTGAACGCTTCAATGTGGCACGTCGGATTCAGTCGTAACGTCTAGGCCAAGTTTGGGGTGTTACATTTAGTGGTATCAGAGCCCGGTTGCAACAACTCGGCTGTGGAATGGATTTGTAAAAAAAAGGGATTTTTCAAAAATGAAAGTTTTATTAAAAACTCTGTTTTCAAAATCTGGATCTTGAAGTGGCATTCCGAATCTCCGGCTCAAGATTGTAAGTATTACCCTGAACTTTTCTGAATATTTTTTTTGAATTATCTGTCCGTACTGGAACCCTACAGGGATACTCTAGATAGGATGATACTGAAACCATAGGAAGGTATGATAGGAGACTGAAACTATAGCTAGGCTTCGATTCTACGAGAACAAACTCTGAAATACTGTCTGATCCATAAAACATCTGTAATAATCCCTGGAATACTGAGTTAATGCATAAAATTCGTAAACAGATAATACGATATGAATACAAGAGCCACTCGTGGAAGAGGCCGTGGACGTGGCCGAGGAAGGGCTCAAGCGGTATCTTCGTCTTCGGGACATATGCCGGCTGCAGATGCACCGGTACCATCAGCAACGGAAGTGGAGTCTCATGATCGTGGTGTCGGGGATGACGCTCTGTCGCAGGTAATGCTTCGTGTTCTGGAAAGGGTTGCCGGGGCAAGTTCGGGCAACAGAATTCGAGGATCGATTTCTGAACTGCTCCGGGCTAATGTAGCGGAGATTTTTAAGGGCGTGTCTGGTGTAGCCCCAAATGTGGCAGAATATTGGTTGGAGGCCACGGAACGGATTATGGACGACTTGGACTGCTCGGTCGAGCAGAAGCTGAAAGGAGCCGTATCGTTGTTGCGAGACGAGGCCTATTAGTGGTGGCTCACTGTGAGAGAAGGGACCCCAGCTGATAGGGTCACTTAGGAACTGTTTAAGACGGCCTTTAAAGGGAAGTGCGTTGGGGCAAGTTATGTGGACGCTCGCATGAAGGAATTCTTGAATCTGGTGCAAGGAGGTAAAATAATTGCTGAGTACGAGGCTGAGTTTCTAAGGCTGAGTCGGTATGCCGTAGGCATCGTTGCTACTGAATATGAGCGAAGTGTTCACTTCGAGGATGGTCTTAGGGATGACCTGAGGGTGTTGATTGCTCCGCAGAGGGAGCGGAACTTTGCAGTCTTGGTGGAGAGGGCAAAGATAGCTGAGGAGGTTAAACGGGCTGAAAAGCAGAATTTGGAGAAGGATCAAAACCGTTTTCGGAGGGATTCAGGACCCTCAGGTGGTGCTAATAGGAACGTTAAGAGAGTAAGAGTAGAGGAACCAGTTCGAACAGTGCCGATGAATATGGTTAGACCATCAATCTATGGAGACTGCGGTAAGGTACATTTGGGCGAGTGTAGGAAACGTTCTGGTGCTTGTTTCCGATGCGGATCTATGGAGCATAGAGTTAAGGATCGCCCTCGAGAGAGTGATTAGGCTCAAAGTTGCTGTCTGCAGGGTTGCTCAACCCATGAGAGGTGGACCACAACCACCGAGAGGGCGTGGGCAAGGTTGGAATAGAAATGGGAATGGTCGAGGTCGAGGGGCACCTGGCAGGGGTGCCGAAAATGCTGAAGCTCGACAACCAGCACTGGTGTATGCAGCTCGATGTCGAGATGAGGGCAACACACCTAACGTCATAACTGGTACGTTTTTGGTTTCTAGCATGCCATATACTACCTTAGTAGATATTGGATCTACTCATTCCTATGTTGCATGTGCCATATCTGGGTCGTTGGGTGTGTACTCTGAGAAGATGGTGAGTGGGGTATCTGTGTTAAGTCCTTTGGGTCACTCGGTTAGGGTAGACAAGCTGTATAGGGATGTACCCTTAGAAACTCCAGGTAGGATTTTTTCTGGGGGTTTGATGGAATTACCGTTTGGAGAATTTGACCTCATACTGGGAATAGACTGACTTGTTAAGCATAAGGCGACTTTGGATTGTGTGCCGCTGTTTAATGGTGCTAAGGACCCCGGAGGGTGAGGAGGTTATCATGATAGGTGAACGAAGGGACTATTTGTCCAATGTGGTGTCGGCATTGAGGGCAGAAAAGTGGATTCGTGAGGGTTGTGAGGCTTGTTTGGCGTTTGTAAGTCAGTTGAAGGAGGAGGGGCTGACTGTGGACAAGGTTAGACTGTGAAGGAATTCCAAGATGTATTTCCAGAGGAGCTTCCGGGATTACCTCCAAACCGAGAGGTTGAGTTTGGAATCGACTTATTGCCTGTAATAGCACCAGTGTCCATCGCACCGTATAGGATGGCA
Organism: Gossypium longicalyx; assembly: GCA_025698465.1. Classification (NCBI taxonomy): domain Eukaryota; kingdom Viridiplantae; phylum Streptophyta; class Magnoliopsida; order Malvales; family Malvaceae; genus Gossypium; species Gossypium longicalyx. Next base: position 53,208,251 of record CM047006.1, on the reverse strand, counting down.
CCGAAGGAGTTGGTAGAGCTGAAAACTCAAATTCAAGAGTTGTTGGATAGGGGCTTCATTAGGCCAAGTGTGTCTCCATGGGGAGCACCGGTGCTATTCGTGAAAAAGAAGGATGGTACGATGCAGATGTGCATCGATTACCGACAGTTGAACAAACTGACGATTAAGAATAAGTATCCACTGCCAAAGATTGACGATCTGTTCGACCAGTTTAGAGGAGCGTCTGTATTTTTCAAGATCGACCTTCGATCTGGATATCATCAATTAAGGGTCAAGGAGGCAGATATCCATAAGACGGCATTCAGGACTCGGTATGGTCATTACGAGTTTCTGGTTATGCCATTTGGACTGACGAACGCTCTTGCAACATTTATGGATCTGATGAATCGAGTGTTCCAACCATTTTTGGATCAGTTCGTAGTCGTCTTTATTGACGATATCCTGGTATATTCTGAAACGAAAATGAAGCATGATGAGTATCTCCGTATAGTGCTGCAAGTGTTAAGGGAGAATGTACTTTATGCGAAGTGTGGTCTCTGCTGAGGGGACCCTCGGAAGGTTGATGCGATTTTGGAGTGGAAGCCGCCTAGGTCAGTGTCGGAAATACGGAGTTTTCTAGGATTGGTAGGATACTACAGAAGGTTTGTGGAAGGCTTTTCTGTGATGGCAGCACCTCTGACAAAACTCATAAGGAAAGGGGTACCGTTTGTATGGACTGAGACCCAACAGGAAGCTTTTGAGAAGTTGAAGAAAGTTCTGACTGAAGCACCTGTGTTAATAAAGCCAGAGTCTGGGAAGGATTTTACTGTGTACAGTGACGCATCACATGTAGGCTTGGGCTGCGTGTTAATGCTGGAGGGGAAGGTGGTTGCATATGCATCACGACAGCTTAAGCCTCACGAGGGGAACTATCCTATTCATGATTTGGAGTTGGTGGCAGTGATATTTGCACTTAAGATTTGGAGACATTACTTGTACGGGGAGAGGTGTATTATATACACAGACCACAAGAGTCTTAAGTATTTGTTGACTCAGAAGGAGCTGAACCTTAGGCAAAGGAGATGGATTGAGTTGCTTAAGGATTATGACTATTCGATCGAGTATCACCTGTGCAAGGCTAATGTGGTAGCCGACGCCTAAGTAAATAGAATCAGATCGATTTGAGAGCGATGTTTGCTTGTCTGAGTCTGTATGATGATGGAAGTCTGTTGGCTGAGTTGTAAGTGAGGCCAACCTGGGTGGATCAGATTAAGGAAAAGCAGTTGAACGATGAGTATTTGGTCACTCGCTTTCAATAAGTTAAGGAAGGGGAAACTTCTAAATTTGGGTTAAATGGCGAAGGAGTTCTGTGTTTCCGAGGAAGAATTTGTGTTCCGAAGGACTCTGACTTGAGGCAGGCAATATTGAAGGAAGCTCATGGGGGACTGTGTGCCATGCATCCTGGAGGGAATAAGTTGTATCACGACTTGCGAGAATTGTACTGGTGGCCTGGACTTAAGCGAGAAGTAACGGAGTTTGTAGAGAAATGTCTGACATGCCAACAAGTGAAAGCGGAGCATCAATTACCTTCTGGACTGCTACAGCCGGTGAAGATACAACTTTGGAAGTGGGAGAAGGTAACCATGGACTTTGTGAGTGGGTTGCCTTTGTCACCATCGAAGAAAGACTCAGTGTGGGTGATTGTGGATAGGTTGACCAAATCAGCCCATTTCATACCTGTACGTACTGACTTTTCACTTCAAAGGTTAGCCAAGTTGTATGTGGCGGAGATTGTGCGACTCCATAGAGTCCCAATTTCCATTATCTCTAACCGGGATCCCAGATTCACATCTCGATTTTGACAAAAGTTGCATGAGGCGTTGGGGACGCGATTGAACTTTAGTACGGCTTTCCATCCCCAAACTGATGGTCAGTCGGAGAGGGTTATTCAGATTCTAGAGGACATGCTGAGGGGATGCCTGATTGACTTTCGAGGTAGTTGGGAGGATTACTTGCCGTTGGTAGAATTTGTGTACAATAACAGTTATCAGGTGAGTATTCGAATGGCACCGTATGAAGCACTGTATGGACGAAGGTGTCGTACCCCTAGTTGTTGGACTGAACTAGGAGAGCGACAAGTTCTTGGACCAGAGTTGGTGGCTGATACTGAGGATAAGGTCAGAATAATTAGGGATCGGTTAAAAGAAGCATCTGATAGATAAAAGTCGTATGCGGATTTGAAGCGTAAGGAGATTGAGTACTCAATAGGTGATATGGTCTTCTTAAAGGTTTCTCCTTGGAAGAAGATACAAAGGTTTGGTAAGAAGGGCAAGTTGAGTCCGCGGTTCATTGGGCCTTATTGGGTTTTGAAGCGAGTAGGCCCAGTGGCTTATCAATTGGAATTACCTCCAGAACTAGACCGGATTCACGATTTTTTTCACGTCTCCATGTTAAGGCGTTATTGTTCTGACCCTACTCATGTCGTGTCGGTTGCAGAAATTAAAGTGCAAACTGATTTGACATTTGAGGAAGAGCCGGTGCAAATATTGGAACGAGATGTTAAGGTCTTGAGAAGGAAATCTGTCCCCTTAGTGAAGGTGCTTTGGCGTAATCATGACAGAGAGGAAGCTACTTGGGAGCCGTAAGAGGCGATGCAAAGCAAGACCCTCATCTGTTTGGGACCTGTAAATTTCAAGGACGAAATTTCTTTAAGAAGGGTAGAGTTGTAGCACCCGAATTTGGGTCTAGAAGAATTGGGCTTTGAGTCCAGGGTTCGGATAGAAGAAAAACTGAATATTGAGAAGTTTTAAATATTACTAGTGTTTAAAAATATATATATTGATAAAATATTTATGTTATTACTAATATTTTAATTTTTAAATAAATTTAGAAGTATTTAAAGTGTGGGAAAAATTCGATCCGAGACTCTAGCAAAAATTATTATTTTTGCTTCTTTAGGGATCCGCATTAAGGTTTATTAATAAATTGGGCTAAAATTGGACATAAGGAGGAGTTTGGCCTAGTGGTTAGCGATATTAAGTAGGAAGGGAGCGGGGTTTGATTCCTGCGTGCGCAAATGTGGGTTTTTATTTTAGAAAAACCAAGGTTGTCGCAGTAGGCCTTATTAATTGTTCAAAGCTAATTCATGTCACAAGCGAGCATCCGCCCGGTGGCTAAGGACGCTAGGAGGCGTGGGATGTGCACAGGTTCAAGGTGCGGCGTCGCGCAATTTGGTTTTTTAATATGCGAGATCGCGGCTAGAATAAGGGTTAAGAAAAGTTGCGGGTATAATTTAACACAACGAGCACCTTGGGCGCAGTGGCAACAGCGCGTTAAAGGGACTGAGAGGGCACGAGTTCGAATCCAGGTGCTGGCGTTATTTTGGTTTGTTTTTAGGCGGACCAAGATTTCAGCAGGTAAGGTTTAAAGTTAACTGTGACTGTTATATATCGAAGAGCAAGCTATGACGCAGTGGCTACAGATGTGCCTATGCGTGTGGAAGCCTGAGTTCGAGATTCTTTGAGCGCGCGGATGCCCCTTTTTGCTGCATGCGTGTGGGAGAGTAGTAGAGTTGGACCAAAACTCTTCCGAGGCAGCAGATTGAAGCTGTCAAACGGTGGATAAGGCTGCTAGGTGGTTGGATGAATTTCAAATGCTTAATTCATGAAGTAAATCAAGGGAATTTGAAATTAGAAAGAATTTTTAATAAGCATTAAGTACCGTATTTGTTCTTTTAATTTTGGCTTTTATGAATTATTCCATTTTTGTTCATCTTTCCTTCATCAATAATAACCGAACCTATCTTCTTCTTCTCTTCTTTTCTTTCTTTTCTTTTATCTCATCTCTTCCTTCTTTAATTTCCTTCAAATTTGAATCTGCATCTTTGTCATCTCCTCTTTTCTATTTTTCTATTTTTCTTTTCATTATACTAAAATCCAAACATCCATACTTTAGTGATTCGGGAATTAATTTTTAGATCTATTTCCTACTTGCGATTAAGATAGATTCACAGTGGATCTAAGATTTGAAAAGTGTTAGAAACGCTTCTGACAAGAACGTCTTTGGTGGTAAGCATTCAGATCTTATTTTTCTTTATTTAGTAATTTGAGGATAAGCTGAAAACCCCAAAATAGTTTAGGGAGACTATCGATTTTTGCCAAGATTAAAATTAAGTATTTTTCATTCGGTTTTTTTTTATGTGCGCATCGAAGGCTAGAGATCAAGATCTGTTTGGAGGCTAGTAAGATCAACAGGTTCAAGCGGTCGAGATCTAGATCTAGTAGTTAAAGATGAACAAGGTTAATCGTGGGGGAGATCTCATTAGCGTTTCGTCGAAAAACAAGTGTGTAACTGACACCCTCTCATAGACTAGATCAGCAAAAGCCGAAAAGCCGAAATGTTGAAAAGTCGGTATTTTGGGAACTTGCGAGTGTGCGAATGCTCGAAAGATAATTGGGTTAATATTTTTGATAGTCTTATGTGATAAAACTACAGTACGTGCAATTTCGTGCATTATTGATATTTTGGGCTTAGTAGGACGAAATCGGGTTAATGGGCCAACTGGCCCATTCGGTAAGTATGCGCGATAAGTGTTTTGATAGTGCGTAAATGGTAGAATTATGCATGAAAACCTTAAAATAGTTAAAATACTAAAATATCCCTATGCATGGAAAATTACCATTATACCCCTAGGGTTAGTTTTGACTGGAAAGCATGATGATTTGAATCTGTACGATGTATGCCATGATTGCATCTCTGTTGCATGGGGACATGGGTTTTATTATGGAGGAAGCGTCCTGGTGGCTATGCCACAAATGATCTGTTCTGGTGGCTCTGCCACGATTATCTGTTTCTGGTGACTCTGTCACATCATCTGTTCTGGCAGCCATGCTGCATATTTCTGTGACGTGTAGCGGTTAGGTGGGTCGAGTAGTCTCCCCACATGGTGTAAGGTTGGAAGGGGGTGCATATGGTTGGATATGGGTTGGGTTTTGTATAAGCATGTAATACCTGTTCTGATCTGTTATGGGCCTATGGGCTTTATTCTGATTCCTGTTCTGGGCTAAGGCCAACTTATTCTGTTTCTATGGTTTGAGCTGATATAGGCTATGGTTGGGTTAACTTACACACTGAGTTTCCCAAAACTCACCCCTTTATTTTTCATCCACGCAGGTGATCCCCAACCATAGTGGGCTTGGAGCTGTGAGGGATTCGGAGTGGCCACGCAAGTCTGCAAATTCGGTTTCTTTCTGATGAACTGGACATCCTATTTATCTTTGTTCATGGTTTTGGGTTTTTAAATGTAATAAGGCCGCTCTATTATTTTTTATGGGTTTGATTTATATTTTATTATGATGAACTTAATTTATATTAACTATCAAAATGGGCTAGATCTAGGGTTCGTTTTCAAAAACATAAATTGATTTCAAAGTAACACGATTACAAACAAGGCTTTTGCTAAGATAACGTTTTCCAAAATTAAATATGTTTTATTTTAAAATGAACATAATTACAATAGTAACCTAAGAATATACACGATGTTAGAGTGTGGCAATGGCAGTGTGCATGTCTAGGATTGGATCCGAAAGAGCTTGGTACTTAAGCAGTCCGATGGACTCACCTCCTCTTTTTTCTGGTTTCCTACCTGGTGCACAGCTTCCATTCACTTTAACCTATAACAAAAGTATCTTTTTAACACACCAAGTAAAGATTTTTAAACCAACAATATAATATGTTTTGAACGCTTCAATGTGGCACGTCGGATTCAGTCGTAATGTCTAGGCCGGGTTTGGGGTGTTACATTACTAGTCTAGGCTAAATTCAGACCCTAATCGGATTACCCGTCCGGGCTAAATCCGCAATGCACACATTTCTTTGGGAGGCTCGATCACTCATAGAACACCAGCCTAGGCTAGATCTTTTTTATACTTGAGATCTTTGGATTACTAATCCAGGCTAAATCCTTTTCTGCAACACATGCAGGATCTCAAGTCTCATGTAAATCATGGTTTATCCATTGAATTCCCTTTCCAACCTCAACCGAGACATTATTCAACAATTCATTATTAAAGATGAAATTCATGCATTTTCATGCCATTAACAATCCAATTATCATACATTCACAATACGTACAATTATGCATGTTATAGGTTTACTTTGAGTTATCCGAACTTACCTGGTATTCGTTTCGGAGCTGTGTTTTGGTTTTTCCGAAACCTTGCGTTTACCTCGATCAACCTCCAGAATTTTTTCCTCGGGGTATATAACAATAAAATTATATTATTAATTCACTACATTACACTTTTTAGGTTTAATTTCTACCCTCGGTCCAAATGACCGTTTTGCCCCTAACCTTTGACATTTTTACTATTTAGTCCTTAAGCTCGTATAGTGAAACACATGGAATTTCTATCTTACCCAAGCCTAGCCAAGCATTTTTCTCTCTTATGGCTGCCCAGATTTTCTATTATTTTCACATTTCTACCACATATTTCATAACTTTTGCAAAAAGGTCCTTTTAGGGGTTTTTCATGAAAATCACCTAAGAAAAGATATTTAACACACCTTCAACTTTCATACCCCTCCATAATCCACCAAAATACAAGCAACTCATGCATGGGTAAATTTTTAAACATGAACCCTAGCATGAAATATGGGTAGAAATGGAAAGATCAAGCTACCGGGATTTCAAAAATACAAAGAACATTAAAAACGGGGCTTGAGAGCACTTACTATTGAGCTTTGAAAGCTTGAAAACCCTAGCTATGGTGACAAGAGAATTTCGGCAACTATAGGGAAGAAGATGGCTGATTTTGGCTTGATTTTTCCCATTTTATTTCATTAAAAAGCCAAATGACGAAAATGCCCTTTCTTTGAAATTTCATCCATGCAAGCCCATTTTTGTCTAAAAACTTAGAAATTGGGAAAATTGCACTTTAAGACCTTCTAATTTATAATGTAAAGCAATTTCATACAAATTCCTTCTAGAACCCAAGTTTTGTAATTTATTCAATTTAGTCCCTAATTTCCAATTGGACACCTTACTCAAGGAATTTCTTCATGAAACTTTAACACATGCATAATCTCATATTCTAGGTTTCATAATAATCATAAAATAAATATTTTATGTCAGATTTGTGGTCCCGAAATCACTGTTCTGACTAGGCCCTATTTCGAGATGTTCCATTTCTCCCCCCTTTAGGGACTTTCATCCCCGAAAGTATTACCAGTAAACAGGTTCGGATATTGGTTTCTCATGGTTTCTTCTGGATCCCATGTAGCTTCTTCCACACCATGTCGGTGCCATAGAACCTTTACTAAAGTCACACTTTTATTTCTCAACTGTTTAACCTCTCGGGCCAAAATCTTGATTGGTTCCTCTCCGTAAGTCATGTCTGATCTACTCTCAATCTCCTCTGGTGAAATCACATGAGAGGGGTCTGATCGATATCGTCTTAACATGGATACATGGAACACGTCATGAATCTTTTCCAATTCGGGTGGCAATGCCAAGCAATAGGCTAATGGTCCAATCCTTTCAGTGAACTCGTAAGGTTCGATAAATCGCGAACTCAGTTTACCTTTTCGACCAAATCTCAACACCTTCTTCCATAGAGACACCTTCAAGAATACTCTTTCTCTAACTTGGAATTCAATTTCTTTTATTTTTAGATCAGCATAAGACTTTTGCCTATCCGATGCTACTTTTAAACAGTCTCGTATTAGTTTAACCTTTTCTTCAGTTTCCCTAATCAGATCCACTCCATGAATCTGATTTTCCTTAAGTTCTGTCCAGTATAATGGAGTTCGGCACTTCCTGCCATACAAGCCCTCATAAGGTGCCATTTTCAAACTTGTTTGGAAACTATTATTGTAGGCAAATTCAACCAATGGCAGATATTTTTCCCAGCTACCCTGAAATTCGAGGATGCAACATTGCAACATATCTTCAAGAATCTGAATTGTTCGCTCAAACTAACCTTCGGTCTGAGGGTGAAAAGCTATACTAAAACTCAACTTCGTCCCCAAGGCTTCCTGTAGCTTTTTCCAGAATCTCAAAGTGAACCTTGGGTCTTTGTCTGAAATAATCGATAATGGTACTCCGTGCAATCTTACTATCTCAGAAACATATAAGTCGGCCAGTCTATCAAGGGAATAATCTGTCTTTACCGGAATGAAACGAGCCGACTTGGTCAACTTATCCACTACGACCCATATGGCATTTTTCTTTTTCGGAGTCAAAGGCAATCCTGTCACGAAGTCTATGGTAACTCTGTCCCACTTCTATTCGAGAATCAATACAGCTTGTAACAATCCTGAAGGTACTTGATGTTCAGCTTTAACTTGTTGACATACTAGGCATCTTGACACAAACTCAGAAATATCTCTTTTCATACCGTTCCACTAATACATTTTCTTCAAATCGTTGTATATCTTGGTACTTCCCGGATGAATAAACAAACGGCTACTATGTGCTTCTTGCAATATTTCCCAAATAAGTTAATCGTCTTTAGGTACACATACTCTCTCTCTAAACATCAAACATCCATCAAGACTAATCCAGAAATCTGATTCAGTCCCTGACTCACATTGAGCCCTTTTTTCTTGCAAGTCACCATCATTAAACTGAGCATATTGAATTTCCTGAAGAAATGTCGGCCTAGCTTTCAGCTCTACCAAGACCGAACCATCATCAAGCAATGTCAAACGAGTATCCATGGCTCTCAAAGAAAATAAGGATTTTCTGCTTAGAGCATCGGTGACCACATTCGCCTTTCTCGGATGGTAGTCAATGATCAGATCATAATCCTTAATTAATTCTAACCATCTCCTTTGTCTCAAATTTAATCCTTTTTGAGTCATCAAGTACTTCAGACTCTTGTGGTCTGTAAAGATACGACACGTTTCACCATATAAATAATGCCTCAGAATATTTAAGGCAAAAACAATCGCAACAAGCTCTAGGTCATGGGTCGAATAATTCTTCTTGTGAGGCTTCAATTGTCGTGAAGCATAAGCTATCACCTAGCCATCTTGCATAAGCACATAACCCAATCCATTTAAGGATGCATCACTATAGACCACAAATTCCTTTCCCAGTTCGGGTAGCACTAAAACAGGAGCTTCAGTCAGCAATGTCTTTAATTTCTTAAAACTTTGCTGACACTTTTCTATCCATTCAAACTTAACATCCTTCTATAGCAACCTCGTCATCGGAGTCGCTATCATAGAAAATCCTTTTACAAACCTTCGATAGTAACCGGCTAAGCCCGAAAAACTTCTAACCTCGGTTATATTTTTAGGCGATTTCTAGTCAACAATAGCAGAGATTTCACTTGGATCAACTCAGATGCCTTCACCCGAAACAATATGACCCAAAAACCCAACTTCTTGGAGCCAAAATTCACTCTTGCTAAACTGCATACAATTGTTTTTCTCGTAAAGTCTGCAATACAATTCTCAGGTGCTTCGCATGTTCTGTCTCACTTTTGAAATAAATCAAGATGTCGTCAATGAACACAACAACAAGCTTATCCAAATATGGCCGAAAGATCCTATTCATTAGATTCATAAATATGGCCGGTGCATTCGTTAGCCCAAACGGCGTAACAAGGAATTCGTAATGACCATACCTCATCCTAGAAGCTGTCTTTGGCACATCTGATTCTTTGACAAGCAACTGATAGCAGCCAGACCTCAAGTCTATCTTAGAGAACACAGTGGCTTCTCTTAACTGATCAAATGAATCATCAATCCTTGGAAAAGGATACTTATTTTTGATGGTTACCTTATTCAGTTGCCGATAATCAATACATAATCTCATTGAACCATCTTTCTTCTTTACAAACAACACGGAGGCACCTCAAGGTGAAAAACTTGGCCTTGTGAATCCTTTATCCATCAACTCTTGCAACTGTGCTTTTAACTCTTTAAGCTCAGTTGGTGCCATTCTATACGGAGCGATAAAATAGGAGTTGTCCCTGGCATCAATTCAATACCAAACTCAATTTCTCTTTTAGAAGGTAATCGTGGTAATTCCTCCGGGAATACATCTGTATATTCACATATTATTGGTACAGACTCCATCTTCAACTCTGTTTCCTCAGTGTTTAGTACAAATGCAAGATAAGCCTCATACCATTTCCTCATGCACCTCTGAGCAACCATTGTCGTGATTACATTCGGCGGCGAACCCAGTTCTCTTGATTCGACCCGTAAAATCTCACCATCCAGACATTTTAACTTAATTTACGGTTACATCATGAAGGGCTAACCAATCCATACCAAGTATTACATCAAATTCATCAAATGGTAGCAACATAAGGTTAGCCGGAAAGCAATGACATTGAATCATCAAAGGACAATTCTTAAAGACTTTATCAACTAGAACCAATTTTCCTAATACGTTCGACAGTTTAATAACAAATTTCATAGGTTCAATGGGTATATTCATACTAGACACCAATCTCATGCAAACGTAAGAATGCGTCGACCCCGGGTCAATTATAGCAATAATACTTACATTTAAAAGGGAAAAAGTACTCGTGATAACGTCAGGAGCAGAGGCTTCCTCTCGAGCGCGTATTGCATATGTTCTTGCTAAGGCTTTAGCCTCTGGTCTTGTAGTATCTTTAACGGCGACTCGATTGCCACTAGCACTTCTAGGGTATCTTGGAGGTTTACCTTGTGGCATAGGAGTACTCGACTTCGGAGTTACTTCCACTTCTTTTTCCGTTTGATCCGGGCAGTTTCTGAGAAAGTGGTCAAGAGAGCCATATCTGAAACACGCACCGCTTTTTACTCGGCACTCTCCGAAGTGAAATTTTTTGCAGCTCTTACACTTCGGCTTTTGGTCATCTACACTCCCCACATTGGTCATCATTGGGGAGGAAGACTTTTGACTTTGTTGTCTAGGACCCTTTGCTCTACCCGAATATCCTACTAATGAAGTGGAGCGTTCATGCTGGCTCCTAGCTTTCTTCGTGGAGAATGAGAGTGTTTTACCGTTGGTCCTCTTGCTAGCAACTCGAGCCTCTCTCTTTGCTTGCTTACTTTCGTTATTAAGCTCCTTTGCTTTCTTGGCCCGATCAGCCAATGCGGCGAACTCTCGTATTTCAAGAATTCTGATAAAAAATTTGATGTCCTCATTTAGACCCTCCTTGAAGCGTTTACACATTTCTGATTCAGTTTGGACCCATTCAGTTGCGTACTGACTTAGCCGTACGAACTCTCTCTCATATTCCGCTACAGCCTTGTTCCCTTGTTTGAGTTCTAGGAACTCCTTTCGCTTCGAGTCTAAAAACCGTTGGCTAATAAATTTCTTCCTCAACTCTGTTTGGAAGAAATCCCAAGTAATATTTTCCTTCGGCACTACTGAGGATACGGTCTTCCACTAGTGGTATGCAATATCCTTCAAGAGGGACACGGCACACTTCAAACACTCCTCAAGTATGCACGACAGATCATCTAACACCTCTGTAGTATTTTCGAGCCAGAACTCGGCCCTTTCAACGTCATCATCGACTTTTGCTCTGAATTCCTCAGCCTCATACTTTTTAAGCTTGTCTACAGGTGCCTTACCGATTCTTACCGGCGCCATACCTCGTGGCACATCCTCATCAGGTTGCTTAGGGGTGGGGACTGTCGTGGTATATTGGGGAAATTCCTTAGATAATCTCCAAACCATTCATCCATCATATCAAAGAAGGTGGCTCCGGCCTCTTCCCAGCCTTCAGACATAAGTCTCCTACTACTTCTAGATATGTCTCTTTGTACGGAAGCTAGAGCATGGCTCTCGGCTCCCTCAGACTCATCTTGTGCTCGATTGGAAGACATTTACTATATTCAACAGTTTAAACAATTAGGAGATGTCACACTATCAACATTCAAAAAATGGCATGTATAGCCAACTTTAACATCCTCTACGGTAGTCCTAGAACCGACTAAACCGTAGCTCTGATACCACTAAATATAATACCCCTCGCCTGCATCCAACGTCGGGATAGAGTTCGAGGCGTTACCGGTAATTCACCTTTACAAAATTATACAATTAGGTTACTAAATTTCGTTCGTAATTTAAAAATTTTCAAACGTGTGCACTTTGTCACTTACACAGGCCTTCGAGACCTAAAAACCTTCCTAAAGGCAGTACGAAACAAAATCGAAATTGTTCAATAGACTTGGGACACTTTAGGATATTTTCCCTTAGTTGAAGTGTAACACGCCCATAGGGCATAGAACACGCCCGTGTCCTTTTTCCAATATGCAACATGGCCAAGGCACACACCCGTGGGCTTAGCCCATGTGCTACATTGATTTCACCCTCACCATTCTACTAAATAAACACGGCCAAGGCACACGCCTGTCTGCTTAGCCCATGCTCTATGCTGACTTAAAATTTCAGGTGCATGAGACATACGATCATAGCACACACCAATGGTAGTAGCCCGTGTGTCACACACGGCTTAGACACACGCCCGTGTGTCTACCCATGTAGACCTTATTAGGCTATTTTCCAAGCCTTAAGTTACCCTTTACTAGCCAATTACACTTATAAATTACTATAGTGCATATTTGGGCCAAATTATCCATTTGTAAGTATGAAACTTTGATTAACCTCATTGCATGTGAACCTCGTATCATTGGTTTCATACATGCTAAGTTAATTCTTATCTTACCTTTAATGATTTATATGTCTGATTGACATATTAAGATTGACTCGTTATTATAACTCATTGCCAATTATAACTAAGCCATCGCATATGAATATAAACATGCATAGATTCGCAGGGCATAACCTACTTCCAAATGAGCCAATTCCCATGGCCATATACAAAAGATAAACATAATTTTACATGCCTTCACTAGGCAAATCAAATGACATATATAACAAAATACTAAAAAATTCTATACATGCCATTGGACAAAATAGAAATTTCTTTATACCAAAGCTTGACTAGTTGATAGTGTGTTGACACTTTAATTGTCTTCCAATCCTTATGAGTCCTTGAGCTCTGAAAAGCAGGGAAAAGGGAGGGGTAAGCATTTACATGCTTAGTAAGCCCGTATAATTGGAAGGTAAACTTACCGATTATTTAGCATGCAACCATATAAGGCAATGAAACCAACAAGCATGAAATGGTTTCCCTAACACATATACTCAATCATCAAGTTAGTTACATAACAATGTACCATGTAATTCATCTTAGATGAGTTCATCATTTAACATATCATCTGTACATATTTGTTGTGATAGTCCCGTTGAGTTTCTAGGAAATCTCGATGGATTATCCATTTACCATCAATTCGTGCGAATGATCGTTTCAGTATGCACTCCCGCGAACCTCACATCTTACGGTAGGATCACCAGTCCAGGCTAAATCCCCCGTAATATAAACTCATAAGGTGATGTCGGGATTACCAGTCCAGGCTAAATCCCTTATGTGACAAACACCCTTAATGAGCTCGGATCTGAATTACCAGTCCAGGCTAAATTCAGACCCTAATCGGATTACACGTTCGGGCTAAATCTACAATGCACACATATTCTTCAGGAGGCTCGATCACTCAAGGAACACCAGTCTAGGCTAGATCTTTTTTATACTTGAGATCTTCAGATTACCAGTCCAGGCTAAATCCTTTTCTGCAACAGATGCAGGATCTCAAGTCTTATGTAAATCATGGTTTATCCATTGAATTCCCTTTCCAACCTCAACTGAGACATTATTCAACAATTCATTAGTAAAGATGAAATTCATGCATTTTCATGCCATCAATAATCCAATTATCATACATTCACAAAACATACAATTATGCATGTTATAGGTTTACTTCGAGTTATCTGAACTTACCTGGTATTCATTTCGGAGCTGTGTTTCGGTTATTCCAAAACCTTGCGTTTACCTCGATCGACCTCTGAAATTTTTTCCTCGGGGTCTATAACAACAAAATTATATTATTAATTCACTACATTATACTTTTCAGGTTTAATTTCTACCCCCGGTCTAAATGACCGTTTTGCCCCTAACCTTTGACATTTTTACTATTTAATCCTTAAGCTCGTATAGTGAAACACATGGAATTTCTATCTTACCCAAGCCTAGCCAAACAGTTTTCTCTCTTATGGCAGCCCACATTTTTTATTATTTTCACATTTCTACCACATATTTAACAACTTTTGCAAAAAGGTCATTTTAGGGGTTTTCATGAAAATCACCTGAGAAAAGATGTTTAACACACCTTTAACTTTCATACCCCTCCATAATCCACCAAAATACAAGAAAATCATGCATGGGTAAATTTTTAAACATGAACTCTAGCATGAAATATGGGTAGAAATGGAAAGATCAAGCAATCAGGATTTCAAAAATACAAATAACATTAAAAACGAGGCTTGGGAGAACTTATTATTGAGCCTAGAAAGCTTGAAAACCCTAGCTATGGTGACAAGAGAATTTTGGCAACTATGGGGAAGAAGATGGCTGATTTTGGCTTGATTTTTCCCATTTTATTTCATTAAAAATTTAAATGACCAAAATGCCCTTATGCCCTTTCTTTGAAATTTCATCCATGCAAGCCCATTTTTGTCCAAAAACTTAGAAATTGGGAAAGTTGCTCTTTAAGACCTTCTAATTTATAATCTAAAGCAATTTCATACAAATTGCTTTTAGAATCCAAGTTTTACAATTTATTCAATTTAGTCCCTAATTTCCAATTGGACACCTTACTCAAGGAATTTCTTCATGAAAATTTAACACATGCATAATCTCATATTCTAGGTCTCATAATAATCATAAAATAAATATATGATGTCATATTTGTGGTGCCAAAACCACTGTTCCGACTAGGCCCTATTTCGGGATGTTATACTGTAAGCTTACTTTGTTTGTTCTTGTTTTCTATAGGTAGCATTTTGTGGAATTGTTCAGATTAATCAACTTCAAGGCTCACACTACCAAGCTATTGTTTTGGTAGTTTTTGATTTAGTTGTTTTGGTTTGTGGCATGTATATAGGGTTTTGAAAGTTGTTTAATTTAAATTTCTACTTGGATTTGTAAATTAGGTTAAAGTAGATATATAATGTTAAGTTTATGTTTCATGTTCAACTTGTGATGAGCATGGAGTAACTAGTTGAAATACCATGTTGACCCTATTTGGTGGGATGGTGTTTTGTGTCATTTGAATAGTAAGCATGATTTGGTTTTGGTGTATTGAAATGGTACTTGGTTTTGGTGTTCTATTTTGTGAATAGATGTGGAAATTGTCATTCTAGTTTTGATAACTTATAGTTTTGGGATAAATATGTTGGGTTATGGAAGACGGTATAATTGAATGGTTGTGGTATGTGGTATTTGGCACTTTATGATACTTGATTAAGATTAGCATTTTGAATATGTCTTTGGTTTGATTGATTGTTGTTTATGTTTAAATTGTGGTGCCAATGAAGGCATATTGGTTAGGCACTTAGGTTGTTTTTGAATTCGTATAATTTGGCATGTTTGGCGTATTTTTAATAGGTTTGGATGTTGGTTAATTAATGACTTGAATCTTATGAAAATTTGACTGAAATGGGTTGTGTTTAAAGGTGTATTTGGGCACACACATGGACGTGTGCCCCATGCAGTCATATGACATGGTCGTGTGGTTCTTTAAATTTTGGTGCAGGATTGTTCACACAGTCTTAGAGAGTTACACAGCCTGACTACATAGCCGTATGACCCTAAATTAGAATTGTACATGACCTGAGAACACGAGTACGTAAAGTAGCCACACGGCCAAGCTTGGAGCTACGCAAGCTGGTGTCTTTCACACGGCCGTGTGATCCCTTTTTACAGATTTTACTTAATTTTTTTGTAGAAGTTTCAATTTAACGCAGATTTGATCTCGATTTGTTTTATATGTTCCGTAAGCTCGATTTAGGTACTAAATTGATTAATTAGCATGAAAATTATTGATATTGAATTATTTGATCGTTATTAAATGCTTTTATGAAAGTTGTTCAAAATTTATTGTTGTAACACCTTATAGCTCAAGTCGGGTGACCAGACCGGGTATAGAGAGTTACCAAAGGGGTCGTGGTAAGAAGTCGATGCCTATATGGTTACAGTAAGTAAATCAGAGAAAGAAGTCTTGCATGTGTGTGGGTATAAATACTCATTCCTTGGTACACATGCTTCGGATCTAGAATGGTTTAAGGTTATTACGTTTGATGATGAAAATAAGATACAAAATATTATGTTTTGCCTCCGGTATGGCACTCTAGTGCAAACCATGACTAGTGTATACCTGGCCTTGCGGGGGAACACTCTTGTGTTTGAATTACAACGAGGAATGATGAGGGTACAAAGGTTTTGACTAGTCTAATGGCTCTAAGGAGCGATATGAAGATACAATAATAATGGTTCTTTCGAACTAGGATCAGAAGGTAGCACAAAGAAGGGAGTATGTGGATAAAATGTGTATATTGTGTTAAAAAAAGAGAGTTAATATTGCATGAAGCGTAAAACATGCATTAAATAGTCATAAAGGGGTAGTCCACAAAAGTGGTATACAACTAGAGAAACTGTGTTTTGTGTCAGTTATATGCGGGTCTCCAATAGCGGACAGTGTCCGCCATGGGGCTATTTCTGTTTGTGGAAGTACCCGCCAGTGGATACTTCAGAAATAGAGAGAATTGTATCTTCCAGAAGTGATGTACCATTTTTTCGGTCTAAGATTGTGTTTAGAAATGCTATAGAGAAGCATTTTTGGCTAGAAAAGCACTTTTGGAAGAAAAGTTGTGCTAAACAAGCAACTTTTGGCTGAAATTTTTGGCTTTGCAAAAGCACTTTTGGTTAAATTGATAACATAAAGTTTTTTAGCTTTTCTTCTCCCACAAGCACTTTTGATTGCTTAATTACTTTTTCATCCCTCATCTGTTTCCCTTCTTTTTTTTCACTACTGAGAAGGAAGAAACCCGTTATTTTGCAATATTAATTTTTAAAATAATAAAAATCTGTTAATATTTAGTTACAATTATTTAATGGTTATATTTAAATATATAAATATAGTTTATATATTCTAATTAAATTTTATAAATAATTAATATTAATTTCTTTAAAATATTTAAAATTTATATTTTATATATTAAAATATTAGCAACAACTTATAATAAATTAGTTTTTATTCATACTAAAATATCATAATATTAATTAATTTAAACATTATTTAAATACATATTTGTTATTTTATAATACCATGTCTAAAATAGACATTTTATTTCCCAAAAGTACTTTTTGACAATAATACTAAACATTTAAATCTTAAACCAAACTTTTCAAAAGCACTTCTCAAAAGCACTTTTCCAGAATACTTTTTAAAAACACTTTTTCACAACAGTTTTTAAAAGTACTTTTCAAAAGCAATACTGAACTAGCCCTAAGTCCTAATCTCATAGTATCAGTTAAAACCTATTGTGGGGTTATATTTCCTTGGAACTCACTAAGTTCTTATGAACTTAGTTTCTTTTCTTATTATTTTCAAGATTTTAGGTTGGAAGTATCATGCAATAACTCAGCCAGATTTGTGGCCTATTGTGAGCCATTTTCCTGCCTTGATGTAACATGGAATTGCTGAGGTATTAGGATGTCTGTTAATTGCCACCAGTTTGAAATTAATAGCTTGTATTTGAAAACGTTATTTTGTAATTTTGAATTTTTATATGCATCGTTGTTGGGCTTTATGCCAAATGGTTTTATGTGATGCCAGACTGTGGAAATGAATTTTTAAACCATTGCTTAACTGATAACTTGTTTACGGTTTTATTCAAACTTGTAAATGTTTATAAAGAATTCCGCCAATGCAGTTTACTCATATCCTAACTATAAGTAGCATAATACTGTTTTAAATCGCTTTCAAGTTATTATACATTTTTTTAATTTTTTTGAGACATCACTCCAATACGCGGAGTATTTGCTGAGCTAAGATGTTTGGGCTTTCAAATGGTTTTGTCAGTTCAATGATTTTAACTTGTGGAGGTGCTCCATACCCGAATCCAGCGATTAGGTTAGGCGTGGGGTGTTATAGTTTTATTGGTATTAGAACTTTAGTTTAGTCGATTCTTGAAAACCAACATTAGTTAGAAATAGGGGTGTAAATGAACCAAGCTTGAACAAACAAACCTCTGTTCATGTTCGTTTGTGTTCGTGGTCAGTTTGTGTTCGTTAAGAATTTCAAATTTTTGTTCATGTTCGTTTATTTAAAATTATGTGTGCTCATGTTCGTTTGTTTAATATTCACGAACATGTTCATTTAACTTAATCGAATATGTTCACGAACATGTTAATAAACAATAAAGAAATGAACATTAAATAAATACATACACACATATATTGTTTAGATAAAAAATAGTCAAATATAAATATTAAGATAATTTTAAGATATATTGTTTAGATATATACTAATGGAATAATAAACGAGTTTTAAGATAATTTTATTAATATATACTAATGGAATTTTTATAAGAAAATATCATTAATAAATAAACGAGTCAATAAACGAGCCAATAAACGAGCTTGTTCATGAACATAAATGAACAAAACACACATTTGTTCGTGTTTGTTAGTTTATTAAAAGAACATAAAAATTTTGTTCATACTAAAAAAAATTAGCTTAATAAACAAATATAAACGAGTGTTATAGGAACGGTTCACGAACATTTCATCGAATGTTCTGTTTATTTACACCCCTAGTTAGGAACCTCGCAATATATGTTACATGAGTTTGGTTAACCACTATTAGTGTTGCTAAGTTAAGTTTATGTTTTGTAGCAAAGACAAGAAAATGCCAGTCAACCCTAGAAACACTGAAGGGGAAGGGATTGAGAGCAATGCCCCTCCACAAGTTCGTTGCATTTGGCCTTCAATGAGCTAGGGAGCCTTGAGAGCTGAGGCTAAAGAAGCTCTTATGGAGATTATGGGCCATGTCATGGGACAGTGATTCGATAGATATGTGACTGTTGAACTATCCTCTTCTCATAGACATCGTGATGAAATATAAAGGCCCGAAGAGACAGTAAGAATTGTAGAGTTCGCACAGCCGATAAATCTTGCACACATCCTGTCCCTGTTGCCATAGTGTCACGTGGGGACCTAGTAGAGGCTATTCAGAAATATGGTACGAAGGAGTTCAGAAGAAGTACAGAGAATGATCCTATAGTGGCAAAGAACGTGTTCTCCCGAGTCTGTCAGGTAACAAAAGTGTTGCAATGCTCCCCAACTGAGAGTTTAAGGTGCGCCATTTCCTTTTTATAAGATGAAGTGTACTAATGGTGGACTACGGTGACCATGTAACACCCTATACCTGGCATGGTCGCCAAGCCCAAATATTAGGATGCCACACCACCGTCTCATGTCATAACCAACAAGTAAAAGCTCATTCCAACAAAACATCCATCAGTTTGCTATTCGCAACGATCTTAAGTCAATCACACTGGCTAGTTATCATTATCACGTGCTAAACTTACATTAAATAGTCTTATAAACATATTAAAACATGCATAAGGTTTATTCAGCAAAATTCTCAATCAAGGTCCATAGGTATCGATATTGACACTAAGGTATTGATATTTTCTTTAAGTGGTATCGATACCACCTGGAAAAATGATACCAAAATTACATTCTGTTTTTGGATTAAAAATCCAAAGTCTTGAAAATTAGCAGTACCTGTCATGAAATATTGATACTTTAACCCTGAGTATGATACTCGAGAAAAGGTATCAATACCAAATTTCTATTCTAACTTCTTGAAGGCCTCAAAACACAGAGGTATCGATTTTAAACCCCGATTATCAATACCCTTACTCCAGACCTAAAAAATGCAACATACATAAGCAATTAATCCATTCCAATTTAGTTCCTAAACATCATACATCCATTACTTCAACAAATAATCATTCAACGACCTAATTAACAATTCAATATCGTATAATTGTGTTCATGAACTCAAGCATAACAATAGATGTAATCCTTATAAACCTAACCAAAAACCAACAAAATGTCTAGGGGTTAACATGGTTGTAACAAGTCTACCATAATGCTTTTTTCCTCAAAACGTATATAAATATAACAGAGTTACAAAATAACAAATAAACTTACTTAGATCACCTCTCGGAAACCTCTCCGCTCACACCAGCACATTACAAATCTATAATGGTTTAAAAGTAGTGGGTGAGCTGATGCATGATTGTAATCATGAATTTGATTACAAGACACTGAGTTGCTTGATTGTTTAATGCTATATCTTTTCGAAATAGACTTTAAGGTGAAAATTGGGTTAATGGGTATTAATCCAATGGAAAGGATGGAAAGGTGTTGGGTAGATAACTTGCACGAAATGGACACTTAGAAATGAACCAACAAGATGAAAGATTGTGACTTGATTTCTATAAAGTGAAATAAAAAACAAGTATTTGAATAAGAAGAAATAAACTGTGACCCACTATTTAACAAAATAGGAACCAGCAGTATGTTAGAACGACACACTTCAGAACAAAAAAAGAAAGGAAGTGATAAGTTCAAAAGCAAAATGTTTGACACCATAAGGAGTACCTTGATAAGTCTAAGTAAGTTCTTTCAAGAACAATGAGATAGAATTCTCTCAATAACTTAAAAATATTTATTCAACATTCATTATATAGCAAAGGCTCTTTTCACAAATTATTTATAAGCAACATTGTGACTATTCGAATGCCTATGTGAGACCTTTCATCTTCAACAATTAACTAAGGTTATTACAAGCATTAATTTCATTTTAAACTTATGTAAGAAAGCTAATAGTTATGTCTCTTCACTTTATTGATGACTTAATGAACCCTTAATGTACTGTTTGGTGTCCCTTCATCCCTATTAAACTGAATGTCAAAAGACTCGTGCATTCATCTCTTTAATTGGCTCCTTAACTAGATTTGAGTGCTTTAAAACTGAACAGATTTGAAGAGACACTCTTAGACCATTTGAACAACCACTACGATGATCTTTGAAGGCTTGAAAAATGTCCAAACTTGAAGAGCCAATTAGCCATATGAATAGTCACCCATAATGATCTTTAAAGGCTTGAAAAACGTCCAAACTTGAAGAGTCAATTAACCATATGAATAGTCACCTATATGATAGATAATTAAGCATTAAATACACTCATAAGAATAAACACACTATAAACACTCATACACGAATTTATTAATGAACATGCAGCTCAAATCACCTTATTTAAAATGAAAATAAACACACTTTAATTTATGCAGTAAAAAGTAACAGCCAAATTAAATAGCATACTTATATAAACAAACTCAAGCATATTTAACAACTAAGATGCTTAAATGCATGGTTTAAGATGTAAACTAAATGAACAGATGAGTTACTTAATGCATGACTTAATTTAATGATGCAAACTTTAACTAACATGAGAGTTACATAAATCATGTCATAATTTATGATGCAAACCTAACTAACATGAGAGTTACATAATGTAACACCCCAAACCCAGCCCATACGCTATGGCTGAATCTGGTGTGTCACATTGAAGTGTTTTAGCGAAAACTGTGTTTTCATTGAAAACCCTTCTTAAAATAAAAGAAACCTTAATTAACTTAAAAAAAACACACCCCTTTCAATTACAAAATCCTTGTTGAAACATTTGATTTAAGAATACTTATCATTTAAAAATTTAATTGCAGAAACGTAGAAAACATACTATAATTTAGAAAACCCATGTTCAACTTCTTGTAATTACATTGAAAATAATAATAATTCAAGTAATAATAACACAATGAAAACCTTATTACAATCTGGTCTGGAACATACTTAAAAAGAAGTAAAAACTTAAATGCTTGAAATAAAAAAAAACCCAAGTCCAAATCATCTTGCTAGCTGGCCACCCAGAGTCCTTCCAAACATCGAACCTTCTACTGAGAATCCCCTGAAAATAAAATAAAAGAGGGGGTGAGTTTTCGTAAACTTAGTGTGTACAACCCTCGATCAAAAACAAGGATTCAAGAAAAACATCATTCATCAATCATGCAATGCAATCCCATCCAAATTATCCATCCGCTACACACCAGCTCCGTCCCCCGTCACACCATGTGGGGATATAAATATCGACCCACCCAACCCACACACCATGGTAGCCCGGTTGCGGAACTACCTTCATTTACATATTGGGCTTTAAAAGCCGTCAGTGGATCCACGATTGTCAAGCAACCATGCGATCCTCATATACTTCCTCCGTACCATAATTCCCAACCCATATGCAACCTAAGTAGAATATCATATGTATGCATGTTGCATCCACAAAACTTACATTCAACACCTGGGGGTATTTTGGTCATTTTTGCCCTTAGAGGCATTTCGGTAATTTTTCCTTAATTACGGTTTTCACTTATCTTGGCCCGTTAACAAGTCCCGTGAGCTAAGATGAACAAATACTATGCACTAGGTAGGATTCCAGAGAAGAGGAGGTGGGTCATTAAGACCGCTTAAGTACCAAGCTCTCCCTAGATCCAATCCTAGACATGCATATACCCGTTGCCACACCTTAACCCTATGACTTGTCCACGGTCGCAAATAATTAATTAAATCTTATGTGGATATCATATACTAGGCCCAAAACCCCTTAAAGAGCCCAATCAGATTCACATACCTAGATCTGGCCCATTCAGCCCAATCATATCCATATGACCCATTAGGCCCAAATCACCTGTATATGGCCCAAATCACATTTATATGGCCCACTAGGCCCAGTCACATTCATATTCATGGTCACATACAAACTTTCTATCAATTATCAATTTTTACCTATTATGGGCCAACAGCCCATCGGGCCCATTTAGCCCATCTGGCCCATATGGCCAAATCACAACCCAAGTCCACGGAATCGCCTGTGGGCCTCAGGCAACCTATCGGTTTCCCTCTTACGAGTGTTCGTGCACTCGCAAGACTACTGTAGCCAAACTTTCGGCTTTTTGGCATTTTGGCTTTTCGGCTTTTCGGCTTTTGCCGATTCATTGTATGTGTGCAGTGTATGTACACACATGGTAAGCAAGCGTGATACGATCTCCTTAGCCCAAACCTACAATCGATATCACCCTTCAATTAATTGCATGCTTAATGCTTATTTACTCAAAAATCGAAACCTCACTTTAACCTTACCTTGAGCCCAATCCTTAATCGCTTTTTCCTTGATCACGTATTTCCTAGATCTACACAATTTTTCACTATTAAAACCCGAATAATAGGTGAATCGTATCCAACACAAGTCTCCTTACCATAACTATGACCATTCGGCCACCTTAGCCAATGGGAAAAAATTACTTACCAAAACCGCAACACCTTAAGGAGCAATTCGGCAGAGAGCTAAAAACCAAGATCTGATACTAATTCCCTACCAAAGTTGATTAGAAAGAGTGAGAGACAATAATTGATACTAAACAAAGAAAACCGATTGGAAGAGCAACACTTATACTAGATTCGGTCAAAAAGTATTCGGCCCTTAGAAGATTCGATTTTTCGGCTTTTCAAACTAAGTATGGTGAATAAGGTTTATTTGGTACAGATTAAAGAAGAAGAGTAGTAGAAGAAATCAGCAAAGAAGATTGTGTAGAGGAGAATAGAAATCGGCAGAAAGAAAAGAAAGTAAAATAGAGGGTTTTCGGCTTTTTGGTTCTTAAAGAGAAAAGGGTTTCTAGCACAAAGTGAAGGGAAATTCGTCATTAACTTTTCAACCCTCCCATTCGGCACCTATTTATAGCCCTATAGCCGAATTCTTCAAGCCCAAGTTACCAATTCAGCTTCACTTACTCCTCACTTCTCATCTCCTCGTTTTTCTCCCTGATAACCCCTTGATCCTTTCCTTAATTTTCTCTTTTGAACACTCCCCTTGGAGTCCATCTTCACGCCACTTCCATCCTGCTAGAAGGCCAGAATTAAATTCTAAAAATACTAAGCTAGGATTCGAACCTTGGACCTCCTTGCTAGCTACTAACGCCACCTCACTACACCTTATGTGGCGTCACTTAGCCACTCCACCACAGGCTCTTTTTGTGTCCAATTGTTTCTTCATTTATTCAAAAGCCCAACTACTAGCCAACCCTGATTCTTTTAATAATTAAATTATAATTTCTTCTACCCCTTAATTCGAACTCAACCTTAGCTAAGACCTACTAAAATTTTCGCTTGGATAAGAATATTAAACACAATTTTCATCAAAATCGAAAATAAAGAAAATTTGGGATTTCAGGATTTTCGGATTTTAGGATTTTTGGATTTCAAGATTTTTGGGGCGTTACACATAATGCATGACTTTATTTAATGAAAAACACATAATTCATGTCATAATTAAAAGATTCAAACACTTAATGATCAAGACATAATTAAAAACTGTAGAATTAATTAAACTAAACTAACAGCCACATGCAAAACATTGCATGGACTTGTAACATTATTTTGGGTCCAATAAGGGTTGGACATCTCATGTTTAGCCCAAACTTGCTGAATCAATCCCATCATCATCTCTTTAAACTTCTTTGATCTAGCACTTGTTATAAACCCGATGAGAATTTTAGTTAGATCCTCTCTTGAAACGGGCAACTTGGAGTTTGGTCCACTTAATGAACTCAAATGCACTTCAGTCATTCCCTTGCATGTATCATGAGCTTAACAAGCTCAATGAAAGCCTAGAACAACTACTATGCAAACAATTCATTAAGAATTAACGAAACAACCATATAACACAACCTTGACAACTCGAACTTTAGTGTCATAATATACTTACTCATGCATTGTTTTCTAGTTCTTTTACATGGTAAACATGTTCACTTTTAAGCATCTACCATATTACACATATAATCACCTAACATACAAACATATATCACCATTCTCATATAATCTCATGATGTTTGAGCATATGTCACATTACTCATAAAATCACATAATATTCAAGCATATACCACAATACTCTAAAACATCTTTATAGATAATTTGCATAATGGTTACATTTCATATAAACATATCACAATACACACATATTCATAAGTTAAGATAATTTGCATAGTAACCACATACTCATTTAGGCATATATCACATTACGCATATATACATTTAAAGATAATTTGGCACTTGAGCTATGAAACATAAATGTGAGCTTTAACATCACTCATCGAATACACGGATCTCCAACATACCAAACATATACTCATAGATTCAAACATGTCCCAGAAGTGAAGCATAAAGCTAACACTGTCCTTATTTCCCCTCATATGTCCCATTGAATGGAACTTAGCTCACATTCCCTTATCCCTCCAACATGTCTTAGGGCCATAATGCCAAAAATCACTGTGCATATAGGTGAGTACTCACAATCCGATAGCATGCCAACTATATCCAACGGATTCAATAATCATAGGCCAAAATATCTTAAATCAAACACATATCACTTACCGATTATCTATGCACAATCACTGCATATTTTCGTCTTTAGTAAACCATTGTCACCAACATATACATAACATGTACACATTCACACTTTAACAATAGTTATCATATCTACATATCACATATTCACATTCACACAAGTACATAATTCACAAGATAGACATAGGTATGAGAAAGCTTACACTTAGAATTTAGAGTAGGGGTTTAAGCTACTACCGAATTCCCAAATAACACATTGAATCATGTCCACAAGCAATTATTCCAAACACTTACTGATTACGCTTTCGCCTAAAAGCCGAAAGCTCAAACTAGTTTTTCCTTGCCTTTATCTCTACTCGTGGAAGGTTCTATCGAATCCGGAACTTAAACATAAAAAATTCACATAACAATACATCCAAAAATCAGCCAAGGACTCATTACAAGCATACAAAACATAAGCCTAAACTACGTTCCCATGTAACCGAAACTTATAACATAGTAAACTTTAAATTCGAATATCTCGATCTATACTGAATCTTTTCGCCTAAAACGAATTCATTCATCTCATAATTTACCTACAACTAATTCTCAACCTTTAAACTACACAAAACTACTCAATTCAATATATCAACTTTTTAAACATGTTTTATGGCTATTTTCTAAAAATTATGAAAATTCAATAAATCTTTAACGAAACTTCAAAGTAAATTTAGAAACCATCTAATCATGTTAAAACAAGATGAAAAACACTTTTAAATCAAGTTTTTATCCACAAACCCAAAATTCACCATTAATGGCCCAATTTTTGGCTTTTATCAAGAACATGCATTTTAACGGCTAAAATATTAGTTTAAGGGACTAGATATCATTTAAAACTCATAGAAAGTAGAATGGTTACATTCAAAGGAAAAAAAAATGAGCTTTGACGCAAATTCTGATAAACCCATGTTTGGAGAAAACGATACAAATGATGAAGTTTTTGGGTGATTTTCTTGGTTTAAATAGAGGTTTTAAGATTCAATGGTGATAGAAATCAAAGAGGATTAGGAATTATAAGTAAAAATTGATTAGAAGAGTAAAGGGAAAACAAAGGGATGACACCAATATAGGGGATGAGAAGTTGACGTGAAAATTATTTGAAAAAAGGGGGGGTTTTAGGTTGATTTTGGACATTTGGTCAAATTACTTCATAAAAACTCTTAATTTTGACTCTTTTACAAATCAATCCTAATTGTCAAATTTAGAGCTGTTTAAAACTCATTTTTAGAAATTGATTTAATTTTCTGAAAACCATAATTGAAAACATTACTAATATGTCATGTCACAGAATTTCAAACACTCGAAGGCTAAAATTCCTAAAATACCCCTAAAACTCTTAGCCCTATTTTGAGGTCTGATAGACCAACATGATCCTTCAATAACAGGTGAAATTGAAGTTTTTCCTGAAAAATTTCAATAAGATTTCATCAACAAGCTCTTCATCGAACAAATGAAAGGGTTTTTAGAACTTAAGCAGTGGAGGATGACGATATTTGAATATGAGCGAGAGTTCATAAGGTTGAGTAGATATGCCAAGGACTTGGTTCCATATGAGGAAGGCATGTGCATTAGATTTGAAAGAGGGCTAAATTAAGAACTTCGAGTGTTATTATCTACTTTAGAGATCCCTGATTTTACTGCTCTATCTACGAAGGCTCAAAGGATGGAGTTACCAATTTAAGAGAGGAATAAGATGAGGGATAGAGAGACGAACAAGCGTAAAACTTCTGGCACAACTACTAATGTCGAATTTAAAAAGCCCAGAGATATAAAGGGGTATTCTACTGCTCTAGCAAGGGAGTCCCAAACTATCAACTTTCAGCGAGATCAAAGTGGACGTCAAGCCTCTTCCATGGCTAGCACTGGAGGATCTAGGAAAATGAAGGTCCCTGTTTGTAATAATTGCGGGAAGAACCATACAAGAATCTACTGGAAAGTTACTGGGGCCTGCTACAACTGTGGGGCATACAACCCATATAAAAGGGATTACTGAGTGAGAGGAGGTGGGAACACTAAACACTCTGTTCAAATAGGCCAAGAGTCTTAACTCGAGGTGAAGATTGGGACAGTAATGAAGTCTAGGTCCATGCAGGGAGCTTCGAGGAAGAACGTAGCTAAGTCAAATCCAAAAGCCTCAGCTAGGGCTTATCTAATGCAAGCAAAGGAGGACGATGAAGCCTTCAATGTTATCATAGGTAACTTTTCTTTATTTGACAACAATATACATGCACTGATAGACCCTTGGTTTATTCATTCTTATATTTGTGATAAATTTATGGATAGAAAATTCTTAAAGTTGTCTCTACTGAGGGTAGCATGATAGTTACCAATCCACTTGGTCAGAGAAGTTTGGTAAATAGGGTAGTAAAATATTATTCTTTGGGATTTGGTGGGTATGTATTTTTGGTGGACTTAATGATATTGAGTTTCCACGAATTTGACGCTATATTGGGATTGGATTGGTTAACAAGGTATAACACAGTAGTTGAGTGTAAGTCCAGAGGTGTGTGGCTATTATCTACTGACAACAACAAAGTGTATCTTTTAGGGGTTAAGCGCGATGTCAGGAAAAGTATAATCTCAACTGTCTCATCTTGGAAAATGATTGCGAAGGGTGGAGATGCTTATTTGGCATATATTTTAGGTTCAAAAATGGTGAGGGAAAACTTTAGACAATCACCAATCGTAATTGAGTTTCCAAATGTCTTTTCAGAATAACTACTAGGGATACCATTAAACAAAGATGTAGAACACTCAATTGATGTGGCACCGGGAACTGCTCCTATTTTTAGCACACCGTATAGAATGGTGCCTATAGAGCTGAAGGAGTTAAAGGCTAAGTTACAAGAACTGCTAAATAAAGGGTTTATCAAACTAAGTGTTTTGCCTTAAGGTGCGCCAATCTTGTTTGTTAATAAAAAGGATGGGACTATTTGATTGTGTATTGGTTATAAGCAGTTGAACAAGGTGACTATCAAGAATAAGTATCCGCTGTCCAAGACTGAAGATTTGTTCAATCAACTAAGTGGAGCTAGAGTATTCTCAAAGATTGATTTAATATCAGGGTATCATCAAGTCAAGGTTAAAGGGGCTGGCATTCCTAGGATTGCTTTTCACACTCGTTATGGGTATTATGAATTCCTAGTTATACCTTTTGGGTTTACTAATGCGCCAACAATGTTCATGAATTTGATGAATAGAGTATTCTAGCCCTATCTCAATCGTTGTGTAACAGTTCAATTTTGACCCTAGTCGGAATAGTAGTTTTGGGACCACAAATTTGAGTCTGAGAAATATTTTAATATTATTCTTCATGCCTATTATAAGTGAAATGACATGTGTGAAAGTCTCGTGTGAAAATTTAACTGTTTGTGTGTTTAATTTGCAAAAATGACCTAATTGCGTAAAATGCAAAAGTTGTGTGCTAGATGTTAAAAGTACTTATTTGACTTGGCTTATTAACTAAGATGTCCTTATGTGGTTATTTAACCAATGGAAGTTTGAATGGACATTTATAACCATCCATTATGTGATATTATAATAGTTTAACAAAGGTTATAATAGTAAAATGTTTATTATGTTAATATTAATAAAACAAGCATGAAATTGCTCATTATTTTCTTCATCTTTGCCGAAAATCAAGAAAAAAAAGCTAGGGTTCTTACACTTTGATATTCGGCTACTTCTAAGATTGATTAAAGGTTCATTTTTGTTTGATTTTCCATAATTTATATGTTTTTGTAATCATTGCTTCATATACTATCTAACCCATGCCTCAATTTCTAATTTTGGTAATGATTTTGAAATGTACCATTGATGAAACTATGAGTTTTGAGATGTTAGTAGATGAATTATAGAAGCTTGATGTTGGGTTTAAATGATTTGTCTTTGGATTTTTGATGAAATTGAGTAATTTGGGCTAAATTGTAAAGATGTTATTTTTGAAGGACTAAAATATGAAATAAATGAAATGTTTGGACTTGTATGAGAGCTAGGAGAATTCGGCTAAGCTTGTGTATATGCAAATTATGTGTATTTTGTGATTTTGTAAATAGGGACTAAAGTGTTGAAATGTGAAAATGTGAGGGCTAGTTTGCAAAATGCCCTAAATATGTGTTTATGGATTGAATTGAATTGAATTAATTGGTGAATAAAAAGGGTTAATTTTGAATACATATAGATCAAGAAAGAAGGAATTCAGATTTAGATCGAGGGAAGTCGAAGGCTATCGAGTAAACAATTCAAATCGATAATTTCGAGTACAAGATAAGTTATTACATGATAAATGATGTTTAAGTTATGTTTTAATGCGATTACAATGCATAAATTGTATAGATATTTGATTATGGTTTGAGTACGATGGTATTCGACTATGCTTAGCACTAAATGTGCGGTTTAATACATATAGCTTTGATTACAAATAGCATTAAGTGTGCGAGTTGGAATAGCTTCGGCTATATAAGGCACTAAGTGTGCGATACCGACTTAGCTTCGGTTAATTGAAATGGCACTAAGTGTGCGGAATTATTTTAGCTTCGGCTAACCTTTACAGCACTAAGTGTGCGGATGTTAAAATATGAATACTTTATAGAGAGTCTTGAAATACTCAAGCAAGAGGTGAGAATGAAAGTGAATAAGTATAAAGATCCAGGTATGTATGATACCTAGTGGTAGATGATATTATCTAAGTGAAGTTCATTGAATGGTTATGAACATATGGATTGGGTTGGTATAGATTTGATAGATGATTTGAGAATTTGTAAATACTTATGTGTTGATGTTTTATGTTTTATATATTGTTAACGATTATAGTTCGAGCTTACTAAGCTTTTGAAAGCTTACTTTGTGTGTGTTTGCATTGTTTTATAGATATCAAAGCTACTGCAATCTCGGGGACCGTCAAGGATCGTCACCACACTATCGAACCTTAATTTGGTACTTTTGAAAGTGTAAATATTTTTCAGTATGTCATGTATAGGCTAGAATGTCTATGTATTTAAGCTTTGGTATATATTTATGTTATGCCATGAAAGTTGGCTAACAAATGGTATGTTTGTGCTTAGTTTTGGTAAATGGTTTGTGATGCCAAATTTGAGTATGCTTGTAATGGTTATATAGCCTTGTATGTGATGGTCATTTTGAAATATGCTAAGTTGAGGAAATGGTAAGTTTAAGCATGAGATACAAGGTGCCATAAGTGAGCTATGAATTAAGCATTTTGGCATGTTGTTGTAATAAGATTTTTAATGTGTTTTGGTATAGATTTAAATAGGTTATCGAATGATGATGATTTAGTTATAATGAAGCATGTTTTGAACATGGAATTGGCTGAAAATTTTTGGTATAAATGTTGTTTAATATTGCTTGTAGGTATGACCCAAAAAGGGGTGGCAAGTTGGCTTAAACCAAGCCTGCATTGTGCCACACGATCAGGGACCACGGGCGTGCCTTGTGGCCGTGTATGCAAAGTAGTAATCTCTTAAGACCACTCGGTTATGACACATGGGCGTGTCATATGGCCATGGGCTCAAGTCAGTAGCTAGCTAAGTATCACACGGCCATAGTACACGGGCGTGTCTGTTGGTTGTGGATGAAAGTCAGTATATATACTCTGTTTTGGATCACATGGGCGTGTCTGGTGCCCATGTGAGGCACACGACCTGGTCACACGGGCGTGTGGTCTCAACAAAA
The DNA here is from genome assembly GCA_025698465.1 of Gossypium longicalyx. NCBI lineage: Eukaryota > Viridiplantae > Streptophyta > Magnoliopsida > Malvales > Malvaceae > Gossypium > Gossypium longicalyx. Next base: position 53,177,103 of record CM047006.1, on the reverse strand, counting down.
TTGAAAAAAATCTTTTTAAGTTCTGAAACTTTTGTATGTTATCAATTTGGTCCTGAATGCATGTTTAAGCACTGTATACTCAGTTATATGTGAATATTGAATGTGAATGAATGACTTCTTTTAGTAATGAGATAATTTTTGATGTGTGGTGGTTCTGATTTGAGATGTGAATCCGGTAATGCCTTTTAACCTATTCCGGTGACGGTTTCAGGTTAGTGGTGTTACACGTTGTGTGATCATCTTCATCAATGGCATTTTGGTTTATTTGAAAAGTGAAGCAGAGCATGAAGAGTACTTGCGGATAGTTTTGAATGTTCTCTGAGAAAACAAGTTATACTTTAAATTCAACAAGTGTGATTTTTTGTTGAATGAGGTTCACTTCTTCGGCCACATTATTTCCGCAGATGAAATTAAGGTAGATCTCAAGAAGATTAAGGCAGTACTAGATTGGAATCTGACAAAGAGCATTACAGAAATATGCAATTTCCTTGGATTGGCGGGGTACTACAGATGGTTCGTGAAGGGTTTTTCTATTATTGCAACGCCATTGATGCGGTTACTGAGAAAAGATGAGAAGTTTTGCTGGTTTGGTTAGTGCCAACAAAATTTGACAAGCTGAAGAAGGCATTAACCGAAGCTCCATTATTAAGCCAACAGGAATCGAGAACAAAATATGTGGTGTTCATTGATGCATCTCTGAATGGTTTAATAATTTTAAAATAATTAAAATAATTATTAAGAAAATAATTAAAAATATCAAAATAATATTTTATTTATATTTTGGGGATTAAATTAGTTATTACTCCTTTAGATTAACGTGTCAAATCATCATTTTAACTGGAGGTAATGGATGAGTGGAAAAAAGTAACAATTCAATAACGGTAATGGCTATTACGTGAGTAAAAAAATGTTGGGTAGCCGAAACTTAATCTTAACAAAAGTTAAGGGACAACAAGTGTAGTTTACCGAAAAGATAATTGGCATATTGACTTATTAAGCCTTCCAACTTTACAAAAAAAAGTCATTTTAGTCTTCCGTTTAGTTTTTCACCTCTTTTAACCCTTGAACTTTCAGTGCTTGTCAATTTGTCCCAAAATAGAAAAAAAAGTTAATGTTTGTTAACTTTGTTCACGTGGTAGTCAACGTGTATGCCATGTTACAATTAATTAATTTTTTAAAATTTAAAAATATTGAAATATATTAATTTTAATATTTTTTAATTTTAAAAAAAATAATTAATTGTTGACATGGCAATACATGTGGATGTCGAATCAATAAAGTTAACAAATGTTAAATTTTCTATTTATTTTTGGGTGATTTGACAAGTAAAGCAAGTTTAAAGGTTAAAAGAAACGAAAATTTAAATAAATGACTAAATTGATTTTTTTGTAAAATTTAAAGGACATATAAATCATTATGCTAAGAAAATATGGAAGAAACGAAAATATAAAAAAATAAAAAAACTATAAATACTTTGTTTTATGTATATATTGATGTATTTAGGTATTTGTGTTGTCTTCATTTCATGTTTAGTATTGTGTTTGAATGATATTTTGTATATTTGTCAGTGTATTTTAATTAAGATATAAAAAATCATGTGACATGGGGTAATTATGTTCATATTTTGTAGGTATTTAAAATATTATAAATGTATATAAAATGTTACTTATAAATAAGTCATTTCATATTAATTTTGGTAGATTAATATATTCATGGTCGTGTTACTATTTTTTTTATCATATTTTAAATTTTTTTTTCATTTCGCCTTTAATTTCATTTCACATGTTATATTGATTTATCTGTTTTAAATTTATTTATTTTAAAATTATATTATAACATTTATTATAACTTAATATAATTAATATAAATATTATTTTTTAACTTTTAATTTTAATTTTAAATTTCCCGAAGAGCATTTTCTAGAATACATAAAAGAGGTCTTGAGGGCATGCCAAAATCCTGATTTACAATCAAATTTACTAAAATACTTTGCTTGTTTAGCTTGATTAATTAAAACATCTTTTCTTAGAATAAAATATCTATAAAAAATAATCTTTTGATTTAATCTTTTATAATTAATTACCATCCTAACTTTTTCTCTTTTTATTTCTGCATGGTTTCTTACCATAAACGTAGGACTGGAATGTGGACTATTAGTTTTTTCTATTAATTCTTTTTCTATTAATTCTTTTTTTTAATAATTCTTTGATTTGTATATCAAATTCATCTATATCTTGTTTAGTATAGATCATAGGTTTTACTCTAATAATTTTATTAGGATTTTTTAATTTTATTTCACAATATCTAGGACTATTCTGCCATAATTTTAATGGCTCTTCACTAAAATTATCTTCTAAAATTTTAAACAACCAATAACTCGTTTCAAGTTGTTTAATTTGTTCTTTCCTTATTGGTGTAAATTCTTTTTCATACACAAATCTATGATTTTCTACTAAAGGTATTTTTACAGAAGTTTTTTCTATTGACAATATTACTAAATTTTTTTCAATAGAGAATGGTAAATGATGATATATAAAAGTATTTCCTAATAATATGTTAGGATCGATCCGATTAAGCAACGAACAAGAAAAATAGCAGAATAAATTGATAAATTGAACACACAAATTTAACGTGGAAAAACCCCTCCAAAGAGGATAAAAAACTACGGGCAAAGATAATTTTACTATAATGGCAAAAGAACGAAAAGTACAAAAGATGGAGATAAAAACTAAACCCCAAAAACTCGAAAACAAAGAACCCTCAAAACGTAAACACAAAATTCTCTAAATGTGTTATGAGTTCTAATATCTAATGGGTGTTTTTTTCTAAGGTTGTAAAAGAGCCTATTTATAGGCTAAATTCATAGGTCAAATAATAATAAAATAATCTAAACTAGTCAGTGTTTGATTGAAACAAGTAAACAGAGTTTAACTGAAACATTATTTCTCAAACTTGACTGAAAATAGGAGTCATATTTAACAAATCTCCACCTTAACTTATATTTCCACAACGTCATCTTTGCCAAAGCCCGCCACGAGCCTATCTTGAATTATGCAGGGAATTAATTGAGTCGAATTTGTGCTTAGAAACTGGAAGACTTCTAGACTTTGACTTGTACACTGCCAAATCAAAACTAACTCGGGTTTAATTTTCACGAACACAGTGCCCTAACTTTTCAAAACTTGCATCCAAAAGAGAACCTCTCTTCAACGAAAAGGTCATACCTTTTTCCCTCCTATGACCAAGTTGCCTCCGCTTTAAACGAGTTGACTTCGACTCCGTAATGGATGAGGGACGTCCGATTTCACCGGTCACTGTAGAACCTTCTAGAATATAAAGACTGTCGGTTCTCTTACCTTTTAACAAAACAAGAGCTCCACTAGATACTTTAATGCTGCTCGACTTGATGTTGATTCTGCATCCTTTCAAGTCTGAAATACTCAATGAGATAAGATTCTTTCATAAATCAGGTACATACCTAACATCTCAGAGTGTCATAATCATCCCATCATGTATCCTAATTTTAACAGTACCAATACCAATTACCTTACTAGATGAATCATTTCCCATGCGCACAACTCCACCTTCAACCAAACTGTATGTAGAGAACCATTCTCTATTTGGGACACATGTGGAAAGAACATCCCGAATCTAGGATCCACTCGGACGTGAGCTTGGATTTATCGCTCGTTGACACTAACAAGAAATCATCACCATTTTCATCAGCCAAATTAGCACCAGCTACATCTTCCTTGTTACTTTCAGCAGTTCTTTTATTTCACAGTTTATAACAATCTGCTTTGACGTGACCTAACTTTTTACAATAGCGACACCTTTTATCTCGTTTCTTTGATGCTATCAAAACGGAAGGTTGCCTATCTGCCTTACTATCCAAATGAAACTCATTGTCGAGTTTATCTCTACTCAACAAATGACCTTTCACATCTTCGAACGAGAGTTTGTCTCTGCCATAAATTAGGGTCTCCCTGAAAGACTTGTATGAAAAGGGTAAAGAGCACAATAATACCATAGTCTGATCTTCATCGTCAATATAAACCTCAACATTCTTTAAATCATTTAAAAGAGTAATGAATTGACTGATGTGATCTCTAAGAACCTCATCTCCGTTCATGCGATATGTAAATAGACGTTGTTTCAACACTAAACGGTTAGCCAGAGACTTAGTTGCATAAAGAGTTTCTAACCTTTTTCATAAGGCGGATGAGGTTTTCTCCATCAATACCTCCTGCAATACCGTATTCGCGAGGCACAACTGGATTGCAGACAAAGCCTTTTCATCAAGCTCTTCCCATTCTGTTTTATTTAGATTCTCAAGCTTTTTCCCGGTAACAATCTTTTTCAAACTGGATAGAAGTAGAATTGCCATCATCCGAACTTGTCACAGATTGAAATTTGTCTCACTATCGAACTTCTCAATTTCCAACCTTATTGTTGCCATCTCTAAATGAGCTGATTTATGAAAATTGAACTAGCTCTGATACCACTTGTTAGGATCGACCCGATTAAGTAACGAACAAGAAAAATAGCAGAATAAATTGAGAAATTGAACACACAAATTTAACGTGGAAAAACCCCTCCAAAGAGGATAAAAAACTACAGGCAAAGATAATTTTACTATAATGGCAAAAGAACAAAGAGTACAAAAGATGGAGATAAAAACTAAACCCCAAAAACCCGAAAACAAAGAACCCTCAAAACGTAAGCACAAAATTCTCTAAATGTGTTATGAGTTCTAATATCTAATGGGTGTTTTTTCTAAGGTTGTAAAAGAGCCTATTTATAGGCTAAATTCATAGGTCAAATAATAATAAAATAATCTAAACTAATCAGTGTTTGATTGAAACAAGTAAAAAGAGTTTAAATGAAATATTATTTCTCAAATTTGACTAAAAATAAGAGTCATATTTAACATAATATATCTCCATGCATTTCAGGAAAACATAATATTTTAGGAATTACAAATCTTACATTATTTATGTAAATTGGTATATTTCTAGCCTTAAATTGAATTATGGTTTCCTTACCATCTATTCCTGTAGCTCTAATTGGATTTTTCATTAATTCCTATTTTTCTACAGGAATGGCATTTTCTCTACAACTGCTGGTGGTAGCTCTAGTATCTAATAAAGCATGTCAAGAATATATTTTATATTCTCTAAATTGAAATGTAATTTCTATATATGTGTAATATTTCCTAGGTTGGAAATTTGAGAATGTAATAATATCATTTTTTTCCCATTTTCATTTGTTGAATTATTGTAGAGCAGAAAATTTGTTGAAACAACAACAAATTCCAGAAATAAAAGTTTTTTATAATCTAGGATTACCATCAGAGTTATATAATTTTATAAATGAAATATGGAAAACCCATATTTTAGAACAAAGAGCAAATTTTAAAAGAGCTCTTACAAAGTTTTCACAATTTTTAGTTGAAAAAAAAACTCAAGAAAATGAAGCCCAAGAATTATTATTAAAATCTATTTTATATAGAGATTGGGAAGAGCTTGATATAGAATATATGGATATTAAAGAGATAAACAATTTTCTTAATATATTTCAATATTTTATTCATAAAGGAACAAATAGTCCTATTATGAATAAGGTATTTAGAATATGTTTATATAATAAAGCTAGAAAAATTTTACCAATACAAATTTTTGCAAAAATAAATAAAGTTGCTTGCAATCAGCAAACTCAATTTCAAAAGACTTTTTCTGAGTACTTTTTACAAGCATATGTTTTCATGAATAAATTAGGAGAAAAAATTCCTACTATAAAATTTAGACTTAATCATAAACTATTTGATATAAGCAGTATTGAATGGGGTTTTGTTAAAGAAATAGTTGTTAAAAAATTTTCTTTTAATTTACTAAAAGATTTTCTTACAATTATTAAGACTATATTATCAAAAATAGTAAATCAAGACGATTTCTATTACTATTTTTATATTCAAATGAGTAGTCTTATTGGTATTGCTGAAAAAGAAAGATTTTATCAGCCATATCAAATCCGGATTATTCAAGGGATGATTGGAAGCCCCCACTTATCAGCCGTAAAAGAAAATAAAGAACACTTGACAAAAAACTATTGACAAGTGTTATAATAATTTTAACTATTATCAGATCCAAGCAGGAATTGATTTAATATCAATAGCTCAACACCTACTACAAAATCAACATTATAATCTATGGACAGATGGAAGAAGAATAGTTGTTGATCAGATTGGACATATCCAGAGGAATAAAGATGAAGAATCTATAAAGCTATTAAAAAAGATAGCTGATATCCATCGTACATAATCAATGAAATCAAAAACACGTGGGAGACTTGGAATTCACCAAGATTGTCACCAGAATCATTACACTTGGATGAGATAGAGACTTGGAATCTCGATAACATCCAAGAAGGATAAATTAGCTATGACATGAAAATACAAGAAAATTTTCAAGATTGACAGTAACTTGAAAAACAAGGCATCTATGTACAAACAAAGATATGATGAGAAAAATGCCAGGATACGTGGAAGCTACAATAAATTCATCGTTATCAGAAACACTGTTCAGGATTGAAGAAAAAATTAAATAGAGTTTAAGAATTTTACTGTAAATAGCAATGTAAGAAGCCTAAAGAAGGCATCGAAAAATAGTTTAGAAATCTTTTCTTTTACTTTCAATATTCTCTCTTTGTAAACACTCTATCTTTGTAAAAACCATCCTTTACTTTTAATAAAATAACTATCTTTCGCACCTATTATAGACCGTAATTGGTATCAGAGGCCCCCAGAGTAACGATTCTTTGAGAATTGATATCATAATATCCATTGTAAGTTATTGTCTTTAATTTACAATCCAGTTAATTCTGTGGTTATTTATCTTAAAACCCATATATCTGTTATTTTGTCTTACTTTTGCCTTTTTAAGTCTAAGTGAGAGACGTTAGGCCTTTGTGTGATAAGACATAATAACATAACAGACGGTTTTAGGTACCAGAGATAAATAACATGAAAGAAATAGATTATGTATATAAAGATAAAATTTGCAATCATATTATGCATATAGATTCTAAACAAGAAAATAATATTTCGACCCTTAGTAAATGATTTAATAGTTTAATGGATACAACCTCTATATATTTTAATAAATTATATAAAAAAGTTAGTAATATAGAAGAACAAGTTAATCAATTAGGAGATATTAAGGAATTAGATTTGAACAACAAATCTAAAGAAATTTTATCTAAAGTTAATAATAAATTAGAACAGGTTATTGTTAATAATAATATAGAGTCAGATATAGATTTAGGTCCTTTATATTATGGTAATAGTAATATAATATTAACTTTATCTAATGAAGAAGACACTTCTTCAGATGAATCATCTTCTACTAATAAAAGAAGTACAATTTCTGAAAAACAGAAAAGAAGATTTACTATTCAACAAAAATATAATTTTCAATCCTATAAAGAACTTATAGAACATTGAAAAAGAAGATTTACTAATAGTAAAGATAAAAATGAAAGAGTAGAATATTTAAAATTAATAAAAGAAATTTATGAAAAACATAATGATTTATTTACTCTGTTTAATTACCATTATATGTTAAATTACGATACTACAGAAAGTAGTAGTTCTAGTAATTCTAATAATCAGGAAGATATAAAGGTTACTAATTATAAATCTGATGAAGAAAATACTTCAACAGATGAAGATGAAAATATAGAAATTCCAGAACCAATGGATACTGAAGAAACAAATCCTTATGGAAAAAGAAAAATAGAGTCAGATATTCAAAACGATGATTATCTGAGAACTTTTAACAAAGATTTTGAAACAGTCGAAAATACAATTAGAATTTTTGGTAATCAAACTGAAAATATAGCTACTAATAAAATTAAAACTGAATATACAGGAGAGTGTTCTAATCAACAACCAAGTCAAACTATACCTATACCAAATAGGATAGATGATTTAAATAAGAGAAATGTGGCTCAAGGAGGAATATATTTAGATTTGACTAATATTTCAATATCAGACTATGAAAAAACTATAGATGATTGGGCACAGTCAATAACAATTGTTGTAAACAACAACAATACTTGGTCAAAAGAAAAATTCTTAAATTATTTTGTAGGAACTTTTCAAGGAGATGTATTATAATTTTTAAGAAGATGGGAAGAATCTGATGTAGGAAAAGTCCAAAAAGGACAATTAATTAATCAGATACGTACTCCTAAAGATCTTTTAAAAGGATTAACAAATATTCTAAAAACAGAATTTTGTGGCTATTTTGATAAATAAAAAAGATCAAGATAGTATAGCCAGTTATACTTTATCAAAAATTAAATTATGTGATATTAGATATCTAGAAGAATTTTCTAAAAAATTTCTTCATGAATACTAAAAACTTAAAAATGAAAATATAGAATTTTGGAAAAACCAATATTTTCATAAATTACCCCCACTATGGGATGAGATATGTATAAAGAAATATGTATCTTATTTAGAAATATGTATAAATAAATATGTATCTTATTTTGCTAAAGAAAGAATAACTTTACATTGTTTACAAACTAAAGCTTCTAAAAAAGTAAAAAAATAAATTAAGTTATAGTCATTGTACAAAAATTTTAGAAAATAAATGGGAGTTTGGATGTAAAACAATACGTCCTAATAATTATAAAAAAACATAGAAAGAAAAATAGAAAATATAAATTTATTAGATGGAAACAAGGAAATAAAAGATATACTGGTAATAATAAGAAAAAGAAAAAAATTGTTAGAAGAAAAACTTCTAAAAAATCTAAAAAACAAATATGTAAATGTTTTATATGTGATGAAGAAGGACATGTAGCGCCAAATTGTCCTAATAAAGGAAAAAGTGGTAAAAAGATGATTAAAAGTCTTGAAAAACAAGATTCAGAAATCTGTTATGAAGAGGAAATAAATCCTGAAGAAATATTATATGAACTAATATCAGAAACAGATTCTGATTTAGATGAAGAAGAGTATATATTTATGTTTAATGTAGGAAGTAGTTCTAAAAACCAATTAGAAGAAATTCCTAAGTTTGAACAACAAGATATAAAATTAGGAAATTTAATTGAGAAGAAAAAGACTTTTCTAATGAAATGATAGAAAAATAAATAAAAATCATATTTCTAAAGAAGAAGTATATAAAATATCTAAGTTTAAAATATGGAGTCAAAGACATATAGAGAAAATTAGTGGCAATACAGTCGCTAAAGATACTAGAGGTGGATTAAAAGAAATTTCATTATTTACTAAAGATAAAATTAAAAGGATTAAAAACAAAATATCCTCAAGTCAGATATATACATTTAGGAATAAATATGATAACAATTAGAGCTTTATTTAGAAAAGGTCATGATATACCTATAATAGCAATTTTATTAGATAGAAGATTTGAAAATCCAATAAAAGCACTTATTGGAAGAATTCAGTCTAATTTACATACTGGTGTAATAGGTTTTAAAGTTAAACCAAATTATTTTATATCTATTACATATCCTCTAATAGAAGAATGTTTATGTTTAAGAATTCAGACAAAAAATTCTGATATTAATGACTTAGCAGAAGATCTAGCCATAAGTTGGACTTCTATTAATGAATATACCAACACGGCAGAAGTAGAAATTAAAGAAATTAATAATAAAATAATTGAGTTATTTGAGCCTAATAAATTTACTACAGAAATACAACCAAAATTATTAAATCTAAAAGATTTATCAATACCAAGAGATTGGATGATAGATAGAATAAGTGGTGCTAGTACTTCAAAACCAGTAAGTACTATAATATATGTTATCTGGAGATAGACTATATTTTAAAAATAATGCTATAACAAATATAAATGATAATTTAGTTTTACGTTCTAATACTCAAATAGAGGAAGAAGAGGATAATATTAGTACAAATTCAACACCAATAGGTATGAAAACAGCTCAAATCCTATTTTTCCCACTAAACCTAGTAGAAATTCGAGAAATACTAGAATGGAAGAAATACAATTTGCTACAATAATTCAACAAATGAAAATGGGAAAAAATGATATTATTACATTCTCAAATTTCCAACCTAGGAAATATTATACATATATAGAAATTACATTTCAATTTAGAGAATATAAAACATATTCTTTACATGCTTTATTAGATATTGGAGTTACCACCAGTAGTTGTAGAGAAAATGCCATTCCTGTAGAAAAATGAGAATTAATGAAAAATCCAATTAGAGCTATAGGAATAGATGGTAAAGAAATCATAATTCAATTTAAGGCTAGAAATATACCAATTTATGTAAATAATGTAAGATTTGTAATTCCTAAAATATTATGTTTTCCTAAAATGCATGGAGATATATTATTAGAAAATAATTTTATATATCATCATTTACCATTCTCTATTGATAAAAATTTAGTAATATTGTCAACAGAAAAAACTTATGTAGAAATACCTTTAGTAGAAAATCATAGATTTGTGTGTGATAAAGGATTTACACTAATAAGAAAAGAACAAATTAAACAACTTGAAACGAGTCATTGGTTGTTTAAAATTTTAGAAGATAATTTTAGTGAAGAACCATTAAAATTATGACAGAATAGTCCTAGATATTGTGAAATAAAATTAAAAAATCCTAATAAAATTATTAGAGTAAAACATATGATCTATACTAAACAGGATATAGATGAATTTGATATACAAATCAAAGAATTATTAGAAAAAAAATTAATAGGAAAAACTAATAGTCCACATTCCTGTCCTGTGTTTATGGTAAGAAACCATGCAAAAATAAAAAGGGAAAAAGCTAATATGGTAATTAATTATAAAAGATTAAATCAAAATATTATTTTTGATGGATATTTTATTCCAAGAAAAGATGTTTTAATTAATCAAGCTAAACAAGCAAAGTATTTTAGTAAATTTGATAGTAAATCAGGATTTTGGCAAATAATGCTAACTGATGAATCTAAACCATTAACAGCTTTTAGTGCACCTAATGGTCATTATCAATGGAGAGTAATGCTATTTGGGTTATGTAATGCACCTCAAATCTTTCAAAGATGGATGGATACTATATTTAATAAATATAAAAAATTATGTGTAATTTATATAGATGATATTTTAATATTTTCAGAAATACTAGAAAAACGTAGAAGACATTTAAATATTATCTCTCAAGAATTTATAAAACATGGAATTATTCTGAGTCCTAAGAAAATAGAATTAGAAAAAACAAAAATAGAATTTTTAGGATTAAATTTATCAATAGATGGTCTTAAATTACAAGATCATATTATAGTAAAAATAAAAGAATTTCCTGAAGAAATTAAAGATCAAAAACAACTTCAACAATTTTTAGGAATAATTAGTTATGGAAGAAATTTCTTTCCTAACTTATCTAAAAAAATAGGTGAGTTATATGAAAAATTAAAAAAGGATAAATCTTTTAATTGGAATTGGTCTAAAAAAGATTCGGAAATTATTAAAAACACAAAATCAGAAATAAATTATACTTCAAATGTTTATTTACCAAAACAAAGTGATAAATTAATTTTAGAAACAGATGCATCACAAAATTATTGGGGATGTATTTTAAAAGCTAAAACAGTTAAAAATGAAGAATTAATATGTGGATATAATTCAGGAAAATTTAAACCAAATGAAATTAATTATGCTATATATGAAAAAGAATTATTAGCTATTAAAAAAGCAATAAAAACTCTTCTTATATATTTGGCATCTGAAAACTTTATTATAAAAACTGATAATCAGACAGTTAAACAATTTCTTACTAATAATAGTTTAGAAACTGTAACTAGAAGAATTAGATGGTATAATGAAATATGTATTTTTAATTTTGAAGTATTATATGTAAAAGGTTCTGATAATATTCTTGCTGACTATCTTAGCAGGCCTTATGGATAGAGGTAAAAAACCTCTAAAACAAGTTGGAGAATGAACTACTGTCCATAAAAAACCCAACAAATGGAAGACAATAAATCCTAATCAAGGATTTATCAAAATATCTCCACAACCATCATTATATTAAAATCAAGGATATTATATTCCTTATCAAATGGTAAGACCACCAATTGGAACTCAATTATCTCCTTCACCAAGAATGGTAAGTCAATACCCTTGGTCCCAATATCCACATTAGTCATTTCAAGCCAGTTATGCTAAAATGATTAAAGGAGTAGAAAATTTGTTGAAACAACAACAAATTCCAGAAATGAAAGATTTTTATAATCCAAGATTGCCACCAGAGTTATATAATTTTATAAATAAAATATGGAAAACTCATATTTTAGAACAAAGAGCAAATTTTAGAAGAGCTCTTACAAAGTTTTCACAATTTTTAGTTGAAAAAACAACTAAAGAAAATGAAGCTCAAGAATTATTATTAAAATCTATTTTATATAGAGATTGGGAAGAGCTTGATATAGAATATATGGATATTAAGGAGATAAACAATCTTCTTAATATATTTCAATATTTTATTCATAAAGGAACAAATAGTCCTATTATGAATAAGGTATTTAGAATATGTTTATATAATAAAGCTAGAAAAATTTTACCAATAGAAATTTTTGCAAAAATAAATAAAGTTGTTTGCAATCAGCAAACTCAATTTTAAAAGACTTTTTCTGAGTACTTTTTACAAGCATATGTTTTTATGAATGAATTAGGAGAATAAATTCCTACTATAAAATTTAGACTTAATCATGAACTATTTGATATAAGCAGTATTGAATGGGGTTTTGTTAAAGAAATAGTTGTTCAAAAATTTTCTTTTAATTTACTAAAAGATTTTCCTGCAATTATTAAGGCTATATTATCAAAAATAGTAAATCAAGACGATTTCTATTACTATTTTTATATTCAAATGAGTAGTCTTATTGGTATTGCTGAAAAAGAAAGATTTTATCAGCCATATCAAATCTGGATTATTCAAGGGATGATTGGAAGCCCCCACTTATCAGCCGTAAAAGAAAATAAAGAACACTTGACAAAAACGATTGACAAGTGTTATAATAATTTTAACTATTATCAGATCCAAGTAGGAATTGATTTAATATCAACAGCTCAACATCTACTACAAAATCAACGTTATAATATATGGACAGATGGAAGAAGAATAGTTGCTGATCAGATTAGACATATCTAGAGGAATAAAGATGAAGAATCTATAAAGCTATTAAAAAAGATAGTTGATATAGAAATTGATAATTATCTATCGTACATAATTAATGAAATCAGAAACACGTGGGAGACTTGGAATTCACCAAGATTGTCACCAGAATCATTACACTTGGATGAGATAGAGACTTGGAATCTCGATAACATCCAAGAAGGATAAATTAGCTACCACGTGAAAATACAAGAAGATTTTCAAGATTGGCAGTAACTTGAAAAACAAGGCATCTATGTACAAACAAAGATATGATGAGACAAATGTCAGGATACCTGGAAGCTACAATAAATTCATCCTTATCAGAAACACTGTTCGGGATTGAAGAAAAAATTAAATAGAGTTTAAGATTTTTACTATAAATAGCAATGTAAGAAACCTAAAGAAGGCATCCAAAAATAGTTTAAAAATATTTTCTTTTACTTTCAATATTCTCTCTTTGTAAACACTCTATCTTTGTAAAAACCATCCTTTACTTTTAATAAAATAACTATCTTTCATGAATCAACCAACATTATATTGTTATCTAATTTCTCCAAATAATAACAGAAAAATGACCACATATTTCCATTGCCTGCTACAGTTGTTTAGTTTTTTTTTTTTCTGAATAAGAAATTTATTATTCCCAATATATTACCTATAGCATACAAAAATTTGTCCAAACAAGAGATTATTCCTTTTTATCAATATAATATAAAGAAAAAGAGAAATAATGATAAATTTTAAACTCGTGTCATTTAAATACTAAACATAAACTCTAATTATTTTTCCAAATAAATGTAATTTATTATACTTAAAAGGTATTTCACCTGAAGTCTAATGTAGTAATAGATTCATGGTGTTTCAAACCACAGCATTGGGTTTATTCGCCAAAGGATGTTTATCTATTCCCAAGATGCAGGATTGATATATAGGTTTAACTTGCGTGTGGTAGTATAGTGTGTGCGTTAAGTGTATGAATTATATACTTAAATGAGATAAAGACAGTTTCAAAATTTTATTTAGAACCAAAATTAAACTAGCAGAAGATACGATTATCGTATTGAAATAAACTTGAGTTGAATAAAACTCTTTTAACATAAAGGAATGAGGAACAGATAATAAGGATAGCTTTGACAGGATGGCAACAGGTATATTTGTCATTTTAAGAGTATTGAAGTCTGGGTCATTAGTTTATACGTGCTAGTAAGAGTTAGAATTTGTCAAATTTAATATTAATCAAAATTAATTAGTATTTTTTATTTATTTAGTACTGTCTGTGGAATTAAAAAAAAAACTCTATTAATTGTTTATAATTTACTTTATATCCTAGTAATATTTTTTGAATTTAATTTTTTTTTTATTTGAGAAAGCTCTCTCAAATGGTGAGAATGCTTTAGTTAGATAAAATCTCACTCAACTAATGATTCAACAATGCTATTACCATCTAAAACAAAATGGATTGTTTGAATCCATTAAAACGAAAGAATTGCTACCGAGTCCAAAAATTGTATCATGATCCGCACAGTTAACTGTATCATGATTGTTTTATACATAACTATATATATAATATAATATATATAAATGTATACCAATAATAATTATGTATGTTAATAAATTTTTTTTACTACAAAATTTTTTTCTAAATAAAAAAAATTAACAAAATCATTATCCATTGGCCTTAGTGTGACCCAATTGTGGATAGATATCCTTATGATACCATGTTTGCAATGTTATGTGAATGTGTGGTGAACAACGTGCCTTCTTTAATTTCTAAATTACACAATATAATTGTTGCGAACAACATACTTTCTTTAAAATTATAACCACATTACACAGTGTAAATATTAAAAACTATTTTTTTAAAACTTCATATCAACTTTAATATTAACAACTGTTTGTCATGTAATAATTTACTTTTTATATAAAATTTTTGAAACTAATAATGTAGCACGTTGGCCTCCGATGTTGACCAGTCAATGCCTGAATTAATGTGTCACATCATCGATTCTAAAATTTATTTATATAATATATAACTACTAAAATCTATAATATATAATAACATATCTATTTATATAACAACTACCAAAATTTATATTGTATAAAAATATTCTATACAGATAAGGAAATCTATAATATATACCCAACATATCTAAACATCTTCTAATAGAAATTTTAATATTTAGTTAGAAGTTTTAAAAGTTTATGGGAATAACCAATTAAAAGTTTTATCTTTTATAGGAGCTCACGGGAAACTCATATTAAGAAGCTCACCCAAAATTTTTGGTAATGAAAGAGATAATAACTAATTTAGCTTAGAGTTATTGCTAAAAAATCAACTTAGTAATTTTAGATTTTTATTTAACAATAGTTCCAAAACAATAAAAAATTTTAAAAATCTATATATAAAATATTATGTACTATTATGTGTAATTTGTCCATCTTGATTTATTGGTCTTTTTATATTTGTATAAAAGCTTATAATATTTTATTTTGTTAGAATTTAATGTTGTACAAAGGTTTGTCTTTAATTTTTAATAATTAAGTGTAGTATTTAATTTTATGTTGTTAGTTAAAAGTGTAAGCAATTCCACATTATCTAGAAACAAGTTGCATATAGATTATGAGTGTATATATATCCGTATCTCACATTGTTTAAGAAAACAAGGAAAATGAGATTTGAAGTCTATATACAAATCTATTTTTGTAAGATTTATTTTCACGACATACACAAAAAAATATTAAGTAGAAAACGGTTTAAAAATAGCATTTTTTAATAATTTATTCATAGATTGCAAATAATTTTATTTTATTTTAATTATCAGAACATATATATATTCTCAATTTAATACATGTTTCAGAATTTAGGACCAAAATAGTAGATCTTATATGATTAATTTTTGTTTGTACTGTAAGTTTTATTATTTTGCTTTTTTGAAACATTAAACGTAATGTTCAAGTTTTTATTTATATAACATTAAAATATTGTTATGAAATTTGTAAGTATATATTTGTTTCATAATATAGTTTTGAAATTTTTATATTGTGGTTGTGTTGTATGATTTTACATACGCAACCTCTTTTCTATTGGCATTTCTCTTTTAAATTCGTCTCGTTTGGAATTTGATTTGAACGTAGTTAACTGTGCGGATCATGATACAGTTTTTGGACTCGGTAGCAATTCTTTCGTAGGTAGAGAGAAAATGTCTTAATATGTGTCACTCTTCATTTCCAAGAACTCATGTTTGTACATATCGTCCATGTATTGCATATAAGTCGCATTGTAAAGGACACATGCCTCTATCATGGATATCAGAATGCTTGAAACCTCTCACAACTGCACCATATTCTTTGCTGAAGGTCTACAGCGTATAACATGGTAAAGAGACATGTGTGCTGCCCAGCAAACTCATACACTTGGAAAGTTTCATATTCACGTGATAAGCATTCAACCCTCATCGAGCGTGCTTTTCTACAATTAGCATACATAGCTCGTTTCAGTTCCTCGTAAAAGATGTGACTCGCATCTATCATGGCAACCTATTTTTTTTCTCATCTTCGCAAACAACTCTCCCAATCTCTAAAATGTTGAAGTGAACAGAAAAGTTATTGGCAAATGTGGCATCCTCTTTATAATGAAATCAATGGCATCAGCTTGGTTGGTTGTCATATGATTATATTAGTGACCTTTATTATATGATTGAGCCTAAGCTTAAAATGGGATTTTATCCAGTCATTTCATTGTTGAAAAAACCAGTTAAGAAAATAGTGAACGTTGCATAGTGAAGGTTCAATTTTTTCTTAAAATACAGCATTGTGATATTTTTAGAAATAAACCCTTAACCGAATTATTACTTGTGTTTTTAGCGAGGTGGTCTAGGTCATTTTCTAGCCTTCTACCAAACAATCTTCTTTGTCGTCCTCAAGCTCCGACTTATTTTGAGTATGGGCTCACACGAACTAAATGCATATAATGAAATACTTTGATTAACTTTGAATGGGTGAAAGGAACTCATAAAAGAACAAATGAATACTATATTTACTCAAGAATGAATGGAAGATTTAGCTTGAATATTATTGAACTAGAGGGGGTATTTATACAAATAGAATGATAGGAGAACTAGAATTTAACCACCTAATAGAATCTTGAATTAGACCTAATTTTGTTCTACAACTAACTCAAATATTCACCCATCTACTACTGTATTGTGACCTAAAGTTTCTCCTTGAACTGGCAAAAAGGAGATGAGGATAATATTCACCCATCTACTCCTGTATCGTGACCTAAAGTTTCTCCCTGAACCATCAAAAAGGCGATGAGGATAATGGTTTAGTGAGAACATCAACAAGTTTGTCACAAGCAAAAACTTCACCAACAAATAGCATTCCGACTGTAGCTTTCTCCCGAACAAAGAAAAGATCGTTAAAATACCATTCCTCGATATTCTGCTTTAGTCGTCGATCGAGAAACAACCTGGTGTTTCGTGGAGCACCAAGAAACTAGATTCCCACCAAAGTAAATACAATACCCAGTAGTAGACCGACGATTGTCAAAACCCAAACCTCAATTTTCATAAGCATACCCAACTAAAGACAATCGTTTAGAAGGTCAAATTTATAACCCACAGAGGTACGTAAGATGCGTTTGATGGCAACAAAATGTATATCAGTTGGAGCGTGCACGAATTGACATATTCTATTAACATCGTAGGCAATATCAAGTCAAGTAAGAATCACATACTGTAATGCTCCGGCAATACTCTGATATTCACGTGGATCAACAAAAGGTGTTCCCATGTGTTTGGATAGAGAAGAAGAACTAACCATAGGTGTAGGTACTCCTTTAGCCTTGTCCATATGACATCGTTCTAACAGGTCAAGAATGTATTTCCTCTAACAAAGATGAAGGCCACTGTTTGGGAGATGAGTCACCTCAATACCCAAGAAATAGTGAAGAAAACTCATGTCTTTGAGTGAAAACTCAGTGTGAAGTTGACGTACAAACATATTAATCTCAAAACTAGAGTCCCCAGTAATAATGATGTCATAAACCAAGACATATATACAAGACACAGTAGTAATACGAATAAACAAAGAGGCATCTGACTCGGAAAGCATAGACCAACGAAGACAAGGAAAGCCTTCAACTTATCAAACCAGGCCCTTGGAGCTTGCCTTAGCCCATACAATACTTTGTTTAACCGACATACAAGAGGTTGCCCATTTTCATTTATTTGAACATAATCGGGAGGCTACTACATGTATACTTCTTTAGTCAAATCACCATCGAAGAAAGCATTATTAATATCAACCTATCGCAACGACCACTGTTTAGAGACAATAATAGATAGAATGGTACAAATTGGAGCGGGTTTGACCACCAGACTGAATGTTTCACGAAAATCACACTTAGGAACTTGAGAACACCTTTTTCCAACCAATCGTCCTTTCTAGTGAGCCACTATCCGATCAAGATTCCGTTTTACCTTAAAGAGCCACTTGTAACCAATTGCCTTTCGACCTTATGGTAAGGGAACTAAAGTCTAATTGTTGTTATGGAGCAAAGCATCATACCCCTCTTGAGCAGTCTTTCTCCATTCAGCGCTCGTAAAAGCTTCTTCAATATTATGATGTTCTTGATCGACAAGTTCAACGATTAACACCTTCGATTTAAAAATACTGACTTTTGATTGAGTGACCATCGAATGAGTATTAACGAACTGAAGCGGAGGAAGATAAAAAGGAATGGGAACTTCTGGTGGAGGAGAGAAAGTGTTAGAGCTGCTATCAACACAAATACTAACATTGTAACACCCCAAACTCAGCCTAGAAGTTAGGTCCAAATCTGACGTGTCACATTGAAGTATTTTTTGAAAACCATGTTTTCATTGAAAACCCTTCTTATTTGAAAACTTGAGTAAAATCCTAGTTACGTTAGTTTATTTTATAAAGTGGTACATTGAAAAGTTATTAATTCTATTACCAAAATTTCTTTTTAGTTGCGGAATCTAATTTTAAAAGTAATTGATTTACAAAAATGTGATGTTAGAAATTAAGTTGCGAAACCATTCCGAGAATGTTGCGAAAACGTAGTGTTGTTTAAAAATAGTTATAAATTGAAGTAAATAAAACCCAAAGTTAAAATCCAGAAACTTTAAGAGGCCCTATTATAAAATTTGAAAACCCAAAATGGAATCTAAAACATAAATAAAGTCCAAAGGCAGTCGTGTGGTCATCTCCAAGTCCCTCGCAGCATCGATCCTCCTAATGCTGGCGATTACCTGCACAGTTAATAAACGGGGTGAGTTTATGAAAACTCAGTGTGTAATTCCCTTACTAGAGTAGCGGTCAATTTACAGAAACAGAAAACAGAACAGTTTGGGCCAAAGCCCTTTTAACAACAACAGTACAGTCCAGTTCAAAGCATACGTAGGCCGAAGCCCACTACAATATCATTTGGGTCATAGCCCATAATAGAATCAATTGGGCCTAGCCCAAACCAATAACAGAACAAGTGGGCCTAAGCCCTATACAGTGATAGATCTCATAAACAGGTATGCAACAGTATGAGGATGCATCCCACCCCGATCCAGCCAACACACAACCCGTACCAACCCTACATTTACGTGGGGATAAAATCGACCCACCCAGCCAGCACACCAATGTTAGCACCGGTTGCGACACTAACCGAAATCGCAGCAAAGCTGCTAGTATATATGCGGCTTTAAGCCTTCAGTAGCGGTATTATAATTGGCACAAAGCCATTGGTAACTGTATTATGCTTGGCACATAGCCATCAGCGACGGTAATATAATCGGCACAAAACCTTGGTTAAATATGATCGACACAGAGTCAACAATAAGTATGTTAGGCACATAGCCACGGGTAAATATGTTTGGCAGCCATAGTCAAGATGGAATAGAGCCATTTTTAGGTTGGCACATAGCCATAATTAGATTACATGGCTTTAAGCCGTCCGTCGGTCCACAGTCATCTTGTGCGACCTGTGTAACCTTAACTAATCAATACTGGGTCCATAGTCGTCTCGTGTGACCTGTGCAACCCTATCAGAACAGAACTTCCTCCATATCAATGTCCCAAACCATGCAATATGTCGTGTATGTCATGTTCAATCATCACACGTGTATGCAGAATGGCCATACTCAGTAACAGTCATTTAAACATATATTAAAAGCATATCAGTCATACAACCACAGTCAAGTTAATTAAAACGCAGTCATACATTCACAGTCAAATCAGTCATAGCCCAAGTCAGTCATTTACCCACAAGGGCAAAACAATCATTTTACTCTTTAAGGCAAAACAGTCATTTTACCCTACGAGGGTATTTCGGTAATCTTACCCTACTGGGGTATTTTGGTAATCCTACCCTATAGGGATATTTTGATAATCCTACCCTACAGGGGTATTTCGGTAATTTTACAAATAGAAGGTATTTCGATAATTTCACAAATCGGGGTATTTCGATAATTTTACAAATTGGGGGTATTTCGATAATTTCACAAGTCAGGGGTATTTCGATAATTTTACAAATTGGGGGTATTTTGGTAATTTCACAAGTCAGGGGTATTTTGATAATTTCACAAATCGAGGGTATTTCGATAATTTCACAAATTAAGGGTATTTTAATAATTTTATAACCTGAGGGTATTTCAATAATTTTACAAATTGAGGGTATTTCGGTAATTTTACAACTAGGGTATTTCAGTAATTTTACAAATCGGGGGTCTTAACGACCCAACCGAGGGTCTATTGTCACCTCGAGCGACCTAAGTAACCTAAACAAACATAACGGTGCAAGTGGGCCTAAGGCCCATTACTCGGCCCAAGTGGGCCCACACGCTCATTTGGCCCATTTAGCCTAAAATTAGATACAGCTATGTGTACACCATAGCCCGATTCATTAATAGTCACTTAAGGTAAATTTTATTTGTGTTAGCCCACGAGCCCATTGGGCCTACACGGCCCATTTAACAGTGAAATTTACCCACGCGAGTCCACGGGCCCATTGGGCCCATACGGCCCATTTAACCCAAAACTATTCACGGCTATACGAATGATGTAGCCCAGTCCAAAACTTACCACATAACATACATTTTATCCATGTGGCCCACAAGCCCATATGGCCTACACGGTCTAGTTCGTCCTAACGTGGCCTAGAACGGCCTATGCCATGTACGCGACATGACAAGCCCAACCATATTCCATCAAGTAGTTGATTTGACACAAGCGGGCCCACAGACCCATTCGGCCTATTTGGCCCATCTTGTGGCCCAAGTGGCCCACTACGGCCTAATCCCACGAATTCGCTCATGGTGGCCTTCCTCGTCGTACGCCTACGTTCTGTTAGCTCGGTTCACCACATGCGCGATCGCACGCTCGTGTGGCATCATACGCCATATTTTCAGCTTTTCGGCATTTTGCCGATCTACAGTCATAGCAGAGTAAACAACACACACATTTTTGGCTTTTCAGCCGATTATCAAAATAAGGCATATGGCTACACACCTCTTCGTGAAGTCGAGAGAACTGCTCACACCTAAAGCCTTGACCGAAAGGAGTGTGGCTAACTACACTTAGATTGGTTAAAGCCGATCACACGTACCCTGACACTTAACTGCACACATAAGAGATTAATAGATAGAACCCGTTAAGAAATAGCCTAAAATTCATAAAGATAATACTTAAAGAACTAAGAGTAATCGGCCTATACCTAAACCAATAAGGTATCGAAATTACCTTAACCCAATATTGGAAGATCGGGTCTCGATGCTTCGAGAACGTTCGGTGCCCTTTACTCCTCAGTAATAGCTGTAATCCACGAACATACATCATGGAAGAAGGAGGGTCACCATTCGACAATCACAGAGAATTAGGAGAAAGGGTATTCGGTTCAAAGAAGATAATAGAAAAAACAAAGTTGACAGATCGCTAAACGGTATACTTACTGATTCGTTAGAACACTTGTAGGTCGAAATGTTTGATCGAAAGAAAAGGGAAAAAAAGAATAAAGGCAGAGAAAGAGAGGTTGAATTCGGATCACATTAAGAAGAATAGGAAATAGGGAGAAGAGAATAAAGAAAACTAATGGGAAGAAATCGGTTTAGGTAAAGGAAGAAAAAGAAGAAGAAGTGCAAGAAAAGGAAGACAATTCGGCTAGGCAAGAATAAAGTAACGAGAGAAGCAATATTGAGAACAAGGAGGAAAGAAAATTGGCACCTTATGACTTGGGTTTCAGAAAAGTGACTAATGGAAATTTGAAGATTACTAACCAGAGAAAAATAAAAACTATAATGGTCAAAACGCAAAACACACAATAACAAGAATGACCAAAACTCCAAAAGAAATGCTACCGAAACAAAATGGAAAACTACTTAATGACTTATACTAATTCGGTACCCCAACACCCCTAAATTGCCGAAAAATGCACCATAATGGACCTTTAGCCGAATTTGCCTAAACAAACTCCCCCAATTGGCTCCAACTTCTCCCATTTCAAAATATTTCAAAAACTCCACCAATCCCTCAGTCGAATTTTTGCCTTGATTTACTCCAACTCCCCATTCAAATTCAATTCAAATTCTTATGACCAATTCAACCACAGAGTTCTAGTCCAGTTCCAACACCTCCCCAGCTCAAGCAGCAAAATAAACATACAATTGCGCATGCCATGCCTCGAACCTCAAACTCCTTACCACACAAGTAGCACCATCTTGCCACTAGATCCTTTCTCTTTTTGTGTCATAAAACAAACACTAATTATTATAAGTCCTATAAGCTAACATCCAATTTCACTTAAGAGCCTAAAAATTAAAGTTTTGTAAACACCCAGACTTGAACCCAGGCTTCTCAAGCACTCCTAAATATGCCCAAATACTTAGCCACTAAAGCTACACATAATTTGTGAAATTTCTTGCACACCTAAACTTTTATGCGTTCCCATACTCAAGGCCCATTCCTTCTAGGCTGAAATTCGGGGTGCTACAAACATTGTTAGCATTAGGAGTCAAGATTGGAACAAGCATGTTTGAAATGGGTTCAGAGGAGGAAACCGTCGAGTGAATCAATAGAGTAACATTTGAGAACAGTGGATGTAGAGGAGAGAAGTGAATGATGGGTAAAATAATGGTAACTCGATCTGATGCCGAAGACTCATATGATGCACTCGAAGAAGCAAACAAGAACCGGTTCTCATCGAACACCACATGTTGAGAAATAAATAGCTGTCTATCCGGAGTAAGACATGGTTGGAATTGAAACTCTAACTTATGTTGCTTAAACGGTCAGAGATACGGATAACAACAAGAACCAAAAACACAAAGGTGATCATATTCCGGAGGAGTAGCATAAAGAACCAAATACGAAGACTGATTTTGAAGAATTGGAGTTGGCAACCGATTTACCAAATGAACAACACATGAAAGGCAAATCCCTAGTATTTCATTGGCAAATGGGCTTGAGCTAGTAATGTAAGCCCAACTTTCACTATATGACGCTGCTTTCTTTCAAAAATCTTGTTTTGCTCGTACGTGTGTTGACAAGTAACATGATAGAGAATTCCATGCTTAGCCAACAAGTAAATGAGCGAAATTCACCACCCCAGTTACTCTGAAACTACTTTATATCTTTGTCAAACTAAACTTTCACCAATTTTTGAAAATGAATAAAATGATCAGTAGCTTCATACTTCTTTTGGATGAGAAATAACTTTGTAAACCTACTACAAACATCAACAAACAAAACATAATACCAACTAGTCGCAGAACTAACAGAAATGGGTCCACATAGATTAAAAACAACTAAATCAAACGGATGATGATACACGGTGGTAGAAGCCAAAAATGGTAGGTTGTGTGACTTCCCTTATTGACAAGCAGAACATACATGCTACATTTTATTATTATCAACAAAACGTTACAAGTTTTTAAAACCAAACTGATAATATTCGATGATGGGTGTCCAAGTCGACGATGCCACAATTTAAACAAACTACACTTAGTAGGAAAGGAAGAGCACCGATATAATCCCTCATGTGTGTGGCCTCGAAACAAAATTTCTTGGGTTTGTATATCCTCTACAAGATAATAAAATGGGTGAAATATGAAAAACACATTATTATCCTGAGCAAACTGAGAAACTAATTGCAAATTTTTTTGAATAGTAGGTACATGTAACACATTTGTTAAGTGCAACAATTTACGAGAAGTAGAAATAACGCTATGACCCAAACGCACAATATGAGCACAAGTACCATCACCCATAAGTAGAGGAATTTTACCTGAATATTGACTTAAATTATTCAATATAGAAGCCTCCTAACATACATGGTTGGTGGC
Organism: Gossypium longicalyx; assembly: GCA_025698465.1. Lineage (NCBI taxonomy): Eukaryota > Viridiplantae > Streptophyta > Magnoliopsida > Malvales > Malvaceae > Gossypium > Gossypium longicalyx. The sequence goes on along the minus strand of CM047006.1, from coordinate 53,152,536 downwards.
ACCAAAGTTGAAGTACCAAACAGACATCTTGGTAGATGTAGAAGGCAATGACATAGACAGCCCAGCAGAAACACCACTTGGTAAACTAGGCCTAGCAGAATTTATAGCAGGAGGCCCAACAAACTCAAGAGCAGAAAGACCAAAAGCAAACCCAGACGGATTAATGTCAATAGACCCAAAAAAAGGCCTTGCTGAATTAATCCCAACAGACCTAAACGCATGTGTAGTAGAGCTATCAGCAGTAGGCTCGATCGATCTATACATAACATGTTCGAACCCAAGCCCAACAGATCTAACGGGAGATGGAGATCCATATGGCAGTGGCCCACTTAGCTTTGGCGCACTTAAGCTACTAGGCTAGCTTGAGAGAATGGCACAGTAGAGACACTGTGGGATTAGGACCCATAAGGTACTGAAGAGGAAAACCCAACAGATAAAAAAAGGCTAGGGTTTAGGATAACCTCCAAAAACCCTTTAGAAGATAGAGAGGAACACGATGCTGGAGGACCAACAAACGAAAGATTGAACTGGTAATAGTACCATTGAGCAAGGTGGCCAAGACGATCACAGATTGGACACAGGCATGATTACTCTGGCCATGACCACGATAAGGACCCCGACCACTATTAGAAAAAAGGCCGAGTGATCTAGACTCAAACATGGAGACTGACAGAGGAGTCATCGCCAGATCACTCGATAGAGGCGAATGTTAAACGATTTTGGCCTGTAGAGGAGTCTCTGAAACAAATCACATCTGTCATTTTTCGCATTCAAGCAAGATATCAACTAAACGATCCATCTTTAAGGGTTTCGATAAAAATGAAACAATTGTAAGAACTGATTCAAACTCTACCGAAAGACCCGCAAGCACGATGTCAACCTGCTCAGTGGTCGAAACAAGATGTCAAGAAGGTCCAAGTAGATCTAAAACATTCTTTATTTTGGCAAGGTATTCTTTGATTAACATGTGACCTTTCTTCAAAGAATATGTAGGTCATGTTTCAACCTAGAGATCTTGGCATCGGAAGCTGTAGCTGACAGATAGGTCATTTTGCTCCATACTTCTTGAGTGGTGTTAGCACCTATAAAATATGAAAAAAATATATCACCACTGATCATGGATAAAGACAAGATGCAAGAAGTTTATCTTGTTGATGGTAAGACACAAAATTCGGGATAGAAATCAACTTCCCTTCTTGATCCGGCACAAACTGGGACGAAGTTGAAAGAGCGCCATTAACATAATCAGTAAGTCTATAGTCATTGATAATTAGCTTTAGTTGATGTTTCAATTGAACAAATGTATCTTCCCTAAGCTTCACTGTATCATGTCTAGCGAATGACTGGACAATTCGGTAAGATCTTTCTCCATCGAAAAAACATGGTGATGAGGAACTAAGTGTAACAGCCCATTTTCGGTAAGGGCAGAATAGTGGTTTTGGGACCACAAATCCACGTAAAAAATAAAAGTGTTTTCAAAACCACAAATTCGAGCCAAAAATAAATTTTTTTGTTTTTTTTATGGTTGGCATCATGATAGGAAGGTCACATAAAAATTTTGATACGAAAATTTTACCGATTGTGTGTTAAATTAGGGAAAGGACTAAATTGCATAAAATGCAAATATTGGGTTCTAGTAGCTATAGGTATCAAATAGTAATGCAATTCAATAGACCGTTAAAGAAAAGTATGTAGATATTTTAATGACTCATCCAAGAAAAAATTAGAAAAGGGTAGGGACTAAATTGAAAATCAATAAAATTAATAGATGATAGTTAATTAAAAAGAAAAAATCATCTATTTTCATATCATCTTCCCCAATTTTTCTATGGAAACCCTAGGAGAGAGGAAGAAAACTTTTCAAGCTTAAAAAGATCCGAAAAGTCCAACTACAGAACTAGATCGAGGAAAGCAAAAGGTTTCAGATTAGTTGAAATTCAAATATGAACCATTATCAAGGTAAGTTTGTGTGACTTAAAGATATATGTTAATATGCTTGAATTGAATTGTATGATTGTGTTGACATGTATGAGATGAGATACATAATGAAATTGTAACGCCCCCTTACCCGAGACCGTCGCCGGAGTCGAGTATGAGGAGTTACTAGACTTAATTTAACATTTTAAGAACTTTGGATCATTTGTTTCTACATTCACAGCTTTCTAGCTACTTGCGTCACAGTTATAAGAAAAATCATATCTCGAGTTACGAAACTTGAAATCAAGATCCGTAAATTTTTCCTGAATCTAGACTCATATACCTATTTACTAATTTTTTTTATAAAATTTTTGGCTGGGCCAGTTAGTACAGTTTATTAGTTAAAGTTACCCCTGTTTCAGGACTTGACTGGACTGACCTCTGTTTACTACTAACCACATTTCTCTCTGTAAAAAATTCATATGACTATGAGTTTTGTTTTTGATGAAACTAGAATCAATAAGGATTCCGATAATATAAAATAAAACACCTAATTATATCTGTACAATTTATGGTGAATTTCTAAAGTTGGAACAAGGGATCCAGAAATTGTTCTGGCTCTATTTCACTAAAATTCAAATATCTTCTAACATATAATTCCTTTACCTGTTTAGTTTGTTTTATGTAAACTAGACATATTAGGCTTCAATTTCATATTTAATACATCACCAAATTCGATTTCTATGATTTTTAGTAAATTTTCAAACTCACTTCGGTGTTGCTGCAATGTTCTATTTATGGCAAATTTCATCCTTTTTATGAGTTTTCATGAACTAGATAACCTATTAACCTTCCATGACATCAAACATAATCTAAACTAACCATTTCCATGACTTATCATTATCAAGCATTTTCTCAACCAATCCATCATCATATCATAAGATCATTTACATAAAATAGGTATATTGCTATACATGCCATACTTAAATTTTACAAGCCATTTACCAAAAAGTCCTCCAGATAGTGTGATCGAGCCTTTGACCTATCCCGATTCCTGAGCTGGCTTGTCCAAAACTACAATGAATAAGAAGGAGGAAGTAAGCATAAATGCTTAGTAAGTTCATATGCAAATAACAAGTAACATAACAAAGCAATTATACCAAACAACATTAGCATGGTATCACCAAAACATATATCACATTTCTAATCATTATTCATCATCTTACTACTTTAACGTTGTTGTATCAATACTCAACCCGAGGGTTAAGTACATACCTGTCCAAAGTATCCATTTCACAACACTTACCAATACGTCCCTTTTCATCTCGAGTATTCCTCCATTTGAGTGGAACTTTACCCGTTGAACACATCGGAATATAATTCAGATACATGGATAATTTGCACATAAGTGCCATATATGCAATCAAGCAATCATGTAACCCGCCCCTAAGTGAACTCGGACTCAACTTAACGAGCTCAGGCGTTCGCATCCATAAGTGAACTCGGACTCAACTCAACGAGTTCGGATGCCTATTTACATCTCACGAACTCGGACTCAACTCAACGAGTTCGGACATTCGCATCCATAAGTGAACTCGGACTCAACTCAACGAGTTCGGATGCTTAACCATCCTAGTGACATGTCACTTGTATCCTAATCTATTCCTAAGGTTCAAACGGGATTTTCCTCGAACACATATCCTTGCCGTCTTCCGTAGAATACTGAAAGCAATACTCGTTAACAATTTATATTTAACAAGTAGCTCACATAGTTTACATTTTATTCGAAAATAACCACAAAACATATATTTCATGATAAAAATCAGCATATCATATAATTGACATCAGTAACTTAAAAATAACAATTATGCTACATTATTTACACATGAACTTACCTTGGTACCAAATATAAAGATTTTGCAATTTAGTCCACAATCTTTTCTTTTCCTCGATTGGGGTCGATTCCACGTCTTTCTTGATCTAAAATAACACATTTAGCTTATTTAATACTCACATTATCAAATTAATCCTTAATTCAAATTTTGGCAAAATTACAATTTTACCCCTAAACTTTTGCATATTTACACTTTTGCCCCTAGGCTCGGGATTAAACTTTATTCCTTATTCTTATGTTTTATAACATGCTGATCACTTTTCCCTTGTATGGAAACATCAAATTCTCACTCTAACATGTACTTGTGACTATTAGGTATTTTTGCCGATTAAGTCCTTTTACTCGTTTTCACTCAAAACCGAGTAGCACAAGTTGTCTAACATAATTTAAAACCTCATATTCTATTATAAAACATGAAAATACACAAATTTCACCTATGGGTATTTTTCCAAATATGAATCCTAGGTTAAATTATTGCTAGCATAAGCTAAATCGAGCTACCGGGATCTCAAAAACGTAAAAATCATTAAAAACGGGGCTTGGAATCACTTACTATGAGGCTTGAAAGTTGAAGAAACCCTAGCTATGGAGAGAGTAAAATTCGGCAGCAACCATATGAAGAAGATGACCATTTTGTGTTATTTTTCCCATTTTATTTCATTTAATATCCAAATGACCAAAATGCCCCTCCTTACTAAACTTTCAAAAATTCCTTCCATGTCCTAATTTTGTCCATGAACTTAAAATTGGTAAAATTGCTATTTAAGACCTCCTAATTAATATTTCAAAGCAATTTCATACTAAAAACTTCTAGAATATAAGTTTTGCAACTTATTCAATTTAGTCCCTAACTTTAAATTAAACTCGTTATGCCAAAAATTTCTTCACAAAATCTTCACACAATTATGCAATCATATCATAAACCTCAAAATAATTATAAAATAATTATTTCTATCTCAAATTTGTGGTCACGAAACCACTATTCTGATTAGGCCCTAATTCGGGATATTACAGAAATAGTCATAAGTTGTGAAATATGAACAAATTGTCATGTACCGGTTGAATGTTGAATTTTGATGGATTAAGGTGATTTCTTGAATAAGAATAATATTGTACATGTTGCAGATAGAATTTAGCCCGAACGGGTAATTCTAATGTAAGCCCTCTTGAGCTTAGGTTATAAATTGGATTTAGCCCGGATGGGTAATCCAAATTAAGCTCTCTAGAGCATTTGCTACGAGTAGCATTTAGCTTGAACCGATAATCCTGTTGTAAAATATGTAACAGTTCGATTTTGGGCCTAATCGGAATAGTGGTTTTAGGACCACAAATTCGGATTCAGAGAAATTATTTTATTATTATTTTGGTATCATAGCATGATTATATGAGTGCATGAAAATTTTGGTGAATTAATTTTAGCTATTGTGAGCTCAATTACGAAAAAAGACTAAATCGCATAAAGGGAAAAAGTTTTGTTTTACTAGCTAGATGTGTTAAATAGCTAGAGAACCATAATTTGTGGACTTTAAACTGCAATTAGACCCTTTTAAATGAGGTGGCTGACCATATGGGACAAAGAGAGTCATGTTGACTAGGTTAGGTGAACATTTGGTGACTTATTTGACTAAAATAAAAATAAAGAAAAGAGAAGCTATAGTGTCATCTTTTCCACTGATTTTTTTCAGCAACTAAGGGGGTTTAGAGAGTTCAAAATATCATCCATTTGTATCTCTTGCAAGTAAGTCATTTAGAAAGTTATTCTGGATGATTTTTATATTTTTAGACCCCTTGTAGCCTGAGCTTTCTAATAAGGGAGTTATTTTGCAAAATTTATGAAAGCCTAGGGTTTTCCTATGAGAGCATTTATGTTGTTAGCTGAAATTTTATGGAAGAAAATGAATTTTGGTTGTTAAATAAACAACTTTTGTGAAAGATGTTTCATGAAAACACCTAAATGGGCTATTTAGTAAAGTTTGTAAAATAGGTGGTAATTGTGTGAAATGTTTGAAATTGTGAGTTGCTATAAGTATAAAAAGAGTTTGGCTAGGCTTGGTTAATGAGGAAACTTGTTAAAAATTGATTTACGAGCCTAAGGGAAAAATCGTAATTTTTGTAAAGTCTAAGGGTAAACGGTCGTTTTGCCGAATTGTGAATTGTGGAATGTTTTTATCAATGTGATGATTAAATGAGTGAAATTTTATTATTATAGATCAAGAAATACGCAATCCGGACCTAGACTGGGGAAAAGGCAAGTAAGCGGGTTAAATACAATTAATCGCCTACATTTTGTGTACCGAGGTGAGTTGTAAGTAAATAATGTAACTTATTTGTATTTATGTATTGTATAATTAATATGACATAAATTATGGGCTATTGTTGTGAATGTGCATGATGAGAATTGATGTAGTAGAGGCTCCCTGTTGAACCTTAGGAATAATTTGGATATCCATGCCATGACATTTGGGTGATGTGAGTGCTAGTGTAAGACCTGCTTGGGACATGGCATCGGCACCGATAGATGAGAGCCAGTGTAAGACCTATCTAGGACATGGCATCAGCCTCAAGATATGCAAGCTAGTGTAAGACCTGTCTGGGACTTGGAATCGGCTTGAGGTGTGTCAGTGTAAGACCTGTTTGGGACATGGCTTCGGCACAGATAAGTGAGAGCCAGTGTAAGACCTGTATGGGATATGGCATTGACACAGATAAGTGAGAGCCAGTGTAAGACCTATCTAGGACATGGCATCGGCCTCGATGTATGGAAGTCAGCGTAAGACCTGTCTGGGACATGGCATCGACTTAGATATGAGAGCTAGTGTAAGACCATGTTTGGAACATAGCGTCGGCATCGTACCCTATGTTTGAGACTTAGTGATTATCCTGTAGTATTTCAAATGGTTCAACGGGAAAATTTGCAGTTTATGTCAAAATGATAGAGCTTATGACCATGTTGTGAGTGGTACAGGTACTTATATGCAATTAATGATATGTGAACTCTATTCTTGTTGTATGAATAGCGAGGAATGAATATGAGTAAGTTGTGTTATGAACATTTACTCTTTTGTCGAGTTATAATATATTGGGAGTATGATCACATGTGGTAACATGATTGTTATTTTGATATTTACATGCAACTTACTAAGCTTTGTGCTTACCCTTTTCCTTTCCATTTTCTTGTAGTGCCGCAAAATTAACTCGTGCATTAAAGAATGTCGGAGGCATCGCTCACACTATCACTTGAAGCTTTTGGTATAGCTAGTTTTATTATCTTGAGTATGGCATGTATAGGGATTGAGTCTTTTTATTATGTGTCATATTGTTAAGTTAGCCAATTATGTTGGGTTGGGACCAAAACCTTCTCTTTTTTTTAAGGCCATGGTTAATGGCTAATATTCATTATTGATAATTGCAAATGATGATGCTTGCATGGATGAACAAAATGTCTGAATGATCAAGTGCATGTTTGGTTTGTTAGAGTGACATGAGTTTTGCCTTTGAATGCCATGTTGCGGTTAATTTAGTCTTATATTGCTGTGTGGATTGGAGATATTTGTTGTTGTGTAAGTTGGTGCAAGTAAAGGTGGCAAAAAGGCTACCTTGTTTTTGTCCTCACGGGTAGACACACAGGCGTGTGTCTAGGCCGTGTGTGACACATGGTCAGCCCCATGGGCGTGTTGTCTGATCGTATATCCCCTGCACCTTAAAATTTCAAGTTAGTATGCATGGTAGTAAATACACGGGCAGAGACACGACGTGTGTCTCAACCGTGTGGAGAACACGACCTCTGGACATGGGCGTGTGCCCAAGCCTGTGAAGTCTGTACCTTAAAGGTGGAATTAAATTCACCACACGGCCTAGCACACGAGTGTGTACCCCTAAATGGTTGTTGACGTCAGAAATAGAATGTCAAGGTTTTTGGACACGGGCATGTCATGCCCGTGTGAGAGACACGGGCCATGGACACAGGCGTGTACCAGGCCGTGTGAAAACCCCAATAGGTTTGAATTAGGAATTAATTCCACACGGGTTAGGGACACGAATGTGTTCCGATGTGTTTAGGCCATGTGAACTGCACGAGCTTTCAACACGGCCATGTCAAGAACGCCACACGGGCATGTTGCCCCTTCCACGCGGGTGTGTGCCCCTCTTTCAAGAGTCATTTTCCAAAGTTCTTTAAAGGACCCGGTTTGGTTCCGAATCATCCTTAAAGCTTGTTTTGGGCCTCGTAGACCCATAATAAGGAATTCTAGACAAGGTTTGAAAAGTTTTAAATTTGATTAAGTTTTTATGATTCATAAATGTTGGAATGCATGTGTTTAAGTTTAGTAATGCCTCGTATTCAGTCCCAGCCTCGGACTTGGGTAAGAGGGTGTTACAAAATGTACGACTCAAGAGTGTGCCTTTTCATTATGTACCCTAATGGGTATTTTTGCACATGAGTATATTGCCGAACATCCATCGAATTTCAATAGTTTGACGGAAAAGACTCTTGAAGTGTGGAAAGGTGAAATTAATGTATGCTGATAATATGATGAGTTCATCTATGTTTACTTGATTCTTATATGAGGTTATGTGATTAACTGGTTTGTGTTTAGGTAAACTCACCCAAAATTTATGGGAAGTATGACTATGTATGCTTGTATTGATAAATATGATTGGTAAGTTTATTTTCTATTATACGAACTTACTAAGCAAAAAATGCTTACTCTGTTTAATTTTCCCTATTTTATAGTGCTCAAAAGCTCGCGAAGGTTGGAAGTCGGTCGAAGCAATCATCACACTATCCACTATCACATTTTGGTATAAATAGAAATCTCATTTTAGTATAATCGCATGTATAAGCTTATTTGGCCAATCATGGCTTGTAATTGTTGTTTTGTAAACTAGCCATTGGAGTGGCTAGTGATGATCTAATTTGGTTCTCTTAAAACTTATGTTTTGGTAATTACATAAATGCTTATTATGTGTTGGTTTGATGGAATTATGTTAGCATATAAATTTATATCCATTGATGTATGAAATAATACCACATAATTGATAACTAATTTTATGTGAATATGATGTTGGATTGGTGGATATGTGCTTGTGAGTTTTGGTACAGGAAAATGGTAAGTTTTGGGTGACAAATGAGGCTAGGAAATGGCTGTATTTTGTCCACACGGGTAGACATCCGGCCGTGTGTCCCCTCCATCTTAAAAATGAGAAACAAAATGCTCAGAATTGGGTACACGGGCAAAGACACAGGTGTGTCTCAGCCGTGTGGTTGGGACGGCTGTGGACACGGGTTTGTTACACGACTGTGTAAAAACTGTACCTAAATTTCAAAAATAAAATTCGCCACACGGCCTAGCACATGGGTGTTTGACTTGGCCATGTGACTTCAAATTCTTCATGCCTTATAAGTTAGAGAGTTACACAGGTTAGGGACATGGGTGTGTGTAGTCACACGGTCCGACCACACAGGCGTGTGGGTAATGTTCATAAGAAAAAAATTGAAAACTCATGAAAAATTTTATGAGACTTCGGTATAGTCCTGATTTATTTCTACTGTTCATTTTGGGCATCGAGGGTCCATTTAAGGGACGTTATGATTGATATCGAAAAATGTTTAGTAACTAGTATAAATCATTTGTGAATGTTCTGTAAACTTCAGTAATACTCTGTAATCCCTGTTCCAGCAACGGATACGGGTTAGCGGTGTTACATTTAATGGTGTTAGAGCTACGGTTTAGCCAATTCTTGGATAAACATAGCAGGTACGAGTCTAACTATACATGCCATTATATAAATTATGATAGTGTGATATCTCTTGACCACTTTTAAATGTATTTTCATATAGTAATGTCTTCCAACCAAGCTAGAGCCAAGACTGAGTAAACTGAAAGTGCCGCTCAAGCTTCCGTGCAATGAGCTACATCTAGTGGTAGTAGAAGACCCGTATCTGAGGGCCGAAGTGATGCGACAAAAGTAGCCTTCTTTGAATTGATGGATGGATGGTTTAGTAAATATATGATAACAAACTCTACTGTTTAATGACCTCCCCCACTTGCTTCACAATATGATGAAACGCCACAGGATGCTAGACATATTAGAACTAGTAAGGCTACAATAGATAAAATCAGAAAACACGGGGCTGAAGAATTTAGGGCTACGACAGATGACGATCCAGAGAGGGCCGAGTTCTTGCTGGAAAATACTATTCAGGTTCTAGATGATTTATCATGTACACCAGCCGAATGTCTAAAATGTACGGTATCTTTGTTGAAAGACACAGCCTACCATTAGTGGAAAACATATCTTCTGTGGTACCAAGGGAAAATTTTCGTGGGAATTTTTCCAAACAGAGTTTAAAAAGAAGTATATTTCTCAGAGATTCCTGGACTAGAAAAAAAAATTTCTAGAGCTCAAACAGGGAAATATGATAGTGTCCGAGTATGAATGAGAATTTGTTAGATTGAACAAGTATGTTAGTGAATAGGTTTAGACTGAAGCTGAAATGTGCAAACGATTTGAAGAAGGGCTAAGCGAAGATATCAAGCTATTGATTGGAATTCTAGAATTAAGAGAATTCGTGGTGTTGGCTGAACAAGCACACAAGGCCGAGAAATTAAGCAAAGAAAAGAGGCAAGCGAAAAGGAAAGCTCAGGTTATGAGCAAAATATTTATGAACAAGATGCAATCATCTACTTCAAAGAAATCAAAGAATTATAATGAGTGTTTTGCTACATCAAGAGAGTATTCAGGAAAGGAATGAAGTTCTAAACACACTAACTTGAGGTCTTCGTCTCCCTTAACAACCAGTATTGAGAGTGTTGGAAACCCCAAACCATGATACAATGGCTGTAATAAATTGTATTTCAGAGAGTGCCGGATGAGAATTGGGGTTTGCTTTAAGTGTGGTTCTCTCAACCATTTTCTTAAAGATTGCCTGGAAAGGGTTGAGAAAGACATTGAACAGACCCCGAAGCCAAGTAATCCTGTTTCGAGGGGTAGACCACCACAATATTTTGGAAATGTCGGTGGTAGTCGTAGTGCTGCAAAAGATTCAATAGCTAAATCCAAGGCTTGGGCTCCGGCAAGAACATATGCAAACGTGTAAGATAAAATGCCTCGGCACTAGATGTTACCACTGGTACATTCTCTCTACTTGATACTAATATTATTGCTTTGATTGATCCTGGTTCCATGCATTCATATATATGCACAAAATTTGTGTTTGTTAAAAATATGATTGTTGAATTTATCGAATTTGTGGTTAAAGTTTCAAACCCCTTAGGTTAGCATATTATGATGGATAAAATTTGTAAAAATTGCCCATTGATGATAGAGGGTTACTGTTTTCCGGCTAATTTGATGTTGTTACCCTTTGATGAATTTGATGTAATATTGGGAATGGATTGGTTAACCCAACATGATGCAGTGATAAATTGTAAGCATAAATACATTGTATTGAAGTGTTAGAATGGTGAGTTACTTCGGGTTAAATTTGAGAAACTAGATGGATTGTCTATTGCAATTTTAGCAATATCAGTACAGAGATATATTAAAAATGGGTATGAGGCTTATATTGCTATTATACTGGATACCAAAGTATCAAAGTTGAAAATCCAATCAGTGCTGGTTGTTTGTGAGTTTCCTGAGGTATTTCCAAAAGAACTAATTGGTTTACCTCTAGCTAGAGAGGTGGAATTTTCCATAGACCTTATGCCAAGGACGATGTCGATATCTATAGCACCATACAGAATGGCTTTTGCTGAATTGAAAGAACTGAAGGTACAGTTGTAAGAGTTTATTGATAGAGGATTTGCTCGGCCCAACTTTTCACCATGGGGTGCACCGGTATTGTTTGTAAAGAAGAAAGATGGATCATTGAGATCATGCATCTATAACAGACAGCTTAATAAAGTCACAGTAAAGAATAAGTACTCGTTGCCTCGTATATATGACTTGTTTGATCAATTAAAATGTGCCATAGTATTTTTGAAAATTGACCTACGATCTGGTTACTATCAACTACGGGTAAAAGATTCAGATGTGCCAAAAATAACTTTCAGAACCAGATATAGGCATTATGAGTTTTTGGTGATGCCATTCGGATTAACAAATGCCCCAGTAGTATTTATGGATTTAATGAACAGAATTTTAAGACCATACTTGGACAGGTTCGTGGTTGTTTTTATTGATGATATTTTGGTTTACTCTCGGGATGTGAATGAGTATGCTGAGCATCTGAGAATCGTGTTGCAAACTCTGCATAAGAAACAGCTATATGCTAAATTTAGTAAATGTGAATTCTGGCTATGGGAAGTTAGTTTCTTTGGACATGTTGCATCTGTAGAAGGTATTCGAGTGGATCTGAATAAAATTTCAGCTATTGTAATTGGGAAGCCACCGAAGAATATTTCGAAGTCAAAAGTTTTTTAGGACTAGCAGGATATTATCAGAGATTTGTTAAAGGGTTTTCAATGATAGCTTCTCCGATGACTTGATTGTTGTAAAAAAAAGTGAAATTCGAGTGGACTGATAAGTGCCAGCAGAGTTTTGATAGATTGAAAGCTTTATTGATGGAAGCGCCCGTATTAGTCCAACCTGAATCAGGTAAGGAATTTATAGTCTACAGCGATGCCTCATTGAATGGTTTGGGATGTGTATTGATGAAAGATGGTAAAGTAGTGGCATATGCATCTAGGCAGCTAAAACCACATGAAAGAAATTATCCGGTACATGATCTTGAATTAGCAGCTATTGTTTTTGCATTAAAAATATGGAGTCATCATCTTTTTGGTGAAAAATGTCACATATTTACGGATCACAAAAGGCTAAAGTATTTAATGATACAAAAAGAACTGAATTTAAGACAACGTAGGTGGTTGGAATTATTGAAATATTATGATCTCATTATTGATTACCATCCGAGGAAAGCTAATGTAGTGGCGGATGCCTTGAGCCGAAAATCTTTATTTACCTTACGGGCATTGAACACCCAGTTGTCTTGATATGATGATGGTTAAATAATAGTTGAGTTAAAAGTTAGACTAACGTTTTTGCAACAGATCTTCGAAGCTCAAAGAAATGATATTAAGTTGCAAGCAAAACAGATACAAAGTGAATTGACTTCTGACTCAGAATTTCAGATTGGGATCGATGGTTGTTTGCTATTCAGAGGCAGAGTATGTGTACCAAAAAGTTTAGAACTAGTACAGAAGATTTTGAATGAAGCTTATAATGGTAACATGTCTATTCATCCTGGTAGTAATAAGATGTATAGCAATCCGAAAAAGATGTATTGGTGGCTGGGAATGAAACGAGATATTTCTAAATTTGTATCGAAATGTAGCCAATTCCAATACCATTATGGAAATGGAAAAGAGTTACCATGGACTTTGTAATGAGATTACCTTTATTACCAAAAAAGAAAGATGTCTAGATAATTGTCGATCATTTAACAAAGTCTGCACACTTTATCCCGATACGTATGGATTTTTCATTAGATAGATTGGCTGAATTATATGTCTCTTAGATTGTAAGGCTACATGGAGTGCCAATCTCTATTATTTCAGATAGAGATCCCCGGTTTACATCCCAATTTTGGGGTAAGTTACAAGAAGCTCTGGCCACTCATTTACACTTTAGTACTGCATTCCATCCTCAAACAGATGGACAATCTGAACATGTGATACAGATTCTAGAAGACATGCTTTGGTGTTGTGTACTTGAATTTGGAGGTAATTAGAAAAAATACTTGCCTTTGATTGAATTTGCTTACAATAATAGTTATTACTCCAGTATTAAAATGGTGCCGTATAAAGCTCTATATGGTCACAAATGTAGAACTCCATTGTATTGGATAGAGTTAAGTGAGAAAAAGATACATAGAGTTGACTTGATTCGGGAGACCGAAGAAAAGATGAAGATAATTAGAGACAGTTTGAAAGTGGCCTCAGACCATCAAAAGTCTTATGCTGATTTAAAGCAGATAGAGATAGAATTTTAGGTTGGTGATAAGGTATTCTTGAAAGTGTCACCTTGGAAGAAGGTTCTCCAATTCAGCCGTAAAAGAAAATTGAGTCCATGGTTCATCGGTTCATATGAGATCATTGAAACAATCGAGCCTGTTGCATATCGGTTAGCATTACCACCGGAACTTGATAAAATTGGTAATGTGTTTCATGTGTCCATGTTATGACGATATTGATCGAATCCTTCACACATTATTACTCTAACAGAAGTTGAGATTCAGTATGATATGACTTACAATTAGGAACCGATTAAAATACTAGCATATGAGACGAAAGAGCTAAGAAATAAAAAAAGGTGACATTGGTAAAAGTTCTCTGGCAACGGCATGGATTAGGGGAAGCTACGTGGGAGCCTGAGGATATCATAAGGAAGCAATACCTTAACCTTTTTTCTGGTAAGAATTTTTTAGGAAGAAAATTTCTAAAGGGGAAAGAGTTGTAACGACCCATTTTCGGTGAGGTCAGAATAGTGGTTTCGGGACCACAAATCCGAGTAAAAAATAACAGTGGTTTCGCGACCACAAATTCGAGCCAAAAATAAAATTGTGCTTTTTTTTATGGTTGGCATCATGATAGGAAGGTCATATGAAATTTTTGATATGAAAATTTTACGGATTGTGTGTTAAATTAGGGAAAGGACTAAATTGTATAAAATGAAAAAGTTGGATTCTAGTAATTATAGGTATCAAATAGCAATGGAATTTAAAACTAGAGGTCCTTAAATAGTAATTAAACCGTTAAAGAAAAGTATGTAGATATTTTAATGACTCATCCATGGAAAAATTAGAAAAGGGTAGGGACTAAATTGGAAATCAATAAAATTAATAAATGATAATTAATTAAAAAGAAAACAATCATCTATTTTCAAATCATCTTCCCAAATTTTTCTATAGAAACCTTAGGAGAGAGGAAGAAAACTTTTCAAGCTTAAAAAGATCCGGAAAGACCATCTACGGAACTAGATCAAGGAAAGCAAAAGGTTTCAGATTAGTTGAAATTCAAATATGAACCATTATTAAGGTAAGCTCGTGTAACTTAAATATGTATGTTAATATGCTTGAATTGAATTGTATGATTGTGTTGATGTGTATGAGATGAGATACATAACGAAATAGTCATAAGTTGTGAAATATGAACAAATTGTCATGTTCCGGTTGAATGTTGAATTTCGATGGATTAAGGTGATTTCTTGAATAAGAATAATACTGCACATGTTGCAGATAGAATTTAGCCCAGATGGGTAATTCTAATGTAAGCCCTCTTGAGCTTAGGTTATAAACTGGATTTAGCCCAGACGGGTAATCCAAATTAAGCTCTCTAGCGCATTTGCTACGGATAGGATTTAGCCTAGACTGGCAATCCTGCTGCAAAATGTGTGACTCAAGAGTGTGCCTTATTATTATGTACCCTAATGGGTACTTTTGCACATGAGTATATTACCAAACATCCATCGAAATTTCAATAGTTCGACGGAAAAGACTTTTTTGAAGTGTGGAAAGGTGAAATTAATGGATGCTGATAATGTGATAAGTTCATCTATGTTTACTTGATTCTTATATGATGTTATGTGATTAACTTGTTTGATTAAGTGTTTGTGTTTAGGTAAACTCACCCAAAATTTATGAGAAGTATGACTATGTATGCTTGTATTGATAAATATGATTGGTAAGTTTATTTTATATTATACAAACTTACTAAGCATAAAATGCTTACTCCGTTTAATTTTCCCTGTTTTATAGTGCTCAAAAGCTTGCGAAGGTTGGAAGTCGGTCAGAGCAATCATCACACTATCCACTATCACATTTTGGTATAAATAGAAATCTCATTTTAGTATAATGGCATGTATAAGCTTATTTGGCCAATGATGGCTTGTAATTGTTGTTTTGTAAACTAGCCATTGGAGTGGCTAGTGATGATCTAATTTGGTTCTCTTAAAAGTTATGTTTTGGCAATTACACAAATGCTTATTGTGTGTTGGTTTGATGGAATTATGTTAGTATATAAGTTTATATCCATTGATGTATGAGATAATACCACATGATTGATGACTAATTTTATGTGAATATGATGTTGGATTGGTGGATATATGCTTGTGAGTTTTGGTGGATATATGACAAATGAGGCTAGGAAATGACTTTATTTTGTCCACACAGGTAGACACACAGGCATGTGTCTTGGTCGAGTGTGACACACGGCTTGTCCCATAGGCATGCGGTCCTACCGTGTGTCCTCAACATCTTAAAAATGAGAAACATAATGCTCAAAATTGCACACACGGGCAGAGACATGGGCGTGTGTCTCAGCTGTGTGGTTGACACGGCCTTGGACACAGGCGTGTTACACAACCGTGTGAAAACTGTACCTAAATTTCAAAAATAAAATTCGCCACATGGCCTAGCACACGGGCTTGTGACTTGGCCGTGTGACTTCAATTTCTTCATGCCTTATAAGTCAAAGAGTTACACGAGTTAGGGACACAGGCATGCGTAGTCACACGGTCCAACCACACGGGCGTGTCCCTAGACCACACTAGTGTGTGGGAATTGTTCATAAGAAAAAAAATAGAAATTCATGAAAAATTTTATAAGAGTCCGATTTAGTCCCGATTTATTTATACTGTTCATTTTGGGCCTCGAGGGTCCATTTAAGGGACGTTATGATTGATATCATAAAATGTTTAGGGTGTTACACTATGGACAGGGGTAGAATTTCTCAGGGACATTGCTTCATTTGTAGACACATTGGGTGAAGTGGAAGCTATTGAGCACAGCGGAAAAAAGCTCAGCTAATAGCAACTGATACCATGAAAGGAACTCATAAAAGGCATAAATGAATACTATATTTACTCAAGAATGAATGGAAAATTTAGCTTGAATATTATTGAACTAGAGGGGGTATTTATACAAATAGAATAATAGGAGAACTAGAGTTTAACCACCGAACATAATTTTGAATTACAACTGATTTTGTTTTATAACCAACTCTAATAGTGGGAAAGTTAATTTATCTCTATTGAAGCTAGAAAAGTTTTGATCTTAGTAAAAAAATATAATATATTCTGAAAATAAATTGTCACTATTTTCTAATAGATAATGGTGATTGGTAATGATTTTGATCTAGGAGAGTTAATGGAAAAGAAGTTGATAAAGATGAACTGAGGTATGATATAAGGCAGTGGGTGAGATAAACAAAAAGGAACAGTAATTTCTTATTAAAAAATTTATAAATTATTAGAAATTATAAAAATATTTTAATTTTTTTATAAAATTATAAAAAAAGTTATATAAATTAATAATAATTAATAATCCTTTTATAAATCTTATAAATTTTAATAATTTTGAAAATATTGCTTTTATATTTCTAAAAATCATGTAAGCTCTAGTAAATTAATAAAAAATAATTCATTAAGCTCTTCATGTAGGTATTTTTCTAAATCATTATTTTGTAAGTTAGTTGTCACATCATTCATCACATCATCACTTAATGATTCGTCAAAGACTTCAACAAAAAATTATATTTTAAAAATTCAATTGATTTCTATCTTTTGGTTAAGGGCTTAACCTCAATTAATTGCAATTTTTATTTATAGACTTAATTACTTTTTAAATATTTTATGGAAACTTTTTTGCACTTAAATATAACATAATTATTTTTATTAATTATTAATTATTAATTACGCATGTATAAGTCTTAGATTTCACCTTGTACGTATTTTATGTGTAAATTTTATGTGGTTTTTGTCTAATTTTCTGCTCTACTTTCTACTAATTTAATTTTATATTTTAGTTAGATTAGAAATAAATTTGTTCTTTTATTGTAGGTGTGAACACAGAGAAATAATTGTATGAAATTGTGATTTCACAAATCAAATTTTTTTGCAGATTTATTATTATTTCATTAGAAAATAATAAAATTTAACGTGCAATCACAATTTCATTCAATACCTTCTCATAAACGCAAGCTAAAAAATGTGATAGTAGACGATAAGAGTATACACATTAGCTGAAGCTTGTCCTTTTCACCCTGGAAGTGTAGGCTAAAGCTTTTCCATTTTGTAGACTACGAAGAAAGGTGAAACAAAAAAGAAAAAAAAAATTAAGGCAAAATGGAGATCAACGCCGTCCTAGCTAATTTACAGCCAAATTACCATCTCTGCCCTTCTTCTCGCTCTTCCATCTCCACCACCTCCGCCCCCGCCACATTTCTTCCTCTTTCCTCCTCTCTGCACACGCGTTTTTCTAACATTAGTTTTCCATTTTTATTCTTTTTAGTTTTGCGTATTTGAGTTAGCTTATATTGATCATGCGTTTATTTTGCATTACAGACGCAAGTTTTAGCTTCTGCTTCGTGCCGTAACATTAATGAAACTAACTCTTTTTTTTTTTCTTTTTCATTCTAACGATTAAAAATCCGAAATCATTTTAATTAAATTGCATTGGATTTATTGAATTTTATTGCTTTCTTTGTTTATCTATTTTTTATTTATGCTCCTTTTCAGTGTTTTTTTTTTTGCATTTATTTATCAAACAATTTTCTTTTTCAAAGTTCTAATTTCTCTACGAAGTGATGTTCATTTATGTTTTCAACGTTTTTATTCTTATGAATAAAAAAGGAGGAATAAGAATTGCATTGGATGCAAAAGAATGTGATAATTTTAATTAATTAAAGATAGCTTTGAAGATTTAGAAGTTACAAAAGATGTTCACTTAAAGGATGCGCCTTAGTTATAAACAACAAAAGCGCCTTAAGAGGCACATATGAGCAGTCGCATGCTCATGGACAGATTTGGTAAATAGTTCAACAGAGAAATAATTTTATGCTTCTTTAATTTTCTCAATGAGTTCTCTGCTTATAGGTGCCATTTTATAATATGTTAAGTTTTTATCCGTTACTTTCCTTTTTTTTATCCGAAATGGTGATTTGCTTTGTTCTTCTGCGTACGTGACTAAACTGTGTCAAAAGTAGCAGTGAGGCATCTGAATTAGCTGATATGGAGTGGGACTATCTTGGATTTAGATTTCTTCAGACATATTATATGTATATGATGAAATGTACTCAAGGTGGAAACTTCTGTAAAGGTGAATTACAAAGGTTTGAGAATATTGAATTAAACCCCTCAGCTGGAGTGTTAAATTATGGACAGGTCAGATTTCTTAACTTTATACCCGACTTTATTTTTATCTTTTGCTTATATTTCATCTACTACTTAATCGTTATGGCTATTTTGATGGTTTCTATTCAATTTTCATGCATCTATTCTTATTAGCAAATGCTTACAAGTTAGTTATACCTATACATGTAACATGACTTCTTTCACCACCTTCCCTCTAAAAGAGAAGAAAGAGAATTCATCATGCACGATATCTGCTCTAAGATAATTTGTTGTTGGGTCCTATTTACATTTTAATGCATAAAACTTATTTTTACATCATCATGATAAAGCGGTTTTCTTTTTTGTTTCTCTTATTTTCATTTTCTGGTCTGCTTCTTTAGGGATTATTTGATTGTCTGAAAGCCTATAGGAAAGAAGGTAATATTCTTCTTTTTCGTCCTGAGGAGAATGCTCTTCGAATAAGGCTGAGGGCAAAGAGGATGTGCACGCCATCACCAACTGTTGAGCAGTTTGTGGAAGCTGTAAAGGAAATCGTCTTAGCAAACAAAAGTTGGGTAACCAATAGTCATGATTTGAAGCACGAGTTTGGTTTGCAATTGGCTTTCCATGCTTTATAAGAAAGGGTTCAATTTCTCATTTCAGGTTCCCCACCATACATGTAGCATCCAAAACCATTTTAGTGGTAAACAATATGTGATAAATTCTTAGTGAAATAAGGTATAAGTAAAGACCATGGGATATCAAAAGAAGTTGAATTAAGAAGTATGGCATGACGTGTTAATTTGAGATAGTGATTAAATCATAAAAATGAAAATGTTGTGGTCTTAATGTAATTATTCAAAATTCATGGGTTAAAATATAGATATGAAAAAATTGAAGGACCAAAAGTGTAAATACCCTAAAGGAGGAAAGGACTAAAAGGTAAAATAAATTCGTAAATGAGAACCAAATTGAAAAGTGAAAAAATAAGAGGAACTAAATTACAATTGTACCAAAAGTGAGAAATGACACAAAAGTAAATATTATGATATTACAAAGGAGAAATGGTCATTTCTCAATCAAGACAATCATCATGATAATAATTGATGAATATTAGGTGTTGAAATATAATTGGTGAAATATTTTATTATTATCTTTTTATTATTTTATTATAATATATTTTAATATTTTAATCAATTAAATTAAATGAGATATTTGTCAAGAAGTATAAATAAATTTCTTCATACTTTCCATGCTCTAACACCACCACGATTATAAAAGCAGAGAAAATTCTCCTTTTCTTACAATTTAATCTTTTGTCATGAAATTCCACTATTTCACCCAAAATTCTTGGAAATTTTTATAGGCACCAAAGATGAAGTAGAGATTCTAGAGAGTATGTTCAACAATTTAGACGCAATAAACTAGCAGATGGAAGTCTAGAAAATTAAAAGAAAAAAGAAGGATAATGATGATGTTTAGAAAGAAATGGAGGAGAAGTAAAAGAGAAGAAATTATTGTCAAAAGATGTAAGTTTTCATATTAACTTTACTTGTATCTCTATGAGTTGAGTTAAATATGTAACAAATGAAATGTGTAATATGTAAATTTTAATTAAAATAGTAGAGATAGAAATTATTTAATGAAGTATGATATGTAGAAACACTAAGTTTTCAAGTGAAAGAGAGAAATGTGATTTGTATTATGAGAAGTTTCAAGGTAAAGAAATGAATATAATATCAATATATAACCTAAATGACTAAACTAAATAGTAATCAAAAGTATAATGACTATGTGTGTTTAATTGGAAGCTAATGCAAAGAACCATGAAAAGTAAATATCATCATTAAAATAGTTTTTGGATAGCAATAGTAGCTTGATTTTAAAAATTCACCACAAATTTTAGAATATGAGTTAAATGATGAACGAAGTATTAAGTTAAATTTTAATGAATCTAATTTTGTACAAAAGAAATGGTGTAAACATTGAGAATGTATTAAATGAGTTATATGCATTTTAGTGAGACAAGGTTAGATGAATTTTGAGATCCCTTGCTTTAAATTTGTAAAAATATAGTAAGGATATGAACTTTATATATTTTAAAATCTTACTGATTCAAATTCCAAGAGGAATCAACGAAAATATTATAAGAATTTTGTACATAAAGATAAATAATATTTAGTAGAGAAGGGTCAGAGTTGCCTAGTAGTAGTATATAAGATGTAACACCCCTAACCCGTTTCCGTCGTCGGAATAGGGTTATAAAGCATTACCAGAGTTTATAGAATAATTTCATGTAATTCATGTTAATTACTGTTCATATCTAAAACTAATCATATTGTCCCTTATATGGACCCTCGAGGCCCAATTTAAACATTTAAATCGAATCGGGATTGAATCGGGAACTCAGGAAATTTTTCGCAAAATTTTAAAATTTTTCCTAGATGTAGGGCAAACATGCTGGTGTGGTAAAGGGACACACCCATGTTACAGGCCGTGTCCAACCCCGTGTAACTCTCTGACTTGTGTCACACGGCCAGCCACACGCCCATGTCAGTAGGCCATGTGATCAATTTAATTTTCAAAAATTAGGTGCAGGGTTCACACGGCCAAGACACACGCTCGTGTTCTAGGCCATGTGTTACACACAGTTGAGACACACGCTCGTGTCTCTGCCCGTGTGCCCAATTCTGAGCATTCTGTTTCTCAAATTTTAGATGCAGGGGACACACGGCCAAACCACATGCCTATATGGTAGGCCGTGTGTCACACACGGTCAAGACACACGCCCGTGTGGATAAAATAAAGTCATTTCCTAACTTTATTTCTCACCCAAAATTTGCCAACAACCTACACCAACACGTACACACATATATCAACCAATTCCCAACATTAAACCAAGCAAAACAACATAAACATGTATGATATTGTAACACCCCGAATTTGGGCCTAGAAGTATTGGGCCTTGAGTGCGGGTCCGTAAGGAGGTTGTATATAGGTATTTAATTGTGCAATGAAATGACACAATTAAATGTCTACTTTGGTGGTTAATGGCCCTAAGAAGTGCTAGAGAAATCTTGGGTTCAAACTTGGGCTTTAGCAAAAATTTTGGTATTAAGTGAAAAAAAAAAAAAAAAAAGAAACCTGGATGCTTGGATGAGGGCTTTTAAATTATTGTGTTAAATAAATGACACAAGAAAGCTTGTAGTATAGTGGTTGTGGCGTCATTAAGGTTGTATGGGAGCCTGGGTTCAAGCCTTGGCTCTTGCAATTTATTTTGGTTTTTTCTTTTAAGGGAACCTGGACTTTGGCCTTTAGACCTTATAATTAATTGGGGATAAAACATGACACAAAAAGCCTTGTGGCTTAGTGGCAAGTAGCGTGTGGAGCATCATCGAGGAAGGCATGGGTTCGAATCCCGGGGGTAAGCAATGAGCATTTATTTTGCTAACAAGGGCGGCAAGAGTTGGTGTTGAATTTAAACTCGATGTTGGAGGATCCCACATCGGGAAGCTAACATAAGAGTGGATGGGAAGCTAGCTTTAAATAGAGAGAACCATGAGGAGAGTAAATGTACCTTTTTGGGTGATCCCTTTCCTTTGTATGGCGTGCTCGTTTGGGTTGGGCGTCGGCTAAGAGTGCTCGGAGTGTGGATTAACTCCAATCTCCTATCAGTGTGTATTTCTCACTACTCTAGTTTGTAGGATGGCTACTTGGCCGCGATGGGCGAAAAAGGGGCCATTTGGGCTCAATGGGCCTCTGGGCCCAATTGAATAAGTTGTTTGATTGTGTTGTAAATATTGACTAGGCTAGGTGAATCCCATATTTGTGGCTAGGTTTGGGCTAAAAGGGCCACACGAGCGTGTGGGACCATTTGGGCGAGAATGGGCTTTAGGGCTATTCGTATTATTATCCATGTTTAGAATACTTTAGTTTACCAATTCTTGAAATGCCCTCAACTTGTAAAATTATCGTTTTACCCTTGATTTCTGAATCATTCTTGTTTTATCCTCGATTTCTGAAATTCATTGTTTTACCCTCGATTTATAAATTCTTTGTTTTATCCTCGATTTACTGAATTATCGTTTTACCCTTGATTTATAGAATTACCATTTTACCCTCGATTTATAGAATTATTGTTTTACCCTCGATTTACAAAATTATCGTTTTACCCTTGATTTACAGAATTACTATTTTACCCTCAATTTATAAAGTTACTGAAATACCCTTGGTTTACAAAATTACCAAAATACCTCGATTATGAAAATTACCAAATACCCTGTAGGGTAGAATTACCAGGAATACCCTGTAGGGTAGAATTACCGGAATACCCCTGTAGGGTAGAATTACCGAAATACCCCTGTAGGGTAGAATTACCGAAACACCCATGTAGGGTAGAATTACCAAAATACCCCTGTAGGGTAGAATTACCGAAACACCCCTGTAGGGTAGAATTATCGAAATACCCTGTAAGGTAGAATTCTTGAAATACCCCGTAGGGTAGAATTACCAGTAATACCCTTGTATGGTAAAATGACTAATATGCCCTTATGTTCCGTATGGTGATGTGCTTAGGATTTACGTATATTGATATTGGATTAGTTAAGTTTGAGTGACGGTGGTGGATATCGTAGGTGATTGATTATGGAAACGTTTCAACTTCAACCCATAACAGTGTGTACTAACCCTCGTAGTAGCTTAGATTAATATCTGTGAGAAGTAGAAATGCTAAAAATACTAGGCATTCGGGAACTTGTAATGTTGCGTGTGGGTATAGATGCGATAAATACGATAAGGTCGGTGTTTGGATCGATGGAATGGGTAAGAACTCAATTTTGTGCACGATGATAAGTTGGGCCTCAATGGGCTAGAATTGGGCCAAATGGGCTTTCGGGCCCATTTGGGTAAAATTGATAGAAAATGGAATTTGGAAAAGTTGCATGTTAACACAGTTAGTATTATGGTAAAATTTGGGTTAAGCAGGCTTAGTGGGCTAAATCAGCATTCGTAGGGCCCATTAGGGGTTTTGGGCCCAAAAGCCCGAATTTGATAAGTGGGTTAAGGATCATTGTTTAAACACTCAAAAATATTGACAAATGTAATGAACATGGAAAACCCTGATTTTTGGTAAAATTACGAAAATAGCCTTATAATATGAAAAATGACTGTTTTACCCTTGTGGGCAAGTGACTGACTTGGACTGTGTGGTTGATTTTGATTTGATTGTGAATATATGTTGGTGATATGAATGACTTGACTGTGATTGTTTGATTCAAATATATGGGTATGACATTCGCATACATGACGTATTGCATGGGATATGGGTTATATTGATGGAGGAAGTGTTAAAGGGCTCTGCCCGATTTTAAAAGGGCTTATGCCCTGGGGATTCGCAAAAAAAGGCTTATGCCCCGGTTTACGAAAAGGGCTTATGCCCCGATTATTAAAAAGAGGCAAGGCCTCAGTTATATGATAAAGCAAACTATCTTTGCCGGTGGAGAGTTTGGTTGGGTGGGTTGAGTTATTCCCCACATGGAGAGCTTGGTTGGTACGGGTGGAGAGTAGCGGATGGTGGGTCGAGTAGTCTCCCCAAATGGGCTTGCATACATTCATTTACATTACATGTGATATTGAAATGGGCTTGAATACATTCATTGACATTATATGTGATCTTGAAATGGGCCTAAGGGTCATACCATTTGATAAAGGCTTGGCCCGGTGATATGATTTATGAAAAGGCTTCGCCCAAATGATATGATTTATGAAAAGGCTTCGCCCGGTGATATATGATTTATGAAAAGGCTTCGCCCGATGATATGATTTATGAAAAGGCTTCGCCCAAAGTGATATGATTTATGAAAAGGCTTCGACCTAGTAACCAAGATTAAACGAAAGGGCCCAAGATATGTCAAGACTAAATAGGGCTTTGGCCCGCATTGTACGCGATCATTGTGTTATTTATTGTTTGTTTGTTATTGGGATTACACACTGAGTTTTCATAAACTCACCCCGTTTTCTAATGTGCGAGGTAATCCCTAAGCTTAGATGGTTTGGAGTCGCGAGGACTCGGAGATGGCCACACTCATTGTTTACATTTCTGTTTCTTTTAATTGCAATAAGTAGCCGATTTATTTCTTTATAAGTTTTATCTTATTAATATTATTATTTGGTTTTGGGTTGTAATAAGGCCGTTTTAACTATTTTTCCGGGATTATTTTATCTTATACCCTATATTTTTCTCGATAACAATATGAGTTAGACCTAGGCGCGTTTCCAAAATGATACTTGTTTTCAAAAATAACATAACGATATTATTAATCGGTTTATCAAAAATATCTACTTAAATGAATTCCAACTTGTTTTTCTCAAAACCTAACCTAGCACCAAAGTGTGGCAATGGTTGTAGGCATGTCTAGGATTGGATCCAATCAAGAGCTTGGTACTTAAGCGAGCCTTCTAGGCTCACCTCTTCTGCATTTGGATACCTACACGGTGCATGACTTCCATTCACTTTATTAACTTAGCAAAGACTATCTTTTAAAACACCGAGAAGGACATTGAAAGAGGAATGGGTTTTCTTAAAAAACTTCAATGTGACACGTCGGATCCGCCATAACTTTCGGGCGGGTTTGGGGTGTTACATTTAGTGGTATCGAGCCTAGGTTGCAACAACTCTACTGTGGATTGGGTTTTCAAAGGTTGAATTTTAGAAAATTATTTTCAGACCACGCTGTCTGTTTGAAGTATCTCTCTTAAAAATTGTGGCACACCGAGTCTCGGCACCAAATCTGTAAGTTCTCTAACTCATTTCTTGTTATAGATTGAAATGCTATATTGAGAAACTACTATAGATAGTAGCACTATCTTTGGAACTTTCTAGTTAGAGTAAATCGTAACGCTTGAATTTAGATTTAGTATTTATTTGATGTGTGTTCGAAAATGTAGAAATTGGTTGCATGTGAAATCTATCCGCTCCGATGGACAAATGTTTTGGGTGTATGTTAGTATTATTAGTATCAGAGTGCGCAGCGGAAGTGTGGTGGTGTAGTCTGAGAGTGGAAAATTTCGGGGACGAAATTTCTTTAAGGGGGTAGAATTGTAACACCCCGAATTTGGGCCTAGAAGTATTGGGCCTTGAATGCGGGTCCGTAAGGAGGTTGTATATAGGTATTTAATTGTGCAATGAAATGACACAATTAAATGTCTGCTTTGGTGGTTAATGGCCCTAAGAAGTGCTAGAGAAATCTTGGGTTCAAACTTGGGCTTTAGCAAAAATTTTGGTATTAAGTGAAAAAAAAAAAAAGAGAAACCTGGATGCTTGGATGAGGGCTTTTAAATTATTGTGTTAAATAAATGACACAAGAAAGCTTGTAGTATAGTGGTTGTGGCGTCATTAAGGTTGTATGGGAGCACAGGTTCAAGCCTTGGCTCTTGCAATTTATTTTGGTTTTTCTTTTAAGGGAACTGGACTTTGGCCTTTAGACCTTATAATTAATTGGGGATAAAACATGACACAAAAAGCCTTGTGGCTTAGTGGCAAGTAGCGTGTGGAGCATCCGAGGAAGGCATGGGTTCGAATCCGGGGTAAGCAATGAGCATTTATTTTGCTAACAAGGGCGGCAAGAGTTGGTGTTGAATTTAAACTCGATGTTGGAGGATCCCACATCGGGAAGCTAACATAAGAGTGGATGGGAAGCTAGCTTTAAATAGAGAGAACCATGAGGAGAGTAAATGTACCTTTTTGGGTGATCCCTTCACATTTGTATGGCGTGCTCGTTTGGGTTGGGCGTCGGCTAAGAGTGCTCTGAGTGTGGATTAACTCCAATCTCCTATCAGGTGTGTATTTGTCACTACTCTAGGCAGTAGGATGGCTACTTGGCCGCGATGATGGTGAAAGGGCCATTTGGGCTCAATGGGCCTCACGAGCCCAAGCCCCGAATAAGTTGTTTGATTGTGTTGTAAATATTGACTAGGCTAGGTGAATCCCATATTTGTGGCTAGGTTTGGGCTAAAAGGGCCACACTGAGCGTGTGGGACCATTTGGGCCGAGAATGGGCTTTAGGGCTATTCGTATTATTATCCATGTTTAGAATACTTTAGTTTACCAATTCTTTGAAATGCCCTCAACTTGTAAAATTATCGTTTTACCCTTTGATTTCTGAAATTCATTGTTTTATCCTCGATTTCTGAATTCTTGTTTTACCCTCGATTTATAAATTCTTTGTTTTATCCTCGATTTACTGAATTATCGTTTTACCCTCGATTTATAGAATTACCATTTTACCCTCGATTTATAGAATTATTGTTTTACCCTCGATTTACAAAATTATCGTTTTACCCTTGATTTCTGAATTCTTTGTTTTACCCTCAATTTATAAAGTTCTTTGAAATACCCTTGGTTTACAAAATTACCAAAATACCCTCGATTATGAAAATTAGAAATACCCCCTGTAGGGTAGAATTATCGGAATACCCCTGTAGGGTAGAATTACCGAAATACCCACTTGTAGGGTAGAATTACCAGAAATACCCCTGTAGGTAAAATTACCAGAAACACCCATGTAGGGTAGAATTACCAAAATACCCCTGTAGGGTAGAATTACCAGAAACACTTCGTAGGGTAGAATTATCGAAATACCCTCGTAAGGTAGAATTCTTGAAATACCCCCGTAGGGTAAAATTAGCGTAATACCCTTGTATGGTAAAATGACGAATATGCCCTTATGTTCAGTATGGTGATGTGCTTAGGATTTACGTATATTGATATTGGATTAGTTAAGTTTGAGTGTGGTGGTGGTTATCGAAGGTGATTGATTATGGAAACGTTTCAACTTCAACCCATAACGGTGTGTACTAACCCTCGTAGTAGCTTAGATTAATATCTGTTGAGAAGCGAAATGCTAAAATACCGGCATTTCGGGAACTTGTAATGTTGCGTGTGGGTATAGATGCGATAAATACGATAAGGTCGGTGTTTGGATCGATGGAGCAGGTAAGAACTCAATTTTTGCACGATGATAAGTTGGGCCTCAAATGGTGGAATTGGGCCAAATGGGCTTTCGGGCCCATTTGGGTAAAATTGATAGAAAATGGAATTTGGAAAAGTTGCATGTTAACACGATTAGTATTATGGTAAAATTTGGGTTAAGAGGCTTAGTGGGCTAAATCGGCGATTCGTAGGGCCCATTAGGGGTTTTGGGCCCAAAAGCCCGAATTTGATAAGTGGGTTAAGGATCATTGTTTAAACACTCGAAATATTGACAAATGTAATGAACATGGAAAACCACGATTTTTGGTAAAATTACGAAAATACCCTTATAATATGAAAAATGATTATTTTGCCCTTGTGGGCAAGTGACTAACTAACTAACAATTTGTGTGGTTGTGGATTTGATTGTGAATATATGTTGGTGATATGAATGACTTGACTGTGATTGTTTGATTCAAATATGGGTATGACATTTCGCATACATGACGTATTGCATGGGATATGAGTTATATTGATGGAGGAAGTGCTAAAGGGCTCTGCCCGATTTCATCAAAAGGGCTTATGCTCCGCCATACGAAAAGGGCTTATGCCCGATTATTAAAAAGAGGCAAGGCCTCGGTTATATGATAAAGCGGCTATCTTTGCCGAGTGGAGAGTTTGGTTGGGTGGGTTGAGTTATTCCCACATGGAGAGCTTGGTTGGTACGGGTGGAGAGTAGCGGATGGTGGGTCGAGTAGTCTCCCCAAATGGGCTTGCATACATTCATTTACATTACATGTGATATTGAAATGGGCTTGCATACATTCATTGACATTACATGTGATCTTGAAATGGGCCTAAGGGCCATACCGTTTTCTGATAAAGGCTTGACCCGGTGATATGATTTATGAAAAGGCTTGGCCCGGTGATGATATGATTTATGAAAATGCTTCGCCCGGTGATATGATTTATGAAAAGGCTTGGCCCGATGATATGATTTATGAAAAGGCTTGGCCCGGTGATATGATTTATGAAATGGCTTCGACCCGAAGAATCGTTAAGCGAAAGGCTTGGCCCGAAGATATGTCAAGACTAAATAGGGCTTTGGCAGTTATTGTACCGATCATTGTGTTATTTATTGTTTGTTTGTTATTAGGATTACACACTCGAGTTTTCATAAACTCACCCCGTTTCTAATCGTGTAAGGTAATCCCTAAGCTTAGATGGTTTGGAGCTGCGAGGACTCGGAGATGGCCACACTCTTGTTCTGCTTTTGCATTTGCATTGTTTCTTTTAATTGCAATAAGTAGCCGATTTATTTCTTTATAAGTTTTATCTTATTAATATTATTATTTGGTTTTGGGTTGTAATAAGGCCGTTTTAACTATTTTTTCGGGATTATTTTATCTTATACCCTATATTTTTTTCGATAACAATATGAGTTAGACCTAGGCGTGTTTCCAAAATGATACTTGTTTTCAAAAATAACGTAACGATATTATTAATCGGTTTATCAAAAATATCTACTTAAATGAATTCCAACTTGTTTTTCTCAAAACCTAACCTAGCACCAAAGTGTGGCAATGGTTGTAGGCATGTCTAGGATTGGATCCAATCAAGAGCTTGGTACTTAAGCACACTTTCTAGGCTCACCTCCTCTGTTTTGGATACCTCACGGTGCACGGCTTCCATTCACTTTATTAACTTAGCAAAGACTATCTTTTAAAACACTGAGAAGGACATTGAAAGAGGAATGGGTTTTCTTAAAAAAACTTCAATGTGACACGTCGGATCCGGCCATAACTTCTGGGCCGGGTTTGGGGTGTTACATTTAGTGGTATCAGAGCCTAGGTTGCAATAACTCGGCTGTGGATTGGGTTTTCAAAGGTTGAATTTTAGAAAATTATTTTCAGCCACGCGGTCTGTTTGAAGTATCTCTCTTAAAAAGTGTGGCACACCGAGTCTCCGGCACCAAATCTGTAAGTTCTCTAACTCTGTTTACTGTTATAGATTGAAATGCTATATTGAGAAACTACTATAGATAGTAGCACTATACTGGAACTTTCTAGTTAGAGTAAACTGTAACGTTTGAATTTAGATTTAGTATTTATTTAATGCGTGTTCTGAAAATGTAGAAATTGGTTGCATGTGAAATCTATCCGCTCCAGATGGACAAATGTTTTGGGTGTATGTTAGTATTATTAGTATCGAGAGTGCTGTGTGAAGTGTGGTGGTGTAGTTCTGAGAGTGGAAAATTTCGAGGACAGAAATTTCTTTAAAGGGGTAGAATTGTAACACCCGAATTTGGGCCTAGAAGTATTGGGCCTTGAGTGCGGGTCCGTAAGGAGGTTGTATATAGGTATTTAATTGTGTAATGAAATGACACAATTAAATGTCTGCTGGTGGTTAATGGCCCTAAGAAGTGCTAGAGAAATCTTGGGTTCAAACTTGGGCTTTAGCAAAAATTTTGGTATTAAGTGAAAAAAAAAAAAAAGAGAAATCTGGATGCTTGGATGAGGGCTTTTAAATTATTGTGTTAAATAAATGACACAAGAAAGCTTGTAGTATAGTGGTTGTGGCGTCATTAAGGTTGTATGGGAGCACAGGTTCAAGCCTTGGCTCTTGCAATTTATTTTGGTTTTTTCTTTTAAGGGAACCTGGACTTTGGCCTTTAGACCTTATAATTAATTGGGGATAAAACATGACACAAAAAGCCTTGTGGCTTAGTGGCAAGTAGCGTGTGGAGCATCTGAGGGAAGGCATGGGTTTGAATCCCAGGGTAAGCAATGAGCATTTATTTTGCTAACAAGGGGCGGCAAGAGTTGGTGTTGAATTTAAACTCTGATGTTGGAGGGATCCCACATCGGGAAGCTAACATAAGAGTGGATGGGAAGCTAGCTTTAAATAGAGAGAACCATGAGGAGAGTAAATGTACCTTTTTTGGCTGATCCCTTTCGTTGTATGGCGTGCTCGTTTGGGTTGGGCGTCGGCTAAGAGTGCTCGGAGTGTGGATTAACTCCAATCTCCTATCAGGTGTGTATTTCTCACTACTCTAGCTGTAGGATGGCTACTTGCCGCGCGATGGGCGAAAAGGGGCCATTTGGGCTCAATGGGCCTCTGAGCCCAATTGAATAAGTTGTTTGATTGTGTTGTAAATATTGACTAGGCTAGGTGAATCCCATATTTGTGGCTAGGTTTGGGCTAAAAAAGCCACACGAGCGTGTGGGACCATTTGGGCCGAGAATGGGCTTTAGGGCTATTCGTATTATTATCCATGTTTAGAATACTTTAGTTTACCAATTCTTGAAATGCCCTCAACTTGTAAAATTATCGTTTTACCCTTGATTTCTGAATTCATTGTTTTATCCTCGATTTCTGAATTCTTTGTTTTACCCTCGATTTATAAATTCTTGTTTTATCCTCGATTCTGAGAATTATCGTTTTACCCTCGATTTATAGAATTACCATTTTACCTCGATTTATAGAATTATTGTTTTACCCTCGATTTACAAAATTATCGTTTTACCCTTGATTTCTGAATTCTTGTTTTACCTCAATTTATAAAGTTACTGAAATACCCTTGGTTTACAAAATTACCAAAATACCCTTGATTATGAAAATTACCGAAATACCCCTGTAGGGTAGAATTACCGGAATACCCCTGTAGGGTAGAATTACCGGAATACCCCTGTAGGGTAGAATTACCGAAATACCCCTGTAGGGTAGAATTCACCAAACACCCATGTAGGGTAGAATTACCAAAATACCCCTGTAGGGTAGAATTACCGAAACACCCCTGTAGGGTAGAATTATCGAAATACCCCTGTAAGGTAGAATTACTGAAATACCCCTGTAGGGTAGAATTACCGTAATACCATTGTATGGTAAAATGACAAATATGCCCTTATGTTCCGTATGACTGATGTGCTTAGGATTTACATATATTGATATTGGATTAGTTAAGTTTGAGTGTGGTGGTGGTTATCGTAGGTGATTGATTATGGAAACGTTTCAACTTCAACCCATACATGGTGTGTACTAACCCTCGTAGTAGCTTAGATTAATATCTGTTTGAGAAGCGAAATGCTAAAATACCAGGCATTTCGGGAACTTGTAATGTTGCGTGTGGGTATAGATGCGATAAATACGATAAGGTCGGTGTTTGGATCGATGGAGCAGGTAAGAACTCAATTTTGTGCACGATGATAAGTTGGGCCTCAATGGTGGAATTGGGCCAAATGGGCTTTCGGGCCCATTTGGGTAAAATTGATAGAAAATGGAATTTGGAAAAGTTGCATGTTAACACGATTAGTATTATGGTAAAATTTGGGTTAAGCGAGCTTAGTGGGCTAAATCGACATTCGTATGGCCCGTTAGGGTTTTGGGCCCAAAAGCCCGAATTTGATAAGTGGGTTAAGGATCATTGTTTAAACACTCAGAAATATTGACAAATGTAATGAACATGGAAAACCACGATTTTTGGTAAAATTACGAAAATACCCTTATAATATGAAAAATGACTGTTTTGCCCTTGTGGGCAAGTGAGTGACTTGGACCGTGTGTGGTTGATTTGATTTGATTGTGAATATATGTTGGTGATATGAATGACTTGACTGTGATTGTTTGATTCAAATATGGGTATGACATTCGCATACATGACATATTGCATGGGATATGGGTTATATTGATGGAGGAAGTGCTAAAAGGCTCTGCCCGATTTTCGAAAAGGGCTTATGCCCTGAGCCATCGAAAAGGGCTTATGCCCCGATTATTAAAAAGAGGCAAGGCCTCGGTTATATGATAAAGCGGCTATCTTTGCCCAAGTGGAGAGTTTGGTTGGGTGGGTTGAGTTATTCCCACATGGAGAGCTTGGTTGGTACGGGTGGAGAGTAGCGGATGGTGGGTCGAGTAGTCTCCCAAATGGTCTTGCATACATTCATTTACATTACATGTGATATTGAAATGGGCTTTCATACATTCATTGACATTACATGTGATCTTGAAATGGGCCAAGGCCATACCGATTTCTGATAAAGGCTTGGCCCGGTGATATGATTTATGAAAAGGCTTGGCCCAGTGATATGATTTATGAAAATGCTTCGGCCCGGTGATATGATTTATGAAAAGGCTTCGGCCCAGTGATATGATTTATGAAAAGGCTTGGCCCGGTGATATGATTTATGAAAAGGCTTGACCCGAAGAATCGTTAAGCGAAAGGCTTCGGCCTAGTATATGTCAAGACTAAATAGGGCTTTGGCCCGCATTGTGCGATCATTGTGTTATTTCTTTGTTTGTTTGTTATTGGGATTACTTTGAGTTTTCATAAACTCACCCCGTTTCTAAGCGTGCGGGTAATCCCTAAGCTTAGATGGTTTGGAGCTGCGAGGACTCGGAGATGGCCACACTCATTATTTACATTTACATTTTTGTTTCTTTTAATTGCAATAAGTAGCCGATTTATTTCTTTATAAGTTTTATCTTATTAATATTATTATTTGGTTTTGGGTTGTAATAAGGCCGTTTTAACTATTTTTCCGGGATTATTTTATCTTATACCCTATATTTTTTCGATAACAATATGAGTTAGACCTAGGCGTGTTTCCAAAATGATACTTGTTTTCAAAATAACGTAACGATATTATTAATCGGTTTATCAAAAATATCTACTTAAATGAATTCCAACTTGTTTTTCTCAAAACCTAACCTAGCACCAAAGTGTGGCAATGGTTGTAGGCATGTCTAGGATTGGATCCAATCAAGAGCTTGGTACTTAAGCGACCTTCTAGGCTCACCTCCTCTGTTTGGATACCTACACGGTGCACACTTCCATTCACTTTATTAACTTAGCAAAGACTATCTTTTAAAACACTGAGAAGGACATTGAAAGAGGAATGAGTTTTCTTAAAAAAACTTCAATGTGATACGTCGGATCCGGCCATAACTTCTGGGCCGGGTTTGGGGTGTTACAGATATAACATCACCTATATTCATATAACCAAACTTACCTTTTTGTTAAGGCATATAGTTTATCTTAATTCAATCTAACCACACCATACTCATATATATATTAACATGATATAACTTTATAGTAATATATCAAATCAAACATCACTAGCCATACCAATGCCTAGATTACAATCATCCATTTACAAGCCATCATTTGGTCAATTTAACCTATACATGCCATTATACCAAAATAAGGTTACTATTTATACCAAAACAAAGCTAGTGGATAGTGTGATGATGCTCCGACTGATCTCCAACCTTTGTGAGCTCTCGAGCACTATAAAACAGAGAAAATAAAACCTACTAAGCATTTAATGCTTAGTAAGTTCGTATAACAAGAATTAAACTTACCGATTACATTCATTAAAATAAGTATATAATAACATGGTTTCCAACAACTTGACAAATTTATCTAATCACTTACATTCAAACAAGTATGTTAGTCACATAATTCACATGTACATTAAATAGTATAGATGAGCTCATCATGTTACAATTTTTCAGAAATTTTAGAAACATTCAAGATATAATTCATTTAATCTCATAGATTCTTATTTTGAAAATTTATCCGTTGAATCATTGAAATTTCGATGGATACTCAGGTAGTACACACAGGGTGTACAAAACTATAACCCGTCAACTCGTAATCAAGCGTACCCATTAGGGCACTTAATCAGGGAGCACACTCTCGAGCCACATATCAGGATGCTCAGATGAGCCATGTAACAGGACACTTATCCGGGCTAAATAGGAAACTCATAAGAGTTTTATTCAGAGAGCTCATAGAGCTTAATAGGTAACTCCGAAGAGTTATTATTGGGGAGCACCAGATAAGGTAACACAGAGTTCAAGCGAGCCATGTCAAAAAGCCCATAAGAGCTTATATGAGGAAGCTCATGTAGAGCTGCGTTTGTGTCCGCATTATATGCTTGATCAGAATCGATTGAATCATGTAACAGGATACTCACACAGAGCTGCGGTAGTGTGCAATACATGTAAGATCAGTGCCAATCAGGATGCTCGTAAGAACTACTTAACAACATACTCGAGAGGGCTATAACGGGATTGCTCGTCTGAGCTATTTTCTGTCCGCAACATATGCAGGATCACATTCAATAAGCGAAATCACATATATTCATCGAATTTCATAATTCAATCGGAACTTGTCATTTATTCAAGCAATATCAGGCATATAATTTCTTTCATACTTTAAGCATTTATATAGTTCACCCAAATACAACATTCATTTTCAAACATATGAACATGCATAATTAAGTTACACAAACTTACCTCAACACTTGTTCGTATGCGAAATCTACTAATCCGAAACTTTTTCTTTTCTTTGATCTAGCTTCGAATTTGAGTTGTCGGGATCTATATAAATAGATTTAATCATCAATTTAATCCATTTCATACTTAATTGAATTCAATTTACACCCTAGGTAAAATTACTATTTTGCCCCTAAACTTTCCATAAATTCCAATTTCGTCTCTAGGCTCGAAAAATGAAATTCATGCAATTTAATCCTTATTCCAAGCCTAACCGAATTTTATATGTTACAATAACAGCCCATGAATTTCACAAAAATCAAAAACTTTCCATGGGTTTTACCACTTTACAGTTTGGTCCCTAAATTAAAATTTCATTAAAATTCTCTTTGTAAAAGTTGTTTATCTACCAACAACCTTTCATTTTCTACCATAAATTTCAAAATTTCAACATATCCATCCATGAAAAAATTCTATACTTTGATATCTTTACAAATTAATCCCCAAAATAGACATATTAAACTACCAAGATCTCAAAAATATAAAAATTACTAAAAACGAGACAAGAAAACATACCTAATTAAGCTTGATTAGTTTCTTTTCTCTCTCCTAGAGTTTCCATAAAATTTGGGGATGAAGATGATGAAGATAAAATGATATTTTCTATTTAATTAGTTATCATCTTTTAATTTTTCTCATTTTCAATTTAGTCTTTAGCCTTTTCTAATTTTTCCATGGATAAATTATAAAAAAATATCTACTAACTTTTCTTTAAAGGTCTAATTACCATATAAGGACCTCAAATTTTGAATTCCATAGCTATTTAATCCTTCTAGCTATTATAATTCAGCTTTTGCATTCTATGCAATTTGGTGCTTTCTACAATTAAACACATAATC
This sequence comes from Gossypium longicalyx, assembly GCA_025698465.1. Classification (NCBI taxonomy): domain Eukaryota; kingdom Viridiplantae; phylum Streptophyta; class Magnoliopsida; order Malvales; family Malvaceae; genus Gossypium; species Gossypium longicalyx. Next base: position 53,116,472 of record CM047006.1, on the reverse strand, counting down.
GATAAAATTTTCTTATCAGAATTTTCATATGACATTCTTATCACAATGCAAATCATGCAATAATATTAAAATAAATTTTCTTTCCGACTCGGATTTGTGGTCCCGAAACCACTATTCTGATTTCATTGAAAATGGGCTGTTACAACACTCCCCCTTAAAAATTTTCGTCCTAAAAAATCTTACCAGTAAAAAGATTTAGGTATTGCTTTCTCATGGTATCCTCCGGTTCCCAGGTAGCTTCTTCAATCCTATGTCGTTGCCAGAGAACTTTCACTAAAGCCACCTTTCTGTTTCTCAACTTTTTTGTTTCATGTGCCAAATTTTGTTCGGTTCGTCACTGTAAGTCATATCAAGCTGTATCTCAACTTCTGTCGGAGAAATAACATGTGAAAGATCCAATCGATACCGTTGCACATAGACACATGAAAAACATTATGAATTCTATCAAGTTTTGGTGGTAATGCCAACCATTATGCAATAGGTTCAATTCTTTTCGTGATTTCATATGGTCCGATGAACTGTGGACTCAGTTTTCCTTTACGGCCAAATCGGAGAACTTTTTTCCAAGGTGATACTTTTAAGAATACCTTGTCGCCAACCTGAAATTCTATCTCTTTTCTTTTAAGATCAGCATAAGACTTTTGACAATCAGAAGCAGCTTTCCAACTATCTTGAATCACTTTAACCTTTTCTTCAGTTTCATAGACCAAATCAACTCTGTGTATCTTTTTCTCACTGAGCTCTGTCCAATACAATGGAGTTCTACATTTCCGGCCACACAAAGCTTCATACGGTGCCATTTTAATGTTGGACAAATAACTGTTATTATAAGCAAATTCAACTAAAGGCAGATACTTTTCCCAGTTACCTTCAAATTCAAGCACACAACACCAAAGCATATCTTCTAAAATCTGTATAACACGTTTGGATTGTCCATCAGTTTGAGGATGGAATTCGTACTGAAATGTAATTGAGTACCCAGAGCTTCTAGCAGCTTATTCCAAAATCAGGATGTAAACCGAGGATCTCTATCAGATATAATGGAAACAGGAACTCCATGCAATCTAACAGTCTCATAAACGTATAATTCAGCCAATCTATCCAAGGAAAAATCCATTCGTACCAGAATAAAGTGTGTAGACTTTGTCAGCCGGTCGACGATTACCCAAATTATATCTTTCTTTTTTGGAGACAGGGGTAATCCCGATACAAAGTCTATGGTAATTCTTTCCCATTTCCATTCCGAAATCGTAACTAGCTGTAATAATCCCGAAGGTACCTGATGTTTAGCTTTTACTTGCTAACATATTAAACATTTAGTTACATATTCAAAAATATCCTGTTTCATTCCCGGCCACCAGTACATCTTTTTCAAATCATTATACATTTTATGACTACCAGGATGAATAGACATATTACAATTATGAGCTTTAAGTAGAATCTTTTGTACCAATTCTGAGTTCTTCGGTACACATATTCTACCTCTGAATAACAAACAACCATCAGAACCAATCTGAAATTCTGAATCAGGATTCAACTCACACTGTTATTGTTTAACTTGTAATTCACTATCATTTTTTTGTGCTTCTCAAATCTATTGCAGAAATGTCGGTTTAGCTTTTAACTCGGCTATAACTGAACCATCATTAGATAATGATAATCGTGTATTCATTGTTGGGAAGGCAAATAGGGATTTTCTGCTCAGTGCATCTGCAACCACATTGGCTTTTCCTGGATGATAATAAATAACCAGATCATAATCTTTCAATAGTTCAAGCCACTTGGCTATCTTAAGTTCAAGTTTTTCTGCGACATCAAACACTCTAAACTTTTATGATCAGTAAAGATGTGACATTTTTCCCCAAACAAATAATGCTGCCAAATTTTTAGTGAAAATACAATGGGTACCAATTCAAGATCATGTATCGGGTAGTTTTTTTCATGTGGTTTTAGCTGTCTTGAAGCATAGGCTATTACTTTACCTACTTGCATCAATACACAACCTAAATCATTTAATGACGCATCACTATAAATTATAAATTCTTTACCTGATTTAAGTTGAACTAACACAAGTGCTTCTATTAATAAAGCTTTCAACCTATCAAAACTCTGCTGACATTTATCAAACCACTCGAATTTCACATCTTTCTATAACAGACGAGTCATCGGAGAAGCTATCATTGAGAACCCTTTAACAAATCTCCAATAATGCCTTGCTAGTCTCAGAAAACTTTTGACTTCAGACACGTTCTGTAACACCTCTAACCCGTATCTGTCGCTGGATTAGGGTTACGAGGTCGATTCCCTACACAACTTAATAGAGTCAAACATTACTAAATGACCGAATATAACTTTAATACCATATATAAATAATACACATTTTATCATAAAACTATGAATCATTAAATAAACACAAAATATAACTCATAGTACACCACATTTGCATGCTAGATATCATACATAATTAACTCTTACATAATCAAGTACACATGCTCATACCATTGGTGAATACATTTATTTTACTCATGACTATCCAAATATAAGCATTAACTTAACATTTCTTTTTACTAAACAATGGTCAAAATTTCAATTATCAAATATATATATACACATTCACAAAAATCATACTAATCCATCACATAATATATGCCAATAAAAAACTTAAAAAATAATTTAGTACTATAGCCGAATATACATTATACTTAACTTTACCCATTTTACCGAATCATATAACAAACATGATAAACATATATTCCTTGTATTAAATTTATTAATTTGAACGAATTCATAATACAAATCATATGTTCCAAATAAGTAAATTCTAAGCCACAATCGAATATATATATATATGTACATATATCCATTATGAAAAACTTACCAAAATGATCGATTATAACTATTCATACCATTACTTTAAAACTGTGAGCATATACTAAGCACACACACACTATATATATATGGCATACATATTACTAACTAATGTATTATAACTCAATAGCATCCATCATTTACTTCATTACCAAAACACATAACCAAACACCACCACATATATATATATATACCTTGAGATAGTATATATATATATCATACCAATACATTATGTGCATAAATATATTTATATGTGCAAATGCCAAATCATCAATCAAGTATATTCCTTACCTAATTTCAATAATTCAAATCATAATCACTTACATAATACATATATCCCACTTATAAATGATGTAATTCGCTCAACAAAAATATATAACCACAATTTCAATTTAAACCAAATATACCATACATATATACTTTGGCATAACCTCATCACCATTAGCACATATATCAACCATGATTCACATATATAAATACATATCGACCAAAACATCAAAAACACAACCAAACATACTCATAGGTTGTTCAAACCTTGAAACCGATTCTAACAAAATAAACAAGCCATTTTAGCATGGCTTATATATATACATAAACCAAAAATCCAACATTTCAAACTATAATCTAGCCTATTCATGCCATAAGTTAAAAATTCAGCTCATAAAGTATTGAAACAGTCGATAGTGGGATAAACTTCGTTGACGATCTCCGAGCTCGTAACTTGACTCCAAAATCTATAAAACAGAGGCAAACATAAAAAGATACAGTAAGCTATCATAGCTTAGTAAGTCATAAGCAAATAAGTAACTCAATGTTAATATCAACTCAACTTATCCAACTAATTTATGTTATCATGGTCATATTTATTTTCAAGCTCACTATTTCATATAAAACATATGCTTTCACATACAGACTTTACCTTGGCCGAATATACATGTATCTATATTCATTCATATACAAATGCACATATATTTACAATTACAAAGATCACATATAATTAATATTTGGCCAATTATAGATTTTCATAAACGCATATACTATCATTTGCATCATGAATACATCATTAGATCGAATGTATACTTTCACATATGCATACTTATAGTTCACATCAACATGTAATATTTATCCTATCAAATCAAACATTCAACTTACCATAATTTCATATCTTAGTATGAATACATACTTGAGCCTTTTAACTCGATTTTTCATTCGGTCTTAACTTATTATTGCCCGTTGAACCATTTGGAATTGGATATGATACTCAGATAATCACATATATAGTACAATGCCAATGTCTCAAATGTGGTCTTACATGCAATCACGTATCGATGCCACTGTCCCAAACAGGGTCTTACACAAATCAAATACGATGACGATGTCCCAGACATGGTCTTACACGTCACCACATATATCGATGCCGACGTCCCAGACGTGGTCTTACATGAAAACACATATCGAAAATCCTATGTCATGACATATGTATCCTAACTATTCCTAAGGTTCGTACAGGGCTTTAAGACGTCGTAATTCAGTCGAATTGAACTCATAAGCTTAATTCCCAAGCATATACACATTCGGCCATTATGTATATATAATCATAAAATTTGATTCAGCATTTAAAACTTATATATTCAAAATTAACAATATTTATTTTCTTATAAACTTAACTCGGATGATGAAAATCGAAACGGGATAGCTAATCGACAACTTTAGTTTTCCCCTGATCCAAATCTAATTTCTTTGGTTGTTGATCTAAACATATTCAAATTAAACTCATTCAAACATATTTTCACTCAATTTAGTCCAAAAACACATAAATGGGCAAATTACCATTTTACCCCTGACATTTCACACTTTTTACAATTTAGTCCAAATTGCACAAAACACAAAATATGCAAAATTTGAATATACTATACTTAGGCCGAATATTACCCATGTTCATACAAGTTCATATATTTCATTTATTTCACATTTTAGTCCCTCAATTTATTATTTTTGCAATTAAGACCTAATTACTCAAAATTATAAAAAATTCCAATACAAAACATATCAATCCAAAACGTATCTTTCATATATCATCAACTAACATCACAAAACTCAAATATTCCTTAATGGAATAACTCAAAAAATTCATCAAAATTAGAAATTCAAGCATGGGCTTTGTACATTACATTGCAACGATCTCAAAAACGTAAAAATTATCAAAAATCGAGCTAGTTACAAACCTTGATTAAGCTTGACAATGGCTGAACCTTTGAAACCTTATTTTTTTCTTTCTTATTTTTATGTTCGGCCATGAAAGGAAATATGAACAATGGCTTTTAATTTCATGTTTTATTTAATACATATTTTTACATAATTTACAAATTTAACCTCTGTAATATAATTCCCATTCCATTAACTAATGGCCGAATTTGTCCATGCTAAAATTCAAGGGTATAATTGCATTATAAATACCTCCATTTTAAAAGATAACAACAATTCAGCCCTTTCACATTTAACCACCAAATTTTCATTTTATGCAATTAAGCCTTTTTTATTAAATCGACACTCAAACGGAAAAATTAAAACACGCAGATATAAATTCACACATAATAAACACAAAAAATAACTTTTAAATATTTTTCTGACTCAGATTCGTGCTCCCAGAACCACCATTCTGAATAGGGTCTAAATCGGGCTGTTAGAACTCTCTTCTTTAGGGATTTTCGTCCCCGAAAATCTTACCAGTGAATAGATTCGGATAACGCTGTTTCATTGCATCGTCTAGCTCCCAGTTGCCTCTTCAACTCCGTGTGTATGCCACGGTACTTTCACTAACGAAATTTTCTTATTTTGCAATTCTTTAACTTCTCGAGCCAGAATACGAATAGGTTTTCCTCATATGTCATATCAGACTTAATCTCAATCTCTGACGGGCTAATCACATGTGAGGGATCAGATCAATATCTACAAAGTGTTGAAATATAGAATACATTATGGATATTTTCTAACTGAGGTGACAACAACAGTCTATAAGCAACTGGCCCGATACGTTCTATAATCTCATACGGCCCAATTAATCTCGGACTCAATTTGCATTTACGTCCCAATCTGAGTATTTTCTTCCACAGTGAAACTTTCAAAAATACTTTGTCTCTGATCTGAAACTCTATATCTTTTATTTTCAAGTTCGCATATGATTTCTGACGATCTGACGCTTTTTTTAGACATTAACGGATTACTTTTACTTTCTGTTCAGTCTCTCTGATCAAATCAACTCTGTGTATCTTGTTTTCACTGAGCTCGGTCTAATATAATGGCGTACGACATTTATGACCATAAAAAGCTTCGTAAGGTGCCATTTTGATACTCGATTGAAAGCTATTATTGTACGCAAATTCAAGTTCAACTAAATCAAGGCATTTATGAACAAAATGATTCGTCGATCCACATTTAAAACATGCCCGGTCATGCAATCTATAACTACTAGGATGTCGTTTACCACAGTGTTTACACTCGGGTTGATTCGATCTAACATTACCAACACTAGCTATTGAGGTAGCTCTCGAGCTCACAGGTGGTCTATCCCGATCTCGTCTAGAATAACCCGAAGTAGACTTAGAACAACTAAAATCATCTCAGATCTTTTTTGATGCCGACTGAAATGACTTATTCGATGATCTCTTACGTGAATCTCTAGTTTCAAAGTCAGCTTTTCTTTTCTCTTTTCCAAGCTCTTCGGCTTTGCAGGCTCGCTCAACCAGTACTACGAACTCATTTGTTTCAAGTATGCCAACTAGCAATTTAATGTTTTCGTTCAACCCGTCTTCAAATATTTTACACATTATAGCTTTGATTGAAACACACTCTCGGGCATATCGACTGAGTCTCACAAATATTCGTTCATATTCTGTCACAGTCATACGATCCTATTTCAATTTAAAAAATTCTTTGTGCTTCTGGTCGATAAATCTCTGGCTGATATATTTCTTACGGAACTCAGTCTGAAAGAAGTCCTGGGTCACCCGTTCTTTCAAAACCACCAATACTAGTGTATTCCACCAGTGATATGCGGTGTCTCATAGTAAAGATATGACACATTTTAAGCACTCATTTGGGGTACAAGATAACTCATTAAACACAATAATAATATTATCAAGCCAGAATTTAGCTCGCCCAGCATCATCATCATCAGTAGTTCTAAATTCTTCAGCCCCATTTTTTCTGATTTTATCAACAAGAGGCTTATGTAATCTCAACGGATCACTCACTTGAGGCATAGCAGGTATCGAAGAAGGATTAATCGGGGTGGAGGTTGTTCTACAGCCAGATTCATCCAGATATATTAAGTAAACCAGTCATTCATCATTTGGTAGAAGGCTTGTTTAGCCTCTCCTTCTTGGTTACTCGAGGTCAGTCGTGAATCAACCGGCACTGTCCCTTGCTCAGGAGCAGGCGCTATACTCTCGACATCATCAGCTACGGCTCTATTGGGATCCATTTACTATACGAAAACACATTTTCAAATGTCAAAAGTCGTCACACTATCACAATATATAATATGGCAGGTATAGCTAGACTCACAAGCATTACGTTAGTCCTAGAATCGACTAAACTGTAGCTCTGATACCAATCAAATGTAACACCTCTAACCTATATCTGTTGTCGAATTAGGGTTACGAGGCATTACCGATTCCCTACATAGCTCAATAGAGTCAAACATTACTATATGGCCGAATATAACTTTAATAACATGTATAAATAATACACATTTTATCAAACCACTATGAATCATTAAATGAAAACAAAATATAACTCATAGTACACCACATTTGCATGCTAGATATCATACATAATTAACTCTTACATAATCAAGTACACATGTTCATACCATTGGTGAATACATTTATTTTACTTATGACTATCCAAATATAAGCATTAACTTAACATTTCTTTTTACTAAACAATGGTCAAAATTGCAATTATCAAATATATATACATTCACAGAAATCATACTAATCCATCACATAATATATGCCAATAAAACACTTATAAAATAATTTAGTATTGTTACCGAATATACATTGTACATAACTTTACCCATTTTACCGAATCATATAACAAACATGACAAACATATATTCCTTGTATTAAATTTATTAATTTGAACTAATTCATAATACAAATCATATGTTCCAAATAAGCAAATTCTAAGCCACAATCGAAATATATATATATGTACATATATCCATTATGAAAAACTTACCAAAATGATCGTTTATAACTATTCATACCATTACTTTAAAACTGTGAGCAGATACTAAGCACACACACACTATATATATATGGCATACATATTACTAACTAATGCATTATAACTCAATAACATCCATCATTTACTCCATTACCAAAACACATAACCAAACACCACCACATATATATACACCTTGAGATAGTATATATATATATCATACCAATACATTATGTGTAACATCTCGAAATAGCGCCTAAATGGAATAGTGGTTGCGAAACCACAAATCTGAGATAGAAAAGTTTATTTCGATTAATTTTTTTATGATTTACCGAGTGATTAGATGCATGTGTTAGAGTATTAATAAGAAATTTTTATAGATTGCATGTTTAATTTGCCTATTAGGGCTTATTTGCAGAAGTTGCTATAACAGCCCGATTTAGGGCTTAAATGGAACGATGGTTTTAGAACTACGAATTTGAAGTCAAAAAATTTATTCCGATTAAGTTTTAAGGTTTATTTATTGATTAAAATATTGTGTAAAAATATCATTAAGTAATTTTACTGATAAAGTGCTTAATTGGACTTTTAGGACTAAATTGCAAAAGTTGCAAAATATGTGTTCTAATTCATAAGTACTTGATTGAAATGGGGGTTTAAAGAGGAGGTCCTTAAATTGTAATTAGACCATTATATTTCTTTTGGACAAAAATGGGCATGAGTAGGACAAAATTTTAAAGAAAGGCCTTAAGGGCATTTTAGTCATTTGGTAATTAAAAGAAATAAAAATGAAAAATAAAGCCAAAATTGACTCTTCCTTTTCATGGAGGCCGAAATTAGCATGGGGGAAGCCATGGCTAGGGTTTTCAAGCTTTCCAAACTCAATAGTAAGTCCATTCTAGCCCCATTTTCAAGTTCTTTACGTTTTTGGAATCCCGATAACTTGATTAAGCTTATTCTAGCAATAATTTAAGCTAGAGTTCATATTTGGAAAAATACCCATAGGTGAAATGTGTTTATTTTGATATTTTATGGTAGAATATGAAGGCTGAAATTATGTTAAACAACTTTTGCTAAGCGGTTTTAAGCAAAAATGTGTAAAACGACTTAATCGGTAAAAATTGTTATTGCTCATAACTATGTGTTAGAGTGAGAATTTGATGTTGCCATAAGGGAAAAATGATCAGCATGTCATAAAACACAAGAATAAGGGATTAAGTTTAATTCCCGAGCCTAGGGGAAAAAGTTTAAATATGAAAAAGTTTAGGGGCAAAAATTTAATTTTTCTAAAGTTTGAGTTAAGGACTGTCTTGAATATTATATTAATTAAATAAGTAAAATATGATGTTTTAGTTCCCGGAAAATGAGATTTGAACCTGGAATGGGAGAAAAATCGGAAATCGGGAAAGTTGGTAGAATGGCCATTTTAGTATCGAGGTAAGTTCATATGTATAATAAGCATTAATTTATGCATGTTTCAATGTAAAATTGATATATTTACTATGATTGCCGAGGTGTTGAAAATAAGTATAATTATGATGATTTAAATGTTCAATATTAATTCGACATGAAAATGAGAAAGTATGTAAGTATGTATGTAAATAATACATTATCTTTATTATGTTTTTATGTTTCAGTATATTTTATGTCTTGTAGCTGATTTTTGAATCATAATTGACTATTGGAAGAATGGAATCAAGTATTAGAAAGAGAAAGAAATCCCAGTTGAACCTTCGAAAAGATTGGATGATACAGATGGTATGTAGCTAGGTCGCATGGGTGATACTATGTGTACACCATGTAGACAAGAGAGCTACGGGATATATGTAGCTTGGTCACATGTGTGGTTCCAGGTGAAGGACACCATGTAGACAAGAGAGCTACGAGATAAACTGGCTAGGTCACATGAGTGGTACTAAGTGTTCACCATGTGTACAAGGGAGCCAAAATTATGTGTACAATCGAGTTAGGTCACATGAGTGGTGCTAAGTGAAGGCCACTATATGTACAAGAGAGCTTCGATTTTAAAGGTGGGCTGTGTGCGATACCATCGCGTATCTGTTATTATTCTGAAGCGTTCAACTGGGAAATTGATTAAATAAAATTGTGTATGACTTTGTGATGATAAGTGTAAGAATATACGTGTGTAACTTATGAGAAATATGCTCGATATGTGATTGGAAATTTGAAAGATTGTTATGGGTAAGTGATGAATACAATTGAAGTGTGAAAGATCAAAATTGACAATAAAACTGTTCTGGATAGTTGCAGTGACGTGAATCTAAAAATTTACCAAAAATAGTATAAATTGAATCAGAGATTGAATGAGATATAAAATTAGAGCTTAATGAGTCTATTTTTATATAACAGAAACAGAGCAAGCAAAGAAATTCTATATTATGAGATATTTAAGTTTTTGAGAGGTTGGTTCAGAATGACTACGTGATTCCCTGTTCTGAATTAGAAAAATCATTAAAAATTTTACAAAAATAATTATGGGATATAATTTATATGCTTGAAATCCTTAATGAGTCTAGTTTCAAATGAAATAAACGAGAACATCCTTTAAATTCTGTACGAGGAGAAAATTGATTCGTAGTGAAGAGTGGTCAGAACAGTTGAGCAGTGAAATAGGGGTAACTTCAATGAATAAACTGTACTAATTGGCTAGACCAAAAATTCTGAAAATTTTGTGGTAATAATATACGTGAATATAGTTTCAAGAAAAATTAACGGTTTGTAATTTGGAGTTCTGTAGCTCCATAAATAAATAATTTTGCTGCTGGTACTTTGCTAGACAGCTTATTTTGAACCTGTTTATGATTGTAATAGTGAAAGTATGTGTGTGTTTGTGATGGTGATATTCCGAGAACATATTGTGACTTCATTTAAAGTATGATAATGTATTGATTATTAATATTTACATACTTACTTACTAAGCTATAATGCTTACTCCCTTCCTTTCCTTTTTCCTATAGTGTCGCAGATGTTAGCTCGAGTTGGAGGTCGCCGGAGGTTAAATCACACTATTAAACTATTGATCGATATATAAAGGTTTTAAGGTATTTTTAAGTCTTTGGCATGTATGGAGACTCGTTTAATTGTTATTAAGTTGCTAGGAATTGGCCTAAAATACTGAACTATGTTATTTGAAGGTCTCTATTGTATAAAGTCATTTAATGTAGATAGTCTATTATGTTATTAATTAAATGATGCAATTTATGAATGTGTTTAAAAAAGTTTTAAATTAGAGTGAAATTATGAATCATTTTTTTTATACAATGATTAGTGATTAAGTTCAGTAATGCCTCGTACCCTGTTCCGGCGTCGAACACGGGTAAGGGGTGTTACATTTAGTAGTATCAGAGCTATGGTTTAGTCTGTTCTCGAACTTACCTAGTATGTGTAAGAGTTAAGCTATACATGCCATATTACTACATGTGATAGTGTGATGCCTCCCGATCCCGATGAAATAGTTCTGTTGAGACAGAAGTGTTTTCCAACCGAGCTACCATCGACAGTGTAAAAAGGTGTTAAGTAAGTTCGTATAATTTGGTGGATATATTAGTGTACTTAAATTGATCTTGGTGACTTGTGATGATATGTGTGAGATCAAGTGTAAAATGAAATAGACATAAGTGGAGAAATATAGAAAAGTGAAAAGAAACGAAAGTTTACCTCGTTATAAACTCATCCATGTTCGTTTGACATTGACATGATATTATGTGTCTAACTTATTTGACTAAGTGAATGTGATAAATAGATTTACTCAAATTTGTGGAATGTATGTTTGAGTGCATTTGTTTTAAAATATGAATATGTGTGTAAGTCTGTCTAAAGTGAATTATATAACTGTGATAATATTAAGATGAAATGAGACTCGTAAAAGGTAAGAGTACTAGTTCATGATGCTTATGTGATAATGAATGAGTCGTGAATAAGAATTTCTCTTGGAATATGAAAGATGAGATGAAGGGAAAGTTTATATTATGATAAGTGTTCATGTTGATTGGCAATTGTGTGATGCTATGAGTGTAACTTGTAAAATTAAATGAATGTTATGAGTAATTCTATTTGAGAATTATGAATGTATGTATAAGTGTATTTGTTTGTATAAGATGATAGGAGGGTTGTGTAAAATGAATATGCATGTTGAGTTATTTGAAGCAAATTATATATATTGATGAGTGTTAAGTTATATGAATGAATATATAAGAGACAAGTTAGAAGTATTCTTGCCTCTTCACCCCTTCCAATAAGATTAATTGACAATGTGATAGCATTTGAGAATGGTTTAATAAATGAACTCAGTTGCAGAAAAGATGTCAGGTTAATATGAAGATTTTCTAAATTCTGAAATGTTACAGTTAAAGAAAGATTAGACATAGTTAATTAACTCATCCAGGTATGATGCTTAAAGTATATGATTGCTGGATTTTTTTTAAAAATAAATTCTGATTGTGAATGAGATAATGTGGATTTAGAGAAGAATAATGATTGAGCTGTATTAATAGCTGAATGTAAAGTTTTTGGGTAAAAAAAAATTGAAAGCAAATGTGAGAATTGGAAATAGTTTTCGATTAATATAGAGGTCATACCGAGTTGAAACTTAATTATATTGGATTTCAATTTGATAGTGGGGTGATTTTGAAAGTACTGCTTTGAAGAAAATTTGTTTGGTGACGTTTAAGAAATTTTGAGAAAAGATATTGAATCTTTTTACCAGTAAGATTTTCGGGGACGAAAATCCCTAAAGGGGGAGAGAAATGTAATATCTCGAAATAGGGCCTAAATGGAATAGTGGTTGCGAAACCACAAATCTGAGATAGAAAAGTTTATTTCAATTAATTTTTTAATGATTTACCGAGTGATTAGATGCATGTGTTAGAGTATTGATAAGAAATTTTATAGATTGCATGTTTAATTTGCCTATTAGGGCTTATTTGCAGAAGTTGCTGTAACAGCCCGATTTAGGGCCTAAATAGAACGATGGTTTTAGAACCACAAATTTGGAGTCAAAAAATTTATTCCGATTAAGTTTTAAGGTTTATTTATTGATTAAAATATTGTGTAAAAATATCGTTAAGTAATTTTACTGATAAAGTGCTTAATTGGACTTTTAGGACTAAATTGCAAAAGTTGCAAAATATGTGTTCTAATTCATAAGTACTTGATTGAAATGGGGGTTTAAAGAGGAGGTCCTTAAATGGCAATTAGACCATTATATTTCTTTTGGACAAAAATGGGCATGAATAGGACAAAATTTTAAAGAAATGCCTTAAGGACATTTTAGTCATTTGGTAATTAAAAGAAATAAAAAGGGAAAATAAAGCCAAAATTGGATCATCTTTTTCATGGAGGCCAAAATTAGCATGAGGGAAGCCATGGGTAGGGTTTTCAAGCTTTTCAGCTCAATAGAAAGTCCGTTCTAGCCCCGTTTTTCAAGTTCTTTACGTTTTTGGAATTCCGGTAACTTGATTAAGCTTATTCTAGCAATAATTTAAGCTAGGGTTCATATTTGGAAAAATAACCATAGGTAAAATGTGTATATTTTGATGTTTTATGGTAGAATATGAAGGCTGAAATTATGTTAAACAACTTTTGCTAAGCGGTTTTAAGCAAAAATGAGTAAAAAGGCTTAATCGGTAAAAGTTGTTATTGTTCATAACTATGTGTTAGAGTGAGAATTTGATGTTGCCATAGAAGGGAAAAATGATCAGCATGTCATAAAACATAAGACTAAGGGATTAAGTTTAATTCACGACCCTAGGGGCAAAAATGTAAATATGAAAAGGTTTAGGGGCAAAATTAAAATTTTTCCAAAGTTTGAGTTATGGACTGTTTTGAATAGTACATTAATTAAATAAGTAAAATATGATGTTTTAGATCCCGAAAAATGAGATTTGAACTTGGAATGGAAGAAAAATTGAAAATCGGGAAAGTTGGTAAAATGACCGTTTTAGTATCGATGTAAGTTCATATGTATAATAAGCATTAATTTATGCATGTTTCAATGTAAAATTGATATATTTACTATGATTGCCGAGGTGTTGAAAATAAGTATAATTATAATGATTTAAATGTTCAATATTAATTCGACATGGAAATGAGAAAGTATGTAAGTTTGTATGTAAATAACACATTATATTTATTATGTTTTTTATATTTCAGTATATTTTATGTCTTGTAGCTGATTTTTGAATCATAATTGACTATTGGAAGAATGGAATCAAGTATTAGAAAGAGAGAGAAATCCCAGTTGAACCTTCGGAAAGATTGGATGATACATATGGTATGTAGCTAGGTCGCATGGGTGATACTATGTGTACACCATGTAGACAAGAGAGCTACGGGATATATGTAGCTAGGTCGCATGTGTGGTTCCAGGTGAAGGACACCATGCAGACAAGAGAGCTACGAGATAAACTGGCTAGGTCACATGGGTGGTACTAAGTGTTCACCATGTGTACAAGAGAGCCAAAATTATGTGTACAATCGAGCTAGGTCACATGAGTGGTGCTAAGTGAAGGCCACTATGTGTACAAGAGAGCTTTGATTTTAAAGGTGGGCTGTGTGCGATACCATCGCGTATCTGTTTTTATTCTGAAGCGTTCAACTAGGAAATTGATTAAATGAAATTGTGTATGACTTTGTGATGATAAGTGTAGGAATATACATGTGTAACTTATGAGCAATATGCTCGATATGTGATTAGAAATTTGAAAGATTGTTATGGGTAAGTGATGAATACAATTGAAGTGTGAAAGATCAAAATTGACAATAAAACTGTTCTAGATAGTTGCAGTGACGTGAATCTAAAAATTTACCAAAAATAGTATAAATTGAATCAGAGACTGAATAAGATATCAAATTAGAGCTTAATGAGTCTATTTTTATATAACAGAAACAGAGCAAGCAAAGGAATTCTATATTATGAGATATTTAAGTTTTTGAGAGACTGGTTCAGAATGACTACGTGATTTCCTGTTCTGACTTGGAAAAATCATTAAAAATTGTAAAAAAATAATTAGGGGATATAATTTATATTCTTGAAATCCTCAATGAGTCTAGTTTCAAATGAAATAAATGAAAATATCCTTTGAATTCTGTACGAGGATAAAATTGATTCATAGTGAAGAGTGGTTAGAATAGTTGAGTAGTGAAACAGGGGTAACTTCAATGAATAAAATGTACTAATTGAATAGACCAAAAATTCTGAAAATTTTATGATAAGAATATACGTGAATCTAGTTTCAAGAAAAATTAACAGTTTGTAATTTGAAGTTCTTTAGCTTCAGAAATAAATAATATAGCTGCTGGCACTCTGCTAGACAGCTTATTTTGAACCTGTTTATGATTGTAATAGTGAAAGTATGTGTGTGTTTGTGATGGTAATATTCCGGGAACATATTGTGACTTCATTTAAAGTATGATAATGTATTGTTTATTAATATTTACATACTTACTTACTAAGCTATAATGCTTACTCCCTTCCTTTCTTCTTTCCTATAGTGTCGTAGAGGTTAGCTCGAGTTAGAGGTCACCGGAGGTTAAATCAAACTATCAAACTATTGATCGATATATAAAAGTTTTAAAGTATTTTTAAGTATTTGGCATGTATGGAGACTCGTTTAATTGTTATTAAGTTGCTAGGAATAGGACTAAAATGCTGACCTATGTTATTTGAAGGTCTCTATTGTATAAAGTCATTTAATGTAGATAGTCTTGATTATGTTATTAATTAAATGATGCAATTTATGAATTTGTTTAAAAAAGTTTTAAATTAGAGTGAAATTTTGAATTGGTTTTTTTTATACGATGATTAGTGATTAAGTCCGGTAATGCCTTGTACCCTGTTCCGGCGTCGAACACGGGTAAGGGGTGTTACATTATGTGCATAAATATATTTATATGTGCAAATGCCGAATCATTAATAAAGTATATTCCTTACCTAATTTCAACATTTCAAATCATAATCATTTACGTAATACATATATCCCACTTATAAATCATGTAATTCGCTCAACGAAAATATACAACCACAATTTCAATATAAACCAAATATACCATACACATATACTTTGGCATAACCTCATCACCATTAACACATATATCAACCATGATTCACATATTGACCGAAACATCAAAACCACAAGCAAACATACTTATAGGTTGTTTAAACATTGAAATCGATTCTAACAAAATAAACAAGCCATTTTCGCATGGCTTACATATATACATAAACCAAAAATCCAACATTTAAAGCTATAATCTAGCCTATCAAAATTCAGCTCATAAAGTATTAAAATAGTCGATAGTGTGATAAGCTTTGCTGAAGATCCCCGAGCTCGTAACTTGACTCCAAAATCTATAAAATAGAGGCAAACATAAACACATACAGTAAGCTATCATAGCTTAGTAAGTCATAAGCAAATAAGTAACTCAATGTTAATATCAACTCAACTTATTCAACTTGTAACACCCCCTACCCGTGTCTGACGTCGGGACAGGATACGAGGCATTACCGAACTCAGAGATTCTTAAACATGCAAAATCGAGTCATAAAATTTTGTTTCAAATTTATAACCAATCAAATATATTCATAGTGTCCCTATTATGGGCCTACGAGACCCATAACTTGCATTTAAAATGGTCTGCGACTAAATCGAGAACTTTGGAAAGTTTTGGGAAAACTTGGAAATTTTTCTGATAAAATAGGGTCACACGCCCGTGCGGACACAAAGGCACACCCGTGTGTTATCAACACGCTCGTGTCCTTAGGCCGTGTAATTCTCTGTTTATGACGCCAGCACAAAATTTGAACCACACGCCACACGCCCGTGTCACCGGGCTATGTCCTTCACACGGATGAGACACATGGCCTAGTTTCAGCCCGTGTGGCCAACACTTAGGCTATTTTCCAAGCCTTCATATTGCCCACAATCTCTTACATGTTTATACATGTCATAACCACAATTCATAGCAACATTTTAATGATTAAAACACTCTTTATTAAGACACAACATGATGTTTTCGAGGCATCATACACATTTACATATTCTTCACATTATACCGATTCTAGGCATACCAAATATCATTTATTTGACCAAGTCAAATACTTGACCCCTTATTCTCTTATGCTATGATTATCAACTTATCCATCCAACATTCACGTTCAAGGCATTGTAATCTTACTTGCTCTATTATACGTTTACCATGGTCATGACCACTTCGAATGGTCATGAAGCAATCCTTACACATGCATGTCACAACACCAATCATGCATGACCAACCATCATTTTCACATCATTTCATCACAAACATTATAATATAGCATGGATAGATAAATTTACAAACCATACTCAATATCAGCCACACCCTATGGCCATATACAAATGAATCAAAATAAGCCAATACATTTGGCCAAATCATAGAACACATATCATAAAAACTAATCCCTATACATGCCACTCACTTGTAACTTCTCAACCTATGTATCAATATCCCAAGTTAATAGCTTGGTAGTGTGATGTTGCCTCCGACGTTCTCCAACCCCAAGCTGACCTGACAACACTAAAAGAAATGGAAAGGAGGGAGTAAGCTTTACGCTTAGTAAGCTCACATGAAAAATAATAAGCAATATGGTAATATGCTATTTTTCAATTTCCCTCTTTTTATTCAAAATTTAGATAAGTTATTTTCTCGAGTCACAGTCATTAAATTATTTATATTTGGGCTACGGAACTCCAAATTAAGATCCGCTAATTTTTCCTAAAACTAGACTCACATATCTTTTCACCATAAAATTTTCAGAATTTTTGGTCTAGCTAATAAGTATAGTTTATTCTTTAAAGTTACCCCTGTTCCACTGTCTAGTAGTTCTTTCCTCTCTTCACTACGAATTATCTCATAGTAAGAGACTTGGATGATGTTTTTGTCTATTTCCTTTGAAAATAGACTCATCAAGGATTTTAAGCAGATAAATTTTATCCCGTAATCATTTTTCTATAATTTTTAATGATTTTCCAAATTTAAGATAGGGGAGTGCGAGATCACTCTGACTCTATTTCACAAAAATTCAAATATCTCATCATATGAGATTCCTTTGCTTACACCATTTCCTTTATCTGAAACTAGACCCAATAAGATTTAATATCATATTTTATTTAGTCTCTAACTCAATTTCCACTATTTTTGGTGGATTTTCAAATTCGGACCACTACTATTGTCTTAATCTGTTTTAGTGCAACATAATGATAATCATCACAAATTAGTCATAGAAGTTATTCTCATAAATATCATTCATTCATTTACATTCTTATCACATGTCCATTTCATTTCTCATGTCAAACACATGCTCATGGGTTTCGAGTACGTACCTGTGCTATCTCTTAGCACATCCATTTAACTAAACATGACAATCATATGCATCATACTAGTATCATCTAAGCATAGATGAGTTTATCATTTCATCGTTTAAATTCTCATTAAGTTTCTCGGAATCTCGATGGATAGCCTATTTACCGTCAAATCATACAAGTGATCATTTTCAAGTACGCATTCCCACGAACCTCACATCTTACGGCTGGATTACCAGTCCAGGCTAACGACAACACTCGTAACGAGCTTGGATCTGAATTACCAGTCTAGGCTAAATTCAGACCCTAATCGGATTACCCATCCGGGCTAAATCCATAATGCACACATATTCTTCGGGAGGCTAGATCACTTTAGGAACACCCGTCTAGGCTAAATCCTTTTTATACCGAGATCAACGGATTATCCGTCAGGGCGAAATCCTTTTCTACAACACATGCAGGATCTCGTATCATGTAAGAATGGCGTATCCATCAGATGTCCTTTTTATTCAACCGGGACATTTTACCATCTTTTCATCAATACAATAGTTTCATAATATCAATCATGTTTTCATGGTAACAATTAACATATAATACATGAAACATCGAGACACATAATACATGGTAAAAATGAAACATTTACATTTCACATAGTATCAAGGCATTAGAAATATCATACATTGTCATATTAATTATGTACTTACTAATCATGTATCATTATTCTCTTGAATTCCATGCATCATTGTTTCATATCATATTTTCACATAATGAACTCATTCCATCACCTTTCAATGTATTTACTCATGCCATTCATACAATAACAATTAGGGATTTTTAACTTAAACAAGCATTGTATTATTATTAACATACGAACTTACCTCGGACCCGGAAACGATAATTTGCCATTTTAGTCTATAACCTTGTATTTTCCTGATTTAAGCCTGAATCTCAATTTCATTGATCTAACATTACAAATATAGCTCATTTATTACTCACATTATTCAAATGGGTCCATAAATCATACTTTTACAAATTTACATTTTGAACCCTAAACTTTCACTTATTTACGCTTTGGCCCCTAGGCTCGTAAAATGATTTTTATTCAATTTCCTTGCATTTTAAGCCTAGCCAAATCAATTTCATAACTATGGAAGCTCCCAATTTCCACTAAATTACCCTTTTATGACCAATTTTACAACTTTTACAAAACAATCATTTCAGACGTTTTCATCGAAAATCACTTAGTAAAAGTCATTCCTCTAACCATAAACATGCATAATCTACCATTAAACCTTAAAATACCAGCATGTCACTCATGGGTCAATTTTTAAACATAAACCATAGCTCAAAATAATGGTAGAAATGAGTAGATCATGTTACCGGGACTTCACAAATGTAAAGAACATTAAAAATGGGGCTCGGGATCACTTACAATTGAGCTTGGAAGCTTGAACCAAACCCTAGCCATAGCATGCATGTAAATTTCGGCTGGATGAAGAAGATGGGCATGAATTTGGCTTATTTTCCCTTTTTATTATTTTAATTACCAAAAGACCAAAATGCCCCTAACTTAAAAATATTCTATTTCACCCATTTCATGTCTATTTTTGTCCAAAAAATTAACCAATGGTCTAATTGCCATATAAGGACTTCCAATTTAAAATTCCATAACAATTGGGCACCTCTAGCATGTAGAACTCAACTTTTGTACTTTTTATAATTTAGTCCTTTTGACCAAATTGAGTGCCCAAACGTCAAAATTTTCGAACGAAATTTTCACGAAATCATCCCGTAAAATTGTAGACCATAAAAATATAATAAGAATGAATTTTCTTATGTCAGATTTGGAGTCTCGAAACCACTATACTAACTAGGCCCTATTTCGGGATGTTACACAATAATTTATGTTATCATGGTCACATTTATTTTCAAGCTCATTATTTCATCTATAACATATGCTTTCACATACAAAATTTACCTTGGTCGAATATACATGTATCTATATTCATTCATATACAAATGCACATATATTTACAATTACAAGGATCACATATAATTAACATTTGGCCAATTGTAGATTTTCATATACGCATATACTATCATTTGCATCATGAATACATCAATAGACCGAATGTATCCTTTCACATATGCATACTTATAGCTCACATCAACATGTAATATTTATCCCATCAATTCAAACATTCAACTTACCATAATTTCATATCTTAGTATGAATACATACTTGAGCCTTTTAACTCGATTTTTCATTCGGTCTTAACATATTATTGCCCGTTGAACCATTTGGAATTGAATAGGGTACTTAGATAATCACTTATATAGTACAATGCCAACGTCCCAGACGTGGTCTTACATGCTATAACGTATCGATGCCACTGTCCCAGACAGGGTCTTACACGAATCAAATACGATGCCAATGCCCCAGACATGGTCACACATGTAACCACATATATCGATGCCAACGTCCCAGACGTGGTCTTACACTAAAACACATATCGAAAGTCCTATGTCATGACATATGTATCCTAACTATTCCTAAGGTTCATATGGGGCATTTGGACGTCGTAATTCAGTCGAATCGAACTCATAAGCTTAATTACCAAGCATATACACATTCGGTCATTATGTATATATAATCATAAAATTCGATTAAGCATTTAAAACTTATATATTCAAAATTAACAGCATTTATTTGCTTATAAATATATCAACCATGATTCACATATATAAATACATATTGACCGAAACATCAAAACCACAACCAAAAATACTCATAGGTTGTTCAAACCTTGAAACTGATTCTAACAAAATAAACAAGCCATTTTTGCCTGGCTTATATATATACATAAACCAAAAATCCAGCATTTCAAACTATAATCTAGCCTATACATGCCATAAGTTCAAAATTCAGCTCATAAAGTACCGAAACAGCCGATAGTGTGATAAGCTTCGCTGACAATCCCCAAGCTCGTAACTTGACTCCAAAATCTATAAAACAGAGGCAAACATAAACACATACAGTAAGCTATTATAGCTTAGTAAGTCATAAGCAAATAAGTAACTCAATGTTAATATCAACTCAACTTATCCAACAAATTTATGTTATCATGGTCACATTTATTTTCAAGCTTACTATTTCATATATAACATATGCTTTCACATACAGACTTTACCTTGGCTGAATATACATGTATCTATATTCATTCATATACAAATGCACATAAATTTACAATTACAAGGATCACATATAATTAACATTTGGCCAATTATAGATTTTTATATACGCATATACTATCATTTGCATCAGGAATACATCATTAGACCGAATGTATACTTTCACATATGCATACTTATAGTTCACATCAACATGTAATATTTATCCCATCAATTCAAACATTCAACTTACCATAATTTCATATCTTAGTATAAATACATACTTAAGCCTTTTAACTCGATTTTTTATTCGGTCTTAACTTATTATTGCCCGTTGAACCATTTGGAATTGCATGAGATACTCGAATAATCACATATATAGTACAATGCCAACGTCCCAGATGTGGTCTTACATGCTATCACGTATCGATGCCACTATCCCAAATAGGGTCTTACACGAATCAAATACGATGCCGATGTCCCAGACATGGTCTTACACGTAACCACATATATCGATGCCAATGTCCCAGACGTGGTCTTACACGAAAACACATATTGAAAATCCTATGTCATGACATATGTATCCTAACTATTCCTAAGTTCGTACAGGGCTTTCAGACATCGTAATTCAGTCGAATCGAACTCGTAAGCTTAATTCCCAAGCATATACACATTCGATCATTATGTATATATAATCATAAAATTCGATTCAGCATTTAAAACTTATATATTCAAAATTACCAGCATTTATTTGTTTATAAACTTACCTCGGATGATGAAAATCAAAACGGGATGGCTAATCGAAAACTTTAGTTTTCCCCTGATCCAAATCTGATTTCTTTGGTTGTTGATCTAAACATATTCAAATTAAACTCATTCAAACATATTCTCACTCAATTTACTCCAAAAACATATAAATATGCAAATTATCATTTTACCCCTGACATTTCACACTTTTTATAATTTAGTCCAAATTGCACAAAACATGCAAAATTTGAATATACTATACTTAGGCCGAATATTACCCATGTTCATACAAGTCCATATATTTCATTTATTTCACATTTTAGTCCCTCAATTTATTATTTTTGCAATTAAGACCTAATTACTCAAAATCATAAAAAATTCCAATACAAAACATATCAATCCAAAACATATCTTTCATATATCATCAATTAACATCACAAAAATCAAATATTCATCAATGGAATAACTCAAAATATTCATCAAAATCAGAAATTCAAGCATGGGCTTTGTACATTACACTGCAACGATCTCAAAAACGTAAAAATTATAAAAAACCGAGCTAGTTACATACCTTGATTAAGCTTGACAATGGCCGAACCTTTGAAACCTTATTTTTTTCTTTCTTATTTTAATGTTCGGTCATGAAAAGAAAATATGAACAATGGCTTTTAATTTCATGTTTTATTTAATACATATTTTTACATAATTTACAAATTTAACCTCTATAATATAATTCCCATTCCATTAACTAATGGCCGAATTTGTCCATGCTAAAATTCAAGGGTATAATTTCATTATAAATACCTCCATTTTAAAAGACAACAACAATTTATCCCTTTCATATTTAACCACCAAATTTTTATTTTAGGCAATTAATCCCTTTTTATTAAATCGACACTCAAACGACAAAATTAAAACACGAAAATTTCACATATATTAAATTCACACATAATAAACACAGAAAATAATTTTTAAATATTTTTTTACTCGAATTCATGGTCCCGAAACCACCATTCCGAATAGGGTCTAAATCGGGCTGTTACACATTCTTTGGTGGTTTCCAAATAAAAATGGTTGAAATTTTGTTCGGATCCACTCAAATGCCTTTTTAGATACTATATGTCTGAGGAAACCAACTTCCTGTAGCCAAAATTCACATTTACTAAAATTTTCATACACTTGCTTCTCACACAGAGTTTGCAACACTATTCTCAAATGTTTAACATGCTCATTTTTATCTCGGGAATATACCAAAATATCATCAATAAATACCACCACGAACCTCTCTAGATTAGGTCTGAAAATTCTGTTCATTAGATCCATAAATACAGCAGGTGCATTTGTCAAACCAAACGACATTACAAGAAACTCATAGTGCTTTTATCTGGTTCTAAAATTTTCCTTTGGTACATTCGAATCTTTTACTCGTAGTTGATAATAGCCAGAACGAAGATCAATCTTTGAAAATACAATGACACCTTTCAACTGATCAAATAGATCATCAATTTGAGGTAGTGGATACATGTTCTTTATTGTAACTTTGTTCAGCTGCCTGTAATTAATACACAATCTCAATGATCTACCTTTCTTCTTTACAAACAGAACTGGTGAACCCCAAGGTGAGAAACTAGGTCTAGCAAAGCCTCTATTAATCAATTCTTGCAACTGTGAGTTCAATTCTTTTAATTCAGTAGGAGATATTTTGTATGGTGCTATGGGTATCGATGTTGTTCCTGGAACAAGATCTATAGAGAACTCTACTTCTCTAACTGGTAATTTGTCTGGAAATACATCAGGAAATTCACAAACAACTAGCACTGGCTGATTCCTCAACTCAGATACTTTAGTATCCAACACATATGCAAGATAAGCATCATATCCCTTTCTGACATCTTTATGTGTTGATATTGCTAAAATCACATTAGATAACCCATCTAGTTTATCAGATTCAACATGGAATAACTCACCATTCTAACATTTCAATACAATTTATTTCTGTTTACAATTTACCACTGCATCATGCTGAGTTAGCAAGTCCATTCCCAAAATCACATCAAATTCATCAAGGGGTAACAACATTAAATCAGTTGAAAAGCAATGACCCTTTAACATCAACGGATATTTTTTACAAATTTTATCCACCATAACATATTGGCCCAGGGGGTTTGAAACTTTGCCCACAAATTCAGTGAATTCAACAGGTAAATTTTTAATATATACAAAATTTGTGCATATGTATGAATGTGTTGAACCAGGATCAATCAAAGCAGTAATATCAGTATCAAATAGAGAAAGTGTACCAGTAATCACGTCTGGTACAGAAGCATCCTCTCTAGTACAAGTAGCATATGTCATTGCTGGTGCTCGTGCCTCAGATTTAACTGTTGTATCCCTTGTAGTACCTCGGCTACCACTAACATTGCCGGGGTGACGGAGTGGTCTGCCTTTCGAGGCGGGATTACTCAGCTTCGAAGTTTGATCAATATCTTTTTCAATCATTTTCAGACAATATTTGTGAAAATGATCAAGAGAACCACATCGGTAACAAGCTCCACTTCTCAAATGACATTCCCTAAAATGAAATTTATTATAGTGTTTACACCTCGATTTGGGGTTACCACACTTCTCACACTTTTTACAGATGGAGACAAGGATCTCGAGTTAGAGCGTTGAGAGCGTCACTCTTTCCTAGAATATCTCGTAAATGTGGTTGAACGATCATGGTACTTCTTTGATTTCTTTGAAGTAGATGATTGTGGTTTCCCTATAAATCTTTTACCAAAAATTCGAGCTTCTCTCTCTGCTTGCTTCTTTTCTCTACTTAATTCCTTGGCTTTGTATGCTCGACCGGCTAACACCACAAATTCCTTCAAGTTAAGAATTCCAATCAACAACTTGATATCTTCATTTAATCCTTCTTCAAAACATTTGCACATGTTAGTCTCGGTTGGAACCCATTCTTTGGCATACTTACTCAATCTAATGAATTCTCATTCATATTCAGATACAGTCATGTTTTCTAGTTTGAGCTCTAAAAATTCTTTCTTTTTCTAATCTAGAAATCTCTGACTAATGTACTTCTTTCTAAATTCTATCTGAAAGAATTCCCAACATTTTTTTGGTACAACAGATGTTATGGTATTCCACCAAAGGTAGGCTGTGTCATTTAGGAAATATTCTGCACATTTCAAACATTTAA
Organism: Gossypium longicalyx; assembly: GCA_025698465.1. Taxonomy (NCBI): domain Eukaryota; kingdom Viridiplantae; phylum Streptophyta; class Magnoliopsida; order Malvales; family Malvaceae; genus Gossypium; species Gossypium longicalyx. Next base: position 53,090,897 of record CM047006.1, on the reverse strand, counting down.
CCGGTGTACATGATAATTCATCTAGAACTCTGATGGTATTTTCCAACCAAAACTCAGCTCTTTCCAGATCATCATCAGCAGTAGCTCTAAATTCTTCTACCCCATATTTACAAATTTTATCTACCGAAGGCTTACCAGTTCTAATAGGTTCAACACCTTGTGGCATCTCAGAAGCCGGTTGAAGAATAGGAGGGGAAGTGTAATAGCCCTGTTTAGACCCTAGTCAGAACAGTGGTTTCAGAACCATAAATTCAAGTCAGAAAAATATTTTAATATTATTTTCTATGCTTCAAATATGTGAATTAATATGTATGAAAGTTTTGTATGAAAATTTAATCGTTTGTGTGTTTAATTTAGAAAAAGGACCTAATCCCAAAAAATGCAAAAGTTGCATTCTATTGATAAAAGTGTCTAATTGGTATGGCTTATTTAATGTGAGGTCCTTATATTGATATTTGACCATTGGAATAATGGATGGACACAAATGCCTAATGTTAGTGGAATTTTAATGTTATGAAACAAGATTAATTTAGTAAATGTGTAAATTAGTTAATAATTTAAGAAAACAAAAGACAAAATTTGTTTCATTCAACTTTATGACCACTAAAATTGAAGAATAAAATTAGGGTTTGAAGCATAAAAAACATTCGGCACTTTGAAGATCAATTAGGTATGTGATTTTTTATCTGTTTTTGATAATTTCTACATTTTTGTAATTGTTGCTTTGTGTTCTATTAAGCCTATGCCTCAATTTTAGAATTTGATGATGATTTTGAGTTATGCCATTGTTGATTTTGTGAGCTTTGTAATGTTAATTGATGAAATATGGAAGCTTGATGATAGATAAATATGTTTTGTATGGGGATTTTTGATGAATTTGATTATTATGGGCTAAATTATGAAATTTGTAAATTGAGGGACTAAAATGTGAAATAAATGAAATACATGGGCTGCTAAGGACCATAGGAAGATTCGGCTATGGCATGGTTTTAATGAATTTTGTATATTTGGTGTTTTGTGTAATAAGGACTAAAATGTCAAAATGTGTAACTTTAGGGGCTAAAGTGCAAAAATACCCAAATATATGTTTATGGATTAAATTGAATGAATGGGTGAATGAATGGGTTAATTTTGAATATATATAGATTAAGAAAGAAAGAACTTGGATTTAGATCAAGGAAAATTAAAGATTATAGAGTAATCAATCCGACTCGTCTATTTTGTGTACGAGGTAAGTTCGTACGTGATAAACTTTTTTTTAATTATGTTTTTAATGCTTTCATAATGCATAAATTGTATATTTGTGACTACAACTGTGTATGACGACAAGTCTACTATGTTTGGCACTTAGTGTGCGTTTCGAGATAGTTTCGGCTATATATAGCACTTAGTGTGCGAATTGAAATAGCTTCAGTTTTATGTGGCACTAAGTGTGCGATACCGAGATAGCTTTGGTTCAATGTGATAACACTAAGTGTGTGATATCGATATAGCATTGGCTGAATATTAATGCACTAAGTGTGTGAGTTCTTAAAGCATTGAAAGATTTTTGAACGATTTAACGTATTGAACAAAGAGGTGAGGATGAAATAAATAAATACGGGAAAGTACAGGTATGGACGATACCTATGTGGTAGTTGATACTATGTGTATGAAGTTGATGAAATGGTATATACATGATAAATGGTTATGGATTAGAATTGAACGATGAGATGAGAACTACTAAGTATCTATTAGTTGATGATTTAGATAATATGAAATGTTAAGTATTTTTTATACGAACTTACTAAGCTATGAAGCGTACTGTGTGCTATTTGTCTGTGTTTTATAGATTATTGAAGCTAGTACAGACTCGGGGATCGTCGGGAATATGTCATCACACTATCGATTATCTCGTTGGTATTTTTGGTAACCTTGTATATATGGTATATGGCATGTATAGGCTAGTGATATTTTGTTATATTTTGAGTCATGGTATTAGCCATGAGACTTGGCTTCTAAATTTGGTATGCATAGCCATTAAAATGGGCCTAAAGTTATGTGCTTGATAAGTGTTATAGATGATGCTTATAATGCTTTATTTGTTTGCTTGTTTTGGTATAACGATTTTGGTATATTTTGGGTGTGGAATGAAGTAATTGAAATGGATGTGTATTGATGTTATGGAATATGTATGAATTGGCTGATTTTGGTTGCTTATAAATGTCTTGAAATGGTACCATTAAGATTGAATTGTGTGAATGAGAAAAGGGTGGCAAATTGACTTTGCAAATAGCCTATTTTTTTTCACATGGGCAGAGACACGAGCGTGTGTCTCAGCCGTGTGTGACACATGGTCATGTTACACGGTCGTGTGTTCCCTGGGATAGTCCTACAATTTAAAGTCAATCTCGAGCATGGCCTAGACACACGGGTGTGTCTGGTGGCCGTGTGAGGCACACAACCTTGGCACATGGGTATGTATGGCCATTTTGAAGGGTACACAAGCTGTGGTTAGTTGTGTGACCCAAGTTAGTTTCAACCACGGCCAAGGCACACGGGCATGTCTCCGGCCGTGTGGTACAAGTTAGTATGTATGCCCTGTTTTCACATGACCTATGACACGGACGTGTTTGATAACCATGTTAGTCACACGGCCTGTTCACATCGGCGTGTGCCCTGTGATTGTATAATTTTTCTAAGTGTCCAGAAGCTTTTATATGTGAACGGTTTTGTCCCAAACCACTCTTATATATGTTTTAAAGTCTTTTAGAACCTTATAAGGGACAATGTGAATATTTGAGAATAGTTTAAGATGATAATTGTATAAATGTATGTGAATGATGTGTGATATCTAATAATGCCTTGTAACCCTATTCTGGCAATGCATACGGGTTAGGGGTGTTACAGGGAGGTTGTACAACAGGATTTGTTCTTAAGTAATTAGTGAACCACTCATTCATCAATTGAAAGATTACTTCTTTTGCCTCCTCACCTCGGCCCTAAGATATGAGCCTTCTACTACTATTAGATACAGCTCATTGAACGGAAGCTTGAGCAGTGCTCTCAGCTTCCTCGAATTCAGCTCTAGCTTGGTTGGATGATATTACTATATGAAATACACATTTAAAATGGTTAGAAGATATCACACTATCAAAAATGATAGAATGACATGTATAGCTAAACTCATACTCTCTACGTTAGTCTGAGAATCGACTAAACCGTAGCTCTGATACCAATTTATGTAACATGCCTAACTAATATCCATTGCCAAAATAAGGTTACAAAGCATTACCAGAGTTTATAGAATAATTTCATGTAATTCATGTTAATTACTGTTCATATCTGAAAGTAATCATATTGTCCTTTATATGGACCCTCGAAGCCCAATTTAAACATTTAAATCGAATTGGGACTGAATCGGGAATTCAAGAAATGTTTTACAAAATTTTAATTTTTTCCCTAGATGCATGGTACACATGCCCGTGAGGTCACGGGACACGCCCGTGTTGCAGGCTGTGTCCAACCTCGTGTAACTCTTTGACTTGTGCCACATGGCCAGCCACACGCCCGTGTGAGTAGGCCGTGTGATCAATTTAACTTTCAAAAATTAGGTGCAGGATTCACACGGCCAAGACACATGCCCGTGTTCTAGGCCATGTGTTACACATGGCTGAGACACACGCCCGTGCCTCTGCCCGTGTAACACCCCTAACCCATATTCATAATCGGAATAAGATACGAGGCATTACCAATCAACTACAATATAAAACATACATTTCACAACTTAGTAAATATTCAAAACATTAATAATATCCTTTAATTAGGTCTACGAGACCTTAAACATGCTTTAAAGAAAGTTTAGGACTAAACCGATTATATATGCAAACTTTGAGAAACTTAGAAAATTTCAAACATTTAAGGATCACACGCCCATTTAAATAGGAAGTGTGCCTCACACGGCCACCAGACACGTCCGTGTCACAGACCATGTGAAAACAGGGCATACATTTTGACTTGCACCATACGACCGAGGACACGCCCATGTGCCAGGCTATGTGAAATATAGAGGGCTTACTGACTTGGGTCACATGGCCAGCCACACACCCGTGTACCAATCCGTGTGCCACATATGGCCAATAGACGCGCCCGTGTGTCTAGGCCGTGCCAAACTTGTAGGGTATACTAACTTAATTCGAAAGGGCTACCACAGAGGACACACGGTCATGTATCATGACTGTGTGTTGCACACGGCTAAGACACACGCCCGTGTCTCTACCTGTGTGGATAAAAAAATTGGCCATCTACAAAGCCAATTTGCCACCCTTTCTCATGCTCACTTAGCAACCAAAATGGTACCATTTCAATACATTAATAGGCATTCAAAACATCATCAACTCATGCACATTTCATACCATAATAACAGTAGCCAATTCAATACACATTTATTACTCCAATCATATTGATTTCATATGCCAAAACAACAAGTCATAACCTTTACTTTTATAAGCATTTTTCTCACCATCTTACTAACTATTTTATGCCTTATAACATACCATATCATCATCAATATACCAATCCACAATATGCCATTTCTCAACCATGATACATCATTGATAATTAACCAAATCAATTACTCATCTAGCAAACATATGAATCCATATTAATCTTGCCAAAACATAAGACATCATATGCATCATAAATCACTTATCAAACTTATGAATTAAGTCAACTTATAAGGCCAAATACTCACCAACATTTACAGGCCAAATCTCATGGCTAAAATCATAACTCAAAACATACCAAGATGACACTAGCCTATACATGCCATATACCATATATACAAAGCTTCAAAATTACCAAAAAATGATCGATAGTGTGATGACGATTCCTGACGATCCCTGAATCCGAGCTAGCTTTATTTATCTATAAAACATAGACAAATGACATACAAGAAGCTTCATAGCTTAGGAAGTTCGTAACTGCTTAACTCAATTCATCAAATAAATGTAATTTAACCATTTTCACACTACCAAATCAAAATCACATTAACCACAAACCTTTATCATGTCTCAAAACATGATCAAATACCATCCCAATGAACTTTCTCAATGTAATACTTGAATAGGTTCCTTATGTACCTGTACCGTCTCGAACTAACCTCTTTGTTAAGTATGTCATTCTTTACCCGTTGAACCATTTGGAATAGAAATCAGACACTCAAGATCTCAATTGATAAGTACTTATACCATGGCCCGTAGCCAAATCAAGGTAACTTATCCCGGAGTACCTATACCATGGCCCATAGCCAAATCAAGGTAACTCCTCTGTGAATACCTATACCATGGCCAGTGGCCAAATCAAGGTATTATTTGCACTCGAAGTGCCGATATCATGGCCCGAAGCCAACTCATCCGATATGCATGGCTCGAAGCCAAATTGGTATATCAACTTATAACATTTCACAAATATTCAATTCTATTCCTGCAGTTCAACCGAGCTTTCACACCTCTCATTTCTATCATTAAATGCATTCGTAGAGTCGTTTTCACTATTCAACACTATCCATAATCTCATAATCACAGTTTATGCAATATCAAATCATTTAAAATGAAATTACCACATACGAACTTACCTTGGTCGTAGAAACAACAAAACTAGTTGATTAATCGAGTACTATGTTCTTGCCTCGATCTAAGTCCAATTTCCTCTTGTCTTGATCTATATAATATCAAATTCAACTTATTTATTCATTGATTCATTCAATTCAATCCACGAACACATATTTAATCCAATTTGTGCTTTGGCCCTAAACTTTCACATTTCTTATAATTTAGTCCTTATTTCACAAATACATAAAATTTCACAATTTCTTTCAAATACATGCTAGCTGAATTTTTTTAGTGCTCATATCAGCCCATATTTATCATTTATTTTACAATTTAACCCCTCAATTTACACTTTCCACAATTAAATCCTTATTTGGCATTTTTGTCAAAAATTACTTAACGAAACTTTAAAATCTATCATCAAACTTTCATATTTTATCATCAAACATCCAAAAGCTTAAGCACTCATCAATGGCACTTCACAAAATCATCAAAAAATTTGAAAATTAAAGCATGGGCTAGCTAGTACTCAAAACAACAATCATAAAAACGTAAAAATCATCAAAAATCGAGCTCAAAACATACCTCAATCACAAACACAAAGTGCCAAACACTAAAACATGAAAATGGCTTCTTCTTCCTTCTATTTTCAACTCAAAAATATGAGAATATAAGCTTTAAATTTTTTTACTTTTATTTATTCTAACTTAATACATATTTTACCATTTTACCCTTGATTAAAAAGCCATTTAATCATCAAATATAAGGCCATTTATGACCATTCCCACTATCAATGGTCTAATTTCAACATAAGGACCTTTCATTTAATAAGTCATAGCAATTAGACACTTCTAACTTATAGCATGCTACTTTTGCATTTTACGCGATTAAGTCATTTTTCTCAAATTGAGCTATTAAACGATAAAAGTAGCTCATGAAATTTTCACACATATATATTCACATGTTGTAAACACCAAAAATAATATTAAAATAATTTTTGACTTCAAATTTGTGGTTTCGAAACCACTGTTCTAATTTAGCTAAAGCTGGGCTGTTACAGCCCGTGTGCCCAATTCTGAGCATTCTATTTCTCAAATTTAAGATGCAGGGGACACACGACCAAACCACATGCCTATGTGCCAGGCCGTGTGTCACACACTATCAAGACACACGCCTATGTGTCTACCTATGTGGACAAAATAAAACCATCTCCTAGCTTTATTTCTCACCCAAAAATTGCCAACAATCTACACCAACACTTACACACATATATCAACCAATTCCCAATATTAAACCAAGCAAAACAACATTAACATGTATGATATAACATCACCTATATTCATATAACCAAACTTACCTTTTTGTTAAGGCATATAATTTATCTTAATTTAATCTAACCATACCATACTCATATATATATTAACATGATATAACTTTATAGTAATATACCAAATCAAACATCACTAGCCATACCAATGCCTAGATTACAATCATCCATTTACAAGCGATCATTTGGTCAAGTTAACCTATACATGCCATTATACCAAAATAAGTTTACTATTTATACCAAAACAAAGCTAGTGGATAGTGTGATGATGCTCCAACCGATCTCTAACCTTTGCGAGCTCTCGAGCACTATAAAACGGAGAAAATAAAACCTAGTAAGCATTTAATGCTTAGTAAGTTCATATAACAAGAATTAAACTTACCGGTTACATTCATTAAAATAAGTATACAATAACATGATTTCCAACAACTTGACAAATTTATCTAATCACATACATTCAAACAAGTGTGTTAGTCATATAATTCATATGTACATTTTATAGTATAGATGAGCTCATTATGTTGCAATTTTTTAGAAATTTTAGAAACATTCAAGATATAATTCATTTAATTTCATAGATTATCATTTCGGGAATTTATTCGTTGAATCATTGAAATTTGGATGGATACTCAGGTAGTACACAAAAGGTGTACAAAACTATAAATTGTCAACTCGTAATCAGGGGTACCCATTAGGGCACTTATTAGGAAGCACACTTTCGAGCCACATATCAGGATGCTCAGATGAGCCATGTAACAGGACACTTATCCGAGCTAAATAGGAAACTCATAAGAGTTTTATTCAGAGAGCTCATAGAGCTTAACAGGTAACTCCGAAAAGTTATTATCAGGGAGCACCAGATAAGGTAACAAAGAGTTCAAGTGAGCCATGTCAGAAAGCCCATAAGAGCTTATATCAAGACGCTCATGTAAAGCTGTGTTTGTGTCCGCATTATATGCTGGATCACAATCGACCGAATCATGTAACAGGACGCTCACACAGAGTTGCGGTAGTGTGAAACACATGCAAGATCACTACCGATCAGGATGCTCGCAAGAACTACTTAACAGTATGCTCGAGAGGGCTATAACAGGATTGCTCGTCCGAGCTATTTTCTGTTCGCAACATATGCAGGACCACATTCAATAAGGGGAATCACATATATCCATCGAATTTCTTAATTCAATCGAAACTTGTCATTTATCCAAGCAATATCGGACATATAATTTCTTTCATACTTTAAGCATTTATATAGTTCACCCAAATACAACATTCATTTTCAAACATATTAACATGCATAATTAAGTAACACGAACTTACCTCAATACTTGTTCGTATACGAAATCTACTAATTCGAAACTTTTTCTTTTCCTCAATCTAACTTCGAATTTGAGTTGTTTGGATCTATATAAATAGATTTAATCATCAACTTAATCTATTTCATACTTAATTGAATTTAATTTACACCCTAGGAAAAATTATGATTTTCCCCCTAAACCTTCCATAAATTCCAATTTCGTCCCTAGGCTCGGAAAATGAAATTCATGCAATTTAATCCTTATTCCAAGCCTAACAGAATTTTACATGTTAGAATAACAGCCCATGAATTTCACAAAAATCAGAATTTTTCCATGGGTTTTACTGCTTATTAGTTTGGTCCCTAAATCAAAATTTCATTAAAATTCTCTTTATAAAAATCATTTATCTATCAACAACCTTTCATTTTCTACCATAAATTTCAAATTTTCAGCATATTTATCCATCGCAAATTTTTTGTACTTTGATATATTTACTAATTAATCCCCAAACTAGATATATTAGACTATCTCGGTCTCAAAAATATAAAAATTACTAAAATCGGGACAAGAAAAATACCTAATTAAGCTTGATTAGTTTCCTTTCTCTCTCCTAGGGTTTTCAAAAAATTTAGGGATGAAGGTGATGAAAATAAGATGATATTTTCTATTTAATTAGTTATCATGTTTTCATTTTTCTCATTTCTAATTGAGTTCTTAGCATTTTCTAAAATTTCCATGGATGAATCACCAAAAATATCTACTAACTTTTCTTTAATGGTCTAATTACCATATAAGGACCTCAAATTTTGAATTCCATAGCTATTTAATCCTTTTAGCTATTAGAATTCAACTTTTGCATTCTATACAATTTGGTCCTTTCCAAAATTAAGCACATAATCGATAAAATTTTCTTATCAGAATTTTCATATGACATTCTTATCATAATGCAAATCATGCAATAATGTTAAAATAAATTTTCTTTCTGACTTAGATTTGTGGTCCCATAACCACTGTTTCGATTTCACTGAAAATGGGTATTACATGAGAAGATTTGAAGAACACCAGTATTAATATACTTTAAACTAAGTTTTGAAATTTTTATTGTAAAAATTTCATTGAGGCTAGTTTCAAAAACAACAAGTAGATCTTAATTTTGATTTCTGTAGGCCAAGATAAAAATAATTTAGTGATTGCTACTCAAGTAAACAACTTCGTTAAGAGTATGTGTAATTAGTGAAAGAATAATTAATATTAAATATTGGCATGCTATATTAAAAGCCGAAGATTCTTGTATATATACAAGTACATATAGGATGTGGAATGGAAAGGAGGAAGAGGAAAATAATATAAGGGTTGCAATGCTAAAAATTTGTTATAAGTATGAAATTGTTAATACATAAGAGAAGTTTAAATGAAATTGTTGAGACATTAAATGAGTAATTGTTATATAATGAATTAATAAAATATAAATTGACAAAATAAAGTATTATATAGATTTAAATTTATTGGTATATGTGTGAGATTATGTGGTATTGCTCTTAACACGAAAAGAAATAAGTTTCGACTTATTTAGCAAAAAAAGGACTCAGGGTCGTGACACTAGCCACAATATGTCGCGACATGAGCAAGCAGGGAACCTAGTGTCGTGCCATGTTTTCCTCTATCTTTTTCTCTTTTATCCTAAAGAGTCTCTTACATAGTTTCAGTGTTTTCCTCTACCTATATGCTAAAATAATTGCACTTAAATCATTTCAGTTAACCATCTAGAAGCTATTATGCTTCCAATAATAAAATACTATCAAAGAGTTTAGACTTCTGAGTTAAATAAGGCTTGCTTTAGACTTTTCTTTACTCAATCATGGTTGATAAGCTAAAAAGGATTGAAAGAGTCTAGTTGACACTAATATATCCTTTTTTAATGAAATAGTCTAATTGACACTAATATATCTTTTTTAACATAGCTTTTGTATTTTAGGGTAATGCCATCTCCACTCATGCGATAAAAGGACCAATCTTACATGCATCAAAAGAAAGACTATAATTGATGTTACTAGAAGCCAAGGGTTCCAAGTACTTGTTATTCAGTTTTCAAAATTCTTGATCAATTCACTCTGTTGAAAGTAATGTGTAAGTCACATCCCGAAAATCAAGTTAGAAGAAATTGGGTTAGTGAAACCTAGAATGGTCACATTTTGATTTTTTGAGTTAAGATTATGAAATTATGTTAAGTGAGTTAATCTGGTCCAGTGGCTAGGTGTTGCGCTTGTGTGTGAGAGGTTTTGGGTTCAAATCTTTCCCTTGAATTTTTGTTATTTTTGTCCTAACCCCTATCCTTAAACATTTGGCATAAATAATATTTTCGCCCAATTGATGAGAAGAATGAGTTTACTGGTTTAGTGGTAAGATTACAACTTACCCTTTTGTCCTGTGTTTAAATTCTCATGTGTGCAAAGTGGAATTATTTTTGTTTTAAACTCTGAGGACAATTTGATATGTGGTTAGTTAAAGTAATTTAGTAGGGTGTGGGTAGTTTTGAAATTTACCCAAAAATCTCTCGCCACTTTTCCCACTAATCTGTCATCCCATTTTTGTTGGCATTATTTTTCCCATTTTCTATTTTTGCCATTTTTCTTTTATGTTTGTAAATTTCTTTTTGCCATTATTTCTCCCCTCTTTCCCACGTTCTTATTTCCTTCCAATTTCTTTTGTTTTGGATTATTAAAATTTTTTCTCTGTCAGTTTTCTTCTTTTGATCAACTTTATTCTTTTATTTTGATTTTACCCTTCCATTACAACACTTTAAGTTTTGTCTTCTATTTGGTTCGTTTCTCTCTTGTTTTATTGTCGTCTAAGACTCAAATTTTTGTTTGTTCCTACTCTTCTGGTCTGTTGTTGATTTCGTTTGCTTCAAAACATCGATAAAGTAGTATAGTTTTTGTTTTGGTATATTGCAATCATAATTCACCTGTCATTGAAGGATTTTTTTTAATTTTGTTTTTGTTAGGTGATAATCGTGAGATTCATAGTCCGTTAACAATCTAGTAGCTATTGAACTGCTGATCTTTTTAGGTAAGGGACCAAATGCCAGTTTTGGGGACTGCTATGATTAAATAATAATCACCGAATTCAAGTTTTGGTTCCAATAATTGGTTGTTGATGTATTTGTTTGCTTGTCGATGTAGATTCTGTACTCGTTGTTGTTGGGACAACATTTAGGAAACCTTTAGGTGTGATTGTAACCCGAAACATCACTTAAAACTCGAAAAAACTTGAAAATAGAGGCTTCCCTGGCCTCTTCTCCTCCTCCCTAACTCACAGGAACAGGTCTACTCTCAATTGGCGCTGCCTCTTGAGTGAGAGCTGGTGCATTACTTTCTACGTCATTAGCTTTAGCTCGATTGAGATCCATTACTATATGAAAACACAATTTAAAAGGTCAGGAGTCATCACACTATCATAATTTACTTATGGCATGTATAGCTAGACCCGTACATATGCTACGTTAGTTTGACAATCGACTAAACCATAGCTCTGATACCACAAAAAGTAACACCCCTTACTCGTGTCTGACGCTGAGACAGGGTACGAGGCATTATCGGACTTAAACAAAACCAATCATACAAAACTGGACCATAAAAATTCATTCAAATTAAAACCATTCATACACATGCATATCGTCCCTTATACAAGCCTACGAGGCCCAAAACATACATTGGGGATGGTTCAGGAATAAACCGAGACTTTCGAAACTTTTACAACACTTAAAAAATTTTCTTGTTTTGGAAGGTCACACGTCCATGTGGGTAGGCCGTGTGGTAACACACGCCCGTGTGGCTTAGGACATGCCCGTGTGGCTTGGGACACGCTTGTGTCCTCAACATGTGTAACTCTTTTTTTATGACATCATCAACACAATTAGGTTCACACGGCCAAGTCACACGCCCGTGTGCTTAGGCCATGTGGCGAATTAAATTCCAACAATTAAGTGCAGACTTGTAACACCCCTAACCCATATCCGACATCGGAATAAGGTAACGAGGCATTAACAGAAATCACACTCAATTCACATACATTCATACAATCATAATCAAAATCTATTCATGTCAATCACATTGTCCCTTGTAAGGTCATACGAGACCCTAAAAAATGCTTAAAAGGGGTTCAGGACTAAACCGATAACATTCACAAACTTTAGGAAACATAGAAAATTTCAAAACATTAAGGGTCACACGCCCGTTTGAGCAGGCCGTGTGAAAGCAAGGCATACATACTGACTTGCACAACACGGCCGAGGACACGCCCGTGTGCCACGGTCGTGGGAAAATTAGGGAGGTTACTAACTTGGGTCACACGACCGACCACACGTTCATGTGCCATCCTGTGTGCCACACAAGACCAATAGACACGCCCGTGTGTCTAGGCCGTGTCAAAACTGTAGGGTATACTGACTTTCAATCGAAGGGTACCCTAGGGGACACGGCCGTGTAACATAACTGTGTGTCGTACAAGGCTGAGACACACGACCGTGTCTCTGCCCGTGTGGACAAAACTAGGCCATTTATATGTCCAACATGCCACCCAATGTAACGGCCCAAACCCGAGACCATCGCCAGAGTCGAGCACGAGGTGTTAACGGACTTAATTCATTAATTAAACAGCTCAAACAATTTATTTAGAACTTCTAGACAAGCTAGCTAACTGCATCATAGTCGCTTAAAAATTCATATCTCGAGTTATGAAACTCGAAATCCAATTTGGTAAATTTTCCCTGAAACTAGACTCATATATCTATCAATTAATTTTTTTTTAGAATTTTTGGTCGGGCGAACTAGTACATTTTATTAGTTAAATTCTCCCCTGTTTCAGGGTTCAACTACTCTGACCCCTGTGTATTACGAATCAAATATCTCCCTGTAAACAGTATAAATTATTATGTCGTTTGTTTCTCATGAAAATAGACTCAACAAGGAATCTGTACATATAAATCATGACTTCTAATTATCTTTGTACAATTTTTTGTGAATTTCCAAAGTCAGAATAGAGGATCCAGAAATCGCTCTGACCCTGTTTCACAAAAATTTAAATATCTCATAAAATATAACTCATATACCTATTTTGTTCCATCCATATGAAAATAGACTCATCAAGATTTAATTATATATCTCATTCACTATCTAAATCCATTTCTACTATTTTTAGTGATTTTCCAAATTCACGTCATTATTACTATCCGATACTATTTTAAAGCTAATTTCACCTTTTTCATGATTTTCATGGAATAACTAGCATTTAGGCATACATTACACCAAACATGTCTTTGATTAGCCATTCCAACAGCTAATCATTATCAAGCCTTTACATACTATTCATCAACCATATCGTAAGATCATATATACAAAATGGCTACGGTGCTATACATGCCATACTCAAAATGAAACGTCTAGCTATACCAAAATAATCCTCGTGATAGTGTGCCCGGACCTCCGACGTACTTTACGATCCCCGAGTTAGCTTGACAAAACTATAAAAGAAGGAAAACAAAGGGGGTAAGCATTAAGCTTAGTAAGTTTGCATGCAAATAAATAACAACATTCATAAGAATTATCTTACTACTTGGAATGATACTGCTTAATGCAACTTCATTAATTGTCATGGACATATTTTAAACTTCTTCACTTACTCACTTACTTAAATACTTACTTACTTAATCAATTTTTTTATACATTTTACTTAATTTTTTCCTTATCAAGCATACATGAACATTATGTACTTACCTTTGCTCTTCTAGCATGAACTTGTCTTACCTTTTTAGTATAACTCATCTTACCTTACCTTACCTTGATATTCTCTTTAAATTTTCCCGTTGAACCACCTGGAATACTAAGGATACAGGGGTACCTTACCATTGCCATGACATGTCATGGTCTTACGTGGTATCCTTTTGAAACTTACCATTGCCATGCCTTGACATGGTCTTACATGGTAGCCTTGCCTTTTGAACTCATCAATGCCATGCCTTGGCATGGTCTTACTTGGGACCTTTGCCTTATAGTAACTTATCAATGTCATGTCTTGACATGGTCTTACATGATTTCCTTGCCTTAGAAACCTTACCAATTGCCATGCCTTGGAATGGTCTTACACGGTATCCTTGAACCCTAATGTCATGACATTTGTATCCTACACATTCCTAAGGTTCAACTGGGACTTTCTGAAATTACTTCTCCGTCAATTCATGCTTATGTATTCTTTGAATAATTTTATAAATAAATATACACATGCTGAAAATTAACAACATTAACATAAAATAACAAAATATCGCATTTATTTACCGGAAACTTACCTCGAAACAAAATACGATCAACTATATCGATTTAGTCCACTATCTTTTTCTTTCCCCGGTCTAACTCCGGATTTTGTTCTTCTTGATCTATAATAAAAAAGTTTAGCTTATTTAATACTCACTTTTATTAAAACAGTCCTTGACCCAAACTTTGGCAAAATTACATTTTTGCCCCTAAACTTTTACATATTTACACTTTTTCACCAAGGCTCGGAAATTAAACTTCATCCTATTTTCTTATGTTTTATGACACGCTGATCATTTTTCCCTTCTATGACAACATCAAATTCTCACTCTAACATGTACTTATGACTATTAGGTATTTTTACCGATTAAGCCCCTTTTACTCGTTTTCACTTAAAACCAAGTAGCACAAGTTGTCTAACATAATTTAAAACCTCATATTCTATCATAAAACACCAAAATACACAAATTTCACATATGGGCAATTTTCCAAATATGAACCCTAGGTTGAATTATTGCTAGCATAAGCTAAATCGAGCTACTAGGATTTCAAAAACGTAAAGAACATTAAAAACGGGCATAAAAATCACTTACAATCAAGGCTTAAAAGTTGAAGAAACCCTAGCTATGGAGAGAGAAAAATTCGGCAGTAACTATATGGAGAAGATGACTATTTTGTGTTATTTTTCTCATTTTATTTCATTTAATATACAAATGACCAAAATACCCTTAATACCTTTCTTTGAAAATTTTCATGTACAAGCTTATTTTTGTCCAAAATTTTAAAAATTGGTCAAATTGCTATTTAAGACCTCCTCATTAATATTCCAAAGTAATTTCATACTAAAAAAATTCTAGAATGCAAGTTTTACAAATTATTCGATTTAGTCCCTAATTTCAACTTAAGCACTTTATGCATAGAATTTCGTCATGAAATTTTCACACAATCATGCAATCATATCATAAACTTCAAAATAATTATAAAATAATTATTTCTATCTCGAATTTGTGGTCATGAAACCACTATTTCGATTACGCCCTATTTCAAGATGTTACATTTCTCCCCCCTTTAGGGATTTTCGTCCCCGAAAATCTTACCTGTGAAGAGATTTGGGTACTATTTTCGCATAGCCTCTTCGGGCTCCCATGTAGCCTCGTCTACCCCATGTCTATTCCATAGTACTTTTACAGGTGCAATACTTTTGTTCCTTAGTTGCTTTACCTCTTGAGCTAGAATCTTTACCGGTTCTTCACCGTAAGTCATGTCTGGCTGAATCTCAACCTCTGTCTGAGAAATCACATGTGACAGATCTGAACGATAACGGCGTAGCATAGACACATGAAATACATTATGAATCCAAATCTGAGAACTTTCTTCCACGGGGATACTTTCAAAAACACTTTGTCACCAACTTGATACCCAATCTCTTTTCTCTTCAAATCTGCATACGACTTTTGTTTGTCTGAAGCTGCTTTCAAGCAATCTCTGATGACTTTTACTTTCTCTTCTATTTCCTTAACTAGATCAACCCCGTAAATCTGATTTTCCTTAAGCTCTGTCCAATACAAAGGTGTGTAAAATTTTCGTCCATACAAAGCTTCATAAGGTGCCATCTTCAAACTCGACTGATAACTATTATTGTAGGCAAACTCTACTAATTGTAAATATTTTTCCCAACTGCCTTGAAATTCCAGTACACAGCATCTAAGCATATCTTCAAGTACCTGAATAACTCTCTCTGACTGACCGTCGGTTTGAGGATGAAAAGTTGTACTAAAACTCAACGTTGTGCCCAAAGCTTCCTGTAATTTCTTCCAAAACCGTGAAGTAAATCTTAGATCTCTGTCTGAAATGATCGATAATGGTACCCCGTGTAGTCTGACTATCTCTGAAATATACAACTCGGCCAACTTGTCTAGTGAATAATCCATACGAACTGGGATAAAATGAGCCGACTTCGTTAACTTATCAATCACAACCCATACTGCATCTTTGTTTCTCGGTGTCAACGGTAATCCTGTCACAAAATCCATAGTAGCTCGATCCCATTTCCACTCAGGGACTAGCACAGGCTGCAATAAACCTGAAGGTACATGATGTTCGACCTTTACCTGTTGACAGATCAAGCATCTAGAAACAAACTCTAAAATGTCTCTTTTCATTCCTACCCACCAGTACATTTTCTTCAAATCATTATACATCTTTGTACTACCTAGATGAATAGACAAACAACTACTATGTGCTTCCTGTAAGATCTTTCGAATAAGCTTATCATTCTTCGGTACGCATACCCTGTCTCTGAACATCAAACAACTGTTAGAACTGATTTGAAAATCTGACTCTATATCCGACTCACACTGATCTCTTTTGGCTAACAACTCACTGTCATTTTTCTGAGCTTCACAAATTTCTTCAAGAAACATCGGTTTAGCTCTCAACTCAGCTAAGATAAAACCATCATCTAATAAGGCTAGACTAGTGTTCAAAGCTCTTAATGCAAACAAAGATTTCCTACTTAAAGCATCAGCAACAACGTTTGCCTTACCTGGGTGATAATCAATCACTAGCTCGTAATCTTTAATTAACTCTAACCATCTTCTTTGCCTCAAATTCAAATCTTTTTGAGTCATCAAATATTTCAAACTTTTGTGATCAGTGAATATGTGCCACTTCTCACCGTACAAATGATGTCTCCAAATCTTCAGCGCAAAAACAATGGCAGCTAGCTCTAAATCATGTGTCAGATAGTTTTTCTCATGTAGCTTTAGCTATCTAGAGGCATAAGCAATTACCTTCCCTTCCTGCATAAGTACACAACCAAGTCCATTCATGGACGCATCATTGTAAATCACAAACTCCTTACCTGGTTCTGGTTGTACTAAAATAGGAGCTTTAGTCAACAATGCTTTTAACTTGTCAAAACTCTGTCGATACTTCTCAGTCCATCCAAACTTGACATCCTTTCACAGCAATCTTGTCAGTGGGATAGCTATCATGGAAAATCACTCTACAAATCGTCTATAATATCCAGCAAGACCAAGAAAACTTCTAACTTCTGATACATTTCTAAGAGGCTTCCAATCAACAATGGCTGAAATCTTGCTCGGATCAACCTTGATACCTTCACCTGAGACAATATGTCTAAGAAAACCAACTTCTCGTAACCAGAACTCACTTTTGCTGAACTTAGCATACAACTGATTATCTCTCAGAATTTGTAAAACTATTCTCAAATGCTCTGCATGCTCAGTCTCATCATGAGAATAAATCAAGATATCATCAATGAACACAACTACAAACTTATCCAAGTACGGTCTGGAAATTCGGTTCATTAAGTCCATGAAAATGGTAGGAGCATTAGTTAAGCCAAATGGCATCACAAGGAACTCATAATGACCGTACCTAGTTTAGAAAGCAGTCTTCAGGATATCTGACTCTTTAACTTGCAAATGATAGTATCTGGATCTCAAATCTATCTTGGAGAACACAGTGGATCCCTTTAATTGATCAAACAGATCATCAATTCTAGGAAATGGATACTTGTTCTTTACTGCTACCTTGTTAAGTTGTCGATAATCTATGCACAATCTCATCGATCCGTCTTTCTTTTTCACAAATAGCACTGGTGCACCCCATGGTGAACTACTGGGTCTTACAAAACCTTTATCTATTAATTCCTGCAATCGAGCTTTCAATTCTTTCAATTCCAACGGGCTATTCTATAAGGAGCAATAGAAATGGGCGTGGTACACGGAATCAACTCAATACCAAACTCAACTTCTCTAACAGAGGCAAACACGGTAGTTCTTCCGGAAACACATCGGGAAACTGACATACCACAAGCACTGATTCAATTTTCAATTATGGATCTTTAGTGTTCAACACAAAAGCAAGATAAGCTTCATACCCTTTTCTCAAACATTTCTGAGCAGACATAACATAAATTATGGCAAATGAACTATCTGACTCTTCTGAATTAACCCGAAGAATTTCACCATTTTCACACTTCAACTCAATGAATTTCTTTCCACAATTAACTATCACATCATGTGTAGTCAACCAATCCATACCAAGAATCACATCAAACTCATCAAGTGGCAATAGCATGAGATCGGTCGGAAAATAGTAGCCTCTAATCATCAAAGGGCAATTTCTACATACTTTATCTGCTAATACATGCTTGCCTAATGGATTCGATACTTTAATCACAAATTCTGTAGATTCTATAAGCATACTCATACTAGGCATCAATTTCATGCAAACATATGAATGGGTTGAACCCAGATCAATCAAAGCAATAACTCTAGTATCATGGAGAGAAAATGTACCCGTAATCACATCGGGGGAGGATGCCTCTTCGTGAGCACGGATAGCATAAGTCCTCGCAGGTGCTCTAACATCTGGCCTAACTGTTAAATCTCTAGATGCACCTCTATTATTTTCCCCAGCTCCTAGATTTCTTAGTGGTCTGCCTCTGACAGGAGCTTTTCCTGATCTTACACTTGGTATTGCTTCCCTTTTAATCATCTCGGGACACTCCCGAATAAAATGGTTTGGTGCACCACATCGAAAACAACCTGTCTCAGTTGCTCGACACTGACCTGGGTAACTTCGACCACATCGGGGACACTCTGGTCTATCAGGCTGAACACTGCCAACACTTGCAATCGAAGTGGTCTGAGCTTTCGGACTCATAAATCTTCTGCCTCTGTTTCAGCTAGAATATCCAGCTGAAAAATTAGATCTAGTGGAGAACTCTCTAGGCCTCTTGGATGTAGACTGAAATGGCTTGCTCATTAGTCTTTTCTTCGTGTCTTGCGTCTCAGTTTCAACTTTGTTCTTTCTTTTTAACAGCTCCTCTGCCTTACAAGCTCTCTCAACTAGGATAACAAACTCTTTTATTCCTAGGACACCAACAGACAATCGGATGTCATCATTAAGCCCATCCTCAAATCTTTTGCACATAATAGCCTTTGTAGACACACACTCTCGAGCATAATTGCTGAGTCTACAAACTTGTGCTCATATTCAGTCACTGCCATATTGCCTATTTCAACTCTAGAAACTCTTTTCTTTTCTGGTCAACAAACCTCTGACTAATGTACTTTTTACGGAATTCCTCATGAAATAAGTCCCAAGTGACTCTCTCTTTCGGTACAACTGATACAAGTGTCTTTCACCAATGGTAGTCTGAATCTCTAAAGAGTGATACAACACATTTCATACATTCCTCAGGTGTGCAGGATAGCTCATCAAAGACTCTGATAGTATTCTCGAGCCAAAATTCTGCCTTTTCTGCATCATCATCTTTTGTAGCTCGAAACTCTTCGGAACCTTGTTTTCTGATTTTATCAATTGGTGGTTTTTCTCTTATAACCGTACCTGTGACTGGGGGAGCTGCATGGGTGGTCTGATGATCATGAGGAGGTGGAGGTCTAATAGCCGGATTCATTCGAACGAACTCAGCAAACCATTCATTCATAGCTTGGAAGAAGGCTTCTCGAGCCCCTCCTCCCTGACTAACTGTAACAGGCCTTTCACTACTATTTGTTGGCACCGTCTTTTCTGCGGGAGCGGGCACGTTACTCTCTACATCATCTGCACAAGCTTGTTCGGGATCCATAACTATAAAAGAAAACATTTTAAAATCGTCAGGAGTCGTCACACTATCAACACATAAGTATGGCATGTATAGCTAGACTCTTACTCATACAAAATATTACAAGAACCGACTAAACCTTTGCTCTGATACTAATAAATACAACATCCTGAACCATAGACCGTCACCAGAGTTGAGCACGAGGTGTTAGCGGACTTAATTCATTAATTAAACAGCTCAAACAATTTATTTTAGAACTTCCAGACAAGCTGGCTAACTGCGTCACAGTCGCTTAAAAATTCATATCTCGAGTTACAAAACTTGAAATCCAATTTTGTAAACTTTCCCTGAAACTATACTCATATATCTTTCAACTAATTTTTTTTTAGAGTTTTTGGTCTGGCCAACTAGTACAGTTTATTAGTTAAAGTCTCCCCTGTTTCAGGGTTTGACTACTCTGACCCCTGTGTATTACGAATCAAATATATCCCTGTACAGAGTTTCAATTATTATGCCGTTTATTTCTCTTCAAACTAGACTCAATAATAAATCTTTAAATATAAAGTATGACTCCTAATTATCTTTGTACAATTTTTTGTGAATTTTCAAAGTCAGAATAGGGGATCTAGAAATCGCTCTGGTCCTATTTCACAAAAATTTAAATATCTCATAAAATATAACTCATATACCTATTTTGTTCCATCCATATGAAAATAAACTCATCAAGCTTTAATTCTATATCTCATTCACTATCTAAATCCATTTCTACTATTTTTAGTGATTTTCCAAATTCACGTTGTTATTGCTGTCCGATACTGTTTTAAAGTTAATTTCACCTTTTTCATGATTTTCATGGAATAACTAGCATTTAGGCATACATTACACCAAACATGTCTTTGATTAGCCATTCCAACAGCTAATCATTATCAAGCCTTTACATACCATTCATCAACCATATCATAAGATCATACATACAAAATGGCTACGATGCTATACATGCCATACTCAAAATGAAACGTCTAGCTATACCAAAATAATCCTCGTGATAGTGTGCCCGGACCTCCGACGTACTTTACGATCCCTGAGTTAGCTTGACAAAACTATAAAAGAAGGAAAATACAGGGGGTAAGTATTAAGCTTAGTAAGTTTGCATGCAAATAAATAACAACATTCATAAGAATTATCTTACTACTTGGCATGATACTACTTAATGCAACTTCATTAATTATCATGGACATATTTTAAACTTCTTCACTTACTCACTTACTTAAATACTTACTTACTTAATCAAATTTATTAATACATTTTACTTACTTTTTTTTCTTATCAAGCATACATGAACATTATGTACTTACCTTTGCTCTTCTAGCATGAACTTATCTTACCTTTTTAGTATAACTCATCTTACCTTACCTTACCTTGATATTCTCTTTAAATTTTCCCGTTGAGCCACTTGGAATACTAAGGATACATGGGTACCTTACCATTGCCATGACTTGTCACGGTCTTACGTGGTATCCTTTTGAAACTTACCATTTCCATGCCTTGACATGGTCTTACATGGTAGCCTTGCCTTATGAACTCACCAATGCCATGCCTTGGCATGGTCTTATTTGGGACCTTTGCCTTATAGTAACTTATCAATGCCATGTCTTGACATGGTCTTGCATGATTTCCTTGCCTTAGAAACCTTACCAATTGCCATGCCTTGGCATGGTCTTACACGGTATCCTTGAACCCTAATGTCATGACATTTGTATCCTACACATTCCTAAGGTTCAATTGGGACTTTCTGAAATTACTTCTCCGTCAATTCATGCTTAAGTCTTTTTGAATAATTTCATAAATAAATATACACATGCTGGAAATTAACAACATTAACATAAAATAACAAAATATTGTATTTATTTACCGCAAACTTACCTCGAAACAAAATACGATCAACTATATCGATTTAGTCCACTATCTTTTTCTTTCCCCGGTCTAACTCCGGATTTTGTTCTTCTTGATCTATAATAAAAAAAATTAGCTTATTTAATACTCACATTTATTAAAACAGTCCTTGACCCAAACTTTGACAAAATTATATTTTTGCCCCTAAACTTTTACATATTTACACTTTCTTCCCAAGGCTCAGAAATTAAACTTCATCCTATTTCCTTATGTTTTATGACATGCTGATCATTTTTCCCTTCTATGATAACATCAAATTCTCACTCTAACATGTACTTATGACTATTAGGTATTTTTATCGATTAAGCCCTTTTACTCGTTTTCACTTAAAATCGAGTAGCACAAGTTGTCTAACATAATTTAAAACCTCATATTCTATCATAAAATACCAAAATACACAAATTTCACCTATGAGTATTTTCCAAATATGAATCCTAGGTTGAATTATTGCTAGCATAAGCTAAATCGAGCTACCGGAATTTCAAAAATGTAAAGAACATTAAAAACGGGCATAGAAATCACTTACAATCAGGGCTTAAAAGTTGAAGAAATCCTAGCTATGGAGAGAGAAAAATTCCGCAGCAGCTATATGGAGAAGATGACTATTTTGTGTTATTTTTCTCATTTTATTTCATTTAATATACAAATGACCAAAATACCCTTAATACCTTTCTTTGAAAGTTTTCATTTACAAGCCTATTTTTGTCCAAAATTTTATAAATTGGTCAAATTGCTATTTAAGACCTCCTCATTAATATTCCAAAGTAATTTCATACTAAAAACTTCTAGAATGCAAGTTTTACAAATTATTCGATTTAGTCCCTAATTTCAACTTAAGCACTTTATGCATAGAATTTCGTCACGAAATTTTCACACAATCATGCAATCATATCATAAACCTCAAAATAAATATAAAATAATTATTTCTATCTCGGATTTATCGTCACGAAACCATTATTCCGATTAGGCCCTATTTCAAGATGTTACACCCAAAAAGGGTCATGTCTACAAGCATCATCCAAAGCATAATTCATGACAAAAAAGCAACCAAAACCATACCCAAACATGCATAATTCGGTCCACAATATCACCAATTAATTTCATACTCAATTTCATATCAAAGCATGCCAATTTCATGAACTAATATCATACCAATCAATTTGTATTAAACAACATTTAATCAAACTCAAAATCATATCAAAACCTTATCATTTCAACTACCAAAACATACCAAGATGGCCATTCACACAAGACTATATATATAAATCAATTATAACATTTTTCCATCACATAGTATATACCAAAACCAATTACATTGTCTCAATCATATTCATGCCATATCTCATGGCAAGAAATGCACTTAACACATATCATAACATCACTAGCCTATACATGCCATACATTAATATTTAAAACTTAAAAAGTACCAAAATATCATTTGATAGTGTGACAACGATCCTCGAGCTCACGGTAACTTTGATAATCTATAAAACAATGAAAAACACACATAAAGTAAGCTTTCTAAAGCTTAGTAAGCCATATACAAATAAACTTAACACATAAGATAATTATAAGCCAACATATCCATGGAAATCCATAGCAAATCATATACACAAGTTTCAAAATTCACATCTCATCATTAATAATCATACTCACCTTTCATTCTTGAATAATTTATACATTCCGTACGTACCTGAATCGAATACTCATTCACATTTTTATTCCATTTCTGATATTTCCCGTTGAACCGTTCGGAATTGATAAGGATACTCAGATAGCTCGTAAACTCGTACAATGCCAACGTCCTAGACGTGGTCTTACATGTTATCAAATATCGATGACACTATCCCAAACAGGGTCTTACACGAAATCATATACGATGCCAATGTCCCAGACATGGTCTTACACGTAAATCTCAAATCGATGCCAACGTCCTAGACGTGGTCTTACACGAAATCACATACCGGAATCCTATGTCATGACATATGTATCCTAACTATTCCTATGGTTCGTATGGGGCTGTCGGACGCCATAATTCAATCAATGTTTTCTCAATTTCACAGATTCATCTTCCATAGCCATTCATTACATTTCAATATCATAAAAGCATGAATAAATCAATTCAAATACATTTATTTGCATATGAATTTACCTCGTATGGAGACGAACGAACCGGAACAACTAATTGAGAACTTTTAATTTACCCCAATCCGAATCCGATTTCCTCTTTTCATGATCTAATTTAATACAAATTTGACTTGTTTAATCACATATTCATTCAAATTCATCGATAAACACATAAATGGAAAAATTACACTTTTATCCCAAATATTTAACATTTTTCACAATTTAGTCCCTATTTCACAAAACACAAAATATTCAAAATTTCACCACACCCAAGCATAGTCGAATTTTACTAAAGTCCCTAGCAGCTCAATTCTTTCATTTATTTCACATTGACCCCTAAATTTTTAAAATTCACAATTTAATCCTAAATAGGCATTTTTACTAAAAATCACTTAATTAAGCATGACAATCTAACAACATATATATTTTTTTATCATCAAACACAAAAATCATCAAGCTATCAACAATGGAAAATCTCAAATTCATCATCAATTTCGAAAATTAAAGCATGGGCTAGCTAAAACACGAAGCAACGATCTCAAAAACATAGAAATCAACGAGAACGGAACAAAAATGAACCTTCAATTGAGCTTCAACATGGTCGAACCCTAAAACATGAAATTAGCTTCTTCTTTCTTCTATTTTCGATTCAAAAAGATGAGAATAAGTCTTATTTTAGATTTGTTTTAATTAATAATAACAAATTTTCAATTTTCAATTTTATCCTTAATGAATAACCTTAAAAAACTTATAATGGATGTCCATAAATGTCTATTATCTCATTCAATGGTATAATATCAACATAAGGACCTCTCATTTAATGCCTCATAGCAAATAGACACCTTTAACAAATAGCAAGTCACTTTTGCATTTAACGCGATTAAGTCCTTTTATAAAATCGACCACACAAACGATAAAATTTTCACACGAAATTTTCACACATATCACATATCATGCTATAATTATAGAAAATAATATTAAAATATTTTTTTGACTCAGACTTCTTGTCTCGAAACCACTGTTTCGACCAGGGTCTAAACCAGGCTGTTGCAACTCTTACTCTCTTAGGGATTTTCATCCCCGAAAATCTTACCAGTGAATAGGTTTGGGTAACGTTCTCTCATAGCATCTTCGGGCTCCCACGTAGCTTCGTCAATCCTTTGCCGATGCCATAAGACTTTCACTAAATAGATTTTCTTATTTCTCAATTCTTTAACCTCGCGATCTAAAATCCAGATCGGTGCCTCTTCATATGTCATATCGGACTTAATTTCAATCTCAAACGGAGAGATCACATGCGAAGGATCAAATTGATAATGTCGAAGCATGGATACATAAAATACATTATGAATCTTTTCTACCTCATATGGCAACAACAATCTGTAAGCAATCGGCCCGATACGCTCAATAATCTCATATGGCCCAATAAATCTAGGACTCAATTTACTTTTACGACCGAATTAGAGTATTTTCTTCCACGGTGAGACTTTCAAAAAAACTTTGTTTCCAATCTGAAACTCAATAGCTTTCCATTTCAAGTCTACCTACGATTTCTGACTATCTGATCCTGCTTTCAGACAATCGCGAATCACTTTCACTTTTTGTTCAGTTTCTTTGATCAAATCGACCCCGTATATCTTATTCTCACTGAGCTCAGTCCAATACAAAGGTGTTCAGCATTTGTGACTTTAAAAAGCTTCGTAAGGTGCCATTTTTATACTAGATTGAAACTATTATTATATGCAAATTCAATCAATGGCAAGAATGCAACATCTCAACATATCCTCGAGTATTTTAATAATCTACTCGGATTGACCATCTATTTGTGGATGAAAAGTAGTACTGAAATGTACCTTCGTACCTAATGCATGTTGCAACATTTCCCAAAACCGCGATGTGAATTTCGAATCTCTATCTAAAACAATAGAAATAGGTACTCCGTGCAATCTCACAACCTCAGAGATATACAACTCAGCAAGCTTATCGAGCTAACATTCTGTACATACCAGAACGAAATGGGTAGATTTAGTCAGTCTATCAACCACTACCTAGATCGCATCTTTCTTACTCTGTTATAGAGGCAAACCCGAAACAAAATCCATCGTAATTCTGTCCTATTTCCACTCGAGAATCAAAATCGGTTGTAGTAACCAAGACGGTACCTGATGCTCAGCTTTGACTTGCTGGTAGATTAAACACTTCGAAACAAATTCAGAGATATCGCACTTCATACCAGGCTACCAGTAAAGCTGTTTTAGATCATTATACATTTTTGTACTTCCCGGATGTACAGATAACCGACTACTATGAGCTTCATTTAAAATCATCTGAATCAACTCTGAGTTTCTCGGAACATGAATTCGACCTTTGAATCTCAGATTATCATTAGGACCAATCTGAAATTTTGAATCAGTATTCAAATCACATTGAGCCCGTTTTTCTAACAATTCATTATCAAATTTTTGAGCTTTGCAAATCTGTTGTATAAATAACGGTCTCATTCTCAATTCAGCTACAATCGAACCGTCATTAGATAGAGCTAATTGAGTATTCATTGCACGTAAAGCAAACAAAGATTTATGACTTAAAGCATCAGCAACAACATTGACTCTCCTCGGTTGGTAGTCAATCATTAGCTCGTAATCCTTTAACAACTTTAACCATCTTCGCTATCGTAAATTTAGATCTTTCTGAGTCATCAAATATTTTAAGCTTTTGTGATCAGAATAAACCTAACATTTCTCACCCAACAGATAGTGTCGCCAAATTTTCAATGCAAATACAGTAGCTGCCAATTCCAGATCGTGTGTCGAATAGTTCTTTTCAGGTGGCTTTAACTATCCCGAGGCATAAGCTATGACTCTGCCTTCTTACATCAAAACACAACCCAAACCAATCAAAGATGTATCACTATAAATGAAAAATTCTTTACCCGACTCTGGTTGAACTAGCACCAGAGCTTCAGTTAACAAAACTTTCAACTGATCAAAACTTTTCTACACTTTTCTGTCCACTCGAATTTAACATCTTTTTGAAGTAGTCTCATCATCGGGGTTGCAATCATAGAGAAACTCTTTAAGAATCGTCTGTAATAACAGCGAGTCCCAAAAAAATTCAGACTTCAAATACATTTCTTGGAGGCTTCCAGTCTAGTAGAGCCGAATCTTACTCGGATCAACCTGAATACTAGCTGCTGATACTATATGTCCTAGAAAATTGACTTCTCGTAACTAAAACTCACATTTACTAAACTTTGCATACAACTGCTTATCACGCAAAGTCTGTAACACTACTCTTAGATGTTCAGCATGCTTGGATTCATCACGAGAATAGATCAAAATGTCATCTATAAACACAACTACAAATTGATCCAAATATGGTCTGAAGATCCGATTCATTAGATCCATAAAAGCAGCAGGTGCATTTGTTAGTTCGAAAGGCATAACCAAAAACTCATAATGTCCGTTCCTCGTTCGGAAAGCAGTTTTCGGCACATTGGAGTCTTTCACTCGTAGCTGATAGTAACTAGATCTCAAACCAATCTTTGAAAACACTGTAGCTCCTTTCAACTGATCTAACAAATCATCTATACGTGGCAGAGGATATTTATTCTTTATGGTCACTTTATTTTTGTCGATAGTCGATGCACATTCTCATAGTTCCGTCTTTCTTTTTCACAAACAAAACTGGTGCACCCTAGGGAGAAAAACTCGATCGTGTGAAACCTCTATCTGTCAATTCTTGCAACTGAGCTTTCAATTCTTTTAATTCAGTCGGTGCCATTCTGTATAGAGCTATCGATATCGGAGTCACTCTCGGCATTAAATCAATACCAAATTCTACCTCTCAGATCGGTGGCAGACCTAATAATTCTTCAGAAAACACATCTGAATACTCGCACACAACTGGTACTAATTCAATATTATTTTCGGTCACTTTAGAATTGAGCACATAGGCAAAGTAAGCTTCACAACCCTTTTTCACATATTTCTGAGCTAACATCGAAGATATCACTTTCAGATCATTAGACTCAATTCGAATAATCTCATCATTCTGGCATCACAAATCAATAGTATTCCATTTACAATTCACAACTGCATCATGTAACGTTAGCCAATCCATACCCAGAATTATATCAAACTCATCAAATGACAAAAACATCAAGTCAACTAGGAAACATGAATCTCGAATCATCAATGGACAATTCTTACATACTTTATCAACCAAAACACACCGGCCTAAAGGGTTCGATACTCTAATCACAAATTCAGTAGACTCTACAGGTAAAGTTTTACTGGATACTAAAGTTTTAAATACCTAAGAATGAGTCGATCCATAATCAATCATTGCAACAACACAGTATCATAGAAAGTGAAAATACTAGTAATGACATCTGGAGACGAAGCCTCTTCGCGAGCGCGAATAGCATAAGCTCTGGCAGGTGCGCGAGCCTCAAATCTAATAGATGTGTCTTTGGCTCCCCTCTGACTGCCACTCACATTACCCGTGTTTCTGGGTGGTCTACCTTGAGCTGACATATTTCTAGGTCTCATATTCTTCATTATATTTTGCTCAACTAACTCAGGTCATTCATGAATGAAGTGATCCATCGATCCACATTTAAAACAAGCCCGATCATTCAATCTACAATTGTTGGGATGTCGTTTACCAAAATGTTTACACTCAGGTGGGTTCGGTCGGATGTTACCAACACTAGTTACTGAGGTAACTTTCGAGCTTACTGGTGGTCTGTCTCGATCACGTTTAGAATAGCCCGCAGTAGCCTTTGAACTGCTAAAATCATCTCAGAATTTCTTTGATACAAAATGAAATGACTTATTCGATGATCTTTTTTGTTTCTCTAGCTTCTGAGTCAGCTTTTCTTTTCTCTTTCCCGAGTTCCTTAGCTTTACACACTCGTTCAACAAGCACAACAAACTCTTTTATTTCCAGAATCCCAACTAACAACTTGAAGTCTTCATTCAAACCATCTTCAAGTCTTTTACACATTATAGCTTCATTCGAAACACATTCTCGTGCATATTGACTTAATCTCACAAATTCTCATTCATATTCCGTAACAGACATACGACCCTGTTTTAGTTCAAGAAACTCTTTGCGTTTTTTATCTATGAATCTCTAACTGATGTACTTTATTCTAAACTCAGTCAGAAAGAACTCCCAAGTGACACGTTCTTTCAGAACCACTGATATCAATGTTTTCCACCAATGATACGTCGTATCTCTCAAAAGTGAAACAGCACACTTAAGACATTCATCAGGAGTACATGACATTTCATCAAACACTCGTATTGTATTCTCAAGCCAAAACTCAGCTCTCTCAGCATCATCATCAGTAGTAGCACGAAACTCTTCAACCTCATATTTTCTAATTTTATCAACCGGAGGCTTGCTCAATTGTATCGGATTCACAGCTTGTGGCGTGATAGGGACTTATGGAGGACTACACGGGGGTGAAGGTTGTGGGGCAACTGGATTAATTCTAATATATTGAGTAAACCACTCATTCATCATTTAGAAGATGGCTTGCTTAGCCTCTCCATCGTGATTACACGTAATCGACCTAGAATCAGCTGGCGCTGCCCCTTGAGTAGGAGCGAACGTATTACTTTCCACGTCATCTGCTACGGCTCGACCGGGATCCATTTACTATATAATAAACACATTTTAACTGTCAGGAATCATTACACTATCATAGTTTATATATATGGCATGTATATCTAGACTATCACACACTACATTAGTCCTAGAATCGACTAAACCGTAGCTTTGATACCAATAAAATGTAACACCCCTAACCTATATCCGACGTCAAAATAAGGTTACGAGGTATTACCAAAAATCACACACAATTCACATACATTCATATTGCTGGAATGTTGGTGCCCCCAAGGCGCAGCGAAAAAATAAAATTCCGGCAATCCAACCATGGATCCATGTGCGAGGAACGAATCGGGAAAAATAAAATAATGAAAATGGTTTCGAAATTATCGAAACTTCAATCTGAGTAGACAGTGACGCCTCGGCAATAAGAATTCTGACAATTATTGAACCAATTCGCAACTTTTCAGATGCCAACCTCTACGTAGTCCACCTAGTTGACAATGAACGGAAGAAGTCCCCAAAATGATTTTTTGAGATTTTTTTGTTTTGATGGCTGCTAGACCACTCAAAAACAAAACTAGGTTTTCTTTTTAGGGTTATTATCTATATATATATAACTCCTCTTTTAAATTAGGTATATTTATATCGAATATTTTAAAATAAATAAATATAATGATGTTTTAACCGAAAATTATAATTACATTAATTATAACAAAGATTTCGGTAAACTATATTTATTTAAATTTATATACAAACCAACTTCATATATTAATAGAATTATGTTCGCATTATGTGTACAACATTCTTGTACATATAATATGTTCGATATTTGATTGCCTAATTAAATTAATTCTATAATTAATTTAATTCATGTGACAACCAAAAACAATAGCAACCATGTTTTATTCCGATCATCTCAACCATATGGTGTGACCCTATAGGCTTTTGTAACGTTAGCAGTAATGCTAGAACGATTCTAATGTTACATATAATGAGTGGCATCTAGCAATGCATCATTGCTACCTAAGTTACAAGAAGTCATGATTCGACATAACCTTTTTGTGATTTATCTTTCATGAATTAATCCTTAAGTCCTTTATCTCTGGAATGAACACAAGTCATGGAATAGTCACACTTGCATAGTCTATCTCATGTTTCTTGATATCTTGAGTAGACTATGATATACAAATAAGTATGACATCTCATATCAACTTATTTGAGCATGGCCATGCATTTCCAGTCTCACTCAATCAAGTGGCCTAAGATATTACTCCCATTATGTAGGAGGGACCTATTCTATATTGATCAACCATATCCCTCTACAAAGATTTTGGTATATTTAACATCAGCGTTTATAGAACAACCAGTTACGGTGTACATTTGACTATTTCAAAATATACAACTCACGATGTAGGGATAATGATGATCTCAAGTCTGAGGATCATATACATATTAATCACTATGAGTAATGTTGTGACAATTACATAATAATTCAAGAAACAAACTCATAGCGGGTCAGCCCAATATGTTGTTTTCTAACACACATATTCATGCATTGATTTTGACACTCCATATCAATGACAACTCTTTATCATCAATCAACTACATGTTAGTCTCAATGCATTATTGTTGTCCTAGTCAACAATAATACTTGACTAAGGATCTTTTAAGAACAATCATATTATTCTCAGGACATTATTATAAAACAGTTTATTTATACACACAGAAAGAAAAATTGAAATAATAATGGAAACGCCTTATATTAAAACATGATAAATCAAGTATGTTATTACAACCATCTCATGATTGATCTTTGGGCATACTCTTACAATCTCCCACTTGCACTAAGACCAATCACTCATATATCTAATACCAAGCGACTTAGTGTGACGATCATGCTTCTGCTATGTTAGAGGCTTGGTCAAGGGATCAGCAATGTTATCACCTGTATGTACTCTGCATATCTCTACATCCCCTCAATCGATAGTCTCTCGAATAAGATGGTAGCGCCTAAGTATATGTTTGGATCGCTGGTGAGATCTAGGTTCTTTAGCTTGTGCAATGGCTCCATTGTTATCACATCAGAGTTCTATAGCATCTGATATGCTAGACATAACCCTTAGTTCTATAGCATCGGAGTTCTTTTGCTGCCTCACTGGCTGCAATATACTCGGCCTCTGTTGTAGAATCGGCTACTGTACTTTACTTTGAACTCTTCCAAATCACAGCACCACCATTAAGGCAAAACACAAAACCTGATTGCGATCGAGAATCGTCCTTATCAGTTTGGAAGCTAGCATCGGTGTAACCTTTTACACTTAACTCTTCCTCGCCTCCATATATTAGGAACATATCCTTAGTTCTTCTTAAGTACTTAAGGATATTCTTGACTGTGGTCTAATAACCTTCACCGGGATCTACTTGGTACCTACTCGTCATACTTAAGGCATAGGAAACATCTGAATGGGTACATAACTTGGCATACATGATAAATCCAATAGCGAAAGCATATGGAATTTTACTCATGCGTTCTCTCTCTTGTGGAGTTGAAGGACACATTTCCTTCGAGAGTGAAATACCATGTCTCATAGGTAGGAATCCTCTCTTAGATTCTTCCATACTGAACCTTTCCAGTACTTTATCTATACATGTACTTTGGCTTAGACCTAGTAGTCATCTTGATCTATCTCTATAGATCTTGGCTCTTAAGATGTAAGTGGCTTCGCCCAAGTCCTTCATAGAAAAACAACTTCCTAACCAAGTCTTAATAAACTGCAAGGTAGGTATGTCATTTCCCATGATAAGTATGTCATCCACATACAATACCAAGAATGTGATAGTGCTCCCACTAACTTTCTTGTAAAGACATGGCTTATCTCCATTTTTGATAAAACCAAACTCTTTGATTGCATCGTTAAAACGAAGATTCTAACTTTGAGATACTTACTTTAATCCATAAATGGATATTTGTAGCTTACATATCCTTCTAGCATCCTTTGGATTGACAAAACCTTCAGGTTGTGTCATGTACACATCCTCTTCAAGTTTCCCATTAAGGAAAGCTGTTTTGACGTCCATCTACCAGATTTCATAATCATGAAATGTAGCTATAGCAAGTAAGATCCTGATGGATTTAAACATAGCTACAGGAGAAAAGGTTTCATCATAGTCAACATCATAAATTTGGTGAAACCCTTTAGCGACTAATCGCCCCTTGTATGTTTTTACATTACCATCCATGTCGGTTTTCTTTTTGAAAACCCACTTGCACCCTTTAGGTTTAACCCCTTCCGGTGGGTCAATCAAAGTCCATACTTGATTTTCATACACGGAATCCATCTCAGATCTCATGGCCTCAAACCATTTCTTAGAGTCTGGGCTCGTCACCGCTTCTTGATAAGTTCTAGGCTCATCTTGATCTAAAAGAAGAATTTCACCATGCGTTGTAATGAGAAATCCATATCTCTTAGGTGCATGGCGTTCTCCTAAAGATCTACGCGGTAGTTGTGTTTCTATAGTAGTTTCTTGTTCCTCAATTTCTTATGGAATTTGTTGTTGTTCAATCTCTGGTTCAGTGGTATCTTGTGATTCTCGAATTTCTTCAAGTTCAATCTTTCTCCCACTTCCTTTTCTAGAAACAAATTCTCTCTCTAGGAAGACACCCAACAAACACTTTGTTCTCAATGGGATTAAAGAAATAATATCCTTTGGTTTCTTTCAGATACCCCATAAAAATACACTTTTCAAATTTAGGTTCAAGCTTAGTAGACGTCTGACGTTTAACATAAGCTTCGCAACCCCAAATTTTCATAAAAGACATACTAGGACGTTTCCCAGTCCACATCTCATATGGCATCTTTTGAACCGATTTAGATGGAACACGGTTTAGTGTGAAAGTAGCTGTCTCAAGTACATGTCCCCAAAAGGAAGTCGATAGATTAGTATGACTCATCATGGATCGAACCATGTCTAGCAGAGTTTAATTTCTTCTCTCAAAAACTCCATTCCATTGAGGAGTACCAGGAGGAGTAAGTTGTGCGAAAATCCCACATTTCTTTAAAAGATTATCAAACTCTAGGCTCAAATACTCTCCACCTCTATCAGATCGAAGTGTCTTGATAGTTTTGCCTAGTTGATTTTGTACTTCATTTTTGAATTCCTTGAACTTTTCAAGGGCCTCTGACTTATGGCACATGAGATAAACATACATATATCTACTGAAATCATCAGTGAAAGTAATGAAGTAGTGAAAACCACCTCTGGCCTGTGTATTTATTGGTCCACATACATCAGAATGTATTAAGCCCAAAAAATCACTAGCTCATTCACTTTTACCAGTAAAAGGATATTTAGTCATTTTACCCAATAAGCAAGATTCACATCAAATTGTTCAAAAACAAATGAATCCAAGAGACCATCTTTATGGAGTTTGGATATGAGTTTCTCACTTATGTGGCCCAAACGAAAATGCCAAAGATAAGTTTGATTTGAGTCATTTATTTTAGATCTTTTAGTATTTATGTTGTAAATGGGATTCATTTGATCTAAAATATAAAGGCCATTTATCAATTGTGCTGAACTATAGAAAACATTATTGAGATAAAAGGAACAATAATTATTTTTAACAATTATCTCAAAACCAATTTTGTCTAAACAAGAAATTGAAATAATGTTTTTAGTCAAACTGGGCACAAAATAACAATCCTCTAAATATAAATCAAATCCACTAGGCAAAGATAAAATGTATGTTCCCACAGCTAATGCAGCAACTCTTGCTCCATTTCCAACTCGCAGGTCTACATCTCCTCTAGCCAAAGTCCTACTCCTTTGTAGTCCCTGTACAGAAGTAAAAATATGAGAACCACAACCAGTATCTAATACCTAAGAAGTAGTAGTTGATAAATTAATATCAATAACATAAATACCTGAAGTAAACGTTCCACTTGTTTTGGCCTTCTTGATTTTCTCAAGATAGATAGGGTAGTTCCGCTTCTAATGTCTAGTCACACCACAATGAAAGCAGTTTCCTTCCTTAGACACTCCACCTTTAGGTTTCAATGCAGCTTTTCCTTTTCCAGGCTTGGGCCTATCCTTCCCCTTGGGCTTTGTCTGAACTTTGGCCTTTCCCTTGCCCTTATTGTTACGGACCATCAGTATGGGCTTGGGTCCAACCTTTTTCATGTTGCCTTCAGCAGTTCGTAACATACTGAGCAACTGTGGTAGAGTCTTGTAAATTTCATTCATATTGAAATTGAGGACAAAATGGTTGTAGCTATCCAGCAACGATTGTAGAATAACATCAGTGGCCAACTCTTGGCCCAATAGAAACCCAAGATTGGACAGGCTTTCAATATAGCCAATAATCTTAAGGACATGAGGTCCTACTAGGCTTCCTTCAGCCAGCTTACATTGGAATAGAGCCTTAGAGATATCGAACCGCTCTTGCTGTGCTTGCCTTTGATAAAGTTCTTTCAGGTGCTCGATCATATCATAAGCAACCATGTCCTCTTGTTACTTCTAAAGCTCAGGATTCATAGTGGCAAGCATAAGACATCCAACGTCTACCATGTCATCAAGATGCTTCTTGTGAGCATATCTATCAACTCTCGAGGCATTACCGGATGGTTCAATAAGAAGTGGTTGTTCAATGACATATAATTTCCGTTCTTGTTTGAGGACAATCCTCAAGTTATGGAACCAGTCAAGAAAGTTCAAACCATTCAATTTGTCCTTCTCAAGGACTGATCGCAATGAGAGTGTATTGTTTGCAGCCATAATATATCTATAACAATAAAATATGCGTGTGACTGAATTTACCATGTTTATATCAATCATTAAAAGGACTTTATTAAACATGTTCCCACTCTTTTATATCAAAATTAATAACCCTCATATATTAATTTCGGAAAAACTTTCTTAAAAGTATTTCTAGTGGGTTAAGGATCCATATTTCACCTCTTCTTAAGTCAACTTTGGCTTTACTCTTAAGATTATGGTTATTTAGGTAAGAAATCATTTGTTAATTACATCTTATGTAACTCCTACAATTTGGGGAACAACTCTTGTTCTAATCATCTTATGATTTATCCAAATTACTTACCTCTAAGTTTCTAATCCTATTAGAGTAACCTAGTTAAGTCACTAACCAATTTTTAGCCAGCGAATATCACTTGTTTATTCTTCACGTTTAACCAAGATAAATACTAGTACTCTGCTTTGGCATGACCTACATAGTATTGATCGAGGCCTTAACGAGGGCAAAATTGGAAGGCCATGATGACTTAATATTTTAATAGAGGGATTTTATTAAAGATGTTGCATCTCACCAATTATGGTCTACTTCAATCCATTTAATCTTTTAATTGATCTGATCAATTAATAAGGTTTATTATTACCTAATTTGCATGCTTTAGAAATCCATAGCATCTCATACATGAATAAATAAAGCAATAAATAAATGCAATAGTTATAGCCTACGTATGCATCTCATACAATTGCATCTCATAAGTATATTATAATATCTGTTCAAATCATATGAGATGCAATTGTATGAGATGCATGCTTTAATTTATTCAGCCATAAATACTTAGGTGATGCAATTGTATGAGATGCATGCTTTAATTTCACTACCTAAGGAACAGATATCATGATTAATATTTAATTTCATTAAAGCATGCATTTCATACAATTGCATCACCTAAGTATTTAAACTCGAGTCCGTATCACATAAGTGGCTCTGATACCATTGCTGGAATGCCGGTACCCTCAAGGCGCAGCGAAAAAATAATATTTTGACAATCCAACCATGGATCCATGTGCAAGGAACGAATCAGGAAAACTAAAATAATGAAAATGGTTTCGAAATTACCGAAACTTCAATCTAAGTAGACAGCGATGCCTCGACAACAAGAATTCTGAACCACTATCGAACCAAGTCGCAACTTTTTAGATGCCAACCCCTACATAGTCCACCTAGTTGATAATGAATAGAAGAAGTCCCCAAAATGATTTTTTAAGATTTCTTTGTTTTGACGGCTGCTAGACCACTCAAAAACGAAACTAGGTTTTCTTTTTAGGGTTATTATTTATATATATAACTCCCCTTTTAAATTTGGTATATTTATATCAAATATTTTAAAATAGTTTTAACCGAAAATTATAATTACATTAATTATAACAAAGATTTCGGTAAACTATATTTATTTAAATTTATATACGAACCAACTTCATATATTAATAGAATTATGTTCGCATTATGTGTACAACATTCTTGTACATATAATATGTTCGATATTCGATTGCCCAATTAAATTAATTCTATAATTAATTTAATTCATGTGACAACCAAAAACAATAGCAACCATGTTTTATTCCGATCATCTCAACCATATGGTATGACCCTATAGGCTTTTGTAACGTTAGCAGTAATACTGGAACGATTCTAATGTTACATATAATGAGTGGCATCTAGCAATGCATCATTGCTACCTAAGTTACAAGAAGTCATGATTCGACATACCCTTTTTGTGATTTATCTTTCATGAATTAATCCTTAAGTCCTTTATCTCTGGAATGAACACAAGTCATGGAATAGTCACACTTGCATAGTCTATCTCATGTTTCTTGATATCTTGAGTAGACTATGATATACAAATAAGTATTACATCTCATATCAACTTATTTGAGCATGGCCATGCATTTCCAGTCTCACTCAATCAAGTGGCCTAAGATATTACTCCCATTATGTAGGAGGGACCTATTCTATATTGATCAACCATATCCCTCTACAAATATTTTGGTATATCTAACATTAGCCTTTATAGAACAACCAGTTACGGTGTACATTTGACTATATCAAAATATACAACTCACGATGTTGGGATAATGATGATCTCAAGTCTGAGGATCATATACATATTAATCACTATGAGTAATGTTGTGACAATTACATAATAATTCAAGAAACATACTCATAGCGGGTCAGTCCAATATGTTGTTTTCTAACACACATATTCATGCATTGATTTTGACACTCCATATCAATGACAACTCTTTATCATCAATCAACTACATGTTAGTCTCAATGCATTATTGTTGTCCTAGTCAACAATAATACTTGACTAAGGATCTTTTAAGAACAATCATATTATTCTCATGGAAAGAAATACACTTAACACATATCATAACATCACTAGCCTATACATGCCATACATTAATATTTACAACTTCAAAAGTACCAAAATATCATTCGATAGTGTGATGACGATCCTAGACGATTCTCGAGCTCACGGTAGCTTCGATAATCTATAAAACATTGAAAAACACACACAGAGTAAGCTTTCTAAAGCTTAGTAAGCCATATACAAATAAACTTAACACATAAGATAATTATAAGCCAACTTATCCATGGAAATCCATAGCAAATCACATACACAAGTTTCATAATTCACATCTCATCATTAACAAACATACTCACATTTCATTCTTGAATAATTTATACATTCCATACATACCTGAATCGAATACTCATTCACATTTTCATTCCATTCTTGATATTTCTCTTTAAACTGTTCGAAATTGATAGGGATACTAAGATAGCTCGTAAACTCGTACAATGCCAACGTCCAAGATGTGGTCTTACATGTTATCAAATATCGATGCCACTGTTCCAGACAGGGTCTTACACGAAATCATATACGATGCCAATGTCCCAGACATGGTCTTACACATAAATCTCAAATCAATGCCAACGTCCCAGGCGTAGTCTTACACGAAATCACATATCGTAATCCTATGTCATGACTTATGTATCCTAACTATTCCTATGGTTCGTACGGGGCTTTCGGACGACATAATTCGATCGATGTTTTCTCAATTTCACATATTCATCTTCCATAGCCATTCATTACATTTCAATATCATAAAAGCAAGAATAAATCAATTCAAATACATTTATTTGCATATGAACTTACATCGTATGGAAACGAACGGACCGGAACGACTAATCGACAACTTTTGATTTACCTCGATCCAAATTCAATTTCCTCTTTTCTTGATCTAAATTAATACAAATTTGACTTTTTTAATCATATATTCATTAAAATTCATCCATAAACACATAAATGGGAAAATTATGCTTTTGCCGCAAACATTTCACATTTTTCACAATTTAGTCCCTATTTCACAAAACACAAAATATTCAAAATTTCACCACACCTAAGCATAGCCGAATTTTAATAAAGTCCTTAGCAGCTCAATTCTTTCATTTATTTCACATTTTGACCCCTAAATTTTCAAAATTCATAATTTAATCCTAAATAGACATTTTTACTAAAAATCACTTAATTAAACATGACAATCTAACAAAATATATTTATTTTTCATCATCAAACACAAAAATCATCAAGCTATCAACAATGGAAAATCTAAAATTCATCATCAATTCTAAAAATTAAAGCATGGGCTAACTAAAACATGAAGCAACGATCTCAAAAACATAGAAATCATCGAAAACGAAAGGAAAAAAAAACCTTCAATTGAGCTTCAACATGGTCAAACCCTAAAACATTAAATTATCTTCTTCTTTCTTCTATTTTCGGTTCAAAAAGATGAGAATATGTCTTATTTTAGCTTTGTTTTAATTTATAATAACATAATTATCAATTTCCAATTTTATCCTTAATGAATAACCGTTAAAAACTTATAATGGATGTCCACAGAGTTTCATTATCTCATTCAATGGTCTAATATGAACATAAGGACCACTCATTTAATGCCTCATAGCAAATTGACACCTTTAACAAATAGCAAGTCACTTTTGCATTTAACGCGATTAAGTCCTTTTATAAAATCGAGCGCACAAACGATAAAATTTTCACACAAAATTTTTACACATATCACATATCATGCTATAATTATAGAAAATTATATTAAAATAATTTTTTGACTCGGATTTGTGGTCTCAAAACCACAGTTCTAACTAGGGTCTAAATCGGGCTATTACAAGAGTTCACACGGCCTGGACACACGCTCATGTCCTATGGCCGTGCCCTTCACACAGCTGAGACACACGGCCGTGTCTCTGCCCGTGTGTTTACTACAGGGCATTCTGTTTTACCTAATTAGGGTGCAGGGGACACACGATCGGATCACACACCCATGGGGCAGACCGTGTGTCAAGCATGGCCTAGACACATGCCCGTGTGTCTATCCGTGTGGACAACTTTAAGGCTATTTTCCAAGCCAATTGCCACCCTTATTTGCATAAACACATACATGACTTCAAATTCAATTAAACATGGCATAATTGAGCACTTAAATATACATAAACAAGACATAATCATGATCATTTCATCTCTACTAATACATGCATAAGACTACATACTTGGTCAAGCCAAATTTTATAAATTTGCATGCACTAAGAGTTGTAGATTACTTTCATTTAACGTGCTCATGCCTTAGTTGTCATCATGCCATTCACTCACAATTCCATCAACAAAAATTCATAGCTACAACACATCTCATCACATACTCACAACAACACACCACATTCACAATTGCATAGGCACATGCATGCATATATGAATAGGTTTACAACCCAATAATCAATATGAGCCACATCTCATTGCCTTAAACAAAATGAATCAATATCATCATAAGTCAACACATTTGGCTAAACCAATATGAAATATAACAAAAAGGCCAAGTCCCTATACATGCCATACTCAAAATACTTAGATTCACTATACCCAAAAGATTAGTTTGATAGTGTGAATCAAGCTCCAACGTCCTTCGATCCCGAGCTAGCTTGGCGAAACTATAAGGTAATGGAGAAGAAAGGGAAGTAAGCATAAAGCTTAGTAAGTTTGCATGTAAATAATTAACAACATTAACCATACTTTATTATACACATAACATAATAATATTTATCATAATGTCATCAAGTATCATAGTTACACTTTAAGTCATGTCATTTGTATAATGTACAATAAGACTCATGATCATAATTCATTCATTCACATCTTACCGAGCTCTCTTCGATTCATAATCTCAATATTTATGAGCTTTGTGTACGTACCTATACCCTTTCAACATGATCATACCTGTCATCTCTTTGACATAATCTTTGGATTACCCGTTGAACCACTTGGAATTACTAAAGGATACACAGGAATTCTCATAAACATAGTAAGATGCCAATGCCACATCCCAGATATGGTCTTACATAGGATCACAGATCGAACCCGAAAGCCCAACTATGGTCTTACATGATGTCTCATACCAATGCCAATGCCATATCCCAGATATGGTCTTACATGGAATCACATGTCGATGCCAATGTCATGTCCCAAACATGGTCTTACATGGGATCTCATAATGATGCCAATGCCATGTCTCAGACATGGTCTTGCATGCGATCACACATAACCCTAATGTCATGACATTTGTATCCTAACAATTCCTAAGGTTCAACTGGGATTTTGAGGTATCGAACTCATCGAATCGTCATCGAGTCATCATTAATTAGATCCACAAAGACAATTATACAGTTCATGTAATATTAAAGCATTAAATACATAATAATATAACTTTGCATTATTTACACACAAACTTACCTCGGTACCCAAAATATGGCTACTATTCGATTTAGTCCACAACCTTGTTCTTTCCTCGGTTTAGGTCCGGACTCCATTTTTCATGATCTATAATAGCAAATTTTGCTTATTTAATTATCACATTGTTCAAAATAGTCCATAAATCATACTTTGGAAAAATTACAACTTTCCCCTAAACTTTCACAAAATTAAAAATTAGCCCTTAGGCTCGTAAAATGAAATGTGTTCATTTTATTTGCTACCCAAGCCTAGCCGAACTTTTATCATACTTATATCAACCTACATTTTCTTTCAAATCTGATTTTCACCACCTATTTAACAACTTTTACAAAAATATCCGTTTTAGGTGTTATCATGAAAAACCATTTACTAAAATATGTTTATCTATTTCTCCATTAAACACCAAAGAACATGCATGTCACACATGGGTAAGTTTTTGAGCATGAAATATAACTCAAAATAATGGTAGAAATAGCTAGATCATGCTTCAAAGATCTCGAAAACATAAAGAACAATAAAAATGGGGCTAGGGTGTACTTACAATCGAGCTTGAAAGGATGAACAAAACCCTAGCTATGACTCCTTAAGAATTTCGGCTAAGGAGGAGGAAGATGGACACAATTTTTGACTTATTTTTCCCTTTTTATTCTTTTATTAACCAAATGAAAAAAAATGTCCTTAAGGCCTTTCCTTCAAAATTTTCCTATTCATGCCCAATTTTGTCCATAAAAATAAAAATTGGGTAAATTGCTATTTAAGGACCTCTAATTAATAATCCATGGAAATTTCATACTTAAAGCTTCTAGAACTCACATTTTGAAACTTTTGCAATTTAGTCCTAAATGTCAAATTGGACATTTTATCCATAAAATTTCTTCATGAAATTTTCACATAAGCATGCAATTATATCATAGACCTCATAAAAATCATAAATTAATTATTTCTACTTCGGATTTGAGGTTTCAAAACTACTTTTTTGACTAGAACCTAATTCAGAATGTTACAATTTTAATTAAAAATATGATCGATTGAGGCACAAACATTATAAGCATGAATCTAATAAATATTATTTAATCAAAGCAATCATCCTACCTTAAATAAAATTAAGCTAAAATTGTTGTAAACAAGAACAAAGAACACATGGCAAACATCTTTAAATTAAATTAAAGAAAAGAAAGATTAAACCCAATTTAGAGTGGTTGTCACCAAGACTATGACTAACGAGGCTCCTTCGTTCCTTTGCTTCGCTCCTTTGCTGATGGCTCCCCAAGGTGGCCGACCAAGGGTTCTTTAAGAGGCTCAAATGCTAAAATCTTTATGAAAATATGATGATAGACGTGGGGAGAAAAGAATAATGATAAGAGAATTTAGAGAGGAAAGAATGATTGTAACGCCCCAAAAATATAGGGCCTGTAATTTTGCATGATTTGGCATAAAAATTCATGTTTGCTTTGGTGGTCATGTAATTTGGGTATGTTTGGGGGTTTTTAAGAAGCCTAGGTTCGAGTCTGGGCCTTGGCAAAATTTTTAGTTTTGGCCTTAAGTGAAATTGGCTGTTAGCAGTTAGGACTTATGTTTAAGTGTGTGTAATTTTATGTCACAAATGAGCTTATGGCCTAGTGGTGGTGGCATGACATGGCTATTGTGGAAGCAAGGGTTTGAATCCCATGTCAAGCAGGGAACGTTTATTTTGCTAACTGGGGTCGGCGAGAGTTGATGTTGGATTTGAACTCTAGCATTGGGAGAGTTTGAATTGGTCTTGTAAGATGGTTGTGGAGGATATCAAGGAGGAATAAGGGGAGAGTTTCATGGAGATTTTCTAGGAGTTGGAGATTGGAGGAAGAGTTGTAGCCGAAATGGTGTTTGAGTAGGGGCCGAATTTCCTCTTAGTCATTGGAGGAAGAGTTCGGCAAGTGGTGTTTGAGTAGGGGCTGAATTTCCTCTTAGTCATTTCGGGGTTTTACGTTTCTAGTTCCTTTGCTCTCTAGTGCCGATTTCTTTGGTAATCACTTGTGTTTCTTCGAGATTTGTTTAGTGCAAGTCTTTTGCACCAAATCTTAAGTGTCAATATACCAAAAGTCTTGTGTCGTTTCTTCTCAAACTTTTTCTCTCTTCTTGGTTTCAAAAGCTGCCAAATCACTCATTAGCCGAATATCGGTTGCCTATTCCTTTCTTTTCTAGCCGAACCTATTATTCTCTTGTTCCTAAATTTTGATTAAGTTGAACTCAACTTCTTCTTTTTCCCTTTCATTGTTTCTTTTCTTTTCAAGATAGTCGAATACTTCTTTCTCTCAAAAATTGTTGTTCTTTATGTGTTGACCGAATCTGTTAAGGCCTAAACACCTTCTTTTCTTCGTTTCTAATCGTTTCTTAATCTCTTCAATTTATGGGTAAGTGGTTACTCTAGTCGAATCTTGGGTGGTTTCTTTCTCCATGTTCGATTTTTGTATCTCTTGGGCCAAAAGGCTATTTTCTCTTTGTTTGCCCTGGGGATAAGTTCATTTAACACTTTTTTTCTCGTGCTAATGATGCTAGGGATTTGTTTTCCTTAACGAGGGTGTAAGCCGATTACTTTTCCCCTA
This sequence comes from Gossypium longicalyx, assembly GCA_025698465.1. Lineage (NCBI taxonomy): Eukaryota > Viridiplantae > Streptophyta > Magnoliopsida > Malvales > Malvaceae > Gossypium > Gossypium longicalyx. Next base: position 53,046,875 of record CM047006.1, on the reverse strand, counting down.
CAGGGGATCTTTTGATTCATGGTAAGTGCTTTAAGCATAGTATGTATTATTTTGGGATGGTAGATTCTTATGAGCCAGTTAACGGTTCTTGTGAAGGTAGTAGCATTTAAAAGAATACAGATTTTAGGGGCTAGAGGTGGTTGCGGTTGCTGATTGGTAAGTAGCGTTAGTTTGATTAAAGCGTTTTTAATATTATGGTGATGGATTAACGAAGGTTTGAGACTATTGATGGGATTGTTGTTATCACAGGTGTTTGATCTTGGAAGCGTTTCAACTACAATCCATAACAGGTGTGTAACTGTACACCGTAAATCATTACTGTCAAAAAATTGAAATAGGTGTGTATTTACACCTCTGTTTTACTGCGAAACGGCAAAACCTGAAAAGTTAAAACGCTAAAACTTCAACATTTGAGGCCTCACGAGTGTGCGAACGCTTGTGTGGGAAATCAAACCCACAAGGCATGGGCGACGAACTGTAGAGGCTGCCACGAGTGTTCTCGTGGGCTTGGGTCGTTTTGGGCCTCATTGGACGAGATGGGCTGAGTGGGCCAAGTGGGCTCGTGGGCCCCACACGGATAAAATAAAATGGTAAGTGAAAAATTATAGACTAGGCTGTGGACATCACATAGCTGTGGTTGGTTTTGGGTTAAACGGGCCACATGAGCGTGTGGGCCCTCTTGGGTCAACGATGGGCTTTGGGCCCATTTGTACCGTTTGGCCATAAAAGTTATCTGAGTCGCTCGAGGTGATGGCAGACCTTCTAAGAGTTTCCAATTTGTACCGAGACATCAAAAGTAGTAAAATGACCAAACTACCCCCAAGAGGTAAAATTACTATTTTACCCCTAATGGATAAAAAGGACCGTTATAACCCTAGAGGTGGGTTAATTGATGACTGTATAATACTGGTATGACTGTTCTGAGTATGACTTTGCATTCACATATTATTTATGACATGACATACTACATGGGGTTGGGGTTATGAAATGGAGGAAGTACTGTACTGGTGACTATGTCACGTTTATTGTTACTGGTGGCTTGCCACACTTACTGTTACTGGCAGCTACGCTGTGTTATTTTTACTGGCAGCTTTACTGCAATATTGGTGTGCTGGTTGGGTGGGTCGACTTATATCCCCACATGGTGTGTTGGTTGGTAAGGGTGGTGTGCTGGATGGATTTGGGATGGGTTGCATGTTTGCACTGTACTGATACTGTATTGGGCTTAGGCCCACACTGTTTCTATATGGGTCTAAGGCCCTGACTGTAATGATACTGTATAGGGCTAAGACCCAAACTGTTACTGCATGCATTGTTTACTGTCTGACTGATAAGGGATTACACACTGAGTTTTCGTAAACTCACCCTTTTCTTTTAAACTGCGCAGGTAATCCACAACCTTAGACGATTTAGAGCCAAGAGGGACTCGGAGGTCGCCACACGGTTGCATTTGATCTGCAGCTTGACTTTATTTATTTTAAATTTCCTATTTGGTTTTGATCATGTAATAAGGCCATTTGTGGGTTAAAGTTTTAAATGGGCTTTTGGTTTCTTATATTAAAATGCTTGTCTAGGAAAACACGAGTTTTCAAAATATTCATAGTTTTGAAAAGAACACGAGCGTTAAACAACAAATTTTTCAGAATGCTTCTGCGATTCAAGTTGAATTAATATACCATAGGCAAATGATTTGACAAATGTTGGTAACGAGATAATTTGGAATAGTATCAAAAGGGTCATTGGCTTAAAATTGGATTTATATTGATAAGTCTTGTTTTTAGAAAAACATTTCAATATGACACACCAGATTCGATCATAACGTCTAGGCCAGGTTTGGGGTGTTACTATGATGAATGATGAGGGATGAGGGATGAGGGATGAATAGAAATGTGAGAATAAGGTCTTATTTATAGGTGAGGAGAGGGGGATAGTTTATGAAAAATAGAAGTTTTCATCTTTTGAAGCATCTTCCATGGGCGGTCGGCCATAACTTGAGGAGGTTGAGCTGATTTTTGCTTGATTTTTGCTCAATTTGTATGCCACAACAACTCAGGATTGAGACTCAGTCAAGTACAAATCTTCAGGTAAATCTCTAATCTTCAGGCAATTAACCAAAAAGCTATTTATGGACAGCCATGTGCAGCCGAATTTTGGATTGACTTGGTCCCCAATTTGGACAATTTTGTAATCCAGCAAAGTTATCAGACCTGTCCAGAATAAATCAACAAGTTAGAGGACCAAAGAATAAAATTTATTCGATTTAATTAATTAATTTAAAACCCAACTTATTAATAAAATATTTTAAAATGAATTATTAAATATAATTTTATATTTTATTATTTAATTTAATCATGCATAGCCCATTTTATATCTTAAAAAATATAATTTTTTAAAATTAATATAAAATAAGCCATTTATTGCATGAAAACTATATAATAAATCATAAAATCACATTTTAATAATTTCTATGTCCTAATTTCATATTTTCACATATTTCATTAATTTATTAAACAATTACTTAGTTTTAACAACAATATTAAGTAAAAAGGTGATAAATGACATAGGAAAAACCCTATATATTTTTCTGTTTACACACCCCCAAACTTAAATCATTGCTCGTCCCTAGTAATGTTCATGCACAACAAAAGGTCTTGCTAAGGCAAAATTGCTAATTGTGTAAGTAGCATCAAGCTTTGTCTCATAATCATGCATTAATAACTTCATGCTCATCAATCTTTATTAACAAGTAATTCATATGCAAACATTCCTTAAGATTTATACTAAGCTTCAAAATATGCCAATCATGAATCATAGTTTGCATGTATGTCACAGTCATAGATAACATTCTTCATTCAACATAAGTTCCTATCAATCAAGCAAACAATCACAAGGCTTATTCCTGATCTTCATATGTTGAACTTAGGACTTCCTCTCCACTAATGTAGGTGACATAATCATCAAATCAATAGGTCTTTTATAAGGTTGTAATGGGGCTCGGTTAAAGGTAGGGATTTTAAGAGATGAGACATTTCGGTTTTAAAAATTTTAACCTTTAACTTTGTCTTGATTTTCTCGTAATACACCCTTTTTCTTTAAGTGAACCTTTGGAACACCCCCAAACTTATTTTGAACTCATGCTCATACATTTTTCCTTTTTGGAGACTGAGCAAACTTTTCTTCGCTCTTTTTTTTTTAAGTATGAGCACATACATCTTTATGAAAACTTCCTCAAATGTTGATTACCAAGACAACTTTAGTTAAGATAGGTGCACAAAATTAGGATAACTTTAAAAGATGGTAGTGTGGCTTATAATGTAGGTTCATTGCAATAAATAGGCTTTTAAGCTCAAAATTTCAGTTTCAAGGGTCAAATATCATAAGGTTGGCTTGAAAAGGCTTAAACGATCCAAAGAAATGGTGCCTATATCATTTTAGATTTTTAAGTCCCCTAGGATTTCACCTCAAGAAAGTTACTAAGTCAATTCTAAAGATATAAACCTTCATAAATGTCTAATCTCAAAAGAAACTAAGTTTTCATGGCAAACATTACTAAGGCTAAGATCATACAAGCATTTCATTCTTCATGATAACATACTTTCACTCAAATAAAATCATCATTCATACTTGCATAGAAACTATCTTATTAACAACAACAAAAATATCTCTAAACATTCATTTATTAAAACATACTTATGAAAGAAATGATTGAAACATACTTGAAAAAAAAATAAAAGTTTGAGCAATTTATTTGCCTTACCCCCTTTAAAAAGAAGCAATGTTCTCGTTGCAAAAACAAAGCAATGAATGAAAACTAAACACCAGGTAAGGTTGTAAAGAAAGAGAGGTGAGTCATTAAGACTGCTTAAATACCAAGTCTTTCCTAATAACCTAATCCTAGACATGTTCATTCCTATTACCACATCACATAGTCTTTTTCTTTCTAAAGAAGTGTTAAGTTTATTCATGCTTGCTATGTTTTATTCTGCATAAAATTAAATCCTAATTATGAAAGAAATAAATTCCTAAGGACCTAAAAATAAATAAATAATAAGACAAGAGTCCCCCTTTTATTTTCTTGACTCATTCCCCTTGTCTTTTTTAGCTCCATCTCCGCTTGCATCGTCAGTATCTTCCGTCCATGTCTCAAAAATTGCATCTGGGAACTCAAGAACAAAAGTATTAGAGATATTCTTAAAATAATTTTGAATTGAGTCATCTCTAATTTTTATATATTTCCAAGTTGTTGATTGTGCATGAGCTTGCACATATCCATCAAAATTGACAACTCTGATTTCCTTGAAGTACTTGCAGAAGTCGCCATGGGAGTTGTATATTCAAGTTCAACACTTAGCCTAACTGGTTCTTCTTCTGGCTCAACCCTTGGTTCAGGGTTTTCAGATCCTTCAACTGGTTTAGGACTGTTCGGTTCCTTATCAGATTCTTTCTCTTCAGTGTTTGTAACTGAATTAGCTTCAGTCTCAGTTCCATCTGTTGAATCATTGGTATCTGGCTCAGTTGGCTCTTCTTGCTCGCCTTGATTCAGCTCATGCACCCTCTCTACTAATCTTTCAAGATCATAATTTGTAATGCATCCTTCAACATATCGCCCCTTTAGATTTGCTTGTATTTTAACACGAGCCCTTAAGCAAAGTGAAGTGATTAATGATAGGAAATAAGCACTTCCTGCCTTCTTTTTAGTACAATTATGAATCTCCTTTGAGGATAATTTTCCCAACATTAATGGACTTTTTTGTCAAGATGGCATATAACAAGTGCATCCGTTCCATCAAAATGGTGGAACTATGTGAGATAGGCATAAAACTGTAGCGAATGAAACAAAACCATACCTTTGCTACTAGTTTTAAGTATTCCCCTCGACAAGAATGGCTCCCATACTTTCTTATAATCCATTGGGATCCCGGATTTGTCACAACATCTAGCACTTGTTGAAGAAAATCCCAATTAATGTTGTTCATCATAGGGTAGTACTCATCTTCTTCAACATCAGGTACATTAAACAAATCATTAATGGACTTAGAAGTAAGAGGTACCTTTTTCTTTCGAACGATGACCTCAATAGCATCTTGTGTCGTCAAACTTGAATAGAATTCTTGAACTAGCTCACTATCAGGAAGTGAACGAGCATCACAAAATCATTCCAACTTGAGAGCATTGATTATCTTTCTAATTGGAACAGGAACAACCATCAAATCATTACTCTTCAAGTTAAAGCCTTTTTTTGGCATCATAGGTTAATGCTTGAAAATTGAATCAAATCTCTCTTTCACTTCTTCATCGATCAAAATTAGGTTTTCAAGAGTAGTCTTTGATGATCTAGTTCTTTTGCGAGACATGGTATCTTTTCCCAAAAATTCGACAAACTTTCTGCTTACTGAGGAAGAAGAGAAATGACAAGTGGGTAGAACTTGCTACGGCAAAAATTTTGCAACGGCAAGAATGGTGCAACGGCGAAGGCGATGTGCGGTAACGACAGTAGTGTGTGGCGATAGCAATAGCTATGTGCGGCAGTAACGGTGGGCTTCGACAGTCTCTTTACGGTAACAATAGGGAATTTTGGTAAAAAGGGAAAAAGAACTATGGTTTCTTTTGGGATTTGAGGTTGACGACACAAAAGGGAGATTTTAGGGATTTTTAGGGTGTAAGCAAATTGCTTTGAGGGATATGAAAATTAGTGGAATGAAGAGGGGTTTATATAGGGAAAAATTAGAGTAACATGTAGCAAAAAATTAGCTACATTAGGGTTACTTGGGTGGCAAGCAATGGGAGTGGCGGCAAGATACAGATTTTTTCCCTCCTTTTTTGCTATCTTGGGCCTCAAACTGAAACTGTCTTGTCTTAAAAAAAATTGATTAGTACTTAGGCCAAATTTGACCCCATTGAAAAATTAAAAATTTAAACAAAACAAATTAAACTTAAAAATTTTAAATCTCAATTAGAAAATTTCTTCTCAATAAATTACATTAAATTAATTCCCAGGAAAAATTGGAGGGGACACAGTGGTCCCGCTTAAGTTCCAATCTCCTTACACAGATTAATTAAATGTACTAAATTAAGAAAATAAACTCTAACTATTTATTTATTTACAAAACAAGTTCATGAAAAATCAAGGGTCTGTTAATTTGAACGAGGATTCAACTCGCTCAACTTCACCATCCCAATAATGTTTGAGATGTTGACCATTAACTTTAAACGTACCTCTGTGATTGTCGTATAATTTAATAACTCCATAAGGATAAACTCAGTATATGGTATAGGGTTCTTTCCATCGGGATTTAAGCTTCCTAAGAAATAACTTCATCCTTGAATTAAATAACAAAACCTTTTGACCTTCTTTAAACTCGCGAGGTTGTATATGACTATCATGCCATCTTTTTTTTTTTATCTTTCTTTACACATTTATGCATTCTCATAGGAAAACAACCTCAAATCTTCCAACTCATCAAGTTGTAACATCCTTCTCTCATCGGCTTGCTGAAGATCAAAGTTCAACTGCTTCAAAGCCCAATGAGCTCTATTCTCCAACTCTAATGGCAAATGACATGCCTTCCCAAAAACTAATCGATAAGGAGTTAGTCCTAACGGTGTCTTAAGTGCTATTCGATAGGCCCATAATGCATCATCGAGCCTTCAAGACCAATCTTTTCTGCTAGGGTGTACTACCGTTTCAAGGATACCTTTGATTTCACAGTTCACTCTCTCAACTTGCCCATTGGACTGGGGGTGATAGGCAGTAGCAATCTTGTGCTTCACATCATATTTGTCAAGCAACCACTTAAGCCATTTGTTCAAAAAGTGAGAACCTTCATCACTAATAATAGCTCTTGGTGTTTCAAATCATGTAAACACATGCTTATGTAGGAATTGCATGACTACCGTAGCATCATTTGTAGGGTATGCTTCAGCTTCAACCCACTTGGATACATAGTCCACAGCAACTAAGATGTATTTGTTCCCATATGAAGAAGGAAATGGGCCTAAGAAGTTAATGCCCCATACATCGAATAATTCAATCTCCAAAATGTTTGTCAAGGGCATCTCATTCCTTCTTGATATATTTCCGGTATTTTGGCATTTATCACAGTTCTTCACATAAGCATAAGCATCTTTAAATAGCATAGGCCAAAAGAAACCTGCTTGCAAAATCTTTGCTGCAGTATGTGAACTACCATAGTGTCCCCCATTTGGAGATGAATGGCACACACTTTCTTATTATATTATTTGTACATTGTTTAAACAAAAACGGACCCTCTTAAAAATAATACCGACTATCATGAAGAAATTTTTTCCTTTGTTGGTATGTCATTTCTTGAGGAATTATTCCACATGTAAGATAATTGGAAAAATCAGCAAACCAAGGTGTTTCATGAATTCAATTTACCTCAAATAAGTGCTCATCTAGGAAATTCTCGTTGATAGGTACACATGATCGAGTTGCCTCATCTTGCTCTAACCTCAATAGATGATCAGCTACTTGATTTTCAACACCTTTTTTGTCTTGGATCTCAAGGTCAAATTCTTGGAGTAAAAGTATCCAACGAATTAGCCTCAGTTTCGCATATTTCTTCGTGAGCAAGTATTTAATGGCCACATGGTCAATAAATACTGTAACTTTGGTACCTATAAGATATGAGCAAAATTTGTCAAAAGTAAAAACTATTGCAAAGAGTTCCTTTTCGGTTATCGTATAATTGAGTTAGGCTCCCATCAAAGTTCTAGTTGCATAGTAAATAGGGTGAAACATTTTGTTTCCTCTTTGACCCATCACAACTGCAACATCATAGTCACTTGCATCGTACATCAACTCAAAAGGTGAGTTCCAATCAGGTGTAACGATTATTGAGGCTGAGAGTAACCCTTTTTTTTAGATCTTCAAGAGCTTCTAAACATGCTTTGTTGAAATTAAACACTATATCTTTCTATAACAACAAACACAACGGTTTAGCAATTTTTGAGAAATCTTTGATAAACCTTCGATAAAAACTGGCATGGCCTAAGAAACTTCTGACTCCTTTCACATTCATTAGGGCCGATAATCTTTCAATTACGTCCACCTTTGCTTTATCGACTTCAATTCCTCTCTTTGAGATTTTATGTCCTAAGACAATCCCTTCCTTAACCATAAAATGGCATTTTTCCCATTTAAGGACAAGATTCGTCTCTTCGCATCTCTTCAGTACTTTAGCCAAATTACTCAAACAAATAACACAAATGTTACCAAAAACAGAAAAATCATCCATGAAAACTTCAACAAAAATTTCAACCATATTAGTGAATATTACCATCATGCATCGTTGAAATGTTGCAGGTGCATTGCATAAACCAAAAGGCATTCGCCTAAATATAAACGTACCGTATGGACAAGTAAAGGTTGTTTTATGTTGGTCTTCCATGGCTACAACTATTTGGTTATATCCCGAATAGCCATATAAAAAACAATAGAATTCATTACCTACCAGTCAATTTAACATCTGATCCATAAAAGGCAACAGAAAATGGTCCTTCCGAATGGCTTTGTCCAATTTTTTGTAGTTAATATAGATTCTCCAACCGGTAACAATTCTCGTTGAAAATAACTTGTTATGCTCATTTTTGACAACCATGATTCCACCTTTCTTTGGAACACACTGTACTAGGCTTACCCACGAACTATCTGAAATAGGATAGATGATTCTTGCATCTAACCATTTGATCACTTCCTTTTTCACAACTTCTTTCATAATAGGATTGAGCCTCTTTTGCCCATCAATTCGAGCTCTTTCACCTTCTTCCAAAATAATTTTATGTATGCAAAAAGAATGGCTTATACCTCGAATATCAGCTATGGTCTAACTAATTGCTTTCTTAAATTTCGTTAGAACAACAATTAGTTGCTCCTCTTAATATTTCATCAGTTCTGCTGAAATAATCACATGCAAAGTAGAACAGTCACCTAAATGAACGTATTTCAAATGGCAAGGAAGTACATTTAGTTCGACTTTAGGTGGTTCTTCGATTAGCAACTTGGGTTGCACAAATTCTCTGACTTCTAACTCCAATGGTTCAAACCGTGTGTATTGAATAAAATTTCTCAGATTGGCTTCCATCAAAGCCATGTTTTCTTCACCTTCTTCATCCTTCAAAGGGTCAGGATCTAAGGCTTTCTCCAATGGATCTTCTTCAAAACTGCTTGCCATAGAAACCAAGGTTTCTATCCCTTCCATAACTGAACACTTTTTTGCCGGATTGGGAAATTTCATTGCCTTAAGAATGTTAAAGGTTACTTGATCATCTTGAAGTCGCGTGGTGAGTTCACCTTTCTGCACATCAATTAATTTTCTTCATGTGGCTAAAAAAGGTCTCCCAAGGATGATCGACACTTCCTTATCTGCTTTAAAATCTAAGACAATGAAATCAGCAGGAAAAATAAATTTATTGACTCTTACCAAAACATCCTCGATCTTTCCCTCGGGATATGCTAAAGATCGATCCGCTAGCTGAAGCGTCATAGTTGTAGGTCTTACTTCACCTATCCCTAACATCTTGAAAATAGACTTAGGCATCAAGTTGATACATGCTCCTAAATCACACAAAGCTTTACACAGTAAGATTCACCAATGTTACAAGGTATAGTAAAGCTTCCTGGGTCTTTCAATTTCAGTGGTAATTTGTTCTACAGGAACACACTGCACTCCTTTGTCAAGGCAACAATCTCATACTCACTAAGTCATTTCTTCTTGGACAATATATCCTTCATAAACTTCACATAATTTGGCATTTGTTCTAAATCCTCCACCAATGGAATATTGATGTGTAACTGCTTCAGAACATCCAAAAACCTCTTGAATTACACATCATGCTTCTGCTTGTGTTGCTGCAATCTTTGCTGATATGGGGTTGATGGAACTTTCGGTTGAACCGGACAACTTTTCTGAGTAGGTAAATCTGCATCCAAAGAAGATGTTAAAGTATCTGAATTTACTAAGTTAGGATTTACCATGTTAATCTTTGCAGATTATGATTCCTTTGGTGTAGGAATTTCAACAGCTGGTCGATTCTTCTCAACGGGCTTATCTTTAACATCAATCAATTGGAGTTTTAGAATTTTACCACTTTGCAATGCCACTGCCTTAATATGTTCTTTACCCAATTTTCTTGGATTCTCAGTATCACTCGGCAAGGTTCCTTATAGTCTATTACGAAGCTCTGTAGCTAACTGACCCATTTGGTTCTCCAAATTTTTCAGTGTTGCTGCTTGGCTTTGGATCAAAGAGTCATTCTTTGCCATGCACACTTTTAACAAGTTCTCCAAACTGTGTGATGCCTCAACTTGAGGTGGTTTTGGAGCTTGCCAGTTAAACCCTTGAGATTGGTTGGGTCTATGCTGCAATGAGTTGTGGTTCAGTCCATTTCCTTGGTTGCTCCAAGAAAAGTTAGGATGACTACGCCATGAAAGATTATAGAAGTTGGACTGGGTCCTTGTCCACTCCACTTTTGATGTTGGTTCCTCATATAGTACACTAACTCGAGATTTGATGGAAAATTCTCAAAAGAATGACTTTCCCTACAGTACACACAGGAAACTACTTCAAACGAACTTGGTGGCTGAGCTGTAAAATTATTAGCACTATTAGCGGTAAACTGTTTTAACATAGAGAAAATAGATGATACCAAAGCTGATAACGAAGTGAGAGCATCAACTTCATGAACTCCGGTTACACGTCTTCCTGAAGCTATTCGATTTGTTTGCCATTGATAGTTATTACTTGCGATCCTCTCAATGATCTCATAAGTCTCATTATAAGACTTAGACAAAATTGCACCATTCGCAGAAGCATCTACCATCAATCTTGTATGTGCTTTGAGACCAATATAGAATGTCTCCAACTAGATACAATGAGGAATCCCATGATGAGGACACTTACGCAGTAACTTCTTGAATCGTTCCCAAGCCTCATACAAAGACTCGTCATCCAATTGTTGGAAGATTATGATCTTGTTCCTCAACTTAGCGTTTTTGCTAGGTGGGAAATACTTAACCAAAAATCTCTCTGTTAATTCTTGTCATGTAGATATGGAACTTGGTGGCAATGAATTGAGCCATGCTCGTGCTCGATCTCGCAACGAGTACGAAAACAACTTCAACCTCAGTGTGTCTTCAGTCACAGCGGCTAACTTGAATGAATCACTCACCTCCATAAACAATCGAAGGTGGAGATGTGGATCTTCTGTGGGCATACCATTGAATTGGCCCACCATTTGGAGCATTTGAAACATCACTGGTTTTAATTCAAATTGGGTTGCCTCAATATATGGCCTACTAATTCTTGGGTTTAACTCACTAAAAAGTGGCACAACATATTGTTTGATGCATCGATCCCTATCATCGGCAATGAGGATAGGATTTTGTACATGATCGGTTTCATTACCTTGGTCTTGATTCTAATTTTCAAGGTCCATCTCGACTTGTCTTTGAGCTGTTCATTCACATCTTCTTTGTCTGAAAGTTCGCTCAATTTTAAGGTCTATAGGAAGTAAATCGATAATTCGATCTATGCTCATAAACACCTGAAAAGAAAATCACAAAAATTAAAAAGAATAAGTTAGTAATGTTTAAAAATAAATAATTTCATGAGATAAATGACAATGGCAACAGTTGACAATCCCCGACAACGGCACCAAAAACTTGTAACGCTGGGGTTTGTGCAAGTGTAAACAGTCGTTATCAAGTAATAAGTAAGTATCAAGTTATCGTCTCCACAGGGATTGTATTTGTGCTAAGTCACTTGATTTGTAAAATTATCTTAACAATTTGGTAAATAAAAACACAATTTAATTGAGAAGTGATGATTAAAATATATTAGACTAAATGCAATGATCCTTAATGCAAATTAACCTAAGTATGCAAACTATATGAATGAAATAGATTTTAGGAAAATTAAACACAATTTGCAACAATTATAACATAAATAAACTAGGACGATTACTTTAATTAAACGCAACTTATTATCAACATGCTTAATAATAATCGAAAAAATGGCAACTCAAACTTTCATGAGTTTGGAAACCACGTTAGGTTCTTTCGGAATCCTTTACAAGTAAATATGCATTTTACTGATCCTTATTTACTAAGGGTTTCTTAGTATTCATGCGAGGTAACAGGGACGTGTTAGGTTTGAAACAGTTTAATCACACAAATCTAAAAACTATGCAGATAACAGAGCCTGGTTAGGGTTGTTATGCAACCTGCAATTTAATCGGGTTAGGATCTAAAATGACCATGCACATTTCAATTATGCATCCACTAGCCATAGTTAGGTTAGGATCGCTCAGCTAATTCAGGTGCATTTCAATCATGTATGAACGAAATACAGACTTGATTTTTGTAACACCCCTTACCCGTGTCTGACGTCGGGACAAGGTACGAGGCATTACTGACTTAAACATAACCAATCATAAAAAGCTAGGGCCATAAAATTTCATTCAATTTAAAACCATTCATTTGGGATGGTTCAGGACTACTGTAACACCCCTTACCCGAGTCCTACACTAGGACAGGGTACGAGGCGTTACCGGACTTCAACATACACATACATGCAAAAATCGGGCTACAAAATTTTATTCGTATCAAAACTTTTCATAGACATGCATAATGTCCCATATACGGGCCTACGAAGCCCTAAACATGCATTGAAAGTAGTTAGGGACTAAACCGAGAACCTTGGAAAGTTTTGGGAAAACTTAGAAGATTTTTCCATAACACAAAGTCACACGTCCGTGTGGACTCAAGAACATGCCTGTGTGCCTTCGACACGCCCGTGTCCTCTGGCCATGTAACTCTCTAACTATGACGTTAGCAACAAAACTAAACCATATGGCCAAGCCACACGCCCGTGTGCTAAGGCCATGTCCCCCATACGGTTGAGACACACGGCTGTGTCTCAGCCCGTGTGGCCAACAATTAGGCTATTTTCCAAGCCTTTTGTTACCATTAATCCCTCACATCTTTACACATATGAAAGCCATACATCATGGCTTCATTTTAATGGTTTAGCCTATTTCACTAAGGTGTATTCTTAACTTTAACATGCTATCGTTCCCAAGTTTCACATACTCATATAATATCAAGTCTAGACACAATAATCCTTATTCATTGAACTTGTCAAGTGACCTTATTTAAACATTAGGCATTCATGATCAATCATCATCATCTTATTTCTATACCATACAATTACTTCATGGCTATAACCATTTTGATTTGTCATGAAGCATTTATCATACACACATGTCTTAACACCAATCTTACATGACCCACAAGCATAATAACATCATCGCATCACAAGCATTAGGACTTATCATGGATAACTAAGCTTACAAGCAACAATTATTATAAGCCACATCTCATGGCTATATATAATGAATCAATATAAGCCAATACATTTTTATAATCATAACAACATCTATCATAAAACTAAGCCCCTATACATGCCACTCACTTGAAAACGTTAACATATGTACCAATGCTCCAACGGTGATAGCTTGATAGTGATGCTGCCTCCGACGATCTCCAACCCCAAGCTGACCTGACAACACTAAAGAAATGGAAAGGAGAGGATAAGCTTTATAGCTTAGTAAGACCGTATGAAAATAATAAGCAATTTATAAACTTGCTTCTCAAGGTAATACAACCATATTTGCATTTTTACTTATGTTCCAGTCAAGTTGTTTTCTCGAGTCATAGTTACTAAATTATTTATGTCTGGTGATACGAAACTCCAAATTAAGATCTTCTAATTTTCCCTAAAACTAGGCTCACATATCTTCTCACTATAAAATTTTTAGAATTTTTGGTCCAGCCAATAAATACAATTTATTCCTTAAATTTACCCATTTTTCACTGTCTGATAGTTTCGACCCCTCTTCATTAAAAATTAATTATCTCTTAATACAGGACTCAGATGATGTTTCTATATATTTCTCTTGAAAATAGACTCATTAAGAATTCTAATAATATGAATTATAACCTATAACTATTTTTAAAAATTCTCAATGATTTTATTAAATCAGAATAGGGGATTTTGAAATCATTCTGACTCTGTCTCACAACAATTTAAATATTTCATAGTATGAAACTCCTTTGCTTACACCGTTTCTTCTATGTGAAACTAGACTCATTAAGCTTTAATTTCATATTTTATTCAGCCTATAACTCAATTTTCACAATTTTTGGTGGATTTTCAAATTTGGTCTGCTACTGCTGTCCAAAACTATTTTAGTGTAAATTTATGATACTAAGTTTATCACACCTTATTAATTCCTTTTCACCACATTGGTAAAATTACATGTTTATACATCATAAGTATAGACCTATAATCACAAGGTCATCACAAAATCATTCTCATTAGCATGACTTACCTATTTACATCCTCACCAAATATGCATCATAAACTGAAATCATTTCTCATGAGTTTGGCATACATACCTGTGTTACTCAACATACTCATATACTTACTCATGTTCATTCTTATTAATCATACAACATGAATTGAATTCACATCTCAGTAATTTTATGTAAGTACTTGTACCACTCATAATATGGTCATAAGTTCTCTCATTTTGATATATACCATAAATCTCTCGTTGAACCATTTGGAATACTATAGGATATTCAACAGCCCTAAACATGGGATAAGATGCCGACACCATGTCCCAGACATGGTCTTACACTGGCTAGCACGTCAAAGTCGATGCCATGTCCCAGACAGGTCTTACATTGACTTTCATATATCGAGGCCAATGTCGTGTCCCAGATAGGTGTTACACTGGCTCTCATCTATTGGTGTCGATGCCATGTCCCAAACAGGTCTTACACTGACACACAACAAGCTGACGCCATGTCCCAGATAGGTCTTACACTAGCTTGTATATCCCGAGGCCGATGCATGTCCCAGACATGGCTTACACTAACTCTCGTCTCAATGCCGATGCATGTCCCAAACATGTCTTACACTGGCTCTCATAATGTGGCCGATGCATGTCCCAGACATGTCTTACACTAGCACACACAACACCCAAATGTCATGGCATGAATATCCACATCTATTCCTAATGTTCAACCGGGAGTCTTTATTACATTAATTTCTCAACATGCATACTCATATTCCCAATCAAGCCAATTTATGCCATATCAATTCAATCACACATCATAACAATATAGTTGCATTATTAGCATACAACTTACTCGTTTCAATGGAATATCATATTCCATTAAATTTCCAAGCATTCAATCAACACTTAAATGTTATTGACATTTGACATCACTTTCTCATATACAATATCATCAACATAAACTTTAAATACAATCATAGCAAGATATATTTTCAAGTATAATAACAATAGCATACATATCATGCTTACTTAATCACACAGACTTACCTCAAATGCAATTTCGGCTAATTACACCATTTTAGTCCATAGCTTTGTATTTTTTGATTTAAGCCCGAATCTTGGTTCCTTGATCTAAAATGATGAAATTCACTCATTTAATCATTAACTAAATTTAGAAAATAAAAAATTAACATTTTTGGCAAAATGACCATTTTGCCCTTAGACTTTCACAAAATGACCATTTTACCCCTAGGCTCGAAAATCAATTTTTTATCGAATTTCTTCATGTCTTAAGCATAGCGTAACCCTTTTTACTCTTATAGAAACCCACAATTTCAATTCTTTCACACATTTACAACTTGTTTTACAACTTTACAAAATAGCCATTTTTAGGTGTTTTTCATGAAAATACTTTCACAAAAGTTGTTTATTACAAACCATGACTCATTTTGTTCAATAAAAATTTAGTAAACAACATGATTATTCACATGAAAAAACCCTATACTTTCAACCATTTTGCAAAATAGTCCCCTCATTAGCTAGCTCATGCTACAAGGGTCCTAAAAATGCAAAAATCATCAAGAAAGGCTATCTAAATCACTTACTTGCAAGGGATATAAGTGTGGCTGATATTTTTGAGCTTTCAAAACCCTTTATTTGCTGGTATTTTCAGTGGAGAAGAAGATGATAAAAAAGATGATATCATTCCCTCTTTATTTTATTTCTATTTTAATCAATTTAGCCACCAACTCACCTAACATTTGACATTTTGACTTCCCTTGTCTTCTATGGCTGGCCATACCTCTTTAAAGGGTCTAATTGCTCTTTAAAGACCTCCAATTATGGTTCTCTAGCTATTTGATATATCTATCAAGTAAATAAAACTTTTACCATTTATGCAATTTAGTCCTTTTTTCGCGATTAAGCTCACAAATGCTAAAATTAATTCACCAAAATTTTCATACACTTGTAGAAACATGCTATAACATATAAAATAATAATAAAAATAATTTCTCGACCTTGGGTTTGTGGTCTCGAAACCACTATCCTGACTAGGCCCAAAATTGGGTTCTTACAACTAAACCAAGAACTCTTGGAACTTTTACAACACTAATAAAATTTTCTTGTTTTGGAAGGTCACATGCCCGTGTGGGTAGGCCGTGTGGTAACACACGCCTGTATGGCTTGGGACACGCCCATGTCCACAGCCCATGTAACTCTCTGTTTATGACATCATCAACACAATTAGGATCACACGTCCAAGTCACACGCCCGTGTGCTTAGGCTGTGTGGTGAATTAAATTCCAACAATTAAGTGCAGACTTCACAAGGCCTGGGCACACGCCCATGTCCTACAGTCGTGTCCTTCACACAAATGAGACACACGGTCGTGTCTCTGCCAGTGTGTTTACTATAGAGCATCCTATTTTACCTAATTAGGGTGCAGGGGGCACACGGCCGGATCACACGCCCATGGGCAGATCGTGTGTCACACACGGCCTAGACACATGCTGGTGTCTTTATCCGTGTGGACGACTTTGAGGCTATTTTCCAAACCAATTGCCACCCTTATTTGCATAAACGTATACATGACTTCGAAGTCAATTAAACATGACATAATTGAGCACTTAAACATACATAAACAAGACATGATCATGATCATTTCATCTTTACTAATACATGCATAAGACTACATACTTGGTCAAGCCAAATTTTATAAATTTGCATGCACTAAGAGTTGTAAATTACTTTCATTTAACATGCTCATGCCCTGTCATCATGCCATTCACTCACAATTCCATCAACAAACATTCATAGCTACAACACATCTCATTACATACTCACAACAACCAACCACATTCATAATTGCATAGGCACATGCATGCATATATGAATAGGTTTACAACCCAATAATCAATATGAGTCATATCTCATAGCCTTATACAAAATGAATCAATATCATCATAAGCCAACACATTTGGCTAAACCAATATGACATATAACAAAAAGATCAAGTCCCTATACATGCCATACTCAAAAAATTTAGATTCACTATACCCAAAAGATTAGTTTGATCGTGTGAATCAAGCTCCAATGTCCTTTGATCCGGAGCTAGCTTGGCGACACTATAAGGAAATGGAGAAGAAAGGGAAGTAAGCATAAAGCTTAGTAAGTTTGCATGTAAATAATTAACAACATTAATCATACTTTATTATACACATAACATAATAATATTTATCATAATGCCATCAAGTATCATAGTTACACTTTAAGTCATGTCATTTGCATAATGTACAATAAGACTCATGATCATAATTCATTCACGCACATCTTACCGAGGTCTCATCGATTCATAATCTCAATATTTATGAGCTTTGTGTACATACATGTACCCTTTCAACATGGTCATACCTTGTCATCTCTTTGACATAATCTTTGGATTACTTGTTGAACCACTTGGAATTACTAAAGGATACGTGGGAATTCTCATAAACATAGTAAGATGCCAATGCCATATCCCAGATATGGTCTTACATGGGATCACAAATCGAAGCCGATAGCCTAGCTATTGTCATACACGATGTCTCATATCGATGCCAATGCCATATCCCAGATATGGTCTTACATGGGATCACGTGTCGATGCCAATGCCATGTCCCAGACATGGTCTTACATAGGATCTTATAATGATGCCAATGCCATGTCCTAGACATGGTCTTACATGGGATCACACATAACCCTAATGTCATGACATTTGTATCCTAACTATTCATAAGGATCAACCGGGATTTTGAGGTATCGAACTTATCGAATCATCATCGAGTCATCATTAATTAGATCCACAAATACAATTAGATAATTCTTGTAATATTAAAGAATTAAATATATAATAATATAACTTTGCATTATTTACACACAAACTTACCATGGTACCCAAAATATGGCTACTATTCGATTTAGTCCACAACCTTGTTCTTTCCTTGGTTTAGGTTCAGACTCTATTTTTCTTGATCTATAATAGAAAATTTCACTTATTTAATTATCACATTGTTCAAAATAGTTCATAAATCATACTTTGGAAAAATTATAATTTTTCCCCTAAACTTTCACATAGTTACAAATTAGCCCCTAGGCTCGTAAAATGAAATATGTTAATTTTGTTTGCTACCCAAGCCTAGCCGAACTTATATCATACTTATATCAGCCCACATTTTCTTTCAAATCAGATTTTTAACTACCTATTTTACAACTTTTATAAAAATGTCCTTTTTAGGTGTTTTCATGAAAAACCACTTAGTAAAATATGTTTATCATGCATCAAACTTTCATATTCCTCTATTAAACACCAAAGTACATGCATGTCACACACGGGTAAGTTTTTGAACATGAACCCTAGCTCAAAATAATGGTAGAAATAGCTAGATAATGCTTCAAGGATCTCAAAAACATAAAGAACATTAAAAATAGGGCTAAGGTTTACTTACAACCGAGCTTGAAAGGATGAACAAAACCCTAGCTATGGCTCCTTGAGAATTTTTTCTAAGGAGGAGGAAGATGGACACAATTTTTGACTTATTTTTTCCTTTTTTACTCTTTTATTAACCAAATGACAAAAATTCCCTTAAGGCCTTTCTTTCAATTTTTCCTATTCATGCCCATTTTTGTTCATAAAAATAGAAATTGGGAAATTTCTATTTAAGGACCTCTAATTAACAATCCATGGCAATTTCATGCTTAAAGCTTCTAGAACTCACATTTTGCAACTTTTACAATTTAGTCCTAAATGTCAAATTGGACATTTTATCCATAAAATTTCTTCATGAAATTTTCACATAAGAATTTAATTATATCATAGACCTCATAACAATCATAAATTAATTATTTCTACTTCAAATTTGTGGTCTCAAATTTGTGGTCTCAAAACCACTATTCTGATTAGACCCTAATAAATATTATTTAATCAAAGCAATCATCCTAGCTTAAATAAAATTAAGCTAACATTGTTGTAAAAAAGAACAAAAAACACATAGCAAACATATTTAAATTAAATTAAAGAAAAGAAAGATTAAACCTGATTCAGAGTGGCTGTCACACAAGACTCTGACTGATGAGGCTCCTTCGTTCCTTTGCTGATGGCTCTCCAAGGTTGTAACACCCCATGCCCAAGTTCGAGGCCAGGATAGGGTACGAGGCATTGCTGGATTAAAACATACACATACATGTAAAACTAGTTCATAAAATTTCATTCAAAATAAAAACATTCATTCATGTTCATAATGTCCCTATAATATCTCGAAATAGGGCCTAGTTGGAACAGTAGTTTTGGGACCACAAATATGACGTTGAAATATTAATTTTATGATTTTTATGAGGCCTAGAATATGAAAATATGCATGTGTTAAAGTTTCATGAAGAAATTCTCTAAGTAAGGTGTCCAATTGAAAAATAAGAACCAAATGGAATAAATTGCAAAACTTGGATTCTAGAAGCAGTTTGCATGAAATTGCTTTAGATTTTTAACTAGAAGGTGTTAAAGAGAAATCTTTCCAATTTCTAAGTTATTGGACAAAAATGGACATCTATGGATAAATTTGAGAGAAAGGGCTTAAGGGCATTTTGGTCATTTGGCTAATTAATGAAATAAAATGGGAAAATAAGCCAAAAATTAGCCCATTCTCTCCATGTTGGTGCCAAAAATTAGGGTTCTCCATAGATAGGGTTTTCAAGCTTTCCAAACTCAATAGTAAGTGCTCCCAAGCTCCGTTTTTAATGTTCTTCATATTTTTTGAATCCTAGTAGCTTACTATTTTCTTTTCTACCCATATTTCATGCTAGGGTTCATGTTTAGAATTTTAACCATGTATGAGATGCTTTTATTTTGATGTGTTATGGAGGAATATAAGAATTTAAAGGATGGTGAACAACTTTTACCAAGTGGTTTTTCATGGAAATAGCCTAAAGGACTAGATTGTAAAATTTGTAAAAAGTGGGTAGAAAAATATGAAATAGAGGAACATGTGGGCTGCTATAAGAGTGAAAAATATTCGGCTAGGCTTGGGTAATCAAGAAATTTCATGCATTTCATTATACGAGCCTAAGGACTAAATCGTAAATAATGTGAAAGGTTAGGGGCAAAACGGTCATTTTGTTCGGGGTGAAATTTAGGCTCGAAAAGAATAGTGTGAGATATTGATCATTTAATTTTATTGTTATAGACCCCGAGGAACAAATTTTACAGGTCGATAGAGGAAAACAAAAGGTTTTGGAATAACTGAAACGTGAGACCGACACGAATACCAGGTAAGTTTGAATAACTTAAAGTAAACTCATAATATGCCTAAATGTATGTTTTATGAATGTGTGATAATAGTATATAATGATGGCATAAAAATTTATGAAATGTTTTAATAATAATGATAATATGATAAATGTCCCGGTTGAAGTTGAAAAGGAAATTAGATGGATAAATCATGGCTTACGTGACTTGAGATGCTGCATGTGTTGCATAAAAGGATTTAGCCCAGACGGGTAATCCGTTGATCTCTAATATAGAAAGGATTTATCCCGAACAGGTGTTCCTTGAGTTATCGAGCCTCCCAAAAAATATGTGTGCATTAAGGATTTAGCCCAGACGGATAATCCGATTAGGGTCTGAATTTAGCCTGGACTGGTAATTCAAATCCGAGCTCATTAAGGGTGTTTGTTGTTATAAGGGATTTAGCCCGGACAGGTAATCCCGACATCACTCCATGAGTTTATATTACGGGGGATTTAGCCTGGACTAGTAATCCCATCGTAAGATTTGAGGTTCGCGGTAGTGCTTACTTGAGATGATCGCTCTTTTGTCTTGACGGTAAAAGGATAACCAATAGAGATTTTTGAGAAACTCAACGGGATTGACATGAGATATAGAAATGAAAATGCTGGATGATTAGCTCATCTAATATGATTTACATGATAAATTGTTATGAGACTAACTTGATGATCGAGTACATGTGATAGGGAAACTATTTCATGCATGTTGGAATCATTGCCTAATATGGTTGTATGCTAATTAATTAGTAAGTTTACTTTCCAGCTTTTCAAGCTTACTCAGCAAGTAAATGCTTACCCCTCCCTTTTCCTTGTCTTATAGAGCTCGAGGACTCGTAGAGATTGGAAGACAGTTGAAGAATCAACACACTATCATCTTGTCTAGTTTTGGTACATAGATATTTTTACTTTGGTTCAATGGCATGTATAGGGCTTTGGTTTATTTTGATAATTTTTTATATGTGTCGTTTGATTAACCAATATGAAGGTTATAAAGGTATACATATTCACTTGTATATGGCCATGGGATATGGCTCATTTTGATGTAGGTTATGACCTACAAATTGTGCATGTTTATGTTCAAATGTTCTTGTGATGATTAAATATGGTGTATCACAATTAGACACATGTAATGTGACCAAACCACATGGGATGGTTAGACCATAATTGGCAATAAGTTAAAATAATGACCCAATCCTAAATGTGTTATAAGACATAAAAATCCTTAACTCAAAGGGGATAGCCTAGCATGTATAAAATCGATGAGATGAAGTTTACATGCAATGAGGTATATCAAGGTTATTTAAGAGTATAATTAGGTCGTGTTAAATATTACTAGAACCTATAAGTTTGTATGGATGTTAGAAGGTGACCAAAGGCTTGAAAATAGCCTAACAAGGCCCACACAGGTAGACACACGGGTGTGTGTCTAGGCCGTGTGTGACACATGGATAGCCTCATGGGCGTGTGGTATGGCCCTGTGTCCCTGCACCTAGAATTTTTAAGTCAGAATACATGGTAGTGAACACACAGATAGAGACACGGCCGTGTGTCTCAACCACGTGGAGGGCACGACCTAGCGCACGGGCGTGTTTCATAGTCGTGTGCCCCTAAATGCATGCTGACATCATAAACAGAATGCTCGAGTTTTTGGACACAGGCGACGACACGGGCGTGTCTAGGCCGTGTGAAGGACACGGGCCAGGGACACGAGCTTGAGCTTGGCCGTGTGGAAACCCCTGTAGGTTTGAGATAGAAAATAAATTCAATTAATTCCTCACGGGTTAGGGACACGGGTGTGTCCCAATGCACATGGGCGTGTAAGGGTTGGCCTAAGAATTTTTTTAAGATTTTTCTGAAGTCCTTGATTTAGTCCTGGGCAGTTTTCAATGTGTGTTTTGGGCCTCGTAGGTCCACGATAGGGTTATTATGAATATGATCGATTGATTTTAATTTAGAATGAAATTTATAACCTGTATTTTCTAAAAATGTCTGAGTATGTGTCTGGTAACGCCTCGTACCTGGTCCCAGTCCCGAGCACGGGTAAAGTGTGTTACATTTATTGGTATCAGAGTTATAATTTAGTCAGTTCTAGGACTACCGTAGAGTGTATCGAGTTTAGCTATACATGCCACTATATGAACATTGATAGTGTGACATCTGGTAATTGTTTAATTGTCTTTGAATATAGTAAATGTCTTCCAATCAAGTACAAGATGAGTTCGAGGGAGTGGAGAGCCATGCTCCAACATCCATACAATGAGCTATTTCTAGTAGTAGTAGAAGGCCTATGTTTGAAGGTCAGGAAGAGGCCAGAGCTACCTTCTTTGACATGATGAATGAGTGGTTTGAGGATTATTTGAGAAATCACCCCAACATACCATGACCTCCCCTACCCCCTAATCGACCTGATGAGGAAGTGCCACGAGGTGTAGCACTTGTAAGAATTGGTAAAGCCCCTGTGGACAAACTTAGAAAGTATGGGGCTGAAGAATATAGAGTTAAGATTGATAATGATGCTGAATGAGTCGAGTTCTGCTCGAGAATACTACACGAGTATTGGACGAGTTATCGTGTACACCTAAAGAGTGTTTAAAGTGTGTTGTATCTCTTCTAAAGGATACTGCATACCACTGGTGGAAGACTGTAGCTTCAATGGTGCCAAAGGAAAACATCACTTGAGAATTTTTCCAAGCGGAGTTTAAGAAGAAATACATCAGTCAAAGGTTCTTAGACTCGAAGCGAAAGGAGTTCCCGGAACTTAAACAAGGAAATAAGATTGTAGCGAAATACGAAATGGAGTTTGTAAGGCTAAGTCAGTATGCGACTGAATGGGTTCAAACAGAGTCAGAAATGTGTAAATGCTTCGAGGAAGGTCTGAATGAGAAAATTAAGCTGTTAATTGGGATCCTTGAAATACGAGAGTTCGTTGCATTAGCTCATCAGGCCAAGAAAGCCGAGGAGCTCAATAATGAAAGGAAGCAAGCTAAGAGAGGAACTCGAGTTTCGAACAAGAGATCCAGCGGTAAAGTGCTCTCATTTTCCACAAAGAAATTAATGAGCCAGCATGAACACTCCACTTCATCAGTAGGATATTTGGGTAGAGCGAGAAGCTCCAAACGACGTAATCATCAGTCTTTTTCCCTGATGGTGACTAGTGCGGGGAGTGTAGATAACCAAAAGCCAAAGTGTAAAAGCTGCAATAAATTTCACTTCGAAGAGTGCCAAATGAAGAGCAGTGTGTGCTATAGATGTGGTTCTCTTGACCACTTCCTCAAAGACTGCGTAGAACGAACTGATAAAGAGGTGGAATTAACCCCGAAGTCGAGTGCTCCTATTTCATGAGGTAGACCTCTGAGATATCCTGGGAGTGCTAGTGGCAGTTAAGTTGTGATGAAAGACACTTCAAAATTAGAGGCTCAGGCCCCGGCAAGAACGTATGCAATACGCGCTCAAGAGGAAGCCTCTACTCCTGACGTCATCACGGGTACCTTTTTTCTTTTTAATACTTGTGTTGTTGCCTTAATTGATCCGGGACCGACGCATTCATACATTTGTATGAGATTGGTGTCTAGTATGAATTTATCCATTGAGCCTACATAATTTATTATCAAAGTGTCGAACCCATTAGGCAAGTCAGTCCTGGTTGATAATGTCTGTAAGAATTGTCCTTTGATGATTCAGGGTCATTGCTTTCCGGCTAACCTTATGTTATTTCCATTTGATGATTTTTATGTAATAATTGATATAGATTGGTTAGCCCTGCATGATGTAATTGTAAACCGTGATAGCAAGTATATGGTAGTGAAGTACTTAGATGGTGAGATTCTACGGGTTGATTCAAGAGAATTGGGTACACCACCGGTTGTAATTACCTCAATGATGGCTCAGATATATATGAGAAAAGGGTGTGAAGCCTACCTTTCTTTTGTATTGAACACTAAGGAAACGGAGTTAAAGATTGAGTCGGTGCTAATAGTATATGAATATTCAGACGTGTTCCCGAAGGAATTACCCAGATTACCTCCTGATTGAGAGATAAAGTTTAGTATTGAACTGGTGCCAGGAACAGCTCCTATTTCTATTGCTCGGTATAGGATGGCACCAACCGAGTTGAAAGACTTAAAAGCACAGTTGCAAGAACTGATGAATAAGGGTTTTGCAAGGCCGAGCGTTTCGCCTTGGGGTGCCCCCGTATTTTTTGTTTAGAAGAAAGATGGTTCGATGAGGATATGTATAGATTTCCGGCAACTGAACAAGGTAACTATCAAGAATAAGTATCCTTTGCCAGAGATCGAAGATTTGTTCGACCAGTTGAAGGGAACCACTGTATTCACTAAGATAGACCTGAGATCCGACTACTATCAGTTGCGAGTTAAGGAATCAACGTGCCTAAGACAGCTTTCAGAGCTAGGTATGGCCACTATGAATTCCTTTTCATGCCATTTGGGTTGACGAATGCACCGGCCGTATTTATAGACCTAGTGAATAGGATATTTCGGCTATACTTGGACAAGTTCGTCATTGTGTTCATTAACGACATTTTGATTTATTCCAAGGATGAGACAAAGCATTCGAAGCATCTAAGAACTGTGTTGCAGACCTTACGGGAAAAACAATTGTATGCTAAGTTTAGCAAGAGTGAGTTTTGGCTCCAAGAAGTAGGGTTTTTGGGTTATATTGTTTCGGGTGATGGCATCTGAGTTGATCCAAGTAAGATTTCTGGTATCGTTGAATGAAAACTACCTAAAAATGTAACCGAGATTAGGAGCTTTTTGGGCTTAGTCGGTTACTACGGAAGATTTGTGCAAGGATTCTCCATAATAGCAACTCCAATGACGAGGTTGCTACTGAAAGATGTGAAGTTTCAATGGACAGAAAAGTGTCAGCAGAGTTTCGAGAAGTTGAAGACATTGCTAACTGAAGCTCCAGTTCTAGTATTACTTGAGTCGGGAAAAGAGTTTGTGGTTTACAGCAATACATCCTTGAATGGACTGGGTTGCATGCTTATGCAAGATGGTAAGGTGATAGCCTATGCTTCACAGTAGTTGAAACCACACGAGAAGAATTATCTGACGCACGACTTGGAGCTTGTTGCCATTGTTTTTGCCTTGAAAATTTGAAGGCATATTTTTATGATGAGACTTATCGTATATTCACGGATCACAAGAGTCTGAAGTATTTGATGACACGAAAAGAATTGAATCCAAGACAATGGAGGTGGTTAGAATTAATTAAAGATTATGAGTTGATCATAAATTAGCACCCGGGAAAGGCGAATGTGGTTGCCTATGTGCTAAGCAGAAAATCTTTGTCTGCATCGAGGGCTAGATCGACATTTCTACAGTAAATCTATGATGCTCAGACTAATGATAGTGACCTGTAAGCTAAAAGAACTCAATGTGAGTCGGGCATCGAATCAGATTTTCAGATTGGTCCTAATGGATGTTTGATGTTCAGAGACAGAGTATGCGTATTCGAAGAATTTTGCAAGAGGCACATGATAGCCGTTCGTCTATTCATCCTGGAAGTACCAAAATGTACAATGATTTGAAGAAAATGTACTGGTGGAACGGCATGAAAAGAGACATCTCAGAATTTGTATCGAAATGCTTGGTATGTCAGCAAGTCAAAGCTGAATACCAAGTACCTTTAGGTTTGTTACAGCCTGTGATGGTCCCCGAATGGAAGTGGGATAGAATTACTATGGACTTCGTGATAGAACTACCATTGACCCTGAAAAAGAAAGATGCTATATGGGTTGTGGTGGATAAGTTGACGAAGTCGGCTCATTTTTTCCCGGTAAGGACATATTACTCTCTTGATAGATTGGCTGACTTATACATATCCAATATTGTGAGATTACACGAGGTACCATTGTCGATCATTTCAGATAGAAACCCGAGATTCACTTTGAGATTCTAGAAGAAGCTACAAGAAGCCTTGGGTACCAGGTTGAACTTTAGTACAGCTTTTCACCCACAAACCAATGGTCAGTCTGAACAGATGATTCAGATTATTGAGGATATGTTACGATGTTGCATTCTCGAATTTCAGGGCAGCTGGGAAAAGTACCTGTCATTGGTAGTGTTCGCCTACAACAACAGTTTTCAAACAAGTTTGAAGATGCCGCCTTATGAGGCCTTGTATGGCAGAAAGTGTCAAACTCCATTTTATTGGACAGAACTCAAAGAGAGTTAAATTCACGGAGTCGACCTGATCAAAGAAACTGAAGAAAAGGTTAAAGTACTACGTGACTGCTTGAAAGCGGCATCGGATAGACAGAAGTCATATGTTGATCTGAAAAGAAAAGAGATCGAATTTCAAGTTGGAGATAGAGTATTCTTGAATGTATCTCCATGGAAAAAGGTATTGAGATTTGGTCGGAAAGGTAAACTGAGTTCGCGATTTATCGGACCATACGAGATCACTGAAAGAGTTGGACCATTAGCCTATCGTTTGGCATTGCCACCAGAACTGGAAAAGATTCACGACGTGTTCCATGTATCTATGTTAAAGCGATATCAATCAGACCCCTCTCATGTGATTTCATCGACGGAGATTGAAATTAGACCAGACATGACTTATAGTGAAGAACCGGTCAAGATTTTGGCTTGTGAGGTTAAACAGTTAAAGAATAAAGATGTAGCTTTGGTAAAAGCTTTACGGCATCAACATGGTGTGGAAGAGGCTACATGGGAGCCAGAAAAAACCATGAGAAGCCAATATCCGATCTTGTTTACTAGTAAGACTTTCGAGGATGAAAGTTCCTAAGAGGAGAGAAATGTAACATCCCGAAATAGGGCCTAGTCAGAACAGTGGTTTCGGGACCACAAATCTGATGTTAAAATATTTATTTTATGATTATTATGAGGCCTAAAATATGAAAATATGCATGTGTTAAAGTTTCATGAAGAAATTCTATGAGTAAGGTGTCCAATTGGAAAATAAGGACCAAATTGAATAAATTGCAAAACTTGGATTCTAAAAGAAATTTGCATGAAATTGCTTCAGATTTTTAACTAGAAGGTCTTAAAGAGCAATTTTCCCTATTTCTAATTTTTTGGACAAAAATGGACATCTATGGATAAAATTTGAGAGAAGGGGCTTAAGAGCATTTTAGTCATTTGGCTAATTAATGAAATAAAATGGGAAAATAAGCCAAAAATCAGCCCATTCTCTCCATGTTGGTTCCAAAAATTAGGGTTCTCCATAGATAGGGTTTTCAAGCTTTCCAAGCTCAATAGTAAGTGCTCCCAAGCCTTGTTTTTAATGTTCTTCGTATTTTTGGAATCCTAGTAGCTTACTCTTTTCTTTTCTACCCATATTTCATGCTAGGGTTCATGTTTAGAAATTTTCCCATGCATGAGATGCTTGTATTTTGATGTGTTATGGAGGAATATAAGAGTTTAAAGGATGGTGAACAACTTTTACCAAGTGGTTTTTCATGGAAATAGCCTAAAGGACTAGATTGTAAAAGTTGTAAAAAGTGGGTAGAAAAATATGAAATAGAGGAAAATTTAGGCTGTTATAAGAGTGAAAAATATTCGACTAGGCTTTGGTAATCAAGAAATTTCATGCATTTCATTATACGAGCCTAGGGACTAAATCGTAAATAATGTGAAAGGTTAGGGGCAAAATGGTCATTTTGTCTGGGGGTGAAATTTAGGCTCGAAAAGAATAATGTGAGATATTGATAATTTACATTTATTGTTATAGACGTCGAGGAACAAATTCTGGAGGTCGATCGAGAAAAACAAAAGGTTTCGAAATAACCGAAACGCGAGACCGACACAAATACCAGGTGAGTTCGAATAACTTAATGTAAACTCATAATATGCCTAAATGTATGTTTTATGAATGTGTGGTAATAGTATATAATGATGGCATGAAAATTTATGAAATGTGTTAATAATAATGATAATATGATAAATGTCCTGATTGAAGTTAAAAAAGAAATTAGATGGATAAACCATGGCTTACATGACTTGAGATCCTGCATGTGTTGCAGGAAAGGATTTAGCCTGGACGAGTAATCCATTGATCTCAAATATAGAAAGGATCTAACCCAGACGGGTGTTCCTTGAGTGATCGAGCCTCCCAAAGAATATGTGTGCGTTAAGGATTTAGACCAGATGGGTAATCCGATTAGGTTCTGAATTTAGCCTGGACTGGTAATTCAGATCCGAGCTCATTAAAGGTTTTTGTCGCTATAAGGGATTTAGCCCGGACTGGTAATCCCGACATCACTCCATGAGTTTATATTACGGGGGATTTAGTCTGGACTGGTAATCCTACCGTAAGATGTGAGGTTCGCGGGAGTGCGTACTTGACATGATCGCTCTTATGTCTTGACGGTAAGTGGATAATCCATCGAGATTTCTGAGAAACTCAACGGGATTAACATTAGATATAGAAATGAAAATGCTGGATGATGAGCTCATCTAATACAATTTACATGATAAATTGTTATGAAACTAACTTGATGATCGAGTGCGTGTAATAGGGAAACTATTTCAAGCATGTTGGAATCATTGCCGAATGTGGTTGTATGCTTATTAATCGGTAAGTTTACTTTCCAGTTTTTTAGGCTTACTAAGCTTGTAAATGCTTACCCCTCTCTTTTCCTTGTCTTACAGAGCTTGAAGACTTGTAGAGATTGGAAGATAGTTGGAGAATCAACACACTATCATCTTGTCTTGTTTTGGTACATAGATACTTTTACTTTAGTTCAATGGCATGTATAGGGCTTTGGTTTATTTTGTTATTTTGTTATATGTTTCATTTGATTAGACAATATGAAGGCTTATAAAGATATACATATTCACTTGTATATGGCCATGGGATATGGCTCATTTTGATGTAGGTTATGACCTACAAATTGTTCATGTTTATGTTCAAATGTTCTTGTGATGATTAAATATGATGTATCACAATTAGACACATGTAATGTGACCAAACCACATGGGATGGTTAGACCATAATTGGCAATGAGTTAAAATAATGAGCCAAGTCTAAATGTGTTATAAGACATAGAGCCAAGTCTAAATGTGTTATAAGACATAGAAATTCTTAACTCAAAGGGGATAGCCTAGCATGTATAAAATCGATGAGATGAGGTTTACATGCAATGAGGTATATCAAGGTTATTTAATAGTATAATTAGGCCATGTTAAATATCATTGAAACCTATAAGTGTGTATGGATGTTAGAGGGTGACCAAAGGCTTGGAAAATAGCCTAACAAGGCCCACACGAGTAGACACACGGGCATGTGGCTAGGTCATGTGTGACACACGAATAGCCCCATGGGCGTGTGGTATGGCCGTGTGTCCCATGCACCTAGAATTTTTAAGTCAGAATGCATGGTAGTAAACACAGAGGTAGAGACACGACCATGTGTCTCAACCGTGTGGAGGGCACGGCTTAGCGCACGGGCGTGTGTCATGGCCGTGTGCCCCTAAATGCATGCTGACGTCATAAACAGAATGCTCAAGTTTTTGGACACGGACGACTACACGGGCATGTCTAGGCCATGTGAAGGACACGGGCCAGGGACACTGGCGTGTGCTTGGCCGTGTTGAAACCCCTGTTGGTTCAAAATAGAAAATAAATTCAATTAATTCCACACGGGTTAGGGACACGGGGGTGTCCCAATGCACACGGGCGTGTAAGGGTTGGCCTAAGAATTTTTTTAAGATTTTTCTTAAGTTCGCGATTTAGTCCCAGGCCATTTTCAATGTCTGTTTTGGGCCTCGTAAGTCCGCGACAGGGTCGTTATGAATATGATCAATCAGTTTTAATTTAGAAAAAATTTTATAACCCGTATTTT
Organism: Gossypium longicalyx; assembly: GCA_025698465.1. Classification (NCBI taxonomy): domain Eukaryota; kingdom Viridiplantae; phylum Streptophyta; class Magnoliopsida; order Malvales; family Malvaceae; genus Gossypium; species Gossypium longicalyx. The sequence continues at coordinate 53,016,347 of CM047006.1, read as the reverse complement.
CTGAAAATGTTCGAGTATGTGTCTGGTAATGTATCGTACCTGGTCCTGGTCCCGGGTACGGGTAAGGGGTGTTACAGTCCCTTATATGGGCTCACGAGGTCCAAAACTTATATCGGGGGTAGTTTAGGACTTAATCAAGAACTTACGAACCTTTTACAACACTTAGGAAATTTTCCATGTTTGGGGAGTCACATGCCCATGTACGTTAAGCCGTGTGGTGACACACGCCCATGTGGCTTGGGACACGCCCGTGTCCTCAGCCCGTTTAACTCTCTGTTTATGACATCAGCAATGAGATAGGGTCACACGGCCAAATCACACGCCCATGTGCTAGACCGTGTCCTCCACACGGATGAGGCACACGGCTGTGTCTCTATCCGTGTGGCCCAGAAAATGACTATTTACCAAGCCATTTGGCACCCTCGTTAGTACTTACTTAAACATAACTTCAATAGCACTTTTCTTGGCAATTTCATATCAATTTATTCATGCATAAGGCACCATACCTTGCCTAGTTTAAACTTATCAACTTCATGCCATGATTATCATTAACACATTCTTACATTTCATACTTAATTTAGTCACTTTAAAATCATCAAGTAATCTAGGACACATTCACAATTCATCCATACCAAACACACATGACCACACCATATGAAACCTTTAGCACATGCATGCATATATGGATAGGTGTACAACCCAATAACCAAACTGAGCCACATCACATGGCCATATACAAAATGAATCATATTCCCATTACGAGCCAACACATTTGGCCAAATCAAATGACACATGCGCAATTGACTAAGCCCCCATACATGTCATAGACTTAAAGTGCTTGAAATCATTTATACCCTTCAATAGCTGGATAGTGTGATAGAATCTCCGACGCTTTCCAACCCGAGCTAGCTTAGTGACCTTATAAAATGAGGCAAAGGAAGGGGTAAGCTATATAGCCTAGTAATTCCATATGAAAATAATAAGAGATTTATTGACATGTTTTTGCCATATTCTCACAACATGTTCTCAAGGTAATACAATCATAATTGCACATAATTTTACTATTTATTCATATTCCAACCAAGCTGTCTACGCAAGTCATAGTCACTAAATTATTGATAACTTGAGATACAGAATTCTAAATTAAGATCTGTTAAAATAATTTGAAACTAGACTCATATATCTTTCTATCATAAATTTTTCAGAATTTATGGATTATAAAATAAGTACATTTTATTCTTCAAAGTTACCCTTGTTCTGTTGCTTGACAGCTTCGACCTTTCTTTACTAAAACTTAATCATCTCACAGTATGGGATTCGGATAATGTTCCCATCTATTTCTTTTAAAAATATACTCATTAAGGATTTATTCATATTAATTCTAACCCATAATTATTTTCATACAATTTTTAATTATTTTCCAAAGTTAAGACAAAGGAACCCGAAATCACTCTAACCCTATCTCACAAAAATCCAAATATATCATAACATGAAATTCTTTTGCTTACACCGTTTCTTCTATGTGAAATAAGACTTGAAAAGCTTTAATTTCATATTTTATTCAACCTATAACTCAATTTCTACAATTTTTGGTGAATTTTCAAATTCGGACTACTTCTGCTATCCAAAACTGTTTTAGTGTAAAATAATGATAACTAAGTTTATAACACCTTTACAAATCATTTCAACCATCATGGTAAAAATACATATTTGTACATCATAGGCATAGACCCATAATCACAAGATCATTCTCATGGGCATGACTTACAGATTTGCATCCTAACCAAAGGTGCATCATAAACCAAAATCATTTCTCATGAGTTTTGCACACATACCTGTACCACTTGCAACATAATCATAACTTTTCTCAATCATGACACAATCTTTAAATCACCCATTGAACCAGTTGGAATACTAAAGGATACCTGATAAGCCTCATACAAAAGGGTAAAATGCTGATGTCATGTCCTAGACATGGTCTTACACTGGCTCTCATACATCAGTGCTGATGCCATGTCCCTGACATGGTCTTACACTGGCTCTCATACATCAGTGCCGATGCTATGTCCCAGACATGGTCTTGCACTAGCTTGCATATTGAGGCCGATGCCATGTCTCAGAAATGGTCTTACACTAGCTCTCATAATAATTCCGATGCCATGTTCCAAATATGGTCTTACACTGGCTCACACATAACCCTAGTATCATGGCATGGATATCCAATCTATTCCTACGGTTTAACCGGGAGTTTTACCACATCAAATCTCGTCATGCATATTCCATGTAATATTACTCTTTAACACCAAGTTACCATTCATTACAATATCATCAAAGATCATAGACATATGTTTTAGGTCATTGCATATACATAGCATACAATATAATTTCGTGAAGCATAACACCATCACGTACATAGTACCACAGACATATAATTCAACACATCCGAATTATCATATCAATTCAGATTTCAATCACAAATCACAATAACATTATTTTCTTACCAATTTTATCATACGACTTGTTTGTTGATTCCTCGTCAAATAGATCCATAATTGTAACGCCCTTCACCCGTATCCAACGCCGGGACAGGGTTTGAGGCATTATCGGATTTAAACATTCACAACATGCAAAATCGGGCCACAAAGTTTTTGTCCAAAATTAAAACATCTTAAACACATACATATCGTCCCTTATACAGGCCTTCGAAGCCTATAACATACATTGGGGTGGTTCAGAACTAAACCAAGAACTTTGAAAATCTATGGGCAACTTAACTAATTTTCTTACTTCGGAGAGTCACACGCCCGTGTGGATTGGGCCGTGTGGTTACACACGTCCGTGTATTTATCTGTGTGGAAAATTTCAAAGCTATTTTCCAAGCCAATTGTCACCCTTAATTACCTACATACACTTATATATTTTCATAGCAATTAACATGGGATATTTGAGTAATTATATATCCACAATAAAGACACAAGCATGGCATTCTCACAACAACACATAACATATTACCAACCATGCATGGCACACAAGCATATTCACATCACCAATATCAGACATAACATGAATAGTAAGATTTATAAGTCAGAATCATTAGCTCACTAAAGACCAATATATTTTGTCAAATTATAATAACACATGTTATAAAACTAGATCCCTATACATGCCACTCACTTGATAATTCTAGCATGTGTTTATACTCTCAAGGTGTTGGCTTGATAGTGTGATCTTTGCCTCGACGATCTCCAACCCCGAGCTAAACGACAACACTAAAAGAAATGGAAAGGAGGGTAAGCTTTATGCTTAGTAAGCTCGCATGAAAATAATAAGCAATTTACTAACATGCTTTCCATAGTAAAACTATCCCAATTGTACATTTACATATGTTCTGGTTAAGTTGTTTTCTTGAGTCACAGTCACTAAATCATTTATATCTGGATTTATGAAACTCCAAATTAATATCCGTAAATTTTTCCAAAACTAGACTCATATATCTTTCCACCATAAAATTTTCAGAATTTTTGGTTCTTCCAATAAGTACAATTTATTATTCAAAGTTTCCCCTGTTTTGCTGTTTGACAACTTCAACCTTTCTTCACTAAAATTTATTTATCTCATAGTACGAGACTCGGATAATGTTCCCGTCTCTTTCTCCTGAAAGTAGACTCATCAAGGATTTTATTCATATTATTTATAACTCATAATTATTTTTTAAAATTTCTAGTGATTTTCCCATGTCAGAACAAGGGATTTCGAACTCATTCTGACATTGTCTTACAAGAATTAAAATATCTCATAATAAAAATTTCTTTTGCTTACACCGTTTTCTTTATGTGAAACTAGACTCATTAAGATTTAATTTCATATATTATTCAGTCTCTAATTCAATTTCCAAAATTTATGGTGATTTTTCAAAGTCGGGCTACTGCTACTATTCAACACTGTTTCAGTGCAAAAATCACAATAGCTATCATAATTCCATTGTCACATTGATCATGGACTCATTATTTCATAAATCTCATATTCAATTACACAATGTAGGTTAACATGATATTGCAACACAATTAATAATCATAAGCATGAGGATGATTCATCTTTCAAATCTTTTCACTTGTTCATCATGTATACACATATATATGCATGAATTCGCTTACTCATCATTTATCACATTTCAATAAGGCATCACTTATGAGTATAATGTACGTACCTGTACATATCCATAGCATATCAATTAACTTTACCTTTATCATCACGCCCATCTTGGGACTCTCATCGCATTATTCATTATAATACCCATTGAATTTCTGATGGACCTTTCCTTTTCCAGTTGGAAACTCGAGGTGTACGTTTCTTTCCAAGTGGTACACACAAAGTATACCTTTTCTTTTCATATGGTATACACAAAGTATACCTTTCCTTTCCAAATTCGATAGCCGAAGCTATCCCTTTTTACATTTGATAGCCGAAGCTATCCCTTTTCACATTCGATAGCAAAAGCTATCCCTTTTCACATTTGATAGCTGAAGCTATCCCTTTTCACATTCGATAGCCGAAGCTACCACTATTCACTGATCAGGTAGCTGGAGCTACCACTTTTCACTAATCAGGTAGCCGAAACTACTACTTTTCACTGATCAGGTAGCCAAAGCTACCACTTTTCACTAATCAGGTAGCCGAAGCTACCACTTTTCACATTGTACACAGAAGGCGTACATTTCCTTTTCGTAATGAGATCAAAATATTATCCTTTAGGGACAACCTTTATTGCAACATATGCAAGATCTCATATTCTCGGTAATCACCAATTTCTTTTAAATATCACATCCCATCAAATTTCTATTAACATCAAATTCAATACAATTATAGCAAATTATATTTCATGTATATCAATAATATCATGAATAATAGACTTATTAAATCACGCGAACTTACCTCGGATCCAGAAATGGCAATTTACCATTCTAGTCCATAACCTTGTATTTTCTCGATTTAAGCCCAAATCTCGATTTCCTTGATCTATAATATCACATTTAGCCTACTAATTAGTCACACTATTCATATGGGTCTAAAAATAATTTTTTTTACAAATTTGCATTTTGACCCCTAAACTTTTGCATATTTGCACTTTTGCCCCAAGGTTCGGAAATTAAACTTCTTCCTATTTTCTTATGTTTTATGACATGCTGATCATTTTTCTCTTCTATGGAAACATAAAATTCTCATTCTAACATGTACTTATGAACATTAGGTATTTTTACCGATTATGTCGTTTTACTCGTTTTCACGTAAAATCGCTTAGCAAAAGTTATTTAACACAATTTCAAGCTTCATATTATACCATTAAACATAAAAATACATGCATATCATTCATGGGTAAATTTTTAAACATAAATCCTAGCTCAAAATAATGGTAGAAATGAGCAGATCATGTTACCGAGATCTCAAAAATATATAGAACATTAAAAACGGAGCTCGGAATCACTTACTATTAAGCTTGGAAGCTTAGACAAACCCTAACCATGGCTTCTCTTGGTACATTCTACTGTAGTAAGAAGAAAGGGACATATTTGGGGTTTAAAATTTGTCTTTTAATTCATTTTACCCCTAAATGACCAAAATGCCCTTTTTACTATTCTTTCAAATTTTACCCAACCAAGGCCATTTTTGTCCAAAAAGTTATACAATGGTTTAATTATCATTTAAAAACCCATTTAAAATTTCATGACAATTAGACACCTCTAACATATAAAACTCAACTTTTGCACTTTTTACAATTTAATCCTTTTTTCTAAATTGAGTGTCCAAACGTTGAAATTTTCGAACGAAATTTTCACGAAATCATTTCGTGAAATCGTAGACCATAAAAATACAATAAAAATGAAATTTTCCTCATCGAATTTGTGGTCCCGAAACCACTGTTCCGACTAAGCCCAAAATCGTGATGTTACATTTCTCCCCCCTTTAGGGATTTTCGTCCCTAAAAATCTCACCAGAAAAGTGGTTTTGGTTTTTCACTTGGATTCCTCAATCCTATAATTGATGTCAAAGAACTTTCACCCAGGCTAAACTTTTACTACCTATCTCTTTAAATTTTACATACAAAAATCATAAATGGTATTCACTTTGCAATACTTTTACTAAAACTTAATCTCTACCAGAAAGCTCATGTACACAAAAGTCCGATCCATACCATCATGTTACATATACATTTGCACCCGAATCTTTTAGGATTCGAATAGTAAAACTAATCAGTTCATCTCAACCTCATACTCTTTATAATTTCACACAGTCCAATTATTTGTCAATTCAACCCTCAGCTACTCTTTATTTCAAGCCTCTTCTGGCTTTCCAAAGAAATCATGATATGAAACTCGGATCTCAATCTGATTAGTAGAGATTAAAATTCCATAATATTCAAAATTCATAAAAACAAGAAATTCTATAAATCTGGTGAACAGACATTCGAGTATACCAGCATAATTTACACATCTCATAACATTTAACAACGCTACATATCACTTTCCTCTTTCAAGGACAGGAATGATCCAGACAAGAAAATCCATGTTAACATTTTTCTATTTCCATTCTAATTCCCAAACTGCAAAAATAATTCTGATGATTCTTGCTATACATCTTTAAACTTTCAACATTTCAAGAATTTATAATCAAAGATAAACAATGATCATTTCAGCATTTTAAAATACCCAAATTATCTTCACATTATCAATATCAGATTTTCTTATCACATACGATTCTTCTAAGAAACATACACTTCTCACTCTAACATGTACTTATGAACATTAGGTATTTTTACCGATTATGTCGTTTTACTCGTTTTCACGTAAAATCGCTTAGCAAAAATTATTTAACACAATTTCAAGCTTCATATTATACCATTAAACATCAAAATACATGCATATCATTCATGGGTAAATTTTTAAACATAAATCCTAGCTCAAAATAATGGTAGAAATGAGCAGATCATGTTACCGGGATTTCAAAAATATATAGAACATTAAAAACGGAGCTCGGAATCACTTACTATTAAGCTTGGAAGCTTGGACAAATCCTAACCATGGCTGCTCTTGGTACATTCTGCTGTAGCAAGAAGAAAGGGACACATTTGGGGTTTAAAATTTGTCTTTTAATTCATTTTACCCCTAAATGACCAAAATGTCATTTTTACTATTCTTTCAAATTTTACCCAACCAAGGCCATTTTTGTCAAAAAAGTTATACAATAGTTTAATTATCATTTAAAGACCTCCCATTTAAAATTTCATGACAATTAGACATCTCTAACATATAAAACTCAACTTTTGCACTTTTTACAATTTAGTCCTTTTTCTAAATTGAGTGCCCAAACGTTGAAATTTTCGAACGAAATTTTCACGAAATCATTTTGTGAAATCGTAGACCATAAAAATACAATAAAAATGAAATTTTCCTCATCGAATTTGTGGTCCCAAAACCACTGTTCCGACTAAGCCCAAAATCGTGATGTTACAATAACGAATCATACAAATTATATAATAATAATTAGGCATTTCAATTCAAATGACACATTGCATTATTATTATCACACGAACTTACCTCGAATACAAAAACGGCTAATTATTCCCTTTTTGTCCTTAACCACGTACTCTCTCGATTTAAGTTTGAATCTCGATTTTTCTGATCTAACATTTCAAATATAGCTTATTTATTACTCACAATATTCAAATTGACCCACAAATCATACTTTGGAAAATTTATAATTTTGCCCCTAAACTTTCACTTATTTGCAAATTAGTCCATAGGCTCGAAAAATAAAATTCATTCAATTTTATCCATACCCAAGCCTAGCCGAATATTTATCTTACTTACAGCAGCCCACATATTTCACATATTCACACTTTTATCATACAATTTAACACATTTCACAACTTAGTCCTTAATCGACATTTTTATTAAAAATTACTTTACAAATATTGTTTATCTAACAACAAGGATGCATTTTCTATCATTAATTATCAAAATAAACATTTTATCAATAATGAAAAAATTCACAAACTTTAACAGTTTTGAAAACGAAGGTACGGGATAGCTAAATTGAGTTACCACGACTCTGAAAACATAAAAATAATTAAAAACGGGACAAAAATCGTACCTAGATGAGCCATAGAAGCTTGGTCGAATATCATGCTCATCCATTGCTGCCCATTTTCTTCATTTCGGTGGAAGAAAGAAACATAAAGATGATAACTTTTGCATTTTTGTCTTATTATACCTTTTTAACTTAATACCAAATAACTTTTGCATTTTTGTCTTATTATACCTTTTTAACTAAATTACCAATTTACCCTTTTAATTTCTAACTAATTTCAATAATACCAAACAAATATCTTCCACTAACTTCTTAATGGACTAATTTCCACATAAGGGCTTCCACTAAAAATTCTATAGCTATTTAATACCTTGAGCTATTAGAATGCAACTTTCGCACTTTACGTGATTTAGTCCTTAAAGCCAAATTAAACACCTCTCACATATAATTTCTTCAGGAAAATTTTACGCAATCATATAAACATATCATAGACCTTATAATAATTATAAAATAATTATTTTTAATTCAAATTTGTGGTCTCAAAACCACTGTTCCAACTAGGCCCTAATTCGAGATGTTATAAAGGTGGCCGACCAAGGGTTCTTTAAGAGGCTCAAATGCTAAAATCTTTATGAAAAGATGATGATAGGCGTGAGGAGAAAAGAAAAATGCTAAGAGAATTTAGAGAGGAGAGAATGATGAATGATGAGGGATGAATAGAAATGTGAGAATGAGGTCTTATTTATAAGTGAGGAGAGGGGGATAGTTTACTAAAAATAGAAGTTTTCATCTTTTGAAGCATCTTTCATGGGTGGCCGTCCATAAATTGAGGAAGTTTAGCAGATTTTTGCTTGTTTTGTGCTCAATTTGAGTGCCACAACAACTCAGGACTGAGACTCGATCAAGTACAAATCTTCAGGTAAATCTCTAATTTCTTCAGCTCTTCAAGGACCTTGTGCAATTAAACCAAAAAGTGGTTTATGGACAGCCATGTGCAGCCGAATTTTGGGTTGACTTGGTCCCCAATTTGGACGGTTTTGTAATCCAGCAAAGCTATCTGACTTGTGCAGAATAAATCAACAAGTTAAAGGACCAAAGAATAAAATTTATTCAATTTAATTAATTAATTTAAAACCCAAATTATTAATGAAATATTTTAAAATGAATTATTAAATATAATTTTATATTTTATTATTTAATTTAATCATGCATGGCACACTTTATGTCTTAAAAAATATAATTTATTCAAATTAATATAAAAAAAGCCATTTATTGCATGAAAACTATATAATAAAGCATAAAATCACATTTTAATAATTTCTATGTCCTAATTTCATATTTTCACATTTTTCATTAATTTATTAAACGATTACTTAGTTTTAACAACAATTTTAAGTAAAAAGGTGATAAATGACATAGGAAAATTCCTATATATTTTTTCGTTTTTTACATGTATGTTCTAAAAAAATATTGTTTTGTGGGCTGAGTTACACACTAGGCTTTTAGCTCACTCGTTTGTTTAATTCATTTCATGTTAATTTCAAACTTAGGACCGGGCGGCGTGTAGGAGCTCGGATTGTTTTCTTGGTTAATTGAATATGGTGATTTATGTTAGTAATTTTTCGGGACTTTTAATTTTCTTTTGGGACTATAACTTTGGTTTTGATATTTGTTTTCTAAACATACTGTCTATAACCTGAATTTAAATCAAGACGGCATAATTAAAGAAGACACTGTAGTTTTATAAGATAAAGGTTCTAAAATGTTTTCCACTGCAAAGCTTTTGAAAAGACTTGATACGATGTTTTACAACTCTATTGTTAGCTACGAGATTGTTTTAATAAAATTAATAAAATAAGGTTTTCGTCAAAATGCTCTAATGCGATCTTCAGGTTACCTACGTTTTTGATAAATTAAATAACTTTATTCTTTGGAGATAAAACTAAGTTTTCACATAATCTCTTCGATAATGTTCAAAGATAAAATTAATAAACTAAGTTTTCATGTAACCTTCATAATCTGATCGTAACGTCTAGGCCGAGTTTAGGGTGTTACATAATATGTATCTAGGAATGTATAATTGGAGCTGGCCAATCTAATCATGTTAGAATTTAGTATTTTGTTTCTACAACTTGTAGGTGTTATGGTGTTAATTTGGATAATAGTTTACATTGTTTCTCAACTAACTTTTTCTTCTTAAAGAATGCCTCACAATAGTTGTCACTATGGATTTCATTTTAGTGAGAAGAAAAATTGTCTCCAAGTGGTCAGTTATCATTTCGAATTACATTTCAGTGATAGAGGCTTCTACCTTTATTTGTTTTTTTTTCTAAATTTTTATATGGATATCCTTTGACTTGAGTTGATAGTTTTTGTACAAATTTCATTTTTATGACATCATAATTATATCTTATTGTAACACCCCTTACTCAGTCCAGCCATCGAACCCGAGTAATAGGATACTAAACAATTACATACAAATTATTTATCAATATCTCAATTAATCATCATCATATAACATATAATCAAATACATCATGTAATTCAATCTATTTCAGTTTTATATTGAGCATAAGGAAGCTTAAAAAAATAATTCAGTATCAATCAGGGATCAAATTGAAACAAAACAGAAAAATAGGAAAATTGTGCAAATAGGGGTCACACACCCATGTCCCCTAATCGTGTGGAAAGGCCAAGGCCTTGTGGATAACCTGTGCCATAGCCTAATACCGTGTGATGTTGAAGTCGCACGACTCGTCTAGGCCATGTGGGTCAAAAGTGTAAATATTCTAAAATGTGTCACACGACTGTGTTGTTGATCCGTGCAACAAAATATAGCCATGTGCATTAAAATCTGTAACACCCCTTACCCTTATCTGAAGTCAGGACAGGGTTGGAGGCGTTACCGAACTTAAACATTCACAAACATGCAAAATCGGGCCATAAAATTTCATCCAAATTAAAACTTTCCAAACACATGTAAACCGTCCCTTATACAAGCCTTCGAGGCCTAAAACATACATTGGGGTGTTTCGAGACTAAACCGATGACTTTAGAAAGCTTTGGGAAAACTTAGAGAAATTTTCATGAAACAGGGTCACACGCCCGTGTAGACACACGGTCACGCTCGTGTGTCTTCAACACGCCCGTGTCCTCAGGCCGTGTAACTCTCTGTTTATGACGTCAGCAAAACAAATTGATCCACACGGCCAAGCCACACGCCCGTGTGCTAGACCGTGTCCTCCACACGGCTGAGACACATGGCTATGTCTCTGCCCGTGTAGCCAACAATTAGGCTATTTCTCAAGCCTTATGTTGTCCTTAATTCTCTCCCATACTTATACACATTATAGACACACATTATAACATCAATTTAATGGTTAATCATCCTTTAGTAAAATTCCGTTAAAGCATTTACATGTTGTCATACATGTGTTTATTACCTATACTCATGTCACACCAAGTTAGACATTACAATTCATATTATACAATTGTCCATATTCAATCATTATCAACTTACTACCATGCCACACATTCATTCCATAGCCACGACCACCTCAAATGGTCTTAGAGCATTCATCATGTACATGTGTTATACTAATCTTACATAACAACCAATTATAAACACATCACAAACATTAACACATAGCAAGAATAATTAGGCTTACAAGCCATGACCATTTAAGCCACATCTCATGGCCATATACAATAAATCAAAATAAGCCGATACATTTGACTAATCATAACAACATCTAACATAAAAACTAGTTCTTATACATGCCACTCACTTGAAAGTATTTAATACACATATGACAATACTCCGGAGTTATTGGCTTGATAGTGTGATGCTGCCTCCGACGGTCTCCAACCTCGAGCTGACCTGAGAACACTAAGAAAATGGAGAGGAGGGAGTAAGCTTAAAGCTTAGTAAGTCCATATGAAAATAATAAGCAAATTATCAACATGATTCAATGAAAATGTAATCATAATTACACTTTTGTTGATTTTTTGGTCATGCTGTTTTCTCGAGTCATAGTTACTAATTTATTTATATCCGAAGCTACGAAACTCCAAATTAAGATCTGTTAATTTTCTTTGAAACTAGACTCATATATATTCTTACCATAAAATTTTCAGAATTTTTGATCTAGCCAATAAGTACAGTTTATTCATTAAATATACCCCTATTTCACTGTCTGATAGTTCAGACCTCCCTTCACTAAAAATTATTTATCTCATGGTACGGGACTCCAAATTGAGAACCGCTAATTTTTTAAAAAACAAGACTCACATATATTATTACCATAAAATTTTTAGAATTTTTTATTTATTCAATTAGTACATTTTATTCATTAAACATACCCATGTTTCACTGTCTAACAGTTCCGACCTCTTTTCACTAAAAAATATTTATCTCATGGTACTGCTCTCGAATGTTGTGCGCATCAATTCCTCTTGAAAACAGACTCATTAAATATTTTAAGCATGAAAATTATGACCCATAATTATTTTTTTATAATTTTTAATGATTTTTCCAAATTAGAACAAGGGATTCCAGAATCATTTTGACCCTGTCTCACAAAAATCCAATTATCACAGAATATGAAATTCTTTTGCCTTCACCGTTTCTTTTAAGAGAAAATAGACTCATTAAGATTTAATTTAATATCTTATTCAACTTCTAATTCAATTTCTACCATTTTTGGTGATTTTTCAAATTCACACAACTGCTGCTGTCCAAAATTGTTTTATTACAAAATTTCACTTTTACATAATTTCACTTTTACATAATTTCACTTACTCCATTCTATCTTACCAAAAGATTTGCTCAACTATCGAGCACATTGCTCACAACTTTTCACATAGATATACTTGCACTTATTCATCACATAGTCATGTACATATGTATTTTCACTTAGTAAATTTCCTGTTGAACTCATCGGAATAATAAGAGATACCTGGTGGCCTGTGCATATACCACTCTTGTAACCGAAGCTCTCTGGTACCCATAGTAGCCTGCACTTAGTACTACACATGCGACCTATCAATCTGGTACATGTAGTAGCCTGTACTTAGTACTACACACGTGACTTAACCATCTGATACACGTAGTAGCCTGCACTTAGTACTACACACGTAATCGAAGTTAACAGGTACGCATAGTAGCCTGCACTTAGTACTACACATGTGACCTACCAATTTGGTACATGTAGCAGCCTACACTTAGTACTACACACGTGACTTAACCATCTAATACACGTAGTAGCCTGCACTTAGTACTATACACGTGATCGAAGTTAATGGGTACGCATAGTAGCCTGCACTTAGTACTACACACGTGACTTACAATGGATCATTTGTATCTCTTCTATTCCGAAGGTTCAATTGGGAAATTCTTCACTTCTCAACATTTTACTAACTCGTTCTTAGTCATATTTGATTCGTAGTTCACATCAATTGATCATTCTATAGGCAGCCACATCTCATTTAAAACAAAAGATAATAACATAAAAAGAATCGAAATATTATTTACATACAAACTTACTCGTTTCAAAGAAACATCATATTCCATCAAACTTCCAAACCTTTACCGGACGTACTCGAATTGTGGCTTCATTCACATAGCAATATCTCATAATCACATTGCATTGCAACATTTTCATCATAATAGCAAAACATCAAAAACATGTTATATCATCAAAATAATCACATAATATCAAATTATTCACATATATATAATTACAACTCATGTAATATCGAAGCATTAGCATTCAAATACAATACTGCATTATTAAAATCATATGAACTTCCCTCAGGTTCGAGTACGACTATATATTTTGACTTAGTCCATAATCTCATCCATTTCCAATCTATGCCCGAATCTCATTTTCCTTGATCTATAATACCACATTTAGCTTACTAATTAGTCACATTATTCATATGGGTCCAAAAATAATACTTCTACAAATTTGCATTTTGACCCCTAAACTTCCACATATTTTCACTTTGGCCCCTAGGCTCGTAAAATGATTTTTATTCAATTTCCTTCCATTTTAAGCCTAGCCAAATCATTTTCATAACTATGGAAGCCCCTAATTTCCACTAAGTCACACTTTTATAACAAATTTTGTAACTTTTACAAAACGGTCCTTTTTGACAATTTCACCAAAAATCACTTAGTAAAAGTCATTTATTACACACCAAGCATTCATATTCTACCATTAGACATCAAAACACATGCATGTAATCAATGGGTAAATTTTTAAACACAAACCCTAGCTCAAAATATCAGTAGAAATGAGTAGATCTTGTTACGAGGATTTTAAAAACGTAAAAATCATTAAAAACGGGGCTAGAACGGACTTACAATCGAGCTTGGAAGCTTGAAAAACCCTAGCTATGTATTCTCCATGCAAGTTTCAGCCATGGGGTAGAAGATGGACAAAAATTGGCTTTTAATTTTGTTTTTAATTCATTTTAATTACTAGATTACCAAAATGCCCCTAACTTAAAAATATTCTATTTCACCCATTTCATGTCCATTTTTGTCCAAAAAATTATCCAATGGTCTAATTACCATTTAAGGGCCTCCAATTTAAAATTTAATAACAATTAGACACCTCTAACATGTAGAACTCAACTTTTGCACTTTTTACAATTTAGTCCTTTTGACCAAATTGAGTGCCCAAATGTCAAAATTTTCGAACAAAATTTTCACGAAATCATCCCATGAAATTTTAGACCATAAAAATATAATAAAAAAAATTCTATTGTGTCAGATTTATGGTCCCGAAACCACTGTTTCGACTAAGCCCTAATTATGGATGTTACAAAATCACCTAAAAACTTACAGACCACACGGTTGTGCCAACTTCCCGTGCATGGCACATGACCATGTGCCAGGCCGTGCCAACCTATAGATGTATTCCAAAACAAGAATTTTAAACCTATTTTACTTATATCACAAGTAACACTTTACACCAAATTCAACCAATTCAAAAGGCATCAATATGACACCAAAATAGTACTTATTTTAACCAACCAAGTGTCTAAATAATATACCACAATTGGCACCTCAATCTAACAATTCAAACTAAAATATAGATTCATATTCAAACAAATTCAATATGCCTTCCAAGGCACCCCAAAACAAGAAACATAGCGTACATCTTTTGACCATTTCAGCATCATATAACCATAATTCATAATTAGGCATATACACAACCACCAAGCCCTACCAAAACCATACAACCTAGCATTTACATAACTTCCTTTTAACAATTTATCTCAAGCATAATACCTTATCAATTATAAGCAAAACACCAACCAAAAAAAAAATAACATGTCCATCATTTACATATATAAACATATAAACAAACTTCTCAAAATGCCAACAAGATCAAATTTAAGCATTGTCTAATCAAGGACTCCTCAGGTACATGCCATGAACCAAATTAAACTATCACCAACTATTGAGTTTGGGATTGCCGCTATATGCTGAAGTTGACTAGAAAGACGAAAATGTGCAAGTGTACACAGTCGCAGCAAGTAATAAAGTGACAAGTAAATGTCGAGTTATCGTACCCATAGGGACTGTGAAAAGAATTATTTATGAATGCAATTTAAAAAACTTTGGTGAAGAAAAATATTTTGTTTTGAATAAGTGATTAAACTAGAAAACAAACTAAAATAAATAAAATAAAATAAAGATCCAATGCATGATTTCAAAAGATGATTTAATCAAGATGACATAATTGTGTTAGATTAATTACGTTTCTTAACTTAGAATTATTAAACTCATGTTTATGTTGTTACAAATAAATTCACGGCAACTCGATAATTTGATAACTTATGAACATACTTACCTACCAAAATCCATTTATCTCTTGACTATATCTCTATGTCAATTCAACCAATTAAACAGATTTTAATAAACAAATGTGTTAATGAACATACATACTTATGAAATTAAAATAATCTCTTGTGCATATCTCTTTGCCAATTCAAACAATTAATTCAATCTCATAAGCATATAAAAGATTATATGAGGTAACAATGTATTTCTACCTTGAAACAGTTTAATCACAATAATCTTGCAAGCTATGCAAGGCAAATGTATCGCTAGATACCGTTGCTAATTTAATCCTCAGCTATCTTAGATGATTAAACATGAACAGATTAAGTATCATGTCAATTAATTACAATTTCAATCTATTTAAATAATTAATTTATTAGTTACCTTACAATTGTAATGCAAGAATAACTTAGTCATGGTTTTACTTAATCAGACATCTTATTAAGGCCTATTACAACACAATTTTATTAAATTAAGTAGGCAAAATGCAATCAACCTAACACTAATTAAATTCAAGCCAAATCAATTAAATTAAACATTTCTACATCACAAATATTCATATACATGTTCATCATAACAACAACAAAAATTAAAAGGATAGGGAACAAGGATCAAATCCGGTATTTCTCTGTAGCTTGATTGGTTTGCTCCACTCTTCCTTCTCTGCTTGTTCTTGTCGAACCGAGGCTGCTACAAACACTTTAATGCTGCTCCAAATGCTGGATGAATGAATCTTTTTCAAGAGGTGAAATCGGCAAGAGAATAAAGAAAAATGGATGGGAAATGAAGAGAGAAAACTGAGAGAGAAGAGAAGAGATGAGAAAGTTGAGGTGTGTTTCAAATGAGCAGCCAAGGGGGGTTTTTATAGGTTGAGAGGGCTGCTAAAAATAGCCAAAATCAGCAGCCAAAGAGCCCTCCCATGGCCGGCCACACCTGTGGCAAGTTTGAAGTTTTCAAACTTGCTATATTAAGGTAGGGGCAAATCTAGAAAAGGCACAAATAGTGGAGGGGTTTTTTTGCAATTTGAAAAAGTATTAAAGGGTCATTTTGCAAGCTAATTAATCAGCCAAGGAAGCTGATTGGGTCAGCATGTGGGACGGTTTTGGGCTGCCCAGTACTTAGTTAGTTTGGTTTTCTCGGTTTAGCTCAACTAGGTCACTTTTCATAATTAATTAATAATAATTTATTTAACCTAAATTAAATTGGATATAAATTACAATTAATTTTATTATGAATTAATACACATAATTTGGACCATCTTAGGCTGAAAAATTAATTATTTCTCGGTTTTGCACTTCTAGCAGTGTCTGGCGTGCCGTTTTTTGCCCTTTGTGCAAATTTGTCAAAAACAATCAAAATTAATCAAAATTAATTAAAATTAATTATGTTAATAATTTAAGTGCAAACTAATTATTTTATAATAATTATATTTTTTCCGATAAGAATTTTACCGAACTTGCATGAATTTGAGTTAAAAAAGGGCATGAAAAATTGTGTATATTTTTGTGTTTCCACACCCTCAAAATTAACCCATTGCTCGTCCTGAGTAATGCATAAATTTTGAAAAGAATTTCTCGGAAACACCTTTGAAAAACTCCTTCAGAGCAACATTCTTCCCAACAATCATGAATTTGGTATACTTATGCTCAAGAACAAGAAATTTGATATTTATGCTACTTATGTATACATATCATTCAAATTAATCTCAATCATTCTTATGATAGCAAAAATTAGACTAGATGCTTCCTAATAAAGACATGTTAATCCCTACCAATTTGATTTTATTCCTTTATTCAAGATTAAGCTGCAATCATTAAGTTTAACTTATGTCTTCATATGCTGAACATAGCAATTTCTCTCCACTAATGTAGGCAGCATAGAAACTTGAATCAATAGGTTTTTAACAAGGTCATAACGTGGCTAGGCTATGGGTAAGTAAAAGATAAATTTAGGCTAAAAACCCTAGACTCGGCTTTAATCGGACCTTCAGAATATTTACCTTCAATACACCAACTTACTTTGCTTTCACATGTTGTTTTGTACATCTATTTTCTTTCAAGTACACATGCTCTCTTTTTTTTCTTTTTTTTACGAGCATTTTTTTTAATGTTCTACAATTTTTTGAGCATTCGATACTTCTTTTCAACTCCCCCAAACTTATTTTCAAAGAATGTTCTGAATAGTACTGAGTCTAGTGTTTGGGATAATTTAAGGATAATTAAGAGAGAAGTGATGGCTAAATATTGCAAGGGTTCAAATAAAATTAGGTCATATAGTCTCAAAGTTGGGTTTCAAAGGATCAAATTTCATCAAGGTTGACTTGAAAGGCTCAAACGGTCCAAACAAAAGTTGCCTAAATCATTTTCAACATTCCATGCTTCCTAGGATTTCGCCTCAAGAAACTACTAAGTCAATTCTAGAGACTTGAACTTTCATGCATGCCTAACTTTCCTAAAGAACTAAAAATTTTATGGTACGATTTACATGCTTTATTAAAAATACACTTATGTCATATTTCAGTTAACATAACAACTATCAAAATAATCGAACTTTATTCATACTGAAGTTTAGCATACTTAACAAAATTTCAAATTTTTGAACAAAATATAACCTAATCGTAACTAAAAGAAAAATTTATTCTGAGTGGAAATAATTTCAATTTTTCGGTCCCCCTACTAACAATGTCCTCATTGTTAAAAGTGAATAGGTACTATACACCAAGTAGGATTCTAAAAAAGAGGAGGTGAGTTAATTTGGTTGCTTAAGTACCAAGCTCTCTCTAAATCTAATCCTAGACATGTATATATTTATTGCCACACTTTATACTTTGCGACTTGTTCATTTTTATTAATGATTTTCACCTCTTGTTTTATTATGCGAAAATAAAAATTCCCAATTAAACTTAATCCTAAAATAACCTAAGAACAAAAATAAAATAAAGTCAAGATCCCCCCTTGTTATTTATTTGTAGATCCTTCCGAATTCGACTCATCTTGTGCTCCATCATCTTTGTTTCTGCATGAATCGCTTCACTCATTTTTCGATAGTGGACTCCATGGTTCAAATATGAAATCTAGAAACTCAGGCACAAAAATAAACGGGTCATTGTATATTTTTGTAAGAGCGCTTCTCATTGAGTTATACCTTATTTTTGCATATCTCCGGTAAGCTTGTTGCTGCCACTGCATATGTTGCATTATATCCATCAACTTTGACAGCTCATCTCGATGATCTGGGCGAGGTGATTGAGTTCTGAACATTGAAGTTGTGACATCAGGTTTGGCTTCTAGTTTCATTGGTTCTGCCTTATCAAGGATTTCAGTTGATTGCATCAGTTGGATCTCTGTGGGATCTTCTTCTTCTTCTTTGGGATCCTCACTTTCTTCAATTCGTTGCTGTAGAACAGAGTCTCCAGCTATTTGGTAGAGTCCCAATCTGTGATTATGCCCTAGCTATAACCTATGTTCTTTACGTTTGCAAGAATTTTAGCTTTCAAGCACAAAATTGTTATCGTAAAGGGAAATTAAGCTGGGCTAGAACGTCTAGCGGCACAATTCTGCATTTCTCTCAGGATTATTTTTCCCACATCAATGGTCTTTCTAGTTAAAATCAAATAATAAGACCATTCGTTCTAATGAAATTATAGTCCCATGTAAAATAGGCATAAGGCTGAATCGGATGAAATAGAACCATACCTTCTGAGTAGTGTCAAATATTCTCTTCGACAAGTGTGAATTCCTTGTTTTGACACGATCCACTTAGAACCTCGAACTGTAAGTTCCTCGAGAATTTCTTGCAAACTTTCAGACTCAATATTGCTCATCAAGGAAGAATATTCATTGTTTTCAAAATAGGTAATTCAAAGAATTCATTAATAGTGTTTGTGGTTATTGGCACCTTGATTCTGCGAACTGAAACTTTCATCAACTCGCTTGAGGTTAATTTTGCATAAAATTCACGAACTAACTCCTCATCCACACTAGGTCTTTTCTCACAAAACAACTACCAATTGAGAGCTTTAGCAACCTGACGAATGCATGCCCTGAAATCAATGTAATTGCTTTCTTTCATTGTAAAGCCTTTCTCTGGATGCATCTGTTGATTCTTGAAAATACACAATGGAATTTGTTTTGTGATTTGTCAATTTGGGCAGAGGCACGAGTTCTCTTGCGAGGAATGATTAACCTGAACATAAGATGGAAATTATTATTTTCTCAAAAATTTAATTAATATAAACTATTAATAATTCAATAAATTGAAATTTTAAATAATTAAATAAAATTAAAATTTAGGAGAAAAATTTGTCGTACCACCCTTTTTATAAAAATCAAGAACTCCTAAAAGAATAATTATAAATGAAAAATGGTCAATTTAGGATACGTTGGAGGGTTAACGACTAAATGTGTTGGTGCGCGGATGTGCGTGTGAGCAGGTAGCAGTGTGGAGTGGGCAGCAGCGTGGGCGTGTGCGAGCTGGATCTAGGGGCAACACAAGGTGCGCGGATCCTTGCAAGTGCGTCGAGCAGGCCTGGCGAGCTACTGGAGCTAGACGTGCAGTAGGTGCGGCGCCAAGGAGTAGGCTGCTGGGTGCGCACGGTGGGCGAGAGCTGCAGGCCGAATGGACGAGGGTGCCGAGTAGCTAGGCGGTTGGGGGCTTGCGGCACTTAGGTGATTTGGTATTTGGTAGAGATGGAGTTTAAGTGATGAATAATGGGGAAGGTTGATGGAATTTATAAGGAAAAGGAGTAAGAGTTTAATTAGAATTCTTAGAACAATTTATAAATTAAAATATTCTAAGTTCTAATCCTATACAAGGTTAACAACAATTAATAATTAATATAATGCATATTAAATTATTATTTGCTATTAATTTATTAAAAATAAAAACTTATTAAATTAATTATGATTAAATTTAAACTAATCATAACTCTATGTAAAGTTGATAATAATTAATATATATTCTAATGAATATAATTATATATTAATGATTATCATCTTATTTATTAAATTAAAAACATTTATTCTAGATTCCTTTTGAAAATATTTACAAAAAGAGGCATCTAATTTTTAATATTTACAAGAAGGGCGACCAAATTTTGAAAATAATTCCATTAAGTACCTAGACTTAAATAAAATTTGAAATTGAGTTTCAATTTAAAACTTAGATAAAAAATGACCCTTTTATTTGAAAAACTAAAAATTTATTTTTCCATTTAGGGAATAATTTCTCGAAACATTATGTTAAAATCAATTCCTATGAAAGATTGGAGGAGTCACAAGTGGTCCCGTTTAAGTTCCAATCTCTTAGACAGAATTTATTTAGACATACTAATCTCGAAAATATACCCTAAATCATTTATCTTAAAAGAAAAACAAGAAATATTAAATATCCAATAAAATGAACTAGATTTGATCCCATTCAATTTTATATCCCCAGTAATGTTTTAAACGTTGAGCATTGACTCAAAAATTACCTCCCTTACTTTGAAGTTCAATAACTCCATATGGGTAAACTCGATGAATCGTAAATGAGCCGGACCAACGTGATTTTAACTTACTTGGAAAGAACTTTAATCTGGAATTGAATAACAAGACTCGCTGACCTACTTCAAATTCTTGAACTCGAATGTGCTTTTCATGTCATTTCTTAAGTCTCTCCTTGAGTAATTTGACATTATCGTATGAGAACATTCGAAATTCTTCTAACTTGTTGAGTTGGAGCTTCCGTTTCTCTTTAGCAAGCTTAAGATCCAAGTTGAGTTGCTGAAGAGCCTAGTAAGCTTTGTGCTCTAACTCCGAGGGCAGATGACAAGTTTTCCCGAAGACCAACCTATAGGGTGACATCCCTAAATGTGTCTTGTATGCTGTCCTGTAGGCCCATAAAGCATCATCCAGTCTTTTGGACCAATCTCATCGATGTGGGCAAACTACCTTCTCAAGTATGCCTTTGATCTCTTTATTTTCCAGTTCAGCTTGCCCACTCGTCTGCGGATGGTAAGCTAACCTTATACTTCACTCCATGTTTGTCGAGTAACCATTTCAACCACTTGTTCCCAAAATGGGACCCTTCATCACTGATGATGGCTCTTGGGGTTCCAAACCTTGTGAACACATGCTTCTGCAAAAACTTCATCACAACCTTAGCATCCTTTGTCGGATATGCCTCAACCTCAACCCACTTGGACACATAGTCTACTGCTACCAATATGTACTTGTGACCAAAAGACGGAGGGAAAGGACTGAAAAATTTAATACCCCAAACATTAAATAATTCTACCTCAATGATGTTTGTTCGAGGCATCTCATTTCTATTGGTAACATTTCCAACCCTTTGACATCGATTACAACTCTTTACGTAAGCATATGAGTCTTTAAATAGTGTTGGCCAAAAGAATCCGGCTTGCAATACCTTGGTCACAGTACATGTACCTCCAAAGTGTCCCCCACTGGAAGCTGAGTGGAAATGGTATAAAATCTTATGTACTTCATCCTCTACCACGCATCTCCTGATAATTTGATCTACACACTTTTTAAACAAATATGGCTTTTCCCAGAAATAGTGCTTCACATCGTGAAAATTTTTTTTCTTTTCATCATACGTCTTATCAATCGGCATCAAACCACAAGCTAAATAGTTAGCAATATCAACAAACCAAGGGGTATTATGGACATGATTTACCATCATTATGTGTTCATCTGGAAATGTCTCCTGAATTGGTATAAGAGGAGAATTCCCTTCTTGCGGCTCCAATCTGGACAAATGGTCTACTACTTGATTTTCTACTCCCTTTCAATCTTGAATTTCTAAATTGAACTCTTGAAGTAGAAGTACCCATCGGATCAATCTCGAGTTAGCATCTTTCTTCGTAAGTAAATACTTAATTGTCGAATGCTCCGTATAGACAGTCACTTTGGTACCTACAAGATAAAATCAAAACTTGTCAAAATCAAACACAATAACAAGTAACTCTTTCTCTGTTACTGTATAATTCTGTTGAGCTCTTGTCAGAGTTCGACTTGCTTAGTAAATGGGATGAAAAAATTTGTTCATTTGTTGGCACATGATAGCTCCTATCGCGAAGTCACTTGCGTCACACATTAATTCAAACGGCAAATTCCAGTCCGGTGTGATGATTATGGGTGCCAAAACTAACCTAATCTTCAAATTTTTGAAGGCTCTTAAGCACTCCTCATCAAATTTGAACATCATGTCCTTCTCTAATAATTTACATAAGGGTTTAGAAATTTTGGAAAAATCCTTAATAAATCTTTGATACAAACTGACATGGCCCAAAAAGCTCCTAACACCCTTTACAGATGTTAGAGGTAGGAGTTTCTCAATAACGTCTACCTTTGCTTTATCTACCTCGATACCATGTATCGTTATCCGATGCCCTAGAACAATACCTTCTCGTACCATGAAATGACACTTTTCCCAATTGAGTACGAGGTTTGTTTCTTCACATTGCCTTATTACCTTGGTTAGATTGGCTAGGCAATCATCATATGTATCTCCAAATACTAAAAAATCATCCATAAAGACTTCCAAGTATTTCTCAACCATATTAGTAAAAATAGACATCATACATCTTTGAAATGTAGCAGGTGCATTACAGAAACCAAATGGAATGCATCTAAATGCAAATGTACCATACGAGCAGGTCAATGTTGTCTTGTGTTGATCTTTCGGTGCTACTGTAATCTGGTTATACCCCTAGAATCCATCAAGTAAACAGTAATTGTCTCGCCTCGCGAGTTTATCTAGCATCTGGTCCAAAAATGGCAAAGGAAAGTGATCTTTCCTAGTCGCCTTGTTTAGCTTCCGATAATCGATGCAAATTCTCCATCCTGTAACCGTTCTAGTCGATATCAACTCGTTATTCTCGTTCTCAATGACTGTAATACCTTTTTTCTTTGGTACGCACTAGACTGGACTTACCCGTCAACTCATTATTCTCGTTCTCAACGACCGTAATACCTGTATCTAACCACTTGATGATTTTCTTTTTCACCACGTCCTTTATGATGGGGTTCAATCTTCATTGTCCATCAATCGTCCCTTTTTCACCATCTTCCAGGATAATCTTGTGCATGCATACAGACAGACTAATACCACGAATATCGGCTATTGTCCGTCCGATAGCCTTCTTGAATTGTTTCAATACTAGGATGAGTTTCTCTTCTTGCTCAATGGTTAATCCCGTTGAAATAATCACAGGCAGAGTAGAATCATTACCTAAATAAACATATTTTAAATGTGAAGGAAGTACCTTGAGTTCTAATTTAGGTGGCTCCTCGATTGACACTTTCGGTTGGGCATAATCCTTGTTCTTTAACTCCAAATATTCAAAACGAGATTGCAAATTAAATCCCCTTTGATTAGCTTCTAGCAAAGCTAAGTACTCATCCTCCTCTTCATCATTTGGAGGGTCTGATGTTAGAATATGTTCCAATGGTTCCTCAACATAGTTGAGTTCCTTTTCCACACTTAAATCCTCTAAATCGAACATTGCAGAATAATCATCAATTATGCCAGGAAATCGCATAGACTTAAAAACATTAAATGTTACCTGATCATCCTGAACACACATAGTGAGCTCGCCTTTCTGCATATCAATAAGTGTCCTTCCGGTTGCTAGGAAAGGCCTTACTGGGATGATTGGCACTTTTTTATCTGCTTCAAAGTTTAGAACCACGAAGTCAGCAGGAAAAAAATATTTCTCTACAAGTATCAATACGTCCTCGATTTTTCCTTCTAGATGTGCTAAGGATCAATATGCTAATTGAAGTGTAACCGTAGTAGGTCTAACTCTACCTATCCCCAACCTCCTAAATATTGACATGGGCATCAAGTTGATACTCGCACCCGAGTCACATAGTGCCTTACCACAATATGTTGCTCCAATGTTGCAAGGTATGGTAAAACATCCAGGATCCTTAAACTTTGGGGGTAGTTTGTCTTGAAGATACACATTGCATTCCTTCGTCAGGGCTACCGTCTCAAATTCTCCAAGTCTTCATTTTTTTCATAGGATATCATTCATGAATTTGACGTAGTTCGGCATTTGTTCAAGTGCTTCAACCAACGAGATGTTGATATGAAGTTGCTTGAGTACGTTTAGGAACTTCTTGAATTGAATTTCCTGCTTCTGCTTCTAAAGTCTTTGAGGGTAGGGTGGTGGAGGCTTCTTTACTGAAACTGGTTGATTTGTCTTCCATGGCAATTTTGCATCTAACAAAGTTGTTAGTTGATCAGAGTTACCTGGTTCTGAAGTTACCTTGTCGAATTTTGTAGATTTTGGTTTTAGTGAAACCTGAATTTCAACACTCGGTTGAACTTCCTCTAAGTCTTGAGCATTAGCTGACACCTTTTCAACTTCGACGATGTTGGGCTCTAATGTCTTTCCTCTCCTTAATGTTAATGCTTTACAATGCTTCTTCCCTACATTCCTCGGATTCTCTGTATCACTAGGTAAAGCACCTTGTGGTCGATTTCTGAGTTCAGTTGCAAGCTGGCCCACTTGATTCTCCAAATCTCTTAGAGTGGCATCATTTTTTGCCATGTATGCCTTTAATAGAATCTCTAAGCTATTGGACAGTTCATCTTGAGTTGGTTTCTGAACCTGTTGGGGAAAACTAGGTGGCTGGGTCAATCTAGATTGGGTGTAAGTGTTATTGGTTCCATGTAACACCCCTAACCCGTATCCGTTGCCGGTCTAGGGTTAAAGGCGTTACCGGACAAATCTAAACATTTCGCATTCATTTCTCAATCATCATGGCATCACCGCCACACATCATTACAAAGTCCCTTACATAGGTCAACGAGACCTTAAACAAGTATTAGAAAGGGGTCGGGACTAAACTAGCACATACAAATTTTCTCAGAAACTTAACAAAATTTTCAAAGTTTCACAGATCACACGCCCGAGTGAATAGGCCATATCCCTCACGCGGCTTTAGACACGCTCATGTGTCTAAACCGTGGCAAAATAAGGCATACATACTGACTTAACCACACGACCACAAGACACGCCCGTGTGCCTTGGTAGTGGTCGAAACTGACTTGGGTCACACGGCTGACCACACGCTCGTGTGTCAGCCCATGTACCCTTCAAAATGGCCACACACGCCCATGTACCAAGACAGTGTGCCTCGCACGGCCACCAGACATGCCGGTGTGTCTTGGCCGTGCTCGAGACTAACTTGAATAGCTAAATTACAATAGATACACGGTCGAGACACACGCTCATGTGCTTAGCAGTGTAAGGTGAAATTAGGCTTGGTTTAAGCCACAATTTCCACCTAACCCAAACACTCAAAACCACAACATTTTAGCATCATTTACAAACATTCATAGGCCACCAAATCAACCAATTTGTATATATTCATACCATTCAATTACCATCCAATTCATTACTCAATTTCTCAATCAAAACATAACTAGTCAATGTACCAAAATCATCACAACTTACATAAGTTTCAAATACATAAACTCATCATTTTATCACATACTTCATACCACAAAACATGCCAATTGAACATTCCAAAATCAAACCATCACATGAACAATATATATATCATATGACTTACCTATCAAACACACCATTTTAGCCAACTTAAAAGGCCATACATATTAACATTTATAAGCCAATTCTCATGGCTAATATTCACAACACAAAACATACCAAAATGACACTAGCCTATACATGCCATATACCATATATACAACTCTCAAAATGGTACCAAAATAGATGTCCGATAGTGCGAATGAGTCATTGGTGGTCCCCAGATCCGACCTAGCTTTATGACACTGTAAAACAGTGAACATTTCACACAGTAAGCTTTTAAAGCTTAGTAAGTTCATGATATAACACATTTAACTCATTAATTAAAATATAATTATACAAATTAGCTAACACTTAATGCAACTCATGTCATTCTTTATTTACATAACCTTTCATCTATTTCATGCTCAATATCATCAACCACATAGGTTCCGTACATACTTGTATCATCACGTTCTTACCTATCACATTTATCACTTCGATGCTTGATGCACTACTCCATTCGATCATACTCGAACATTTAATGAACTCACACACTTAGTGCCAACTTCATTAGCTGAAGCTATAATATTATCCCACACTTAGTGCAATTAGTGCAATTTCATTAAACCGAACTTATATCGGTATCGCACACATAGTGATATTTATTCAGTCATCACTATTATATTTATTCGATCATTAAACCGAACTTCATTTTTTGCACATTTAGTGCCTCAAATTCGATTCACATTTCACATACTCCAACTTCTCAATCTAATTTCTATTTATTTCATCACATACAAACATTGTACAAATGATATGTATTATACACGAACTTACCTCAAACGTAAAAACGACGATATTAGTCAATCAATCGAGCACTTTGTTTTTGCGTCAATCTAAGTCCAAATTCCTCCTTTCTTGATCTATATGTATTCAAAATTAACTCTTTTATTCAACAAATTATTCAACTCAATTCATATACACATATTTAGGGCATTTTACAAATTAACCCTCACATTTTCACATTTTGACAATTTAGTCCCTATTTCACAAAATCGCAAAATACATAAAATTTCTTTGCACACATGCCTAGCCGAATATACATGGTGTTCATATAAGCCCATAAGTTTTATTTATTTCACATTTTAGTCCCTCAAAATCTCATTTTTACAATTTATCACAAATTACTCAAATTCATCAAAAATTCAAAGACAAAACATAATAACCCAACACATAACTTTCATTTTCCATCAACTAAGATTTCAAAACTCACAAAATCAACAATGGCATAATTCCAAATCATCATAAAAATTAGAAATAGAAACATGGGCTTTATAGAACACAAAGCCACGATTGCAAAAAACATAGAAATTATCAAAAACCAAGCAAAATACATACCTTAATCAACAATTATAAGTTTCGAACCCTAGTTGTGTTTTTCTTCTTCTTTTTCTTTGATTTTCGGCAACCATGGATGATAATGGCCAATTTTCACGCTTTTGTTTTATTTTAATTTATATTATTAAGCCATTTACATTTTTAACCTTTTTATTTTCATTATAAAATCACATATATTAAGGCCATTAATGTCCCTCAACCATATCAATGGTCTAATTGTATCATAAGGACCTCTCCTTTAATAAGACATAACAATTAAGCACTTTCACAAATAGAAGACCACTTTTACATTTTACGCGATTAGGTCTTTTTATCAAATTAAGCATACAATCAATAAAATTTCCACATGAAACTTTCACACATGCTTAAACACATACTGTAAACACAGAAAATAATATTAAAATATTTTTTTCATTCGAATTTATAGTCCTTAAACCACTAATCTGACTACAGTCTAAACCGGGTTGTTACAACTCTACCCCCTTAGGGATTTTCGTCCCCGAAAATCTTACTAGTGAATAGGTTTGCATATTGCTTTCTCATAGCATCCTCGAGTTCCCACGTGGCTTCTTCAACCCCGTGCCAATGCCACAACACTTTCACTAATGCCTTTTTTTTATTTCTCAGCTCTTTGATCTCACGAGCTAAAATTTGTATTTGTTTTTCTTCATAAGACATATCAGGCTGAATTTCAACCTCAGTTGGGAAAATAACATGTGAAGGATCTGATCTGTATCTTCGTAGCATCGATACATGGAATACATTGTGAATATTTTCCAATTCTGGTAGCAACAACAATCTACAAGCAACTGGCCTGATACGCTCGATAATCTCATACGGCCCAATGAACCTCGAACTTAATTTGCCTTTTCTGCCAAATCAGAGTACTTTCTTCCAAGGAGATACTTTCAGAAACACTTTGTCACCGATCTCAAATTCAATATCTTTTCGGTTCAAGTCTGTGTACGATTTCTGACGATCAGAAGCTTCTTTCAAACTATCTCGAATCACTTTTATTTTCTGTTCAGTCTCTTTTATCAAATTAACTTTGTGTATCATATTCTCACTGAGCTCTATCCAATACAAAGGTGTACGGCATTTGCGACCATATAAGGCTTCGTACAGTGTCATTTTAATGCTCGATTTAAAACTGTTATTATAAGCGAATTCAATCAAAGGCAAATATTGTTCCCACGTACCTTCAAACTCAAGAATGGAACATCTCAAAATATCTTCAAGAATCTGAATAATCTGCTCAGATTGACCATTCGTTTGCGGGTGAAAAGTAGTACTGAAGTGCAATTTCCTACCCAAAGCATCTTGCAATTTCTTCCAAAATCATGAAGTAAACCTCGGATCTCTGTCTAACACAATAGATAATGGCACCCCTTGCAATCTCACAATCTGAGAAATATACAACTCAGCAAGCTTGTCAAGTGAATAATCTGTATGAACCAGAATGAAATGAGCCGATTTAATTAATCTATCCACAACAACCCAGATTGCAACTTTCTTACTCGGTGACAGAGGTAAATCCGATACAAAACCCATCGTGATTTTGTCCCATTTCCACTCAGGAATCATAATCGTTTGAAGTAACCCTGACGGAACCTGATGTTCAGCTTTGACTTGCTGACAAATTAAGCATTTCGAAACAAATTCCGAGATATCTCTTTTCATTCCAGACCACCAATAATGCTTTTTCAAATCATTATACATTTTTGTACTACCTGGATGTACAGATAAACGACTGTTGTAAGCTTCGTTAAAATTATCTGAACCAACTCAAGATTTCTCGGAACACAAATCTGATCTCGAAATTTCAAACAATCTCATTATCAACTCGAAATTCAGAATCAGAATTCAAATCACACTGAGCTCATTTTGCTATTATCTCATTATCAACCTTCTGAGCTTCATAAATTTGTTGTAAGAACAAAGGTCCTGCTTTCAATTCAGCTAAAACTGAACCATCATCATACAAAACTAAATGAGCATTCATTGCACGTAAAAGCAAACAATCATTTTCGGCTCAAAGCATCAGCAACAACATTTGTTTTTCCCGAATGATAGTCAATCACAAGCTCATAATCTTTTAGTAGTTCTAACCACCTTTTTTTGTTGCAGATCAAGATCTTTCTGAGTCATCAGATATTTCAAACTTTTATGATCTGAATATACATGACATTTCTCATCGAACAGGTAATGGTGCCAAATCTTCAAAGCAAATACGATCGCAGCTAACTAAAGGTCGTGCGTCAGATAATTATTTTCGTACGGCCTTAACTGTCTCGAAGCATAGGCGATGACCTTGCCTTCCTACATCAAAACACAGCCCAGAACGTTAAACAATGTATCACTATAAACCACAAATTATTTACCCGATTCTAGTTGTACTAATACTGGAGTTTCAGTCAATAGAGCTTTCAACTGATCAAAGCTTCTCTGACACTTTTTGGACCATTCAAACTTTACATCTTTCTGAAGCAATTTCGTTAATGGAGTCGCAATCATCAAAAATCCTTTTACGAACCGTCTATAATAACCAGCAAGTCTTAGAAAACTGCAGACTTCAAAAACATTTCTCGGAGGCTTCCAATCTAAAATAGGTGAAATTTTGCTTGAATCAACTCGGATACCGGATGCTGATACAATATGGCCAAGAAAACTGACTTCTCGTAAGCAGGATTCACATTTGCAAAACTTCGCATACAGTTGCTTATCTCATAACATCTGTAGCACTATTTTCAAATGCTCGGCATGCTCGGATTCATCACGTGAATAAATCAATATGTCATAAATGAATACGACAATAAATCGATTTAAATACGGTCTGAAAATTCTGTTCATTAAGTCCATAAAGATAACGGGTGCATTCATTAATCCAAAAGGAATAACTAAAAACTCAGAGTGGTCGTACCTCGTTCTAAATGCAGTTTTCTAAATGTCTGAGTCTTTTTAGCCCGATCTCAGATCTATCTTTGAAAACATAGTTTCTCCTTTCAATTGATCAAACAAATTGTCAATTCTAGGTAGAGGATATTTGTTCTTGATAGTTAGTTTGTTCAACTAACAATAATCAATGCACATTCTCATCGTACCGTCTTTCTTTTTCACAAACAGAATTGGTGCACCCCAAGGTGAGAAACTCAGTCTAGCAAACCCTCTATCGGCCAACTCTTGCAACTGAGACTTTAATTCTTTTAGTTAGGTCAAAGTCATTCTATACGGAGCTATCGAAATCGAAGTAGTTCCAAGTACTAATTCAATACCAAATTCAAATTCTCGTATCGGAGGTAATCCCAAAAGTTCTTCAGGAAACACATCAGGGAATTCACATACAACAGGTACTGATTCAACTTTCTTTTCTGATACTTTTGAATCAATCACATAGGCAAAGTAGACTTCAAAACCCTTTCTTACAATACTCAGAGCTTTCATTGAAGATATCATAGCCGGTAACCCATTCAAATCACTAGATTCAATTCGGACTATTTCATCAGTCTTGCATCTCAAATAAATAGTTTTCCATTTGCAGTTCACAACAGCATCGTGCAAAGTTAACCAATCCATACCCAGAATTATATCAAACTCATCAAAAGGTAATAACATCAGATTAGCCAGAAAATAAATGTCTCGAAACATTAACGGACAATTCTTGCACACTTTGTCAACTAAGCAATTTTACCTAGGGGGTTCAATACTTTAATCATGAATTCAGTAGACTCTACAGGCAAAGTCTTACTGGATACTAAATTCATGAATATATACAAATGCATTGATTCAGGATTTATCAAAGCAATCACAGAAGTATCGTAAAGTGTAAATGTACCCGTTATAACATCAGGTGACGAAGCTTCCTCACGAGCTCGGATGGCGTAGGCTCTAGCAGGTGCTCTAGCCTCGGATCGAACAATGGTGTTTTTAGTCCCTTTTTTACTACCACTCACATTTCCTATATTTTTAGGAGGTTTACCTCTAGCTGAAGTGTTACTCTATCTCAGATTTTGCATAATTTCTTGCTCGACAGACTCGGGGCAATCACTGATAAGGTGATCTAGTGATCCACATTTGAAACAACCCCGATCGTACAATCTACAATTGCCAGGATGTCTTTAACCACAATGTCCACACTCGGGTCGATCAGATCTAGCATTTCCAACACTAGCAACAGAAGTAGCTAGAGCTCTGAAGCTCAATTGCGATCTAGCACGATCTCTAGTTGGATGTCCCACATTAGTGTTTGAATGGCTATAATCATCTCGAAATTTCTTTGATGTAGACTGAAATGGTTTACTTGCAGATCTCTTTCTCACATCTCTAGCTTCAGAATCAACTTTTCTTTTCTCTTTCCCGAGTTCTTCAGTTTTACATGCTCATTCAACAAGCACAACAAACTCTTTTATTTCCAGAATTTTGACTAACAATTTGATGTCTTCATTCAAACCATCCTCGAATCTTTTACACATGATTGCTTCGGTCCAAACACATTCTCGTGCATACTGGCTCACTCTCACAAATTCTCGCTCGTATTCTATAACAGACATACAACCTTGCTCCAGTTCAAGAAACTCTTTACGTTTCTGATCTATGAATCTCTGACTGATGTATTTCTTCTAAAATTTAGCTTGGAAGAAATCCTAGGTGACTCATTCCTTCGGAATCACAGATATTAAAGTCTTCCATCAATGATATGCCGTATCTCTTAGAAGTGAAACAGCACACTTTAAGCATTCACCAGAAGTTAATGACAATTCATTCAATACTCTTATCGTATTCTCTAACCAGAACTCGGCCCTTTCAGCATCATCATTCGTGGTAGCACAGAATTCTTTAGCCCCATATTTTCTAATCTTATCGACCGGTAGCTTACTTAAATGAATCAGATTCGCTTGTGGCATAGCAGGGACTTGCGAAGGATTAGTCGAGGTTAGGGGTTATTGAACAGCAGGATTAGTTCTAATGTACTGACTGAACCAATCATTCATCATTTGATAGAAGGCTTCTCTAGCCTCTCTATCATGGCTACCCGTAGCCGGTCTAGAATCGGATGGCGCTATCCCTTGTGCGGGAGCAGGCGCATTACTTTCAACATCGTTAGCTACGGCTCGTTTCGGGATCCATTTGCTATATAAAAACACATTTTCATTGTCAGGATTCATTACACTATCACAGTTCATAAATATGGCATGAATAGCTAGACTCACATATGCTACGTTAGTCCTAAAATTGACTAAACCGTAGCTCTGATACCAATAAAATGTAACACCCTTGACCCGTATCTGTAACCAAACTAGGGTTAAAGGTGTTACCGGACAAATCTAAACATTTCGCATTCATTTCTCAATCATCATAGCATCACTGCCACATATCATTACAAAGTCCCTTACATAGGTCAACGAGACCTTAAACATGTATTAGAAAGGGGTCGGGACTAAACCGAGTACATACAAATTTTCTTAGAAACTTAACAAAATTTTCAAAGTTTCGCAGGTCACACGACCATGTGAACATGCAGTGTGCCTCACACGGCTTTAGACACGCCCATGTGTCTAAACTGTGGCAATACAGGGCATTCATACTGACTTAACCACACGATCACAAGACACGCCTGTGTGCCTTGGCCGTGGTCGAAACTGACTTGGGTCACACGGTCGAATACACGTCCGTGTGTCTATCCCGTGTACCCTTCGAAATGGCCACACACGCCCATGTACCAAGACTATGTGCCTCGCACGGCCACCAAACACGCCCGTGTGTCTAGGCCGTGCTCGAGATTGACTTGAATAGCTAAATTATAGTAGATACACGGTCAAGACACACACCCGTGTGCTCAACCGTGTAAGGTGAAATTAAGCTTGGTTTAAGCCACAATTTCCACCTAACTCAAACACTCCAAAACCACAACATTTTAGCAATATTTGTACACATTCATAGGCAACCAAATCAACCAATTTGTATATATTCATACCATCCAATTCATTACTCAATTTCTTAATGAAAACATACCCAGTTAATGTACCAAAATCATCACAACTTACATAAGTTTCAAATACATAAACTCATCTTTTTATCACATACTTCATACCACAAAACTTGCCAATTCAACATTCCAAAATCAAACCATCACATGAACAATATAGACATCATATGACTTACCTATCAAACACATCATTTTAGCCAACTTAAAAGGCCATACATATTAACATTTATAAGCCAATTCTCATGGCTAATATTCACAACACAAAACATACCAAAATGACACTAGCCTATACATGCCATATATCATATATACAACTCTCAAAATGGTACCAAAATAGATGTCCGATAGTGTGAATGAGTCACTGACGATCCCTAGATCCGAGCTAGCTTTATGACACTGTAAAACAGAGAACATTTCATACAGTAAGCTTTTAAAGCTTAGTAAGTTCATGATATAACACCTTTAACTCATCAATTAAAATATAATTATATCAATTAACTAACACTTAATGCAATTCATCTCATTCTTCATTTACATAACCTTTCATCTACTTCATGCTCAATATCATCAACCACATAGGTTCCGTACATACCTATATCATCACGTTCTTACCTATCACATTTATCACTTCGTTGCTCGATGCACTACTCCATTCAATCCTACTCGAACATTCAATAAACTCGCACACTTAGTGCCAATTTAATTATACAAAGTTATAATATTATCGCACACTTAGTGCCATTTCATTAAATCGAACTTATATCAGTATCGCACACATAGTGCTATTTATTCAGTCATCACTATTATTATCTCGCACACTCAGTGCCATTTTTAATAGCCGTAGCTACTTCATTTTTCGCACACTTAGTGTCTCAAATTCGATTCACATTTCACATACTCCAACTTCTCAATCTAATTTCTATTTATTTCATCACATACAAACATTGTACAAACGATATATATTATACACGAACTTACCTCAAATGTAAAAATGACGATATTAGTCGGTCAATCGAACACTTTGTTTTTGCCTCGATCTAGGTTTGAATTCCTCCTTTCTTAATCTATATGTATTCAAAATTAACTCTTTTATTCAAAAAATTATTCAATTCAATCCATATACACATATTTAGGGAATTTTACAAATTAACCCTTACATTTTCACATTTTGACAATTTAGTCCCTATTTCACGAAATCACAAAATACACAAAATTTCTTTGCACACATGCCTAGCCGAATATACATAATGTTTATATAAGCCCATATGTTTCATTTTTTTCATATTTTAGTCCCTCAAAATCTCATTTTTACAATTTATCCCAAATTACTCAAATTCATCAAAAATTCAAATACAAAATATACTAACTTAACACATAACTTTTATTTTCCATCAACTAACATTTTCCATCCCTTTGGTTACTCCAAGAAAAATTTGGGTGGTTTCACCACGATGGGTTATAGAAATTGGATTGCAGTCCTTGCCTCCTCGATTTTGGTTTTGGTTACCCTTGTAATACACGAATTCCGAGTTTGATGGACATTCTTCAAACAAATGTCTTTCCCCATAATAGACACAGGCTACATTTTCAACTTGATTCGGTGGCTGAGCTGCAAAACTATTAAACCCATTAGCGGTAAAATTTTTAAGCATTGATGATATTGATGATACTTGAGATGCGAGTGAAGTGAGAGCGTCCACTTCATGTACTCCAGCGACTCTTCTTCCTGACATTGCTCGATTGGTTAGCCATTGATAATTGTTACTGACAATCCTCTTGGTGATTTCATAAGCCTCATTATAAGACTTAGAAAGGAGAGTACCATTAGCAGAAGTGTCCACTACCATCCTCATGTGTGCATTAAGACAATTATAAAACGTCTCAAGTTAGATGTAATGTGGTTTTCCGTGATAAGGGCACTTTTGTAATAATTCTTTATACATTTCCCATGCCTCATACAAGGACTAATCATCTATTTGCTGGAAAGCAGTAATCTCGTTCCTCAACTTAGCATTCTTGCTAGGCGAGAAATACTTCATAAGGAATCTTTCTGCTAACTCTTACCGTGTGGAAATTGAATTTGGTGGCAATGAGTTCAACCAGGCTCGAGCTTTGCCCCTTAGCGAATATGGGAACAGCTTCAATCATAATGCACCTTCGGGTACTCCGGCTAACTTTAAAGAATTGCTCACCTCATAAACAGTCATAAGTAAAGATAAGGATCTTCGGTAGGCATTCCACTGAATTGGTCCATTGTCTGAAGCATCTAGAACATGACTGACTTCAACTCAAATTATTGTGCTTCAATTTCGGGTCTCCTAATACCCAGATTAAGATCATGAAACACTAGCACGACATACTGTCTTAAATCTCTATCCCTATCATGAACAATAGGGATAGGATTTTGACTAGGGTCTACTCCATTTCCTTGATTCAAATTCGAGGCTCATCTCTTCAGTCCTTCTCTAACTTGCTTGTCTTATTCGCTGTTGAAAAGTACTTTCTATCTCAGGGTCTACAAGGAGTAAATAAATAATTCGGTCAATACTCATAAACACATGAAACAATCACAGAAAAATTAATTAAGTTAAAATTGAATAGAAAAATAAACCAAAATGAAAAACTAACAAATTCACAAATAATGACTTTTTTAAACAGTCCCCAGCAACAACGCCAAAAACTTGGAACGACGGAAATGTGCAAGTGTACACAGTCTCAACAAGTAATAAAGTGACAAGTAAATGTCGAGTTATCACACCCACAGGGACTGTGAAAAGAATTATTTATGAATGCAATTTAAAACACTTTGGTGAAGAAAAATATTTTGTTTTAAGAAGTGATTAAACTAGAAAATAGAATAATATAAATAAAATAAAATAAAAATCCAATGCACGATTTCAAAAGATGTTAATCAAGATGTCATAATTGTGTTAGATTAATTACATTTCTTAACTTAGAATTATTAAACTCATGTTTATGTTGTTATGAATAAATTCATAGCAACTCGGTAATTTGCTAACTTATGAACATACTTACCTACCAAAATCCATTTATCTCTTTACTATATCTCTATGCCAATTCAACCGATTAAACAAATTTTAATAAACAAATATGTTAATTCACATACATACTTATGAAATTAAAATAATCTCTTGTACATATCTCTATGCCAATTCAAACAATTAATTCAATCTCATAAGCACATAAAAGATCACGTGAGGTAACAATGTATTTCTACCTTGAAATAGTTTAATCACAATAATCTTGTAAGTTATGCAAGGCAACTGTATCGCTAGATATTGTTGCTAATTTAACCCTCAGCTACCTTAGATGATTAAACATACACTGATTAAGTATCGTGTCAATTAATTACAATTTCAATCCATTTAAATAATTAATTCATTAGTTACCGTACAATTGTAATGAAAGAATAACTTAGTCATGGTTTTTGTAACAACCCATTTTTCGGTGAGATCGAAACAGTGGTTTCATGACCACAAATCCAAGCCAAAAATAATATTTTATTTTATTTTATTTAATGGTTGGCATCATGATAGGAAGGTCACATTAAAATTTTGGTATGAAAATTTTACCGATTGTGTGTTTAATTAGGGAAAAGACTAAATTGCATAAAATGCAAAAGTTGAGCTCTAGTAGCTATAGGTATCAAATAGCTATGGAAATCAAAACTTAAGGTCTTTATATGGTAATTAGACCAGTGAAGAGTAGTTAGTAGATATTTAAATGACTCATCCATAGAAAAATTAGAAAAGGGTAGGGACTAAATTGGAAATCAATAAAATTAATAGATGATAATTAATTAAAAAGAAAAAATCATCTATTTTCATATCATCTTCCCCAATTTTTCTATGGAAACCCTAGGAGAGAGGAAGAAAACTTTTCAAGCTTAAAAAGGTATGAAATCAAGTCCCATTTTTAGTAATTTCTATATTTTTGGAACTGGGATAGTCTAATATTTCTATTTAGGGGATTTACTTGAAAAGTTATCAAGGTATGAAATTTGGGTCATGGATGAATATGCTAAAAATTTTAAATTTATGGTGGAAAATGAAAAGTTATTCATTGATAAACAACTTTTACAAAGCAATTTTTGATGAAAACTTGATTTACGGACTAAAATGAAAAAGTGGTAAAACCCATGGAAAATTATGAAATTTGTGAAATGTATGTGCTGTAAATGTAGTATATAAATTTCATCTATGTTTGGAAAGAGGGTTAATTTTCATGAATTTCATTTTCCGGGCCTAGGGATGAAATCAGAATTTTTGAATAGGATAGGGGCAAAATGGTAATTTTGCCTAGGATGTAATAGAATGCAAATGTATATGAAATGTGATATATTAATAGTTAAATTCATCCATATAGATTCGGAAAGACCAACCACGAAACTAGATTGAGGAAAGCAAAAGGTTTCAAATTAGTTAAAATTCAAATATGAACCATTTTCAAGGTAAGTTCGTGTAACTTAAAAATGTATGCTAATATGCTTGAATTGAATTGTATAATTGTGTTGATATGTGTGAAATAATATATACATAATGAAATAGTCCTAATTTTTTAAAAATGGACAAATTATCATGTTCCGGTTGAATGTTGAATTCCGATGGATTAAGAATAATATTGCATATGTTATAGAAAGAATTTAGCCTAGACGGGTAATTCTAATGTAAGCCTAATGTAAGCCCTCTTGAGCTTAGGTTATAAATTGGATTTAGCCCGGATGGATAATCCAAATTAAGCTCTCTAGAGCATATGCTACGGATAGGATTTAGCCTGCACTGGTCATCCTGTTGTAAAATGTACGGCTCAAGAGTGTGCCTTTTATTATGTACCCTAATGGGTACTTTTGCACATGTGTATATTACCTGAACATCCATCGAGATTTCAATAGTTCGACAGAAAACAAGCTTGAAGTGTGGAAAGGTGAAATTAATGGAAGCTTGTAATGTGATGAGCTCATCTATGTTTACTTGATTCTTATATGAGGTTATGCAATAAACTTGTTTGATGTTTGTGTTTAGGTAAACTCATCCAAACTTATGGGATGAATGACTATGTATGCTTGTATTGATAAATATGAATGGTAAGTTTATTTTCCATTATACGAACTTACTAAGCATAATATGTGTATTCCATTTAATTTTCCTTGTTTTATAGTGCTCAAAGCTCGCGAAAGTTGGAAGTCGGTCGGAGTAGTCATCACACTATCCACTATCTCATTTTGGTACAAATAGAAATCTCGTTTTGGTATAATGGCATGTATAAGCTTATTTGGCCAATGATGGCCTGTAATTGTTGTTTTGTAACCTAGTCATTGGAGTGGCTAGTGATGGTCTAAGTTTGGCTATTTTTGAAGTAATATTTTGGTAATCACATAAGTGATTATTATGTGTTAGTTTGTTGGAATTTTATTAGCATATAAGTTTATGTTAAGAGTAAGTTTATATCCCTTGATGCATGAGATAATACCACATGATTGATGGAAAATTTTATGTGAATATGATGTTTGATTGGTAGACATATGCTTGTGAGTTTTGGTGCAAGAAAATGGTAAGTTTTGGGTAACAAATAAAGCTAGGAAATGACTTTATTTTGTCCACATGGGTAGACACACGGGCGTGTGACTTGGTCGTGTGTGACACACGGCTTGTTCGATGGGTGGTCTGGTCGTATGTCTCATGCATTTTAAAAATGAGAAACAGAATGCTCAGAATTGGGCACAAGGGTAGAGACAAAGGCGTGTGTCTCAGCCGTGTGGTTGACACGGCCTTGGACACGGCCGTGTGAAAATTGTACCTAAATTTCGAAAATAAAATTTGCCACACGGCCTAGCACACGAACGTGTGACTGGGCCGTGTGACTTCAATTTCTTCATGTCTTATAAGTCAGAGAGTTACATAGGTTAGGGACACAGGCGTGTATAGTACACGGCCTGACCACACGGGTGTGCCCCTAGACCACACGGGCATGTGAGCCCTGCAACCTTAGAAAATTTTTCAAATGTCGCAAAAAATTTTATGAGTTTCCGATTAAGTCCCGACTTGATTCTAATGTTCTGAATGTTTCGGTAATACTCTAAAACCCAGTTCTAACGACGGATACGGGTTAAGGGTCTTACAGTTTTACTTAATCAAACATCTTACCGAGGCCTATAACAACACAAGCACAATTTTAATAAATTAAGTAGAAAAAATGCAATCAACCTAACATGAATTAAATTCAAGCCATATCAATTAAATTAAACATTTCAACATCACAAATATTCATAGACATTTTCATCATAACAACAACAAAAATTAAAAGAATAGGAAACAAGAATCAGATCTGATTTTTCTCCATGGCTTGACTAGTTTTGTAACACCCCTTACCCGTGTTCGACGCCGGAACTGGGTACGAGGCATTACCAGACTTAGTCACTAATCATCGTATAAAAACCGATTCATAATTTCACTCTAATTTAAAACTTTTTCAAACACATTCAAGCTGTCCCCTAAAAAGAGCTTACAAGGCCCATATCATGCTTTAATTCAACCACACACATAGGCAAGCATGCACATTCATAAATTGCATCATTTAATTAATAACATAATTAAGACTATCTACATTAAATGACTTTATACAATAGAGACCTTCAAATAACATAGGTCAGTATTTTAGGCCAATTCCTAGCAACTTAGTAACAACTAAATGAGTCTCCATACATGCCAAAGACTTAAAAATACTTTAAAACCTTTATATATCGATCAATAGTTTGGTAGTGTGATTTAACCTCCGGCGACCTCCAACTCGAGCTAACATCTGAGACACTATAGGAAAAAGGAAAGGAAGGGAGTAAGCATTATAGCTTAGTAAGTAAGTATGTAAATATTAATAAACAATACATTATCATACTTTAAATGAAGTCACAATATGTTCCCGGAATATTACCATCACAAACACACACATACTTTCACTATTACAATCATAAACAGGTTCAAGATAAGCTGTCTAGCAGAGTACCAGCAGCTAAATTATTTATTTTTGGAGCTACAGAACTCCACATTACAAACTGTTAAATTTTCTTGAAACTAGATTCACGTATATTCTTACCTTAAAATTTTCAGAATTTTTAGTCTAGCCAATTAGTACATTTTATTCATTTAAGTTACCCCTGTTTCACTGCTCAACAGTTCTGACCACTCTTCACTACAAATCAATTTTCTCCTTGTACAGAATTCAAAGGATGTTCTCGTTTATTTTATTTGAAACTAGACTCATTAAGTATTTCAAGCATATAAATTATATCCCATAATTATTTTTGTACAATTTTTTAATTATTTTTCCAATTTAGAACAGGGAATCACTTAGTCATTCTAAACCAGTCTCTCAAAAACATAAATATCTCATAATATAGAATTCCTTTGCTTGCTTTCTTTCTGTTATATGAAAATAGACTCATTAAGCTTTAATTTTATATCTCATTCAGTCTCTTATTCAATTTCTACTATTTTTGGTAAATTTTTAGATTCACGTCACTGCAACTATCCATAACAGTTTTATTGTCAATTTTGATCTTTCACACTTCAATTGTATTCATCACTTACCCATAACAACCTCTCAAATTTCCAATCACATATCGAGCATATTGCTCGTAATTTACACACGTATATACTTACACTTATCATCACAAAGTCATACACAATTTCATTTAATCAATTTCCCAGTTGAATGCTTTGAATAATATGATACTGTGATGGTATCGCACACAGTCCACCTTTAAAATCGAAGCTCTCTTGTACACATAGTGGCCTTCACTTAGCACCACTCATGTGACCTAGCTCGATTGTACACATAATTTTGGCTCTCTTGTACACATGGTGAACACTTAGTACCACCCATGTGACCTAGCCAGTTTATCTCGTAGCTCTCTTGTCTACATGGTGTCCTTCACCTGGAACCACGCATGCGACCTAGCTACATATATCCCGTAGCTCTCTTGTCTACACTGTGTACACATAGTATCACCCATGCGACATAGCTACATCATAATGTCTCGTAGCTCTCTTGTACACATGATGTGCAGTCAGCACCATACATGTGACCAAGCCACATACCATCTGTATCATCCAATCTTTCCGAAGGTTCAACCGAGATTTCTCTCTCTTTCTAATACTTGATTCCATACTTCAAATAGTCAATTATGATTCAAAAATTAGCTACAATACATAAAATCTGCTGAAATATAAAAAACATAATAAAGATAATGTATTATTTACATACAAACTTACATACTTTCTCATTTCCATGTCGAATTAATATTGAACATTTAAATCATCATAATTATACTTACTTTCAACACCTCGGCAATCATAGTAAATATATCAATTTTACATTGAAACATGCATAAATTAATGCTTATTATACATATGAACTTACCTCGATACTAAAACGGTCATTTTACCAACTTTCTCAATTTTCTATTTTTCTCCCATTCTAGGTGCAAATCTCATTTTCCAGGATCTAAAACATCATATTTTACTTATTTAATTAATGTACTATTCAAAACAGTTCTTAACTCAAACTTTGGCAAAATTACAATTTTACCCCTAAACTTTTACATATTTACACTTTTGCCCCTAGGCTCGGGAATTAAACTTCATCCCTTATTCTTATGTTTTATGACATGCTGATCATTTTTCCCTTCTATGGAAACATCAAATTCTCACTCTAACACATAGTTATGAACAATAACAACTTTTACCGATTAAGCCGTTTTACTCATTTTTGCTTAAAACCGCTTAGCAAAAGTTGTTTAACATAATTTCAGCCTTCATATTCTATCATAAAACATCAAAATAAACACATTTCACCTATGAGTATTTTTCCAAATATGAACCCTAGCTTAAATTATTTCCAGAATAAGCTTAATCAAGTTACCGGGATTCCAAAAACGTAAAGAACTTGAAAAACAGGGATAGAACGGACTTACTATTGAGCTTGGAAAGCTTGAAAACCCTAGCCATGGCTTATCCCATGCTAATTTCGGCCTCCATGAAAAAGATGAGTCAATTTTAGCTTTATTTTCCCTTTTTATTTCTTTTAATTACCAAATGACTAAAATGCCCTTAAGGCCTTTCTTTAAAATTTTGTCCTATTCATGCCCATTTTTGTCCAAACGAAATATAAGGGTCTAATTACCATTTAAGGACCTCCTCTTTAAACCCCCATTTCAATCAAGTACTTATGAATTAGAACACATATTTTGTAACTTTTGCAATTTAGTCCTAAAAGTCCAATTAAGCACTTTATCAGTAAAATTACTTAACGATATTTTTACACAATATTTTAATCAATAAATAAACCTTAAAACTTAATCGGAATAAATTTTTTGACTTCGAATTCGTGGTTCTAAAACCATCGTTCCGTTTAGGCCCTAAATCGGTCACATTCTGACAACTTACGCAAATAAGCCCTAATAGGCAAATTAAACATGCAATCTATAAAATTTCTTATCAATACTCTAACACATGCATCTAATCACTCGGTAAATCATAAAAATTAATCGAAATAAACTTTTCTATCTCAGATTTGTGGTTTCACAACCACTATTCCATTTAGGCCCTATTTCGAGATGTTACAGGTTTGCTCCACTCTTCCTTCTTCGTTTGTTCCTGTTGACCCGAGGCTGTTATGAACACTTTAATGTTGCTCCAAATGGTGGATGTTTTCAAGAGGTAAAATTGGCAAGAGAATAAAGAAAATGGATGGGAAATGAAGAGAGAAAATCGAGAGAGAAGAAAAGATATGAGAAAGTTGAGGTGTGTTTGAAATGAGCAGCCAAGGGGGGTTTTTATAGTTTGAGAGGGCTGCTAAAAATAGCCCAAATAAGCAGCCAAAGAGCCCTCCCATGGCTAGCCACACATGTGGCAAGTTTGAAGTTTTCAAACTTGCTATATTAAGGTAGGGGCAAATCTAGAAAGACACAAATAGTGGAGGGATTTGTTTGCAGTTTGAAAAAATCTTCAAGGGTAATTTTGCAAGCTAATTAATCAGCCAAGCAACCTGATTGGGTCAGCATACGGGACGGTTTTGGGCTGCCCAGTACTCAGTCGATTCGGTTTTCTCGATTCAACTCAACTGGGTCATTTTTCATAATTAATTAATAATAATTTATTTAACCCTAATTAAATTGGATATAAATTAAAATTAATTATATTATGAATTAATACACATAATTTAGACCGTCTTAGGCTGAAAAATTAATTTACCTTGGTGCTTCAAAAATTGTTTCTTGTTTTGCGCTTCTAGCAGTATTTGCCGAGTTGTTTTTCGCCCTTTGCACAAATCTCTCGAAAATAATCAAAATTAATCATAAAATTAATTAAAATTCATTGTGTTAATAATTTAAGTACAAACTAGTTATTTTATAATAATTATATATTTTTCAACAAGAATTTTACCGAACTTGCATGAATTTGAGTTAAAAAAGGGCATGAAAAAGTGTGTATATTTTTGTGTTTCCTTTGACGAATGA
This sequence comes from Gossypium longicalyx, assembly GCA_025698465.1. NCBI lineage: Eukaryota > Viridiplantae > Streptophyta > Magnoliopsida > Malvales > Malvaceae > Gossypium > Gossypium longicalyx. The sequence goes on along the minus strand of CM047006.1, from coordinate 52,971,947 downwards.
CTCAAAGGTACCTGACCTGAGCACGAAAAACAAAACCTTGCACTGAGTATAACTCAATGGTATTTCTATAATATGAATATTAAAATCTAACATATATCATAAAATGCATAAGTTAAAATAGGTGATGATATGCAACATAACAAATCCAAATGCCAATTCATATATTCATTGTTCACAACTATCACATTATTACCAATACTAGGACATGGAAAATTCATTTCATATGTCATTTGGTAAAATGGAAAAATAGATGTGCCCAACACTTTTCGGTATAACCGACAAATGGAGTCCCTAGCACTCCCCAACACGTAGTAGTAAAACCTTGAACTCTTTCTATCCTATGACATGTCAATTATACCTGACCTTGCTCGAACAATTAATAGGGTAACAAGTTTCATATTTTAGCACCAACCAATGCCTCAATTCACATTTATTTTCAATATGTATACATTTATTCAACATATATATCAACCACAATTATCCCAATAAATACTCAATTTTCACATTTATAGAAATACACACATTTCTCGAATATATTCAATTTAATCCTCATAATCATCAATCGATTCAAATCATCTCAATTGAACAAGAAATCTCACTTCATATTCTTGCCATGAATAAATAAATCGATATGAAGCAATTTATAAGTTAGTTCGAATTATAAAAACACAAACTGTACACTCCGAGCTATTCGTCGACAACTTTGTCTTTACTTTTTCTTTTCGAGTAATTCAGGTCAACTTTAGCTATAGTTTAAAAACAACACATAAAATTATCAATATTCAACCATTTTCACATTTAGTTTCTAATTTATGCAACCTTTTCATTTTATTCAATTTAATCCCTAAGATTGGGACTAACATAATTTTCAAATTTAAACCCGAAATCTTATGTCGAATTCACTAGAACTCCTATAAGTCTTCTTATTTCTACAACACACCAAATTTTACAATTTGTTCATTTTAGTCTATATTGCACAAAATCATCAATTGGATTTACAATTTAGTCCTTTTTCTATACTAAACTTAAAATCTATTAAAATATCACCAAAAGCTTAAACTATATAACAATTGTAACATTCATAATCTTTAATAGTACCGAAAATTATGACATGAGTTAGATAGCTTGAACTACCGAAATTCCAAAAACATAAAAATTATGAGAAAAGGATTGAATTGCACTAACCAATTGAAGATTTAAAGTTAAACAACTCTAATCATTTCATCTTCTCCCTTGCTTCTTAGCTTAAAAAATATGGAGATGAAAAGAGAAGATAAGTTTTCTCTTTCAATCCACCAAGCTTTTGTATATTCTTTAGTTTAATTTAATTAATTATTTTAACTTAAAATTTTACAACATTTTTAACAATTAAAACTATGTTACTGTCCACTAAAATAAGAAAAAGGGTTATTTTCCTAACAAATCCCTCACAAGAATTCCAAATAAATATTTCTTAAGAAATCACACTTTTGACACTTTTATGATTTAGTCCCTATACCATAATTAAACACTAATTCGACGAATTTACTCATTCGAAATTTAATTCAATTTTAAAATAACTTTGTAAATATTTAATAAAAATATTTATGAGTCTAGTTTACAGAATTGATGTTTTGAAACCACACTTTTCGACACCACTGACTTTCGTGTTGTTACAATTATCTGCTCCAATGAGTATGTCAAGTAGCTCCCTGGGTTACTTCCTAATGCTTATCTAGGGATGATGCAGGTTGAGGAACACCTTGTGGGAGTGGATGAGTTGTTTGATGCTGATGAAGTTTTTTGCAGAAGGACAATAGTGGTAGTGTCACTTGTTGGCAATATTACTTATAAGGGTAAAAGGTAATTATGTGTGCAATTTGAGTTAATTTTTTCATAAATTAGTAATTTTGCATCTACTTCATTTTCAGTTTACATCCATTTTTTAATTTTTATCTCATTTTTGTGGCAAATGGAAATGGTAGGCATTTAGTGTGTGACACCCTATACCCGGCTTGATTGCCGAAATTGAATGTGTGACGTCACTTTACATTGCCAGAACAACTCAAACTAATTCAATCCATTATATCAAATAATTTGGAAATCAATTGCAAAAAAATTCATGAAAATCACTATTCACTATAATGTCATTTTAATTTCCACTTAACTTCACAATCTTTTTAAATTAGTATCATGTAAAAATTTCAACATTTTCAATTTCAATCCATATAATACTTTAACTTATCAATTAATGCTTTATTAATTCATCATGAAACAATTACTCACTTAATGTCTCATCAATTTCATTTAAACTTTTCTTACATATTAAAAATTTCATCTCTTATATCAACTTCTTAGTATTATAACTCTTCTATTATTTTCCTCTCCCTCCTCCTCCTCCTCTTCATTCAACATCCTATATTGTACATGTATATATATATAAGAATCTTTTTCTTTTAGTGTAGCATGTCTATATGTAACCTTAATTATTCTTTCACTAATAACACATCAATAACACTGTCTAATTGAGTAGTAGTCACTTAATTATTTATATCTTGACCTAAAAAATTCAAAATTAAGATCCACTTTTTTTTTTTTTTTTGAAACTAGACTCAATGAAGATTTTAACACAAAAATTTTAGAATTTCCACATAAGCCAATTAATACAATATTTTCTTCAAATCTTCCCCTGTTCTGCTGCTAGGCAACTCTAACTCATCTCCACTAAAAATTATTTATCTTTCATTACATAAGTAATATAATTTTTTCATTTGTTTATTTTGAAAATAGACTGATTCATATTTTATACATATAAATTTCATATCCTAATTTTTTTTTACAATTTTTAATGATTTTCAAACGCAAAACAAGGGAACCCCAAATTCATCTGACATTACCTAACTTAGATTTATTTATCTCATAATCTACAATTCTATTGCTTAAACCATTTCTTCAATACAAAACTAGATTCATTAAGATTCATTTCATACTTGTTTCGTCTTTTACAATTTTTGGTGAATTTTCAAAGTTGAGCTACTATTGTTGTCTATAAATTGTTTTAGTGAAAATATTTACTTTTCTTTGATTCTTTGCATTAACTTTCAATTCAATACATATAATCATTGTAATTTTGATTACTATTCAATTTAGTCATATAAATTCATATGTTAGTAACATGTTCAGTTCTTTACCTTAACATTTTTCATTAAACAACTCATATATCTCTTTTTCTCATAAAAACTTAATGTCTTTAAGGGTGTGTTTGCTTACCTGTAAAATCTTTTACATAGAACATTTTCATTGTTTTCCACTGCTTGTTTGATGGAAAATGAAATCTCACTATAAAATGTTTTCCAAAACACAGGAAAAACATAGCTTTATCTTAGGAAAACATCTTACCATTTTCATTTTGGTAAGACAATTTCCATAGTTTTTCTTCCAAAGCCCCTTCCCGTTTCCCTTTCCTTGCTACACCGATTATATTGGTTATTAACCTTTTTTCTCTTTCCTCTTCCTTTTGCCACACCCTAAACTTTAGGTTCGTTGTCTCTAGGTTTAACTTCTCTCAACATCAAGGTATGTTTTTTTTTCTTTTTTTCCTTTTTTATCAGTTTAAGATGCTTCAATTGCTTTTCAATCCATGCATGTTTGAGACCAAATTATGTACTTTTAAATTTATTTTTTCTTGTTTTTATTTAGGGCAATCTAAAAATGGGTTTTTTCTACTTTTGATTGTAACTGTTAAAGTTACTATTACTCTGTTGAATTCATCATAGGATGTTCTTTTGTGGCTTTTACCTAGATGGTTTACTGATTTTCTAATGTGCTATTTGGTGTTTTGATTTTTAGTGCTATATTAAATTTTTGTGTTTTGGGAATTAGGTGTAGTTTTTGAAGTTATCCATGGGCATTATATTTTTCATTTATTTAGGAGTTTAGGCATGATGACTATTGGTATGTTACCTCACTAGCAAATTTGTGTTATTTGCATAATTGTGTTATGATAGATTCATGGTTATTGCACATAATGACTTTTGTTATTTATGTTACATATGTTTATAGATTTGTGTTATTTTTTGTAAGTGCTCAATGTATTACCATGTTGTGTGCATCAACAGTTGGTGATTTACATCATGCTAAGAAGTTTGAAGCATCTGACTTTTGTTACATAAATAACTTAGTTTTGAGAATTTTGGAAGTTTTGTGCCCATGTTAAAAGCTTAGCAAAGAAACCAAAAATGTTGTTTTGAAGTAGATAATATCGAGCTGTGAGGTGCTTATGATGGTCTTAATTTGGCTAAACCTTAGGAGTAAGGAAGGTGCTTCTCGAACTTGATAGTTTATCCACAGTCAAGATTCTAACATCCACTCTTAATGAACCTTCATCTAATGGCCTACTACGTTCAATTCATCCAATGAAACTTTTTACTAAAATTTTCTAGCAGTAATGAGTGGTTGTCATGGTCATACTAGTATTTCAAAATATTTTTGTAGTGACAATACAAGAAATAAATAATATAAGTTAAATTAGAACAAATGGTATGTATGAATGCAACATATAAATAACATAATTCCATTTTCTTTGCAACTTTTCCTAATTTTCTTTTCTTCCACTTGCATCTCTAGGCACAAGTGAATGTCCCAATTAGTGGAAATGCTAATAACATAAGTTGCTTTAGATGTGTGAACTACAATTGCAAAATATAACTATGCAAAGTCAAATTTGCTTTAGATTACTCAACTGAGTAACCAATGGACTTCAGCTATCAGGGCCCTTAATCCAATTAAAATTTCCACTTTTTTTTCTTTTAGGAATTCCGTATAGGAACTAAAAGACCTGATCGACTTTCTAATTCTTTCTACAGGTTGTTGTTTTAGGAGGATCTTTACTTGGAACATTCTTATCAAAGAAGGTAAAATTTTAATTTCAAGCCTTCTTAATTTGTTCATCAGAATACATCATGTGGTATTTCTTGTTTGGATTTGGTTTTTCATAGATTTCCCTTGTATTGCAATTTAGCACTATGGAATCACAAAAATCACTAAACTGGTCTTGTTTGGCCTTATAGACTAAATACAATAGAGATTTGTTTTTTAACCTTTTCTACCCAAATGTGTAATGTTGTTATTTTTTGTAATGATGAAATTTTGTGTGGTATTATTTTGTGTAGATGGATCGTAATCAAGATCATAATGTAATTGTTGGAGTTGTGGCTTTAGTTTTAGCTTTTGGGGCTCTTTGGATTAAAAAATTAAAAACTAGGAAGGAAATTGCTTCTCACCCTCGTGTGAATTGAGATTATGAAAGAGAAAATTATATTAATAGTATTTTATATAGAGGTGACCATCATTATATTGATGTGATAAGGATGATATCGGTTGCCTTTTTTAATTTGTGTGACATTCTTAGTAGGAACAATTTGTTATAATAAACTAAATCGGTGAATACTAGGGAGTAAGTAGTTATATTTTTACATATAATTGGTCATAATGTAAGGTTTCAAGTGATTGGATCTAGATATTATAGATCAATTGAGACAATTGACTGTTACTTTAGGGTTGTATTGAGAGCTATTTTAAAATTGTATAAATTAGTTATTAAATTACCTGATGAGTAAACTCCTAGTAAAATCAAAAACAATCTAAGGTTCTATCCTTATTTTAAAGATTGTATTGGAGCATTAGATGGAACTCATGTTCGTGCATCCACTCCACTTAGCATTCAAAGAAGATTTCGTAGCCGTAAAAGGGGGACGACACAAAATGTATTGGCTACCATTACATTTTATTTGAAATTTTCCTATGTTCTAGCTGGTTGGGAAGGTAGGGCACATGATTCTCATATTTTAAGTGATGCACTTTCACACCTAAGATGATTAAGAATTCTAGAAGGTAAGAATTAACATTAAACACCAAATAGTTTAAGTAAGCTCATAATTTATTGATAATAATTATATTTTGTAAAATTGTAGGTAAATATTATCTTGTTGATGCTAGATATGGCATTCAAAATGGATATATTACCCATATCGTGGTATCCAATATCATTTAAAAGAGTTTAGTGATCAGAAGGAACTCTTTAATCTTCATTATTCATCATTATGAATCATTGTTGAACGTGTTCTTGTGATTTTGAAGAAACGATTTCATGTGTTAGATGCTAAACCATTTTGGAATTTTCAAACTCAAGTAGATATAGTTTTGGCTTGTTGTATCATTCATAATCATATAATGGGAGTTGGTCCTAATGATTTACTAAATCAAGGATTATATGAGGAGCCAGAGTCTAATTTGATAATACCAACTCTTATGGAGCAAGACGAAAGAGAAGAAGCAAGAGAATGATCTGCTAAGAGAGAGGAAATTACACAAACTATAAGGACTAATTATATGGCTAGAAACATTAGGTAGGTTTAGGGCTCAAGGTTAATGTTTTTAAGTTATGTATGTTTTAGTAATAAAATTGTTATTTTTTTAAATGTTGGTTGGATATTGATATTGAAATTATTATGTTTTAAGCTTGTTGGATATTGAAATTATTGACAATGACAATTATTAATGTAGAATGAGCAAGGGCAAAAAAGAAGGGACAATAAAGTAATTCAGGTGGACAAAACTGATGGAATATCTTTTTCTCAAAATTCTAGCAAATGAGGCACTGTAACATCCCGAAATAGGGCCTTGCCGGAATAGTGGTTTCGGGACCACAAATCAAACATCAAAATATTTATTTTATGATTATTATGAGGCTTAGAATATGATTAAATGCATGTGTTAAAGTTTCATGAAGAAACTCTTTGAGTAAGGTGTCCAATTGTAAAATAGGGACTAAATTGAATAAATTGCAAAACTTGGGTTCTAGAAGCAATTTGTATGAAATTACTTTAGATTATAAATTAGAAGGTCTTGGAGAGAAATTTGCCCAATTTCTAAGTTTTTGGACAAAAATGGGCTTGTATGGATTAAATCTAAAAGAAAGGGCTTAAGGGCATTTTGGTCATTTGACATTTTAATGAAATAAAATGGGAAAAATAAGCCAAATTCAGCTCATTTCCTTCTTGTTGCTGCCGAAATTCTAGGGTTTTCCATAGCTAGGGTTTCCAAGCTTTTCAAGCTCAATAGTAAGTGCACCCAAGCCCCGTTTTTAATGCTCTTTGTATTTTTGAAATCTAGGTAGCTTACTCTCTCTATTTCTACCCATATTTCATGCTAGGGTTCAGTTTAGAAATTTACCCATGCATGAGTTACTTGTATTTTGATGATTTATGGAGGGATTTGAAAGTTGGATGTGTGTTAATCATATTTTCCAAGGTGATTTTCATGAAAAACCCTTATAAGGACCTTATTAAAAAAGGTGTAAAATGTGTTGTAGAAATGAGAAATAATGGAAAAATGTGGGCTACCATAGGAGGGAAAAACATTCGGCTAGGCTTGGCTAAGGTAGAAATTGCATGTGTTTCATTATACGAGCCTGGGACTAAATCGTAAAAATGTGAAAGGCTAGGGGTAAAATGGTCATTTGGATCGGGGTGAAATTTAGGCTCAAAAAGGTACAATGTGAGTTACTAATAATTTCTTCTTATGGTTATAGACCCCGAGGAACAAATTCCGGAGGTCGATCGAGGAAAACGAAAAGTTTCAGAATAACCGAAACATAATACCGAGACTAGTACCAGATCAGTTTAAAGAACTTAAGTAAACTCCTAATATGTCTAAATGCATGATTCAAGAGTGTATGGTAGTTACATTTAATGATGGCATTGAAATACATGAAATGTATTCTTTAATAATGGGTTGATTATAAAAGTCCTGATTGAGGTTAAAAAGGAAGTTCGATGGATAAACCATGAATCATATGTGATTTAAGATCCTACATGTGTTGCAGAAAGGATTTAGCCCGGACAGGTAATCCGTTGATCTCAAAGATAGAAAGGATCTAGCCCGGACGAGTGTTTCTTGAATGATTTAACCTCCCGAAGAATATATGTGCTTTATGGATTTAGCCGGACGGGTAATCCGATTAGGGTCTAAATTTAACCTGGACTGGCAATTCAGATCCGAGCTCATTAAGGGTGTTTGTCACTACAAGGGATTTAACCTGGACTGGTAATCCCGACATCACCTTATGAGTTTACAATATGAGGGATTTAGCCTGGACTGGCAATCTCGCCGTAAAATGTGAGGTTCGCGAGAGTGCATACTTGAAAGGAATCATTCTTATGAATTGACAGAGAATGGATAATCCATTGGAATTTCCTAGAAACTCAATGGGATTAATACAATGTATGTGAGTGAAATGATCTCAACGGGATTAATACATTGTATGCGAGTGAAATGATGAATGGTTAACTCATCTAAGACAAATTACGTGGTACCTTATTATTGTGACTAACTTGTTGATTGAGTGCATGTGATAGGAATACCATTATTATGCTTGTTGATTCTATTGCATAACATGGTCTTATGCTAATTAATCGGTAAGTTTACTTTCCAGTTATTCAGGCCTACTAAGCATGTAAATGTTTACCCCTCTCTTTTCCCTATCTTACAGAGCTCAAGGACTCGTAATGATTGGAAGACGGTTGGAGAATCAACACACTATCAACTAATTCAGCTTTGGTATATAGACACTTATGTTTTGTTCAATGACATGTATAGAACTTTTGAGTATTTGGTTATATGTGTCATTTGATTTGCCAAGATGAAGGCAGGTAAAATTATACATTTTTTTTTTGTATATGGCCATGGGAATCGACTCATTTTAAAGTAGGCTATGACCTACAAATCTATGCATGTTTATGTTTATATGTAATGGCTTGGTCTTCAATTGGCAATGAGTTATAAAAACGAGCCAATATTAAATATGTCAAGTAGACATGGAAATCCTTAAATGCAAGATGAGAATTAACTTAGCATGTATGAAACCAATGACACGAGGTTTACATGTAATGAGGTTAATAAAAGCTTTATATAAGTGTATAATTTGGCCTTAACATGTACTAAAGTAACCCATAAGTATGTTTGGTTGATAGAAGATGATCAAAAGCTGCGAAAATAGCCTAATAAGGTCCACACGGGTAGGCACTTGAGCGTGTGTCTATGCTGTGTGTGACACACAGCTTGCCCCCATGGGTGTGTGGCATGGTCGTGTGTCCCCTGCACTTGAAATTTTAAGTCAGTATAGCACACGGGTTAAACACACGGGCGTGTGTCTTGGCCGTATGTCCCTAGATACATATTTATGTCATAAACAGATAGCCACACGGGCTATAGGCACAGGCGTGTCCCAATTCATATGGGCGTATGTGACCACACGACGCCATCCATACGGGCGTGTAACTCATCAGGGCAAGAAAATCATTAAGTTGCTCAGAATTGATCGAATGTTTTTGATTTTATCTTGAATCGTTTCGATGTATGTTTTAGGCCTCGAGGGCTTGTATAAGGGATGGTATGCATGGGTGTGTGTAAAGTTTTAAATTTTAGGCGAAATTTGGTAAACTAGATTAGTATGTAGTGAAATTTTAAACCCGGTAACGCCTCGAGCCCTGTCCCAGTGCCGGATATAGGTGAGGGGTGTTACATTTAGTGGTATCAGGGCTACGATTTAGTCGGTTCTAGGGCTACCATAGAGGGTATTGATGTTTGCTATACATGCCATTATATGAACATTGATAGTGTGATATCTCCTAACTGTTTAAATTATTTTTGAATATAGTAAATGTCTTCTAATCAAGCACAAGATGAGTCTGAGGGTCTGTATCCAGTAGTAGTTGAAGGTTTATGTCTGAAGGCCGGGAAGAGGCCCGAGACGCCTTCTTTAACATGATGGATGAATTGTTTGGGGATTATCTGAGGAATCGCCCCAACATACCATGACCTCCCCCGCCCCCTAACCAACCTAATAAGGATTTGCCACGAGGTGTGGCACTGGTAAGAATTGGTAAGGCCCCCATAGATAAGCTTAGAAAGTATGGGGCCAAGGAATTTAGAGCTAAAATTGAGGATGATACTGAGAGAATTGAGTTCTGGCTCGAGAAAACTATGCCGATGTTAGATGAGTTGTCGTGCACACCTGAGGAGTGCTTAAAGTGTGTCGTGTCTCTCTTGAAGGACACTGCGTACCACTGGTGGAAGACCGTATCTTCGGTGGTGCCAAAGAAAAATATCACTTGGGAATTCTTCCAAGCAGAGTTTAGGAAGAAGTATATCAGTCAAAGGTTCTTAGACTCGAAGCGAAAGGAGTTCTTGGAACTCAAACAAGGGAATAAGACTGTGGTAGAATACGAAAGGGAGTTTGTAAGGTTAAGTCAGTATGCAACTGAGTGGGTTCAAACCGAGTCAGAAATGTGTAAACACTTCGAGAAAGGTTTGAATGAGGAAATCAAGTTGTTGAATGGGATCCTTGAAATACGAGAGTTTACCGTATTAGCTGGTCGGGCCAAGAAGGCCGAAGAACACAATAATGAAAAAAAGCAAGTGAAGAGAGAGGCTCGAGTTTCGGGCAAGAGATTCAGCAGTAAGACGCTCTCATTTTCTAAAAATAAATCAAGGAGCCAACATGAACACTCCACTTCATCGGTAGGATATTCGGGTAAAGCGAGAGGCTCCAAATGACGAAATCAGAAGTCTTCCTCCCCATTGGTGACTAGTGTGGGAAGTGTAGATGATCAAAAGCCAAAGTGTAAGAGCAGTAACAAATTTCACTTTAAAAAGTGCCGAATGAAGAGCGGTGCATGCTTCAGATGTGGTTCTCTCGACCAATTTCTCAAGGACTTCCCAAAGCGAATCGAAAAAGAAGTGGAAGTGGCCCCGAAGTCGAGTGCTCCCATTCCCTGAGGTAGACCTCCAAGATATCCTAGAAGTGCTAGTGGCAGTCGAGTTGCGGCCAAAGATACTGCAAAATTAGAGGCCCGAGCCCTGGCAAGAACATATGCAATACGTGCTTGAGAAGAAGCCTCTGCTCCTGACGTCATCACGAGTACTTTTTCTCTTTTCAATATATGTGTTGTTGCTTTAATTGATTCGGGATCGACATATTCATACATTTGCATGAGATTGATGTCTAGTATGAACATATCCATTGAACCTACGAAATTTGTTGTTAGAGTGTCGAACCCACTAGGCAAATCAGTTCTAGTTGATAAAGTCTGTAAGAATTGTCCTTTGACGATTCATGGTCAATGTTTTTCAGCAAACCTTATGTTGTTACCTTTTGATGAGTTTGATGTAATACTTGGTATGGATTGGTTAGCCTTGCATGATGTAATTGTAAATTTTGGTAGCAAGTATATTAAATTGAAATGCCCAGATGGTAATATTCTACAGGTTGATTCAAGAGATTTGGGCACGTCGCCAGTTGTAATCACAGCAATGGTTGCTCAGAGATATATGAGAAAAGGGTACGAAGCCTACCTTGCTTTTGTGTTGAACACGAATGAAACGAAGTTGAAGATTGAGACTGTGCCAATAGTATGTGAATATCCAAATGTATTCCCAGAAGAATTACCCAGATTACCTCCTAAGTGAGAGATAAAGTTTGGTATTGAATTGGTGCCAGGGACAGCTCCTATTTCTATTGCTCCATACAAGATGGCGCCAACTGAGCTGAAAGAATTAAAAGCACAGTTGCAAGAGCTGACGGATAAAGGTTTTGCTAAGCCGAGCTTTTCACCTTAGGGTGCCCCCATATTGTTTGTAAAGAAGAAAGATGGTTCAATGAGACTATGTATAGATTACCGATAACTGAACAAGGTAACTATCAAGAATAAGTATCCTTTGCCAATGATCGATGATCTATTCGACCAGTTAAGAGGAGCCACTGTGTTCTCTAAGATAGACTTGAGGTCTGGCTACTATTAGTTACATGTTAAGGAATCGAACGTGCCAAAGATAGCTTTTAGAACAAGATACGGCCACTATGAATTTCTTGTTATGCCATTTGGATTGACGAATACACCGGCCGTATTCATGGACCTAATGAATAGGATCTTTCAGCCATACTTGGATAAGTTTATCGTTGTGTTTATTGACGACATCTTGATTTATTCTAAAGATGAGGCAAAACATGCGAAGCACCTAAGAACTGTGTTGCAGACCTTATGGGAAAAACAATTGTATGCTAAATTTAGCAAGAGTGAGTTTTGGCTCCAAGAAGTTGGGTTCTTGGGTAATATTGTTTCGGGTGAAGGTATCCGAGTGGATCCAAGTAAGATTTCTGCTATTGTTAAATGGAAACCGCCTAAAAATGTAACCGAGGTTAGAAACTTTTTGGGCTTATCCGATTACTACCGAAGATTTGTGAAAGGATTCTCCATGATAGCGACTCCAATGATGAGGTTGCTATAGAAAGACATTAAGTTTAAGTGGACAGAAAAGTGTCAACAGAGTTTCGAGAGGTTAAAGACATTGCTGACTGAGGCTCTTGTTTTAGTATTGCCTGAACCGGGAAAAGAGTTCATGGTCTATAGTGATGCATCCTTGAATGGTCTGGGTTGTGTACTCATGCAGATGGCAAGGTGATAGCCTACGCTTCACGGCAGTTGAAGTCACACAAGAAGAACTATCCGCCATTGTTTTTTCCTTGAAAATTTGGAGGCATTATTTATATGGCGAAACCTGTCGTGTATTTACTGACCACAAGAGTTTGAAGTATTTGAAGTCTCAAAAAGAATTGAACCTGAGAAAACGGAGGTGGTTGGAATTAATAAAAGATTATGAGCTGATCATTGACTATCACCCGGGAATGGCGAATGTGGTCGCCGACGCGTTGAGTAGAAAATCCTTGTTTGCACTAAGAGCCATGGACGTTCGATTAGCATTGCTTGATGATGGTTCAGTCCTGCTAGAGGCTAGACCGACATTTCTTCAGGAATTCTATAATGCACAGATTAATGATAATGACTTACAAACCAAAAGAGCTCAATGCAAGTTGGGCAATGAATCAGATTTTCGGATTGGCCCTGATGGATGTTTGATGTTCAGGGATAGGGTTTGTGTACCCAAAGATGATGAACTTATTCGAAAAATCTTGCAAGAAACACATAACAGCCGTTTGTCTATTCATCTAAGAAGTACTAAGGTGTACAACAATTTGAAGAAAATGTACTGGTGGAACGGCATGAAAAGAGATATTTTCGAATTTGTATCAAAATGCTTGATATGTCAGCAAGTTAATACTAAACATCAAGTACCTTCTGGTTTGTTACAACCTGTAATGGTCACCGAATGGAAGTGGGACAAAGTTATTATGGATTTTGTGACAGGATTGCCATTGACTCCGAAAAATAAAGATGCTATATGGGTTATGGTGGATAAGTGGAAAAATTCAGCTCATTTCATTTCAGTAAGAATAGACTACTCTCTTGATAGATTGGCTGACTTGTACATATCTGAGATTGTAAGATTACATGGGGTACTGCTATCGATTATTTCAGACAGAGACTCGAGGTTCACTTCGAGATTCTGGAAGAAGTTACAGGAAGCCTTGGGTACAAAGTTGAATTTTAGTACAGCTTTTCACCCACAGACTGATGGTCAGTCTGAGCGGATGATTCAGATCCTTGAGGATATGTTGGGGTGTTGCATCCTCGAATTTCAGGGTAGATGGGAAAAGTACTTGCGATTGGTAGAATTTGCTTACAACAACAGTTTTCAAACAAGTTTGAAAATGGCGCCTTATGATACCTTGTATGGCAGAAAGTGCCAAACTCCATTGTACTGGACAGAACTTAAGGAAAGTTAAGTTTACGAGGTTGATCTGATCAAGGAAACTGAAGAAAAGGTTAAAGTGATATGAGACTGTTTAAAAGCAGCATCGAACAGGCAAAAGTCATATGTTGATCTAAAAAGAAAAGAGATTGAGTTCCAAGTTGGAGATAGAGTATTCTTAAAAGTATCTCCATAGAAAAAGGTGTTGACATTTGGCCGGAAAGGCAAATTGAGTCCGCGATTTATTGGACCGTACGAGATAACTGAAAGAGTTGAACCATTAGCCTATCGTTTGGCATTGCCACCCGAATTGGAAAAGATTCACGACGTGTTTCATGTATCCATGTTAAGGCGATATTGATCAGACCCCTCTCATATGATTTCACCAGCAGAGATTGAGATTTGACCAGACATGACCTATGGTGAGGAACCGGTCAAGATTTCGGCTCGTGAGGTTAAACAGTTGAGAAATAAAAATGTGGCTTTAGTAAAGGTTTTATGGCATCGACATGGTGTGGAAGAGGCTACGTGGGAACCAGAAGAAACTATAAGAAGCCAATATCCGAACCTATTTACTGGTAAGATTTCGAGCACGAAAGTCCCTAAGGGGGAGAAATGTAACATCCCGAAGTAAGGCCTTGCCAGAGTAGTGGTTTCGGGACCACAAATCTGACATCAAAATATTTATTTTATGATTATTATGAGGTTTAGAATATGATTACATACATGTGTTAAAGTTTCATGAAGAAACTCTTTGAGTAAGGTGTCCAATTGTAAAATAGGCATCAAATTGAATAATTGCAAAACTTGGGTTCTAGAAGCAATTTGTATGAAATTGCTTTAGATTATAAATTAGAATGTCTTGAAGAAAAATTTGCCCAATTTTTAAGTTTTTGGACAAAAATGGGCTTGTATGGATGAAATCTAAAAGAAAGGGCTTAAGGGCATTTTGGTCATTTGGTATTTTAATGAAATAAAATGGGAAAAATAAGCCAAAATCAACTCATTTCCTTCTTGTTGCTACTGAAATTCTAGGGTTCTCCATAGCTAGGGTTTCCAAGCTTTTCAAGCTCAATAGTAAGTGCTCCCAAGCCCCATTTTTAATGCTCTTTGTATTTTTGAAATCCCGGTAGCTTACTCTCTCTATTTCTACCCATATTTCATGCTAGGGTTCATGTTTAGAAATTTACCCATGCATGATTTACTTGTATTTTGATGATTTATGGCAGGATATGAAAGTTGGATGTGCGTTAATCATCTTTTCCAAGGTGATTTTCATGAAAAACCCTTATAAGGAACTTTTTAAAAAAAGGTGTAAAATGTGTTGTAGAAATGAGAAATAATGGAAAAATGTGGGCTGCCATATGAGGGAAAAACATTCGGCTAGGCTTGGGTAAGGTAGAAATTACATGTGTTTCATTATACGAGCCTAGGGACTAAATCGTAAAAATGTGAAAGGTTAGGGGTAAAATGGTCATTTGGATCGGGGGTGAAATTTAGGCTCAAAAAGGTACAATGTGAGTTATTAATAATTTATTCTTATGGTTATAGACCCCGAGGAATAAATTTCGGAGGTTGATAGAGGAAAACGAAAAGTTTCGGAATAACCAAAACGTAATACCGACACTAGTACCAGGTAACTACGAATAACTTAAGTAAACTCCTAATATGCCTAAATGCATGATTCAAGAGTGTGAGGTTCACGAGAGTGCATACTTGAAAGGAATCATTCTTATGAATTGACGGAGAATGGATAATCCATTGGAATTTCCTAAAAACTCAATGGGATTAATACGATGTATGTGAGTGAAATGATCTCAACGGGATTAATACGTTGTATGCGAGTGAAATGATGAATGGTGAGCTCATCTAAGACAAATTACGTGGTACCTTATTATTGTGACTAACTTGTTGATTGAGTGCATGTGGTAGGAATACCATTATTATGCTTGTTGATTCTATTGCATAACATGGCCTTATGCTAATTAATCGGTAAGTTTACTTTCCAGTTATTCGGGCTTACTAAGCTTGTAAATACTTACCTCTCTCTTTTCCCTATCTTACAGAGCTCGAGGACTCTTAACGATTGGAAGACAGTTGGAGAATCATCACACTATCAACTAATTAGGCTTTGGTATGTAGACACTTATGTTTTGTTCAATGGCAAGTATAGAACTTTTGAGTATTTGGTTATATGTGTCATTTGATTTGCCAAGATGAAGGCATGTAAAATTATACATATCTTTTTGTATATGGCCATGGGAATTGGCTCATTTTGAACTAGGCTATGACCTACAAATCTATGCATGTTTATGTTTATATGCAATGGCTTAGTCTTCAATTGGCAATGAGTTATAAAAATGAGCCAATCTTAGATATGTCAAGTAGACATGGAAATCCTTAAATGCAAGATGAGAATTAACTTAGCATGTATGAAACCAATGACACGAGGTTTACATGCAATGAGGTTAATCAAAGCTTTATATAAGTGTATAATTTGGCCTTAACATGTACTAAAGTAACCCATAAGTATGTTTGGTTGATAGAAGGTGATCAAAGGCTTCGAAAATAGCCTAATAAGGTCCACACGGGTAGGCACACGGGCGTGTGTCTATGCCTTGTGTGACACACGGCTTGTCCCTATGGGTGTGTGGCATGGCTGTGTGTCCTCTGCACTTGAAATTTTAAGTCAGTATAGCACACGGGTTAAACACACGGGTGTGTGTCTTGTCCATGTGTCCCTAGATACATATTGATGTCATAAACAGAGAGCCACACAGGCTATAGGCACGAGCGTATCTCAAGCCACACGGGTGTGTGTGACCACACGGCCCGTCCCACACGGGCGTGTGACTCACCAGGGCAAGAAAATCATTAAGCTGCTCAAAATCGATCGAATGTTTTTGGTTTTGTCCCGAACCATTCCGATGTATGTTTCAGGCCTCAAGGGCTTGTATATGGGACAGAATGCATGGGTGTGTGTAAAGTTTTAAATTTTTGGCAAAATTTGGTATACCGGATTAGTATGTCGTGAAAGTTTAAACGCAGTAACGCCTCGAGCCCTGTCCCAGTGCTGGATATGAGTGAGGGGTGTTACAGGCACAGAAAGAAAATAAGCCTTCTAACACTTTCAAAGTAGTTTCTATTAAAGATTCCAAGTTTAATGTGATGCTAAACATGTGGAAAATCATTTGAGGATTGTAAAAAACAAATGGCAATTTATATGCACAATCCGGGCCAAAAGTGGTTTTGGATGGGATGATAACATAAAAATGATCACATGCGATAGATCGACATATGATGTGACAGTGATGATAATATACTTATATAGATGTTAAATATATTTTAGCATTGTATTTTTTACTTGTTATTCTAATTGTGTATAACATCCAATAGGTACACAAGAAGTATGAACCAGTTTTGATAGAATATTTGCTGACATAAACTTGGATGATGGTAACCAAGATTCAGTGCTTGTAGACTACGACAATGAAGAGGTAAGAACAAAGGTATCTTCATCTGACACATCTAAACGTAAAAGAAAAAATGCTCAAGTGTCATCGATAAATAAATTAAATTTGTGGGTGAACAACTTGGTAAGATTGCTAATGCATTTGGATCAATTTACTGCGAATAAGACGCCATATTTTTACGAAGAAGTGATGTCGATGGAGGTGAAAGGATTTGATGACGACTTTCTATGTAATGTGTTTGATTATCTTGTGGGTTGTGAATCCAAGGCCAAAGCTTTCTTAGCCAAAAGTACGAAGCATAGAAAAATTTGGCTTCAAAAATTTTCTCAAGGTTGAAGATATTGATACTTTAATGTGGTGTATTACTAATTATGTGGTGTAATACTTGTAACATCCCGAATTAGGGTCTAGTCAGAATAGTGGTTTCGAGACTACAAATCCGAGATAGAAATAATTATTATATGATTCTTATTAGGTCTATGATGAGAATGCATGCTTATGTGAAAGTTTCTTGAAAAAATTCTATGCATAAAATGTATAATTGCACTTTAGGGACCAAATTGAATAAAATGCAAAACTTACATTCTAGAAACTTTTAGCATGAAATTGCTTTAGATTATAAATTAAGAGGTCCTGATTAGCAATTTGACCAATTTCTATTATTTGTGACAAAAATGGGCATGCATAAGAAAATTTTGAAAGAAAGACCCTAAGGGCATTTTGGTTATTTGGTAATTAAAAGAATAAAAAGGGAAAATCAAATCAAAATGTGCTCATCTTCTCCAAGTGTTAGCCGAAAATCCCAATAGTCATAGCTAGGGTTTTGTTCAACATTTCAAGGTTGATTGTAAGTGCTCCCTAACCCTGTTTTTAATGTTCTTTGCATTTTTGAAGTCCTTGAAGCATGATCTATCCATTTCTAGCTATATTTTGAGCTAGGGTTCATGTATGAAATTTGACCCATGTACAACATGGATGTATTTTGATGATTAATGGAGGAATATGAATATTTGATGCATGATAAACATCTTTTACTAGGTGATTTTTAGTGAAAACACCTAAAAAGGACTTATTTGTAAAAATGTAAAAGTGGGTAGTAAAAATGTGAAATAAAAGAATTTGTGGGTTGATATGAGCATGGTATACTTTCGACTAGCCTTAGGTAACCAAGGAAATGCGTACATTTCATTTTACGAGCCTAGAGACTAAATTGTAAATAAGTGAAAAGTTAGGGGTAAAAAGGTAATTTTACCAAAACATGAATTATGGATTGATTTGAAAAATGTGATTAATAAACAAGTTAAATTTGGCATTATAGATCAAGAAAAATGTGAACCGAGTCTTGATCAAGGAAAGAATAAAGTATACAGCGATTAGGCTCAATTATCATCATTTTGTACCGAGATAAGTACATGTGTAAATAATGTGACAATGTATTATATTTTGATGTGTTTACATTATGTGATAAATATTTTATCAATATTATGTATGATATGCCTAATGATAACTTTGTAAGTATGAATGATATTGGTCATTATCCATGATGTTACGAGCAAGTACGATGGAGATGCTATGTATATATGAGAAAGAATCTCGTTTGAACCTTAGGAGTAGTTTAGGATACAAGTGATATGTCACTAGGAACTAAGAAATCCAAACTCATTGAGTTAGTCTGGGTTCGTGATATGTATGCGGCATTTGAGCTAGTTGAGTTGGTTCGAGTTCATAATAGATGTGATACACGTGGCATTCAAGCTCGATGAGTTGGTCCGAATTCATAATGGATGCGATACATGTAATTGGGTTCCAAGAAATGGTCTTGTGTGTCCTACCAGTGGCTAGGTAATCCTTGAGCGAGTCGGATACCTAACAGCTTGTGCGAGCAGCCCGTGTAGTTACACCTTGACCGATAGCTTATATGAGCAAGCCCGTGAGTAGCTCTATTGCGAGCGTTACATGTTATAAGGTAGCTCCAGCTACGTATGTATATGTGGCACTTATGTGCAAGTTTTTCACGTATCCAATAGTATTCCGAGTGTTCAACGGGTAATGTAATGGATGTGATGAAAGTCCCGAGGAAGGCATGTTAAAGGGGTATGGTTATATGATATACTACGATGTGTACAGTTATGTATGCTAAACCCATAAATAATGCCTTGATAAAGAATGATATGTGATGAGAAAGTATATACATGAACACTTGATAAAGGAGCCAAAATGATTGGATGATGAGTAATTCTTGTGATCATGATATTATGTTTTTGTATGATTTTGGTTTACTATCATTGCAGAATATTTGCATGTGGACTTACTAGGCTTTAATGTGTAACAGATTGATTTTGGGGCTAGCCGAAACAGTGATTACAGAACCACTATTTTCAAGCCATAGAAACTATTTTAATATTATTTTATGTGTGATGACATGATTATAAAGGTGCATGAAAAATTTGGTGAATTAATTTTAGCGTTTGAGAGCTTAACCGCGAAAAAAGACTAAATCGCATAAAGTGCAAAAACCCTATTTTGATAGCTAAGGGTGTTAAATGGCTAGAAACCAAAATTAGGGGTCTTTAAAGGACAAATAGACCCTAAAAATAGTGCTTGGCCGGCCATGGGGACAAGAATGGTCAGAAAGTCAAATCAGGTGGGTTTTGGTAACTTGTTTGACTAAAATAGAAATAAAATAAAAGAAAGATGATATCATCCCTTTTCACCATTTCTTCTCCACCAAAAATTCAGCCATTGTTTGGGTTTGAAATCTTGAAAATTTTAGCAACTTGTACCCCTCTCAAGTAAGTGATTTTGATGGTCTTTCTTGATGATTTTTGTATTTTTAGAACCCTTGTTGCATGAGCTTTCAAATGAGGGGACTATTTTGTAAAATGATTGAAAGTCTAGGGTTTTACCATAAGAGTGTTCATGTTGTTTTTTGAAATTTTATGGAATAAAATGAATCATGGTTGTGAAATAAACAACTTTTGTGAAGGGACTTCTCATGAAAACCCTAATAGGACCATTTTGTAAATTTTGTAAAATAGATAGTAATGTTGTGAAATATTGGAAATTTGGGGTTGTCATAAGAGAGATAAATGGTCGTTTACGCTTGACTAATAAGGAAACTCAATAAAAATCGATTTTCAGGCCAAGGGGTAAAATAGTCATTTTGTGAAAGTCTAGGGGCAAAATGGTCATTTTGCCCAAATTATAATTTATTGAGCATTTATATTTAATTGATGATTAAATGACTAAATGTTGTCATTTTAGATCAAGAAATACAAAATCTGAACTTAGACCAGGGGAAGGCCAAACAAGTAGATTAAATCAACTAGTCGCCCCATTTTGAGTGCCGAGGTAAGTTGTATGTAAATAATACAACTACATTGTTATTATATGTGTTTGAATTGATATAGCATAAATCGCTTAATTGTGGTAATAAAATTACATGATGATAATTGAGATAATATAACTCCCGGGTGAACCTTCGGAACAAATCGGATATTCATGCCATGACATTTAGGTCATTTGTGTGCTAGTGTAAGACATGTTTGGGACATGCATCGACCACATTATGAGAGCCAGTGTAAGACCATGTTTGGGACATGGCATCGGCATTGAGAAGAGAGCTAGTGTAAGACATGTCTGGGACATGCATTGGCTACGAGATGTGTCAGTGTAAGACCATTTCTGGGACATGGCATCGACACGTATAGAGGTGTCAGTGTAAGACCATGTTTGGACATGGCATCGGCACGGAGATGTGAGAGCCAGTGTAAGACCATGTTTGGGACATGACATCGACTTAATGGATGAGCCAGTGTAAGACCATGTCTGGGACATGGCATCGGCATTACACCCTATGTTTAAGGCTTAGTGAATATCCGATAGCATTCCAAATGGTTCAATGATGAGAGTTACAGTTTAAGTTAAACGAGAAAAGTATAACCATGTTGTGAGTGATACAGGTACCTATTGAAATGCATGAGACGTGAGCTTAATATATTTTATGTGAAATGTATTGGATAGTTATAAGTAAGTTGTGCTTATGCCTACTTTAGTACTATGAGCATGATGATGAATGGTAAAGTTGTTGTTATATTTATTGCATGCAACTTACTAAGCTTTGTGCTTACTCCCTCTCCTTTCCATTTTCTTAGAGTGCCGTCTAACTAGCTCGAGGATCAACAAACATCGGAGGTATCGATCACACTATCAGCTGAAGCACTCGGTATAATTAGACTTAATATTTTGAGTATGGCATGTATAGAAACTTAGACTTTTGAGCTTTGTGTCATTCTTAATTGGTCAAATGTAATGGCTTACTTTAACATTTGATTCATTTTGTATAAAGCCATGAAAAATGGCTAATTTTGGAGGTTATCATATGAATGCAAGATAGTCTTTCACGAATGTGAAATTGATGGAATGTTTGAATATATGAAATGTACATAAGCCTTAGCTATGGTTGTTTGGCTGAGAAATCATATTAAGTTAGATTTTGCAAAGTTGGTTGGCATTAGATTGTGTTTCAGGGTGGCAAAAGGCTTGGTAGATAGCCTCATATTATCCACACAGGTAGACACACGGGCGTGCGTCTAGGCCGTGTGTGACACATGGCTAGCCCCATGGGCGTGTTGTCCGGTCATGTGTCCCTTGCATGTAAAATTTCCAAGTCAATATGCATGGTAGTAAACACACAGGTAGAGACATTGCTGTGTGTCTCAGCTGTGTGGAGGACACGGGCACTGGCCACGGGCATGTGCCTTGGCCGTGTGCCCCTTATTAGATGCTGACGTCAGAAATAGAATGTCAAGGTTTTTGGGCACGAGATAGAACACGGGCGTGTCATGGCCGTGTGAGGGATACGGGCCATAGACACGGATGTGTGTCAGGCCTTGTGAAAACCCCTGTAGGTTCAAATTTAGAATTTAATTCACACGGGTATAGGACACGGGCGTGCCCCTAGATGCTTGGGCCGTGTGTGTCACACGGGCCATCAACACAGCCATGTTGTAATAATCACACGGGCGTGTGCCATGCTTTAAGGGTCATTTTTATTAAGTCAATTTAAGGATCTGAGTTGGTTCCGAATGGTTTCCAATGAGAGCTTGAGGCCTCGTAGGCTCACATTAAGGAGTTTAAATAAGGTTCGAAAAAAAGTTTTAAGTTTGATCAAGTCTTGGCGAGTCGGAAATGATTGTATGCATGTAGTTAAGTATGGTAATGCCTCGTACCCAGTCTCGGCCTCAGACTCAGGTAAGGGGTATTACATTTAGTGGTATCAGAGCTATAATTTAGTCAGTTTTAGGACTAACCTAGCGTGAGTACGAGTTTATCTATACATGCCATAATTGTATATTGATAGTGTGACGACTCCTGACGAGATAAATTGTGTTTTTATTTATATAGTAAATGGATCCTGACGTAGCTACGGTGGATAACGTAGAAAGTAATGCACCAGCTCCCGCTGAAGGGACAACGCCAGTAGATGGTAGGCCCGTGATAATGAGTCAGGGCAGGGCGGAGGGGCTAGAGAAGCTTACCTCCACATGATGGACGCTTGGACACGGAGTTTGTTCGTGCGAATCTGAACACTCCACCTCCCCCACCTCCTCCAATTGTTTAGTATGCCCCTGTAACTCCACAAGTAATGGATATGGTTAGGAGGGAGAAACCCCCTATAGATAAAACACGAAAGCAAGGGGCCGAGGAATTTCGAACAAATATTGATGATGACACCGAAAAAGCCGAGTTTTGGTTGGAAAATACCATCAGGGTATTTGATGAATTATTATGCACGCCGGAGGAGTGTATAAAGTGTGTAGTGTCACTCCTATGAGATTCGGCTTACCAATGGTGGAATACTCTTGTGTCAGTCGTACCAAGAGAGTGGATAACATGGGAATTATTTCAGGTAGAGTTCCGAAAGAAGTATATTAGCCAGAAGTTTATAGACCAGAAAAGGAATGAGTTTTTAGAGCTGAAGCAAGGCCGTAGGATGGTGACCGAATACGAGTGTGTGAGACTCAGCAAGTATGTGCGAGAGTGTGTATCTACAGAAGCCATTATGTGCAAGAAGTTTGAATATGGCTTCAACGAAGACATCCATTTATTAGTTGGCATCTTGGAGATAAGGGAATTTGTGGTACTCGTGAAAAGAGCATGTAAGGCCGAAAAATTGGCCAAAGAGAAGAGAGAAACTGACATTGAGTACCGAGACTCAAGGGAAAGACAGATGGGGAACAGTGCTCAACCAAATAGGCCAGAGTGTTCACAATGCGGTAGGCATCATTTCAGCAAGTGCCAAGGGAATGAGAAGGGTTGCTTCAAATGTGGATCACTAGACCACTTCATCCGAAACTATCCCAAATTAGAAGATAAAAAGAAAAAGCAAGATGTGAGGGTGAATAGTACTCCTTCAAGGGGTAGACCACATAAGAACCCTAGAAGTGGGGCTAGCAGTAGAGGTGCACCAAGAGATGCTGCAGTGAGGTCCGAGGGCAGAGCACCTGCAAGAACTTATGTGATACGTGCCCATGAAGAGGCAGAATCTCCTGATGTGATCACGGGTACCTTCTCTATTCATGATATACCTGTTGTTGCTTTAATTGATTTTGGGTTTACCCACTCTTATATTTGTATAGAATTGATACCCCGTATGAACATGCTAGTAGAGTCTACCGAATTTATGATAAAAGTGTAAAACCCTATAGGCAGACACGTGTTAGTTGACCAAGTGTGTAGAAATTGTCCTTTGACAATTAGAGGCCACTATTTTCTGGCTAACTTAATGTTATTGCCATTTAATGAATTTGGTTTAATCTTTGGGATGGATTGGTTGACGTCTCATAGTGTGGTAGTGGATTGTGGAAGAAAAGTTATTGAGTTGAAGTGTGAAAGCGAGGATGCTCTTCGGGTTGAATCAAATAGAACGGATAACTTGCCTGTGGTGATATCATCCATGTTGGCGGTGAGATATTTGAGAAAAGGGTATGATGCTTACTCGCTTTTATGCTGAATACTCAAATGTCTGGGTCAAAAATTGAATCAGTACCAATAGTTTGTGAGTTCACATATGTGTTTCTGGAGGAATTACCCGAATTACCTCCCGTGAGGGAAGTTGAATTTGGAATTGAGTTAGTCCCCAGTACAGCACCCACCTTGATTGCTCCGTATAGAATGGCTCCTACGGAGTTGAAGGAGTTGAAGGTTCAGCTACAAGAATTGACTAATAAAGGTTTAGTGAGACTGAGTTTTTCCCCATGGGGTGCTCCTGTACTTTTTCTAAAGAATAAGAATGGATCGATGAGATTGTGCATAGACTACAAACAGCTCAACAAGATGACTGTGAAGAACAAGTATCCCTTGCCAAGGATCGATGATTTGTTCGATCAGTTGAAAGGAGCTACCGTGTTTTCTAAAACTGACTTAAGGTCTGGCTACTACCAGCTAAGGGTTAAGGAGCAAGATGTACTGAAAACTGCATTTAAGACGAGGTATGGGCACTATGAGTTTCTTGTTATGCCCTTCGGTTTAACAAATACCCCTGCGGTGTTCATGGATTTGATGAACCGTATTTTCCGATCGTATTTGGATAAGTTCGTAGTGGTCTTTATTGACGACATACTGATTTACTCATGTGATGAGAGTGAGCATGCAGAGCATCTTAGAACAGTTTTACAAACCTTGAGAGATAAGCAGTTATATGCCAAGTTCTGTAAGAGTGAATTTTAGCTTAAAAAGGTTGGATTCCTAGGACACATCGTGTCGAGAGATGGGATCAGAGTTGACCCAAGTAATATCTCGGCTATTGTTGAGTGGAAATCGCCGAAGAATGTGACAGAGGTTCGAAGCTTTCTGGGTTTGGCAGGATATTACAGAAGATTTGTGAATGGACTCTCTATGATAGCCACTCCAATGACGAGGTTGTTGCAAAAAGATGTCAAGTTCGAATGGTCAGAGAAGTGCCAATAGAGTTTCAAGAAATTAAAGGTCTTGTTGACCGAAGCCCCGATTTTAATGCAACCAGAATCGAGGAAAGAATTCATGGTATATAGCGATTCCTCCTTAAATGGATTAGGGTACGTGCTCATGCAAGAAGGCAAAGTGATAGCATATGCCTCGAGACAGCTAAAGCCCCACGAGAAGAATTATCTTACACACGATTTGGAGCTAGCAACCATCATGTTCGCATTAAAAATTTGGAGACACCATTTGTATGGCGAGAGATGTTGAGTGTTCACCGATCATAAAATTCTCAAGTATTTAATGATTCAAAAGGAGTTGAATCTACGGCAATGAAGGTGGCTAGAGTTGATAAAGGATTACGAGTTAGTGATTGACTACCACCCGGGGAAGGCGAATGTAGTCGCCGACGCTCTGAGTAGAAAATCATTGTTCGCCTTGAAAGCTGTGAATGCTCAGTTGACCGTGACTAATGATAGCTCGATTCTAGCCAAGATGAGAGCTAGACCTACGTTCCTTCAAGAGATTTGTGAGGCTTAAAAAGGTGATAGAGACTTGCAAGCTAAAATAGCTCAGTGTGAGATGGGAAATGAATCAGAGTTTAGTATTGGTACTGAAGGTTGCATGATGTACCGAGACCCAGTTTGTGTACCCAAGGATAATGAGCTTATTCAGAGGATTTTGCGAGAGGCACATAGTGGTCGCTTGTCTATCCATCCTGGTAGTACAAAAATGTATTACAACTTGAAGAAAATGTACTGGTGGTCAGGGATGAAAAGAGACATTTCTGAGTTTATTTCTAAGTGTCTAGTTTGTCAACAAGTAAAGGCCGAACACCAAGTACCTTTAGATTTACTTCAGCCTGTAATGGTTCCCAAGTGGAAATGGGACCGAGTAACCATGGAATTTGTGTCAGTGTTGCCTTTGACACCAAGGAAAAACGATTCAGTTTGGGTCATTGTTGATAGGCTTACTAAGTCAGCACATTTTATACTAGTGCGTACCGACTATTCCCTTGAGAAATTGGCCGATCTATATGTTTTTGAGATCGTGAGACTTCATGGGGTGCCCTTGTCGATTATTTTGGATAGAGATCCAAGGTTTACCTTGCGGTTTTAGAGGAAGTTGCAAGAGGCATTGGGAATGAAACTGAATTTTAGCACGGGATTTCACTCGCAAACCGACGGTCAGTAGAAGAGAGTAATACAGATCTTAGAAGATATGTTGCGGTGTTGTGTTCTTGAGTTTCAAGGTAGTTGGAAAAAGTATTTACCACTGGTGGAATTCGCCTACAAAAATAGTTATCAGTCGAGTTTGAAAATGGCGCCCTATGAGGCTTTATATGGGCGTAAGTGCCGAACGCCTTTATATTGGACCGAGCTGAGAGAGAATTAGATTCACGGGGTCAACTTAGTTAGAGAGATTGAAAAAAAGGTTAAAGTGATTCGTGATTGTATAAAGGTCGCATCGGATAGACAGAAATCCTACGCAGATTTGAAACAGAAAGAGATCGAGTTTCAAGTCGGGGATAAAGTGTTTTTGAAGGTATCCTCGTAGAAGAAGGTTCTCCGATTCGGAAGGAAAGGCAAATTAAGTCCATGGTTTATTGGACCTTATGAGGTGACCGAGAGAATTAGACCGATAGCATACCGATTAGCCTTGCCTCGTGAGCTAGAGAAAATTCATGAGATGTTCCATGTATCGATGTTGCGCTGCTACCGATCTGATCCCTCACACGTAATTTTACCAGAAGAAATTTAAATAAGCCCGGATATGACCTATGGTGAAAAACCAATTAAGATTTTGGATTGAGCGGTCAAGAAACTAAGAAATAAAAGTGTAGCACTTGTGAAGGTTTTGTGGCATAGACACGGAGTCGAGGAAGCCACATGGGAACCTAAAGAGACTATGAGAGAGCAATACCCGAACTTATTCACCAGTAAGATTTTCGGGGACGAAAATCCTTAAGGGCAAAGAATTGTAACAAACCGATTTTGAGGCTAGTGGGAGCAGTGGTTATGGAACCACTATTTCAAAGCTGTAGAAATTATTTTAATATTATTTTATGTGTGATGACATGATTATAAAGGTGCATGAAAATTTTGGTGAATTAATTTTAGCGTTTGAGAGCTTAATCACGAAAAATGACTAAATCGCATAAAGTGTAAAAGTCCTATTTTGATAGCTAAGGGTGTCAAATGGTTAGAAAACAAAATTTGGGGGTATTTAAAAGGCAAATAGACCCTAAAAAGAGTGCTTGGCCGGCCATGAGGACAAGTATGGTCAAAAAGTCAAATTAGGTAGGTTTTGGTAGCTTCTTTAACTAAAATAGAAATAAAATAAAAGAAAGATGATATCATCCCTTTTCACCATTTCTTCTCCACCAAAAATTCAACCATTTTTGAGGTTTGAAAGCTTAAAAATTTCAGCAACTTGTAACCCTCTCAAGTAAGTGATTTTGATGGTCTTTCTTGATGATTTTTGTATTTTTAGAACCCTTGTTGCATGAGCTTTCAAATGAGGGGACTATTTTGAAAAATAATTGAAAGTCTAGGGTTTTACCATAAGAGTGTTCATGTTGTTTTCTGAAATTTTATGGAAGAAAATGAATCACGGTTGTGAAATAAACAACTTTTGTGAAGGGACTTCTCATGAAAACCCTAATAGGACCATTTTGAAAAGTTTGTAAAATAGGTAGTAATGTTGTGAAATATTAGAAATTTGGCGTTATCATAAGAGAGATAAATCACCAGTTACGTTTGACTAATAAGGAAACTCGATAAAAATCGATTTCTGGGCCTAGGGGTAAAATAGTCATTTTGTGAAAGTCTAGGGGCAAAATGGTCATTTTGCCCAAATTATAAATTATTGAGCGTTTAGATTGAATTGATGATTAAATGACTAAATGTTGCCATTTTAGATCAAGAAATACAAAATTCGAACTTAAACCGGGGGAAGGCCAAGCAAGTAGATTAAATTAACTAGTCGCCCCATTTTGAGTGTCGAGGTAAGTTCTATGTAAATAATACAACTACATTGTTATTATATGTGTTTGAATTGATATAGCATAAATTTCTTAATTGTGGTAATGAAATTACATGATGATAATTGAGATAATATAACTCACGGGTGAACCTTCGGAACAAATCGAATATTCGTGCCATGACATTTGGGTCATTTGTGTGCTAGTCTAAAACATGTCTGGGACATGCATCGGCTACAACATGTGTCAATGTAAGACCATGTCTGGGACATGGCATCGGCACATATAGAGGTGTTAGTGTAAGACCATGTCTGGGACATGGCATCGACACAGAGATGTGAGAGCCAATGTAAGACCATGTCTGGGACATGGCGTCGGCCTCGATTTCGATAGTTAGTGTAAGACCATGTCTGGGACATGGCATCGACTTGATGGATGAGCCAGTGTAAGACCATGTCTGAGAAATTGTATCGACATTACACCCTATGTTTAAGGCTTAGTGAATATCCGATAGCATTCCAAATGGTTCAACGGTGAGAGTTACAGTTTAAGTTAAACGAGAAAAGTATAACCATGTTGTGAGTGATACAGGTACCTATCGAAATGTATGAGACGTGAGCTCAATATATGCTATGTGAAATGTATTGGATAGTGATAAGTAAGTTGTGCTTATGCCTACTTTAGTACTATGAGCATGATGATGAATGGTAAAGTTGTTGTTATATTTATTGCATGCAACTTACTAAGCTTTATGCTTACTCTCTCTCCTTTCTATTTTCTTATAGTGCCGCCTAACTAGCTCGAGGATCAACAGACATCGGAGGTATCGATCACACTATCAACTGAAGCACTCGGTATAATTATCCTTAATATTTTGAGTATGGCATGTATAGAAACTTAGACTTTTGAGCTTTGTGTCATTTTTAATTGGTCAAATGTGATGGCTTACTTTAACATTTGATTTATTTTGTATAAAGCCATGAAAAATGGCTAATTTTGGAGGTTATCATATGAATGCAAGATAGTCTTTCACGAATGTGAAATTGATGGCATGTTTGAATATATGAAATGTACATAAGCCTTAGCTATGGTTGTTTGGTTGAGAAATCATATTAAGTTAGATTTTGAAATGTTGGTTGGCATTAGATTGTGTTTCAGGGTGGCAAAAGGCTTAGTAGATAGCCTCATATTGTCCACATGGGTAGACACACGAGCATGTGTCTAGGCCGTGTGTGACACATGGCTAGCCCCATGGGTGTGTTGTCCGGCCGTGTGTCCTCTGCATGTAAAATTTCCAAGTCAGTATGCATGGTAGTAAACACATGGGCAGAGACACGGCCGTGTGTCTCAGGCGTGTGGAGGACACGGCCACTGGCCACGAGCGTGTGCCTTGGCCATGTGCCCTTTATTAGATGCTGACATTAGAAACAGAATGTCAAGGTTTTTGGACACGGGCTAGGACACGGGCGTGTCATGGCCGTGTGAGGGACACGAGCGTGTGTCAGGCCGTGTGAAAATCCCTGTATGTTCAAATTTAGAATTTAATTCACACGGGTATGGGACACGGGCGTGCCCCTAGAATTTAGTTATTTATACTTTAATTTGAAATATTAGATTTCTATAATCTTTTTTATTTAAAATATGAGTTATTTTATACAATTTTGTGTCAAATATAAAAATAAGATAAAATAATTTTTTTATGCCCTCACTGTTTATAGTTTCTTAATTTGATTTTTACTTCTTAAACGTAAAAGTATGTTTTTTAAAAATAAAAATATAATTTTCAAATAAAATTTATATTTTTCAAAAAAAAGTAAAAATTTTAAAAGTTATTAAAAAACAAATAATTTCAAAGAGATAAACAAATTCGAAGTGAAAGCTTTAAATAAAAATCAAGAAGAGAATTTAAAGTTTGATTGTTTGGAGCTTTATCCACGTGAATATCTAACTCTCACACAGAAAAATCACCACAATTTCTTTTTGTATTTTTTAGATTTACATTATTGAATTTTTATCCCCAACGACAAGCGAACGGGCATTTTCGAGGACTAGCCCGCTTCTCATTACTCAAGAGGGAAATTCCTCGCACATAATTAAGGGAGCCATTGAAAGGTGACCAAAACACCAGAAACGGGGATTACCCGAGCTAATGATAGAGGCGGTCCTTCATGACACGAGAGTTGGATTACACTTTGGAGTTGATCAAACTCTGGCTCACCTAGAAAGGCATTCTTATTGGCAAGGAAAACCTTTTTGTTATGAAATTTTTTTTTTTTTTAGATTTTTTGAGGTTTTTTTTTATAATTTATAATTTATTATTATTTTCTCTTCTTATAAACAAACTATAAAAAATTTATAATTCGAGAAATGGGCTTTTCTCAAATCTTTTCATTGAAAACACTAAAAAAATGTAATTTTAAAATCATTTTAATATTTTTTTATGTAGATTTAAAAAGTAAAAATTAAATTAACTATAAACATTATTTTATTTTTTTATAATTGCTACATCAATAATTTAAGGAAAAAATATGAAGAAAGGACTAAAATTTCCAAATAAAGAATATAAAAACTTAATGTCTCAAATTAAATATGCTAGTATTTAGCATATTTAATTTTCTATTTAAAAAAAAAAAGTTTATCTGGAATTTGATGGTTTCGTGTTCTGTTTTTGTCAACCCTAGTGGACAGTGGTTTGGTATGGGTTGTTTCCCAATAATTAGAAGAAAAGAGTCATGGGCCTAAGACGCTCAGGTCAAGTCCAGCCCACGATATCCCCCGCTATTCACTTGAATTCTGGTTTTTCTCATCTCCTCATCGTGCGTCCCTTTCTCTAGAATTTCTTATTTTACTTCTTTTCCTTTTTTAATCCCAGACATGCTCTAATTATTTAAATAATTTGGTTTGTTCTCTAACGGAGTTTGGTTAAATATTACTATTTAATCGTTGGATAGGCATGTTTTAGTGTATAACTTAGTAATTCAATTAGTAACATTTAATCACTTTTATGACTTATTTTTAGTAAAAAAAAAGGTAATTTTTTTTATTTTAAAGAAGTATTATTTTTGAAAAAAATTATTACTTATCTTTTTAATTTTAAATTTAAATTTGTAATAAATAAATCTATTTTTACACCAGTAACTAAAAGATATTAGTTTTTAATTTAACTTTAATAATATATAAGCATTTTCATTAATATTTTGATATATGTTAAAACGGTAAAATCAACTTTTAGTCTTGGCAGTCGAGCCTAGAATGACAAGTACATTTTCTACTATCCAACCTTCACCATATTCAATCTCCATTCTATGGTTTTGCTTGATAGAGTAGAAAGGAAAGATGGAAAATATAAATTTCCTTGTAAGCTTGGTAGAAAATTGAGAAAAATTAAAAAAAAAAATTTCCATTCATTTTTTAATAGAGTTAAAAAATAAATAAATAAATAAATATTTAAAAATATATATAATTTTAAATTAAAATATACTCCTCTTTCATTTTCTCTTCTTATCATTTTAATTTAAAAGAATTAATTTTTATATATTAAAATAAAAATAATTATTTTTTCTATTAACTACACTCAAAATTTATTTTCTCTTTCTACCTCTTCAATTTTCCATGGCGCATTTTATTTCTCTTTGGGATGATTGAAGATGAAATATAAGCAAAAGCACCTTTATATTAACTTATTGATCTTCTTTAAAGGAAGACATTTAAGAAAAAGAAACGCATGGGATTGTGGAAACGGTCAGAACAAAACACCACTATTTAATACTTAAATAATCAAAACTGCATGACAGCCATTTATACCAATATTAAAACATGTAAAGTTAGTAAAAAGAATATAGGGTTTTCCTGCAAATTTCTCTTTTCTGCGTTCTTTTGACCTTCAAAACAGATTTTATTGCCCTATATTTCTTCCATAAAACATTAATTAATGGAAAAAAGAAAGAAAAGTGTATCTGACTTGCTTTTCAGGTTCTAATGGAGACGGTGAAGAAAGTTTCAATCGGGATCCACTGCATAGAGTCCGTCAACGTCATGCATGCATGCTTTGCATCAAATACGCCATAACATGCATAGGCAGAAAGTATCTGATGAAGTAAAAACTATTAGAATCTGCATACGTAATTTTTGTTTTCGTTACGTTTTATTTTGATTTGAATTAATTATACAAGTGAAGAGGTGATCGACATATATATATCTTAAGAAAAGAGCATTGAATTGAGATAGTCTACAATAACAATCTTTGAACTTAATTTAAGATATTAAAAGTTTTGAAATATGGTTAAGAGGACCTTTGTTGCTCTAAAGAAATATTTTCACATATTAACAACATGATCTTAGTATGTGTATATATATATATATATAAGGTTAGATTTTACTATCATGTTACATACTTCATAACTTCTTTCATAGGTGAATTTAGGTTGATCCATACTTTAAGGAGTACATAGAAGAAAAGAGGTTTTGATAATATTAATTATACAGATTTAGATTTAGATGATGATGAATTCACTCAATGACTAATATTTGATGAATAGAAGGTTTTGTTAAATATTAAAGAGGAAATAACCCAACAAATATGGAACAGTAGAACACTTAAATAAAATTAAATATGACGTTTATTTTTCTTGTTATTTTTATTAGTATTGTATTATCAACTATTTTTTTGGACTAACGTAATACATATAATGATTTGATTTTAATTTTTGTTACTTGTTTAGAAATTTTTTATCGTGTTAATAACATTTTATAGTAATTAATATTTTTTTAAAATATAAATTATGTAATTGTGTAATTACAATTTGTATTACCAAACACGACATAGATAATTATAATGTAATTACATTCTATCAATGAACCACGTCTAGAAAATTACATTTCTTTGTAATTACAAGATAATATAATTACTGCTCTAATAATTAGACTTTTATTCTTATTATTTTATGTTGTCCAAATGCAACTTAAAACAAATGAATTGGAGGTCAGATGATGAAATATATTTGTTAAATTTATTAGATGTTAAACTTTGTTTTGAAAGGATGCGATGTTAATTTGAATAAACAATTATTAACACATTCGTTAAAACAACTCATTTAATTTTGATCATTAATTTTTATTAGTACTTTCTTTAAATTTTTAGGATTATAAATAAAAGATATTCACGAGCATAATATATAAATACTTGTTTAAATAATAATAGCATTAAATTAAATTAATAAAACGAATATTAGATAAAATCATGAAAGAATCCATAGAAAACATATAAATATGCGTAAGAGGCACCATGGCAATTTGTCTTTAATTTAATTCTTTTATAAAATCTTTTTATTAATTCTTCAAAGCATGAGTTGCGGTTGAACTTATTTAACAAGTTTTTAGATATAGAAAGACAAAACCCTTTGACACGGTAAAAAAGGAAGAAAGCATTGAACTTGAATTGGTAAGTGTTACACTACTTTTGATTAAATAAAAAAAAAACTGCATTTACTTAACACCAATAATATTGGTAAAAGAATTATATAAAATATATTAAAATTTGAATGAATATTTAGTTAAAATGATAAAATTAAATATTTAAAAATTTTAGTGTTTTAAATTTAAATCTCATTTTATGATTTTATTAATTTTATATAAAAATATCAAAAGATAAAAATACTCTTATAATTTTATTTTATTTTTGATAAAAACGACCCAAAGGGTAAAAAAACTCAATTAAAAGCATCATGAATTACACTGTTATGGATTTCAAAAAGATAATCCACTTTAAAAAGCAAATTACATCTCTTTTTAATAGCCAAATTACAAAGCAAATCTGCAACTTTGTTGCTGTTACGGTTAGCCCATTTCATTTGAACCGACTCAAATCTATTAAAATCCATACACACCTTTTTAGCATACCGACCGAGGATAGTCAAATCTTCATTACGTTTGTTTACTTTATTAACCAAATTTGCATTATCCGATTAGAAGATGATGTTTGGCACATTCAACGTGGTTGCCAGCTGCAGGCTTCTATTTCAGCCCAATTTGCGTCTAGCTGTTTTTCTTTAAAACCATAGCAACCCCCAGTAACAAAACCATCCGAGTCTCTGACAAAAACACCATACCCCACACCACCATTTGAGATAGCCACGTCAAAATTAATTTTTATATAGCCGATCAGTGGTTTCATCCAATTTTTATTTGCCAAAGTGTGAGGGATAATAGGGGGCTCCGCAATGTTGTAAATTCTGAAGTCGTCACTAAGGGTTTTTGCCTTTTCCCAAACCTTTCCAGCAACATCCCCCTTTCCATTGAAGACCAGATTATTTCTATGGTTCCAAATATTCCAAAGGAGGGTGAAGAAATCAGCAGCGGCTTTGGCATCTAGCACGCGAAGGACATCTTCTAACCAATCGATACAGCGGTCATAAATCCCTTCCATCAATCTGTTATTTAAGCCGCCAAGAGTAAGGATCTCACGAGACACAGGGCAATCTTTCATTACATGGATGATCGTCTCTGCACTATTTTTGCGTCTGGGACAGGTATTGGAAAAATTTTGCCCGACACGAGCAATGTTGTCATAAGTGGGCAGGAGGTCGTGGCCCAGTCTCCAACTAAAAAAATTGATCTTTGGAAGCATGTTTAATTTCCAGATTATTTTCCAGAAAATCTTGTGAGGGCCGAAACCAATCCTCTTAAGTAAGGACTAGGAGTAAGCTGACTTTGACGTGTAAACCCCATGCGTATTATGAAACCAAATTCTACCATCTTTAACGCCAGTATGAGGAATGGGAATATTACATATTTGATCCCCCAACATGCTACCATATAACTCGATAATCCTATCCTCTTTCCAAGTCTTACGATTAGGGTCCCATAAGTCCCTCACTTTCCTCTCATTAACATGCAATTTATCCCTCTAAACAGAATCCCCATTCAGGCCTTCAAAACTCCACTGATCCCTACAAATATCAATTATATTGTCGTCCCACACAAGCCACATAACCCCTTTTTAAAAAACTCAGCTGCCTTAGATATATTAGTCCATGTGTACGAAGGCTTATCACAGGATTTAGAACATAAAATATCCCCCTCCGGAAAGTACTTAGCACTTAAGACTCTGAAACATAACGTATCCTTGAACTGCATCAACCTCCAGACTTGCCTACCAGGGAAAGCCAAGTTAAACAACTTCATGTCCTTAAAACCCATACCCTCATTTCCGTTGAGGTAACACATTCTCTCCCATTTCATTATGGCCCAACCCCACGTCTTCTCATTACTAGTCCACCAAGTGCGACTCATTTTCAAGTGGAGATCATCGATGATAACTTTAGGTGCGAGGAACACCGAGAATGCGTACGTCGGGATAACTATCAAACTTATCAACCATGCACATACCAAGCATATTACAAAAAAGGTGCCTATTTTGCCAAGGGGTTTTCGGACTAAACATAATCATGGACTTATCTTTGTTAATATTCTGGCCCGAATCTTTTGAAAAAATTGTCAAAATTTTCACAATTTCCTCAACATCTTTTTCCTTATTACGAACAAACAGTAGGGCGTCATCAGCAAAAAATAGGTGATTTATTCTGGGACCGTTTATGCTAGCCCGAATTCCTCTAATCACATTATTATTTTAAGCTTGAATTAACAATTTTGATAAGGCTTCCATGCAATAAAAAAAGAAAAAGATAAAGATAAAGAGAGAGGGGATCCCCCTATCTAAGGCCCCTTTTCCGGAATAATAGTCTCTGAAAGGGTGGGATTGCACTTTACAACATAACCGACAGAACGAACACAGTTCATGATTTGGTCTACCCAAATGTCTGCATAACCCATCCTTCGCATAACTTCCTCAATAAAGTTCCACTTGACGTGGTCATATGCCTTTGCTCATATCAAGTTTGATAACGAAGCTCTTCTTAGGACCGTTATTTGCACTTTGTAAGTAGTGAACTAATTCATCGCAATTAAAATTTTGTCGTGAATCATTCTCTCAAGTACAAACACACTTTGATTTTGGCTAATGCACTTCGGAAGGGTAGCCTTTAGCCTATTAGCTAAAACTTTGGCAATAATTTTATACAAAACCCTGTAAAGGCTAATAGGCCTAAAATGAGTCATGTCAACAGGTTCATTAATTTTTGGGATTAAGACAATAATGGTCTCATTTATACTATTTACAGTTCTCTTCCCACGGAGGACATCATGGCATAATTTTAAAACATCAGCTCCTACCACTTCCCAGTTATCTTTAAAAAAACTTCCTGAAAGGCAGTCAATTCCAAGAGCTTTTCTAGGGTACATTTGGTTGAAAGCTTCCACTATTTCCTTGTTAGTGAACTCCTTGGTCAAATTCTCGTTCATTTCCCCTGATACACAATTATCAATATATTCAACATTCAGTTGGGTATTAGAAGATAAAGATAAAACGAATAAATTTTGAAAATACTTCCTAGCCATCGGACAAATGTCCTTCGTATTTTCTTTCCAGCATCCATGAATATCTTTGAGCCTATCAATACCATTTTTTTTTCTTCTATTAGTTGCTCTAACATGAAAAAACCTGGTGTTTCTATCGCTTTCTTTTAGCCACTGGATCCTTGACCTTTGCGCCCAGTACTTCTCCTCTTTGTCCAAAAGATGCCCGAGCTTCGATCTCATGGCTTTTAATCTGTTCCCATCATACCTACTACCCGGACCATCAATGATGTTATTAATTTTTAACTTCAAGACCACCATTTGGTTTCTTATCTTATAGAATTGTTCGTACTGCCAAGGACCAAGGGTATGTCCCACCAACTCCATCTTTTCTAAAATGTCCATTGTGTTGTCATTCCACACCTTATTAATAATCTCCTTGGCATCTTTCTCCTTTGACCAGCATATATCATATCTAAAACTAAGTCTTTGATCCCTAGCTCCCTCTTTCAGCTTAAGAACCAATGGTGTTAAGACAACTTGCGATGTGATCCAAGCTTAACCGACGAATGACCTTTGTTTCGATGAAAGGAAAATTTGCCACCTCATCAGCCGATATCATGAAATGATCGAGTCTCTCTTTAACCATAGCATTCCCTTCAAGGTTGTTGACCCAAGTATACCAGCCCTTA
The DNA here is from genome assembly GCA_025698465.1 of Gossypium longicalyx. Lineage (NCBI taxonomy): Eukaryota > Viridiplantae > Streptophyta > Magnoliopsida > Malvales > Malvaceae > Gossypium > Gossypium longicalyx. The sequence continues at coordinate 52,934,736 of CM047006.1, read as the reverse complement.
TCCGTCTTTAAGTCAACTAAAGAGAGCTCCTCGACAACCTCACTAACTCATCCAACAAAGCCCTAGGTTTCCTACGACAGCCCTCTTTTCCAAGCAGTTAAGAATTGCATTGAAGTCTCCTCCGATAATCCAAGTTTCCTTGACAGTGCTTCCCACCATTTCAACATATCCCACGAGCTTCTTCTATTGTTAGGGTCGGCATTTCCATAGAACCCCGTGAATCTAAAGGAATCGCCATTATCCATATGAATCAAATAATCAATATGATTTTTAGAATAATTTTTTATTTTAACCTTTTTGCCCTCCTTCCACATCATCGCAAGACCGCCACTTTTTCCTATAACATTGACAACCATGCATTCATCCATCTTGCATTTGTTACGAATACGAGAAAACTTGTTATTTTGAACTTTAGTTTCGCATAGAAATATAACATCGGGATCATTTGCAATGAGAAGTTTCAACTCTCGAACTGTCGCAGGGTTTCTAATCCCACAATAGTTCCAACATAGGAGCTTCAACTCTCGAACTGTCGCAGGGTTTCTAATCCCACAATAGTTCCAACATAGGAGCTTCATTTCTCATTTCTCTTGGCGGGGCTGAACACTAGCCGCCGCCTTGCAAGGTGAGGTACCATCCATTAGTTTTCTGCGCACTAGATGAATTGAGCTATCTTCAACGATGTCCCCATTTCCACCTCTTGATTTTTTCCTTTTTGTTCGGTTCCTTCCTCCCCCATCACGTACCTCCCGAGCTTGTCGTTTTTCAATATGAGAGCTTGACCTAGATTCTTCATCTTCCACTTTATTTTTTTCTTTTTCAAATTCTCTCACCACTTCATTTGCTTCTTCTATTTTTTCTTTTTTATTTGCTTGTGTCTCACTATTACTTCCTTCTCCTCTTTCTAAGAACTCTACACCATTTCTCCAATTTCCTTTTCCTTCGGTTGTATTTCCCATTTGCACCCTTAACCAGTTTCCATATTGGAGTTCAGCTTTATCGAGTTCCTTTTGGCCTCCTTCTGCCATACATTTTTGTGTTTTGTGCCCTATAATACCACATTTGTAGCAAAAAGCCGGGAGTCGTTCATATTTTATGGCACAAACAATTTCATCATTCTCTTTTCCCACATAATAGACCACTCTTCTTAGGAGCATCAGTATATCTATTTTTACCTTAACTCGTATGTACTCTATCCACCTCTATCCCTGTCCCTCCAATCAATTGCCATCACCTCACCAATTGCTTCTCCCACTTCTAACGCTGTTTGTCTGTCCATTTGATCGAATGGTATGTTGTATACCCAGAAGGGTGAGAGGTTGAAAGTATACTCTTCTATCTCCTTATCCTTTTCATACAAAATTAGTGAAAACAGATTTTGATCGAAAAGCCATGGAGCAAGGTTTAATATTCTTGTTCTATCATCCACATCCCCGAATTTAACTAAAATGACTTTTTCCTTTAGTTCCACAAAATTCACCTCTTCTTTTGTATACCACACAAACTGTAAAACCCTATATATTGCTTCTTTATTGATTTTTTCGTTCGTCATAACTTGCTAATCGCCCATGCCTTATGGCCATTCCATTTGAAGAAAATGAGAATCTGCAAGAACTAAACACCCTCTTTGATTCTTCTTCAGAGACAGACAACTTTTCAAGAAGATCTTTCAACTCTTCCTCTATTGCTCGATCTGGGAAGAACCACAAAACACAGTTAAACCACAATACACTCCCCCGAAACCACCCACGTGAGACCTGAGCAAACCCCAAAAGAGGCTGCCTACCGATCCAACACCTGCACAATAGAGAAACACAGAGAAACACACAGAAATCCAAATAAAAATAACCAATCAATAGGAAAGCAGGAAGAAAACAAGAAAATAGTACCACAGAGGCCAAGAAAATCTAACGAACATGAAAACTCACCAAAGAAAAACCCCAAAGGAAAAACGAGTCACTAACAAGGAGAAAGAAGCACAGGCACCACAACGGAAAAACGATATGGAAAACAAGATAACAACCAACTTTTAAGGAACCTAACTTCTATAAACAACAGAAAAACACTAAAACCTAAAACGACCAAAATAAAGAGATAACAGAACACAAAAACTCAACACCTAATATAACACTAACTGGACTTGTCAAAAAGCCAATTTATTATTAACGTAAAAAAGTCAAAGAAAAGATTTATCATAAATGTTGTATCATGCATAGCCATACTAGATTTTGCATGAAAGAGGTACAAAAGCATGCATTCTATGATAAAAAATTAAACGAAAGGACTAAAAAAATGCAAAAAGAGCGACACAACCTTTTTCAAGAATCGATGACCTTTCCCATCTAGCAGGGCCTAATTTAGGCTAGAAAGTTTATGACCACCCACATAAGCACCATCCGTACTCCTTGGAGGGCATTCCACCGGTTCAACACAACCCCACCTTGGGCAGGGATAACAATCATTACACAGCCATTCTTTTAGAAAGAATAAAGATGGACACCGCAAAAAAAAAAAAAAAAAAAAAAAAAGAACGAAAAACCTCTCATTCTTAATATTTATAATAATATAATATACTTTGTAATAAGAAGTCTTTTTAGTTATTTTGTATGACTATATTATGTATGATAAATTAAAAAAATAAGTGTTGAATTGTAGTAAAATTTGTTTAGTGTATTATTTAAAATTAAATGATGATTATAATTATATTGTTTGATAAATGATAATATAATCTTAAATGAAATAGAATTAAATAAAATAAGAATAATAAATTTTATTCTTTATTAAGTGATAAGTAAATTCCTATGTACTTTAAACATATAATATTTTTATCTTTATATAAACATATAATATCTTTATCTTTGCATATCAGAACTGTTATTTAAGCTTGTTATTTAGTTAGTGAAACTAACAATTAAGTTTTAATTCAGTTTAATAAATATTATGAGGTTTTTTTTACATATAATTTAAAAAATATATATACATGTACAGTATTCAACCTAAGATGTTAATTTTTTCTTTATCTCATTTTTATCATTTCAACTAAAGTTATTTTTTTAATTTTTTTAATCAAATTTTTAAAATATATATATTTGTTAGAATTAAGTGACCCAAATTCTTATTTGAATAAAATACGATGGAAAATAAAATAAAAGTAAAATTCATATAGAACTAGACTTCTTTTATTTTATTTTAGAATAAGATTTTTTTAAACCTTATTAAACTTCATCTATTTTATATTGATTAGGATAAGGTGTTTCAATCCTACTAGAATATGGCTTTACAAGCCTATAAATAGACATAGTCTATTCCTCTTGTATTGATTCAAATTTTCGACATAGTGAATTTTCTTCTCCTCTGCCCGTGGTTTTTTCCCGATAGGGTTTCCACGTAAAATTTGTGTGTTCTTTATTTTATTTATTTTATTCTATTTTATTTTTTTTTTACAAATTGGTATCCGAGCTTCCGGGTTATTCATCTCGATCACGGTAATGGCGTCTTTGAAGTATGAAATTCATTGTTGGATCGCAACACCGCATTTGCTTTGTGGCAAATTAAGATGCAAGCAGTTCTTGCAGATGGATCTCCGGAGGATGCCCCGCTAGAGGATAGATAAGATGCCTTCGACATTTGCGGAGATGAAGAGAAAAGCGTAAGGATCGAAAGGCATTAACACAATTACATCCGCATTTGTCCAACGAAATTTTACAGGATGTGTGATGAAAAAGAAAACCGCCATTGCATTATGGAAGAGGCTAGAACAAATATGTATGTCGAAAACTCTAACAAGCAAGTTGCATATGAAGCAGCGTCTTTATGCTCATCGTTTGGAGGAAGGTGCGTCTGTACACGAACACTTAACAATGTTTAAAGAAATTCTTTCAAACTTGGAGGCCATGGAGGCTCAGTATGATAAGGAAGATCTAGGGTTGATTCTACTTTGTTCATTGCCCCCGTCTTATTCAACCTTTAGAGACACGATTTTATATAGCCGCGAGTCTCTCACAGTTGATGAGGTTTATGATTCTTTAACCCCGTATGATAAGATGAAGCATCTTGTGGTTAAACCCGACTCTCAGGGAGAGGGTCTCATTGTTCGTGGGAGACAAGATCGAAATGCTGATGATGATCGTGGTAGGACACAGGAACGGAATCCTTGTGGTAAATCTAAGGGTAGATCGAAGTCTTCAAACAGAGGTAAAACTTGTAACTTCTGCAAGAAAAAAGGGCACATTAAATCTGAGTGCTATAAGCTACAAAATAAGATTAAAAGGAGGCTGCGAATCAAAGGGAAAACAACCGAGAAAATTCGGTGAAGTCGATGTTGTAGAAGACTAAGCGATGGTGAACTTCTAGTCGCTTCTGTCAATGATTCTAAAGTAAGCGATGAGTGGATACTTGATTCAGGCTGCACCTTCCACATGAGTCCCAGTCGGGATTGGTTTACAACTTACGAAATAGTATCTGAAGGTGTTGCTTTGATGGGAAATAATGCTTCGTGTAAAATCGCAGGTGTTGGAACAATTAAAGTTAAGATGTTTGATGGAGTTGTCAGAACACTTAGTGACGTGCGGCATGTTTCAGAATTGAAAAGAAATTTAATTTCGTTGAGTATTCTTGATTCAAAAGGGTACAGATACACAGTTGAAAGTGGGGTTTTAAAGATTTCCAAAGGGTCCCTTGTTGTGATGAAAGGACAGAGAAAGATTGCCAAGTTATATATTTTGCGTGTGGTTCTCTCATTATGGTGATGCAGCTGTCGCTTCCTCTTCCTTGTCAGATGATGATATTACTAAACTTTGGCATATGCGCCTAGAGCATATGAGTGAGAATGGCATGGCAGAATTGAGCAAAAGAGGACTTCTTCATGGGCAAGGAATTTGCAAACTGAATTTCTGTGAGCACTATGTTTTTGGGAAGCAAAAGAGAGTTCGATTCACTAGAGGAATCCATAACACGAAGAGAACATTGGAGTATATTCATTCTGATCTGTGGGGGCCATCTAGAGTGCCTTCCAGAGGTGGAGCTAATTATATGCTAACCTTTATTGATGATTTTTCCAGAAAAGTTTGGGCGTTCTTCCCGAAGCGAGAAAAGTGATGTGTTTTCCGCATTTAAGTCTTGGAAAATTATGATTGAAAAGCAGACGGAAAAAGCAGATAAAATACCTCCGCATGCACAATGGCTTAGAGTTCATTCGATGAGTTTAATAGATTGTGCAAGTCGGAAGGAATCATGAGACACTTGACAGTTTGTCATACTCCACAACAAAACGGCGTTGCAGAACGAATGAACAGAACAATCATGGAGAAGGTTCGATGTATGTTGTCAAATGCCAACTTACAAGTCATTTTGGGCGGCGGCGCTTCATCGTATGTTTTTGATCAACCGATCTCCATCCGTTGCCATTGAGAAAAAGACTCCACAAGAGGTATGGTGCCGTAATCCTGCTAATTATTCGATTTAAAGATCTTTGGGTGTCCCTGCATATGCTCATGTTGATAATGGAAAATTGGAACCGAGATCCATTAAATGTGTTTTTCTTGGTTATAAAGCTGGTGTAAAAGGGTATAAGTTATGGTGTCCTAAAAATAGAAAAGTTGTGATCAGTAGAGATATTGTTTTTGATGAAACTGCTATGCTACCTAACTTATCTCTTAAAGACTCTTCCAATAAAGAAAATCAAAAGCAGTAGAGCATCGAGTTAATACAGAGTCAACTCCTCAAGCTAGTACAAAAATTGAGAATAGAGTTGCTTCTTCACCACAATACTCTATCGCCAAAAACAGAACTAGAAGAGAAATTAAACCTCCAAAGAAGTATACCGAGGCTGATCTAGTTACTTATGCTTTAAATGTGGCTGAAGATATAGATGTGAATCAAGAGCCATCTAATTATTCTGAGGCGGTTAGCTGTGAAGGCTCAAAAAAGTGGATGTTTGCTATGCAAGAAGAGATGGAATCACTCCACAAAAACAGAACATGGGACCTTGTGAAACTTCCTAAAGGTAAAAAGGCTGTTCGTTGTAAATGGGTGTTTAAAAAGAAAGAATGGACTCCAGGAGTTGAAGAACCCAGATATAAAGCAAGGCTTGTTGCAAAGGGTTACAGTCAAATTCTAGGAGTGGACTTCATGATGTGTTCTCCCAGTTGTTAAGCATAGTTCGATTCGAGCTTTGCTTGGTATTGTGGCCATGCATGATTTGGAGCTTAGGCGGTTAGATGTAAAAACCGTATTTTTACATGGAGAACTTGATGAGGATATTTACATGCAACAAACGTAAGGTTTTACAGTTTTGAGAAAAAGAGAACTATGTTTGCTTGTTGAAAAAGTCCCTTTACGGTTTGAAACTTGATCACCAAGACAAGTGGTACAAGAGGTTTGATTCCTTTATGACTTCTTATGATTTCAAAAGAAGTAGTTTTGATGATTGTGTTTACTTTAAAAAAAAAGCAGTGATGGTTCTTTTGTGTATCTACTTCTTTATGTTGATGACATGTTGATAGCAAACAAAAGATAAAGAAGAGATAAGAAAGGTCAAAGCCCAACTAAGTAAAGAATTTGAGATGAAAGATTTAGGACCAGCAAAGAAAATACTTGGTATGGAGATTCTCAGAGATAGAAAATCAAGTAAATTGTACCTAAGTCAGAAGGGGTACATTGAGAAAGTTCTTTGCAGGTTCAATATGCAGAGTGCTAAGCCTGTTAGTACTCCTTTAGCAGCCCATTTCAAACTTTCATCGGTTTTGTCTCCACAACCAGATGATGAGATTGAGTACATGTCACATGTTCCATACTCTAGTGCAGTGGAATCTCTCATGTATGCTATGGTTTGTTCACGTCCAGATTTATCATATGTAGTCAGTGCAGTTAGCAGATACATGGCAAATCCCGGTAAAGAACATTGGAAAGCAGTTCAGTGGATTTTAAGATACTTATGAGGCACTACTGATGTTTGCTTACAATTTGGAAGAACTAAAGATGGAGTCATAGGGTATGTTGATGCTGATTTTGCTGGAAACCTTGATAGAAGAAGATCTCTCACAGGTTACGTCTTTACAATCGGAGGTTGTGCAATTAGTTGGAAAGCCACTTTGCAAACTACAGTCGCTTTGTCTACCACTGAAAGCTCGAGTACATGGCGACATCGAGGCTTGTAAAGAAGCTATTTGGTTGAAGAGACTATTTAGTGAACTCAATGAAGACCTTCAAATCAGCACAGTATTTTGTGTGATCGAGTGCTATATTTCTTACAAAAGATCAAATGTTTCATGAGAGAACAAAACACATTGATGTTCGGTATCATTTTGTTCGTTATATTATTGCTCGTGGTGATATTGTTGTGAGCAAAATTAGTACTCATGAAAATCCTGCAAATATGATGACTAAGTCACTTCCTATAACCAAGTTTGAGCATTGTTTAGACTTGGTTGGTGTTCATTGTTGAAGTTAAACCCTTAAGGGGTTTTATGGAAGAGGTGGAGAACTTGTTTATTGAAAGTTCGCGATGAAGAACTTGTTCATTGAGAATTTGTGTCAAGGTGGAGATTGTTAGAATTAAGTGACCCAAATTCTTATTTAAATAAAATACGATGGAAAATAAAATAAAAGTAAAATCCATATAGAACTAGACTTCTTTTATTTTATTTTAAAATAAGGTTTTTTAAACCTTATTAAACTTCATCTATTTTATATTGATTAGGATAGGGTGTTTCAATCCTACTAGAATATGGCTTTACAAGCCTATAAATAGACATAGTCTATTCCTCTTGTATTGATTCAAATTTTCGACATAGTGAATTTTCTTCTCCTCTGCCCGTGGTTTTTTCCCGATAGGGTTTCCACGTAAAATTTGTGTGTTCTTTATTTTATTTATTTTATTTTATTTTATTTTTTTACAATATTTGTAATTATAATTTTTGATTATCTAAGATTAAAATTAAAATGATAAAATGAGTAAATATTAAAGGTTAAATTTATTCAAATTGTTAAAGATTAAATTGAAAAAATATTTTTAAATATTATAGGTTAAATTTACTATTATGTCAATGAAAAAATTATAACGTCAATATTCCATTAGAGATTTAAGAATACAGTTGTAACGCCCCAAATAATTTATTTTTGCTTCTGTAAAATTTAATATAATTGTGTATCTGCTTCAGTGGTTAAGTATTTTGGGGTGTGTGTGTGAGGTCTTAAGTTCAAGTTTTATCTTTAACAATTTTTGTTATTTTTAGATCTAAGCCCTATCTTTGTTTAATGAGCTTATATTTAATTGTATGTAATCTTATATCAAAATGAGCTTGTTGGTTTAAGTGATAAGGGAATTGGTGTGTTGGAGGTCTTGTGTTTGAATCTCTGTGCAAGCGTGGGTAATGTTTTTGTTTTGTTATCTAAGTTTCGATGGAATTGGGTTTTTGAGGAAGTGGTTGTCAGTAGGATAGTGGAGAAGAATTTGGGGGATTCATGATAACTTATCTGATATATTTTATTTTTATCTTTTTTTCCAAAATTTTCTCTCTTTCAGAAATTCCCAAGAATTTGACGTTATTCCTTTTCTTTTTTTGCTATCTACCATTTTTTTCCTTTCTCTTTCTTGCCGCCGTTTTTATTCCTGTTATCTTTTTGCTGCCAAATTTTCGTATTCCGCTATTTCGGTGCTCTTCGTGCGTTACTGGTAAGTTTGGTAGGTACATTTATGTGTTGGCTAAATAGATCATTGGTTAATGAGATTCGTTTGGTGTATAGGAGAAGATCAAGGGGCTAGGGGTTTTCAATCAGCGGCCTAATTGTGCGAAATCTTCATTATTCAATTGAAGGTAAGGGTGTTAATGGAATTAAAGGGTTGTTTATCTCATTTTAGTTCGGTTCGGTGTTGATTTAAGTGTCTAATTTGGTGTTTTGTTGCAAAATTTTAGGTGCTGAGTGTCTCGGGGGTGTTGTTGCATCAAAACCGTACTAGGTGTGTTCCCAAAACGTGAAAATTTGAGTTTTGGCGAAAGCCAAAAAACTACACTGTCGACGCCACACGGGCGTGTGGTCGCCCGTGTGGATGGCTGTGTGCAAGACATGGTCATGTGGTTGACGAAGGCAAGGTCGTGCACAGCACACGACCGTGTGATGGCTAGAGTGTGGCCGTGTGGGCCACATGGGCATGGCCAAATTGGGTGTGTGGGCTACACGAGCGTGTGGGCCCATACGGGAATGTCACACAGGCGTGTGGACTTTGCGCTAGGCTGTGTGGGCCATACTGGCAAAGGCCAATCTGGGCGTATGGGCCCACACGCCGGGCTTGTGGGTCCATAATTTTGAAAATTTTCCTAGGGTCGCACGGGTCGCTCCGATCGACTGTGGGTCTATTGTAGGGTCTGTAAGGGCAATTTAAACCCTATTTTGAATGATATGATACTCTGATAGGCTGATTTGAGTAGGATACTAAATGTATGCTTGACTGTACTATCATATGTATATCTGTTATTTGTTTAAAAGCATGTTGAGCATGTTTAATTTGATAATTCTGTATCTGATTTGGGGTGGGATTTGTATTTGAGGAGGAAGTATTCTAATTGGCATTAATCGCTTATACTCTAGCAGCATGGCTGCATATATTTTGATATGTGTCTTAATGACACAAGTTGGTGTGTAGGGATGAGTGAGTGTTTTTAACCCCACATGGTATGATGGGATGGTCGGAGATGGTGTGTAGAGGATGTGGGTAGGATTTATGCATGTCTGATTCTGAATCTAAAACCGTATCTGCGTCTGACTGTGTTTATAAATATGTTTTTTTTCATGTTTAATTCTGTTGGGTTACACACTAAGTTTACGTAAACTCACTTTTGTTTGTCTATTTTGTCAGGTAATCCACAAACCTAAGCGGATCGGTGCGACGGAGTCTCACAGTGACCACAAGTTTGTGAATTGACTTTAAACAATGGTTTATTTAATTTTAGATTATTTCTGGGAGTTTTGTAATTGTTGGACTCTTTGGACTACTTAAATTTTTTATTTGGTTTTGGATATGTTTTAACTTTTATAACGACGTTTGACTAAAATTACGGTTTTTACGAAATCAAAGGTTTTTCCGAAAGTACAAGCTAGATTTTTTTCAAAATATAACGGTTTTAAAACCCCCACTGCAAATATTATTTTGGATAAAATGAATTAATTAAATAACGTTAATAGTGATAGTTATAAAACTTGGATATTTATCGAAATAACACTGTTTCCAAACCTCAAACCTTGTGACATCACCGAGTTCGGCCATAACGTCTAGGCTAAGTTTGGGGTGTTAATAATAGTCACTAAAATTTATATTTTTCTCAGGTAAAATTATCATGGAGGTTTGCATTTTACCCTCTATACTAAAAAAATGGGCAAATTAGTCACTGTACATTAGATCAAAGAGTAAACTGATCCTTCTATTAAAAATTTAATCAATTTCTACTGTTAATAACTAGCCCCTGTATGTTAGCATGAGGTACACGTGGCACTCCAAGCGTCAGTGTTTGGTTATTTTACCAACCACACCAGTTTTTAACAGTACAAATGGATGAATTTTTTAACAAAAAGGATCAATTTGCTCTTTGATCTTATGTATAAGGATTAATTTACCCATTTTTTAAATAGAAAAGACAAAATATAATATAACTTCTAGTATAAGGACTTTTGTGGTACTTTTATTAAATTTTTTATAATTTTTTAATAACAATAATAAAATTTTTTAAAAAATCAATGATTGAAATAATAGCTACTCTAATAAGTGGTCTAAATAGTTAAGATTTATGGCTAGTTTAGTAATGACCTTGAAAAGTACTTTTGAGAAGTGCTTTTGAGAAATTTGGTTTAAAATTTGAATGTTTAGCATTGCTGTCAAAAAATACTTTTGAGAAATAAAATGTCCATTTTAGACATGTTATTATCAAGTAACAATTATGCATTTAAATAATATTTAAATTAGTTAATTTTATTATATTTTAGTACAAATATAAGAATATTATAACTTGTTAATATTTTAATATATGAAATATAAATTTTAAATATTTTTAAGCAATAAATATTAATTATTTATAAAATTTAATTAGAATATATAAACTATATTTTAAATATTTAAATATAACCATTAAATATTTGTAATTAATATTTTAAAAAATAATTTTTTATTTTTAATTAATAATTTTAACACATTTATAATTAAACACTAAGAAAAAAAAGGAGAAAGTACTATATTATTAGACGGGTAAAAAAATAATTAAGCACCAAAAGTACTTTTAGGAGAAGAAAAATTAAAAATTTTAACTTTTCTTTTTTAAAAGTACTTTTAAAATATATTTCTAAAAAATAAAAAATTTTAGATAAAAATAATTTATTTAGCACAATTTTTTTTTTAAAAAAATACTTTCAGAACTAAAAATATATATTTTTTAAATATTACTAAACATGCCCTTATAAAAGTGAGGTGCCAAAATTTTACATCGGGACAGGAAGGTGGGCAGCAGAAGAATTCTAGTCTTTCTAAGCTAATAAATAAGCTTGAATGAAATACAAGCCCAAATGTCATCGGTATATCATCATTATAACTAATCAACAATTCAACACAAGTGGCTTAATTTTTAGTTTATTTTAATCAAAATGAACAGAAACTTTCTTCCCACAGTAAGTTCCACTTTCTTCCTTTTTTTCCTATCATCCATCACCTTTTTCATATCTGTCATTTCAACGTTGTCGTTAGAAAAATACCTAGAGAGACACACATACATATTTATATAATAAAATAATAGCAATAATAATAAAGCTTCGTTAAAAAAGATGCCATGATAGTCAAAAGAAGGTTTTATTCTTAAATATTTATTTAAGTAAAGAAAAAATGGCATAATGGAACAATTTAACATTGATAGTCAAAAGAGGGTTTTTAATCCCAAAGCTGTACAGCTATGGAGAAAATAGTCTCCAAATGTTAACACAGAGACGAGAAAGATGATCAGCTGAGCCGCGGCCTACTATTGACACCATTTCCCTTTGGCTTGCGTGTTGAAAAACTAGTTTACTTTCACTTTGCTTTTCATTTTTATATAATAATATACAAATTGTTTAACTGACAGTGGTAATAATAAGTCGTATCATAACCTTTTTTTGAATTAACTACATATCATATAAATTGTTAAAATTTTTTAAAATAAATATCATAAGAAAAATCATGTCTAAATTCTTTATGCAACCAAATCATGTGAAAAAAAATCAGTAATTCTATAAGTATTAATCTTGTGGTAAACCTACTACATAAGTAAAAAGTAAAAAAAATTATTTAGAAAATGATTTAAAAAAATTATATCATAATAAAAATGTAATGATTTTGATAAAAAGAATAAAAATAGGTGAATGATTTTTTTATTTTTTTAAATTAAACTATTTATTTAATCTTATTAATAAATCTTTACTTATTTATATACTGACAATAAAATTAAAAAAAAATCAAAAAGTGAGTTTCGGAAGCTACTTAAATTATATTAAAAAAATCAAAAGTAATTAAACAATTTATCAAAAAAAATATACATAACAACTTTTAAATATATTTATGAAATTTTTTATTCTAACTTAAATTATTTTTGAAATAAATAAACATCTAATTAATAACTCGTAACTTAAAATTTACATATGAAATTTTTTAAATTTTAGTGTACTCAATAATAATAATTCGTAGTAACAAACTGAATACCAACATTTAAGTAGTATAGATAAAAGTATAATACTATTCTTTAAATTAGGTACAAACAAATATTATTCTTAAAAAAAAAAAAGCATAATATTGCCATATATTGACTTTAACTTAAGATATGATCTCAATTAGTCAAGTCGGCCATCTTTTATGAGTTAAAGTTTGGGTTGGTCTCCCCTTTGACAGTTAAGAATTAAGAAATTTTATTACTCACTCAAATCTACGTCCTCTTAAATTAATAATAATATTCATATTAATCGAACTAAGGCTCAATCGACTATGCATTATTAACTATTACATTATGACACACTCAAAATGTGAATAAAAATATATGTAACAATTTTTTTTAAAATTGATATAATAATAAAAATAACTTTAGTTAAAATGTTAAAGTTAATATGTTAAAAATCACAATAATTTGAGTTTGAATATCATTGTAAGTATTTTTCTAATTTTGTAATGAATATTGCTTATTAAAAGAAATAAGCTTAGGGTAATTTTATAACTGAATTGAAAATTTAATTATATGTGACACTAATTCAATAAATCACTATATAGATATTATTAATTAATAAATTTTAGAAAAAATCATATTTTTTAAATGAGGGAAATTTTATTACTTTTATTTCACAATCAAGGAGAATAATTGGAGGCCCAAAGTATGCTTAAGATTATTGAACTTTGCATATCAATTGAGACAAGTGGTAGTGGAACAATTAATTAATAATAAAAGACAATATAAATATGCACAATTTTTTATATAATATAAGTTATTAACATATGTGTAAGTTTAATTAAATATAAAATATTTTAAATGCATTCAAATAATAATAAAAGAAATGAACAACATGGATTATGAATAGGGTTTGGTATGGTAGGTGCCATAACTGCCCCAAAATTTGCAAGCACTTCCCTCGTCTCTTAATATTTGTATTTAAAAAGGGTTTAATTCATGATTTGGACTTGAAGTATATAAAATTTTTATTTTGATACTTAATTTTTTTGGTTTAATTTAGTATATTTTATCTTCCTATAAACACAATTCAGAGATTCGGATGAATACTCGGATTCAATCAACACACCAGTTTGGTACCCAGTGTGTCATCGAATAAATCTGAAGCAAATAGTTACAATCAGTGCTTATTAAATAGTTTGACACCCAGTGTCTCATCAGTATAACCAAAGCAATTGGCACCTAATGCCTCATCGGCTCGTAGTCGAAGTAACCCTGAACTCTTTCTATCTTATGACATACCAACTATATTAAACTCTACCCAAATAGTTAATAAGGTATTCATTATTCAATTTGTTTATCAATCAACATCTCAATTCACATATATTTTCATCAATAAATCATTCATACATACTCATGATAGCATCAATCATCTCTATATGCATTCAATTACACATTTATATATACATACACATTTTTCACATATATTTAATTTGGTCCTTATCACCATCAAACTATCTAAATTGAATCAATTCAGCTCATTACATCAGATCATCATTTTATCACATAACAAATCTGTTGCAGTCTAACTTAAGGTCAATTCTTTAATTAATTCAATTTGTAATTCATTGATTCAATTTAATCCTCTATCTCACCTTTTTATACTGAATCGTAAAAAATCAAAATTTCAATTAAACATAATTATGATTATAATTCTAAGTGCATAACAATTTAACTCAAACATACTGTATGAACTTACCTGGTCAAGATAACAAACAAACAACTCTCTAAAGACTAATCAACAAATTTTGCCATTTTCTTGACTATTTCAACTTGGTCCAATTTTCGATCTATTCAATAATTCAATTCAATTTATCAATTCCAACCCTCTTATTTCATCCAATTATAAACATGTATCAAATCAATTTCATTATTCAATTGCCCCTTAATGTTTTGCATTTTATTTAATGTAGTCCCTAAAACCGAACTTATTATATCTTCCAAATTTGAACTCCAAATTTGAAACTCACTTCAATTATGTCCATATACAACCTCCTATTATCACAATTTACAAAAAAATCATACCAATTTCAATATATAGTCACAATTTAGTCCGTAACTCAAAACTAACAAAATTTACTTGACAAATTAATCTTATTTCATTTCTATGCTTCAAAATATACCATAAAAATTCAAAAACTTCAATTAATATCAGCGACAACTTTATAAATATTCAACAGCTTTGAAAATGGATATATGGGTTAACTAAACCTAGTTGCAACGATCTTAAAAACATAAAAATTATGAAAAATGGGCTTAGAAAACATTATCATGCGAAGACCCTAAGTTGGTCGAATCTTTGATGTTCAACAATGGTGGCTTTGTGTTTTGTTTCGGTGAGAATACCTAAAATAAAGATGGTGACTTCATTTTTTTATATGTTTTAACCATTTTTATTAACTTTAACACTAAAGTTTAAGTAAAATTTTAATTATAAAATTCAACTAAACCATATAACAACCGACCACTATCAAATAAAAGGGTAATTTGCAACTTAAAACCCTTAACATTAATTAATTTATTCTTTTAACTAATAGAAACCAATATCGATTAAATTTTACTATTTTTACGATTTAGTCCTTTTTCTTTAATTAATCATCCAATCACTAAAATTTTTGGACCATGTAACACCCCAAAACCCGACCCAAAAGTTTTGACCAGATTTCAGGGGTCACATTGGCCACCAAAATGGCCAAAAACAAAATACTGATCAAATTCCTAAATACCTTTTCGAAAACATTTTCTACTTATGTCTAACGAAAAATCCGATAAAAAACATAAATTTTGTTTTACAATAGTGACCTCATTTGTAGTTAAGGTTATAAGGAGCCAAATTGATATTTTTTTTAAATCAATTTTCAAACATGTCAGATTTAACAAATTGTTTCTTGAAAATTTTAAAAAAATAATTATTACAGCGAAAGAACCATCGTTTGGCTATAGTTCAAAATTCATATATTTAGCATTTCAAAACTTGAGTGTTTATTTAAAACAAACAATCTTACAATTAATGCTCACGCACTAAAACACAAAGATAACTTAGAACCAAAAAGCATAACCAACTATTTAAAACTCATGCATGGAATCCTAAATTTTAGTTTCAATTAAAACTCATAGTTTTTTTAAAATTCAGGTCCAAATTTGTACCACAGTTCATAAAAAGTAATTACAGTCTGAAATAGTTCAGTTTATTAAAATTTATGAAAAAAATTTATAAAATCAAACCAAAACATATCATTCCAAAACCTTCGACTCGCCAAATCTAGTTCCTAAACACGAGGGTTACCTGAAAAGGAGTAAACTAAATGGGTGAACTACGAAAGCTCAGTGTGAGTCTTAAACAGAAGTAGTCAGTGCAACAATAAACGGTCGATAAACTTTTAACAATACCATAATAAAAAACACAGATAAAAATCATAACAAATTTAACATAACTTGTTATTGTGACATAACACAAATATGTAGAACGCATTTTCATATCATGTGATGCAGAATCTCACCTATCCAACCTCTAAACACCACCTTCAACCATCTGTCACACACCAAAATAAGGTGTATTTAACCCTTTCCAACCTCTACACACCAATATTTGGGTTATGGTATTCCTATCCACCCAAACACACCTTAATGTGGTCATATGCCACTTTTATTATTGTAGTTATACCACGAAAATATAGTTTTGCAATGAAACTGCCGAATCAAACTCACTTCTCAATCCCAACCACAATACATATGAAAAATTATCTCAAAACAGATACTTATACATACATATCAACTATCAAATCAAACATTCCTCAGTCCAACTACAGAATACCAGAATAGACAATGCAAAATTTTTCGATTATCACATTCAACTATTTCATATTGCAAATTTTAACATACAAGGGATTGCTGAGGGACTAAAATGAATCACTTAGCAAAAACAATGGAAAATTTCAGAATTAGAACCACACCCAAGTTTGCTGAGAATCACGAAAATTAGTTAGTGAATGCACCTTTAATTATAATTGTTAAGAACACACCTAAAAATAGTTCCAAGGCACTAATGATCGCCCAATGCACCCAACTATACCGATCTTAAAGTTTGATTACAAGAATACACAAAACCCATGAGGAAAAATGAATGAGGCAAAGTAAAAATAACCAAGAGATAACCATTCAATACGTAAAATAAACAACACATTTACGCTTTTGTTACTCGAATCCAAATTGATAAAAAAATATGAATGAACAGAGAAACCACCAAAGAGACAACAACCGACAATGGCTTAGGCGAAAAGGAAAACGACATAGAATTGCTTCAATTTATGAGCACAATAAGCAAAACAAATAGGAACAATTTAAGAAAAAATGAAAAAAAATAAAACAAAAAGAAAATGGAAGGAGAAGAAATTGTAGTAGCAAAAAGGCCAAAATTGAAATTGGAAAAACAAAAATGATGAAACCCAAAAAGAGAGAAAACGTAATACCCCTTACCCGTGCCTGAGATCGGGGCAAGGTATTGGGTATTACCGTACACATACAAGAACATTTCAGGAAAAGTGGGTTATAAAATCTCATTCCATTTTCAAACTGATCAAACAAAATCATATTGTCCATATTATGGACCCAAGAGGTCCAAAACAAACATTACAAATGATCCGGGACTAAACTGAGAACTTAAGGAAGTCTTAGAAAAAAATTCATGTTTAAGCCTCACACACCAGTATGGAGGCAATGCACACGCCCGTGTGCTTAGGACACGCCCGTGCCCTTTACCCATGTGGAATTATTTTTCATTTGGAACTTACAGGGGTTTTCACACGGCCGAGCACACGCTCGTGTCCCTCACACGGCCTCGACATGCCCGTGTCCAAAAACCTGGACATTCTGTTTATGACGTCATCATTCATTTTGAGGTACACGGCCAAGGCACATGCCCGTGTGCTAGGCTGTGTCCTGTACACGGTTGAGACACATGGCCATAACTATGCCCGTGTGTTTACTACCATGCAAACTGACCTAAAATTTTAGGTGCAGGGGGCACACGGCCAGGCAACACGCCCATGGGGGCTAACCGTGTGTCACATACGGCCTAGACACATGCCCGTGTGTCTACCCGTGTGGACCTTTTTAGGGTTATTTTCCAAGCCTTTGGTTACCCTCTAACATCCATACACACTTATAGACTTCAATAGTATTTAACATGGCCTAAATATACTTTTAAACCATCTTGGCATGGTCTTTTGCTTGTTAACCTCATTTCATTGGTTTAGCCCATGCTAGGTTATCCATTATATTAAAGATTATCATTTCACTTTTCACATTTTTACACTTAGGCCATATTATAACCATGTACCATTTTATGCCTTATTCACTCCCAAGCTGTTAGGCTTCATTCCATATATATATCCATCCATAATACCACATCATATGGAACACCCAAGCATAAACATGCTAACTGAGTAGGGTTACAACCCATATTAATATGAGTCACATATCATGGCCATTTACAAAATTAATAATCATATCATTTAAGCCATTACATTGGCTAGCCAAATGACACATATAACGAAATAGGCAAGACCCTATACATGCCATTAAACAAATAAAAGTTTCCATATACCAAAGCTGAACAAGTTGATGGTGTGATGACTTTCTCCAACTGTCTTCCAATCTTCATGAGTCTACGAGCTCTGTAAGATAGGGAAAAGAGAGAGAGGGGGTAAGCATTTACATGCTTAGTAAGTTCGAATAACGGGAAGGTAAACTTATCGATTATTTAGCATACAACCATATTAGTCATACATTCCAACAAGTATAGGATAGTTTTCTATACATGCACTCAAATCATCAAGTTAGTCTCATGTCAAAATATTATAATGTTAATCTAGATGAGCTCATCAATTTAAGAATTTCCATACTCATTTCCCATTTTAATCCCGTTGAATTTCTTGGAAATCTCGATGGATAGCCCATTTACCGTCAAATCATACAAGTGATCATTTTCAAGCACGCACTCCCGCGAACCTTACATCTTACGACAGGATTACCAATCCAGGCTAAATTCCCCGTAGTGATAACTCATAGAGTAATATCGGGATTACTAGTTCAGGCTAAATCCCTTGAAACAACAAACACTCTTAATGAGCTCGGATCTGAATTACCAGTTCAGGCTAAATTCAGACCCTAATCGGATTACCCGTCCGGGCTAAATCCATAATGCACACATATTTTTCGGGAGGCTAGATCACTTTAGGAACACCCGTCTGGGCTAGATCCTTTCTACACCGAGATCAACAGATTACCCATCCGGGCTAAATCCTTTTCTGTAACACATGCGGAATCTCGTATCATGTAAGAACAGCGTATCCATTAGATAACCCTTTTTATTCAACCTAGACATTTTATCATATCATCAATTTTCATAAATTATTTACATTGTAAATCACCATTTAAAATCATACAGGAATATGCATTTTTAATGTATTTAAATAGTCTACATTTGAGTTATATGAACTTACTTGGTAGTCGTTTTGGATTTATATTTCTATTATTCCGAAACCTTCTGTTTTCCATGGTCGACCTCAGGAATTGGTTCCTCGGGGTCTATATCAATAAAAATATGTTATTAACATCTCACATTATTCATTTTTGGCTTAAAACTTACCCTAGGGAAAAATGGCCAATTTGCCCCTAACCTTTCACAACTTTTACAATTTAGTTCTAAGGCTCGTATAATGAAATGCATGAAATTTCTAGGTTACCCAAGCCTAGCCAAATATTTTTCATGCTTATAGCAGCCCAAAAATTTCCTTCATTTCACATTTTTGTACCCATTTTTACAACTTTTACAAAATGGTCTTTTAGGTCATTTCCATGAAAAACTACTTAGTAAAAGTTGTTTACCATCCTTTAAACTTTCATAATCCTCCATAAATCATCAAAACACAAGTATCTCATGCATGGGTAATTTTCTAAACATGAACCTTAGCTTGAGATATGGGTAGAAATAGAAAGAGCATGCTACGAGGATCTCAAAAATACGAAGAACATTAAAAACGGGGCTAGGATTGACTTACTATCAAGCTTGAAATGTTGGAAAACCCTAGCTATTGAGACCCCTTCAAATTTGGCAGCATGGAGAAGAAAAAGAGTGAATTTTTGCTTGATTTTCCCTTTTTATTACATTAATTAACCAAATGACTAAAATGCCCTTCCTTACTAACTTTTTCAAATTTTCCATGCATGCCCATTTTTGTCCAAAAACTTAGAAATTGGGAAAATTGATCTTTAATAACCTCTAATTAATAATCCAAAGAAATTTCATACAAATTGCTCCTAAAAGCCAAGTTTTGCAATTTATTCAATTTGGTCCTTAATTTCCAATTATGAGCTTTATACTTAGAATTTCTTCATGAAACTGTAACTCATGCATAATTTCATATTCTAGACCTTATAATAATCATAAAATAAATATTTTGAAGTCAGATTTGTGGTCCTGACATCACTATTCCGACTAGGCCATATTTTGGGATGTTACATTTCTCCCTCTTAGGGACTTTTGTCCTCGAAAGTCTTACTAGTAAACAGGTTCGGATATTGGCGTTTCATGGTTTCTTCAGGTTCCCATGTAGCTTCTTCCACTCCGTGTCGATGCCATAAAATTTTCACCAAGGCTATATTCTTATTCCTCAACTGTTTGACCTCTCGAGCTAATATCTTGACCGGTTCTTCACCATAAGTCATGTCTGGTCTAATTTCAACTTCCGTAGGTGAAATCACATGGGAGGGGTCTGATCGATATCGTCGCAACATGGATACATGGAATACATCATGAATCTTTTCCAACTCGGGTGGCAATTTTGAATGGTAGGCTAACGGTCCAAGTCTTTCAGTGATCTCATATGGTCTGATAAATCGCAGACTCAGTTTGCCTTTTCGGCCAAATCTCAATACCTTTTTCCATGGAGACACTTTCAAGAGCACTTTATCTCTGACTTGAAACTCATGGAGACACTTTCAAGAGCACTTTATCTCTGACTTGAAACTCAATCTCTTTTCTTTTCAAATTAGCATACGACTTCTACCTATCCGATGCCTCTTTCAAGCAATCCCGTATCACTTTAACCTTTTCCTCAGTTTTCTTAACTAGGTCAACTCCGTGAATCTGATTTTCTTTGAGTTCTGTCCAATACAGTGGAGTTCGACAGTTCCTGCCATACAAGGCCTCATAGGGTGCCATTTTCAAACTCGTCTAAAAACTATTGTTGTAGGCAAATTCTACCAATGGTAAGTATTTTTCCCAACTACCTTGAAATTCAAGGACGCAACACTGTAACATGTCCTCAAGAATCTAAATCGTCCGTTCGGACTGACCAACAGTCTGAGGGTTAAAGGCTGTGCTAAAACTGAACTTTGTACCCTAAGCTTCTTGTAGTTTCTTCCAACATCTCTAAGTGAATCTCAGGTCTCTGTCTGAAATAATCGACAACAGTACCCTGTGTAATCTCACAATCTCGAATACGTAGAAGTCGATCAATCTGTCGAGAGAATAATTAGTCTGCACTGGGATAAAGTGAGTTGACTTTGTTAGTATATCAAATATAACCCAAACAACATCTTTCTTTTTCGGGGTTAGCGGTAGTCTTGTCACGAAATACATGGTAACCTTGTCCCATTTCCACTCGGGGACCAACATAGGCTATAACAAACATGAAGGTACTTGGTATTCAGCCTTAACTTGTTGACATATCAAGCATTTCAATACAAATTTGGAGATGTTTCTTTTCATTCCATTCCACCAGTACATTTTATTTAAATCGTTGTACATCTTGGTACTTCTTGGACGAATAGACAAACGACTATCGTGTGCCTCTTGCAGAATTTTTTGAATAAGCTCATCAACTCTCAGTACACATACCCTGTCTCTTAACATTAAACAACCATCGGGACTGATCCGAAAATCTGATTCAATGCTTGACTTGCGTTGAGTTCTCTTAGCTTGCATGTAATAGCCCGATTTAGACCCTAATCGGAATGGTGGTTTTGGGACCACGAATCTGAATCAGAAAAATATTTAAAAATTATTTTCTATGTTTATTTTGTGTGAATTTATATCTGTGAAATTTTTATGATTTAATTTTGTCGTTTGAGTGTCCGATTAAATAAAAGGATTTAATCACGTCAAATGAAAAATAGGTGGTCATTTCTAAAAGGGGTTGAATTGTACTTGGCTTTTTAAATGGAAGCCTTTATGTTTCAATTTTCCCATTACTAAGTGAAGTGGACGATAATGGCCATAGTATAATGGTTTTATAATTTGATAAATAAGGTTAAAAATGTAAAACATGTAATAATAATATGTTAGTATATATGTTATATTATATGATACTTAAAATAATCTTTTATTACTTCATCACTTTACCGAATATAAACAAAATAAAAAGAAAGAACAAGAGCTAAGGTTTGGCCAATTTTAAAGCTCAATCAAGGTATGAATTTAGCTCGGTTTTTGATAATTTTTACGTTTTTGAGATTGTTGCTTCGAGTACTACAAAACCCATGCTTGGATTTTTTATTTTGATGAATATTTTGAGTTGTGCCATTGATGAGAGCTTGTGATTTTTGTTGTTTGATGATGAAAAATGAAAGATATGTTTTAGATTAACATATTTTGTATTGGAGTTTTTGATGATTTTGAGTAATAGGACTAAATTGCAAAAATAATAATTTGAGGGACTAAAATGTGAAATAAATGAAATATATGGACTTGTATGAACACTTGGAATATTCGGCCAAACATGGGTATCTTGAAATTTTGAATATTTTGTGTTTTGTGTAATAGGGACTAAATTGTAAAAAGTGAAAATGTCAGGGGTAAAATGATAATTTTACCATTTATGTGTTTTTGGACTAAATTGAATGAAAATATGTTTGAATGAGCTTAATTTGAATATGTTTAGATCAAGAACCAGAGAAATCGGATTTGGATCGGGGGAAAACGAAAGTTGTCGACTAGCTGTTTCGTTCCGTTTTATATAGCTTGTTGTTTACTTGAGATAAGGTAAATAAGTAACTTGATATTAGTTACTAATTATGTATGATACAAATGAAGATTACATGTGAATTTAGTATGTGTATTCGGCCTTGAAAATAAATGGTATGAATATTGTAGAATTGATTCTTGGATATGTGTATCTATGTGATCATGTATATTCGACCATATAAGTGGTATATGTACATGATGTTAAATTATGGTTCTTGAGCTTAAATAATTGTGTATGTGTATGCTTGATTATATTAAGACATTTTGGCTTAGAATGTTGAATAATATTAGGTCAAAATGATTAAGTGAGCATTCGGCCAAGGTACACTTTGTGCATGGAAATGTGTTATTCATCTCATTTGTAGGTTTGAGGTTAAGCTTGATAATGATAATGAAATTTGGATTAGCTTAAAATGAGTTAATTATATCATTGAGATGTTTATTTGCTTATGACTTACTAAGAAATTATAGCTTACTTTGTGTTTCATGTTCATTTTGTTTTATAGATTTTGGATTCAAGTTACAAGCTCGGGGATCGTCAGCAAAGTCTTTCACACTATCCGCTACTTCGGTATTTAAATAGTTGAACTTGAAGTATGGCATGTATAGACTAGCTTAGATTTGGCTTATTTTGGATGATGGATGTATAAAGGCCATGCGAAAATGGCTTTATTTTTATGCTCGAGTTCGATATTGATGAAATCTTGGTTTAAGTCTATTTTGGTTATCATGCCGTATGCCATGGTTGATTATAAATTGTGTTATGTGATTATGATTTTGAGTTTGGTTGTTGAACTCGGATATGGCATGAAAGAATCGGCTATGCTATATATATATGTGTGTGTGATAGGTCTTGGTTTGAGCCTATATTGAAAGAGTAGCTAAATATATGATGTTTGTGAAAATGCTATGTGTTTCGGCCATATGTATAAATGGATGTTAATTAAGCTAAGGTAGGTTATGTGATGTTAGGTAAAAATCAAGACATATGCATGGTTTAAATTGGATGACACTTGAATTGTTGTTTTGGTAAGTAAGACATATTGGAATTTATATTTATATAAGGAATTTGAGTTAATGATAGAGGATATATGTGTACTTGGTAATCGGTCATATTATATTAATTGAGTTTTTAAACGTTTTACATGTATAAATATATGTGCTTCTAATATGGTTGATATGTATATGTGCATGGCAACATAAATTCGTTAGATATTTATAAATTATTAATTATGCATAAATGAATTGAGTTAGCCAAGCAGACATAGAATTAAAATGGGTTATTTATAACCGAATGTTTGTTATGAAATTGTGTTAATATGCAAATATATGAAATACACATAGATTAACACATTAAAGCCGCATAAATGAATGAAAAGGTTAGTAATGAAATTTAGATTAATTGATAAATAACTTATGTATATGCATGACTTATTTAATAATAAAAATATAGGTTTAGTATTCCATAATGAAATTATTGATATGCTATATATTTTGTATATGTATTGAATTGTTGTAGGCATATATATATTTTGGATTATGTTTAATTTAATCTAAGTGGTGAATGATAATAAATTATGATTAAATATTGGATTAAGTCATAAGCATTGATGTGATTTAAATCTTGAATTGCAATGAACGTATGATTCGCATATGTAATACGATTGTTAAATATATATGAATATGACTTGAATTAATAAGAAAATGTTTGGATCTGTGCTTTTGTTTAGTATTGCCTCGTAACCCCATTTCGGCGACGGATACGGGTTAGGGGTGTTACATTTTATTGGTATCAAAGCTATAGTTTATTCGATTCTAGGACTAATGTAGTGTGTGTGAGTCTAGCTATACATTCCATATTACATACTGCGATAGTGTGATGACTTTTGAGATCTAAAAATGTGTTTTCATATAGTAAATGGATCCCGACAGCGTTGTAGCTAATGATGTCGAGAGTGTAGCGCCTGCTCCCGCGCAAGGGACAGCGCTGACTGATTTTCGACCGACTTCGGGTAATCAAGAAAGTGAGGCTAAACAAGCTTTCTATCAAATGATGAATGACTGGTTTACTCAATATATCCGTACTAAGCCGGCTGCACAACAACCTCCACCCCAACTAATCCATCTTCGATGCCTGCTATACCTCAAGTAAGTGATCCACTGAGATTATATAAGCCACCTGTTGATAAAATCAGAAAATATGGCGTTGAAGAGTTTAAAGCTACTGATGATGATGATGTTGAGCGGGCTGAGTTTTGGCTTGATAATACTATTCGTGTGTTTGATGAGCTGTCTTGTACCCAGATGAATGTTTGAAATGTGCCATATCCTTGCTTCGAGACACAGCTTACCACTGGTGGAATACCCTAGTATTAGTGGTTTCGAGAGAGTAGGTGACTTAGGAATTCTTTCAGACTGAGTTTCGTAAGAAGTATATCAGCCAGAGATTTATCGACCAGAAGCGTAAAGAATTTCTAAAGTTGAAACAGGGCCGGATGATCGTGACAGAGTACGAGCGGAAATTCGTGAGACTCAGTCGATATGCTCGAGAGTGTGTTTCTACTAAAGCAATAATGTGTAAAAGATTTGAAGATGGGCTGAACGAAGACATTAAACTATTAGGTGGCATACTTGAGATGAAAGAGTTCGTGGTACTGGTTGAGCGAGCTTGCAAAGCTAAAGACCTCGGGAAAGAGAAAAGAAAAGCTGACTTTGAAGCTAGAGATGCACGCAAAAGAACATCCGGTAAGTCATTCCAGTCGGTATCAAAGAAGTTTCAAGATGATTTCAGCCGTTCTAAAGCCACTTCAGGTTACTCCAGATGAGATCAGAATAGACCATCAGTGAGCTTAAGAACTACCTCAGTAGCGAGTGTGGGTAATTGTAGATCAAATCAACCTGAGTGTAAAAATTATGGCAAACAACATCCCAGTAGTTGCAAGTTGCATGATTAGGCTTGTTTTAAATGTTGATTGATGGATTATTATATTCGTGATTGCCTAGTGCTAGCTGAGGAAAATCCAGTACAGAATACGAGATTGGGTAATACTGCAGCTCGGGGTAGACCTCCCAGAAATGCGCGTAATGCGAGTGGCAGTCAAAGAGGGACTAAAGATACAACAGTTAGATCTGAGGCTCGTGCACCTGCCAGGGCCTATGCTATTCGCGCACGAGAAGAGGCTTCATCCCCAGATGTTATTACCGGTACATTCACTCTTTATGATACTAATGTAATTGCATTTATTGATCCTGGTTCTACTCATTCTTATGTGTGTGAGACTTTAGTATTCAGAAAGACTCCACCTGTTGAGTCTACCGAGTTTGTGATTAAAGTGTCAAACCCCTTGGGCCGATGTGTTATGGTTGATAAAGTATGTAAGAATTGTCCCTTGATGGTTCGAGATTTGTGCTTTCCAGCTGATTTGATGCTGTTGCCATTTGATGAGTTCGACATAATCTTGGGTATGGACTGGTTGACTTTGCATGATGCTATTGTAAACTGTAAAAGAAAGACTATTGATTTACGGAGCCAGAATGATGAGATTGTTCAGATTGAATCTAGTAATTTGAAAGGGGTACCAGTAGTGATTTCTTCGATGTTAGCTCAGAAATATGTGAGAAAAGGCTGCGAGGCTTACTTTGCATATGTGTTTGACAGTAAAGTGACAGTAAAGTGGCCGAAAGGAATATTGAATCAGTGCCAGTTGTATGTGAGTATCCAGATGTGTTTCCTAAAGAATTACCGGGTTTGCCACCTATTCGGGAGGCAGATTTTGGTATTGAGTTAATGCCTGGGACGACTCCAATATCCATAGCTCCATACAGAATGGCACATATAGAATTAAAAGAATTGAAAGCTCAGTTGCAAGAATTGACAAGTAGAGGTTTTGCGAGACCGAGTTTCTCTCCTTGGGGTGTACCAGTACTGTTTGTGAAAAAGAAAGATGGAACTATGAGAATGTGCATTGATTATAGACAGCTCTATAAGGTGACTATAACGAATAAGTATCCATTGCCATGGATTGATGATCTGTTTGATCAACTGAAAAGGGCTACAGTGTTTTCGAAAATAGATTTAAGATCAAGCTATTATCAGTTGCAAGTTAAAGACTCAGACGTGCTAAAGACTGCTTTTTGAACGAGATACGGACACTATGAGTTTTTGGTTATGCCTTTCGAACTCACTAATGCACCTACTGTTTTCATGGATTTGATGAATCGGATCTTCAGACCGTATCTAGACCTATTTATGGTTGTGTTTATAGATGACATTTTGATCTATTCTCGTGATGAAACTGAACATGCCGAACATTTGAGATTTGTGTTATAGACTTTGCGAGATAAGCAGTTGTATGCGAAATTCAGTAAATGTGAGTTCTGGTTAAGTGAAGTCAGTTTTCTGGGTCATATGGTATCAGCATTGGGTATTTGGGTTGATCCAAGTAAAATTTTAGCTATACTTGATTGGAAACCTCCGAAGAATGTTTCTGAAGTCCAAAGCTTTTTGGGACTTGCTGGTTATTATAGACGGTTCGTGAAAGGTTTCTCTATGATTGCAGCTCTGATGACAAAGTTATTACAAAAAGATGTTAAGTTCGAGTGGTCAAAGAAGTGCCAGAAAAGTTTTAATCAGTTGAAAGCCCTTTTGATCGAAGCTCTAGTATTAATTCAATTAGAATCGGGCAAAGAATTTATTATTTATAGTGATGCATCTTTAAATGGTTTGGGCTGTGTATTGATGCAAGAAGGCAAAGTTATAGCTTATGCCTCGAGACAGTTAAAGCCAAATGAAAAGAACTATCTGACACACGACCTAGAGTTGGCAGCTATTGTGTTTGTGTTGAAAATTTGGCGTCACTATCTATTTGGTGAGAAATGTCATGTTTATTCTGATCATAAAAGCCTGAAGTACTTGATGACTCAGAAAGATTTGAATTTGAGACAACGCTAGTGGTTAGAATTGTTAAAAGACTACGAGCTTGTGATTGACTATCACCCGGGAAAGGCTAATGTTGTTGCTGATGCTTTAAGCCAAAAATCATTGTTTTCTTTGTATGTAATGAATGCCCATATGGCTATGTCTGATGATGGTTCGATAATAGCTGAACTGAAAGCTAGACCGTTATTTGTTCAACAAATATGTGATGCACAGAAGGTTGATAACGAATTATTAGTAAAAGGAGCTCAGTGTGAGACAGATGTTGATACAAAATTCAGAGTTGATGCTGATGGCTGTTTGAGATTTAGAAGTCGAATATGTGGTTCAAGGATTTCAGAGTTGATTCACCTGATCTTGAATGAAGCTCACAGCAGTCGGTTATCTATTCACTCAAGTGGCATAGAGATGTATAATGATCTGAAACAGCTTTATTGGTGGCATGGTATGAAACGAGACATTTCTGACTTTGTTACAAGATGTTTAGTCTGTCAACAAGTAAAAGTCAAGCATCAGGTACCTTCAGGATTACTTCAGCCGATTATGATACCAGAATGGAAATGGGACAGAGTTACGATGGATTTTGTATTTGGTTTATCGTTGACACCGAGCAAGAAAGATGCAATTTGGGTTGTTGTAGATAGATTGACTAAATCAACTCAATTTGTTCCGATACGTACAAACTACTCGCTGGATAAGCTGGCTGAATTGTATGTTTCTCATATTGTGAGATTACATGGTGTGCGTATATCTATTGTTTCAGATAGAGATCCGAGGTATACATTGTGGTTTTGGAAGAAACTGCAAGATGCACTGTACGAAATTATATTTAGTACTGCTTTCCATCCGCAAACAGATGGCCAGTCTGAGCGAATCATTCAGATACTTGAGGATATGTTGAGATGTTGCATTCTCGATTTTGAAGGTACGTAGGAATGATACCTACTTATGATTGAATTTGCATATAATAACAGCTTTCAATCAAGTATCAAAATGGCACCTTATGAGGCTTTGTATGGTGGTAAATGTCATACACCTTTATACTGGACTGAGCTCAGTGAAAATAAGATACACGGGGTCGATTTGATCAGAGAAATTGAACAGAAAGTGAAAGTGATCCGTGAAAGTCTAAAAGCAGCATCAGATCGTCAGAAATCATATGCAGACTTAAAACGTAAAGATATAGAGTTTCAGATCAGAGATAAAGTTTTCTTGAAAGTCTAACCATGGAAGAAAATACACAGATTTGGTCGTAAAGGCAAATTGAGTCCGAGATTCATTAGGCCGTATGAGATTATAGAGCGTATCGGGCCAGTAGACTGTTGTTGCCACCTGAGTTAGAAAAGATCCACAATGTATTCCATGTCTCGATGCTTCATAGATATTGATCTAACCCTTCGCATTTGATTAGTCTGTCTGAGATTGAGATTAAGCCCGATATGATGTATGAGGAAGAAACAATTCGTATTCTGGCTCACGAGATTAAAGAGTTGAGAAATAAGAAGATTCCGTTAGTTAAAGTACTGTGGCATAAACATAGAGTTGAGGAAGCAACATGGGAGCCAAATGATACAATGAGAGAACGTTATCCGAACCTATTCACCGGTAAGATTTTTAGGGAAGAAAATCCCTAAGGGGAGAGAGTTGTAACAGCTCGATTTAGAACCTAATCGGAATGGTGGTTTTGAGACCACGAATTCGAGTCAAAAAAATATTTAAAAATTATTTTCTGTGTTTATTTTGTGTGAATTTATATCTGTGAAATTTTTGTGATCTAATTTTGTTGTTTGAGTGTCCGATTAAATAAAAGGACTTAATCGCATAAAATGAAAATTAGGTGGTCATTTCTAAAAGGGGCTGAATTGTACTTGACTTTTTCAATGGAAGCCTTTATGTTGCAATTTGCCCATTACTAAGTGAAGAGGACGGCAATGGCCATAGTATAATGGTTTTATAATTTGATAAATAAGGTTAAAAATGTAAAACATGTAATAATAATATGTTAGTATATATGTTATATTATATGATAACTAAAATAATCTTTTACTACTTCATCACTTTACCGAATATAAACAAAAGAAAAATAAAGAACAAGAGCTAGGGTTCGACCAATTTTAAATCTCAATCAAGGTATGAATTTAGCTCCGTTTTTGATAATTTCTACGTTTTTAAGATCGTTGCTTCGAGTACTACAAAACCCATGCTTGAATTTTTTATTTTGATGAATATTTTAAGTTGTGCCATTGATGAGAGCCTGTGATTTTTGTTGTTTGATGATGAAAAATGAAAGATATATTTTAAATTAACATGTTTTGTATTGGAGTTTTTGATGATTTTGAGTAATTAGGACTAAATTGCAAAAATAATAATTTGAGGGACTAAAATGTGAAATAAATGAAATATATGGACTTGTATGAACACTTGGAATATTCGGCCAAACATGGGTATCTTGAAATTTTGAATATTTTGTGTTTTGTGCAATAGGGACGAAATTGTAAAAAGTGTAAATGTCAGGGGTAAAATGGTAATTTTCCTATTTATGTATTTTTGGACTAAATTGAATGAAAATATGTTTGAATGAGCTTAATTTTAATATGTTTAGTTCAAGAACCAAAGAAATCAGATTTGGATCGGGGGAAAACGAAAGTTGTCGACTAGCTGTCTCGTTCCGTTTTATATCGTTCGAGGTAAGTTTATAAGCAAATAGACGTACTGAATTTTAATTAAATGTAAAGTATATATGCTGATATGAAATATATGAATTAATATGTGCTAATTCCGAATGTGTATAAGCATGGTAACTATGTTCATGCAATTGTTTCGACTGAGTTACGACGTTCGAAATCCCCGTATGAACCTTAGGAATAGTTAGGATACATATGTCATGATATAGGATTCCGATATGTGTGCGAGGAAGACCATGGCATTGATATGTGATTCCAACATGTGTTTACGAGTAAGACCCTGTCTGGTACAGTGGCATCAATATGTGGCTACATGAAAGACCACGTTTGGGACGTTGGCATTGTACGATTTATGTGATTATTCGAGTGTCCTATCCGATTTTGAATGGTTCATCAGGCAAAGGTAAACTGTGAACAAATGTGTAAAACGAGCTAAATGGTCAGGTATGAGTTAGCTTATTGTTTACTTGAGATAAGGTAAATAAGTAATTTGATATTGGTTACTCATTATGTGTGATACAAATGAAGATTACATGTGAATTTCGTATGTGTATTCGGCCTTGAAAATAAATGGTATGAATATTGTAGAATTGATTCTTGGATATGTGTATCCATGTGATCATGTATATTCGGCCATATAAGTGGTATATGTAAATGATGTTAAATTATGGTTCTTGAGCTTAAATAATTGTGTATGTGTATGCTTGATTATATTAAGACATTTTGGCTTAGAATGTTGAATAATATTAGGTCAAAATGATTAAGTGAGCATTCGGCCAAGGTAGACTTTGTGCATGGAAATGTGTTATTCATCTCTTCTGTAGGTTTGAGGTTAAGCTTGATAATGATAATGAAATTTGGATTAGCTTAAAATGAGTTAATTATATCATTGAGATGTTTATTTGCTTATGACTTACTAAGCTACTATACCTTACTTTGTGTTTCATGTTCATTTTGTTTTATAGATTTTGGATTCAAGTTAGAAGCTCGGGGATCGTCAGCAAAGTCTTTCACACTATCCACTGCTTTGGTATTTGTATAGTTGAACTTGAAGTATGGCATGTATATACTAGCTTAGATTTGGCTTATTTTGGATGATGGATGTATAAAGGCCATACGAAAATGACTGTATGTTTATGCTCGAGTTCGGTATTGATGAAATCTTGGTTTAAGTCTATTTTGGTTATCATGCCGTATGCCATGGTTGATTATAAATTGTGTTATGTGATTATGATTTTGAGGTTGGTTGTTGAACTCGGATATGGCATGAAAGAATCGGCTATGCTATATATATATGTGTGTGTGATAGGTCTTGGTTTGAGCCTATATTGAAAGAGTAGCTAAATATATGATGTTTGTGAAAATGCTATGTGTTTCGGCCATATGTATAAATGGATGTTAATTAAGCTAAGGTAGGTTATGTGATGTTAGGTAAAAATCAAGACATATTCATGGTTTAAATTGGGTGTTCATTTATGGACTATATTAATGATATGGATGACGCTTGAATTGATGTTTTGGTAAGTAAGACATATTGGAATTTAGATTTATATAAGGAATTTGAGTTAATGATAGAGGATATATGTGTACTTGGTAATCGGTCATATTATATGAATTGAGTTTTTAAATGTTTTACATGTATAAATATATGTGCTTCTAATATGGTTGATATGTATATGTGCATGGCAACATAAATTCGTTAGATATTTATAAATTATTAAGTATACATAAATGAATTGAGTTAGCCAAGCAGACATAGAATTGAAATGGGTTATTTATAACTGAATGTTTGTTATGAAATTGTTTTAATATGTAAATATATGAATTACACATAGATTAACACATTAAAGTTGCATAAATGAATGAAAAGGTTAGTAATGAAATTTAGATTAATTGATAAATAACTTACGTATATGCATGACTTATTTAATAATAAAAATATAGGTTTAATATTCCATAATGAAATTATTGATATGCTATATGTTCTGTATATGTATTGAATTGTTTTGGGCGTATATATATTTTGGATTATGTTTAATTTAATCTAAGTGGTGAATGATAATAAATTATGATTAAATATTAGATTAAGTCATAAGCATTGATGTGATTTAAATCTTGAATTGCAATGAACGTATGGTTCGCATATGTAATACAGTTGTTAAATATATATGAATATGACTTGAATTAATAAGAAAATGTTTGGATCTGTGCTTTCGTTTAGTAATGCCTCTTAACTCTATTCCGGTGACGGATACGGGTTAGGGGTGTTACATTGCATGTTACTATCATCGATCTTGGCATCACAAATTTTCTGAAGAAATTTCGGCCTAGCGCTTAACTTTGCCAAGACCGAATCATCTTCAGGCAATGCCAACTGCGTGTTCAAAACTCTGAAGGCAAATAAGGATTTTCTGCTCAGTTCATCAGCGACCACATTCGCCTTTCCCGGGTGATAATCAATTATCAGCTCATAATCTTTAATCAACTCTAACCATCTCCGTTGTCTTAATTTAATTCCCTTTGAGTCATCAAGTACTTCAAGCTCTTGTGATCAGTGAATACACAACATGTCTCACCATACAAATGGTGTCTCCAAATTTACAAGGCAAAGACGATAGTGGCAAGCTCCAAGTCATGTGTTGGATAATTTCTCTTGTGTGGTTTTAATTGTCTAGATGCATAGGCTATCACCTTGCCCTCTTGCATAAGCACGCAACCCAATCAATGTAAGGACGCATCACTATAGACCACGGATTCTTTTCCCGGTTCGGGTTGCACTAACACTGGAACTTCAGCCAGTAATGTTTTTAATTTCTTGAAACTCTGCTGACACTTTTTTGACCAATCAAACTTGACATCTTTTTATAGCAACCTCGTCAAAGGAGTTGCAATCATCAAAAATCCTTTCACGAAGCGCCGACAATACCCGAATAAGCCCAAAAAGCTTCTAACTTCGGTTACATTCTTCGGCGATTTCCATTCGACAATAGTAGATATCTTACTTGGATCAACTCGAATGCCTTCACCCGAATTAATGTGGCCCAAGAATCCTACCTCTCGGAGCCAAAACTCACTCTTTTTAAATTTAGCATACATCTGGCGTGGATGTTCCGCATGTTCAATCTCATCCTTAGAATAAATCAGAATATCATCAATAAATACAACAATAAACTTGTCTAAGTATGACCGAAATATCCTATTCATCAAATCTATAAACACAGCTAGAGCATTCGTCAATCTGAAAGGCATTACAAGAAATTCGTAATGGCCATACCTTGTTCTGAAAGCGGTCTTAGGCACGTCTAACTCCTTAACTCGTATCTGGTAATAGCTGGACCTTAGATCTATTTTTGAAAACACAGTGGCTCCCCTCAATTGATCAAATAAGTCATCAATCCTTGGCAAAGGATACTTATTCTTGATGGTTACCTTGTTAAGCTACCGATAATCTATACACAGCCTCATTTAACCATCTTTCTTATTTACGAATAATACGGAGCACCCCAAGGTGAAAAGCTCGATTTTGTGAAACTTTTATCCGTCAATTCTTGCAACTGCGCCTTTAACTCTTTCAACTTGGTCGGTGCCATCCTATACGGGGCAATGGAAATAGGCGTTGTTCCAGGAGCTAGCTCAATGCCAAACTCTACCTCTCTAATAGGAGGCAATCCTGGTAACTCTTCCAGAAACACATCCAGATATTCGCATACTATGGGTATCGACTCAATCTTCAATTCAGATTCTTCAATATTCAACACGAAGGCAAGGTAGGCTTCGTACCCTTTTCTCATGTACCTTTGAGCCATCATTGAGGAAATCACAACCGGGGGTATATCCAACTCACTTATATCAACTCAGAGAATTTCGCCATCTAGACATTTCAATTCGATATGCTTGCTACCGCAATTTACAATCACATCATGCCCAGCTAACCAATCCATGCCAAGTATAACATTAAACTTATCAAAGGGAAAAAGCATAAGGTTAGCCGGAAAACAATAACCTTGAATCGTCAAGGGACAATTCTTACAAACTTTATCGACTAAAATGGACTTGCATAGAGGATTTTATACCTTAACCACAAATTTCGTAGGTTCTACAGACATATTCATGCTAGACACCAATTTCATGCAAATGTATGAATGGGTCGATCCTGGATCAATTAAGGCAGTGATGCGAGTATTATAGATAGAAAATGTACCTGTAATTACATCGGAGGTAGAGGCTTTCTCTCTAGTGTGTATAGCATAAGTTCTCGCCGGGGCTCGAGCCTTTGATTTTGCAGTATCATCCTTAGCAACATTTCGACTGTCGCTTGCACTTCTGGGATGTCTCAAAGGTCAACCTCGAGAAATAAGAGCATTTGGATTTGGGGTTAATTCCATCTCTTTATCAGCTCGCTCCGGGCAGTTTCTAAGGAAGTGATCAAGAGACCCACATCTATAGCATGCACCACTCTTCATTCGGCACTCACCGAAATGAAATTTGTTGCAGCTTTTACACCTCAGCTTTTGATCATCTACACTTCCCACACTAGTTACCCTGGGGGAAGTAGACTTTAGGTTGTGACGCTTAGAGCTCCTTGCTCTACCCGAATCTCCCACCGACGACACCGAACGTTCTTGTTGAATTCTCAATTTCTTCGTGGGAAAAGAGTGCGTTCTGTCACTAGATCTCTTGCTCAAAACCTGAGCTTCTCTCTTAGTTTGTTTTCTTTCATGATTGAACTCTTCGGCCTTCTTAGCTCGATCAGCTAGTACAACAAACTCTTGTATCTCGAGAATCTCAATTAGCAACTTAATTTCCTTATTTAGACCTTTCTTGAAGCGCTTGCACATTTCTGTCTCTGATTGGACCCATTCCGTCGCATACTGACTTAACCTTACGAACTTTCTTTCATATTCTGACATAGTTTTATTTCATTTTTTGAGTTCCAATGTAATACCTCTTACCTTAGTCCGAGGCTAGGACTGGGCACGAGCATTACCATACTTAACTACATGCATATAGTCGTTTTTGAGTTACCAAGACTTGATCAAACTTAAAACTTTTTTTTCGAACCTTGTTTAAACTCCTTAATGTGAGCCTACGAGGCCTCAAACTCTCATTGAAAACCATTCGGAACCAACTCGGGTCCTTAAACTGACTTAATAAAAAAAGACCCTTGAAATAGGGCACACGCCCCTGTGGAAGGACAACACGCCTGTGTGATTATTACAACATGGCCGTGCTGATGGCCCGTGTGACACATACGGCCCAAGCATCTAGGGGCACGCCCGTGTCCCATACCCCTATGAATTAAATTCTAAACTTGAACCTACAGGGTTTTCACACGGCCTGACACATGCCCTTGTCTATGGCCCGTGTCCCTCACACGGCCATGACACGCCCGTGTCCTAGCCCGGGTCCAAAAACCTTGACATTCTATTTCTGACGTCAGCATCTAATAAGGGGCACATGGCCAAGGTACACGCCCGTGGCCAGTGCCCGTGTCCTCCATACGGTTGAGACACACGGTCGTGCCTCTGCCCGTGTGTTTAGTACCATGCATACTGACTTGGAAATTTTACGTGCAGGGGACACATGGCCGGGGACGCCTATGGGGTTAGCCATGTGTCACACACGGCCTAGGCACACGCCCGTGTGTCTACCCGTGTGGACAATATGAGGCTATCTACCAATCCTTTTTGCCACCCTGAAACACAATCTAATGCCAACCAACATTTCAAAATCTAACTTAATATGATTTCTCAGCCAAACAACCATACCTAAGGCTTATGTACATTTCATATATTCAAACATGACATCAATTTCACATTCGTGATAGACTATCTTGCATTCATATGATAACCTCTAAAATTAGCCATTTTTCATGGCTTTATACAAAATGAATCAAATGTTATAGTAAGCCATCACATTTGGCCAATTAACAATGACACAAAACTCAAAAGTCTAAGTTTCTATACATGCTATACTCAAAATATTAAGTCTAATTATACCGAGTGCTTCAGCTGATAGTGTGATCGATACCTTCGACGTTTGTTGATCCTCGAGCTTGTTAGGCGGCACTATAAGAAAATGGAAAGTAGAAGGAGTAAGCATAAAGCTTAGTAAGTTGCATGCAATAAATATAACAACTTTACCATTCATCATAATGCTCATAGTACTAAAGTAGGCATAAGCACAACTTACTCATCACTATCCAATACATTTCACATAGTATATATTGAGCTCGCATCTCATACATTTCAATAGGCACTTGTTTGACTCACAACATGGTTATAATTTTCTCATTTAACTTAAACTGTAACTCTCACCATTGAACCATTTGGAATGCTATTGGATATTCACTAAGCCTTAAACATAGGGTGTAATGCCGATGCCATATCCCAGACATGGTCTTACACTGACTCATCCATCAAGTCGATGCCATGTCCCAAACATGGTCTTACACTGACTATCAAAATTGAGGCCGACGCCATGTCCCAAACATGGTCTTACACTGGCTCTCACATCTCCCTGCCAATGCCATGCCCCAGACATGGTCTTACACTGACACATCTCGTAGCCGATGCATGTCCCAGACTTGTCTTACACGAGCTCTCATTTCAATGATGATGACATGTACTAGACATGGTCTTACACTGGTTCTCATAATGTGGCCGATGCATGTCTCAGACATGTCTTACACTAGCACACAAATGACCCAAATGTCATGGCACGAATATCTGATTTGTTCCGAAGGTTCACTCGGGAGTTATATTATCTCAATTATCATGTAATTTCATCACCATAATTAAGCACTTTATGCTATATCAATTCAAACACATATAATAACGATGTAGTTGTATTATTTACATAAAACTTACCTCGGCACTCAAAATGGGGCGACTAGTTGATTTAATCTACTTGCTTGACCTTCCCCCAGTCTAAGTTCGGATTTTGTATTTCTTGATTTAAAATGGCAACATTTAGTAATTTAATCATCAATTAAATCTAAACGCTCAATAATTTACAATTTGGGAAAAATGACCATTTTGCCCCTAGACTTTCACAAAATGACTATTTTATCCCTAGGCCTGAAAATCAATTTTTATCTAGTTTCCTTATTAGTCAAGCCTAATCAACCATTTATCTCTCTTATGACAACCCCAAATTTCCAATATTTCACAACATTACTATCTATTTTACGAACTTTACAAAATGGTCCTATTAGGGTTTTCATGAGAAATCCCTTATCAAAAGTTGTTTATTTCACAACCATGATTCACTTTCTGTATCTGTAAAGGACTCAAGTTTGAATCTGAATCTGAATGTATATGTGATTTCTGTATGTATAGCATGTCAATTTCTGTTGGATTACACACTAAGTTTACGAAAACTCACATCTGTTTGTCTGTTTTATTTAGGTAATCTACAGACTTAGGCGAATCGGTGCGGCAGAATCTCAAAGTGACCACAAGTTTGTGAACTGACATGAAATAATAGTTTTATTTAAATAAGGATTATTTTTTGGAGTTTTGTAATTATTGGACTCTCTGGATTGTTTGGTTTTTAATTTGGATTTGGATTTCTGTTTTGACTTTTTATTTGCAATGGTTGACTAAAAACATGGTTTTTATGAAAATAAAGGTTTTTCTAAATATACGAATTGGATTTTCAAAATATAATGGTTTTTAAGACTTCCGTTGTAAATTATGTTTTGGCAAATGAATTAATTCAATAATGCTTTTAGTAATAATTAGGTAAACGAATATGGGTTATAGAACTTGGATATTTTATCAAACAACTATACAAAGTTTTATCGAAGTAACACTGATTTCAAAAGCCTTCCTTGTAACATTACAGGACTCGGTCATAACGTCTAGGCTAGGCCTGAGGTGTTACATTTAGTGGTATAAGAGTCAAGTTGCAAAATTCGAGCTGTGAATTTTGGGTTCCAAAATTGTGTTTCAAAATGGAATGGTTTTGAAATAATTTGGATAGTTTTGAGTAAGTATGTGGTATACCGAGTCTCCGGCACTAATCCTGTAAGTATTTCTGAACTTTGATAGAACTTTCTGAAAACACTGAAGTTACTTTCTAAAACTGTACTGAATTAGTTAAAGACTGAAAACCTTTGAAATATTTCTGAACTTTTGATAATTTAAGCATAAAATATCTATTAATAAATACTGGAACTAATGTATAAAATTTTATAATGTAGATAAATTTGAAAATATATGATGAGCGCTCGTGGAACTCGCGGTCGTGGTATTCAAGGGCACGGCAAGGGCCGTAGGGGGCTCGAGCTGAGTCTTTCTCCCTGGGTAGTATGTGGAACGACGAAAATGTGCAAGTGTACACAATCGCAACAAGTAATAAAGTGACAAGTAATGTCGAGTTAGCGTACCCACAAGGACTGTAAAAAGGATTATTTATGGAATTAATTATAAAACACTTTGGTGAGGTAAAATTAATTTGGGTTTAAAATATGGTTAAAAACTTATTTCAAAAGTAAGTAAATATTTAAAATAAAACAAAGAAGTTCTAATGCACGATTTCAATAAGATTTAATCAAGGTAACATACTTGTGTTGGATTAATTATATTCCTTTAACTTAGAATGATTAAACTCATGTTTACACTGCTACGAACAAATTCACGACAACTCGGTAATTGGCAAACTTCTGAACGTACTCACATACAAAAATCCATTCATCTCTTGACATATCCCTATGTCAATTCAAAAGACTAAACAGATTCTAACAAGCAAACATGTTATTGCACATACATACTTATTAAATTGAACTAATCTCTTGCATATCCCTATGTCAATTCAAACGATTAATTAAATCTAACAAGCATATAAAAGGCTATGTGAGGTAATAAGGCATCCCTACCTTGAAACAGTTTAATCACAATAATCTTGCAAGTTATGCAAGGCAATAATATCGCCAGATACATTGCTAATTTAACCTTCAGCTATCTTAGAAGAATAAACATGCACTGATTAAGTACTGTGTCAATTAATTATAATTTCAATCCGTTTAAATAATTAATTCATTAGTTACTTAACAATTATATTGCAAAAATAACTTATGCATGATTTTACTTAACCAAGCAATTTACCGAGCCTATAACAGCATAAACATCATTTTAACAATTCAAGTAGGCAGAATATAATCAACCCAACACAAACTTAATTTTAAGCTAATAACCATTTCAATAGCATAAATATTCATAGACATGTTCGTCAAAACAACAACAAAAATTAAAGAGTTAGGGAACAAGACGCAAATTCGGTGTTTCTCCGTGGCTTGACTAGTTGCTCCGTTCTTCGTTCTTCGTTGCCCTCGGCTATCAAGGTGGCTTATGAACACCTAATTGCAGCTCCAAAATCGCTGATGAAAGCCTCTTTCCCAAGTGAAGAAATCGGCACTTGAACAATAAGGGAAATGGGATGGAAAAAATGAGAGAAAAGTGAGAGAGGGAATGAGAGAATGTTGTGGAATGAGGGATGATTTGAATGATCAGCAAGGGGTGGCTTTTATAGCTGATTTTGGTTGCTAAAAATAGAAAATTCCAGCAGCCAAAGATCCCCCCTATGGCCGGCCATCTACTTGGCAAGAGTTGAGACTTTCAACTTTGCTAAAAATGGCCTGGGGAAAATCTACAAAGCTACAATTAAAGGTGGGGTTTGAATGCAATTTTGAAGTATTTCGAGGGCCTCATTTTTACAAGCATATTTAATCAGCTAAAATGCTGACTTGGGTAAGCATATGGACAGTTCTGGGCTGCCCAATTAGTGGCTGGTTCGGGTCACTCAACATGGTTCGACCAGTGTGGTTCAACTGGACCCTTTCTCCATAATTAATTAAAAATAATTTATTTAACCCAAATTAAATGGGAATAAATTAAAATTAATTAAATTATGAATTAATACACATTTCTGGACCGTCTTAGGCTAGAAATTCATGTGCCTTGATACTTCGAATTGCTTCTCGATTTTGTACTTTCAGTAGTGTCAACCGAGCCAATTTTCCCCCTTTGTGTGAGTCTATCGAAAGTAGTAAAAATTAATAAAAATTGAGTATAAAATTAACTAATTTCACCATGTTCATATTTTTGACACAATTTAATTATTTTATAATATTTAATTATTTTTCGACAAGAATTTAACCGGATTTACATGAATTTAAGTAAAAATGGGTAGGAAAAAGTATATAAATTTTTGTGTTTCTACATCCCCAAACTTAATTCATTGCTTGTCCCGAGAAATGCACAAATTTTGAAAAGAATTTCTTAGAAACACCTTTGAAAAATTCCTTTAGAACAACATTTTCCTAAAATTATGAATTTAAAATACTTATGCTCAAAGACAAGAAATCTGATAGTTATGCTACTTAAGTATACATATTGTTCAAATTAAATTCAACAACTTATTATAATAGCAAAATTTAGACTAAATGCTTTTGTAATCAAAGACATGTTAACCCTTACAAATTTGATTTTTATTCCTTTATTTAAGACTAAGCTGCAATCATTTAAGCTTAATTTATGTCTTTATACATTGATCGTAGCAATTTCTCTCCACTAATGTAGGTAGCATTAGGACTTTGAATCAATAGGTCTTTATCAACGTTGTAACGTGGCTAGGGTAGGGGTAGGTGAAAGATGGATAATTTTTGGTTTAAAACCCCTAGACTCAGCGTCAATCGAACCTTTAGAATTTTTACCTTCAATACACCAACTGGACTTTCATATGCTCTTTTTTACATCTCTTCCAAACACATGTGCTCTTTTTTTTTAGCTAACATGAGCACTTACTTTGTGTACTGCAATTCTCGAGTAGTTGATACTTCTTTTCAACTCCCTCAAACTTATTTTCGAAGTACATTATGAGTATTACTGAGTCTAGTGTTTGGGACAATTTTAAGATCATTAAGCGAAAAGTAATGGCTAATTATTGCAAGGGTCGAAATAAAATTAGGCCATATAGTCTCAAAGTTGGGTTTCAAAGGATAAAATTTTACCATGGTAGGCTTGAAAGGCTTAAACGGTCTAAACAATAGTTGCCTAAATCATTTCCAACGTTCCATGCTCCTTAGGATTTCGCCTCAAGAAACTACTAAGTCAATTCTAAAGATTTAAACTTTCATGCATACCTAACTTTCCTAAAGAACTAAAAATTTTATGGTACGAATTTGCATGCTTTATTGAAAATACATTCATGTCATTAGTAAGCTAACATAATACTTTATTGAAATAATAGGACTTTATTCATACTTAAATTGAGCATACTTAACAGAATTCAAATTTTTGAACAAAATATATCCTAATCATAATTAAAAGAAAAATTTATTCTGATCTGAGTAGGAATAATTCAATTTTTCGGTCCCCCCAACTTAAAATGAACAATTTCCTCATTGTTTAAAGTGAATAGATACTATACACCAGGTAGGATTTTAGAAAAGAGGAGGTGAGTCAATTTGACTGCTTAAGTACCAAACTGTTTCTAAATCCAATCCTAGACATGTATATATCTATTGCCACACTTTATATTTTGTGACTTGTTCATATTTACTCATAATTTCCATCTCTTGTTTTATTATGCAAAAAAAAAAAAAATTCCTAATTAAACTTAATCCTAAAAATAGTCTAAGAACAAAATAAAGTAAAGTCAAGATCCCTCCCTTTTATTTATTTGCAAATCCTTCTGATCTGGACTCATCTTTTGCTCCATCATTATTGCCTTTTCACGAGCCACTTTGCTCCTTCTTTGATAATGGACTCATGGTTCAAATATGAAATCTGGAAACTCAGGCTAAAAAATAAACGGGTCATTGCATATTTTCTTAAAAGCACTTCTCATCGAGTCATCCCTTATTTTTGAGTATCTCTAGTAGGCTTGCTACTGCCATTGCATATGTTGCATTAAGTCCATCAATTTTGATAGCTCATCTCAAAGATCTAAACATTGAAGTTTCAGCATCAGGTTCAGCTTCTGGCTCCACTAATTCTACCTTATTAGGGGCTTCAAATGATTGCATCATGGGATCTTTTTCTTCATTAGGGTCCTCCGGTTCCTCACTTACTTCAACTCGTTACTATAGAACTGAGTCTCCAGCTACTCAGTAAAGGTCCCAATCCGTGATTGTGCCTTGGCTATACACTGTTTTCCTTACATTCGCAAGAATTTTAGCTTTCAAGCTTAAAATTGTTATTGTAAAGGGGAAGTAAGCAGGGCTAGAGCATTTAACAACACAATTCTGTATTTCCCTAAAGATGATCTTCCCCATATCAATGGTCTTACTAGTTAGGATCGAGTACAATAAGACCATTGCTCTAATGAGATTGTAGTCCCATGTGAGCTAGGCATAAGGCTAATCGGATGAAGTAAAACCATACCTTTGCGAGTGGCGTCAAATATTCTCTTCGACAAGTGTGAATTCCTTGTTTTGACACAGTCCACGTAGAACCTTGAACTGTCAGTTCCTCGAAAATTTCTTGCAAATTCTCAAAATTAATATTGCTTATCAATGTGGAATATTCATCGTTTTTGAAATCAGGTAATTCAAATAACTCATTAATAGCATTTGAATTTATCGGTACCTTGATTCTGCGAACTGGAACTTTTGCCATCTTGCTTGAAGTTAGATTCACATAGAACTCACGAACTAGCTCCTCATCCACACTAAGTCTCTTTTCACAAAACAACTCCCAATTGAGGGTTTCAGCAACTTGACGAATACGTGCCATAAAGTCTCTATAGTTGCTTTCTTTTAATGTAAACCTTTCTCTGGATGCATCTGTTGATTTTTGAAGATACTTTCGTATCTCACTCTGGCTTCTTCACAGTGGAACTTGTTTTGTATTTCATCAATTTGAGCAGAAGCACGAGTTCTCTTGCGAGGCATATTTAACCTGATCATAAGATGGAAAAATTATTTTCTCAAAAATTTAATAAAACTTATTAATCATTCAATGAATTGAAAAATTAACTAATTGTATAAAATTAAAAATTAAGAGAAAACCAGGTCTTAACACCATTTTGTAAAAAAAAAATATAAGAACTCAGAAAATAATAACAATAATAAAGGTAAAGGTGGCAATATAAAAGGAGGGTTGGAGGGTTTGTGGCTTAGGATGGATGAATGTAGAATGCCGCACAAGCAGCTAGGGCGTGCGGGCATAGTGTGTGCAGGAGTAGTGATGCACAGCAGGGCTGGAAGCAAGCAGTGACACGGGCATTCGGCAGCAGGTAGCAATTGGGTGTGAGCAGGATGGTGCAAAACGTAGGTGTAGGGCATGAAATGAAGGCCTAGTGCGAGCTGAGGTTGGTGCAGCAAGCGGGCGATGGAGCTGGACGTGCCTGCGGCTTGCTAGGATGTGCGACGTATGCTGCTAATCGAGTGGCTGCTGGGTAAAAGGTTTCGGCACTTTGGTG
Organism: Gossypium longicalyx; assembly: GCA_025698465.1. Lineage (NCBI taxonomy): Eukaryota > Viridiplantae > Streptophyta > Magnoliopsida > Malvales > Malvaceae > Gossypium > Gossypium longicalyx. Next base: position 52,890,936 of record CM047006.1, on the reverse strand, counting down.
TTTTAGTGCTTTGGGTTTTGAGTGATAGGTGAATGGGAAGATGGGTGGAATTTATAGAGGGAGAAATAAGAATTAGAGTAGAATTCTTAAAACAATTTAATTAATAAAAATTCTAAGTTCTAATCCTATACAGAGATAACAACAATTAATAATTAGATATATGTATATTAAATTATTAATTGCTATTTAATTTATTTAAACAAAGATAAAATTTGATTAAACTAATTCTGATTCCGTGCTAAATTGATAAAGATTAATATAAATTATAAAAGATATAATTATATATTAAAGATTATCATCTTATTATTATTAAAAAATTATAAAATAAAATGTGATTAAATTAACATTAATCCTAAAATTCATAATAATTAATATATATTATAATAGATTTAATTATATATTAATAATTATCAATTTTTTTTACTAAAAACATTTACTCTAGAAGCCTTTTGAAAATATTTACAAAAGAAGGCATCTAGTTTTTATTATTTACGAAAAGAGCAACCAAATTTTTAAAAATGATTCAATTAAGTCCCTAGACTTAATGAAAATTTGGAATTGAGTTGCAATTTAAAACTTGGGTCAAAACTGACCTTTTTATTTGGAAAACTAAAAATTTAATTTTCTATTTGGGGAATAATTTCTCGAAAAATTATGTTAAAATCAATTCCCAGGAAAGATTGGAGGGGTCACAAGCGGTCCCATTAAGTTTCAATCTCCTTGACAGAATTTATTTAAACATACTAATCCCGAAAATATACCCTAAATCATTTATTAAAAAAAGAAAATAAGAAAATTTTAAACATCCGATAAATTGAACAAAATTTCATTCCGTTCAATCTTATCTCCCCAATAGTGTTTCAGGCGCTGAGCATTAACTTGAAAATTACCTCTCTTACCTTGGAGCTCAATAACTCCATATGGATAGACGCGATGAATCGTAAATGGACCGGACCAACGTGATTTTAACTTACCTAGAAAGAACTTTAGTCTGGAATTAAATAACAAGACTCGCTGACCTGCTTCAAATTCTTGAACTCGAATGTGCTAGTCATGCCATTTCTTAAGTCTCTCCTTGAGTAATTTGGAATTTTCATTGGAGAACATCTGGAGTTCCTCTAGCTCATTGAGTTGGAGCATCTGTTTCTCTTTAGCAAGCTTAGGATCCAAGTTGAGTTGTTGAAGAGCCTAGTAAGCCTTGTGCTCTAACTCTAAGGGTAGATGACATGCTTTCCCAAAGACCAACCTGTAGGGTGACATCCCTAAAGGTGTCTTGTATGTTGTTTACTAAGCCCATAAAGCATCATCCAACCTTTTGGACCAATCTCGTCGGTTTGGGCAAACTACCTTCTCAAGTATGCCTTTGATCTCCTTATTTGCCAGTTCAGCTTGCCTATTCGTCTGTGGATGGTAAGTTGTTACAACCTTGTGTTTCACTCCGTGCTTGTCTAATAACCATTTTAACCACTTGTTCACGAAGTGGGACCCTTTATCACTAATGATAGCTCTTGGGGCTCCAAACCTTGTGAACACGTGTTTCTGCAAGAACTTAATTACAACCCTAGCATTGTTTGTCGGATAACCTTCAGCCTCGACCCACTTGGACACATAGTCCACTACTACCAATATATACTTGTGACCAAAAAACGAAGGGAAAGGACCAAGAAAGTCAATACCCCATACATCGAACAATTCTACCTCAATGATGTTTGTTAGAGGCATCTCATTCCTGTTGGTGACATTTCCGACCCTTTGACATCGGTCACAGCTCTTTACGTACGCATATGCATCCTTGAATAGTGTTGGCCAAAAGAATCCAGCTTGCAATACTTTGGCCGCCGTACGAGTACCTCTGAAGTGTCCCCCACTCGAAGCTGAGTGATAATGGTATAAAATCTTTTGTACTTCGTCTTTTTCCACGCATCTCCTAATCATCTGATCTGCACACTTTTTAAACAAATATGGCTCTTCCCAGAAATAATACTTCACATTGTGAAAGAACTTTCTCCTTTGTTGATACGTCTTATCAATTGGCATCAAACCACAAGCTAAATAGTTAGCAATATCAGCAAACCAAGGGGTACTATGGACATGACTTACCTTCAGTATGTGTTCATCTAGAATCGGTTCCTGAATTGGTATAATAGGAGAATTCCCTTCTTGCAGCTCCAATCTGGACAAGTGATCTGCTACTTGGTTTTCTACTCCCTTTCGATCTTGAATTTCTAGATCGAACTCTTGAAGTAGAAGCATGCACCGGATCAGTCTCGGCTTAGCATCCTTCTTGGCAAGTAAGTACTTAATTGCCGAGTGGTCCGTATAGACAGTCACTTTGGTACCTATAAGATAAGATCGAAACTTGTCAAAAGTAAATACAATAGCGAGTAACTCTTTTTCTGTTACTGTATAGTTCAGTTGAGCTCCTGTAAGAGTCCAACTTGCATAGTAGATGGGATGAAAAATTTTGTTCCTTCGCTAGCTCATGACAGCTCCTATCACGAAGTTGCTTGTGTCACACATCAATTCAAATGGCAAATCCCAGTCTGGTGTGACGATTATGGTTGCCGTAACTAATCGACTCTTCAAATCCTTGAAAGCTCTTAAGCATTCATCACCGAACTTGAACGTCATGTCCTTCTCCAATAATTTGCATAAAGGGTTAGCAATTTTGGAGAAGTCCTTGATAAATCTTCGATAGAAACTGGCATGTTCCAAAACGCTCCTAACACTCTTTACAGATGTTGGAGGTGTGAGCTTCTTAATAACATCTACCTTTGCTTTGTCTACCTCGATTCCATGTCTCGTTATCCGATGCCCTAGAACAGGTCCTTCTCGTACCATGAAATGGCACTTCTCCCAGTTAAGTACGAGGTTCTCTTTTTCGTATCATCTTAGTACCCTAGCTAGATTGGCTAAGCAGTCATCGTAAGTATCTCCAAATATTGAAAAGTCATCCATAAAAATTTCCAAGTACTTTTCAACCATGTTACTAGAAATAAACATCATACATCTTTGAAATGTAGCAGGTGCATTACATAAACCAAAAGACATGCGTCTAAATGCAAATGTACCATATGGGCAGGTGAATATTTTCTTGTGTTGATCTTCCGATGCAACTGTTATTTGATTATATCCCGAGTATCCATCCAGAAAATAGTAATAGTCTCGCCCCGCAAGTCTATCCAGCATCTGGTCTAAGAACGACAAAGGAAAGTGATCTTTCCTAGTCAACTTGTTCAGCTTCAGGTAATCGATGCAAATCCTCCACCCTGTAACTGTTCTAGTTGGTATCAACTCATTATTATAGTTTTCTACGACTGTGATGCCTCCCTTATTTGGCACTCACTGGACCGGACTTACCCACGAATTGTTTGAGATGGGATAAATGATACCCGCATCTAACCACTTGATAATCTCTTTTTTCACCACGTCCTTCATGATGGGGTTCAGTCTTCATTGTCCATCAATCATCCCTTTTTCGCCATCTTCCAGGATAATCTTGTGCATACATACAGATGGACTAATACCGTAGATATCGGCAATGGTCCATTTGATAGCCTTCTTGAATTATTGCAACACCAAGATGAGTTTCTCTTCTTACTCAGTAGTTAATTCTGCTGAAACAATCACAGGCAAGGTAGAAGCGTTACCTAAATAAACGTATTTTAAATGTGAAGGTAATACCTTGAATTCTAATTTAGGTGGTTCCTCAAGTGACGTTTTTGGTTGGTCATACTCCCTCTTCTCCAAATCCAAAGATTCAAAGCGGGATTGTGGATTAAATCCCCTTTGATTAGATTCTAACAAAGCTAAGTATTCATCCTCCTCTTCATCATTTGGAATATCTGATGTCAATTTTTTTCCAATGGATCTTGAATAGAGTATAGTTCTTTTTCCACTATTAGATCCTCTAAGTCGGATACTACAGAACAACCATCAGTTGCGTCAGGAAATCGCATAGACTTAAAAACATTAAATGTTACCCGATCATCTTGAACACGTATCGTAAGCTTGCCCTTCTACACATCAATAATGGTCCTTCTGGTTGCTAAGAATGGTCTTCCTAGGATAATTGGTACTTCTAATGGTCTTCCTAGGATAATTGGTACTTCTTTGTCTACTTTAAAATATAGAATCACAAAGTCAGCAAGAAAGATGAATTTATCTACCCGTACCAATACATCCTCAATTTTTCCTTCTAGATGTGCTAAGGATCGACCTGCTAGTTGAAGTGTAATCGAAGTAGGTCTAACTTCACCTATCCCCAACTTCCTAAATATTGACATAGGCGTCAGGTTTATACTTGCACCCAAGTCACATAGTGCTTTACCACAATATGTTGCTCCAATGTTGCAAGGTATGGTAAAACATCCAGAATCCTTCAGCTTTAGGGGTAGTTTGTCTTGAAGATATGCACTGCATTCCTTAACCAGAGCTACGGTCTCTAATTCTCCAAGTCTTCATTTTTTGGACAAGATATCCTTCATGAATTTGATGTAGTTCAGCATCTGCTCAAGTGCATCAACAAACGGGATGTTGATATGAAGTTGCTTGAGTACGTCTAGGAACTTTTTGAATTGAATCTCCTATTTCTGCTTCTGAAGTCTTTGAGGGTAGGGTGGTGATAGTTTCTTTACTGGAACTGGTTGATTCATTTTCTGCGGCAATTCTGCATTTAACGGAGTTGTTAGTTGATCAGAATTAGCTAGTTCTGGAATTACTTTGTCGGGTTTTGTAGATTTTGGTTCTTGTGAAACTAGAATTTCAACACTCGGTTGAACTTCCTCCGAGTCTTGAGCATCAGTTGGCTCCTTTTCAGCTTCGATATTGTTGGGCTCTACTATACTTTCGCTCCTCAATGTCAACGATTTTCAATGCTCCTTCCCTAGATTTCTTGGATTCTCCATATCATTAGGTAAAGCACCTTGTGGTCAGTTCCTAAGTTCAGTTGCAAGCTGGTCCATTTGGTTTTTCAGATTCTTCAATGTAGCTGCTTGGCTTTGAATTAAGGCATCATTCTTTGCCATGTATGCCTTTAGCAGATTCTCCAAGCTATTGGATGGTTCAACTTGAACTGGGTTCTGAACTTGTTGGGAAAACTAGAAGGCTGACTCGGTCTAGGTTGGGTGTAGTTGTTACTAGTTCCAGCCCCTTGGTTACTCTAGGAAAAATTTGGGTGGTTTCGCCATGATGGGTTATAGAAATTGGATTGCAGTCCTTACCTTCCTCGATTTTGGTTCTGGTTACCCATGTAATATACAGATTCGGGGTTCGATGGACAATGTCCTTCCCCACAATAAACACAGGCTATACTCTTAAATTGGTGAGGTGGTTGGGCTGCAAAACTGTTAGACCCATTAGTGGTAAGATTCTTAAGCATTGAGAATATTGAAGATACCTGAGATGTGAGTGAAGTGAGAGCGTCCACTTCACGTATTCCAGCGACTCGTCTTCCTGAAGCCGTTCGGTTGGTTGGCCATTGATAATTGTTACTGGTGATCCTCTCGATGATTTCGTAAGCCTCATTATAAGACTTAGAAAGGAGAGCATCGTTAGTAGAAGCATCCACTACCATCCTCGTTTGAGCATTGAGACCATTATAAAATGTCTCAAGTTGGATGCAATGTGGGATTCCGTGATGAGGGCATTTCCTTAATAATTCTTTGTATCGTTCCCATGCCTCATACAAGGATTCATCATCCATTTGTTGGAAGGCAGTGATCTCGTTCCTCAACTTAGCATTCTTGCTAGGTGGGAAATACTTCATGAGAAATCTTTCGGCTAACCCTTGCCTTGTAGAAATTGAGTTTGGTGGCAATGAATTCAACCAGGCTCGAGCTCTGTCCCTTAGTGAGTACGGGAACAGCTTCAATTGTAATGCACCTTCAGGTACTCCAGCTAATTTGAAAGAGTCGCTCACCTCCATAAATAGTCTTAGGTGAAGATGAGGATCTTCGATAGGCATTCCACTGAATTGGCCCACTGTCTGAAGCATCTAGAACATGACTGGCTTTAGCTCGAATTGTTGTGCCTCGATTTCAGGTCTCTTAATACCCGGATTAGGATCATTAAATATAGGCACTGCATACTGTCTTAAGGCTCTATCCATATCGTCAGCAATAACGATAGGATTTTGAGCACGGTTTGCTCCATTTCCTTGATTCATATTCTTGAAATTCATTCCTTTAGTCCTTCTTTGGTTTGCTTGTCTTTTTCGCTGTCGAAAGGTTCATTCTATCTCAGGGTCTACAGGGAGTAAGTCAATAATCTAGTCAATACTCATAAACGCCTAAAATTATCAAAGAAAAATTAATTAAGTTAAAATTTAAACAAAAAAATAAACCAAAATGTAAAACTAACAAATTCACAAATAATGACTTTTTAAAACAGTCCCCGGCAACGGTGCCAAAAACTTGGAACGACGGAAATGTGCAAGTGTACACAATCGCAACAAGTAATAAAGTGACAAGTAATGTCGAGTTATCGTACCCATAGGGACTGTAAAAAGGATTATCTATGGAATTAATTGTAAAACACTTTGGTGAGGTAAAACTAATTTGGGTTTAAAAGATGATTAAAAACTTCTTTAAAAACTAAGTAAATAATTAAAATAAAACAAAAGGAGTTTTAATGCACGATTTCAATAAGATTTAATCAATGTAACATACTTGTGTTGGATTAATTATATTTCTTTAACTTAGAATGATTAAACTCATGTTTACACTGCTACAAACAAATTCACGGCACCTCGGTAATTGGCTAACTTCTGAACATACTCACATACAAAAATCCATTCATCTCTTGACATATCCTTATGTCAATTCAAATGACTAAACAGATTCTAACAAGCAAACATGTTATTGCACATACATACTCATTAAATTGAACTAATCTCTTGCATATCCCTATGTCAATTCAAATAATTAATTAAATCTAACAAGCATATAAAAGACTATGTGAGGTAACAAGGCATCCCTACCTTGAAACAGTTTAATCACAATAATCTTGCAAGTTATGCAAGGCAATAATATTGCCAGATACATTGCTAATTTAATCTTCAGCTACCTTAGAAGAATAAACATGCACTGATTAACAACTGTGTCAAACTAATTATAATTTCAATCCGTTTAAATAATTAATTCATTAGTTACTTAACAATTATATTGCAAAAATAACTTAGGCATGATTTTACTTAACCAAGCAATTTACCGAGGCCTACAATAGCATAAACATCATTTTAACAATTCAAGTAGGCAGAATATAATCAACCCAACACAAACTTAATTTTAAGCTAAATTGATTAAAATAACCATTTCAATAGCATAAATATTCATAAACATGTTCATAAAAAAAACAACAAAAATTAAAGAGTTAGGGAACAAGAAGCAAATTCGGTGTTTCTCCGTGGCTTGACTAGTTGCTCCATTCTTCGTTCTTCGTTGCCCTCGGCTATCAAGGTAGCTTATGAACACCTAATTGCTGCTCCAAAATGGCTGATGAAAGCCTCTTTCCCAAGAGAAAAAATCGGGACTTGAACAATAAGGGAAATGGGATGGGAAAAATGAGAGAAAAGTGAGAGAGGGAATGAGAGAATGTTGAGGAATGAGGGATGGTTTGAATGATCAGCAAGGGGTGGCTTTTATAGCTGATTATGGCTGCTAAAAATAGAAAATTCCAGCAGCCAAAGATCCCCCCTATGGCCGGCCATCTACTTGGCAAGAGTTGAGACTTTCAACTTTGCTAAAAATGGTCTGGGGCAAATCTACAAAGCCACAATTAAAGGTAGGTTTGAATGCAATTTAGAAGTCTTTCGAGGGCCTTTTTGCAAGCATATTTAATCAGTTGACATGCTGATTTGGGTCAGCATATGGATGGTGTAACACCCCTTACCCATACCCGACGCCAGAATAGGGTACGAGGTATTACCAGATCATAATACATACCATTAAATAAAATCGAGACAAAAATATGGCATCCAATTAGATCATGAATCATTATAACATATGCCTTAAACAATATTAGCCAATTTCAATGGCTTTGTACAAAATAATCACAAATCAGAACTAATATTTTATATACCTCGGCAATTATGACACGTAACAAAATAACTAAGCCTACTATACATGCCATAATTCAAAATGTTTAGTTCAAATACAAAAAGTATTGATTGTGCGGACAGATCTTCAACGATCTTTAACTCCTGTGCTAGCTGGATGACACTATAAAACAAAAGAGAGAAAATAAAGTAAGCTTATAGCTTAGTAAGTAAGTATATAAATAATGAATAAGGAATCTAATATGTTCACAAAATAACTCAACCATATCTATTTTTAATTTCACTATTTACTCCAATTTGATCAAGCTGTCCCTCTTGCGTCATGTTCACTGAATAAATCATAACTCGAATTAAAAAACTCGAAATTCAAATCCATAAAATTTTCCTAAAACTAGACTCATATTAATTCTTACTAAAATTTTTCTAGAATTTTTGGTTCAGCCAATTAGTACAGTTTATTAGTGAAAGTTTCCCTCCATAAAATTTTCCTAAAACTAGACTCATATTAATTCTTACTAAAATTTTTCTAGAATTTTTGGTTCAGCCAATTAGTACAGATTTATTAGTGAAAGTTTCCCTTGTTATACAAACCTGACGATCGACCTCTGTTCACTACGAATTGGTTTTCTCCCTATACAAAAGTCAAATAGCCATGAAATTTGTTTCATTTAAAACTATACTCAATATGGAATCTAGGCATAAAAACTATATTTCTTAATTAGTTTTGTACAATTTTTAATGATTTTTCAAAATCAGAACAGGGGATCACGTAGTCATTCTGAACAAGTCTCACAAAAATATAAATATCTCAAATTATAGGATCCCTTTACTTGCTCTGTTTCTTTTACATGAAAATAGACTCATTAAGATTTAATTTCATATCTCATTCAGCCTCTAATTAAATTCTTACTATTTTTGGCGATTTTTCAAATTCACGTCACTACGACTGTCCAAAACAGTATTATTGCTAATTCACTCTTTCACACTTTCTTTGTATTAACCTCATTTTAACATGCATATCCCAATTCATTTTCACCACATTTCATACATCACAAGTATAGGTCCATGATTACAATGTCACCATAAAATCATCCCGTTGAACACTTCGGATCAATCCTCGATACTTGGTGGTTTCAGCACATAGCTCCACCCATCATATTTCACATAGTTCGGCTCTCTTGTACACATGGTGAACACTTAGTACTACCCATGTGACCTAGCCAGTTTATCTCATAGCTCTCTTGTCTACATGGTGTTCTTCACTTGGAACCACACATGCGACCTAGCTACATTTATCCTCTCCCGTAGCTCTCTTGTCTACATGGTATACATCCCGTATCACACATGTGACCTAGCTACCCCATAGTATCTCGTAGCTCTCTTGTACACATGATGTGCACTCGGCACCATACATGTGACCTAGCTACGTACCATCTGTATTATCCAATCTTTTCGAAGGTTCAACCGAGATTTTTCTCTCTATTAGTTATTTCCATTCTTCCAATAGTCGATTATGATTCAAAATAAGCTAAAATATATATAATATGCTGAAATATAAAACATAAATAAAGATAATGTATTATTTACATACAAACTTACCTCGGTGCAAAATATAGAAATTTTGCAATTTAGTCTAAAATCTTTTCCTTCCCCCGTTCGAGGTCGATTACACGCCTTTCTTAATCTATAACAACATATTTAGCTCATTTAACACTCATACTATCTATTTCAATCCAAAAATCACATTATGGAAAAATTACGTTTTTTCCCCTAACTTTTACAAAATTACAATTTTGCCCCTAGACTCGGAAATTTAATTTCAGCCCTTATTCTTATGTTTTATGACATGCTGATCATTTTTCCCTTCTATGGCAACATCAAATTCTCACTCTAACATATAGTTATGAACAATAGGTATTTTTACCGATTATGCCATTTTGCTTGTTTTCGCTAAAAATCGCTTAGAAAAGATCGTTCTCCTAACTTTAGATATTCATTTTATACCATCAAACATCAAAATACATGCATATTATTCATGGGTAAATTTTTAAACATAAACCCTAACTCGAAAAAATGGTAGAAATAGGTAAACCGAGCTACGAGGATTTCAAAAATGTAAAGAACATTAAAAACGGGGCTTGAATGCACTTACTGTTGAGCTTGAAAGCTTGGAAAAAACCCTAGCTATGGTGAACATAAAAGTTTCGGCCAAGGAAGAAGATGGATGGACAAAATTTTGGCTTTTTTTTCCCATTTTATTTCTTTTAATTACCAAATGACAAAAATACCCTTAAGGCCTTTCTTTAAAATTTTGTCCTATTCATGCCCATTTTTGTCCATATAAAGATAATGGTCTAATTCCATTTAAGGACCTCTACTTAAAACCCCCATTTCAATCAAGTACCTTATGAACTAGAACACACATTTTTCACCTATTTCAATTTAGTCCTAAACATCAAATTAAACACCTAGTCATAAAATTTTCAACCTCGGATTCGTGGTTTCGAAACCACTGTTCTGTTTTTGCCCTAAATTGGGCTGTTACAACTCTTCCCCCTTTAGGGATTTTCATCCCTAAAAATCTTACCGGTAAAGAGGTTTGGGTACTGTTTTCTCATGGCTTCCTCCGGTTCCTACGTGCTTCTTCTTCCCCATGTCTTTACCATAACACTTTCACCAAAGCTATACTTGTCTTCCTCAATTGTTTCACTTCTCGAGCCAAAATCTTAATCGGTTCCTCATCATAGGTCAAGTCCGATCAATCTCAATTTCTGTTGGAGAAATCACATGTGAAGGATCAGAACGATAACGTCGCAACATTGATACATGAAACACATTATGAATTCGTTCTAACTCTGCTGGTAAGGCCAACCGATATGCCACTGGTCCAATCCTTTAAATAATCTCGTACGGCCCAATAAAACGCGGACTTAACTTGCCTTTTCGGCTAAATCTCAAAATCTTCTTCCATGGTGACACCTTCAAGGACACTTTGTCACCCACCTGAAATTCAATCTCTTTTCTTTTTAAATCTGTTTATGACTTTTGTCGATCTGAAGCAGCTTTCAAGCAATCACGAATTACTTTTACTTTCTCTTCGGTTTCTTTAATTAAATCAACTCCGTGAATCTATTTCTCACTAAGTTCGATACAATATAAAGGAGTCCGACACTTACTACCATACAAGGCTTCGTATGGTGCCATCTGTATACTCGACTGAAAACTATTATTGTAGGCAAATTCAACCAAAGGTAGATATTTCTCCCAACTGCCTTCAAATTTTAAAACACAGCATCTAAGCATATCTTCGAGTACCTGGATTACTCTTTCAGACTGACCATCTGTTTATGGATGAAATGCGGTACTAAAATGCAAATTTGTACCCAAAGCTTCTTGTAACTTTTTCTAGAATCTCGAGGTAAACCTCGAATCTCTATCTGATATTATAGACATAGGTACCCCGTGCAATCTCACAATTTTAGCAATATATAATTCAGCTAATTTATCAAGTGAGTAATCGGTACGTACTAGTATAAAGTGAGCCGACTTTGTTAACCTGTCAACCACTACCTAGACAATATTCTTCTTTTTAGGAGTTAAAGGCAAACCAGTTACAAAATCCATGGTAATCCTATCCCATTTTCACTCAGGTACCATCACCGGTTGGAGTAATCCTGAAGGCACTTGATGCTTAGCTTTTACTTGTTGACAGATCAAACACTTGGTTACAAATTCAGAAATGTTCCTTTTCATGCCTGGCCACCAATATAACTTCTTTAAATCATTATACATTTTTGTGCTACAAGGGTGAACTGACAAACAACCACTGCGTGCCTCATGTAATATTTTCTGAATCAATTCATCATTTTTCAGTACACATATCCTGTCTCGAAACATCAAACAGTCATCTGGTCCAACTCGAAAATCTGAGTCGTAACCCAATTCGCACTGAGTTCTCTTGGTTCGCAACTCACTATCGTTCTTTTGAGCATCACAAATTAGCTGGAGAAATAACGGTTTAGCCCTCATCGCTGCCAAGATTGACCCATCATTAAACAATGCTAACATTGTATTCATGGCTCTCAAAATAAAGAGATTTCCTGCTCAAGGCGTTGGCAACTATATTCGCCTTCCCCGGATGATAATCAATCACTAGCTTGTAATCTTTCAATAATTCAAGCCATCTCCTCTGTCGCATATTCAAATCCTTTTGATTTATCAAATACTTCAAACTTTTGTGATCAGTAAAAATTCGGCATTTTTCACCATACAAATAATGACGCCAGATCTTCAAGACAAAGACAATAGCTGCCAATTCCAAATCATGTGTAGGATAGTTCTTCTCATGCGGTTTTAACTGTCTCGAGGCATAAGCTGCCACTTTACCCTCTTGCATCAGCACACATGCAAGGCCTGTCAATGGTGCATTACTATAAATTACGAACTCCTTCCCTGGCTCGGGCTGTACTAAATTCGGTGCTTCAGTCAATCGTGCTTTCAGCTTTTCAAAACTCTACTGACATTTATCAGTCCATTCAAACTTAACATTCTTTTGTAGCAACTTAGTCATAGGAGAGGCAATCATCGAAAATCCCTTGACAAAACGTCTATAATACCCGGCCAAGCCTAAAAAGCTTCTAACCTCAGATACATTCTTTGGCGGTTTCCAATCGACGATCGCAGAAATTTTGCTTGGATCCACCCGAATACCATCACCTGAGACTATATGTCCCAAAAATCTGACTTCACGAAGCCAGAACTCACTTTTGCTAAACTTAGCAAACAGTTTCTTTTCTCTCAAGATCTGCAATATGGTTATCAAGTGCTCGGCGTGCTCAGACTCATCCCGAGAATAAATTAGGATGTCACCTATGAACACTACCACAAAATTATCCAAATATGGTCGAAAGATTCGGTTCATCAAGTCCATGAATATAGCTGGAGCATTAGTTAAGCCGAAAGGCATCACAAGGAACTCATAATGTCCATACCATATCCTAAAGGCGGTTTTCGGCATATCTGACTCCTTAACTCTCAAATGGTAGTAACTGGATCTTAAATCGATCTTTGAACACACTGTTGCCCCTTCAACTGGTCGAATAAATCATCAATCCTCGGTAACGAGTACTTGTTCTTTATAGTCACCTTATTGAGCTGACGGTAATCAATGCAAAGCCTCATTGAGCCATCTTTCTTCTTTACGAATAATACAGAGCACCTAGGAGAGAAACTCGGTCTCACAAATCCCTTGTCTGCATTAACTCTTGCAAATCGAGCCTTCAATTCTTTTAATTCGATCAGAGCCATTCTATATGGAACAATCGAGATCGGTGCGATCCACGGCAAGAAATCAATGGCAAACTCTATCTCTCTGTTCGAGGCAACCTGTGCAATTCCTCTCGGAAATACATCCGAAAATTCACGGACTATCAAGACCGATTCAAGCTTCAATTCGGACATCTCAGTATTCATTACATAGGCAAGATAAGCTTCACACCCTTTCTTTATATATTTCTGTGCAGACATGTGCGAAATCACCATAGGTAATTTATTTGATTCATCTGTTTCAACCCACAGAATTTCACCATTTTCACATTTCAACTCTAGTGTTTTCTGTTTGCAATTTACCTTGACATTATACAATGTCAACCAGTCCATTCCCAAGATAACGTCAAACTCATCAAATGGTAACAACATCGATTAGCTTTGAAAAAAGCGGTGACCTTGAATCATTAATGGGCAATTCTTGCAAACGTTATCAACTAGCACATATTGGCCTAAGGGGTTCGACACTTTAATCGCAAACTCCGTAAACTCAACAGGAAACTTCTTATTAGATACTAAATTCACACAAATATAGGAATGAGTAGACCCGGGATCAATCAATGCAATAACAATAGTATCATAGAGAAAAAATGTACCAGTAATCACATCGGGAGATGATGCATCCTCTCGGGCACGTATGGTATAAGCTCTAGCAGGTGCTCTAGCTTCTGATCTCGTCGCTGAATCTTTCATCACAGTTTTACTGCTAGCTCCACTTCTAGTATTTCTCGGTGGTTTACCTCGGCTGGCGGTAGTACTCTGTCTAGCACTCTGAAATTTTTCTTCTTTAACTTTCTCCGGATAGTCTATGATAAAATACTCGCGAGAACCACACCTAAAACAAGCTCGTTCGTTTCCCCAACACTCACCAAAATGTTGCCTGCCACATTGTTGACATTCGGGCTTTCTAGACCGCACATTACCCACACTTGCCACTGAAGTAGCTTGAGCTTTAGACCCCGAATATGCCTTACCACGACCTCTATGTGAATCCCCATATGAAACTTTCATTCCAGGGTTTGTCTCTTTAGACCTCTTTGATTGAGATTGAAATGACTCTGCTTATCGGCCTCTTTCTAGCATCTCGAGCCTCAATAGTAACTTTTCTTCTTTCTTTGTTCAATTTTTCGGCTTTAAGAGCTCAGTCAACCAATACTACAAATTCTTTCAGCTCCAAAATTCCCACAAGCACTTTAATGTCCTTATTAAGACCATCCTCAAATCTTTTGCACATAATAGCCTCGGTGGACACACATTCCTGGGCATACTTGTTGAGTCTAACAAATTCACGTTCATACTCTACCATAGACATCTTGCCCTGCTTCAACTCAAGGAACTCCTTCCATTTTTGATCAATAAATTGCTGACTTATGTATTTCTTTCTGAATTCTTCCTGGAAGAAATCCCAAGTAACCCTTTCTTTTAGCACCACTGCTACCAAAGTCTTCCACCAATGGTAGGCCGAATCTCTCAAAAGTGATACAGCACACTTTAAACACTCGTTGGGTGTACATGAGAGCTCATCAAATACAGGGGTAGAATTTTCAAGCCAGAACTCCGCTTTCTCGGGATCATCATCGATCTTTGCTCTAAACTCTTCGTCCCCTTGTTTTCGAATCTTGTCGACTGGAGGTTTGTTCATTCTTACCAAATCTATGCCTTGAGCAGCTACTGAGAACCTGGCCCGAGGTATGGGAGGGGGTGGAGGAGGTTGAGCATTTGGGTTTGCTCGAATAAACTCAGTATACCAATTATTCATCATTTGGAGAAAGGCATCCTGAGCCTCATCTCCCTGTCTCAATATCTCAGGTCTACTTTCTACGGTCGCGATCCCTTGCGGGAGTCAAGCGACATTAGCAAAGACATCATTAGTATGATTCCATCGGATCCATTACTATATTAAAACAAAACACAGTTTAGAATGATCAGGAGTTACCACACTATCACAGTATATTTATGGCATGTATAGCTAGACTTTTACACACACTATATTAGTTCGAGAACCGACTAAACCATAGTTCTGATACCACTAAATGTAACACCCTTTACCCGTACCCGACTCCAGAATAGGGTACGAGGTATTACCAGATCATAATACATACCATTAAATAAAATCGAGACAAAAATATGGCATCCAATTAGATCATGAATCATTATAACATATGCCTTTAACAATATTAGCCAATTTCAATGGCTTTGTACAAAATAATCTGTCAAATATTGTAACTAATATTTTATACCTAGGCAATTATGACACGTAACAAAATAACTAAGCCTACTATACATGCCATAATTCAAAATGTTTAGTTCAAATACCAAAAGTATTGATAGTGCAGACATATCTTCAATGATCTTTAACTCCTGTGCTAGCTGGATGACACTATAAAACAAAAGAGAGAAAAGAAAGTAAGCTTATAGCTTAGTAAGTAAGTATATAAATAATGAATAAGGAATCTAATATGTTCACAAAATAACTCAACCATATCTATTTATAATTTCACTATTTACTCCAATTTGATCAAGCTGTCCCTCTTGCGTCATGTTCGCTGAATAAATCATAACTCGAGTTACGAAACTAAAAATTCAAATCTGTAAAATTTTCCTGAAACTAGACTCATATTACTTCTTACTAAAAGTTTTCTAGAATTTTTGGTTCAGCCAATTAGTACAGTTTATTAGTTAAAGTTTCCCTTGTTATACAGCTCGACTGATCTGACCTCTGTTCACTACGAATGGGTTTTCTCCCTATACAAAAGTCAAATAGCCATGAAATTTGTTTCATTTAAAACTAAACTCAATATGGAATCTAGGCATAAAAACTATATTTCTTAATTAGTTTTGTACAATTTTTAATGATTTTTCAAAATCAGAACAGGGGATCACGTAGTCATTCTGAACAAGTCTCACAAAAATATAAATATCTCAAATTATAGGATCCCTTTACTTGCTCTGTTTCTTTTACATGAAAATAGACTCATTAAGATTTAATTTCATATCTCATTCATCCTCTAATTAAATTCTTACTATTTTTGGCGATTTTTCAAATTCACGTCACTGCGACTGTCCAAAACAATATTATTGCTAATTCACTCTTTCACACTTTCTTTGTATTAACCTCATTTTAACATGCATATCACAATTCATTTTCACCACATTTCATACATCACAAGTATAGGTCCATGATTACAATGTCACCATAAAATCATCCCGTTGAACACTTCGGATCAATCCTCGATACTTGGTGGTTTCAGTACATAGCTCCACCCATTATATTTCACATAGTTCGGCTCTCTTGTACACATGGTGAACACTTAGTACTATCCATGTGACCTAGCCAGTTTATCTCGTAGCTCTCTTGTCTACATGGTGTTCTTCACTTGGAACCACACATGCGACCTAGCTACATTTATCCTCTCCCGTAGCTCTCTTGTCTACATGGTATACATCCCGTATCACAAATGTGACCTAGCTACCCCATAGTATCTCGTAGCTCTCTTGTACACATGATGTGCACTCGGCACCATACATGTGACCTAGCTATGTACCATCTGTATTATCCAATCTTTCCGAAGGTTCAACTGAGATTTTTCTCTCTATTACTTATTTCCATTCTTCCAATAGTCGATTATGATTCAAAATCAGCTAAAATATATATAATATGCTGAAATATAAAACATAAATAAAGATAATGTATTATTTACATACAAACTTACCTCGGTGCAAAATATGGAAATTTTGCAATTTAGTCCAAAATCTTTTCCTTCCTCCGTTCGAGGTCGATTACTCGCCTTTCTTGATCTATAACAACATATTTAGCTCATTTAACACTCATACTATTTATTTCAATCCAAAAATCACATTATGGAAAAATTACGTTTTTGCCCCTTAACTTTTACAAAATTACGATTTCCCCCTAGGCTCGAAAATTTAATTTCAGCCCTTATTCTTATGTTTTATGACATGCTGATCATTTTTCCCTTCTATGGCAACATCAAATTCTCACTCTAACACATAGTTATGAACAATAGGTATTTTTACCGATTATGCCGTTTTGCTTGTTTTCGCTAAAAATCGCTTAGAAAAGATCGTTCTCCTAACTTTAAACATTCATTTTCTACCATCAAACATCAAAATACATGCATATTATTCATGGGTTAATTTTTAAACATAAACCCTAACTCGAAAAAATGGTAGAAATAGGTAAACCGAGCTACGAGGATTTCAAAAATGTAAAGAACATTAAAAACGAGGCTTGAATGCACTTACTATTGAGCTTCAAAGCTTGGAAAAAACCCTAGCTATGGTGAACATACAAGTTTCAGCCAAGGAAGAAGATGGATGGATAAAATTTTGGCTTATTTTTTCCCATTTTATTTCTTTTAATTACCAAATGACAAAAATACCCTTAATGCCTTTCTTTAAAATTTTGTACTATTCATGCCCATTTTTGTCCATATAAAGTATAATGGTCTAATTGCCATTTAAGGACCTGTACTTAAAAACCCCATTTCAATCAAGTACCTTATGAACTAGAACACACATTTTTCACCTATTTTAATTTAGTCCTAAACATCAAATTAAACACCTAGTCATAAAATTTTCAACCTCGGATTCGTGGTTTCGAAACCACTATTCCATTTTGGCCCTAAATTGGGCTGTTACAGATTGGTTTGGGCTGCCTAATTAGTGGCTGGTTCGGTTCACTCAATATGGTTTGACCAGTGCGGTTCAACTGGACCCTTTCTCCATAATTAATTAAAAATAATTTATTTAACCCAAATTAAATGGGGAATAAATTAAAATTAATTAAATTATGAATTAATATACATTTATGGACCGTCTTAGGCTGGAAATTCATGTGCCTTGATACTTCAAATTGCTTCTCAGTTTTGCGCTTTCGGTAGTGTCAGCCGAGCCAATTTCGCCCTTTTTGGGAATCTGTCGGAAATAGTAAAATTTAATAAAAATTGAATATAAAATTAACTAATTTCACCAGGTTCATATTTTCGACACAATTTAATTATTTTATAATATTTAATTATTTTTTGACAAGAATTTAACCGGATTTGCATGAATTTAAGTAAAAATAGGTAGGAAAAAGTATATAAATTTTTGTGTTTCCAGTATGCCAAATTTAGACATGAGTGAGACACCTATTTCACCTGCTACTTAGACTAGGTCTCAAAGACACTCGGTTGGGGATGATGCAGTGTCCCAAGCCATGTTGAGAGTGTTGTAGAGGGTCGTTGGACCCCATTCTGGATCTGGAGGCCGTGGGTTGGTAATTAAATGAATAAGGTCCAATGGAACTGAGTTGTTTAGGGGTGTCATTTGAGTCGCCCCTAATGTGGCTGAGTATTGGTTAGAGGCCACTGAAAGGATTATGAATAACATTGACTATATTCCTATGTAGAAACTAATGGGTGCAGTCTCTTTGCTTCGTGAATGAGGCATATTAGTGGTGGTTGTCGATTGAGAAGGGTACTCCAACTAGATTTTCAGAACTAGGATTATTTTAAGATTACCTTTCAGGGCAAGTATGTGGATGCAAGCTATGTTGATGTCGTAGACGTGAGTTCATTAATCTTACGCAAGGCGATAAATTTGTGGCCGAGTATGAGGTTGCGTTTCTAAGGTTGAGCCGCTACACTCGAGGCATGGTGGCATTTGAGTCTGAGAAATGTGTCCGATTTGAGGATGACTTGAGGGATAGTCTGAGCGTATTAATTGCTCCACAGAGGGAGCGTGAGTTTGTTGTTCTGGTGGAAAAGGCAAATATCACCGAAGAAGTTAAGCGCGTGGAGTGCAAGAATAGAGACCGAGAAAGAGGCAAGAATAAGAGGGATTCAGAGCCCTCTTGTTCTGCTTGGAGGCTCAAGAAACGGGTCAGACCTTATGGGCCTATTAGAGTAGGGGTTCCTGTTGCTCCTACTGGGATTTAGCCGTGTGGTGATTGTGGTAGGCGCCATTAGGACGAGTGTTGGAGGAGGTTAGGGGCTTGTTTGAAGTGTAAGTCTTTGGAGCATCGGATTAGAGAGTGCCCGCATCATGCTGATTAGATGCAAGCTTCAGGATTGAGTTCTGTACAGCCTCAGAGGGCAGTTCAGTAGCCTTCTAGGGGTTGTGGACCGGCTAAGGGTGGCAATGGTTTGGGTCGAGGACAGAGCACCTCGGCGCAGGAGTCTTTGTCGGGACCGATGCGAGGCACTGCATCTTGGTTTATGCTACTCGACTTCTAGAGGATAGAGACGCTCCTGATGTGATCACAGGTACATTCTTTGTTTTTGATGTTCCATATATTGCTTTGATAGAGATAGGTTCTACTCATTCCTATGCAGCTAGTACTGTTTCCGAGAGCTTGGGGATTATTGTTGAGTGTACTGCAAGTGAGGTTACTGTACTGAGTCTATTGGGGTAGTGTATTCGAGTAAATAGAATTTATAGGAATGTTCTTTTGGAAGTACAAGGGACTTTGTTTTCAGCAAATATGATGGAGCTATTGTTTGGGGAGTTCGACTTAATTCTAGGTATGGACTGGTTAGTTAAGCATCGAGTTAGCTTGGATTGCATGAATAAGAGGGTCGTTCTAAGGACTGAGGATGATAAGAAGGTGGTTGTGATCGGAGAGCGTCGGTATTATCTATCTAATGTGATCTCCACTCTTGTGGCTGAGAAATTGGTTCAGAAAGGGTGTGAGGCATATTTGGCCTACGTTAGTGTTTCAGTTTCTGAATACTCTTTTGCCGGGGATACCAAAATAGTAAGGGAATTTTCAGATGTCTTTCTTGAAGAGTTACTATGTAACACCCCTAACCCGCATCCGTTGCCGAAATGGGGTTACGAGGTATTACCGGACAAGTCACAAACCAACACAGTTATTTATCACTGTTCATGCTTTATAGAATAACGATACGTTTATAATACTATCAAACATTTAAACATCAAAGTCATGTGCACATATTTAACACTTTCATTATTCGATTCCTTGTATACAAATACATTAATGGCATTTTTGTCATTAAACCAAATTCAAGCATATCATCTCACATTTCATATATATAGAAAATATATAAGTACATAATCTCATTAGTTAAGAGTCAAACATATTATTTTACAATTTCTGTATATGTATATGATGAAACCAATCCACCATTATGCATACAACTTATTGTCCAGACACATAAATGCAACATTAGTAACATTACAATATGATCGTACATACCTTTGATGTCATTCAAATATACACATTTTTACTCTAAATGTAACCTGTTTATTCTGTAATTACCGAACATATTTTAACCTATTCCATTAATTTAAATCTTAATTATACCAATTCACATATTATGCGTAATTGTCTAAATTTAAACAACCTTACGATATAATAGGCATGCATATATAATACACATAAACAAACATATTCATTTAACCACACACAAATATCATTTAATCAATTATATACACTAGTACCGAAACAAATCATACCAAAGTACCTATCTATCACATACCAAATTATAATCCATAATATGGTACATTTCCAACTCAAATATTTAACCTAACATTTTAATCTTTCATTACCAACATCAAACAAAACATATCCACCCAAGTTATTATATAACATATTCATTATTTGCTTCCACTAACCATTCAAGCATAACATATGCACATACATTACCTTGACAAACCAAACCAAAATAACTAATACATAATTAGTTATATAATTATTATTTTACTACATTACTAGTTGATTTATAAATCCATTTGCAAAGATATAGCATATCATGCATAAAACTTACCAAAGATGAACTTATCATAAGCTATTTGTGGTACCGTAACCAATCACAACAACCAATTTCACATATATTTTTATCTATGCATGTACGATAGCCAAATCAATCAAACATACACATCCAAAATCACCAACCATTTTCAAAGCATATAACACATATAAACATGACTAAAGTTTCATATAATCACTTAACATATTAGCCATTTTCGCATGGCTTAATATATACACAACTTCAAAATTAACCAAACATAACCTAGCTTATACATGCCATAATATCAAGTTTAAACTTATAATGTACCAAAAATAATCGATAGTGTGATAGACTTTGCTGACGATCCCCAAGCTCGTAATTAATCTCCAAAATCTATAAAATAGAGGCAAATATAAACACACACAGAGTAAGCTATCTTAGCTTAGTAAGTCATAAGCAAATAAATAATTCAATGTTAATATCAACTCAACATAACCAAATTAATTTATACTATCATAATCACATTTATTTTCAAGATCATAATTTCATATATAACATATACTTTTATATACAAATTTACCTTGACTGAATATACATAAACTCATATACATATATTCATGAATCATTTCATAAAAATTCACATTATATATTCAAAAAGGCCGAATACACTTTCCATGCACATACATTTTTCATTTGCATCAAACATGATTTGCAAAACATATTAAGTAATCTACTTACCTTATTTCAAATAGGTAATAAGCTATTACATACCTAATCACTTTAGCTCGTTTTGTAACACCCCCTACCCGTATCCATTGCCGGAATAGGGTACGAGGCATTACCGGAGTTTACTAAACATTTTCAGACAATTCTGAGTCATTTATTATTCATATTCTAAAAATAATCATAACGTCTCTCTATTGGGCCCTCGAAACCCAAAACACACATTAGAAACCAACCGGAATTAAATCGAGATCATAAAAAAATTTCATAAAATCTTAAATTATATTTTCATCTAAGTACTTACCATTTCAATGCTCATTATAATTAAACATGTTACCATTCAATCAATAGCTTGGCACTTGTCTAAGCGTCAAACAACAACATTGTTAGTATACTTGCACATATTTCATATAAATTCAACATTGATATACCTATTTTCTCGACATATCGCACTTGAGTTTAATAATAGTCTCAACTTACATAATTTCCTTGTATCAACATATCAAAGATAATCATATATGTACATGTCATGAAACATATCATGCTCTTACTCTTTCTTCATAAGCATATATCATTCATTTCGTTATATCAATATTTCATGCTCCATCATTTCCATATATTTTATGTATATTTATTCCGGTAATAGTTTATATCAAACTTAAAATAAATTATATTTCATGTACTTATACTTATTTTGTTTATCTATTTTCATAATTATTTCATACAACTATCTTGTACATATATTTCCATATAACCAGTTCTTGTAAACATTTCACACAACCATTTCATATAACCATTCATTATCTGATACATATTACCTGAAAATCAATTGTTCAATAGATGTCATAGCGTCTCCCATCCACGGTCTTATTTATCTTTGACATGGTGCCATAGTGTCTTTCAACTATGGTCTTACTAATTTTCTATCATGTTGCCATGGTATCTTTCAACCATGGTCTTCTTCATTTCATATCATGTTGCCATGGTATCTTTCAACCATGGTCTTATTCATTTCATATCACGTTGCCATGGTATCTTTCGACCATGGTCTTACACATTTCATATCAGGTTGCCATGGTATCTTTCAACCATGGTCTTACACATTTCATATCAGAGAGCACACTCCCGCGAACCTCATCCTTACAGTGGGATTACCAGTCCAGGCTAAATCTCCTGTAATATAAACTCATAGAGTATTGTCGGGATTACCAGTCCAGGCTAAATCCCCTACAACGACAATTACTCTAATGAGCTTGGATCTGAATTACCAGTCCAGGCTAAATTCAGACCCTAATTCGGATTACTCGTCCGGGCTAAATCCATTTTCCACATATTCTTCGAGACGGCTATATCAGGATAGGATCACCCGTCCGGGCTAGATCCTTTTTACCGTCAATTCCTTTTCAGAGATCCATCGAAATTTCCTTTCATTCAACCGGGATTTCTTCCCATTTTGTCAAATATATCAATGTTTTATCAATTTTCATACAATGAACATTCAAATTATATTCACATCAATAACATACATTTCAAGCATTTAAGAATATAATTCAAGTTACACGAACTTACTTGGCGAAATTGCAGAAATATAAAGATTCGGGAGCATTTTGGTAATTTACCATTTTCCCAATTTTCACCCGATCTTAAATTGACAATTTCATTCCATTTATTAATTTAGATAATAAAAGAATTCATTCCCTTCAATTTGGTCATTTTGACATTTTTATAAAATTGCCCCCTGAAGTTTTACTTTTATTCAATTTAGTCCTTAAGCCTAAAACATGCAAATTAGCCATGCTAGCTGAATATTCATATATATATTTTGCTCCTCCTCCTCTCCATTCCACATCCTTAATGTATATAACACACTTGCAAGTAACATTATCTATAGTCTTTATTATTTACTTTTTTGAATATTCAAGCTGTCCATCTGTGTCATAGTCACTAAATTATTTATTTCTAGATCTATATAACTCCAAATTAAGATCCGCTAATTTTCCCTGAAACTAAACTCATATATATTCTTACCACAAAAGTTTCAGACTTTTTGGTTAAGCCAATAAGTACAGTTTATTCTTTAAAGTTACCCCTGTTCTGCTATCTGACAGTTCTGACCCTTCTTCACTAAGATTTAATTATCTCATCATACAGAATTTGAATGATGTTCCCATTTATTTATATTGAAAATAAACTCATTCAGGATTATAAAAATATAAATTTAAACCCATAATTATTTTTATCCAATTTTTGATGATTTTTCAAAGTCAGAATAGGGGAACCAAAATTATTCTGACCTTGTCTCACAAAATTTATTATATCTCATGATTTACAATTCCATTTCTTACATAATTTCTTCTATAAGAAACTAGAATCAATAAGATGTAATTTAATATTTTATTCATCCTATAATTCGATTTCTAAAATTTTTGATGATTTTTCAAAGTTAGACTACTGTTGCTGTCCAGAACTGTTTTAGTGCAAGATATTAATTACCATGTTTATAACGCCCTTATTTTCTTTTTCTACACTATTTCTCATCACTTTCTCTTATTTTCTCTTCACTAACATGACAAGAACATAAGACCATACATAAGAAAACTCTAAATCAACATCAATTTCATGCTTTTTCAACAATATTAAACTTAAAAATATATTGAAATCTTGATATTCTTACCTTTTCTTATTGACTTCAATCTTTAACTTGATTTTTCTATCTCCTCCAGCTTCTATTTCTTGAGTCCAACTTGATATTCTTGCTCCCCATCATCTCCTTGCTATCTTTCTCTCTTGATGGCTATGGAAATTCTTTCAATTTTTAGGTGAAAATAATGAAATTTTGGTGGAAGGACTAAATTGTAAAGAAAGAAAACTTCTTTTCTTCTTCTTCTCTTATGTTGGTTTGCATGAGAAAGGAAAGATGATGATAATTCTTCATCTTTCCTTCCTTTTATACTAAATAAATAATAATATAATAATAAATATCTCATAAAAATATTAATAAAATAATATTGATCTAATTAATTAATTTAAAATATCATCAACATAATCATTACATTCTAGAATTCTCTCTCTTACTAATTGACCATTTTGCGCTTAATGATCTTTTAGAATTCCATCCTTGAGTCATCACTTAATTTGGTAAAATTACGATTTAGTCCCTCATAAATTTTCACCTATTCAATTTGGTCCTAATTCATCATTTTTCCTTGGTTTCTAGATCATTCCACCCTTAAAATATTTGCACCACTAGTCCTTCAACATTTTCATATTTACACTTCAACCCCTTAAATTTTGAGTATTTACTCTTGTGCAACATGACTTTTCTCATCTTTACAATTTAGTCCTTTCTTGAATTAATATATCATAATATACTTCCCAATATTGGCATAACTCAAAATTTCCCTTTTTGTCACTTTATTTCCTTATTTTACTATATCATAGATAATATTTTCCTGTAAAAATTTTCGGGGTATTACACATTTACACATTCAATCACAACTATCATTGCCCGCTGAACCATTCGAAATTGAATAGGATACTCAGATAATCACATATATCATGCAATGCCATCGTCCCAGACGAGGACTTACATGCTATCTAATATCGATGCCACTGTCCCAGATAGGGTCTTACACAAATCAAATACGATGCCGATGTCCTAGACATGGTCTTACACGTAGTCAAATATCGATGCCAACGTCCTAGACGTGGTCTTACACGAGAACACATATAAGAAGTCCTATGTCATGATATATGTATCCTAGCTATTCCTAAGGTTTGTATGGGGCTTTCGGACGTCGTAACTCGGTCGAAACGAATTCGTAAACATAGCTTCCAAGCATATTTATATTCGGCTACCAAATATATACTTTCACGTAGTTCAATTCAGCATATATAGTTCGTATTTAATCAAATAAATAACATCTATTTGCTTATAAACTTACCTCGGACGATGAAAATTGGAACAAGACGGCTAATCGACAACTTTAGTTTTCCCCTGATCCAAATCTAATTTCATGGGTTCTTGATTTAAACATATTCAAATTAAACTCATTCAAACATATTTTCACTAAATTTAGTCCAAAAACACATAAATGGACAAATTACTATTTTACCCTTGACATTTTACACTTTTTACAATTTAGTCCAAATTGCACAAAATACAAAATATGCAAAATTTCAATATACCATGGTTAGGCCGAATATTTGTAACATCCTGAAATAGGGCCTAAACGGAATAGTGGTTGCGAAACCACAAATTCGAGAAAGAAAATTTTATTGCGATTGATTTTATGATTTGTCGAGTGATTAGATGCATGTGTTAGAGTATCGATGGAAATTTTTATAGATAGCATGATTAATTTGCCTACTAGGGCTTAATTGCAAAAGTTGATAAATATGAGTTTTAGATGCTAAAGAATTAATTGAAGAGCATAATTGAAGTAGAGGTCCTTAAATAGTAATTAGACCATTATATTTTCATGGACAAAAATGGATATACATAGGTAAAAATAACTAAAGTTTTAATAAGGGTATTTTAGTCATTTTGTAAATAAAAGAATTAAAAAGGGAAAAAGATGGCAAAAATGTGCTCATCTTCTTCATTAGGCCGAAATTTCAAGGGTTCTCCATAGCTAGGGTTTGTTTCAAGCTTCCAAGCTCCATAGTAAGCTATTCCAAGCCCCATTTTTAATGTTCTTTACGTTTTTGGAGTCCCGGTAACTTGATTAGGCTTATTCTAGCATTAATTTAACCTAGGGTTTATGTTTGGAAAAATACCCATAGGTGAAATGTGTTTATTTTTATGTTTTATGGTAGAATATGAAGCTTGAAATTGTGTTAAACAACTTTTTGTAAGCGATTTTACGTGAAAACGAGTAAAATTACATAATCGGTAAAAATACCTAATGTTCATAAGTACATGTTAGAGTGAGAATTTGATGTTGCCATAGAAGGGAAAAATTATCATCATGTCATAAAACATAAGAAAATAGATGAAGTTTAATTTCCGAGCCTTGAGGCAAAAGTGTAAATATGTAAAAATTTAGGGGCAAAAGTGTAATTTTTCCAAAGTTTGAGTCAAGGACTGTTTTAATAAATGTGAGTATTAAATAAGCTAAATTTGTTATTATAGATCAAGAAGAATGAAATTCGGAGTTAGACCGGGGAAAGAAAAAGATAGTGGACTAAATCGATATAGTTGATCGTATTTTGTTTCGAGGTAAGTTTACGGTAAATAAATGCAATATTCTATTATTTTATGTTAATGTTGTTAATTTCCAGCATGTTTATATTTATTTTATAAAATTATTCAAAGAATACTCAAGCATGAATTGACGGAGAAGTAATTTCAGAAAGTCCCGGTTGAACCTTAGGAATGTGTAGGATACAAATGTCATGACATTAGGGTTCAAGGATACCGTGTAAGACCATGCCAAGGCATGGCAATTGGTAAGGTTTCGAAGGCAAGGAAATCATGTAAGACCAGGTCAAGACATGGCATTGATAAGTTACTATAAGGCAAAGGTCCTAAGTAAGACCATGCCAAGGCATGGCATTGGTGAGTTCATAAGGCAAGGCTACCATGTAAGACCATGTCAAGGCATGGCAATGGTAAGTTTCAAAAGGATACCACGTAAGACCATGACAAGTCATGGCAATGGTAAGGTACCCGTGTATCCTTAGTATTCCAAGTGGTTTAACGGGAAAATTTAAAGAGATTATCAAGGTAAGGTAAGGTAAGACGAGTTATACTAAAAAGGTAAGACAAGTGCATGCTAGAAGAGCAAAGGTAAGTATATAATGTTCATGTATGCTTGATAAGGAAAAAGGTAAGTAAAATGTATTAATAAATTTGGTAAAGTAAGTATTTAAGTAAGTGAGTAAGTGAAGAAGTTTAAAATATGTCTATGACAATTAATGAAGTTGCATTAAGTAGTATCATGCTAAGTAGTAAGATAATTCTTATGAATGTTGTTATTTATTTGAATGCAAACTTACTAAGCTTAATACTTACCCCCTTTATTTTCTGTAACACCCCGTACCCGAGACCGTTGCCGGAGTCGAACACGAGGTGTTAACAGACTTAATTCATTGCTTAAACAGCTCACACAATTTAATTTTAGAAATTCCAGACAAGCTGGCTAACTGCATCACAGTCGCTTAAAAATTTATATCTCGAGTTATAAAACTCAAAATCAAGATCCGTAAATTTTCCCTAAAACTAGATTCATATATCTATTTACTAATATTTTTCTAGAATTTTTGGCTTGGCCAATTAGTACAGTTTATTAGTTAAATTCTCCCCTGTTTCAGGGTTTGACTGCTCTGACCTCTGTGTATTTCGAATCAGATATCTCTCTGTACATATTTTTAATGACTATGAAGTTTATTTCTATTAAAACTAGACTCAATAAGAAATCTGTACATATAAATTATGACTTCTAATTATTTTTATACAATTTATGGTGAATTTTCAAAATCAGAACAGGGGATCCAGAAATCACTCTGGCCCTGTTTCACAAAAATTTAAACATCTCATAAAATATAACTCATATACCTGTTTCGTTTCTTCCATATGAAAATAGACTCATAATTATTCAATTCCATATTTTATTAATCATCTAATTATATCTCTACTATTTTTAATGATTTTTCAGATTCACGTCACTACTGCTGTCGGAATCTATTTTATGGTAAATTTTACCTATTTCATGGTTTCCATGGATTAACTAGCAATTTGATATACATAACACCAAATATGATCATAATTAGCCATTCCAATGGCTAATCATTACCAAGAATTTTTATACTACTCAATAACCATATCATAAGACCATATATACAAAATGATTATAATGCTATACATGCCATACTCAAAATATACAAGCCATTATGCCAAGATGGTATACGGATAGTGTGAGCGTGCCTCCGACCGTTCGCGATTTTCGAGCTGGCTTGTCAACACTACAAGGAATGAAAAGGAGGGAGTAAGGATAAATGCTTAGTAAGGTCACATGCAAATAGCAAGTAACATAACCATATAAGCAAACATAAAACATCATTTGCATAATCATCACCAAGACATTCATATCATATTTTCATTTATCATCTTATAATACTGTTGTTATATCGATTTTTCAACCCGAGGGTTAAGTACATACCTGTTCAAAGTATCCATTTCACAACACTTACCAATACGTCCCTTTCATCTTGAGTATTCCTCCATTTGAGTAGAACTTTACCCGTTGAACACATCGGAATATAATTCGGATACATGGAAAGTTTGCACATAAGAGCCACATATGTAGCCATGCTACTATGTAACCCGCCCATAAGCGAACTTGGACTCAACTCAACGAGCTCGAGCGTTCGCATCCATAAGTGAACTCGGACTCAACTCAACGAGCTCGGATGCCTAGTTACATCTCACGAACTCGGACTCAACTCAACGAGTTTGGACATTCGCATCCATAAGTGAATTCGGACTCAACTCAACGAGCTCGGATGCCCAAATATCCCAGTGATATGTCACTTGTATCCTAATCCATTTCTAAGGTTCAGCGGGACCTTTTTCCCAATCATGTGTCTCAACCATCTTCTACGGAATACCGATACCGATACTCGGTAGTATTTCACATTTTCCAAGTATATCACATAATTTGACATATTATCAAACAATTATCACGAGTATAATATTTCATAATAATTATCATATCATTTAAATAATATAAAAACATTTAAAATAATAACTATGTTACCAACATTTACATATGAACTTACCTAGTATGCGAAAATGGCTACTTTTACCATTTCGTCCACAACTTGGTATTTTCCCCATTTTAGCCCGAATTTCAGTTTTCCTTGCTCTATCATTTAAAATATAGTCTAATTAGGACTTACATTATTCAAATTGACCCAAAATCATATTTTGGAAAAATTACAATTTTGCCCCTAAACTTTTGCATATTTACACTTTTGCCCCAAAGCTCGTAAATTAAACTTCTGCCTATTTTCTTATGTTTTATGACATGCTGATGATTTTTCCCTTCTATGGCAACATCAAATTCTCACTCTAACATATACTTATGACTATTAGGTATTTTTACCGATTAAGCCCTTTTGCTCGGTTTCACTTAAAACCGAGTAGCACAAGTTGTCTAACATAATTTAAAACCTCAGATTCTATCATAAAACACCAAAATACACAAATTTCACCTATGGGTATTTTTCAAAATATAATCCCTAGGTTAAATTATTGCTAGCATAAGCTAAATCGAGCTACCGGGACTCCAAAACGTAAAGAACTTAAAAAACGGGACTAGAATGGACTTACAATCGAGCTTGGAAGCTTGAAAAACCCTAGCCATGGTTTCTCCTTGCTATATTCGGCCATGGGGTTGAAGATGAGCAAAATTGGCTTTTAATTTTGTATTTTAATTCATTTTACCCCTAAATGACCAAAATGCCCTTACTACTAAACTTTCAAAAAATTCCATCCATGTCTAATTTTTTTCCATAAACTTAGAAATTGGTAAAATTGCTATTTAAGACCTCCTAATTAATATTTCAAAACAATTTCATACTAGAAACTTCTAGAATGCAAGTTTTGCAAAATGTTCGATTTAGTCCCTCATTTCAATTTAAGCACTTTAGGCATAGGATTTCATCATGAAATTTTCACACAATCATGCAATCAGATCATAAACATCAAAATAATTATAAAATAATTATTTCTATCTCAGATTTTGTGGTCACAACCACTATTCCGACTAGGCCGAAAATCAGGATATTACATTTTCCTTCTTTTTATATTTTTGTCAAACTAACTCGGGGATCGTAGAGTATGTCGGAGGTCCGGGCACACCATCACAAGGATTATTTTGGTATAGCTAGACGTTTCATTTTGAGTATGGCATGTATAACATCGTAGCCATTTTGTGTGTATGATATTATGATATAGCTAATGAATTGTATGTAAATGCTTGATAATGATTACCTATTGGAATGGCTAATCAAGGACATGTTTGGTGTTATGTATGGCTAAATGCTAGTTATTCCATGAAAATCATGAAAAATGTGAAATTAGCTTTAAAACAGTATCAGACAGTAGTAATAATGTGAATTTGGAAAATCACTAAAAATAGTAGAAATGGATTTAGATAGTGAATGAGATATATAATTAAATCTTATTGAGCCTATTTTCATATGAAAGAAACATAGTAAATAAAGGAGTTGTATTTTATGAGATATTTAAATTTTGGTGAGATAGGGTCAGAGTGATTTTTGAATCCCCTATTCCGACTTTAGAAATTCACTAAAAATTGTACAAAAATAATTAGGAGTTATACTTTATATGTATAGATTTCTTATTGAGTCTACTTTTAAAATAAATAAACGGAATGGTTATTTGAATTCTGTACATGGAGGAAATTAATTCATAGTCAATAGAGGTCAGAGCAGCCAAACACTAAAATAGGAGAAATTTTAAATAATAAACTGTACTAATTGGCTAGACAAAAAATTCTGAAACAAATTTAGTAAGAAGATATATGAGTCTAGTTTCAGAGAAAGATTATGGATTTGAATTTCGATTATGGATTTGAATTTCGAGTTTCGTAACTCGAGTTATGATTTATTTAGTGACTATGACGCAGACGAACAATTTTTTTATGAAAGATGAAATAAATTGTTTTGATTTGTTTAAGTGATCGGAAAATTTTTATTGATTCCGGTTTGTTCCCGAACCGTTTCAATTTCATGTTTTAGGGACTCGAGGACCCTATTTAAGGACATATTGAATGAATAAAACTAAACTAATTTTAAAAGCAAATTTTTATGCCCCGAATTAGTAAGCTAAGTCTGGTAATGCCTTGTGCTTGACTCCGGCGATGGTCTCGGATAAGGGGCGTTACAATATTCATCTTCCTTATACAAGTCCACACATTTCATTTATTTCACATTTTAGTCCCTCAAATTATCATTTTTGCAATTAAGTCCTAATTACTCAAAATCATCAAAAATTCTAATACAAAACATGTTAATCCAAAACATATCTTTCATATTTCATCATCAAACAAAAAAAAAATCACAAGCTTTCAACAATGGCAAAATACAAAATCATCATCAAATTTAAAAATTAAGACATGGGCTTGATAGATAACATAGCAATGATCTCAAAAATGTAAAAATTATCAAAAACTGAGTTAAAACTCACCTTGAATTAAGCTTGGACAAAGCCAAATACCTTAAAGCTTTATTTCTTTTTCTTTTCTTTAGTTTCAGTCATGCAAAAAGGAATATGAACACTTGGTTTAATTTTATGTTTTATTAATACATATATTATTACATGTTTTACTAAATTAACCTTTATAATTTAATATAAAATCTTTATAATGATTGTCCACAACCGTCCATCACTATATATTATGGTCTAATTGTAACTTAAATACTTCCAATTATAAAGACACATTCAATTCAGCCCTTTTACAATTAACCATCAAATTTTTATTTTACGCGATTAAGCCCTTTTTATTAAATCAGGCACTCAAACGTCAAAATTAAATCACGAAAATTTTACAGATATAAATTCACAAATAATAAACATAGAAAATAATATTAAAATATTTTTGTAACTCGAATTCATGGTTCTGAAACCACCATTCTGAATAGGGTCTAAATCGGGCTGTTACAACTCTCCCCCTTAAGGATTTTCGTCCCCGAAAATCTTACTGGTGAATAGGTTCGGATAACGTTCTTTCATTGTATACTCTAGCTTTCACGTTGCTTCCTCAACTCCTTGTTTATGTCACAGTACTTTCACTAACGGAATTTTCTTATTTCGCAATTCTTTAACTTTGCGAGTCATTATACGAATCGGTTCTTCCTCATATGGCATATCAGACTTAATTTCAATCTCTGACGAATTAATCACATGCGAGGGATCAGATCAATATTGACAAAGCATCGAAACATGGAATACATTATGGAGCTTTTCTAACTCAGGTTGCAATAACAGTCTATAAGCAATCCGCTCGATACGCTTTATAATCTCATACGGCCTAATAAATTTCAGACTCAATTTGCCTTTACCACCGAATCTGAGTACTTTCTTCCACGGTGAGACTTTCAAAAATACTTTGTCCTCGATCTGAAACTCTATATCTTTTTGTTTCAAGTCCGCATACGATTTCTGACGATCTGACGCTGTTTTTAAACTTTCACGGATCACTTTTACTTTCTGTTTAGTCAGTCTGATCAAATCGGCCCCGTGTATCTTGTTTTCACTGAGCTCGGTCCAATACAATGGTGTACGACATTTACGACTGTACAAAGCCTTGTAAGGTGCCATTTTGATACTCGATTGAAAGCTATTATTGTACACAAATTCAATCAGAGGTAAGTATCATTCCCACGTACCTTCAAACTCAAGAATACAACATCTTAACATATCATCAAGTATCTGAATGATTCGTTCGGACTGACCATCTGTTTGTGGATGGAAAGCAGTGTTGAAATGTAATTTTGTACCTAGTGCATCTTGTAGGTAATAGGTACCCCGTGTAATCTAAAACCGCGATGTAAACCTCAGATCTCTATCCGAAACAATAGAAATAGGTACCCCGTGTAATCTCACTATTTGAGAAACGTATAACTCAGCAAGCTTATCAAGCGATTAATCTGTACGAACCGGAACAAAATGATCCGATTTAGTCAATCTATCCACAATAACCCAGATTACATCTTTCTTGCTCGGTGTCAACGGTAAACCGGATACAAAATCCATCGTGACTCTGTCCCATTTCCACTCAGGTGTCATGATTGGTTGAAGTAACCCAGAAGGTACTTGATGCTCGGGTTTTACTTGCTGACAGACTAAACATTTTGAAACAAAGTCAGATATGTCTCGTTTCATACCATGCCACTAGGAAAGCTGTTTCAGATCATTGTATATCTTCGTACTACCCGGGTGAACAGATAACCTACTGCTGTGAGTTTTGTTCAGAATCATTTGGATCAAGCCTGAATTTCTCGGAATACATATTCGGTTTCTGAACCTCAGATAACCTTCAGAATCAATTCGAAACTTTGAATCAACATTCAAATCACATTGAGCTCGCTTTACTAACAAATTATCATCAACTTTCTGAGCTTCACAAATCTGTTGAACAAATAACAGTATTGCTTTTAATTCAGCTATTATCGAACCATCATCAGACATAGCCATATGCGCATTCATTGCACGTAAAGCAAACAGTGATTTTCGGCTTAGAGCATCAGCAACAACATTAACCTCTCTCGGATGGTAATCAATCACAAGCTCGTAGTCTATTAACAGCTCTAACCATTGACGCTGTCTCAAATTTAGATCTTTTTGAGTCATCAAATATTTTAGGCTTTTGTGATAAGAATAAACATGACATTTCTCATCGAATAGATAGTGACACCATATCTTCAATACAAACACAATAGCTGCCAATTCTAGATCATGTGTCGAATAATTCTTTTCATGCGGCTTTAACTGTCTCGAGGCATAAGCTACAACTTTGCCTTCCTGCATTAACACACAAACCAAACCATTTAAAGATGCATCACTATAGATAACAAATTCTTTACCTGATTTTGGCTGATCTAGCATTGGCCCAAACCATTTAAAGATGCATCACTATAGATAACAAATTCTTTACCTGATTCTAGTTTAACTAGCACTAAAGCTTCGGTAAAAAGGGCTTTCAACTGATCAAAACTTTTCTAGCACTTTTTTGACCACTCAAACTTAATATCTTTTTGTAGTAACTTCGTCACCGGGGTGTCAATTATATAGAAACCTTTCACGAACCGTCTATAGTAACCCGTAAGTCCCAGAAAACTTCAGACTTCAGAAACATTTCTTGGAGGTTTCTAATCAAGTATAGCCGATATTTTACTCCGATCAACATGAATACCCGATGCTGATACAACATGTCCTAGAAAACTAACTTCGTGTAACTAGAACTCACATTTACTGAACTTTGCATACAATTGTTTGTCTCGCAAATTCTGTAACATAAGTTTCAGATGTTAGGCATGCTCAGTTTCATCACGGGAATATATCAAAATGTCATCTATGAACACAACCACAAATCGATCCAGATACTGTCTGAAGATCCGATTCATCAAATCCATGAAAACAACAGGTGCATTAGTAAGTCCGAAAGGCATAACTAGAAACTCATAGTGTCTGTACCTCATTCTGAAAACAATCTTTGGTACATCAGAGTCTTTAACTCGCAACTGATAATAGCCTGATCTCAAATCTATCTTTGAAAACACTGTAGCCCCTTTTAGTTGATCAAACAGGTCGTCAATCCATGGTAACGGATATTTATTCTTTATAGTCATCTTATTGAGCTGTCTATAGTCAATACACAGTCTCATAGTTTCGTCTTTCTTTTTCACAAATAAAACTGGTGCACCCTAGGGAGAGAAACTCAGTCATACAAAACCTCTATCTGCCAACTCTTGCAGCTGAGCTTTCAATTCTTTTAATTTAGTAGGTGCCATTTTGTACGGAGTGATCGATATAGGAGTCATCCCTGATACTAACTTAATATCAAACTCTACTTCTCGAATAGGCAGTAAACCCGACAATTCTTCAGGAAACACATCCGGATACTTGCACACAAATGGTATTGATTCAATCCTTCTTTCAACCACTTTACTATCAAGCACATTTGCAAAGTAAGCTTCACAACCTTTTCTCACATACTTCTGAGCTAACATCGAAGATATCACTGACGGTAAACCATTCAGATAATTAGATTCAATCCGAATAATCTCATCATTCTGGCACAGTAAATCAATAGTCTTTCCTTTGCAATTTATAACAGCATCATGCAAAGTCAACCAGTCCATGCCCAAAATTACATCGAACTCGTCAAATGGCAACAACATCAGATCAGCTAAAAAAGATGAATCTTGAATCATCAAAGGACAATTCTTACATACTTTATCAACCAAAACACACCGGCCCAAGGGGTTCGATACTCTAATCACAAACTCAGTAGACTCAATAGGAAAAGTCTTACTAAATACTAAAGTCCCACACACATAAGAATGAGTCGAACTAGGATCAATCAATGCAATTACACTTGTATCGTTAAGAGTGAATGTACCAATAATAACATCTAGGGATGAAGCCTTCTCATGTACGCGTATAGCATAGGCTCTGGCAGGTGCATGAGCCTCAGATCGAACTGCGGTGTCTTTTGTTCCTTTCTGACTACCACTCACATTACCGGTGATTCTAGGCAGTCTACCTCGAGTTACAGTATTACCAGATCTCGTATTTTGCATTGTGTTTTGTTCAGCTAATTCAGGGCATTCACGAACGAAATGATCCGTTGATCCACATTTAAAACAGGCCCGATCATGAAATCTAAAACAGCCAGGATGTTGTTTACCACAATGTTTACACTCGGGTTGATTCGAGCTAACATTACCAACACTAGCTACTGATGTAGCTCTCGTGTTCACAGGTGGCCTATCCCGATCCCATCTAGAATAACCCGAAGTAGCCTTAGAATGGCTAAAATCATCTCGGAACTTTTTTGATATCGACTGAAATGACTTACTCGATGATCTCTTATGTGAATCTCTAGCTTCAAAGTCAACTTTTCTTTTCTCTTTCCCGAGCTCTTCGGCTTTGCAAGCTCGCTCAACCAGCACTATGAACTCTTTTATTTCAAGTATGCCAATTAGTAGTTTAATGTCTTCATTCAACCCATCTTCTAATCTTTTACACATTATGGCTTCGGTTGAAACACACTCTCAGGCATATCGACTGAGTCTCACAAATTTTCGCTCATATTCTGTCACAGTCATGCAACCCTATTTCAATTCTAGAAATCCTTTGCGCTGCTTGTCGATAAATCTATGACTGATATATTTCTTACAAAACTCAATCTGAAAGAAGTCCCAGGTCACTCGTTCTTTCGAAACCACCGATACTAGTGTATTCCACCAGTGATATGCGATGCCTCGTAGCAAAGATCTAGCACATTTTAGACATTCATCCGGGGTACAAGATAACTCATCAAACACTCGGATAGTATTATCAAGCCAGAATTCAGCTCGCTCAGCATCATCATCATCAGTAGCTTTAAATTCTTCAGCCTCGTGTTTTCTGATTTTATCAAATGGAGGCTTATGTAATCGCAACGGATCAATTACTTGAGGTATAACAGGTATCGTAAAAGGATTAGTCAGGGGTGGAGGTTGTTGTACAGCCGGATTCGTGTGGATATACTAAGTAAACCAGTCGTTCATCATTTGATAAAAGGCTTGTTTAGCCTCTCCCTCTTGGTTACTCAAGGTCGGTCGAGAATCAACCGACGCTGTCCCTTGCGCGGGAACAAGCTCTATACTCTCAACATCATTAGCAACGGCTCTGTCGGGATCCATTTACTATACGAAAACACATTTTCAAATGTCAGAAGTCATCACACTATCACAATATATAATATGACATGTATAGATAGACTTATATACACTACGTTAGTCCTAGAATCGACTAAACCATAACTCTGATACCAATCAAATGTAACACCCCTAACCCGTATCAGTAGCCAGAATGGGGTTACAAGGTATTACCAGACAAGGTACAAATCAGTACTGTTATTTATCACTTTTCATGCTTTATAGAATAACGATACGTTTATAATATTATCAAACATTTAAACATCAAAGTCATGTGCATATATTTAACACTTTCATTATTCGATTCCCTGTATACAAATACATTAATGGCATTTTTGTCATTAAACCAAATTCAAGCATATCATCCCACTTTTCATATATATAGAAAATATATAAGTACATAATCTCATTAGTTAAGAGTCAAACATATTATTTTACAATTTCTGTATATGTATATGATGAAACCAATCCACCATTATGCATACAACTTATTATCCAAACACATATATGCAACATTATTAACATTACAATATGGCCGTACATACCTTTGATGTCATTCAAATATACACATTTTTACTCTAAATGTAACCTGTTTATTCTTTAATTACCGAATAACTTTTAACCTATTCCATTAATTTAAATCTCAATTATACCAATTCACATATTATGCATAATTTTCTAAATTTAAACAACGTCACGATATAATAGGCATGCATATATAATACACATAAAAAACATATTTATTTAACCACACACAAATATCATTTAATCAATTATATACACTAGTACCGAAACAAATCATACCAAGTACCTATCTATCACATACCAAATTACAATCCATAATATGGTGCATTTCCAACTCAAATATTTAGCCTAACGTTTTAATCTTTCATTACCAACATCAAACAAAACATATTCGCCAAAGTTATTATATAACATATTCATTATTTGCTACCACCAACCATTCAAGCATAACATATGCACATACTTTACCTTGACAAACCGAACCAAAATAGCTAATACATTATCGATTATATAATTATTATTTTACAATATTACTAGCTGATTTATAAATCCATTCACAAAGACATAGCATATCATGCATAAAACTTACCAAAGATGAACTTATTATAAGCTATTTGTGGTACCGTAACCAACCACAACAACCAGTTTCACATATATTTTTATCTATGCATGTACTATAGCCGAATCAATCAATCATACACATCCAAAATCACTAACCATTTTCAAAGCATATAACACATATAAACATGACTAAAGTTTCATATAATCACTTAACATATTAGCCATTTTCGCATGGCTTAATATATACACAACTTTAAAATTAACCAAACATAACCTAGCTTATACATGCCATAATATCAAGTTTAAACTTATAATGAACCAAAAATAGTCGATAGTGTGATGGACTTTGCTGACGATCCCCGAGCTCGTAATTAATCTCCAAAATCTATAAAACAGAGGCAAATATAAACACACATAGAGTAAGTTATCTTAGCTTAGTAAGTCATAAGCAAATAAATAATTCAATGTTAATATCAACTCAGCATAACCAAATTAATTTATACTATCATAATCACATTTATTTTCAAGATCATAATTTCATATATAACATATACTTTTATATACAAATTTACCTTGACCGAATAAACATAAAATCATATACATATATTCATGAATCATTTCATAAATATTCACATTATATATTCAAAAAGGCCGAATACACTTTCCATATGCACATACATTCTTCATTTGCATCAAACATGGTTTGCAAAACATATTAAGTAATCTACTTACCTTATTTCAAATAGGTAATAAGCTATTACATACCTGATCACTTTAGCTCATTTACACATTCAATCACAACTATCATTTCCCGTTGAACCATATGGAATTGAATAGGATACTCAAATAATCACATATATCATACATTGTTGTCGTTCCAGACGATGTCTTACATGCTATATATATCAATGCCACTATCCCACACATGGTCTTACATGAATCAGATACGATGCCGATGTCCCAGACATGGTCTTACACGTAATCAAATATCGATATCAATGTCCTAAACATAGTCTTACACGATAACAAAGATAGGAAGTACTATGTCATGACATATGTATCCTAGCTATTCCTAAGG
Source organism: Gossypium longicalyx (assembly GCA_025698465.1). Classification (NCBI taxonomy): domain Eukaryota; kingdom Viridiplantae; phylum Streptophyta; class Magnoliopsida; order Malvales; family Malvaceae; genus Gossypium; species Gossypium longicalyx. The sequence continues at coordinate 52,851,455 of CM047006.1, read as the reverse complement.
TTTGTACGGGGCTTTCGGACATCGTAACTCGGTCGAAACGAATTCGTAAACATAGCTCCCAAGCATATTTATATTCGGCTACCACATATATACTGTCACGTAGTTTATTTCAGCATATATAGTTCGTATTTAATCAAATAAATAACATCTATTTGCTTATAAACTTACCTCGGACGATGAAAATTGGAACGAGACGACTAATCGACAACTTTAGTTTTCCCCCGATCCAAATCCGATTTCATTTGTTCTTGATCTAAACATATTCAAATTAAACTCATTCAAACATATTTTCACTCAATTTAATCCAAAAATACATAAATGGGTAAATTACTATTTTACCCCTGACATTTTACACTTTTTACAATTTAGTCCAAATTGCACAAAACACAAATTATGCAAAATTTCAATATACCATGCTTAGCCTAATATTAATCTTCCTTATACAAGTCCACACATTTCATTTATTTTACATTTTAGTCCCTCAAATTATCATTTTTGTAATTAAGCCCTAATTAATCAAAATCATCAAAAATTCCAATATGAAACATGTTAATCCAAAACATATCTTTCATATTTCATCATCAAACAACAAAAATCACAAGCTTTCAACAATGGCAAAATACAAAATCATCATCAAATTTAAAAATTAAGACATGGGCTTGATAGATAACATAGCAATGATCTTAAAAACGTAAAAATTATCAAAAACTGAGCTAAAACTCACCTTGAATCAAGCTTGGACAAGGCCGAATACCTTAAAGCTTTATTTATTTTTATTTTCTTTAGTTTCGATCATGAAAAAAGTAATATGAACACTTGGTTTAATTTTATGTTTTATTAATACATATATTATTACATGTTTTACTAAATTAACCTTTATAATTTAATATAAAATCTTTATAATGGTTGTCCACAACCATCCATCACTATATATTATGGTGTAATTGCAACTTAAATACTTCCACTTATAAAGACACATTCAATTTGGCCCTTTTACAATTAACCATCAAATTTTTATTTTACGCGATTAAGCCCTTTTTATTAAATCGGGCACTCAAACGTCAAAATTAGATCACGAAAAATTCACAGATATAAATTCACACATAATAAACTCAAAAAATCATATTAAAATATTTTTTGACTCAGATTTGTGTTCCCAAAACCACTGTTCTGAATAGGGTACAAATCATGTTGTTACATACTAGGTTTACCTTTGAATCAAGAAGTAGAGTTCGACATTTAGTTCTACAGGGTACAGGTCTGATGTCCATCGCTCCATACCATATGGCACCGAAGGAGCTTACGGAGCTTAAGTTTCAACTTTAAGAGCTTATGGATCGTGGGTTCATCCATTCTAGTGTGTCTCCGTGGGGGGCACCGGTTCTCTTTGTAAAGAAAAATGATGGTACTATGAGGATGTGCATTGACTACCGATAGTTGAATAAACTGGCTGTGAAGAATAATTATCCACTTCTGAGGATCTACGATTTGTTTGATCAATTTCGAAGGGCTTTAGTGTTCTCAAAAATAGATCTTCAATCTAGGTATCATCAGTTGAGGGTTAAGGAAGTTGATATTCATAAGATGACATTTAGGACTCGTTATGGGCACTACGAGTTTCTAGTTATGCCCTTTAGTCTAACGAATGCTCCAACTATATTTATGGATATGATGAATCGAGTTTTTCAGCTGTATCTGGATTAGTTTTAGGATTCGATGCCTTGTTTAGGCTTCATACATTTTCTTTTATAGAAAAATTCCTAAACTCTACTTTAAATTTTCTTCAATCCCACACATTGTTTCTGATAAGGATCTTGTCTTGTCATTAACATAGTTGCTTCCATGTTGCATTATCTTGTTACATCATTTGCCTTCCACATAGCAGTTTTTTCTGATGCCTTTTTCTTCAAGTTACCTTCTCTTGTCCATTAGTTTTTCTTGTACATTATTTCTCCACGTGGCTTGCCTATTTTGGCTTATCCTTCTTGAATATTGTCTAGATTCATTAATTCTATTTTGTCTAGATGTAATGAATCTGGTGACAGTCTTGGTGAGTTCTAAAGCTCCCACGTGTTTCTGATTTCATCAATTATTTGTGATGGAAAATCATCGATCTCCATATCAGCTATCTTTTTTAATAGTTGTATGGATTCTTCATCTCTATCTTTCTGGATGATTCCAGTTTGGGGTCTGCCACTATTCTTCTTCCATCAATTAAAAGTCTATAAGTCTGATGTCGAAGAACATGTTGAGCTGTTGTCATTAAATCAATCCCTACTTGGATTTGATAGTAACTAAAATTATTATAACACTTGTCAATGTTTTTTGTCAAGTGTTCTTTATCCAAGAAGAAGGATGAGCATGATGAGCATCTTAGAGTAGTGCTTTAAATACTCCAAGAGAAACAACTCAACTCTAAGTTGAGCAAGTGTGAGTTTTGGTTGCAAGAGGTAACTTTTCTAAGACACATGGTTTCTACCGAGGGGATCCAAGTTGATCCTAAAAAGATTGAGGCTGTGCTTGATTAGAGATAGCCTAAGAACGTATTTGAGATTTACAATTTTCTAGGTCTTGCGGGATATTATCTATGGTTTGTCGAGGCATTCTCTCTAGTTGCAGCTCCTTTGACTAAGCTTTTTCACTGATGCGCATTAATCGAGCTTCGAGAAGCTCAAGCCTATTCTGACTCAGGCTTCTGTTCTGATATAGCCTGAATCTGGAAAGGAGTTTGTAATGTATAGTGATGTGTTGTACGTCAGTTTGGTATATGTATTGATGCAAGATAGTAAGGTTGTGGCTTATGCGTTCCGTCAACTTAAGTCACACGAGGGGAATTATACGACGCATGATTTCAAGTTAGCTTTTGTGGTTTTTGCGTTAAAAATCTAGAGGCACTATCAATTTCGTGAGAGGTGTATCATCTACACCGATCACAAAATCTAGATCGCATTGATGGATTGAGTTGCTCAAAGATTATGACTGTACGATAGAGTATCATCCTGGTAAGGCTAATGTGGTGCTCGATGCTCTCAGTCATAGAGCGATGACTGATTTGGAAGCGATGTTCGCTTATCTTAGTCTGTTCGATGATGGGGGTTAGTTAACTGAGTTGCAAGTTAAACTGACTTGGGTTGGGCAGATTTGAGAAAAACAGTCAGGGGATGAGTATTTGGTTCTGCAGTTTTGTTAGGTTGAGATTGGCAGTACATCTGATTTTGGGCTGAATAAAGATGGGGTTCTGTCTTTTCGAGGTCGGGTTTGTGTACCGAATGATTCTGATCTGAGGCGGTTGATTCTAAGGGAGGTGCATAGTAGCCTTTATGCTATGCATCTCGATGGTAATAAAATGTATCGTGAGTTTTATGAGTTGTACTGGTGGCCAGGTTTGAAACGTGAGGTTAGGGATCTTGTTGCTCGTTGTCTAACGTGCCAACAAGTTAAAGTTGAGCATCAATTACCTTCGGGTTTGCTCCAGCCTATTATGATTCCCTCATGTAAGTGGGAACGAGTGACCATGGACTTCGTTAATGAGTTGCCCTTGACACTCTCATCGTGGATCAATTAACCAAGTCCACTATTTTATTCTGGCTCGGACAGACTAGTCTCTATAAAAGTTAGTGAAGCTCTATATCTGAAAGGGTGATTCAAATATTGGAGGATATGCTTCGGAGTTGTGCGATTGATTTCCAAGGTAGTTTGGAGGATTTTCTACAGTTAGCTGAGTTCGTCTACAATAACTGTTTCCATTCTAGCATCCAGATGTCACCTTACGAAGCTTTGTATGATCGTTAGTGTTGTACTCCTCTATGTTGGACCAAGTTGGGTGAGCGACAAATTTTTTGTCATGAGTTGGTTTCCGAGATTGAAGATAAGGTTAGACTGATGTGAGATCGTCTGAAGGTGGCTTCTGATAGACAGAAGTCCTATGTAGACTTAAAAAGGAGAGGTATCGAGTATTCCGTAGGTGACTTCGGGTTTCTTAAAGTTTTTCCACGGAAGAAAGTTCTAAGGTTCGGTCGTAAGGGTAAGTTGAGCCATAAGTTCATTGGGCCATTTCAAATTCTGAAACGTGTGGCACTGGCTGCTTATCAGTTGGAGCTATCTCTAGAGTTAGACTGTATCCATGATGTGTTTCACATCTCGAAGTTGAGTCGGTACCAGTGTTGTCTTTGTTGAGAAGATTGAGGTTAGATCGGATTTGACTTTTGAGGAAGAGCTATTTCAGATTTTGGATCGAGATATTAAGGTTCTAAGAAGGAAGTCTATTCCATTAGTTAAGGTTCTATGGCAGAATCATGGCACTGAGGAAGCCACGGGGGAACTTGAGGATTCGATGCTTCAACAGTATCCTTATCTGTTTGGAATAGGTAAACTTCGAGGCCAAAATTTCTTTTAGGGGTAGAGTTATAACTCCCTGCTTAACTTATTTCTTTTTGTGTGAAATCTGACACAAGTGTATATCTGCTTTAGTGGCTAAGTGTTCTCGGTGTGTGTGAGGTCATGGGTTCAAGGCCCTCATTTGGAAAATTTTTGTTATTTTTGATTCTAGCCTTATCCTTACTGGGTTGGGTTATGTTTTATCTTTAGTAAACTCATCAGAATGAGCCTGGTGGCTCAAGTGGTAAGCGGTTGTTGTGCTAGAGGTTCTGTGATCGAATCTCTATTGAAGCGAGTGTGTTAATTTTTGTTTCGGTTAGTTGAGAGAGTTTGAGTGGTCTTGAAATTATGAGGTAGTGGAGGTTGAGATGTTAGTAGGGAACGTATTTTGATTTGAATTTATTTTATTTTTCCCTAAAAGACCTCACTATTTTGACGTTCTGTCTTCTTCCCCTTTTTGGACTTTTGTCAATTTTTGCTATTCTTTTTCCTCTTCTAATTTGCTAGTAAAATTTTGGTCTAATTCGTTGTGTTTTAGTTTTGGATACCCAATTTTGGTTCGGTAAGTGTGGTTATTGTTTTTGGTTGGTGAATTTTTGGTTGATGGGGTTTCGTTATTATTGCCTAGGAGAAGATCAAGAGGCTGTGGGCTTTCAATCGATGCTATAGTTATGCGAAATCACTTGCTCATTCAAAGGTAAGGGTTATGGTGGAATAAAGGTTTGTCTGTTCCGATGTAGTTTCGGTTTAGTATTGATTTAAGCTTTTAATTCGGTGATTTATTGGTCAATTTTAGGTGTTGTGTGACTCGAGAGTGTTTTCACATTGAAACTGTACCAGGTGTGTACCTAAACACGAAAAATCGAGCATTGGCGAAAGTTGAAAAAACATTCTGTCGACGCCACATGGGCGTTTGCCTGGGCGTATGGTTTGCCGTGTGTGAGACATGAACGTGTGCTTAACGAAGGTGTGGTCGTACGCAAGACACGATCGTGTGACGGTGTAAGTTTGGATGTGTGGGCAATACGGGCTAGGCCAGATTTGGCGTTTGGGCCATACGGGTGTGTGAGTTTTGGTCCAGGCCATGTGGGCCCACATGCCCGATTCTAAAATTTTTCCTAGGGTCGCATGGGTTGTTTCGATCGATTATGGGCCTACTGCAGGGTCAATAAGGGCTAACCAAACCCTAAATTATGTGATATTATATTTTGATAGCTTGTTTTGAGTAGGACACCATTATGCATGTCTGACTATTCTGCTAAATATATATGTTATCTATATACGGGCATGTTGAGCATGATATTTTTGTATCTGTATTCTGTATTTATGATTGGGATGGTAATTGTATATGTGGAGGAAGTGATCTATATGGTGACCATGCGCCTGTATTCTGGCAGCTTGATTGCACATTATCTGTTATGTATCATAATGACACTATATGGTGTGTAAGAATGGGTGGGTGTTTTTAACCCCACATAGTGTGATGGGATGGTCAGAATTGGTGTGTAGAGGATGGAGGTAGGATTCTATATATCTATTTTGCTTATCTGATTCTATTATATGTATCTGTAAAGGACTCAAGTTCAAATCTGAATCTGACTGTATATGTGATTTCTGTATGTATAGCATGTCTATATCTATTGGGTTACACACTGAGTTTACGAAAAATCACATTTGTTTGTCTGTTATGTTCAAGTAATCTACAGACTTAGGCAGATATGTGTGGTAGAGTCTCACAATGACCACAAGTTTGTGAATTGGCTTGAAATAATGGTTTTATTTAAATAAGGATTATTTCTGAGAGTTTTGTAATTATTAGACTATTCTGACTGTTTGGTTTTTAATTTGGATTTGGATTTTTGTTTTAACTCTTTATTTGAAATGGTTGACTAAAAACATGGTTTTTACGAAAACAAAGGTTTTTCTGAAAATACGAACTGGATTTTTAAAATATAACAGTTGCTAATACTTCCGCTGTAAATTATGTTTTGGCAAATGAATTAATTCAATAACGCTTTCCATAATAATTAGGTAAACGATTATGGGTTATAGAACTTGGATATTTTATCAAACAACTATACAAAGCTTTATTGAAGTGACATTGATCTTAAAACCTTTCATCGTAACATTGTCGGATTCAGCCATAACGTCTAGGCCAGACCTATGGTGTTGCACAACTCGGTACTGCAATGATAATCGCTAGAAAACAATAGTAGAGAAAAGACACTAGAGGAACAACATATTAAAAGTGCAAAATTGAAAACTAATAAGATAGAAAGGAAATAACAAGGGAAAGTTTAGCAAAGAAAGTTTACAAAAACAAGAATGACCAAGACAAAAAATGGGAAAGAGAGAAAGTGGGAGAATGGGATATGTGAAAGTAGAAAGATGGACAATAGTAGTCAGGAAATTTTGGGGAGAGATTTTTGGGATAATTTCAAAAAAAAAAAGAAAACTACCCATATCCCAATAAATCCCTTAACTAACCGCTATCAGACTTTCTAGAATTCAAATTTAATGTAAATAGATCAACATAGGTGGTATAGCAAGAGGAAATAAAAATATTTCCACTTTGCACACACACATGATTCGAACATACCTCTGGGTAAGCTGAAGCCTTACCATTGAACTAGCAGGCTCATTCATGTCAACAAATCCCCATAATTTAAAGATAAATTAGATGTTAAAGTCAGGGTTGGGACAAAAATAACAAAAATTTAAGGGAAGATATTTGAACACAAGACCTTAGGCACACATAACTAACACTTAGCCAGTGCAATAGATTATGTAAAGCCCTGATTTTTGGGATTTTTCGGTTTTTGTGATTTTAGGTAAATTTTGAAATTTTGGTGTTCTGAATATTGGTATTGCGTTTAAATGTGTTAGTGGGCCTTTAGAAGGCCCAAGCTTAAGTTAAACGCTGTAAAATATCAAGGTTGGATTTCAAGCGAATAGGAGACATGGTTAAGTGGGTTTTAAAAAAGAACTTCATAAATTATGACACAAATAAGGCCTTGGTAAAGTGGCAAGGTGGCGCCACTAAGTTCCTCAAAAAATGGCGCCTGGGAAGGAATTAAAGGTCCAAGGTTCAAGTTGCAAGGTAGGCATACTGTTACTTTTTAATTTTAGGCATGTGCCGGGCATGTGATCACTTAAGTGAATTTCGCAAGGGCCTTAGGGAGGTTGGGCCGATTGTTTTAGTTGATATCAGGGTTAGGTTCTTTTCTTTTTCTGTCTTGGAGAATTAGGGTTAGCCATCTGAAAGCTTTCATTGTCATTCATCCCTTCTGAGTTCTCATAAAAGCCGAAAACGCAAATTCCTTCTCCTTGGTGCCGAGTTCATCTTCCTCTCTTTTTCCTCCATTTTCTTTCTTCCTTTTTGCTTTTTCTTCTAGCCGAAACATTCTGACCACCTTACTCACCTCCTCTATCGATTCCATCCTCCACAAAACCTTCATAGCCGATCGCCATAAAAGCAGAAATCCCAAAAACTTACTTTTTGTGCCGATTTCTCCAAGCCAAAATCCTTCAGTTATTTTTGTTCCTTTTGATTAAATTTCATCTTCTCTAAACACTTAGTATCTGTCGGCAACATTACTTCAAAGTTATTGCCTCAAATCGTCATCTTCTTCATCACCTAAAAAGCCGAAGTACCAAAGATTTAGGGACTTATAGCCGAAACTTTAGATCTCCTGGATTCAAGTTCTACTATCGTTTAGAGAATAGATCTGCATCAGATCTGCGTAGAAATCAAAGAGGAGTAGGTGGTAAGTGCTCATCACCTCAGATCTAGTCTTATTTTACAATTTAGAAAAAGCTGAAGTCCCTAAAATCTAGGGAGGGTATCGATTTGGGCATAGGGCTTTAAGGGTCTTTAACTGAGGATTTCTTTTGGTGTTTAGTGTCTTTTAGAGGTTGGATCGAAGGCTTGGATCTTTAGAGCAACTAGACTTAGATCTAGTCATCGGTTTTCGGCAAAAAGGTAAGATTCTAAAGGCTTTAGGGGCATGGTTCGAATATGGTAGGTGAATATTGGGATTGGTTATTGTGGTTTGCAATATAATAATTGTGGTAATCAATTGTAGGACATCGTAAGGGATCTCAGTGGCAGTCGTCACAAAACAGGTGTGTAACAACCCTCGTAGTAGTTTAAGCTAATATTCGAAGAAAAGCCGAAATGCCAAAATTTCGGCATTTCAGGAACTTGAGATTTTGCATGTGGTTTTAGATGCGATAAAAATGATATGATCGGTGTTTGGATCGATGGAACAGGTAAGAGCGCAGTGCGTGCACGCACGAAGAAGTTGGACCTCAATGGGCTGAAATTGGGCCCAATGGGCTTCCAGGCCCATTTGGGTAAAATTGATAGAAAATGAAACTTGGATAAATTGCATGTTAACACGGTTACATCTGTTGTAAAAATTGGGTTAAGTGGGCTAAAAGGGCTAAATTGGCATTCGTAGGACCCATTAGGGGTTTTGGGCCCAAAAGCCCAAATTTGATAAAGTGCGTTAAAATCATAGTTTAAACGCTTGGAAATATTTATAATTGTTAATGAACGTGGAAAACCCATAATATTTGGCAAAAATTTGTAAAATTACCCCTAAAATATGGAAAATGACTGTTTTGTCCCTAGGGAAAAATGACCATTATACCCCTAGGGTTTAATTATGATTATGATGCCTGAGATTTTGATATGCATGATATGACATGATATGCACATGATATGTTATGATATGCACATGATATACTCATTATATGCATGGGTTGGGTTTGAAATAAATGGAGGAAGTGCAAAAAGGGCTTTGCCCTAGTTTACCGAAAAGAGCTTTGCCCCAGTTATTAAAAGAGGCTAGGCCTCCAGTTATATGATAAAGCAGCTATGCTGCCAGTGGAGAGTTTGGTTGGGTGGGTTGAGTTATTCCCCACATGGAGAGCTTGGTTGGTACGGATGGAGAGTAGCGGATGGTGGGTTGAGTAGTCTCCCCAAATGGGCTTACATACATTCATTGGTATTATATGTGATATTGAAATGGGCCTATGGGCCATACCGAGGTCTGATAAAGGCTTGGCCCGGTGATATGGTTTATGAAAAGGCTTCTGGCCCGAAGAATCGTTAAACGAAAGGCTTCGGCCCAGTATGCTGGTATTACTTTGGGCTCTGAAAGGGGCTTGTTGCACACTGAGTTTCCAAACTCACCCCCCTTTCCTTATCTTTGCAGGTGAGACTTGATGTGGAGACTTAGAGCTGGAGGGGATTCAGAGTGGCCATGTGGACTGTTTAAAATAAGTGTTTATGCCTTCACTTTTATTCTAGATTACTTCTTTTATGTTTTCGGGTTTTAAGTTGTAATAAGGCCGCTTTAATTATTTTTAATTGCTTTAGTTTGATTATTAGCTTAGGCATGATATGGATTTAAAGGTTTAGGATTGAATAACTCTAGGGTGCATTTTTAAAAGAAATTATCTGATTTCAAAATATCGTGAAACAAGACGAAGCTTCCGCAACGAAAACGTTTTAAAATAAAAATTAACAAGTGCTTTCAATGGCTTAAAACGAAATGGTTTTTCCTGAACAATCATTCAGTTAAAGTGTGGCAATGGTTGTGTGCAGTCTAGGAGTGGATCCATCGAGGGCTTGGTACTTAAGCAGTCTAATTGACTCACCTCCTCTTTTCCGGCATCCTACGTGGTGCACCGCTTCCATTAACTTTAATCTATAACAAAAATACTCTTTAAACACTAAGAAAGATGTTAGTTAAAACATGACTTTTACAGTAACGTTTAATGTGACACGCCAAATTCGGGCCTAACTTCTAGGCCGAGTTTGGGGTGTTACATTTAGTGGTATCAGAGCCAAATTACAACAACTCGGCTGTGGGTTTCTAAACGGGATTAAAATCAAGAATTTCAAAATAAGGGTATTTTAAATCAATTTTTTTTAAGAATTTCTATTCTCTGTGACCAAATACATGTTTTTGTTTTAAATGGTTTGAAGAAAAAAGTGGCACACTGAATCCCCGGCACCAAGTCTGTAAGTATCTTCTGCTCTCTATATATACTCTACTGTACTAAAAATAATACTATAGATAGTACTGAGCCTTAGATATAGTACTATAGATAAGGTAGTATTAAGGCTACAAAACTGAGACTGTAGGGTAAACTAAGCCCTAGGAAACTGAGACAGTAGGAACTAAAAACCCAAAAAGATTGAGACTGTAGCTAGGCTATGATTCTGTAAAGAACAAAAACTCTAAAATACTATCTCTGCATAAGACATATGAATGAATAGTAAAAATTTTTAAGATCTTTGTAGTTATTTGATATGTGTACTGGTAATGTAGAGTATTGATATGGATTCTGAGGGTAAGCAAAGTCTGCCAACTTCGGTTAGCGGTAACTCGAAGCGTGGTACTGAGGCACTGGCCGAGTTAGTAAGAAAAGTGGTAGAGGAAGTATTGGTGACCAAGGTTAAGAAAATTAGGGAAATGCTTCAAATAGGGTGCTTGGAGTGTAAGAAGAGGAAGGATTCTAGTTCTCAGAAGATCGAGCCTCATTCTGTGAAACATGTTAAAACACGACCAAACTTTCCAACCTGTAAGAACTGCAACGGGCGTCATCCGGGTGAATGCCATAAGAAGTTAGGAGCATGCTTTAGATGTTGGTCCAAGGAGCACCGAGCTCAGAATTGCCAAGCTTATTCTATTTAAGTGTGTGTTACGAGTTGTATGCGTGATTGGTAAATGTTTCTTTACTTTGGTAATTAGATGTGCTGGGTCGTATTAAGAATTATTTTTTATCAGAGTGCGCAGTGAAAGCATAGTGGTTTGACTTGAGTAAAACGGTTAGTTGATAATTTGAAATTTCGAGGACGAAATTTTTTTAAGGGGGATAGAGTTGTAACGTCCTGATTTTCGGGATTTTTCGGGTTTCTGTGATTTTAGGTAAATTTTGAGATTTTGGTGTTCTGAATATTGGTATTGCATTTAAATGTGTTAGTGGGCCTTTAGAAGGCCCAAGCCTAAGTTAAACGCGGTAAAATATCAAGGTTGGGTTTTAACTGAATAGGAGACTTGGTTAAGTGGGTTTTTAAGAAGAACTTCGTAAATTATGACACAAATAAGGCCTTGGTAAAGTGGAAAGGTGGCGCCACTAAGTTCCTAAAAAACTGGCGCTTGGGAAGGAATTAAAGGTCCAGGGTTCAAGTTGCAAGGTCGGCATACTGTTACTTTTTAATTTTAGGCATGTGCCGGGCATGTGATCACTTAAGTGAATTTCGGCAAGGGCCTTAGGGAGGTTGGGCCGATTGTTTTAGTTGATATCAGGGTTAGGTTCTTTTCTTTTTCTGTATTGGAGAATTAGGGTTAGCCACCTGAAAGCTTTCACTGTCATTCATCCCTTCTGAGTTCTCATAAAAGCCGAAAATGCAAATTCCTTCTCATTGGTGCCGAGTTCTTCTTCCTCTCTTTTTCCTCCATTTTCTTTCTTCCCTTTTGCTTTTTCTTCTAGCTGAAACGTTCTGACCACCTTACTCACCTCCTCTATCGATTCCATCCTTCACAAAACCTTCATAGCCGATCGCCATAAAAGTCGAAATCCCGAAAACTCACTTCTTGTGCCGATTTCTCCAAGCCAAAATCCTTCAGTTATTTTTGTTCCTTTTGATTAACTTTCATCTTCTCTAAACTCTTAGTATCTGTCGGCAACATTACTTCAAAGTTATAGCCTCAAACCGTCATCTTCTTCATCACTTAAAAAGCCGAAGTACCATAGATTTAGGGACTTATAGCCGAAACTTCAGATCTCCTGGATTCGAGTTCTACTATCGTTTAGAGGACAAATCTACATCAGATCTGCGTAGAAATCGAAGAGGAGTAGGTGGTAAGTGCTCATCACCTCAGATCTAGTCTTATTTTACAATTTAGAAAAAGCCGAAGTCCCTAAAATCTAGGGAGGCTGTCGATTTGGGCATAGGACTTTAAGGGTCTTTCACCGACAATTTCTTTTGGTGTTTAGTGTCTTTTAGAGGTTGGATCGAAGGCTTGGATCTTTGGAGCAACTAGACTTAGATCTAGTCATCGGTTTTCGGCAAAAAGGTAAGATTCTAAAGGCTTTAGGGGCAAGGTTGGAATATGATAGGTGAATATTGGGATTGGTTGTTGTGGTTTGCAATATAAGAATTGTGGTAATCAATTGTAGGACATCGTAAGGGATCTCAGTGGCAGTCGTCACAAAACAGGTGTGTAACAACCCTCGTAGTAGCTTAGGCTAATATTTGCAGAAAAGCCGAAATGCCAAAATTTCGGCATTTCGGGAACTTGAGATTTTGCATGTGGTTTTAGATGCGATAAAAACGATATGATCGGTGTTTGGATCGATGGAGCAGTAAGAGCGCAGTCGCACGACGGTAAATTGGGCCTCAATGGGCTGAAATTGGGCCCAATGGGCTTCCAGGCCCATTTGGGTAAAATTGATAGAAAATGGAACTTGGATAAATTGCATGTTAACACGGTTAGATCTGTTGTAAAAATTGGGTTAAGTGGGCTAAAAGGGCTAAATCAGCATTCGTAGGACCCATTAGGGGTTTTGGGCCCAAAAGCCCGAATTTGATAAAGTACGTTAAAATCATAGTTTAAACACTTGGAAATATTGATAATTGTTAATGAACGTGGAAAACCCATAATATTTGGTAAATTTACAAAATTACCCCTAAAATATGGAAAATGACTGTTTTGCCCCTAGGGAAAAATGACTATTATACCCCTCGGGTTTAATTATGATTATGATGCTTGAGATTTTGATATGCATGATATGACGTGATATGCACATGATATGTTATGATATGCCCATGATATACTCATTATATGCATGGGTTGAGTTTGAAATAAATGGAGGAAGTGCAAAAAGGGTTTTGCCCTAGTTTACCGAAAAGGGCTTTGCCCCAGTTTACCAAAAAGGGCTTTGCCCCAGTTATTAAAAGAGGCTAGGCCTCCAGTTATATGATAAAGCAACTATGCTGCCAGTGGAGATTTTGGTTGGGTGGGTTGAGTTATTCCCCACATGGAGAGCTTGGTTGGTACAAGTGGAGAGTAGCGGATGGTGGGTTGAGTGGTCTCCCCAAATGGGCTTGCATACATTCATTGGTATTATATGTGATACTGAAATGGGCCTATGGGCCATACCGATTCTGATAAAGGCTTGCCCGATGATATGATTTATGAAAAGGCTTGGCCCAAGAATGCAGTAAACGAAGGCTTCGCCCATAGATTTGGTATTATTTTGGGCTCTGAAAGGGGCTTGTTGCACACTGAGTATCCAAACTCACCCCCTTCCCTTATCTTTGCAGGTGAGACTTGATGTGGAGACTTGGAGCTAGAGGGGATTCAGAGTGGCCATGTGGACTGTTTAAAATAAGTGTTTATGCCTTCACTTTTATTCTAGATTACTTCCTTTATGTTTTCGGGTTTTAAGTTGTAATAAGGCCGCTTTAATTATTTTTAATTGCTTTAGTATAATTATTAGCTTAGGCATGATATGGATTTAAAGGTTTCGGATTGAATAGCTCTAGGGCGCATTTTGAAAAGAAATTATCTGATTTCAAAATATCGTGAAACAAGACAAAGCTTCGCGAATAAAAACGTTTTTAAAAAAATTAACAAGTGCTTTCAATGGCTTAAAACGAAATGGTTTTTCCTGAACAATCATTCAGTTAAAGTGTGGCAATGGTTGTGTGCATGTCTAGGAGTGGATCCATTGAGAGCTTGGTACTTAAATTTCCTAGACTCAACAAGCATATTCGTGCTAGACACCAACTTCATACACACATACGAATGAGTAAAATCATGGTCAATCAAAGCGATAACAGTATTATCATAGAGAGAGAATATACTGGTGATCACATCAAGAGAGGATGCATCTTCACGTGCACGTATGGCGTAAGTTCTAGCCAGTGCTCTAGCTTCAGACCTTATGGTGGTGTCTCTCGTTACATTCTTGCTACCAGCCCCAACTCCAACATTCTTCTGAGGTCTTCCTTTAGAATTGGTGCCACTTGGCCTTGTACTCTGAAATTTCTCTTTGTCAGTCATTTTAGGGCAATCTTTAATAAAGTGGTATTGAGAACCAGAAATTGGATCCATCATTCATTCTGCACTTGCTGAAATGATTTCGACCATAATACTGGCATTCTGGTTTGGAAGATCTGACATTGCCCACTCTAGCCATTGATGTAGCCCAAGACTTAAAATCTAAATCTTGTTTCTTACGATCTCAGTACAAGTGTCCAGCTGATGCATGAGAACGGGAGTAGGCGTCTCTAGATTTCTTAGACTGTGATGGAAATGACTTGCTCGCATGTCTCTTCCTTACATCTCCAGTTTTTGCTTCAGTTTTCTTCTTTTCCTTGGTTAATTCTTCGGCTTCATAGGCCCGATCAACGAGTACTACGAACTCTTTCAACTCAAGGACGCCCACTGATAGTCTAATGTCCTCATTAAGTCCGTCTTCGAACCTTCTACACATCTTGGCCTTGGAGGATACACACTCCCGAGTGTACTTACCAAGTCGAACGAATTCTCTTTCATATTCAGTGACCGTCATGCGGCCTTGTTTCAAATCAAGGAATTCCTTATCCTTTTGATCCATAGATCTTTCACTGATGTATTTCTTCCGGAATTCCTCTTGGAAGAATTCTCATGTGACCCTTTCTTGGGGCACCACTGAAACTAACGTCTTCCACTAGCAGAGTGCAGAGTCCCTCAACAAAGGATATGACACACTTCAAGCATTCTTTGGAAGTGCAAGATAATTTATCGAATACCCTGATGGTATTTTCAAGCCAGAATTCTGCCTTTTCAGGGTCATCATCTTTATTAGCACGAAACTCCTCAGTTCCATGCTTCCGGATCTTATCCACTAGTGGTCTATTCCGCCTCTCAAGGTCCATACCCTAGGGTACTACGGTGACAGGTTGAGGGATAGGTGGGGGTGGAGGGGGTTGAGCATTCGGGTTCGCTCGAACGAACTCCGTGTACCATTCATTCATCATGTGGAGAAAGGCCTCTCGAGCCCCTTCTCCTCCTCCCTGACTAACCGTGGGAGGTCAACTATCGGATGGCACCGCCCCTTCGGCGGGGGCCGGCGCGTTACTTTCTACGTTGTCCGCCATAGTTCGATTGGGATCCATTACAATATGAAAACACAATTTAAAAGGGTCAAGAGTCATCACGCTATCATAATTTATTTATGACATGTATAACTAGACTGGTACACACACTACGTTAGTCCAAGAATCGACTAAACCATGGCTCTAATACCATTAATGTAACACCCCACACCCGTGCCTCACACTGGGTCAGAATGTAAGGCGTTACCTAACTTAGACTTATGCTTATAAACATCTTCATAAACATGCTCAATTTAAAACTTTTTCATTTTTATTTATAAACTCCTTAATGAGAGCCTACTAGGCCCAGAACATCCATTGGAACCCATTTAGAAATAATCCGAGTCCTTCAAAGAACTTTGAAATTAACTCTTAACACAGGGGCACACGCCCGTATGACATTTTAGCATGGTCGTCCTATTGGCCCGTGTAGCTCACATGGCTTAAGCAATACGGGGACGTGCTCGTGTCTTATACCCGTGTGGAATTAATTCTAAATACACATCTACAGGGGTTTTCACATGGCCTGGAACATGCCTGTGTCTCTGGCCCGTGGCCTTTACACGGCCATGACACTCCCGTATGCTAGCCCGTGTGCAGAAACCTTGACTTTCTGTTTCTGACGTTAGCAATCCTTAAGGGCCACACAGCCAAGGCACATGGCCGTGTGTCCCAGCCGTGTGAAGGGCACGGCATAGCACACGGGCGTGTGCCTTGGCTGTGTGGCCCTTAAGGATTGCTGACATCAGAAACAAAATGTCGAGGTTTTTACACACGGGCTAGGACACGGGCCAAAGACACGGGCATGTTCCAGGTCGTGTGAAAACCCCTGTAGGAGTGTATTTAGAATTAATTTCACACTGGTATAGGACACGGGCGCGTCCCCATATTTCTTAAGCCGCGTGAGCTATACGGGCTAATAGCATGACGATGTTGAAATGTCACATGGGCGTGTTGCCCGTGTGCCCTTGTGTTAAGAGTTATTTTCAGAGTACTTTGAAGGACTCGGAGTATTTCCGAATGGATTCCAATGGATGTTCTGGGCCTAGTAGGGTCTCATTAAGGAGTTTATAAATAAAATTGAAAAAGTTTTAAATTTACCATGTTTTGGTGTTATGAAAACGTTTATAAGCATAAGTCTAAGTTAGGTAATGCTCATATTCCGACCTGGTGTGAGGCATGGGTGTAGGGTGTTACACATGGCCTTGGTACATGCCCGTGTACACGGCCGTGTCCTCCACACGATTGAGACACACGGCCGTGTCTTTGCCCATATAGTTACTACTAGGCATTCTATTTTGCCAAATTTTGGTGCAGGGGACACACCTGTGTGGACAAAAACAAGGCTATGTACCAAGCCTTTTTGTCACCCCTACTTACACCCGCCTACAAAAACATAAATCACTATCGATACCACATAAACACAAGACCATATCAGCCAATACCTAGGCATTCATACATCAATTCCAAGCTATTTCCTATCACATACAACATCTCCTACTTATCAACACAAACCATGAGAATTTTCATTAAATGCATTTAATAATAATCAATATTAGCCAACATCAATAGCCTATACAAAATGAATATCACATCCATATGAGCCAACATTTGCGGCTAAACCAACATGACACTAAACAAAAAGACCAAGTCCCTATACATGCCACACTCAAAACATTTAAACTAACTATACCAAAAACTTGAGGTGATAGTGTGATCAATGCCTTCGACGTCTCTTGATTCCTGAGCTAGCATAGCGGCACTATAAGAAAAATGGAGAAGAGAGGAAGTAAGCATGAAGCTTAGGAAGTTACAAGTAAATAATTAACATGGCTTTACCAAGTAACATCATACTCATAACATATCATACACTTGCAGACGATTCTCGAATGACTATAGACATAACTTACTCTTTTCATCCTTACTATTCATATACATAACTTGAGCTCATTCTTATGAGTTTTGTGTAGGTACCTGTACTACTTGCAACATAATCATAACTTTTCTCAATCATGGTATAATCTTTAAATTACCCGTTGAACCAGTTGGAAAAATAAATGGATACCCAATAAGCCTCATACAAAAGGGTAAGATGTCGATGCCATGTCCCAAACATGGTCTTACACTAGCTCTCATATATTGGTGCCAATGTTATGTTCCAAACATGGTCTTACACTAGCCCACATGTCGAGGCCGATGCCATGTCCCAGACATGGTTTTACACTAGCTCTCATATAAATACCGATGCCATGCTCCAAACATGGTCTTGCACTGGCTCTAATATATCGGTGCTGATGCCATGTTCCAAACATGGTCTTACACTAGCCCACATGTCGAGGCCGATTCCATGTCCCATACATGGTCTTACACTAGCTCTCGTATAAATGATGATGCCATGTTCCAAACATGGTCTTACACTGGCTCATATAACTCTAGTATCACGGCATGGATATTTGAATCTATTCCTATGGTTCAACCGGGAGTTTCACCATATCAAATTTCATCATGCATATTCGTAAAAAAATCAAACATTTCATGTAATATCAATAATTTCATGCATAATAACAATATAATTGTAATATTTATGTGCAATTTACCTCGGTATACAAAAAGTGGGCAACTAGATTGAATTAGTCTACTAGCTTGGTCGTCCCCCGATCTTGGTCCAAATTTCGTATTTCTTGATCTAAAATGATAAAATTCACTAATTTAATCATCACATAAATCAAGACATTTCATAATTCAGATTTTGGCAAAATGACCATTTTGCCCTTAGACTTTCACAAAATTATGATTTTGCCCCAAGGCTCATAAATCGATTTTTCATCAAATTTCCTCATTAACCAAGCCTAGCCAAAATTTATTTTAAGATTATTGCAACTCACAAATCCAATTATTTCACACCTTTACTATTTATTTTGTAACTTTACAAAATGGTCCCTTTTAGGGGTTTTCATGAAAACCACTTCACAAAAGTTGTTTATTTCACAACTATAACTCATTTCCTTCCATAAAATTTCAACTCATAACATAAATGCTTTCATGGCAAAACCCTAAACTCTCAACCATATTGCAAAATAGTCCTTCCATTAGCTAAATTAAGCTACAAGGGTCCTAAAAGTACAAAAAATATCAAGAAAAGTCATCAAAATCACTTACTTATAAGAGAACTTAATGGCTGAAAGTTTCAAGCTTCAAAAACCCTTTTGTTGCTGATATTTTCGGTGGAGAAAATGAATGGTAAAAAGATGAAGCCTTTTGTTTTATTTTATCTTATTTCTAATCAAATAGGTTACCAACTTCACCTAATTTTGACTTTTCTATTTTCTTTATCTCTATGGCTGACCACCCCTATAAAATGGGTCTATTTGCTCTTTAAAAACCCCTAATTATGATTCTCTAGTTATTTAACACCATTTGCTAGTAAAATAAAACTTTTTCCCTCTATGTGATTTAGTCCTTTTTCGCAATTAAGCTCACAGTCGCTAAAATTAATTCATCAAAATTTTCATGAATCCATGTAAACATGCTATAACCCAATAAATAATATAAAAAAATAATTTCTCTGACCTCAGATTAGTGGTTCTGAACCCACTGTTCTGACTAGCCCCAAAATCGGGTTGTTACAACACCATTCGCTTAACCATAAAATTTGCAACATCTTATTCCAAACTGGCCACCATGCTTTTGCTGCTCAACTCTGATTTCAATGCAACTCAGACAATACTTCACCTCAAACCTCCAATGGACTTCCTATTCACTATCATAGATTGCCTCATGGGACTATCTACAAAAGTATCACTAATGACTTCTACCCCAAATTTTTAGAAACACTACTATTAGCAAAAATTTGAGTAAAATTAGTTCTCAATTAATGCTAGGTGCAATTGGAATAGATCGTAAAGGTACTTGTATTAACGCCAATTGCGTCTCAATCCTCTCGATGCCTAGTTGCATAAACCAGTCTCTGTTTCCCTTTTTGAGCTAAAGCTTGCATCAGATTGAGATAATGTCTTGAACAATCCTTAACACGGTGTGTAACCTCCCAAACCCGATCTAAACATTATGGCCAAATTGTAAAGATCACATTAGTCACTTGTGTGACAAACTATCCTATTGTTCTTTGAAAACCTTAATTGATCTGTTTTAACAAAAATCGCAGTTTACAATTGTAATTTTGTGAAAACATTGAATAATTAAGTTAACTGTTCTTATGTCATTTATTTGCAATATCATTGTTTTGTAAAACATTTTGCTTGTAAAACCTCATTATGTTTTGTTGCAGCAGAAAATTCAATTTATGATAGATTTATTATTAAGTCAAATATCATGCATTATCCACTTTCAAATTGCACTTTAAAAATTGATTAACGTAACTAGAATGCATGTATGTAAATCCCAAATAAAAGTAAAACCCAAACCACAATGCAGACTAAATAAATTTAAATAAAGCTTATGCAAATTAATTATTTAGTACGAAGTCCTTCGTATGTTGTAACGGGGTTTGTGCAAGTGTACACAATCGTTCAAGTAATAAGTAAGTAAAATGAGTTATCATCTCTACAGGACTATATAAGCTTAGCAAAATATTTGTAAAATTATTACTTCGCAATTTGATGTAAAAATTCAATAATTTGGATGGTGTTGATTAAGCTAAGTAAATTAATTAGATGCAAAGATTGATCCCTATGTAATTCTAATCTAGATGCAATTTACCTAAATGTATGAATGATTGGCTTTAGCAACGAAAACTGTAACACCCCAAACCCAGCCTAGACGTTATGGCCGAATCTAGCGATGTCACATTGAAGTGTTTTTCAAAATCTAAGACTTGTCATTTAAAAACCCCTTCTTTAGCTCACCTCTTTATATGGATTGAAAAACCGATTTAAAGTCCTATTGCTCCTTCATAATGTGGGACTTGTACTTTTAAAGTTTGCTTTTAAATAAAACATTATTACTTTTGTAAACGGTTTGTTATTCGCAGAAGCTTTGAAAATGAGTTACGTATTCGTGACTGTTTTGAAAATGTTTATCTTTTAAAAACTCGCTTCCTACTGTTAGCAGTATTTAAGCAAAACAAATATAATCCCCAAATTAAAAACTAAAACTTTAAAGAGGCCTTTTACATAAAAATACCCTAAATAAAATCTCAATTATAATATTAAAAGAAAACTTCGTCGAGTGGCCACCTTTGAGCACTCCGTCGCCACGATCCGTTTAAGACTGGGGATTTCCTGCATAGATAACAGATGGGTGAGTTTATGAAAACTCAATGTGTGAAATCCCATAAAATCATACAGTCTAAGTAAACACAATTTGGGCCTAAGCCCTTAGTTTCAATTAAGGCCTTAGCCCATTCCAGTAACAGTAGCGATTTAGTCCTGAGCCCATTAGAATAATAGTATCAGTGGGGCCTGAGCCCATAATAGAATCAGTACAGTATGCAATTAGAAAATCCTACCCAATCTAGCCTCTACACACCATCTCCGTACCAACCCTACACACCATGTATGGATTAAATTGATCCACCCATCCCTACACACCAAGTCGTACCGGTTACTACACTAAATCAGTATTCCAGCAAAGCTGCCAGTATAGTAGGCTTAAAGCCATCAGTAGGTCCACAGTCGTCTTGAGTGACCCGTGCGACCATATCAGTATAGTACACTTCCTCCAAAATCATATATCCCACCCCAAGCAATGTAACATAATAACATACATGGATGCAACATACATATAACGTGGCATGCTCAAATACAGTCACACAAATCGTAGAACAAATCAGTCATTTTACCTTACAGGGGTATTACAGTCATTTTACCCTATGGGGGTATTTTGGTCATTTTACCCTATAGGTGTAATTCAGTCATTTTACCCTATATGGGGAAAATTTTTATTTTATCGATTACCGACCTAGTAGAAGGTCATAGTCGTCTCGGTGACCCGTGCAAACTTAACAGTTAAACAGTGATAATGGGCCTACAACCCATAGTGCGGGTCCATGTGGGCTCCCACTCTCGTATGGCTCACATAGCCGAAATTGGCCTTAGCCTTGTGGTTCACACAGCCTAGCACAATAATAACCACACTTTTGTATGACCAGTTTCATGTGGGGCCCACAGGCCTATTGGGCCCAAAATGGCCCAGTATCGTTTCGGCCCATGAAAACGCTCATAGCAATCTCGTTGACGACACGGCCATGTTTGGTTACACGGCCTGCCTCACGGGCGCCCACACGTCCGTATGGTGTCGACAACCAATTTTTCAGCTTTTCAGCCTTTCGGCTTTTCAGCCTTTCGGCTTTTCAGCCTTTCTGCTTTTCAGCCTTTGCAGTTTCACATCCAATGGCAGTGTTACACACACTTGATATGGGATTGTAGCCGAAACGCTTTCGAGATCCAAGCACCTATGATTAGCAACAATCTCTCATTAGCCTAAAACCATCGTTAATCCAAACCACAATACCGAAAAGGATTCATTTGACTCACTGTCACTTACCAAACCAACAATCGCAGATCTTTACTGACTTAACACCCACATACCGCTTCAAAACTTCGACCTTCACAAGAAACATTCAATTGACTCATAAGTATTTAAAGTCCAATAAAACCCATATTACTTAAAGCACTTACCCCAAAAGTGGAAAGACCATTGGCAATGGGAAGAGTAACCGGCCTAAACTTCCTTAATAGAATCCACACCCCTAGCAAGATTAGGCAGATCATAAGATATTAGGAGAAAGAAACATATATTTGGCCCAAAAGACAAAGATAAAGAAATTTGGCTAGAAAAGAAACAATAAACCGATTGAAACATTCCCTTACCAGTAACTCAGATGACTTTCAGCCACAGACAATCAAAAGGTTCAGCCAAAGCAAGAAGAACCAAAAAGACTTTGGGAGAGAGGAAGTATGGTATTCGGCCTAACAGAGAAAAGAAGAATGAAATCGGGAAAGAAATGTTCAGCTTCAGAGAAGAGGAGGAGAAGAAGAAAAAGGGAAAAAGAATGGTGGTGGGAGAAGAGAAAGACTTGCAGAGAAGCACCTCGAAATAAGCCTTACAATGTTCGACCAGAGTAAGCGAAAGGTAGAGAAAAGAAATGGTCGAACAATCCAGGAGCAAAAAAAACCGAACAACTGAGGGGACCGATGAGAGAAAAATAGTAAAACAAATTTGACAAATGACTTCCATGAATTCGGAAAATGAGGATTGACCGCAAGGTTAAAGACTCCCCAGAAAACTGAATGGCTTGAGAAGAATCCTATTTCGACACTACCACTCCCCTATCCCACGATCCACTCCCCAAAATCCTCCTACGATCTCTCACCTTGCCAATTTGAATCCCACACAAATGCCTTAGATTTGGCTAACAACCAATCCATTCAAACCTGTTCAAACTCTTGGTGTTTCGGTCAAGCACAACTTTCTCTCATGGCCAGCAGCAAAAATAACCTCCATTTGCACAAACATGGATTCGAACCTCAGACCACTAGCACACTCCACACACCACAATCCACTATACCAGTAGGCCTTTTTATGTCATACTTATACTTTTTAGGCCAAAGATAGGGGTTTTATCCTCAAAAAACCAAAATTTTGTAGAAGCCAGGGCTTAAACCCATAACTTCCTAAACACTTCTAGAGCACACAACTACTAAGCCAAACATACAATTGTGTCACTTCCTTGCACAATTAAATATTTATGTGCAGTCTCCTAACGGCACCCCTGCTCAAAACCTAATACTTCTAGGCCCAAATTCGGGGCGTTACAAAAACAATCAACATTAAATGGGCTAGGATAATTATATTAATCAATTCAGTTTACTTTATCATGCTTAACAATGTTCAGAAATACTTCCACGGTAACTCGATCTTTCATGAGTTTGGAAACCAAATTAAGTCCTTTCGGAGTATTTTACTTAATTAAATATGCATTTTACTAATCATATTAACTAAAGGTTTCTTAAAATTTATGTAAGGTTACAGGGACGTTTATGTTTGCAACATTTTAATTACATAAACCTAAAGACTATGCAAGGCACTAGAGCTAACTAAAGATATTACAAACCTCAACTTAGTCGGGTTTAAGGATCTAAATTGAGCATTGCACTTTTCAATTATGTGTCTACTAGTCATCGTATGGTTAGGATCTCTCATCTAATCTGAGTGCACCCAATCACGTATGAATGAAATGAATCATGATATTAATTGAAAACATGATTGACTGAGGCCTTAACATGTTAAACATAAATAAAAGAGGTCTAATTGAATTAACATAATCATCCTTGCAAATAGGATTTAAAATATCATTGTTGATGTAAAAAACAATAAACTCAAAGCAAACGTGATTAAAATAAATAACAAGAGGAAAGAGTAAACTCTATTTAGTTCAGCAGCTTTTCGGATCTATTTTGACTGATTCAGTTCAGCAGCCTTTCTGATCTATTCTGACTGATGTGCTCCTCCATTCTACTTGATGCTTGTTTTGCTAAGTGTTTAAGGGGTAGCCAGCTAATGATTTCTTTTGACAAGCTTTTAAGCTAAAGAATGGACGATGGATGGATAGCTATGCAAGGGAAAAAGGGAAAAATAATTGAGATGAAAACTAGTGAGAGTGAGAGAGGAATTGAGGGATGAGGGATGATCTTAGAAGTGAGGGATGGCAAGGTATTTATAGGTGAAGGTAAGGGTCTGAGTTTACTAAAAATAAGTTTAAATTTCATTCGTTCCCTCTCTCATATGGCTGGCCATGCCTCAAGGAACAAGGGATGACCAAGTCTTCTCAATATGAATTTCAAATTCAAACTAAAAATAGTTATAGAGTGGACGTTTCAACAGAGAAGTTGTTAGGCTAAATTCTGATTATTTTCTACCTGTAAGGACCTTCAATTAATTATCCCAATACATATTTTGGGCTGCCACGTTTAAGTGCCGAATTTGGGCTCTCGGTTCCCCTTGTTGGACAGTTCATCAATCTAAAACTTAGTAGACATGTCTATCTTTCATTACCTTCTTTATTTGGTCAAGTAGTCAACCTCATGCCCCAAATTGCATGGTCTTACTGTCCACATGGATAACTTGTACATGTCCCTATTTTATTTATTTAAATCATGTCTCCAATGGACTTCCTACATAGTGAAAAATACATAAATAAATTAATATGAATTAATATAAAATATGCATGAAAATCATGTAATTAAGCATAATTTTACTAATTAAGTAATTTACTTATTTCAATAATAATTACTTGAGATAAACAAATTTATTATGTAAAAAGGTAGTAAAAATATATAGAAAAACCCTTTATAATTTCGAGTTTACACATGTCCGCATGCCAAGTCTGATCTTAGTCTTGAGCATTACCAGAGATGTATGAAACTATGGGGTGAGCTTCTAGCTCAATGTGAGTCTAAATAGTAAGAACATCCAATTAAACATATAGATAACGATCATTAATTTTAATGCAACGCATAGGTTTGGCATGGCCTAGCTCATGGCCTGGCACATGGGTGCTTGAGGCAATTTCGAAGGGCACACGGGCTAGTCATAGGGGCGTGTGGTTGGCCGTGTGACCCAAGTCAGAGAGTTACACGAGGTCGGACACTGGCTGGGACATGACCATGTGATCCCATTTCGAATGTCCACACGGCCTGTGACACTGGCGTGTCTTTGGCTGTGTAAGACACATGGCCGGACTACACAGTCGTGTGTCCCTTGTATTTTGAATTTTTTTTTAAGTTTTTCAAAAATTTCCTGAGATATCGGTTTAGTCCCGAACAATTTCTAAAGCATGCTTTGGGCCTCGTAGGCTCGTATGAGGGACTTGATAAAGGATTGTGAATGATTTGTATTTAAATTTGATGACTGTATGAGAAATGTATATTCGATGGTATAATAAGTTTAGTAATGCTCTATAACTCTATTCTGGCGACGGATACGGGTGAAGGGTGTTATAGAGCATTTATCAATTATCGAAAATTAAGTGATACAACAAAAAGAATCATTTCCCACTCCTTTTTATTGATCAAATGCTTGATAGATTTGGAAGGAAGGATCATTACCGTTTCCTTGATGGATACTTAAGATACCATCAAAGCCCAATACATTCGAACGATTAAGAAAAGACTACCTTCACATTTCCTTTTGGTACCTATGCTTTCAGACGAATACCAGTTGGACTCCACAATGCCTCATCAAACTTTGTAAGATGCATGACTACTATATTCGCTGATATGTTAGAGGAAAGTTTGGGTGTGTTTATGGATGATTTTTTAGTATACAGATATCCATTCAAGAATGTTTGAAAACTTTTAAAAAGTCTTGTAAAGATGCGAAGAAACCAACCTAGTACTTAACTAGGAAAAATGTCATTTTATGGTCAAGGAGGGACTGGTTTTAAAATATCAAATCTCAAGAAAAGGTTTGGAAGTAGACAAAGCTAAAATTGAGGTTATTAAGAAACTTCTGAATTCTTCAACAGTTTGGGGAGTGAGAAATATTTCGGGCCATGCTGGGTTCTACAGGCGATTTATAAAAGATTTCACCCATATCTCTAAGTCACTGAATCAATTTTTTTCAGAAAGAGACACCATTTGTATTGGACCAGGAATGTATCAAAGCTTTTGAGGTGATAAATGAAAAACTTATTTCTTCTCCTATAATTATTACTCTTAACTGGTTA
The DNA here is from genome assembly GCA_025698465.1 of Gossypium longicalyx. NCBI lineage: Eukaryota > Viridiplantae > Streptophyta > Magnoliopsida > Malvales > Malvaceae > Gossypium > Gossypium longicalyx. The sequence continues at coordinate 52,825,230 of CM047006.1, read as the reverse complement.
GAGCCTTTTATTATAATTTGAGATGCTAGCGACTATGCTGTAGGAGCAGTGCTGGAACAAAAAAGAAATAACCTATTTGGAGCCATTCATTATTCAAGTGAGACACTTAATTCAGCACAATGTAATTACACTACGATCGAAAAGGATATGCTTGTCGTTGTGTTCGCTTCTGAAAAATTCTGCCCATATTTGATGGCCAATAGAGTTTATGTTTACACTAATCATTCAGCATTAAAATATGTCATGAAGAAAAAAGGAAATGAAAGCCATATTAATGAGATGGGTATTACTACTTTAAGAGTTCAATTTATGGATAATGGACAAGAAAAGGGATAGAAGACCAAATCGCTGACCATTTATCCAGAATGGAGAATGACCTAGAGTAATCATATTCTGAAGAAATAAAAGAGACTTTCGTTAACGAATAGTTGTTTAGACTAGACATTTATAAAACAAGGTAAAAAAATGGCACTCCATAGTATGTAGATTATGTAAAATATATCGCTAAAGGCGTTTTTCCACCACAAATATCATGGCAACAAAAGAAAAGGATCATGCACGAATCAAAAAATTATATTTGGGAAGATCCGTATGTCTTCCGACAGTGTGCAGATCAATTGGTACGGAGATGTGTAGTAAAAGGAGGAAGTAGTTGATATTCTACAATGATGTCATACATCCCCATGTGGGAGACATTTTGGTGGAAAAAGAACAACCCAAAAAGTATTGCAATCAGGATTTTATTGGCCAAAAGTGTACAAAGATGCTTATGAATTCGTACAAAGATGTGAGAGATGCCAAATAACTAGGAGTATATCAAGAAGAGACGAAATGTCATAAGCCAGGATACTTGAAGTACAGGTATTCAATGTCTAGGGAGTTGACTTTATGGGACCATTCCCAGGTTTTTTTTGGGAACCAATATATTCTGCTAGTTGTTGATTATGTCTCTAAATGGGTGGAAGTTGTAGTAGTACCTACCAATGACATTAAAACAGTGGTGATATTTTTAAGGAAGAAATTGTTCCTAGATTTAGGACACCTTGTGCGTTGGTAAGTGATGAAAGATCAAACTTTTTGTAGTAAAAAGCTTGAAGTCTCCTTGGCCAAATACAATATGAGACATCAAATGACAACAACATATCATCCTTAGGCTAATGGCCAATGAGAGGTATCCAATAGAAAAAGTAAAGGAATTTTAGAAAAGACTGTAAACCCAAATCGGAAAGATTGGGTAGCAAGATTAGATGGTGCATTATAGGCTTAAAGAAAAGTGTACAAAACTCTATTAGGTTGTCTCCTTATAAATTAGTTTACGGAAAGAATTGCCACCTACTGATTGAATTAGAAGAAAAGGCATACAAGGTAGTCAAAGAATTCAATTTAGATATAGAACTAGCAAAGAAAGAAAGACTATTTCAATTACAAGAATTGGAATAACTTTGTTTCATGGCATATGAAAATACAAAATTATACAAAAAAAGAAGCAGACTTAGGCATGATGCAAAGATTAGGAAGCGAGAGTTCCTACTTGCACCAATAGTGCTATTATTTAATTCAAGAATGAAATTATTCTTTGGTAAGCTAAAATCAAGATGGGCTGGTCCGTATACCATAAACCAAGGGACACCTCATGGGGCAATAGAACTTATCAGAAAAGGAGTTTCATTTTTTCTTGTAAATGGGCAGAGAGTCAAACATTACTTTGGAGGAACAACAAAGGAAGTCATTGATACTCAGACCTTACAATGCAAAACCATATAGAGGGAGGATAGAAATGAGGACCTATTGAAGAAAAAATGGGAACCAAATGAAATAATTGATGATAGAAAACACTAGAGCAAACTAGTCTCGGTGTTGTGACCTCAACATCTCAGGTCGAGACATCTCATGAAATTTAGAATAGGTAAACTGCTTTTGACGTCGTGACATCCCGAAAGGATGTCGCAACACACCTGTATAAATTCACTATTTGAATTTTAACTAACTACTAATGTCTTTACAAGTGAATTCCAGTAGATTTAAAATTCTTTAACATTCTAACAATTAGAGATATTTTTCGTAACACAACTATAATTCCCAAAGTGTATTAATGTCTTCTTTAAGGATAAATAGGTCACATCACTCTCCCCATTACCTAGACATCATTAGGGAGAAAACAAGATTCCTTTGCTACTACTCAAGAACATGACAAAAACTAGAAGAGCCATGACAGCTCGTTTAGGTTTGAAAAGAATTTTTATATAACATCATGAAATCAGCTGTTGAATTTTAGGAAAGCCACATAGGCGAAAATATACAACAACTCCAACCTTACACGTTCATCCAAGAACAAGGATTTGATCCATTAATGAGAAATTATAAAGGCATGCGGGAGATTGCAATAGAAAGTGAATGGACTAATTTATGTTTGCCACCTGAGGAGCCAACAGTAATACCTGTATTACAAGAACTTTATCTTAAGTTGAAAGAAAGGGAAGCGACAAGACCTTTCTTTAAGATGCGAACCTTTGTTAAAGTTAGAGGAGTTAATGTCTAGTAATTAAAATGAGTATTTGTCAGTTCTTTGATGCTTCATGTTATTACCGTGATTACTTGTATAAAATGGATCTCAAAGAATTCAAGAACGCAGACAAGGAGGAGATTTTAAGATTTTTAACTAAGGGAAAAAAATTTTGGACATATCAACCAAGAACAACAATACCTGAGACATTTAACCAAGCACTGATGACTCCAAAAGCAAAAATATGGATGAAATTTGTGTGTTCAATAATTTGGCCTTGTAACATCCCGAAATAGGGCCTAAATGGAACAGTGGTTACGAAACCACAAATCTGAGGTAGAAAAACTTATTTTATTATTATTTTGAGGTTCATGATATGATTACATGATTGTGTGAAAATTTCGTGATGAAATTCTATGTATAAAATGCTTAATTTGAAGTTAGGGACTAAATCGAATAAGTTGCAAAACTTGCATTCTAGAAGTTTCTAGTATGAAATTGCTTTGAAATATTAATTAGGAGGTCTTAAATAGCAATTTGACCAATTTTAAGTTCATGGACAAAATTAGGACATGGAAGGAATTTTTAAAAGTTTAGTAAGGAGGGGCATTTTGGTCATTTGGATATTAAATGAAATTAAAAGGGAAAAATAACACAAAAATTAGTTATCATCTTCATAGTTGCTGCCGAATGCTCCATCTCTCCATAGCTAGGGTTTCTTCAACTTTCATGCTTCATAGTAAGTGATTCCAAGCGCCGTTTTTAATGATTTTTACGTTTTTGAGATCCCGGTAACTCGATAAAGCTTATGCTAGCAATAATTTAAGTTAGGGTTCATATTTGGAAAAATACCCATAGGTGAAAAGTGTTTATTTTGATTTTTTATGATAGAATATGAGGTCTTAGATTATGTTAGACAACTTATGCTACTCGGTTTTAGGTAAAAACGAGTAAAAGGGCTTAATCGGTAAAATACCTAATAGTCATAAGTGCATGTTAGAGTATGAATTTGATGCTGCCATAGAAGGGAAAAATGATCAGCATGTCATAAAACATAATAAAATAGGTTGAAGTTTAATTTACGAGATTTGGGGTAAAAGTGTAAATATACAAAAGTTTAGGGGTAAAAATGTAATTTTTCCAAAGTTTGAGTAAAGGACTGTTTTGATAAATGTGAATCTTAAATAAGTTAAATTTGCTATTATAGATCAAGAAGAACGAAATTCAGGAGTAGATCGGGGAAAAGAAAAAGTAAAGGACTAAATTGTAAAGTTTAGTCACATTTTTATCGAGGTAAGTTTCTGAGAAATAAATGCAATATTCTTATATTTTACATTATTATTGTTAATTTCCAGCATTTATATACTTATTTTGTTGAGAATATTTAAAGTCGAATTAAAGGCGAAGTAGCAGAGAAAAAGCATTAGGAAACTCCATTTGAACCTTAGGAATATTAGGATATTGGGGTTGACAGGACAGGATAGAAATGAGCCATGTAAGTCCATATCAGATATATGGCTTTGGAGACAGGAATGAGCCATGTAAGCCCATATTATATATATAAATATGGTATTGGAGATAGGAATAATTCATGTAAGTCCATGTCGAAAACATGGCATTGGCAGGATATTGATAGACAGGAACAACCCTAGTATCCTTAGTATTCCGAGTGGTTCAACGGGTCATTGTATATGTTAAATCATAGTGAATTATCAGCAAAAAGGGAAGGTAGATTATATTTATGAATAGTGAAAGGTCAGGTAAGAAAGAAGGTAAGTGAGTAAGGAAGAAGGTAGAAAATGAGAAGTAAAGAAAGTTTATGAGGCTAGGTAACTTGATGTATATTTATTCATTATGTTGAATGTTGTAATTTATTTGCTTGTAAGCTTACTAAGCCTAGTGCTTACTCTCTTATTTTCTTTTTCTTATAGTTTTTATCAAGCCACCCGGGGATCGAAGGAAACATCGGAGACCCGATCAAACTATCGAAGAAATTACATTGGTATTGTTAGACGTTTCGTTTTGTGTATGGCATGTATAGGAACTTGGTTTCTTTTGATAAGATATGATCAATGAATGATGTGTAAATATTTGCTAGTGATTAGCTAATAGAATGGCTGATGATATACATGTTTAATAGTATGTATGATTAAGTAGTAACTATCACATGAAAATTATGAAAAATGTGAAAGTAACTTAAAAACGGATTCAAGTATCAGAAATAACGTGATTTTAAAAAATCACAAAAATTTGTAGAGACATATTTTGATAGTGAATAATATATAAAATTAAATCTCATTGTGTCTATTTTCATATGGAATAAGCAAAGCAGGTAAAGGTTTTGTATTTTATAAGATATCTGAGTTTTAGTAAAATAGGGCCAGAGCGATTTTTGGATCCCCTGTTTCAAATTTATAAATTCACCATAAACTTTATAAAAATAATTAGGTAGTGTAATTTATATGGTTAGAATCCTAATTGAGTCTAGTTTTAAGAGAAACAAACCTCATAGTCATTGAAATTCTGTATAGAGAGATATTTGATTCGTAATACACAGAGGTCAGAGTAGTCAAACCCTGAAACAGGGGAGACTTTAACTAATAAACTGTAGTAATTGGCCCAGCCAAAAATTCTAGAAAAAATTAGTAAATAGATATATCAGTCTATTTTCAGGGAAAATTTACGTAATAGGATTTTGAGTTTCGTATTTTGAGATATGAATTTTTAAGTGACTGTGATGCAGATTGCTAGTTGGACTGGAAATTTTAAAATTAAATTGTTTGAGCTGTTTAAGCAATGAATTAAGTCTGTTAACACCTCGTATTCGACTCCGACAACGGTCTTGGGCACGGGGCGTTACATTTATTGGTATCAGAGTAGGTTTAATCGGTTCTCGGAACAGTTAGTGTGAGTAAAAGTCTAGCTATACATGCCATACCTGTATTTTGATAGTGTGACGACTCTTGACGATTTTTAAATATTTTGCTTTATAGTAATGGATCCCGAGCGAGCTGGTGATGATGATGTAGAAAGTAATGCGCCTGCTTCCGCGGAAGCGGCAGCACCATCTGGGAATAGGCGAGAATGATTAATCGAGGAGGAGTGACTCGAGAAGCTCTCTTCCGTGCTTTGAATGATTTGTTTGCCGAGTTCGTTCATGCACGAATCGCGCGATTAGACCTCCACCCCCTCATGATTCTCAGGATACCCATGTAGCTCAAGCTTCCCCAGTCACAGGTACAGTGATAAGAGAAAAGCCACCAGTTGATAGAATCAGGAAACAAGGGGCAGAAGAGTTCCAAGCAACAAAGGATGATGATGTAGAAAGAGCAAAATTTTGGTTAGAAAATACTATCACAGTCTTTGACGAATTATCTTGTACACCCGAGGAATGTATGAAATGTGTAGTATCACTTCTTAGAGACTCAGCCTACCACTGGTGGCAAACACTTGTATCAATTGTACCAAAGGAGAGGGTCACTTGGGATTTCTTTCATGAGGAATTTCGTAAAAAGTACATCAGTCAGAGGTTTATTGATTAGAAGAGAAAGGAATTCCTGGAATTGAAACAAGGTAATATGACGGTGACCGATTATGAGCGCGAATTTGTCAGGCTTAGTAAATATGCTAGAGAATGTGTGTCCACAGAGGCTATCATGTGTAAAAGGTTTGAGGATGGGTTAAATGATGATATCCGACTGTCAGTGGGTATCCTAGAAATAAAAGAGTTTGTTATTTTAGTTGAGAGAGCCTGTAAGGTAGAGGAGCTGTTAAAAAGAAAAGGCAAAGTTGAGACAGAGACATAAGATACAAAGAAGAGACAGATGAGTAGGTCATTCCAAGCTACATCCAAAAGGCCAAAGGAGTTTTCTACCAGATCTAGTTTCTCAGCCAGGTATTCTAGTCAGAATAGAGGCAGCAGATTTAAGGATTCGAAGGCTCAGACCACCTCGACTACGAGTGTAGGTAATGTTGGACAGGTCCACGGTGTGGTAGACTTTATTATGGTCCTTGTCGGGCAGGCGAAAATGTTTGTTATAAATGCGGTGCTCTAGATCATTTTGTACGAGAATGTCCAGAGGTAGCTAATTGAGAGATAACACAGAGTGCTAGATCCGGAAATGAGTAGATTACCGAGGCAACCGGGAGTAGGAGCAAGTAACAGAGGTACCTCAAGAGATTCAGCTGTGAGACCAGATGCTAGAGCCCCTGCAAGGACTTATGCTATTCGTACACGCGAAGAGGCATCCTTCCTCGATGTGATTACGGGTACATTTTCTCTACATAATATTAATGTCATTGCTTTGATTGATCCGGGTTCAACTCATTCATATGTTTGCAAGAAATTGATGCCTAGTATAAGTATGCCTATAGAATCTACAGAATTTGTGATTAAAGTATCGAATCCATTAGGCAAGCATGTATTAGTAGATAAAGTATGTAGAAATTGTCCTTTGATGATTAGAGGCTCTTTGTTTCTCGCCGATCTCATGCTATTGCCATTTGATGAGTTTGATGTGATTCTTGGTATGGATTGGTTGACTACACATGATGTGATAGTGAATTGTGGGAAGAAATTCATTGAGTTGAAGTGTGAAAATGGTGAAATTATTCGGGTTAATTCAAAAAGAGTCGATAGTTCATTTTTCATAATTTCGTATATGTCCGCTTTCGTAAATGTTTGAGAAAAGGGTATGAAGCTTATCTTGCTTTTGTGTTGAACACTAAAGATCCGAATTGAAAATTGAATCGAAGTGCCTATGGTATGTGAGTTTCCGATGTGTTTAGGAAGAACTACTGTGTTTGCCTCTGTTGGAGAAGTTGAGTTTGGTATTGAGTTGATTCCAGGTACCACGCCCATTTCTATTGCTCCTTTTAGAATGGCTCCATTGGAATTGAAAGAATTGAAAGCTCAATTGTAGGAATTAACAGATAAAGGCTTTGTAGGACCCAGTAGTTCACCATGGGGTGCACGAGTGCTATTTGTGAAAAAGAAAGACGGATCGATGAGATTGTGCATAGATTATCGACAACTTAACAAGGTAACAGTAAAGAACAAGTATCCGTTGCCTAGAGTTGATGATCTGTTTGATCAATTGAAGGGAGCTACTGTGTTTTCCAAGATAGATTTGAGATCTGGATACTATCAGTTGCGAGTTAAAGAGTCAGATGTCCTGAAGATTGCTTTTCGGACTAGGTATGGTCATTATGAGTTTCTTGTGATGCCATTTGGCTTGATTAATGCTCCTGCCATTTTCATGGACTTAATGAACCGAATTTTCAGACCGTACTTGGATAAGTTTGTAGTTGTGTTCATTGATGATATTTTGATTTATTCTCATGATGAGACTGAGCATGCAGAGCATTTGAGAATAGTTTTACAGATTCTGAGAGATAATCAGTTGTATGCCAAGTTCAGCAAAAGTGAGTTCTGGTTACGAGAAGTTGGTTTTCTTGGACATATTGTCTCAGGTGAAGGTATTAAGGTTGATTCGAGCAAGATTTCAGCCATTGTTGATTGGAAGCCTCCTAGAAATGTATCAGAAGTTAGAAGTTTTCTTGGTCTTGCCGGATATTATAGATGATTTGTAGAGGGATTTTCTATGATAGCTACCCCAATGACAAGATTCTTTGTGAAAGGATGTCAAGTTTGAATGGGTGAGAAGTGTCAATAGAGTTTTGATAAGTTAAAAGCATTGTTGACTAAAGCTCTGTTTTAGTACAACCGTAAACGGTGTAAGGAGTTTGTGATTTCTGGTGATGCGTCCATGGATGGACTTGGTTGTGTACTTATGGGAAGGGAAGGTAATCGCTTATGCCTCTAGACAACTAAAGCCACATGAGTAGAACTATCCGACACATGATTTAGAGCTAGCTGCCATTGTTTTTGCGCTGAAAATTTGGAGAAATCATTTGTACGGTGAGAAGTGCCACATATTTACTGATCACAAAAGTTTGAAATATTTGATGACTCAAAAAGATTTGACTTTGAGGCAAAGAAGATGGTTAGAGTTGATTAAAGATTATGAGCTAGTGATCGATTATCACCCAGGTAAGGCAAACATTGTTGCTGATGCTTTGAGTAGGAAATCTTTATTTGCATTAAGAGCTTTGAACACTAGTCTAGCCTTATCAGATGATTGTTTTATCTTAGCTGAGTTGAGAGCCAAACTGATGTTTCTTGAAGAAATTTGTGAAGCTCAGAAAAATGACAGTGAGTTGTTAGCCAAAAGAGATCAGTGTGAGTCGGATATAGAGTCAGATTTTCAGATCGATTCGGCGGTTGTTTGATGTTCAGAGACAGTGGTATGTGTTACCGAAGAATGATGAGCTTATTCGAAAGATCTTACAGGAAGCACATAGTAGTTCTTTATCTATTCATCCAGGTAGTACAAAGATGTATAATAATTTGAAGAAAATGTATTGGTGGGTAGGAATGAAAAGGGACATTTCAGAGTTTGTTTCTAGATGCTTGATCCACACAGTAAAGGCCGAACATCGTGTACCTTCAGTTTATTGCAGCCCGTGCTAGTCCCCACGAGTGGAAATGGGATCGAATTACTATGGATTTTGTGACAGAGATTTTGTTTACACCGAGAAAGAAAGATGCAGTATGGGTTGTGATTGATAAAATAACGAAGTCGGCTCATTTTATCCCAGTTCGTATGGATTATTCACTTGATAAGTTGGCCGAGTTGTATATTTCAGAGATAGTCAGACTACACGGGGTACCATTATCGATCATTTGCATGAGATCAAGATTTACTTCACGGTTTTGAAAGAAAATTACGTAAGGCTTTAGGCATAAAGTTGAGTTTTAGTACTGACTTTCCATCCTCAAACCGACGGTCAGTCAGAGAGAGTTATTCAGGTACTTGAAGATATGCTTAGATGCTGTGTACTGGAATTTCAAGCCAGTTGGGAAAAATATTTACCATTAGTAGAGTTTGCCTATAATAATAGTTATCAGTCGAGTTTGAAGATGGCACCTTATGAAGCTTTGTATGGACGTAAATGTCGCACACCTTTGTATTGGACAGAGCTTAAGGAAGATTAGATTACTGGGTTGATCTAGTTAAGGAAACAGAAGAAAGTAAAAATCATCGAGAGATTGCTTGAAAGCGACTTTCAGATGGACAAAAGTCGTATGCAGATTTGAAGAGAAAAGAGATTGAATATCAAGTTGGTGACAAAGTTTTTTTGAAAGTATCCCCGTGGAAGAAAGTTCTTAGATTTGGCAAGAAAGGCAAACTAAGTCCACGTTTTATTGGACCGTTTGAAGTGATTGAGAGAGTCGGACCATTAGCATATCGGTTAGCTTTGCCGATTGAGTTAGAGAAGATTCATAATGTATTTCATGTGTCTATGCTACGTCGTTATCATTCAGATCCGTCACATGTGATTTCTCAGACAGAGGTTGAGATTCAGCCAGACATGACATACGATGAAGAACCAAAGAAAGATTCTAGCTCGAGAGGTAAAGCAATTAAGGAATGTATGTATTGCACTTGTGAAAGTACTATGGAATAGACATGGGGTAGACGAGGCTACATGGGAACCCGAAGAGGTTATGCGAAAACAGTACCCAAATCTCTTCACAGGTAAGATTTTCGGGGATGAAAATCCCTAAAGGGGGGAGAAATGTAACATCTCGAAATAGGGCCTAAATGGAACAGTGGTTACGAAACCATAAATTCGAGGTAGAAAAATTTATTTTATTATTATTTTGAGGTTCATGATATGATTACATGATTGTGTGAAAATTTCGTGATGAAATTCTATGTATAAAATGCTTAATTTGAGGTTAGGGACTAAATCGAATAAGTTGCAAAACTTGCATTCTAAAAGTTTCTAGTATGAAATTGCTTTGAAATATTAATTAGGAGGTCTTAAATAGAAATTTGACCCATTTTAAGTTCATGGACCAAGTTAGGACATGGAAGGAATTTTTAAAAGTTTAGTAAGGAGGGGCATTTTGGTCATTTGGATATTAAATGAAATTAAAAGGGAAAAATAACACAAAAATTAGTTATCATCTTCATAGTTGCTGCCGAATGCTCCATCTCTCCATAGCTAGGGTTTCTTCAACTTTCAAGCTTCATAGTAAGTGATTCCACGCCCCGTTTTTAATGATTTTTACGTTTTTGAGATCCCGGTAACTCGATAAAGCTTATGCTAGCAATAATTTAAGTTAGGGTTCATATTTGGAAAAATACCCATAGGTGAAAAGTGTTTATTTTTATGTTTTATGATAGAATATGAGGTCTTAGATTATGTTAGACAACTTGTGCTACTCGATTTTAGGTAAAAACGTAAAAGGGCTTAATTGGTAAAATACCTAATAGTCATAAGTGCATGTTAGAGTATGAATTTGATGCTGCCATAGAAGGGGAAAATGATCAGCATGTCATAAAACATAAGAAAATAGGATGAAGTTTAATTTACGAGATTTGGGGTAAAAGTGTAAATATGCAAAAGTTTAGGGGTAAAAATGTAATTTTTCCAAAGTTTGAGTAAAGGACTGTTTTGATAAATGTGAATCTTAAATAAGTTAAATTTGCTATTATAGATAAAGAAGAACGAAATTCAGGAGTAGATCGGGGAAAAGAAAAAGTAAAGGACTAAATTGTAAAGTTTAGTCACATTTTGTATCGAGGTAAGTTTACAGTAAATAAATGCAATATTCTTATATTTTACATTATTATTGTTAATTTCCAGCATTTATATACTTATTTTGTTGAGAATATTTAAAGTCGAATTAAAGGCGAAGTAGCAGAGAAAAAGCGTTAGGAAGCCCCGTTTGAACCTTAGGAATATTAGGATATTGGGGTTGACAGGACAGGATAGAAATGAGCCATGTAAGTCCATATCAAATATATGGCTTTGGAGACAGGAATGAGCCATGTAAGCCCATATTATATATATAAATATGGCATTGGAGATAAGAATAATTCATGTAAGTCCATGTCGAAAACATGGCATTGGCAGGATATTGATAGACAGGAACGACCCTAGTGTCCTTAGTATTCCGAGTGGTTCAACGGATCATTGTATATGTTAAATCATAGTGAATTATCAGCAAAAAGGGAAGGTAGATTATATTTATGAATAGTGAAAGGTCAGGTAAGAAAGAAGGTAAGTGAGTAAGGAAGAAGGTAGAAAATGAGAAGTAAAGAAAGTTTATGAGGCTTGGTGACTTGATGTATATTTATTCATTATGTTGAATGTTGTAATTTATTTGCTTGTAAGCTTACTAAGCCTAGTGCTTACTCTCTTATTTTCTTTTTCTTATAGCTTTTATCAAGCCACTCGGGGATCGAAGGAAACGTCGGAGACCCGATCACACTATCAAAGAAATTACATTGGTATAGTTAGACGTTTCGTTTTGTGTATGGCATGTATAGGAACTTGGTTTCTTTTGATATGATATGATCAATGAATGATGTGTAAATATTTTCTAGTGATTAGCTAATAGAATGGCTGATGATATACATGTTTAATAGTATGTATGATTAAGTAGTAACTATCACATGAAAATTATGAAAAATGTGAAAGTAACTTAAAAACGGATTCAAGTATCAGAAATAACGTGATTTTGAAAAATCACAAAAATTTGTAGAGACATAGTTTGATAGTGACTAATATATGAAATTAAAGCTCATTGTGTCTGTTTTCATATGGAATAAGCAAAGCAGGTAAAGGTTTTGTATTTTATAAGATATATGAGTTTTAGTGAAATAGGGCCAGAGCGATTTCTGGATCCCCTGTTTCAAATTTAGAAATTCACCATAAATTTTATAAAAATAATTATGTGGTTTAATTTATATGGTTAGAATGCTTATTGAGTCTAGTTTTAATAGAAATAAACTTCATAGTCATTGAAATTCTGTACAGAGAGATATCTGATTCGTAATACACAGAGGTCAGAGCAGTCGAACCCTGAAACAGGGGAGACTTTAACTAATAAACTGTAGTAATTGGCCCAGCCAAAAATTCTAGAAAAACATTAGTAAATAGTATATGAGTCTATTTTCAGGGAAAATTTACAGAATAGGATTTTGAATTTTGGAACTCGAGATATGAATTTTTAAGTGACTGTGATGCAGATTTCTAGCTGGACTGGAAATTTTAAAATTAAATTGTTTGAGCTGTTTAAGCAATGAATTAAGTCTGTTAACACCTCGTGTTCGACTCCGGAAACGGTCTCGGGTACGGGGCATTACAGGCCTATCAAATGTGCACAAATAAAAAAAAAGGAACATTTTTTCCACATCTGATCACAAAATTATGTAAAAGAGCAGGAGTGCCTATGGAGCAGTTAGACAAAGAGATGAATCCCCCAAAGAAACTGCTATGAGATGATATCTATAAGTAGTATATACTTCTACAAAGGAAACAAAATGAGAAGAGGAGAAAAAAATTAATAAATATGTTAATGTAAATTAATGAAACAAAAGTATCATCTTTTGTGTCATCTTCTACCACTGAGAACTAAAAGGAAAAAAAACCTTCATGGAAGTTTTCTAGGTTCGACCAAATGCGTCTCTTGCATGTAAGTGAAATTTGTCTCGTTTTTAATGATTTTTATGTTTTTGGAATCGTTGTAGCTTAATCTATCTACCCCAGTGACTAATTTGCAAAACTGTTAAAGGTTTAGGGTTTTACCATGAATGTTATTGCATGATTCTTGAAATTTTATGAAAGATTATGAGTCTTTGTTGTTATATAAACAAGTTTTGTAAAGTGATCTTGGTGAAATTATCATTTAGGGACTTATTTGTAAAAGTAGTAAAATTCAATGGTAGAATTATGAAATGATGATTTGTATGAGGTTGTATAAGTCCCTAGTTAATTCGGCTAGCATTAAATATGGATGAAATTGCATAAATTTCAATTTACGATCTTAAGGACTAAATTGTAAAAAAGTTAAAATATTAAGGGTAAAAGTGTAATTTTGTAAAAGTGTGAATTTTGGACTAATTTGAATAGTATGAATATTAAATAAACTGATATTGCTTATTAAGATCAAGATAAACCTCGTACGGATCTAGATCTAGGAAAAGCTAAAGCCTCGAATTAGTTGATCTTGTTTCAACATCTTTGATATCGAGGTAAGTTTGTATGTTTAAATAACATTTTAATGTTATTTTGATATATATGTTATTATGATATTTATCATGTAAAGAAATGATGGAAAGCCAATGACATTACGATGATGATCGAGCCTCGTTTGAACCTTAGGAATATATAGGATACAAATGACATGACATTAGGCTTACCATGTTTCGGGTGCTAGCTTAAATCTCGTACTGATGGCTGTGGTCTTGCATTTGTTGCGGATGCTCGTCAGCTTATGTGAACGGCGTCGTATAGCTTACATTCTGATCGTCAACTTGTGTGAGCAGACCCATTTTACCGCTTGTGTGAGCTATGATATTAAGGAAAAGGAATGGTTTCGACCATATGTTTAGCACACTTTGTGTGAACTTTCTCATATCCAATATTATTCTAAGTTGTTCAACAACCATAAAAAGGGAAGGAATGACAAGTGTTCCAATCAATTATGTTATGAACCTATGAAAAGGTATGAAATGATAATGATTAATGACTGAATATCTATGTTTATGGAAAGTATGAATTCAATGGTATTATGTTCATGTAAATCTACCTTACCATGTGATAATTCAGTTGAGTTATGTGTTAAAGTACTAACATGTGTTGTTGATGATGCTTAGGCTTGTGCCAAGCTTATGTTGGATTGAATCATGTTTAAATTATCAGGTTATGTATTGAAATGGTAAGCTATGTTCATGATTTACGAACTTACTAAGCATTATATGCTTACATAGTTTTCTTTCCTATGTTTTATAGATTATCGAAAGCTCAAATGGTTTGGAAGCTCGTTGGAGAGCTATCGCACTATCCAGCGAATATGTCGGTAGTTTTTGATGTTTTGGCCAAGGTTATAATGGTATGTATATGTGGACTTATGTTTAATGGCTAGTTGATATTTTGGCATGTAAATATTGCTTTGAAATTGTGGTGTTTTTGGTACTTTTGATACGTTTTGGTTAGATGTTATATGGTTAAGTTGATGCATGTTTTAATGACCAAGCTCGTAAGTGATGGTATGTTTGCTATGTGGTCAAGTTAGATTATGTTTTGAGTTAGAAATGAGCTACTTGGATATGAATGAGATATGGCCAATTTTGCATATATTTAGATATGTTTGATGAATTGTGATTGAGGTGCCTTATTGCCATATTGGTTGGATGGAATAATGGTATAGTGAATTGGTCATTTTATGCATGTTTTGGTATGTTTCAATGCTTTGAACAAGAGTGCAAATGGCTTATAGGTACATGCTTGAAATGGGTAATGGAAATGGCTTGATTTTGGGCAATTTCATGTCCACAAGGCCTAAGACACGGACGTGTGTATGACATGGCCATGTGACATGATTGTGTATCCCTTGTAGGTTTTAAAGGTTACAAGTCAGGCAATTACACGGCCTAGCACACGGCCTGACAGACGGGCGTATGAGGCCATTTCGAGTGTTATAGGGCCTAGCTTACAGGCGTGTGCTTGGCCGTCTGACCTAAATCAGAGAGTTATACGGCTGTGCCCCTATTTCGATTGTTACACATCCTAGCACACGGGCGTGTGTCTCAGCCGTGTGAGTCACATGGCCGTGTGTCCCTTGCAATTCAAATTTTCTAACTTTTTCATAAACATTGTAAATATTTTTAATTTAGTCCTGAACCATTTCTAAAGTGTTTCTAAGGTCCCGAGGGCTCGATTAAGGGATGATATGCATGTATATGTAAAAAGAATTATGCTATGTTTATACTAGGGTTTGGAAATGTATGTGTTTATGTTATGTTTTTATAGTAATGCTCTGTAACCCTATTCCGGCGATGGTTATGGGTTAGGGGTGTTACATCTTCAACCCCATACATACGTATTTTATCAACTAGAGGCTTGCTCACTCGTACTAGTTCCAAACCTTGAGGAACTATGGGGACCGGTTGGGGTAGGGGTTGAGATCGTTGAGCCATTGGTTTCATTCGTACGAACTTTGTGAACCATTCATTTATCATTTGGAAGAAGGCTTCCTTAGCCTCTCCTCTCCGGCCCTCAGATATGTGACTACTTCCACTAGACGCTACTCCGTGAACGGAGGCTTGTACATTACTTTCTAGTTCATCAAAATCAGCTTGGTTGGATGACATTTTATTTATATGAAAACATGGTTCAATTTGAGCTAGGAGTTATCACACTATCACTGGTTATATAATGACATGTATTTCTAGACTCGTACATGATACGTTCAGTTCGAGAAATGGCAAAACCATAGCTCCGATACCACTAAATGTAACACCCCTAACCCGTATCTATCATTGGAATTGGGTTACAGTGCATTACCATAAAATGTGACTTTAAAACATATATCTCATACATTAAGATAAACATAGGATAAATCAATCATTTACATGCATATCGTCCCTTAATCGAGCCTTCGATGGCTTAAAAACACTTTAAAAACAAATTGGGACTAAATTGGAAACATATGGAACATTTAGGAAAAAGTTGGAAAAATTGAAGTGTAAGGGTCACACGGCTATGTGGCCAAGCCGTGTGACTCACACGGCTGAGACATACGCCCATGTCTCAGGCCGAGTAACTTTCGAAATAAGGACACAGGGCCAAGTCTCAGCTCGTGTCGGTGCCTATGTAACACTCTAAATGGGGTCACATGGATAAGCCACACACTTGTTGCCAGGCCGTGTAACTCTCGAAATGGCTCCACACACTCGTGTCCCATGCCATGGTGTAGGCCGTGTAACAGCCGGACTTGCATGCCTTAAAACCTACAGGGAATACATGGCTAAGTCACATGCTCATGTCTTAGGTTGTGTGGACATGAAATTGGCCAAAATCAAGCAATTTTCATCACCAACCCTAACATGTACCTAAAAGCATTTTCTGCACAACTTCAAAACTTCAAAACCTTTCCAAAACATGCATGAAATGACCAATTCAAAAGACCAAATCCATTCAACCAATATGCCATTCAAGGCACCTCAAAAGCAAGCATACAACTTACCTAAACATATGCATATTTGACCATATTTCATTCATCACATTTAGTTCAACTCCATCTCAGAACATGCCATAACTTGTCCTATACCATTTCAACATAAACTTACCATTTGAACCATACCATTTATGCACCATAAGCACTAAAATGACACAATTCAACCATTACCAAAATGGTACCAAACAACTAACATATATACATACCAAAATCAACATCCAAGCATTCAACCAAACATTAAACACAAGTCCACCTATACATACCATTATAACCTTGGCCAAAACATAAAAAAAGTATCAATATAATCGCTAGATAGTGTCATAGATCTCTGACGAGCTTCCAAACTGATCGAGCTTCTGATTATTTATAAAACATAGGAAAGAAAACTACATAAGCACATAATGCTTAGTAAGTTCGAAAAACATGAACATAACTTACCATTTCGATGCATAACATTAAGATTAAGCATAATATAATCCAACCATAAGCTTGGAACAAGCCTAAGCACCATCAACAACACATGTTAGTGCATTAACAAATAATTCATTTGAATTATCATAAGGAAAGCTATTTGTGCATAAACATACTACTTTTGAATGCATCATTTTCATAAACATAACATACTTTAATTGAAACTTTCCATTTCAATCCTTTTCATAACTTCATGATATATTTCATTTCAACTCTTACCGTTCCTTTCCTTTTCATGCCCGTTAAATCATTTAGAGTAACATCGAATATGCGGGAAAGCTCAAACGAAGTGTGCTTTCCTTTACATCATTGCTCACACGAGCTGTGAGATGGGCCTGCTCACATGAGCTATGGGTTGGAATGTAAGCTACATGATGCTAGTCACACAAGCTATGGAGTATCCACAACAAATGCAGGACCTCATCCATCGGTAGGACATTCAAGACCAGCACCCGAAACATGAAATCCCTAATGACATGTCATTTGTATCCTATGAATTCCTAAGGTTCAAACGGGGCTCGATAATCATCATGACATCATTGGATAAACATCATATGGTAACACGGCAATTAATACATTAACATAAAAACCATTATAAACATTAAAACTATATTTAATCATACGAACTTACCTCGACAAACAAAGTGTAAAAACGTAATCAATCAGTCTGAGGCTTTCGCTTTTCCCCGATCTAAATTTTTACAATGTTTATCTTAAACTAAATAGATAATTTCAATCTATTTAATACTTCTATTATTCAATTCAGTCCATAATTCATAGTTTGCAAAATTATAATTTTGTCCCTAACATTTTAACTCTTTTAGAATTTAGTCCTTAAGATCCTAAATTAAAATATAAGCATTTTCATCCTCATTTCATGCTAGCTGAATTCACTAGGGACCTATATCAACACATAAAAATTACCATTTCACAAATTTACCATGAACTTTTACTACAATTACAAATAAGTCTTTAAATGACATTTTCATCAAAAATCACTTTACAAACCTTGTTTATTTATTAACAATGACACATAATCTTTCATTATACTTCAAGAATCATGTAATAACATTCGTGGTAAAACCTTAAATCTTTAGCAGTTTTGCAAATTAATCAATGGGCTAGCAATATTAAGCTACCACAACTTCAAAAACATAGAAATCATTAAAAAAGAGACGAAATTACACTTACATGCAATCTAAATCAGTAACTAAAGCTTCAAACCCTAGCTATGGCTTCTACTTTATCAATTTTTAGTGGAAATATAAGTTAAAGAAGATGATACATTTGTTTATGATATTTTACTTTATCTTATTTATTAATTTACTTTATTAACCTTTCATTTTATGTAACATCTCAAATTAGGGCCTAGTTGGAACAGTGGTTTTGATACCACAAAATTAGAAATAGAAAAAATTATTTTATGATTGTTATAAGGGCTATGATATGTTTGTATGATTGTGTGAAAATTTCATGAAAAAATTCTATGTAAAAGGTGCTCAATTTGACTTTAAGGCCTAAATTGAATAAATTGTGAAACTTGAGTTCTAGAAGCTTTAAGCATGAAATTGAATTGAATTATTAATTAGAGGTCCTTAAAGAGTAATTTGACCAAGTCCTAAAAATTACAGCTATATGAGATGCAAAAAGTGGAATTGGGCACTTGGTCCTGGGCAGAAAGTGACTTGCAAGATTTCACAGCTATATAAAACGCTTCTTTTTCAGTGATCATATAGTAAAGTATAGTATTTCGCCTAAAGTTTAAAGTAAGTTCGTAGGCGATATAGAGTCAAGTATCAATATCATATTCGAAGATGTTGTTAACTAAAGAAAAGTGTTCTAGGCACTTTCTGGGATGGATGACATGGTTAGGTAAAATTTCAAATGCATTAAGGGTATTTTGGTCATTTGGCAAATAAATGAATTAAAAAGGGAAAATAAGCCAAAATTTTTCCTCTTCTTCACCATTCAGCCGAAATTTAGAAGAAGCCATAGCTGGGGTTTGTGTTCAAGCTTCCAAGCTCATTAGTAAGTGATCCCGAGCACCGTTTTTAATGTTCTATGCATTTTTGAAGTCTTCGCAACATGATCTACTCGTTTCTACCCATATTTTGAGCTAGGGTTCATGTTTAAAATTTTTTTCATGCATGACATGTTAGTATTTTGTAGATTAATGGAAGAATATGAAAGATTGATGTATGTTTAACAACTTTTAATAAGTGATTTTGCATGAAAATGCTTAAAAAGGACTAAAATGAAAAAGTTATAAAATGGGTAGTAAATGTGTGAAATAAAAGAGAAATATGGGATCCTATAAGAGTAATAAAGGTTTAGCTAGGCTTAAAGTACAAGAAAAAGGAACACATTTCATTTTACGAGCCTAGGGGCAAAAGTGTAAATATGACAAAGTTTAGGGGGCAAAAATGTAATTTTTCCATAATATGATTTTTGGGTCATAATGAATAATGTGATTAATAAGTGAGCTAAATGTGATATTTTAGATCAAAGGCAATGAGATTTGGGCCTAGAACGGGGGAAAAACAAATATTTGACGGTTAGGTCTTTTTCACCATTTTTGGTATCAAGGTAAGTCTGTATGAAAATAATGCAACATGTTATTTTTATTATAGATTTAACGCTTAAATAAACATGAAAATGTGTTGATTTAAATGTTATGTTACATTGATTATGAATATAAATTATATGTATATTGCAATGAATGAAATGATATATGTTGGAACTTATTAAGAAGGATTATATTCCGTTTGAATATTGAATTCCGATGGGTGGGAGGTGATTTTCTCATTAAAAATATATGTGTTATAGAATGGATTTAGCCTGGATGGGTAATCCGAAATGAGACTCTTGACATATGTTTCAATTAGGATTTAGCCTGGACTGGTAATACAAACTGACTGGATTTAGCCTGGACTAATAATCCAGAATAAACTCTATGGAGAATTCTTTGTCACAAAAGGATTTAGCCTGGACTGGTAATTCGACAAAGCTCCTAAAGTACATGTTACAGATAGATTCTAGCCTAGACTGGTGTTTTTGTTGTATGATATGTGGCTCGAGAGTGTACCTCAATAGGTACTACAGGATATGAATTGATGGAAAATAAAATTGTACATTTCGAGTGTACTACATGAAATGTTCATAAAAAATTCAATGATTCAACGGATAACATGTTAAATGACATGAGAAATAAAAGATGAAACATGTACATGGCATGATGAGCTCATCTATGCATATTGATATACAAGTGACTAAGTAGTTGATTGAGTGTAGGTATTTAGTAAAATTACCTTGATCGATGGAATGTATGGTTAAGTATGCCCATGAGAAATAACGACTTTTATATTGAGCTCTATTGTGTAAATGAGTATCGGATCCATGAAATGATGAGTTCATGATTAGTTGGAAATGATTTTATGATAATTATCATTGTATTGCACTAAAACAGTTTTGGACAGTAGTAGTAATCTGACTTTGAAAATCCATAAAAAATTGTGGAAGTCTAACTAGAGGCTGAATAAAAGATGAAATTAAAGATTATTGAGTTTAGTCTTACATAGAAGAAATGGTATAAGAAAAAGAATTTCATATTATGAGATATTTGAACTTTCATGAGAAAGGCTCAGAATGATTTCGGATTCCCCTATTCTAAATTTGGAAATTTATTAAAAATTGTGTGAAAATAATTATGGATTATAATTCATATGACTAAATCCTTAATGTGTATAATTTCAAGAGAAACAGACGAGAACATTATCCGAATCCCGTACTATGAGATAATTAATTTTTAGTAAAGAAAGGTCGAAGTTATCAAACATCAGAATAGGGGTAACTTTAACGAATAAAAAGTACTCATTGGCTAAACCAAAAATCTAAAAATTCTATGGTAAGAATATATGCGAGTCTAGTTTTTGTAAAAATTAGCGGATCTTAATTTAGAGTTTCGTAGCTCAAGATATAAATAATTTAGTAGCTATAATTCAAGAAAATAGCTTGACCAGAACATAAGTAAAAGTGTAATAATGTTTGTTTTACCTTGAGAAGCATGTTGACATATTGCTTATTATTTTCATATGGACTTACTAAGTTATAAAGCATACTTTTACCTTTCCATTTCTTTAGTGTTGTCAGGTTAGCTTGGGGTTACAGATCGTCAGAGGCAACATCACACTACCAAATTATCAATTTGGGGTATTAATAAACCTTAAGTGTTTTCAAGTGAGTGGCATGTATAGAGACTTAGTCTTTTGATATATGTGTTTCATGATTTGGCCAAATGTATTGGATTGTAATAATTTGATTGTATATAAGCATGAGATCTAGCTTATATTGATTATTGGATTGTAACTCTATTAAATGTGCGTACACAAGCTTAAAAGTTTCATGTGATGTGAGTATCTGACTTGATATGGTGTGCAATGTCTTAGACAAGTATGTTGTTCTACGCATGTGAAATATGTTGGTATGTTATAAAGTTATGAGTTAGCATTGAATATGAATGTTTGATGATTAAGTTGAAATCTTTTGGTATGATGGTAACCATGGTATAAAAGTATAAGTGATATCATAATAGACAAGGCCTAATGAGTGTGAATTGGTGTGTTTAACTTAGCATAAAATGAGTCTGTAAAACACATGTATCATGACATACAAATGCTATGTTTGTAGCCTAATTGAAGATGTTTAATCATTAAATGGATTCCATGTTTTATGTCCTTGATGTTGTATGAATGTGTGAGGGTTTATGGTTGACCAAGGCTTGGAAAATAGCCTAAGTGTTGGCCACATGGGCAGAGACTTAGCCGTGTGTTTCAGTAGTGTAAGGGACACGGCCTTAGAACACGGGCGTGTGATTTGGCATGTGACCCTATTTCGTTGCTCACGTCATAAATAGAAGGTTACACGAGCTGAGGACACTAGCGTGTCCTAAGCCACACAGTCGTGTGTGATCACACAGCCTAACCCATACGGGCGTGTGACTTTCTAAACATGGAAAATTCTCTAAGTGTTGCAAAATTTTTGAAAGTTCTCAGTTTAGTCCCGAACCACCCTCAATGTATGTTTTTGGCCTCGTAGGCTCGTATAATGGACGATATGCATGTGTTTGAATGTTTTTGAATTGGTTGAAATTTTATGGCCCGGTTTTACATGTATGTGTATGTTTAAGTCTGGTAATGCCTCGTATCTTGTCCTGGCATTGGACACGGGTAAGTGTTGTTACATTTAGTGGTATAAGAGCTATGGGTTAGTCGGTTCTCGGGCTAACCTAGCATGTGTGATAGTCTAACTATACATGCCACATATAATCTGTGATAGTGTGATGTCTCCCAACGCGGATGAGATTTATCTCGCTTAGACAGAGACACTCTCCAACCGAGCTACACTGACCATGTTTAATGTGATGCTAAGGTCTTTGAGTAAATTACAGTTATGATGAGTCTAAGCTCAGGAAAGTATGAATAAAATTTCATTATATGTACGTAATGACACGTGAGATGAAAGTTCATGTTGCGATGATAATCCGTGCTTGTTTGATTTCATATGATGTTGTCCAATTGGTTTATTCAATTAAGTGAATGTGATAACTAGAAATTCATAAAGTTATGAATAAAGGTTCATAATATCATGTTACGGATGGAAATGTCATTGTCCCGATTGGACATTAAATATTGATGAATTTCAATGATATCTTTAAATGAGATAAGGGAATACGTTGTAATAAGCTTATCTATGTTTAATTGATAGTTCTATGATGTATATGACTGATTTGCTCGAGTGAATGCATGTATTTGGGTAACTCACCAAAGATACTGATGGAACGAATGCTCATGTATACTGGTTTGGATAATTATGATTGGCAAGCTCGTATAGCTTAATGAAATGTGCTAAATTGATTGAATTGACTGATATGTATATGATGATGTAGAAGATGAAAGTTTCGATTGTAATATGCTTATCCATATGTGTTTGGCCTTCGTATGATGTTATGTGCATGGCTCATTTGAGTAAATAAAAATGATAAGTAAAGTTATTCAGAATCCATATAATGCATGTATAAGTACACTTGTTTAAATAGGGTAACTGGAAAGTCTGTGTAAAACAAACATGAGTGTTAGCTTGCCTGAAGTGAATGATATGATGGTGATAAAATGACTATAATGATAGAAGTTGTATTGTAAGTATATGTGTATGAGAGATGAATTAGGGACCTTACGACCCACCCCCTTACTAGAGTGGTGTTTATAAAGGATTTTATGAGATTTGTGGAATAAGCTCACAAGTGTGAAACCAAAGAGTTCAGCTGTAGAATGATTATAAATATGGTCAGAGTTTGAGAATGAATTGATAAGTAAAGACAGAACTAGAAAGGTATCAAACTGGTTTAAAGATTTATCGATTTACGAGATATCACAGTGAGAGAAGAAATTAACTTTGGTAAATTGACTTATTTAGACACAATGTTGAAAGAATGTGGTAATCATAGTGAATAAATTATGACTGTCTCTCTTGAGGTACCCTAAGGATTCATTTGTTCTCAGAAGTGTTATTGTGACTGTCTATCTTCTGATAAATTGTTATTGTAAGAGGATGTTTTCTAATCTTGATGTCAGATGAAAGCATTGATAACCTGATTGGTTTATAATCGGTATTGTTCTATTTCTCTCTGGTATTTTGTTATATTCTATCTGTTGGGATTTTATGAGAAAATGCACATGATGCTATGATTCTATTCCTTCAAATTGATGCTCTGTTCGACATATATATATATGGAAAATATATCGTTTTTGTTGCATTTCAATTCCAGTAGGTTGAATGATGTTTTCTTCTGGACTTCTTTTGCTGAGGGATTATCGAAATCATCCTTATTTCTTAAGAGTTTTATTCTCAGTCTTTCAACATGGTATCTTATCTTAGATTTCTCTGTCTTGGATTTCTTTACTTGCTTTCCCTTGTCATCTGTATGCTGTAATTTGTCGATTATGGCTCGTATCTAAAGTATGACCTTCAACTTGTGATATCTATATCAAGTATGACAATGCTTCTGATTTGATCGTGGTAACGTGATGATCTTAGTATCTGGGTTTCTTTAATTTTTGTGTATAGAATTGATATTGGCAAAGGTATAAGTGGTGAAATTACTAGTTTCAATTTGTATGGTGAATTTATTTTCTCAAGTAAGTTAATGAAAGTTAATGCCTTCGGTTGGAAATATTTGTACTACCTTGAGCTAATGCAATTGAAATGGTCTTTGATTAGCATGTCAAGTGAATTTTGAATGGTTGTATGTTGTATCGTTCTATCGACTAGAAGAGAGGATTTCTTGAAATGTCATTTATTGATTAATAAGACCGACTTGGTTGTTCAATCGGTATGGTTATTGTTAGGAAGATTTAATGAGACATGTATGTCCAAATCATTTTTCTCAAGTCTGAGAATAAGATTTTATTTCTTTTCGGGTAAAAGACAGATAGTCTGAACGAAAAATGTACATAACTTAGAAGACTTTGATATGATTTAAAGCTGCTTTGAATGATAAAATTTTCGTCTTGTGAAAGTTGAATGGTCTATTACATGTTAGTAAAGCTTTGAATAGACAAGAACATTGTTAACCGAAGCCTTTGAATTGGTTCAGTCTGCATTGGGCAGAGACTTCTTGATTTTTAGCGATATGTTATTGAATGGTTTATGATGTGTTATAAGACTAAAAGGTAGTGTGATAGCTTAACGTCTCAGATATTATAGACAGATCTAAGTTTGTGATAGTATAGATGACTAGAGTCGTTAAAAGATGATAATATAATTATTGTATTATCTCTGAGAAGAGCATAATGCAGTTACAAGTGTTTGGATAGAAAACCAAGAGCTTATACAAAAAATTTGCAAGAAAATTTATAAGAATAGTGTATTAGTGATCGAGTTTGAAACTCAACATTTTTTATCCTTGTGAGTGAATACTTGACATGTTAACAGAGTTAAAGTTGAATATCAAGTATTATCATAACTATTTTCGGCAGTGTTGACATTAGAATGGAAATGAGAAAGAATTACTATGGATTTTATATTTGGATTATCTTCGTCTCTGAAAAAGAAAAATATTATGTGGCTTGTATTAAGTATTTGATGAAATCTGCAAATCATGTCGGTATGTACTAAATTCTCGCTTATGAAATTACTGGAATTATGTATCTCTGAGATTGTCGAATTTCATAAAATGCTAGTCTTTGTTAATCAGATTGAGATCCGAGATTTATATCGTAAATTATTGAGAAAGCTAAATGAGGTTCTGAATTTTAATTAAGGCTGGAAGTTGAATTAGCAAATTGTCCGACTGTATAAAATTGTAGAGAGTATAAGGCCATGATAATCAGGCTAGCTACGCCATTTATATCTGAAAGGATTCAATTATGTTATGTATGTATGTGCTATGACAGTATGGATAAGACCTTTGAGTACATGAATTCTCCAATAGAGATCAAGATTCAGTTTATGTATCGTATATGGAAGAATTGCTCATGACTTTAGTATGAGAAATTAAAGAGCTAAGTATTAAGCATAGCTTGAGTAAAAGTTCTTTAGCAATGATTACGAGATAGTGGAGTTTATGTAAAAACCAAACCACTCTTCTGGAAAGATTTTCGGGTTCGAAAATCCCTAAAGGGGGAGAGTTTTAACATTCCGAATTAGGGCCTTGTCGGAACAGTGGTTTCGATACCACAAAATCAAAAATAGAAATAATGATTTTATGATTGCTATAAAGTCTGTGATATGTGTGTACGATTGTGTGAAAATTTCATGAAGAAATTCAATGTAAAAAGGGCTTAATTTGACTTTAAGGACTAAATTGAATAAATGGTGAAACTTGAGTTCTAGAAGCCTTAAGCATGAAATTGAATTGAATTATAAATTAGAGGTCCTTAAAGAGTAATTTGACCAAGTCCTAAAAATTTGGACGAAACTGGACATGGTTAGGTAAAATTTCAAAGAAAGGCATTAAGGGTATTTTGGTCAGGCAAATAAATGAATTGAAAAGGGAAAATAAGCCAAAATTGTTCATCTTCTTCCCCATTCAGCCGAAATTTAGAAGAAGCCATGGCTAGGGTTTGTGTTCAAGCTTCCAAGCTCATTAGTAAGTGATCCCGAGCCCTGTTTTTAATGTTCTATGCATTTTGAAGTCCTTGCAACATGATCTACTCGTTTCTACCCATATTTTGAGCTAGGGTTCATGTTTAAAAATTTATCCATGCATGACATGTTAATATTTTGTAGATTAATGGAAGAATATGAAAGATTGATGTATGTTTAACAACTTTTACTAAGTGATTTTGCATGAAAATGCTTAAAAAGGACTAAAATGAAAAAGTTGTAAAATGGGTAGTAAATGTGTGAAATAAAAGAGAAATGTGGGCTCCTATAAGAGTTATAAAGGTTCAGCTAGGCTTAAAGTACAAGAAAAAGGAACACATTTCATTTTACGAGCCTAGGGGAAAAAGTGTAAATATGATAAAGTTTAGGGGGCAAAAACATAATTTTGCCATAATATGATTTTTGGGTCATAATGAATAATGTGATTAATAAGTGAGCTAAATGTGATATTTTAGATCAAAGACAATGAGATTCGAGCCTAGAACGGGGGAAAAACAAATATTTGACGGTTAGGTCTTTTTCACCATTTTTGGTATCGAGGCAAGTCCGTATGAAAATAATGTAACATGATATTTTTATTATAGATTTAAAGCTTAAATAAACATGAAAATGTGTTGATTTGAATGTTATGTTACATTGATTATGTATGTAAATTATATGGACATTGCAATGAATGAAATGATATATGTTGGAAATTATTAAGAAGGATTATATTCCGTTTGAATATTGAATTCCGATGGGTGGGAGGTGATTTTCCCATTAAAATTATATGTGTTGCAGAATGGATTTAACCTGGATGGGTAATCCAAAATGATACTCTTGAGCATATGTTTCAATTAGGATTTAGCCAGGACTGGTAATCCTAACTGACTGGATTTAGCCTGGACTGGTAATGCAGAACAAACTCTATGGAGAATTGTTTGTCACAAAAGGATTTAGCCTAGACTTGTTATCTGACAAAGCTCCTAGAGTATATGCTACAGACAGATTCTACCCTGGACTGGTGTTTCTGTTGTATGATATGTGGCTCGAGAGTGTACCTCAATAGGTACTACAAGATATGAATTGACGGAAAATGAAATTGTACACTTCGAGTGTACTACATGAAATGTCCATTGGAAATTCAATGATTCAACGGATAACATGTTAAATGACATGAGAAATAAAAGATGAAACATGTACATGGTATGATGAGCTCATCTATGCATATTGATATACAAGTGACTGAGATGTTTATTGAGTGTAGGTATTTAGTAAAATTACCTTAATCGATGGAATGTATGGTTAAGTATGCCCATGATAAAAAACGACTTTTATATTGAGCTCTATTGTGTAAATGAGTATGGGATCCATGAAGTGGTGAGTTCATGATTAGTTTGAAACGATTTTATGATAATTATCATTGTATTGCACTAAAACAGTTTTGGACAGTAGCAGTAGTCCAACTTTGAAAATCCATCAAAAATTGTGGAAGTCGAATTAGAGGCTGAATAAAAGATGATATTAAATATTATTGAGTCTAGTCTTACATAAAAGAAACGGTATAAGCAAAAGAATTTCATATTATGAGATATTTGAACTTTCGTTAGATTGGGTCAGAATGATTTTGGATTCCCCGGTTCTGACTTTAGAAAATTATTAAAAATTGTATGAAAATAATTATGGATTATAATTCATATGAATAAATTCTTAATGAATCTAATTTCAAGAGAAATAGACAGGAACATTATCTGACTCCCGTACTATGAGATAATTAATTTTTAGTAAAGAAAGCTTGAAACTGTCAAACATCAAAATAGGGGTAACTTTAAAGAATAAACTATACTCATTGGCTAAACCAAAAATTTTGAAAATTCTATGGTAAGAATATATACGAGTCTAGTTTCTATAAAAATTCTTAATTTTGAGTTTTTTAGCTCGAGATATAAATAATTTAGTAACTATGACTCGAGAAAACAACTTGACCAGAACATAAGTAAAAGTGTAATTATGTTTGTATTTCCTTAAGAAGCATGTTGACATATTGCTTATTATTTTCATATGGACTTACTAAGTTATAAAGCTTACTTCTTCCTTTCCATTTCTTTAGTGTTGTCAGGTTAGCTTGGGGTTGGAGATCGTCAGAGGCAACATCACACTACCAAATTATCAATTTGGGGTATTAATAAACCTTAAGTGTTTTCAAGTGAGTGGCATGTATAGAGACTTAGTCTTTTGATATATTTGTTTCATGATTTGGCGAAATGTATTAGCTTATAATGATTCAATTGTATATAGCCATAAGATGTGGTTTATATTGATTATTAGGTTGTAACCCTCTTATATGTGCATGCACAAGCTTAAAAGTTTCATGTGATGTGAGTATGTGACTTGATATGGTGTGCAATGTCTTAGACAAGCATGCTATTCTACGCATGTGAAATATGTTGGTATGTTATAAAGTTATGAGTTAGCCTTTAATATGAATGTTTGATGATTAAGTTGAAATCTTTTGGTATGATGGTAACCATGGTATAATAAGTGATATCATAATAGTGTAGGCCAAATGAGTGTGAATTGGTGTGTTTAACTTAACATAAAATGAGTATGTAAAACACATGTATCATGACATGCAAATTCTATGTTTGTGGCCTAATTGAAGATTTTTAATCATTAAATGGATGCCATGTTATATGTCCTTGATGTTGTATAAATATGTGAGGGTTTATGGTTGCCCAAGGCTTGGAAAATAGCCTAAGTGTTGGCCACACGGGTAGAGACACGGCCGTGTGTTTCAGCCATGTGAAGGACACGACATTAGCACGCGGGCGTGTGACTTGGCCATGTGACCCTATTTCATTGCTGACTTCATAAATAGAGGGTTACACGGGCGTGTCCAAGCCACACGTGCGTGTGTGATCACACAGCCTAACCTACAGGGGCGTGTGACTCTCTAAACATGGAAAATTCCCTAAGTGTTGTAAAATTTTTGAAAGTTCTCGATTTTGTCCCAAACCACCCCCGATGTATGTTTTGGACCTCGTAGGCCCGTATAAGGGACGATATGCATGTGTTTGAATGTTTTTGAATTGTTTGAAATTTTATACTTGTATGTGTATGTTTAAGTCCGATAATGCCTCGTATCCTGCCCCGGCGTCGGAGACGGGTAAGGGGTGTTACATTTTAACTTACAAATCACTTAATTTTTGTCCATCTTTGTCCACTAACAATAAAAATGGTCTAATTACCATTTAAATCCACTCACAGTTAAGTTTCATAGCAATTAGAATCCTTTTACCAATAGAACTCTACTTTTGCACCTTTTACGAATTAGTCATTTTTACGTAAGTAAACATGCAAATGTCAAATTTTTTTAATGAAATTTAATACAATCCATAGGCATTAAAATAATAAAATAATGCTTTACTCATCAGATTTAGGGTCCCGAAACTACTATTTCGATTTCATTGAAAACGGGTTGTTACATCTTTAAGTATTATTTGTATAGATCACCAAAACCTTTCTTTTTATTCATCATAATATAATTCATTTAAAGTACTAATTAGATCTATTTATGCTTAGACTAGAATTACCTTAGTGCTCGCCTCTCTTAAGTACGATCCTCGAAGTATTTCTATACTTAGCCATTTGAATAGGACTCGAAATGCACTTGTTTTGGCCACCTTAAAATCACTTACTTAGCCATTTGAATAGGCTTGAAGAACAAGCTAAAGTATCAATTTAACCACTAAAAATACAATTTAAACACTCAAGTTTATAGGTTAGAAACCACACCTTAATTTTACCCAACCGTAGCATTACTTGTGAAACTCGTGATTCCTCCTTTAAAATTAAATTGAACCTAAATTGAAATACAATATTTATCCTGTTAAGATTTTAAATCAGCCTTTAAACACCCAATAAGGGCTTGATCAAATTAGTGTTACCATATCTCAATTACACTAATTCAATGAGAAACTTGGGTGAAAGTCTCACTACTGATTTGAAGTGTTAAAATCAGCGCCTAACTAAGTAAAATAATGAAAAATCAGTAGATATTCATCCATTTATAACCTTAATTCAATCAACTAACACATTTCCTTACAACCAAGTTGAAACTACGCATTAACTCTCAAACAATCGCATTTACTGTAATAGCTCGTTTTTAGTCAAATCAAAACAGTGGTTTTGGGACCACAAATATAAAGTTAAAATAATTATTTTATTATTATTTTAATGTTTACAAAATGATAGTATGAATGCGTAAAGTGCAAAAGTGATGTTCTAATAGCTAAGGGTATTAAGTAGCTATAGAAACTTAAAGTAAAGGTCATTAAGTAGTAATTAAACCATTATAAAGGTGACTAGACATTTATGAACATATTATTAGGCGTTTTAAATGTTTAAATTAAAGGTTAATTTTGTAATTTGGTAAATAAAGTAAATTAAAATAAAAGAAACAAAAGCATCATCTTTAATGTTGTCGTCTACCACCGAAAATTAAAGAGAGGATTAGCCAAAGTCAAGGTTCTTCATTTGGCCATCTGTTTTTCTTCAATTAGGTATGTATTTTGTCTTATTTTTAATGATTTATATGTTTTTGAGATCGTTGCAGCTTACTCTAGCTAGCCCAAGGACTATTTTGCAAAATTGTTAAAGATTTAGGATGTTGCCTTTGATGAATAAGCATGTATTTTAATGATTGATGATAGATTATGAATGTTTGATGATAGTTATACAAGTTTTGTTAAGTGACTTTTAGTGAAAATTTAAATTAGGGATTAAATTGTAAAATGTAGAGGCTTTACGGTTAAAATGTGAAATAAATGAAAAATATGGCCTGCTAGGGACATAATTGAAATTCGGTTAGCATGGGTTTTGGTTGAATTGCATGAATTTGTGATTTTTTGAAATATGGACTAAATTGTAAAAGTTTTGAAATACTAGGGCAAATGTGTAAATGTGCTTTAATGAGTGTTTTGGATTAAATTGAATAGAATGATAATTAAATAAGCTAAATTTGATTACATATAGATTAAGAAAAGTGAAATTTGGATATAGACCAGGGAAAAAACAAAGTACTCGACTAATCGACGTATTTTCTCATTTTTGTGAATCGAGGTAAGTTTGTATGATTAATAAGCTTAATGTTATATGTGTTTATATGCTTAAATATTATTATTGTGATATTACGACACTGCGAAATCTATTGACACCGCATTGACACAGTGAGAATCCTAGTTGAACCTTAGGAATAGATAGGATACTAGTGACATGTCATTAGGGGTTATTGTGATTATGTGATCCAGGTGTTGGTCCTGTACCTCCTACTGGTGGTTGAGTATATTGGCATGTGTTGCGGTTACTTGACAGCTTGTGTGAGCAGCACCAGGTAGCTACGTCTTGACTGACAGCTTGTGTGATCAGGCCCGTTGATAGCTTGAGTGGGAGCATATATGTGATATGAGATAGAGATATCATTGGCTATGCATGTGGCACTTTGGTGTGAGATTCCCATGTATCTGATATTATTCTGAATGGTTCAACGGGAAAAGATAATGGTATGTGGATGTAAGCAATGATACGGATCAGTTCAGGTACTTGTGAAAGTTTGGCAAGTAAGTGCTAATTGATAAGTTCATATGATATGTAAGTGAAAGTTGATAAATTTATACATGATACATAAAATTATGGCAATATGAAACTTGTTGAATTGAATGTATTACTTATGTTCTTGAAATTGTGATTGAATTGGTAATTATACTTATTAATCATATAAACTTACTAAGCTATAAAGCTTACTCTATTTCTTTTTCTGTGTTTTTAGTGATTTCAAAGCTAGCTTAGATTCAGGAATCGTCAAAGACTTCATAATACTATCAAGCTATCGTTTTGGTACTTTTGAATCTATGTTTTCTAAGTAAATGGCATGTATAGGAACTTTGGTTATTTTGGTATATAAGCTGATAATGATTTTGGTCATTTGAAATGGCTTGTAAATGTTAAATGCTTCTAGTTTTCTATATAGCCATATGAGTTGGCCTGATTTGGTTAGTTTTGTTATGAATATATATGTGTGTAAATTGCCTATGTTATGTGATTGAGCTGGGCTTTGTGATTCTTATTGATAGTAGGAATTGTGGATGTCAAATCGTTGATAATAGAGAAGATGTATGCTTGTGAATTTGAGAATAATGATGCATGTTAGGAAATGTTTAATTAGTTGAATTGTATATGTGAATTTGGTATAAGGTAATAGCCCATTTTTGTGACTTGTGTATATTGTGGATAATGGAATTGAGTTGGCATGATTTAGGTTTGATTTAGTAGGTTTGAATGCCTATAAATGCTATGTTTTGGTGCCATTTGGTTTGGTGTAGGTGCATACAAATTTGGGTGGCAAAATTGCTTGGTAAATAACCTATTTTTGTCCACACGGGTGTGTGGCTCTACCATGTGTGATAGACGGTCAGGTTACACAGCCACGTGTCCCTTGGTGTGTTGAATTAAAAACCAATTCAGTATGCTCCACATGGCCTAGCACATGGGCGTGTGATTGGCCGTGTGGCTTAAGTCAGTATACCACTAGGATTGGCACAGCCTAGCAGACAGCTTGGTACAAGGGCGTGTGTGGCTATTTTTAGGGTACACGAGTTAGCCACACGGGCATGTGTGTTGGCCGTGTGACCCAAGTCAGAGAGTTACACGGGGTTAGACACTGGTTAGGTCACGGCCATGTGCTCCCATTTCGAAAGTACACACGGTCTGCGACAAGGGCGGATCACTCGGGCATGTGTCCCCTGTTTTTGGGAAAATTTTCAAAGTGTTTCAAAAGTTTCTAAAGTTATCGGTTTAGTCCTGAACCATCCCCAATGCATGTTTTGGGCTTCGTAGGCACGTCTTAGGGAAGATATGAATTATTTTGATTGATGATTAATTGAATTTGAGAAATTGATGTGAAATATATGATTATTGTGCTATAAGTCCGGTAATGCTCCGTAACCCTTTTTCGACATTGATTATGGGTGAGGGGTGTTTCATTTATTGGTGTCAGAGCTACGGTTTAGTCGATGTTAGGACTAACATAGCGTATGTGAGAGTCTAGCTATACATGCCTTATATAACCTGTGATAATGCGATGACTCCTGACAGTTTAAAATGTGTTTTCGTATAGTAAATGGATTCCAATCGAGCTGTAGCTGACAATGTTGGAAGTAGTGTGCCTGCCTCCATTCACGGAGTTGCGCAGTCAGAGTCGAGACCCCTATCGGGTAGCCAAGGCGGAGAGGCTAAAGAAGCCTTCTTCCAGATGATGAATGAGTGGTTTACAGAGTATGTTCGAACAAATTCGGCTGCTCAACAACCTCTACCCCCACCTAATCCCCAATTGGTTCCCATAGCTCCCCAAGGTATAGAGGTTTTACGACAGGATAAGCCGTCGGTTGATAAGATTAGAAAACACAGAGTCGAAGATTTTAGAGCTAATGTTGAAGATGATCCTGAGCGAGCTGAGTTTTCGCTTGAAAACACTATCAGAGTCTTTGATGAACTTTCTTGCACAGCGGCAGAGTGTTTAAAATGTGTCGTATCACTTCTGAGGGACACAACTTATCAGTGGTGGAATACTCTAGTATCAGTGGTACCGAGAGAAAGAGTTACCTGGGAATTCTTTCAAGCTGAGTTCAAAAAGAAATGCATCAGTAAATGGTCCATTGATCAGAAACGCAAAGAGTTTTTAGAGCTAAAATAGGGTTGTATGTCTGTAATAGAGTATGAGCGAGAGTTCGTGAGACTCAGTAAATATGCTCGGGAATGTGTTTCAACTGAGGCCATTATGTGCAAGAGCTTCGAAGATGGGTTAAACGAGGATATCAAATTGCTAGTCGGGATTCTAGAGTTGAAAGAATTTTTGGTGCTTGTTGACAGAGCCTGTAAAGCTGAAGAACTTGGCAAAGAAAAGAGAAAGGCTGATTTCGAAGCTAGAGATTCGAGAAAAATATTGATTAATAAACCATATCAATCCTCCTCAAAAAAATCACGAGATTCTTATAACCGTTCAATTGCTTCAGTAGGATATTCCAATAGAGATCGTGGGAAGCAACACTCAAGTTCTAAAGCCCAAGCTACGTCAATAAACGAGCGTTGGTAATGCTAGGTTCAATAGACCTGAATGTCAATAATGTGGAAGATGACATCCTGGTGAATGTAGAATGAATGACTAGGCTTGTTTCCAATGTGGCTCGCAAGATCACTTTATCCAGGATTGTCCTGAGTTAAATGACAAAGGTACATCTTAGAATGCAAGATCAAGCAATACAACTGCTAGAGGGAAACAAACCCAAAACACTGGAAGTATGAGTGGTAATGATGGTTCTACGAGAGGTTCTACAATAAGATCAAAGGCTAGAGCACCTGCTAGAGCTTATGCGATTTGCGCTCGCAAAAATGCATCATTTCTCGATGTTATCACCGGTACATTTTCTCTTTATGACACTAATGTAGTTGCATTGATTGATCCTGGATCAACTCATTCGTATATTTGTATGAATTTGGTGTCTAGTAAGAGTTTGCTTGTTGAGTCTATTGAGTTTGTGATTAAAGTATTGAACCCCTTAGGAAAGTATGTTCTAATTGATAAAGTTTCCAAGAACTGTCCTTTAATGACTTGGGGTTACTATTTTTTGGCTGATTTGATGTTATTACCGTTTGACGAGTTTAATGTAATTCTGGGTATGGATTGGTTGACGTTTCATGATGCTATTGTGAATTGTAGATGAAAGACTATTGAATTGAAATGTCAGAATAGTGAAATTCTTAGAATTGAATCAGATAAGTCAAGTGGGTTGCCTATTGTGATTTAGTCTATGTCAGCTCAGAGATATGTAAGAAAAGGTTGCGAGGCTTATCTTGTAACACCCCTTACACTTGTCTGACGCCGGGACAAGATACGAGGCATTACCAAACTTAAACATGCACATACATGTAAACCAGGCCATAAAATTTCAATCATATCAGAATCATTGGATCACATGCAAAATGTCCCATACACGAGCCTTCAAGGCTCTAAACATGCATTAAAAGCGGTTTGGGACTAAACCAAGAACTCATGAACATTTTTACAACACTTAGAAAATTTTCATGTTTGGAGAGCCACACACCTGTGTCACCAGTCCATGTCCCTCACACAGTTGAGACACATGACCGTGTCTCATCCCGTGTTGTTGACTCTTAGGCTATTTTCCAATCCTTTTTGTCACCTTTACATGCACACACATATACACGTATCCAATGGCATTCAACATTCTCAATTATGACACAAACATATCATTTACCTATCAACATGCATGTGTTACACATCCTCACATTAAACCAAGACTAGTCATGCCATAGTTATCTTTGTGTCATTTTAATTCTAACTTATCATTAAGCATACATATTCTAGCCAAGTTACGTCTTTATAGCGTATCCACATTTCACATGCATAAAACAATATGCTTGACTAAGACATTCTACACCAATTCCATATTCAATTTAACATTATTACTATTTCTTACATTATACCATTGTACAATGGTTACCAAACTATCCATCAAACGTCCATGTTCAAGGTATTATCATTTTATTTCCATATTACACATTTAATTCATGGTCATGACCACTACGATTGGTCATAAAACATGCATTCAACACACATGACATATTACCGACCGTGCATGGCAAACAACCATATCCACATCACAATTATCAGACATAAAATGAATAGCTAGATTTACAAACCATAATCAATAGCTTAATATAGGCCAATACATTTGGCCAAATTATAATAACACATGTTATAAAACTAGGTCCCTATGCATGCCACTCACTTGATAATTCTAACATATGTAACAATATTCCAAAGGTATTGGCTT